>CM060919.1:478783229-480074479 GCA_030737875.1 Allium sativum | reverse complement strand
TAGTTCAACAACAATTCTCTCCACGTGGTGTCAACACTCAGGTTGGTCAACAAACTCAGCTAAACCCGCAACCACTCCACTTATTTTCAGTCCGCAAACACAACCCACTCACCATGCCTAATCTGCTGCCCAATCTCATAACTCTATGCCAGCAACATCTCTTTCCCAAAAAACCTCCATTTCGACTGCTCAAACGAACCAAACCCAAAGCCCACAAAGCTCTCCTTGGCCAACATGATCACCTTCTCAAACGAACGAATCCCAAAGCCCACAAACCACAAATCCCGCAAATCATAATTCTATACAACTTGATCACCTATTGTATTATGCTTTACAATATACAACATAATCACTTTGTACAATCAAAGCATCGTATGATCACTCTCAAACGAACCGAATGATCTGCGCAAACGATTTGGAGTGGCAGCACTAACATGATCACTCTTTGTTCATTTATAGACAAGGTTCGGATACAACATATATACTGTTGTATGTTGACGACATAATTCTTACTGTTTCTTCAAATCGTTTGCGCAATTCTTTGATTACTCTTTTGATGTCAAAATTTTCTATGGAGGATCTTGGTCAGTTATGTTTTTTTTGGTCATCTTGCAAAAAGCCTATTTCTATCTTAGAAAAGGCATGTTGCAGATATCATTGACGGAGCTGGAATATTAACTGCAGTCCTTGCCCAACTCTTGTTGACACTAAATCTAAACTTAATGCTACTGAGGATGCCCTGTATGAGGATCTTACTAAGCATCGTCGTCTTGTTGGTGCTCTTCAGTATCTTACCTTCACAATGCCTAATATTTCTTATGTAATACAACAGGTGTGCCTTCATATGCATCATCCGAAAGTTTAGCACATGATCGCACTCAAGTGCATCTTGCGCTATATTCAAGGTACATTATCTTATGGTTTGTGTTAACGATATTTTTAGTCAACACCGGAAGTGGATCAACGGGGACAAATCTTAAGGGAAAATCAGGTGAATTGGTTCTCTTCCCTGATTGACCTTAGCGGGGAATTGGGATGCTAGGGCTCTAAGTCGCAGGCTCACTAAGGATTACCAGATCGGATCTAGACTCAGCGATCGAGGTTTGATCGTCATTCGAGGGTGTTGATGGATGCAAACTCAGACTTCTCTATAGAATGGATAATGAATTGCGACTATTGCAATTAGAGAAATAAAAGTACACACTTACAGAGCAATTTTCTTAAGAAGTTCTCCTTTCATTAAGCTTTTAATGGAAATACACAGATGTCATATATTGGAATTCTCCATTGATGTTATTTTATAAGTTGCTTTTGAGGATACAAAAAGTAAGAGTAAAAGTCCCCTTTAATGTGGTCCTTGGGGTCCTATTTATAGTGGTTTTGGGCTCCTCCCGTCGTAGGACTACCGGACCCGCTTGGGGTGCGTTCGGTTACGACGCTCGAATTCTTGAGGGCAGCTTCTGAATGTAGATTTGTAGACATGAGCTCCCAGATACAGTATTTCGGCTTTATCGTGAATACGTGGAGGGGCTCAACCCTGTGGTGTATGCTGATAGCTATCGGGTTGAAACCACTATGGATTTCGGTACTAGGTAGACTAGTACGGGTAGCCCGTACTCCTGTCCGGATGCCGACTAGCCATCCGGTAGGGCCTTTGCGGTAGCCTGTATTCTTGGCGGGTGGCTTCTGGTGTCACTCTTATTTATTTGCGGACGTGACCTTCCTGGTATTTAAGTAGTAGACGCTTCAAAAGCTGGTTCTGAGTGGCCCTCGCATTCTTCCGGGTTAGTGTCTTTGGTGCTTTCGTCACTAGGTGTATCAGTATTTGGGCAGGTCAGTATTGAAGGTTTCACTTTAGGCTTCGTCTGTCAGGTTTGTTTCCTCTGGCTTCTTTGCTTCTGGATTAGAGTGGTTCTTTACACGGAGCCTTTCTTTGAGCCAATACTATCGAAAGGATCTTGTCGGACTGACTTTGGTGGAGAGGCCTTGTCGGTTAAATTCCCTAGTTCTTCACGACCTTTTCCCTTTGGGGGGAGGGGGGTAAAAGGGTTATGGTTGATGCGGCCTTTCGGATTATGTTTTCCTGCTCTCGCTCTTCACATTGTTAGGCCCCACTTTCTATTAAGCCTTCTATGAACTTTCGGTTATCCGATACCCCTTCACCTCTGGTTCGCTTCATTGTTAATTTTGGCAATAACATTTTCCCCCTAGTGAAGGGGTGTTTTCGACTTTACAAGTCAAACTTTGTCCTTTCTTTGGAGTGTCATGTCAGAGTCTCTTGGTCTTCCTCAATCAGAGGCGTTGATTGGCTTTTACTTGTGCGGCTCAGATTGACCTTGGAATTTGAACATAAACTTTTCTTCTTCATTGTTCCCGTAATTCATCTGCAAATCAAATTCCTGAACAAGATTGTTGATGTCACAAAAGAAAATGCTCAAATCCTCCTTTTCCTTGAAGACCCGAGCTTGATTACTGGTGAGCATTTTCACATTTCCTATAATTGCAATCCTAATTATGTATCAGTATTGACACGATGGTTAGCTAAGGTTACGCTTGTTTATAAAGACAGGTCTAGGTGCTAATCTTAATACCACTCCTTAAAGGACTCCAATGTCATCAGGACTATCTCCTTCTATAATTATGTCAGTTTTGCTTAGGGTTTTAGGACATCTGTGCTGAGCATAATCGTACGCTAGTTAAGGTATAAAAGGTCATGACTTTCTCCGTATCCCCTATCTGGGTTTGACTTAGGTTTCCGCCTGCTTGACCTCTGTTAATCGAGGTGTGATGGCATTTAGTAATATTTAAAATGCCAGTGGTACGTGCATTTGTGTAAGAGATACACGTACTGATTGTATTATTATGAAATGATGTTATCTGGCAGAATAATGTTTCGTAAAAACTTTGCTACAGAGAAGGTCAAAGGTTCCAAGGTTCCCTGTCCTTAGGAGGCGTTTGCGCGCAAGCCATCCTTGTTGTTTTTTTAACAGTCTGCGAATGCCATATTGGATGACTTTGGCATAGTGGGCGTGGCTGCTGTGATTGCTGCTTCTCCAATCTTCCTTAGGTATCCTCCAGAAGGATTCTTCGCATATTCGGCCCTTCATATCTGCCATAGGGGTTTTCTCTATTATCTTCTGCTCTTCACTTTTAATTCGTTTTCCATCTTTTGGAGAAAACGCATTAATGGTACCCGCTTCATTCGTCCTTTCATATTATCAATTTGTGGAGCACAGGTTTGCAAATCCTCATTTGCCTTTGAATTAGTGGCACATGGTTTAGTAGGGATAAGCTCTCCTTTATGCTCCCTTGAATCATTTTCTAAAGTTCATGTGGTCATCGGACACGATGTGTGTTGTCGTAGATCCCTTTATGATGACAATAGTCAGAATCTTGGAGTGGACTCGATTTGTTTTGTGCAAGCACTTGTGTGTGAGAGAGAGAGATCAGCCTCAACATACCCCTTTTCTCTGGTTTTGAACTTTGTACACATGATACGTTCGTTGAGACGTTTTTTAGACAACCTCTTAGTTCATATTTTGCACGACTTCCAATCTTATAACTATGCGCAAACGGTTTGGTCTCAGCTATCGTGTCCGGAGGGTTACAAACTTATTAGCACGTACGATGCTTGGTGAAATGACCAAGCCGCATAGCCTTGTTTGGTCTTGATATTGTTGCTATCACTTATACTTTTGGTTTTGATTCTTATGGTTGCTCAAGCTTATTTGACGGAGGATTGCTTCTATTTAACGTTAAGTCGGTCCTGAATAGTCTTGTATAAGCGACTGTTTTGGGTTAAGCATGTGAGAGCGGTATGAGCTTATCATGTGCGACCAGGCTGGAGGGGTTGATTGTTCGCGGTTACCTTTGGTCGCTCCGCTTGTTTTTATCTTGGCCGACCCTTAAATCCCCGTATTCTATGACTATTCATTGATTCATTTGTACAAGATGGATACATCTAAGAAGCGCTGTGAGCAGGAGAAGTTTTTCGATTTAGACATCCCGACGACCGAAGTTCAATCGACTGGCCAGCCATCCGTAAATTCCCCCTTCGTCAGTCCTACTCATGCGGACTCAAACAATTATTAGTAGGCCCCATTATGCCCCAAAGCCATGCAATCCTAAGCTTTCCAAACTGTAACGACCGGTATTCTACACATCATAGGATTGTAGAATATTTATTTCTTTCCCGTATGAAGTCGTATGGTCATGTAACTTTGGGAAACATCCATTAGAGTCATTTCCCATGTTCATGATTTTTGTCGATTTAAAATGATCATTTTGCCCCTAGTTGGTACTGTTTTGGCCATAACTTTTGATTGGAAAGGAATTTTGACCTGAAACCACTTCCATTAGATTCGTTTGATGGTTTACTTTCCGTAGAGTGGTCATAATAGCCAAACGGACTTACCGTTTGCGAGATATGGCTGAAATAAGGTTTAGGGGTGAAAAACTGCTTAACCGGGCCAAATCGGGTGATTAATGGATAGGCCCATAACCCATTTCGGGATTAGGGTTATGGGGAGGCTGAAATGAGATAGAGGATCATTCCATTTCAGTTTTCTAGCCTCCACTTATCACCAAGGAACCCTAAAAAATGGCCTCTAACCTCTAAATCACCTCCAAATCATCTCTTGGTCAAGGATTTGGCTTAGCAACCCCTAATCAAGGAAGATCTTCACCAAAGCAATATAGGAGCTGCTGTTTGTTCATATCAAATCATAGAATTATTTCAGATCTTAGTTTATTTGTGGCTAAGGTGAGTGATTTGCATAGTTTTGCACTAATTATGGCTAATTAGGGTTGATTAGTGTTAATTAGCGAATTTAGACATGATAAAATTCGGGAAAAATGTTCATAAATTCTTAAATGATGTTTTAGACCTCTAATATGAATTTTGGTTAGTTTGGTTAAGTTTTGCTAATCCTATCATTAGTTTCACCTAAACATGCTTAAGGGAAAATATGCGGTTTTGGGTATGTTTGATCCATTTTAACCTATCATGTTGATGTTTTGATGTTTGTGGTTGATTATGCATGTTGCTATGACTGTATGAAATGCTTTGTGATTGATTTCAATAGTTAGAATGATCGAAAATGTCGTCGAATGGCGTAAACACTTGCTGGAACAGTTTCAGAAAACAGTGCAGGGTTCGGATCGGATCGGATCGGATATGAGGCTCGGATCGGATATGTTGAACTGAGCAAGGAATTCGATCGGATCGGAACCCAGCACTTGGGAAAAATGGCAAAAAGGAAGGCCATGCTAACTGAACTGGGATCGGATCGGATTAGGGAGGATGGATCAGAGCGGAGGCATGAGGATGGATCGGATAGGAGCATGTGAAGGACGTGGAGACGGATCGGAACGGAGGCACCAGATGGAGGGGAGATGACACCCGACCCGACCCGAGGTGAAGCACCCGACCCGAACCGACGGAGGACACCCGACCCGAACCGCACCAAGAGAAGACCCAACCCGAACAGATGAAGGATACCCAACCCGAACCGATGGCTTGAGAAGGAACGCGAGCCGACCCAGTATTGACCAATAACCCGAGATGCAAAGGTAGTCCAATATGGGAAGTTAGAGCTCAGGATCCAGTTGGGAACCGATGAGTTCACTTCATGGTTGGACTTTGCTGCGGGACGTGTGCTAAGGAGTTGTCGACGTTCATAACTTCGATTCACCACTAAGAATGAATGATGGGCTACTTATCAGTGCAGTAGGGTCATTATGACCTGAGGGGCAAGGTGATGGTAGCAAGACTACGTTAGCAGTGCAGTAGGGTCATTATGACCTGAGGGGCAAGGTGATAAGTAGTAAGACTATGAGCCAGCGCAGATGGGGCGAATAACTCCATGGTACAAGTGGACATAGTAAGGATAGGTAAGGCTATGAGCCAGTGCAGTGGGG
Source organism: Allium sativum (assembly GCA_030737875.1). Taxonomy (NCBI): domain Eukaryota; kingdom Viridiplantae; phylum Streptophyta; class Magnoliopsida; order Asparagales; family Amaryllidaceae; genus Allium; species Allium sativum. The sequence continues at coordinate 480,068,560 of CM060919.1, read as the reverse complement.
TTCTTGTGACTCCATGGGGCAAAGTGGACATAACAAAGGATTAGTGGCTACGTTATCAGTGCAGTGAAGCCATTTATGACTTCATGGGGCAGAGTGATCGTAGCAAGGTATGTTGGGTGATCGAAGTGGTGAATATCGTATGCTTTACGCACTGAGTGAGAGATGTGAGGATGGATGCTATGTTTGATTGTTTGCCATCCCTATGACATGCACACCTCCCCCACCTCCGTATCTTTACACTGTTTGATGTGGTACCTTAAAGTGTTGTACAGTATGTAGTGCTAACTCTTTGGTTGCAGGTCCAGGTTCAGGTATGTTTTAGTCTACCTGTTATTGTTCACTTTAGATGCTTATCGCTCATACCAGGCTTTATGTCTGACCCAGAGTTTTATGTCTCCTCTTATTACTCTGGGTGCTCACACGAGCAGACTAGAGACAGGTTAGCTGGTGATGCGCGAGTAGCTGATTCGGAGGCGGGCAGAAGGCTTCCACGTATGATATATATATATATATACACATTCTCCCTGTGTTGTTGGTGGTCGCTACTTGGGCATTAGTAGTGTACCTCCTTTATCTTACTTTTGCTTTGAGACAGTTTGAAAGTTGTAATAAGCTGTATTTTGGATTTCCGCTGTTATGATGTTTAGTTCTGATTTTCAGCTTATGCACTGTCTCTCCTGTTTTATGTCAAGTATGTTATTATTATATTTTGTTCTATGTGCTATGAGACATTCTACAGGTTCTTTGTATGTTCATTTCCTTCTTCCTTTTCCTTCTGACGACCCGTTCCGTGCTAACTGGACATGTGTACAGCGCACCTTTGCAGTAAATGTCGGTTGGTGCGGGGCGGGCCGTCACACTTGGTATCAGAGCTCTAGGTTGCGTAGTTAACCTAGGGAAAGACACTAGGGAGAGATAGTGCGTATATGAGAGCGCGTATTTGTGATTACTTTGGTTTTCAAAAGCTATATATATATACTATTAGTAGTATAAGAATGAAGTCGCACTGCACTAGCACCATTATGGGGTCGTTAATCGTTTCCCTTTTTCAGATTGACGATGAGCCGAGACACGAGGGGTGCTGGTAGAGGGACCAACCAAGGGAATGCCGCTGACATGAGGGCAATGTTTACTAACCTCATGAGAGACATGCTTAGAGAAGTGCAAGGGGCAGTTCCCAATCCCGGGGTTGGTGTTGGCCCAGTAGTGCAGGCACCTAGGGTCGATTTCGCCAAGTTGTGCAAGGATTACACTAATCTTGGTGGAAAGTCGTTCCACGGAACGGAGTCGGCCACAGATGTTCAAGATTGGATGGATAGCTGTGATCGTATCTTTGATGACTTGGGTCTTGAGGATGCGATGAAGAGAAGGCTAGCGTCTCGTCAGCTGCAAGGGCGAGCGATGAATTGGTGGAATGCCATTAGAACAGCTACTCCAGAGGACCAGGTTACTTGGGATCAGTTCAAGGCTCGTTTAGCGAGAAGTTCATTCCAGCTGCCCAGAAGTCAGTATTGTTTAAGAGGTTCTTGGAACTCAAGCAGAACGGAAGGGCAGTTTCTGATTATATTGCCGAGTTCGACACTTTGTCGAAGTATGGACTGTCTCTCATCGACACTCCTGAGAAGAAGAATGAGATGTCCATTACTGGTTTGGATGGGTACTTGGGTGAAAGGCTTATCAACCACATCGATGAGACTTTTGAATCGATTATGGGGAAAGCTTTGAGATTTGAGAGTCTTTACCCTAAGTCGAAGACTGAGGCTGCATCTGCAGAGGGGCCAAAGCCACAAGCAGGCGGTGGAGGCAAGAATAATTCTCAGAATAAGAGGAAGCAGGACCAATCTAAAGGTGCTCAGAAAAAGAGCAAGAAGGATGTTGAGTGCTTCAGCTGTGGAAAGAAGGGCCATTATGCTAAAGAATGTCGGGCCAAGCCAGCGGAAAGGAAGTGCTACAACTGTGGTCAAATGGGACATCAGAAGGATAAGTGTCCGCAACCTCTTAAGGAGAAGCAGATTGTGAAAGCATATGCTATTGATGCTGTTCCTTCTTCGTCGAATGCCCCAACTGCGGCGGAGAAAGGAAAGAATGTTGTTATTCAAGGTATGCTTTCTATTTATGATATACCAGTTCGAGTTTTGGTTGATACTGGGGCTTCCCGTTCCTTCGTATCTAGTGACCTGGTAGATAGGTTGGGACTGGAACCCGAGATAGTCGATAGACCATTGGTTGTGACGAACCCGATTGGTGGTTCGACTAGCCTTAGTATGATTTGCAGAAATTTGGTCTTATCGAGTCATGGATGTATGTTTGTATGTGATTTCTTTGTTTTGGGCTTTACTGGGTATGGCATTATATTGGGAGTCGATTGGCTCCAAAGATACGGGGTGGTGGTAGACTGTGAGGGCTTTTTGGTGACAGTGAGGGCGGATGATGGGCGGAGGGTAGTGTTTGGTAGTCTACCTAGTGATGGGGTTATGGCTAGTTTTGTAAATTCCCTCGACATCCCGCAGGATGAATTGTCAGATGTGCCCGTGGTTGGCCAGTATCCGGATGTCTTCGAGGAGGTGACCGGGCTTCCACCACACCGAGAGATTGAGTTCCGTATTGAGTTAGTGAAAGATGCCAGACCTATAGTGATGCCACTTTGTCGTATGGCACCAAGGGAGCAGCGAGAGCTCGGGGTGCAAGTCAGCAATCTTTTGAAGAAGGGATTTATTAGAAGGAGTGTCTCCGAGTGGGGAGCACCAGTTGTGTTTGCCACTAAGGCAGATGGTTCCCTTCGATTGTGTGTGGACTATCGCGAGTTGAATAAGGTAACGAGGAAGAATAAGTATCCTCTACCGCGGATAGATGATTTGTTTGATTAGCTGGAAGGAGCAAGAGTGCTCTCCCAGTTGGACCTCGCGTCATGATTTCATCAGCTTCGAGTAGCGGATGAGAGTGTTCCGAAAACGGCATTTAGGACGCCGTCTGGATTTTATGAGTGGTCGGTCATGCCGTTTGGGTTGACCAATGCACCAGCCTACTTTGTGGATCTTATGAATCGAGTATTCAGAGATCAGTTGAATAAGTTTGTTCTTGTGTTCGTGGATGATATCCTTGTTTACTCAAGGAAAGAGGAGGAACACAAGGGACACTTGAGGATAGTGATGGAGGTGTTGAGGAAACACCAATTGAAAGAGAAATTCTCTAAGTGTCATTTTTGGAGAAGAGAAGTGAGATTCTTGGGTCATGTTGTTTCCGAGAATGGTATTGCCGTGGACCCTGCGAAGGTGGCTACGGTGCAGGATTGGCCTACACCCAAGAATGTAACAGATGTGAGAAGTTTCTTGGGATTAGCTGGATATTATCGTAAGTTTATCCAGGACTTCTCCAGGATAGCAGCACTGTTAACTCAATTGACTAAGAAGAATCAGTCCTTCGTCTGGGATGAAGTGTGTGAGGATGCCTTCAAGAGTCTAAAAGAGAAGTTGACGCATGTGCCAGTGTTAGTCATTCCTAAAGGGAATGAAGAGATGACGGTATACACCGACGCTTGTGGTACCGGACTGGGTGCTGTATTGATGCAAGGAGGTAGGGTTGTAGCTTATGCTAGTCGACAGCTAAAGCCGCATGAGAAGAAGTATCCTACCCATGATTTGGAATTGGCAGCGATTGTATTTGCGCTGAAGATGTGGAGACACTATCTCTTGGGAGAAAGATTTGAGTTGTTTACCGATCATAAAACGTTAAAGTATCTCTTCTCTCAGAAAGATCTGAATCTCTGTCAGCAGAGATGGTTAGAGTTCTTGGCTTCGTATGATTTTGATATCGCATACACACCTGGAAAGGGTTATGCGGTAGCCGATGCCTTGAGTAGGAGACATGCCAGCTTAGGGGCAATGTTTCTTGAGTGGAAGCAACTGGAGTATATCGCGGGGTTTGATTTCAGACCAAAGTGCGAATTGGATCCAGTCATGCTAGCTAGTTTGACGATCAGACCCACTTTGATAGAGCAGATTGGTTCTAACCAGAGGGACGATCCTAATCTATTGGAAATCATCTCCAAGTTAGAGATGGACATCGACGGTGAGGAGATGAATGTTTATGGGCTTGATCGAGATGGATGGCTTAGAAGGAATGGAAGACTAGTTGTGCCCAACGTGAATGGATTGAGAGATGACGTCCTTAAAGAATGTCATCACTCAAAACTGACTATACATCCCGGTGGTAATAAGATGTATCGAGACATGAGACAGACTTACTACTGGGAAGGGATGAAAAGAGACGTTGGGAAGTTTATATCCAAATGCATGAATTGTTAGCTAGTTAAAGCCGAGCAAAAGAAGCCTAGTGGGTTATTGCAACCATTAGAAATTCCCGAATGGAAATGGGAGCAAGTCTCGATGGATTTCATCGATGGTTTACCAAGGACTAGATCGGGATATGATAGCATTTGGGTAATTGTGGATCGATTAACTAAGAGTGCAAGATTTATACCAGTCAAATCGATCAGGACGGCAGCCAAGTTGGCAGAATTATATATGAAATGGGTAGTGAGATTTCATGGAGTTCCCAAAAGCATTGTGAGTGACCGAGACCCGTTGTTCACTAGTGGGTTTTGGAAGAGCTTACAAGAGGCTCTAGGGTCAGGATTACATCTCAGTACCGCATATCGTCCTCAGACCGACGGTCAGACGGAGAGGGTGAATCGTATATTGGAAGATCTCTTGAGAGCGTGTATATTGGATTTTGGTGGATCATGGGATGACCATTTGCATCTAGTAGAGTTTGCATATAATAATAGCTACCAATCCAGTATCGGTATGGCTCCATATGAAGCTTTGTACGGAAGACCGTGCAACTCACCATCATGTTGGATAGAGACTGGCGAGAAGTTTGTGCTTGGACCAGATGTGGTGAGAGAAACTTCGGATAAGATTAAGATCATTCAGCGATGAATGAAAGCTGCCCAAGATAGGCAGAAGAGTTATGCTGATAAGAGGAGAAGAGACTTGAAATTCTCCGTTGGTGACTTGGTGTTTGTCAAGATCTCTCCGTTGAAGAGCGTGATACGATTTGGCAGGAGAGGCAAGTTGGCACCAAGATTTGTTGGCCCATTCCCTGTTCTTGAACTAGTCGGGAATTTGGCTTATAGAGTTGGCATACCAGAGAAGATGGCGGGAGTTCACAATGTATTTCATGTTTCCTAACAAAGGAAGTTCGTTCATGACTCAGATATGACTATTTCACCTGATCAGTTAGAGGACTTCGAAGTAGAACCCGAGGCGGTTGGGAACCGCAAGCCGATTCGTATTGTGGGGCACGATACGAAGCAACTTCGAAGGAAGTCGGTGAAGCTAATCAAGGTTCAGTGGGGCGAGGACGAGAATGATTGTACTTGGGAGACAGAGGAGAGCATTAGGAAGGCATATCCAGAACTCTTTGCCTGGTAAGATTTACTTTGCAATTTAGTTTTCCGCATGCTAGGATAGACTTATTTTATTTGTTTTGCATGTTTGATGGTTGTTTTATGGTTGATAGGTATGCGGGACCTTTGTGTGTGCTTTGAATAGGGAATTTCGGGGGCGAAATTTCTTAAGGGGGGGGGGGGAGAGTGTAACGACCCGTATTCTACACATCATAGGATTGCAGAATATTTATTTCTTTCCCGTATGAAGTCGTATGGTCATGTAACTTTGGGAAACATCCATTAGAGTCATTTCCCATGTTCATGATTTTTGTCAATTTTAAAATGACCATTTTGCCCCTAGTTGGTACTGTTTTGGCCATAACTATTGATTGGAAAGGAATTTTGACCTAAAACCACTTCCATTAGATTCGTTTGATGGTTTACCTTTCCATAGAGTTGTCATAACAGCCAAACGGACTTACCGTTTGGGAGATATGGCTGAAATAAGGTTTGGGGGGGTGAAAAACTGCTTAACCGGGCCAAATCGGGTGATTAATGGATAGGCCCATAACCCATTTCGGGATTAGGGTTATGGGGAGGCTGAAATGAGATAGAGGATCATTCCATTTCAGTTTTCTAGCCTCCACTTATCACCAAGGAACCCTAAAAAATGGCCTCTAACCTCTAAATCACCTCCAAATCATCTCTTGGTCAAGGATTTGGCTTAGCAACCCCTAATCAAGGAAGATCTTCACCAAAGCAATATAGGAGCTGCTGTTTGGCATTGAGATTCATATCAAATCAGAGAATTATTTCAGATCTTAGTTTATTTGTGGCTAAGGTGAGTGATTTGCATAGTTTTGCACTAATTATGGCTAATTAGGGTTGATTAGTGTTAATTAGCGAATTTAGACATGATAAAATTCGGGAAAAATGTTCATAAATTCTTAAATGATGTTTTAGACCTCTGATATGAATTTGGGTTAATTTGGTTAAGTTTTGCTATTCCTATCATTAGTTTCACCTAAACATGCTTAAGGGGATATATGGGGTTTTGGGTATGTTTGATCCATTTTAACCTATCATGTTGATGTTTTGATGTTTGTGGTTGATTATGCATGTTGCTATGACTGTATGAAATGCTTTGTGATTGATTTCAATAGTTAGAATGATCGAAAACGTCGTCGAATGGCGTAAACACTTGCTGGAACAGTTTCAGAAAACAGTGCAGGGTTCGGATCGGATCAGATATGGGGCTCGGAACGGATATGTTGAACTGAGCAAGGAATTCGATCGGATCGGAACCCAGCACTTGGGAAAAATGGCAAAAAGGAAGGCCACGCTAACTGAACTGGGATCGGATCGGATTAGGGAGGACGGATCAGAGCGGAGGCATGAGGATGGATCGGATAGGAGCATGTGAAGGATGAGGAGACGAATCGGAATGGAGGCACGAGCTGGAGGGGAGATGACACCCGACCCGACCTGAGGTGAAGCACCCGACCCGAACCGACGGAGGACACCCGACCCGAACCGCACCAGGAGAAGACCCGACCCGAACAGATGGAGGATACCCAACCCGAACCGATGGCTTGAGAAGGAACCCGACCCGACCCAGTATTGACCAATAACCCGAGATGCAAAGGTAGTCCAATATGGGAAGTTAGAGCTCAGGATCCAGTTGGGAACCGATGAGTTCACTTCATGGTTGGACTTTGCTGCGGGACGTGTGCTAAGGAGTTGTCGACGTTCATAACTTCGATTCACCACTAAGAATGAATGACGACTTATCAGTGCAGTAGGGTCATTATGACCTGAGGGGCAAGGTGATGGTAGCATGACTACGTTATCAGTGCAGTAGGTCATTATGACCAGAGGGGCAAGATGATGCGTAGTAAGACTATGAGCCAGCGCAGATGGGGTGAATAACTCCATGGGGCAAGTGGACATAGTAAGGATTGGTAAGGCTATGAGCCAGTGCAGTGGGGTTCTTGTGACTCCATGGGGCAAAGTGGACATAACAAAGGATTAGTGGCTACGTTATCAGTGCAGTGAAGCCATTTATGAATTCATGGGGCAGAGTGATCGTAGCAAGGTATGTTGGGTGATCGAAGTGGTGAATATCGTATGCTTTACGCACTGAGTGAGAGATGTGAGGATGGATGCTATGTTTGATTGTTTGCCATCCCTATGACATGCACACCTCCCCCACCTCCGTATCTTTACACTGTTTGATGTGGTACCTTAGAGTGTTGTACTGTATGTAGTGCTAACTCTTTGGTTGCAGGTCCAGGTTCAGGTATGTTTTAGTCTACCTGTTATTGTTCACTTTAGATGCTTATCGCTCATACCAGGCTTTATGTCTGACCCAGAGTTTTATGTCTCCTCTTATTACTCTGGGTGCTCACACGAGCAGACTAGAGACAGGTTAGCTGGTGATGCGCGAGTAGCTAATTCGGAGGCGGGCAGGAGGCTTCCACATATGATATATATATATATATATATACACACATTCTCCCTGTGTCGTTGGTGGTCGCTACTTGGGAATTAGTAGTGTACCTCCTTTATCTTACTTTTGCTTTGAGACAATTTGAAAGTTGTAATAAGCTGTATTTTGGATTTCCGTTGTTATGATGTTTAGTTCTGATTTTCAGCTTATGCAATGTCTCTCCTGTTTTATGTCAAGTATGTTATTATTATATTTTGTTCAATGCGCTGTGAGACATTCTACAGGTTCTTTGTATGTTCATTTCCTTCTTCCTTTTCCTTCTGACGACACGTTCCGTGCTAATTGGACATGTGTACAGCGCACCTTTGGAGTAAATGTCGGTTGGTGTGGGGCGGGCCGTCACACAAACGTTTCAGTGGTTGGGATCTGCAGGGAGTGTCTTCTGACATGGATATATCTCTATCTGACCACCAAACAATTTCTAGTGAGATAAACGTGGCGAAGACCCAGATGCTTGCTCGGTTCGAGACTGCCATGTACCAGTTTGGGGAACACATGGATATGCTCAAGGATAATACTGCGAAACAAATGAGTGGTTGGCACACACTAGCTTGCGATCTTCAAAGGCTACACAGGGACAATCTTGAGCCTATCTTCATCCTAGAGAAAGTCAAGGTGAAGTTAATCCAGGCTCTTAGGTCCCGAGATAGTGTTGTTGCTCTTTTTCTCAAGGAGACATTGAGTTATCAGATCCAAAGCTCAAAAAGCCCTTGGCTAGTGAACCTCCGTACTGCTCTACTTAGGTTAAAAGGGAGGTTGGTAAGCCTAGGAAGAACAAGGGTCTGTAGTCTTCTTAGCTTGCTAATGATTGGTTCTTTTTTTTTTTGTGAACAATGCTTTCGATCGGTTGTATAAGCGAGTGTCGGTCCTCGCGTTTAACTTTGTGTAGATCTGTGTTGCGACTTAGACTCATGTTGGTGTTTTGATGGCCCCGTGACTGGTTTGTGACATTATGATGTCGCTTTGCTTTGCTTTGTTAGTATGGGATGGTGCCCTTGTTTGCCATACCGCAGTCTTTCTTCCCGTTTTATCGCACTTTTATTTGTACTTTGCACGCTACATTTGTGTCACTGTTCACTTTGTTGGCTACGTGATTGTAGCGAGTGTACGGTATTACCAATTTTCTTTTGATGCTATAGTATCTTGGTATATCCTTATTAAGCTGGAATGGATCAGTCTTATTAGAATGGAAGTGATCACGATTTCCGGCAGACTTGTACTACATGTCTTTCAAAGGAAATTCTTGAACCAACTATTCTTGAAATATATTCTAATGAAAAATCGTTTGAATTTCCGGGAGGGGCGAGCGACTTTTTCTTGTTTGATCCATGGATTGGGCTCTTCATAAGTGAGGTGTGGTCTTATTGGCTCCATATCTGATGGTAACTTTGCAAGATTGTTTCAGGTTGTGGTATGTAAGACCGCCGGTTCGCTTTAGGGATCTGTCGAGAAATCGATTCGTCCTAGATTCAGACATTAATACATAGGGGAGTGGAATCCTTTCAGCTACTGTAATGAGATGAATGGATCCGAATCGGGTGCTGGTATATAGGTGACCGGAACCCCTCCGATATTAGTGGAATGTCGAATCGACCCGAATTCGGGAATTTGACCTAGGATATCGGAACTACTTCCGGTATTAATGGAGTACCGAATCGACCAAGATTCGAGAATTTAGTATTGATGACCAGGACCCCCTCCGGTATTGGTGAAGTGCCGAATCAACCCATATTCGGGCATTAGTATTGAATACCGGAACCCGCTCCTATATTAGTGAAGCGCCGAATCGACCCAGATTCGGGTATTAGTATTGAAGACCGAAACCCCTCCGGTATTAGTGAAGCACTGAATCGACCCAGATTCGGGTATTAGTATTGAAGACCGGAACCCCTTCGGTATTGGTGAAGAGCCAAATCGACCCAAATTCGAACATTTGTATTGAATACAGGAACCCCCTCCGGTACTAGTGAAGCACCGAATCGACCCAGATTTGGGTATTAGTATTGAAGACTGGAACCCCTCCGGTATTAGTGAAGTGCCAAATCGACCCAGATTTAGTTATTAGTATTGAAGACCGAAACCCCTTCGGTATTGGGAAGCGCTGAATCGACCTAGATTCGGGCATTAGCTCCGTTATTAGTGAAGCGCCGAATCGATCTAGATTCGTATTAGTATTGAAGACCGGAACCTCCTCCGGTATTAGTGAAGCGCCGAATCGACCCAGATTCGGGTATTAGTATTGAAGACTGGAACCTCCTCCGGTATTAGTGAAGTGCCGAATCGACCTAGATTCGGATATTGGTATTGAAAACCGGAACCCAATCCGGTATGAGTGAAGCGCTGAATCGACCAAGATTCGAGTATTAGTATTAAAGACTGGAACCCCCTCCGGTATTAGTGAAGCGCTGAATCGACCCAAATTCGGGCATTAGTATTGAATACCGGAACCCCCTACGGTATTGGTGAAGTAGTTATCCCCTTCAGATTTGGTTCGGAAAGCAGAGGTTATACGTGCTTTTTGAGCCTCCCCTTCGGGTTTTGATGTCAAAGCAGAGGACGTACGTGCTCTGTTGGCAACTCTCTGGACCTGTGCGTCCGGAGCACTTGGCTAGCTTATCCACAAGTAGGGCCCAAGGACTTACGCGACCTCCCTCCAGAAGGCGCCTTATCCTGACCATCGTAGGGGATGATAAGGGCTTAGAAACTTAGATGGGGCCATCGTAGGCACAGAACTAAGGTTTACTCTTTTGACGCTCTACACGGACCATCGTAGGCACTGATAAAGGCTTATACACCACCCCTCCAAGGGGTGCCCAATCCTGACCATCGTAGTTGATGATAGGGGTTTGCGTTCCCGTCTGTGGGTAATGCGGAACATAAGAAGAGGTAGGACGTGCTCTTTTGCGAGCAGAGGTAGGACGTGCCTAGTTCTAGCAAAGGCAGAGCGTACTCTTCTCCGAGCAGATGCAGGGCGTGCAAATTTTAGACGCATCGCCATGACCATTTCTGGTGTGAAACGATGGGTTACATTTTTGATGCTTTAACCCTGCCCCCCTCTGATTTAGGCATGGCCAATTTGGCGATGATGAGGGATTTAATCCGTTGGTGATCGGACCCCTTTTGGGTTTTCCTTTTAAAGTTATGAGGGATGGGCTTTCCAGATATTTGCACACGTGTATTAATCCTTTTCCTAAGGATTTTCTCAGACACATCACGATTTTTTGATGAACTCCCGTAATCGGCCTTGACTGACGAATTTGACAATGACTTCCCTGAGAGTTCTGCAGTGATTAGTCTCATGTCCATTCATCAAGTGGTAATTACAATAAGGTCCTCCTGCCTTTCTTTCGTATTTAGGCCTCTTCTCCGTGGAGACCCAATAGTCGAGTTCGTGTTTGGTTAGGAAGTAAACATTCTCCCTCGAAGTAGTGAGGTGGTATTCCTGGGGTATCTTTTACGGAAACTTCCCTTTTCGCTGATGGGGTCTAATCCTCCTGTGGATCATCCCAGTTGTAGTTCCAATACTTTCGTCCTCATTTTCGGAACATTTCGGAATGGAGTTGTCATCTCTTTAGTCTAATTGTTGGCGAAGCGGTTGAAATCGTCCATTATCTCACGTTTGAGCGTCATTCCCTTAACTTGCCTGTATAGAGCATCCTTTAAGTGGGGGAAAACGCTAACGTCCTCTGATGTAGATCCGCTGGGTGGGAACGCCATGGTTTGTCCTATGTAGGAGGAGTTGTCGTTCCATATCTCGTAAGCTTGTAATCCCATTTTATTCTTCCTCTTTATTACTTGCAAAGCCTCTGCTCATAACTCTTGTTCCCCCATTACCCTACGGTTGGTGGTTCTTGACTTATCCGCTCGAGATCCTAAAAGCCTTCGTCTAGGTTTCTCGCTCATAACTCTGCTTCTTCAAATCTTGTCCGATCTGGGACGGAACATCACTGGTCGATATATGGCTATTAACCACAAGGTCGGAGGTTCAAGCCCTCCTTCTAGCGCCAAAATGTTAATGATATTTTTCATCAACACCGGAAGTGGATCAACGGGGACAAATCTTAAGGGAAAATCAGGTGAACTGGTTCTCTTCCCTGATCGACCTTAGTGGGGAATTGGGATGCTAGGGCTCTAAGTCGTAGGATCACTAAGGATACCAGATCGAATCTAGACTCAGCGATCGAGGTTTGATCGCCATTCGAGGGCGTTGATGGATGCAAACTCAGACTTCTCTGTAAAATGGATAATGAACTGCGACTATTACAATTAGAGAAATAAAAGTACACACTTACAAAGCAATTTTCTTAAGAAGTTCTCCTTTCATTAAGCTTTTAATGGAAATACACAGATGTCATAGAGTGGAATTCTCCATTAATGTTATTTTCTAAGTTGCTTTTGAGGATACAAAAAGTAAGAGAAAAAGTCCCCTTTAATGTGGTCCTTGGGGTCCTATTTATAGTGGTATTGGGCTCCTCCCATCGTAGGACTATCGGACCCGCCTGGGGTGCTTTCGGTTACGATGCTCGAATTCTTGAGGGCATATTCTGAATGTAGGCTTGTGGACATGAGCTCCTGGATACAGGCTTTCGGCTTTATCGTGAATACGTGGAGGGGCTCGAGCCTGTGGTGTATGTTGATAGCTATTGGGTTGAAACCGCTACTGATTTCGGTACTAGGTAGACTAGTATGGGTAGCCCGTTTTCATGTCCGGATGTAGGCTAGCCCTCCGGTAGGGCCGTTGCGGTAGCCTTATTCTTGGCGGGTGGCTTCCGGTGTCACTCTTATTTTTTGCAGACATGACCTTTCTGGTATTTATGTAGTAGACGCTTCAGAAGCTGGTTCTGAGTGGCCCACACGTTCTTCCAGGTTAGTGTCTTTGGTGCTTTCATCTCTAGGTGTATCAGTATTTGGGCAGGTCAGTATTGAAGGTTTCCCTTTAGGCTTCGTCCGTCAGGTTTGTTGCCTCTAACTTCTTTGGTTCTGGAATAGAGTGGTTCTTTACACGGAGCCTTTCGTTAAGCCAATACTGTCGAAAGGGTCTTGTCGGACTGACTTTGGTGGAGAGGCCTTATCGGTTAAATTCCCTAGTTCTTCCCGACCTTTTCTCTTAGGGGGTAAAAAGGGTTATGGTTGTTGCGGCCTTTCGGATTACGTTTTCCTGCTCTCGCTCTTCACATTGTTAGGCCCCCACTTTCTGTTAAGCCTTCTGCGAACTTTCGGTTATCCGATACCCCTTCACCTCCGGCTCTCTTCATTGTTAATTTTAGTAATAACAGTTTGCGTATGTATAAGTCTTCTTTTGACAAACTCATCGCCTATACAGATGCTAATTGGGGTGGATGCCCAGATACTAGACGCCCCACCACAGGTTATTGTGTATTTCTTGGAGATAATCTTATTTCTTGGTCCTTTAAATGCCAGCCTACATTGTCTCGTTCTATTGCAGAAGCTGAGTATGGAGGAGTTGCTAATGTTTTCTCTAACTCCTGTTGGATCAGAAATTTGTTATTAGAGTTGCAAGTTCCTATTCAGAAAGCCACCTTGGTTTATTGTGACAATATAAGTGCGATCTAATTATCTAGTAATCCGGTTCAGCATCAACGCACTAAACACATTGAGATGGATATTCACTTTGTCCATGAAAAAGTAGCTAAAGGCGAAGTTTGAGTCTTTCATGTCCCAACTCATTATCAGATTACTGAAATTTTTACAAAAGGTCTTCCGTGTATACTATTTGATGAATTTCGAGACAACCTCAACATTCGACAACATCCTACTTCGACTGTCGGGGAGTGTTAGAATATTTGACATATGTTATTTATGTTAATATATATATACACATATATATTACATATAGTAATATATATTAATGATAGAATATTTGATATCCATCATTTATGTTAATATATATATATATAAATATTATATATGGTTATATATATTATTTATGTTAATGTTTATTTAATTGCAATAATTGCTAGATTAACATTTGTTGCCCTAAACTCCTATATAAAGTGGCGGGGAATAATGAAATACTTAGCAAATTAAATTACTTCAGGCACTCGTGTTTTGTAGCACCCCTTTAGCACTGTGAGCTACACTAATCCAAATCTAACAAGATTTTGTAGATTCAATTCACATATGTATCATCATCTAACCAAAATTTGGGGTTGCTCCGACATCCGTAACATTTTCAAAATTTTAGCATAATTATTCATCGTTAAGATTTTTATTCGAATCTTTAAACTTAAACGTCAAATATAATATTCTATGAATGTCGGAATGAACTCAAATTTTGGATAGATGATAATATATATGTGGATTGAACATCTACAAAATCTTGCTGGATTTGGATTAGTGTAGCTCACGGTAGGGTAGAGGTGCTAAATGGTTGCTGCAAAACAGGGATACCCCAGAATGCTCCTCTATATATGTATGTATATATATAGTTTATATTTTAACATGTACACAAACTAACATGTTCTATGTCTATTGAGTCTTTTGTTCTACATGTCAGTGTGATTTGAAGAGCCTTTATATATTTATATTTTATTAATACACAAACATGGCATATATCGAATGAAAAAGAATAAAGCGTGATTTGAAGAGACTTTATATATTTATATTTTATTAATACACAACAAAGCATATATTGAATGAAAAAGAATAGGTCCATGTTGCCATTTAAACTGTTGTGGTTTAACTGACATGATATATAATTTGCTTTGACCAATATCTTTTAAGATGCCATTGTTTTACTGATAATATGTTGATTTACTGAGATTCAACGGTGCATGTGACCCTATGTTTTTTACCAAGGTCTATTGATAATGGTTTATCTTTTATGTTGTACAAAAAAAAACAAGGATTGTTGTCACCAAGGACTCAATCTGTTTATGTTATCTACTTGGAGATAGAAGAAAATGCATTCAACTTTGGATAGATGGAAATTTGTTAAGTTATGCAATTTTGGATCAGTTGTTGTTAGTTAAAAGGATTATACCATCAGAGCTTGCTCAACGGATTACTAATCTAAATTTAAATTTAAACATTTTACTTACAACTCTATCAATTGTTTTTTAAGTGTAATGTTACTAAGTTTATGGTTAAAAAATTACAAATCTGTAGTAAGCTATAGAAAAACTTATTTACTTTGTTTGAAGTCTGTTTTCAACCAAGTACAAATTTGTTTATTTCAACTGAGTTTGGACCCCTTTTTTGAACCGAGTTGAGAACTATTTCTACACTTGGTTGTTTAAACTCATAACTACTAGGCACTACTACGTTCGTGCTAATATTACTTATATATATAATCTAACAATTAATCTTCCTATACAAATATCAAATGCACCCTCTTTTTTCAATGTTCGAATTCATGGCAGCGAGCGTTCTCCCTTCTCTTTTTCTGCTTCCCTCCTCGAATCAAACAACCGCTCCACCTTCAGCCATTCCACCTGACATCAACCCTCCTCCAGCTCCTCCAGACCCAGCTATCGCTTCTCTTCCAATCTCGACCAAGCCCTTAAGTACAATCAAGTAAACCTAATCTTAACACAAATGTATCTGGACTTCTCTTTTTCAGCAGTTGTTGCGCAACGCTGGGAAGTATAAGCCAATTGACATGCAGCCAACGTTTACTGATGGCGCCATGAATCACACTCCTGAAGTTATTGCTGCTGGTACATCTATTTGGAGTGAGATGCTTGTGGACTTCTTTCTCGACAAACCAATCTCCTATACGGCCTTTGTTCAGAAATGTAGATCTACTTTGAAGCCGAAAGGAGACTTAAAAATTAAATCTGATGGTGTATTCTTCATGTTTCAATTCTCTTGTGAGGAAGGCAGATTTAAGGCTCTAATGGGTGAGCCTATTGTTATGAAAAATAAACTCTTCATTATTAAAACCTATGATCTGAATGTTAGCAACGTCTGTGGGATGTTTGGTCTCATACTGAAATCAACTAGTTAGCATGTAGACTTGGAAAACTCATATGCGTAGACGGAATGACTGAAAAGATTGAGAGGCTTGAATATGCGAAGTGTTTGATTGAAGTCACGCCAAACACAACATTAATTGATTACTTTCTTGTTAAGCTTCCAGATGGCAGTACTCAGCGTGTAAGAGTTAGATACTTATGGAAACCCCATCTCTGTACAAACTGCAGCGTCTTCGGGCATAACAATGATGAATGCAAAGTTAACAAAGTTAGAGACACCACTCAGAAAGTTTCTCTCAGTGGTAAGCAAATGAATAAAAAAAGCAAACAAGCAAGGAACATCAAACTAAAGGCAAAGGTCAAACAAGCTATAAAGAAAACCATCCAGAAAACAAAGCAGTCAGCAAAAGAGGAAGCATTGTGTTTGCACATAAAGAAGCACCATGAAGAAAATTGACCGGATTAAGAAGAAATTATCATTCAAACCATAGAGGGTCACTTACAGGCCAAATCCACTCACTACTGATACGTCCAGTGCAGATCGGAAGGATGTCAGCTTGGCAGACTTTAATTTAGTAGAGGGTGACATAATTTAGAATAACTCGCAACAAATGCAAGAACTAGTGAAAAGCAACACCACAAAGAAGGTTCAAAAAGTACTCATTGTCAATCTTCTTCTCACTAAGAACAGCTTTGATATACTTGATAGCGAAGAGGTAAGCACTACAGAGAAAAGCAAAAACCTTTGGCAAGCTCTGACAAGAGAAATTAAGCAGCATGCTCTAATACTATTGTTTCAATTGGAGGAAATGAAACACAGACTAATAACACAACAAATACTACAGCAGCTCATGAAAGAATGTCCTATGTTTTGCAAGAAAAAGACACAACTATTAATGTTTCAGCAACACTACAATCGACTCCTGAAGCCTTGCATGTCAATGACCCCACTAATAATGATTCTAATGATGGCACATGCCTTGATAGTATTGTCATGATGGCACATGCCTTGATAATGATTCTAATGATGGCACATGCCTTGATATATTTTTATATTATAAATATTAATTAAATATTCAATATTATTTAATTAAACCATTTAATTATCTGAATCACTATTTAAATAATTAAATAAATTAATTATAATATCGTAAAAATACGGGACATTACATTCTTCCCCCTTAAAATAATTTCGTCCTCGAAATTGCTAAGGTAGAAAACAAACCCTATTGACTGGTTAAAAATTATTTGTTTACTTCTTAATTTCAATTTCAACTGAACAAATAACTTCAATTAAAATATTAATTAATTCTTATCAACGAAAATTTTCAAAAATCCTGAAAATTTTCTAACACCCGAAATTTTTGAAAAATTTCGCCAGCACCTCCTTTGTACTAGTCAATAGCTCAAACTCCATCTCGCCTCTCTGAGCCTTCTCCAACCCAAAAGAAAATCAAATAGCCAAGCGACTTTCCAATTCGGCTCATCAAAATATCAAATCCATATATAATATAAACTGGTACCTTTTTGTCGGGCATATCATTATATCATTCCCACATTCTGCATATACCAATATTATCCCAACCAAACACCAATTACTTTTATCTCCAACACAACCATTCATTTATCCAAGAAAAATTCCATTATCAATCTCAAGTACCATTCTTGATTTTCAATTTAGTTTCACAAATTTCCATCTAATTTGTTTTAATTTAAACAATTCGTTTCTGGGAGTTTTTAAACAACTTTGCTTTTCAAAAATCAAATGTTCATTTCGGAATATCAAAACAACTTGTTTTCTCAAAACAATTCCAAAAACAATATCTTTGGTAGTAATCTATCACTTACAACTCGAAAATGGACACCGATGATGGTCAACTTCATCATCGGAATTTATTTTCCAGCGATCTAAGTGAGTTCAATACTATATCACTTTCAAAGCCATTTCTAAACACTTCCATCTTGAAATACATTTCAAAATATCATTCACAATGCTTGTAAAACAATTTAAAATCTCCTAGGATTTAAAATTCCCATATATTTAATTCTATTCCATTTACAAACACTTTTCCAACTTTCTAGAGCTATAATTTCAATTTTGATTTAAATTCAGATTTAATTCATTTCGTAACACTTATACGAATTTTGATTGGTTATTTACATAACCGTTTCAATTATAATCTTATCTGATTATAATAACAACCAATATATCCAATATATTATAATAAATCCAATATAAATCCTTTATATCAAAATATAATTTGGGTAAAATTATTTCATTTACGCTCTTTTCAAAACATACAGTGTCGTTTCATCGTATTCGAGTGTTTATAAATCCCTACAGATACTGTGGATCAAACTGATCGACCAAAATTCATAAACTACTCAATCAATGAATCTCCACAATATAAAATAATTTTTATATCAAGTAACAAATACGTTCACTCGTATATATACACTCAACTCAATCTAGGGCATTACTAACCCCATCTCTACTGAGTTACACCATAGAGCCAAGGTAATTACTTAAACTTAAGCTCTGATACCACTATAACGACCCTGGTTTTCGTGATCCTGGTTGTTGACATAAACTCAGTGTCGACTACCCAAGCATCGGAAACACCGGATAGTCCATAAAAGAAATTAGAGGGTGAGAATAAATAAGCTAGAAACTTAGAATAGAAGAAGAAGAAGAACATACAACATTAGAATAAATACGAATCTCACAGCGGAACGAACAACATATAATAGATACATAATTTTGAAATAAAATCAGTATATGTATACAGTAACATTATGTAACAACCCGGAAAATCAGAACCAATTTAAAAATTTTAATTTGGCTATTTTAATAGATTTTGAATATTTAAAATAAATTATTATAAATAATAACGATCAAAAATCTATTTGGATCGAAGTTATAGTGAATATATTTATTTTAATTATAAAACTAGGCCTGAAATGGCACGGCAGTTTGAAAATTTGAATTCAAACTTTGACTGACTGTACCGGATGCAAAATAAAACGGATTTTAGTGAAACCAAAAATATTTAAATCTGTTTATGAATATCTTTCTAACGAATCTAAAAAATCGAAATTTCATAGCGGGAATCAAAAGTTATGACCAAATGAATTTTCAGAAAGGTTGCTATGGAGTTATATAACCCTTGAAAATTGACATTTTGCAAACGACCTCCGCTTTTGACAAAACCACTTTTGTTGGATCCGGGATGTCAAATTATTGCTAGATTTCAAATTCCGTAATTTTTGGAGTTAATATGTGAGCGTGTCAAAGGAAAATGTGTTTTGTAAAGTTTAGTCATTTTGGATCGACCAGAAAATGGCCATTTTTCAAACGGTCTCCAAATTCGACAAATCAGTTTTGTTGGGACCGTATCATCAAAACATAGCTAGATTTATTTTTCTGGAATTTTTGGGATCAGTATGGCCCCGGAAAATTGAAATGTACATTCAAATCCATATTTGAATGTTTTATATTTTAATTTGAAGAAAAACTGACTGAAACAGTCGAATGGGCCTACAAAACATATTCCATTGTGTCCAGAATGGGGGTAATTAGCTAGAGGCGACAGTCATTGGGTTTAATTTGGTGCTCGTCTAGGAAAACCCTAATTTTCAAAATAATATATATATCGGCCAATTAAATTATTTCTTTCATAAATTAAAATTTATAAAAATCACGAAAAACCCATCCCCGCTCTAGATCGTGACGGCGAGAAACATCTCCCCTTCTCTCCTCAAATCCGGCCGATCCCTTCACCATTACCATTCGAGCCTGTTGAACTTTTTGAAGCTCCACTCACCCTCTTCAAATCCATATAGGTAACACCTCCCACCATTGCATGTTGCTCGAGTTCTGGCCGCCGAAACTTCCGCCGTTCGAAGCCAGAATTCCCCCTCCTCCGACGAGCGAGTTCGACGCCGCCACCCTAGCCAGGCACGCCTCTCGAGGCACTCCACTGTGGTGTAGTCCGATCGTTCAACCGTTGCGTGGATTTCGAGTAAAATTGAAACCTAGTTTTGAACGCTTCAGCTGAGGTAACGGCCTATATATTTTAAACTGATTGTAGCACTTTAAAGCACTACGGATTTTGATTTCACAATAAAAATCATATCTTTTTGCTATGATGTCGAAATCTAGAGAAACAAGAGACATTGGACTCGTGTGGACGTCTTCTACATTCTAGAAGAGATTGGAGAATTTTTGGAGCTTCCTACAATTTTTGGAGGAGTGGAACCCAATGTGAGATTTCTGAATTATAAACGATATGGAATGGCGATGTATAAATTATACGATCTATATATAAGTTATATAAGTGTTGTAGACCTCATGTATAAGCGTTGTATAAGTTGTATGTGCGATGTATAAGTTATATATACGTTGTAAAAATCATATGTGCGTTGAATGGGATTGAAATGATATAGAAATGAAATCGAAATATATTTATATACGTATATCTATATATATGTATATATATACTCCCCTTGTCCATAGACCATGGACAATATATATTGGTTGTGATTGTTTGGATTTTGGTTGATGTGAAATTTGGTTGATAAATGCGAATGGTTGATAATGATTGTTTGTGGTTGAAACAAAATTGGAATTGTTTATGGAAATATCCATTGTGATATGAAAATGATCGAAATATTTAGATTATGAAGATAAGCCCCTTAGGGAACACTGCGAGGCGTAAGGTAGTGCGAGGTGCCGTACTCGGGACAGTGCCGGTTTTTAACCCCCTGCCATTATGTTGCCGAAATTTTCTGAAATTTTCATATGTTTGATTAATATGCATGTGTTGAAATACATTCATGTGTTGGAAAAATATTCATTTTTGAAATAAATGGTTTTGAGCGATAAAAATAACATTTTTATTGAATGAATGAAATAAAATGGTTTGAACGATAAAAATAACATTTTTATTGTATGTACGAAGTATATAATATATTCATGTTAGAAATAAATTGTTTTAACCATAAAAAACACATTTTGATAATATATATGAATCGCTAAAAATCTTCATTTTTGAAATAATTTGTTTTAACAATAAAAATCACATTTTTATCATCCATATGAAGTATATAAAATAATCGAGTTTGAAATAAATTGTTTTGACAATAAAAATCACATTTTTATTATATATATGAAGTGTTAAAAATAGTCATGTGTTGAAATGAATATTTGTTGGATAAAAATATAATTTTTATCAAATATATGAAATGAATATGATTTGGAAACCGAAGAACGGACTATACTTATATATATATAAATATAATTAAAATAAATCAAATAACGAAGCTACAATTCGTATTTTGAAACCTTGATTTCAAACGATTGTATCGGGAGATCCGACCATCGGATTTTCCCGAAATCAAAACCGTTGGGTTCGCTTTGGAAATATCTTTCCAACAATACCAACTTTGCAAAAAAACAATGGTTAGAATGTCTAGAATGTTTAATTCAAATCTGAATAAAAACAGCGCCAGAATGGATTATATATATATATATAATTAAAATAAATCGAATAATGATGCTGCAGTTCGTATTTTGAAATCGTAAGTTCAAACGATTGTACCGGGAGATCCGACCATCGGATTTTCCTAAAACTAGAACCGTTGGGTCCGCTTTGAAAAGATCTTTCAAAATTTGTAAATATCCAACAGTTATATTTTCAGATATGTGTAAAACAAATCTGAAGAAAATAGCGCCATGGCCGCGTTATAGCCTGAAGCGTTGTCTGAACAAATTGGCTATTTTTAAATAAATAAAAATAGCGATAAATCGTTATAAAATATTATAAACGATATGGAATGGAAATAAACCGAATTTACCCGGTTTATTGGATATTTGATGGTTGAATGTGTTTGACGTGAAAATTACATTAATGAACTGAATTGTAGATGTCGAATAATTTAACCGTGGAAATGAATTGATTTGAAATTCTAAAAATACGTGAATTATTTGAAAAGGCAGAGTTAATTCTCATTTCAAATATGAAGACGGTGCAAGACCGATGATCTTCACATCGAATGGATGGCTATTGATGCCTTTGATGGGAGTTGCTGCCTTGAAGGGGTTACAGTGGTGGTTGTATGGATTTACTTATTGATCATTCGGATGTGCGAGGGCCTCTCTTCTATATTGGACATACGGGAGAGGAATAAGGTGCCTCCGGTTTCGTTCAGACGTAGAATGGACTTGTAAATGGATGTGTGTCTGATGTTGTAACTTAACAACGTGGCATGCAGAGATGTTGTGATCAAAGATTTTGTTGAAAAGCAGGAATTTGTGGTAGATGATCAAAGCATGGCTTTAAATAGCTATCTTTGTGTTTAGCGTTGATTCACGAGCCTCACACCCCGGTATGAGCCAGAAACGGGAGAGGACATCAGGGAGGACATGTTTTTCCTTCTAGCTAGGAGTGGTGTTTTGGGTTTTACACCCCCGGGCATTTTACTTATGTGGATGATGGATAGCGAGGCCTCGGTTACTTCGGTCTCTTCGGAGCCGATGGTTTGGTCGGGATATGACCAATTTGACGCCCCATAAGGAGAGGAAACGCAGTGTTCAGACATTTTAATCCACTCCGTGTGGACCGACCCTGACGATCCAAGGGCCCACCTGAGTCTGGGTCCTGAGGGGCGGGCTAGAGCATCTCGAAGCGGTAAGGACGATCCCTTGCCTTGGTTCATGACGGAAATCCAATTTCCAAATATGACATCGTGCGGTTTTGATTGTATACCTATATATGGCGACACAATATATGGTACTCATGCCGTCTATGATTGATACTTATGATTGAAATTGTTTTTGAAACATATAAACACTAGTAATAATATCAAATGCTTTTGTTTTATTCGTATCAAGCATATATTGGCCATTATATGGTAAAAATCTATCCTCCGGTTTGCGTTGCATTGTGTGATGGGAACTGAGTCTTATAATGGCTTCATTTTTATAAAAAGCATTGCAATGTTTAAATGATTTACTTGTTTTAAACACTGGCAATCCAATGGAGTAAACCCGTTCCGTGTTAGCGGCGTGGTCCTGTGATTGGCCCTATTATAAGGTAAGTTAAGTAGATTTCTCATGCCAGTCCCATGACTGACTCGTAGTTTGTATCACTTGCAAACTCGGGTGCCCTTTTTCTACATGGGCAGCCTTGTATTCATGTTTTAGCTGGCACTTTCTGGATGGCTATGGAGCTAAAGATGGATTCTATCATATCTTTCTTTTTATGCTGTTCAGCTCCTGTTGTACATATTATGTTTTGATTCCGCTGTAGACATTTTATGTAAAGCTGAAACTGTATTTTGTACTAAATATGATCCTATATACTGTGTAACTCTGATGTTTATATTTATCCAGTGTATTCTGTTGTTCATTATCTGGTGTATTTATATATTTCTGTTCAATTGTTATTTGTTTATGTGTTATATTCCAAAGATTACCCTTGCCACCGTGGAACGGGGGTTTGGGGTCGTCTCACATTATCAGGGTATAACACTTACAACACAACGGAAATAACTATAGCTATATAATCCTGAAGCCTCCTGCTCCAAGCTCTCCAAGTATATCTGAAAAATCCTGACTACTTGACTGCCCGAACAAAATTGGGCACCCAAGAGTTTAGGGAAAACAAAACAAAACAAACTCTGGGTCAGTCATGGGACTGGTGTGAGTAAAACAATTTAAAACAGTTTGAGCAATTAAACGATATCTCATAAGACCACTCCGTATAACGGAACGGGTTTTTCCCTTATGAGAATCCAGAACATTTGATTTAACTTTCAAAATCCTTTTGAAAGAAACGATAAACTTTATATCAAAACTCTTTTGATATTGTAATAATGTCCATCAACCACAACTAAATAATCATTTAGCAGAAACGCTTTCATCTCACATCCTACATATATAGTATACAATCAAAACCGCAAGCACTTACTGGATAATGGATTACCAATTATGACAAGGTATGGAACCACCTTCCAATAGTATACCTCTAGAGACGAATACACTGGGTTCAACAAGAACATCTTGCAACCCAACCACACATGACTGACCACTCAATTCGCTTGAGTGTATCGAATGTATATCACCAACGGTTGGGATCAGCAACTGTTTCCCGAATGGGACAACATTGTATAGATTAAATAATGAAATGAATTTCTCAAGATAGGTGATAATACACCCTAATGGAAGCAACCCACATTGCCATGGTGCATGCCCGATTTTTGTCATTTCCCGGTTGTAAGGCTAGAGGCCACGCTTATCTCTGACAGATCACACAATTATTCACTTTGAATGTCACATCATCATACCCGACAAATCACAAATTGATTTCTCCAAACATATCACGGGAAAACAGCTAAGAGAAACGAATTCCTCCACCACCAAACATAAATACGTTTGAAGAGATCAACTTACGCGATCTATTAAATGTACTCCGTCAGACATTCTTCCATACAGGTCGCCCTGGGACTGGACAGACCGAAGGCACTATTCTATAAACATGACAGCCCTTGTATAACTCAGTCTTCAATTATCTTCATCATATTTGATCACAATGCTAACGCCCATAGAGAGTGGTTTTCAGATAATGAATCCGATCCCGGTCTCTCCGTATTGACGACGGAAAAATGGTCAAGAACTTTGATTGTCGGTGATTTAACAATCAAACAAAAACATGTGTGCAAACAACGATATTATTTCTAGATGGAAATTCTATCGATCAATCATCAATCAACATTTATTCATTTCCCCATTTCTCGTTTCCATATATTCATCAGATCCTTATTTTCTAATTTTAGAAAATATACGTTATTTTATATTAGAAAACATTTCTGATATTTATTTGGAAAACATTTCCAAAACTCCTTCATTTGATTTAAACAGATGTTTAAATAAAACATCGCTATGCCAACTCAAACCATTACACTCATTAACTAAATTCACTTAACAAACCTTCACTATCGAACCTTGACCATTCCTTAGTTAAAACAAAGCCAATCAAGTTGGGGTATAACTACCTCTCAGACCTTAACTGAACAACATTTCTAACTTCGAAATAGATAAGATTCACCCTTCAAATCTTTAACAAACTTCCTTACGTAACTCTCAGATTCTTTTTACCAATCCACTTCTTTTACAGAAATCATTTGATTATAACAATAGTGTTATAATCCCTACTTCTTATATATCTAATTTTAAATAAAAACTTTTATACCTTAATTAAAATAAATAAACAAATGATTTATTTAATAAATAAATCTTGATTTAAAAACCGGAATGTAAATAGTGCTTCCTTACATTCGATATAATCGAACCCCAATGTATAATTCTCTTTCGAATAAACTATATTCGATTTAACTCTATTTCGAATAACTAATTCGATTAACTCTTTTCGAATAACTAATTCGATTAACTCCTTTCGAATAACTAATATTCGATTAACTTCTTTCGAATAAACTATATTCGATTAACTCATTTCGAATAAACTATATTCGATTAACTTCTTTCGAATAAACTATATTCGATTAACTCCATTCGAATAAACTATATTCGAGTAACTCCTTTTCGAATAAACTATATTCGATTAACTCCTTCCAAATAAACTATATTTGATTAACTCCTTTCAAATAAACTATATTCCATTAAATCATTTTGATTAACTCTACGTCCATATTCAGTTTCAAATATCGATGTTGAAATCGATTCTTACTTCTCTGTACAAGTCCTGACTTATATATTCTATTTAGCCAATGATAAACATTTTATTTAATTTATAAAATATTATTTATAAATTAATCTTCTCAATCTATCGGTTAGAACAGATTCTATTTAAAATCTTTGCTTTAAATCCATATCATGTTATACCCGTGTGAAAAGCACAGGTCTAAACCTTTCAAATATAAAATTCTCTTTTTATACTATTCTATTCATTTTTCAAGTATTTCCTTTTATAATCTATTTATTTACCAAATAAATCCCTTTTTGATAATTCTAGTTATTTTATAAAATATTTCCTTTTTATATAAAATCCATTGATTTTATAAGTAATTCCTTTTTGATATCTTATTTATTTTCTAAATAAATATTTCTTTTATCCTTCTATTTATTTTCCCAAATAAATATTCCTTTTATCTTTCTATTTATTTTCCCAAATATTTCCTTTTCACTTCTATTTATTTAACAAACAAATATTTCTTTTACTTATTCTATTTATTATCTATTTATTTTCTAAATAAATATTTCTTTTTATATAACTCTTTTGATTTTATAAATATTTCTTTTCAATATAACATTGAAAATTTCCTTTTTAACATTCCATTATTCCTTATGGTATTTAACGTACCATATAACAATGATCGGTATCATTCAAACATACAAAATCAACAACAGATTTCATATCACATCATATAATACAATATATGAAAAAAAGTAAAATAAATGTTGAGGAATCCAGTGGGATTCCTCCGACCTGTTTCCCTGCATCCACAGATGTTACACAATATAATTCACATCAACTTCATTTCAATATGAAATATTCTAATAAACAGAATCAATATTTGATTAACGATATATATATATATATATATATATATATATATCGTTATCTATAATTTCAACCAATACATAAGCAATTCAACCAAACAATCATCACACAGAAGTCAATCAGCATTTAGCATTATAGATTATCTTTATAAAAATATAAACTGATAGAGTTAGTGAGTTTTACTCACATTGGACGATCATCGTTAAATAACGATAATTGTCGCTTGATTCAAACGGACAATTTATTCCGCTATAAATTGTAACGAGCTCTAATTCACTACCAGTCAGTTCTAGTGTGTAGCCTCCGTTCATACGATCCTAACGGATCTTGTTTTGCTGAATTTCGATAACGTATGGTCAAGTTATGATATTAACAATTGGGTATAAACATTTATATAGTTTTAACTTAACTAAACTTGAATTTATTTAACAATTGGGCTTTACTTACGTTGCTCGGCCCATCTTCACTTCGGAGAAACCCGCGTTATACCTCTTCTTCCCCGATGACAGGCCGCTCCAGTACTTCCAATACACCATTACCACTCCTTTAAATCGTCAAACCTCCCTCAATACTCAGCTGATGCACAAACCGTCGAAACCATTGATCATCTCTCCACAAACTCCACCGCCCTATCCCCAAAATGTAGAACTCGATGTCCCCATATCAATTCCATCGTCGACAGTCATCTCGCAAACTACAGGAAAAGGATCAACATAAATATTCACGAAATCCCACCAGAATTTCCCAAACGATGCCACTTCTTACCTCATTCACCAATACACTACTCGATTCACCAATCAATGCTTCAACGACCTTCATAGCGTAACCCTAGCTCATCGAAATCCGATGCTGTGTTAATTACAGCGACAGAAAAATGTGTCGAACCCACAAATATGTGTACGAGATCGAAGAGGGTGCTATGATGATCGCCAACATGTTCATTTCATGATTTTAGAGATTTCATATGAATTGATATGATTTTATCAACTCACATTTTCCTGAGATGAAGAAAGAAGAGAGACACATTTCTCTGTTGACCACAGAAAGAAATGGGATTAGGTTTGCAACGGATGGAGATGTATTTATAGTGTAGGGTTGCTTAGAAGTTAAGCATCATATTTTTAAATTAGTTTATACTCGATTTTTAATTCTATTTATCATAAAAAAAATCCTGTGATCGCATACAATATCCAAAAATAATGAATATGGACCGCAGCTACAGTTTGATATTACGAACCCAACGAAACTAGTTTCGTCGAATTCCGACTTCGTTTGCTCACACAACATATTTTTAATCGTCAAAATACTGACTGTTTTTCACATTAAAAATCCGTACGACCACACACTGACTCCAAAAATCACGAAAATTGAAATCTAACAATAATTTGATATTCTGAATCCAACATAATTGGTTTCGTCGAAAATAGAGGTCGTTTGCAAAACTGGCTATTTTTAAAGCTATAAATAAACCCATTTAAATATTAATATATTTAAAAATAATTAAATTAAATATAAATAAATATATATTATCATATATATATTCACAATAGAATATCATACAGCTCCAATTGGATTTATAACTCGATATTCAAATCACGGTTGAATCGATATTTAATTTATATTGAAAAATTCATTTATAATATAAATAAATTGTTATAAATTATAAAGGAATTCCATAGCGACTTTTCGAAAATTTTATTTGGACATAAATCAAAATCTACACAATGAAATCCCGATTTTTCTCTTTCACTAGAAAAATATACTTCACCAGCTCCGAACGTTTCTTGTTTCACAGAAATCCGATTTAAAATGGATTCTGTATATTCAATTGAAGTTCGAATCGCCAAATAACGAACTGCAGCGCCATTTCGAGCTCGATTATAATTATAATATAATTATACGTTTAATCTTCGTTCGAATAATAAATTTGTTATTATAATTCAATTCTAAACTGAATCAAATCCCATATATTATTCAATTCACACAGTATTGTGAATTCAGTTATTTTCGACTAACTCGGAATCATAATATATTTTTATATTATAAATATTAATTAAATATTCAATATTATTTAATTAAACCATTTAATTATCTGAATCACTATTTAAATAATTAAATAAATTAATTATAATATCTTAAAAATACAGGACATTACATTATTCCCCCCTTAAAATAATTTCGTCCTCGAAATTGCTAAGGTAGAAAACAAACCCTATTGACTGGTTAAAAATTATTTGTTTACTTCTTAATTACAATTTCAACTGAACACATAACTTCAATTAAAATATTAATTAATTCATTTCAACGAAAATTTTCAAAAATCCTGAAAATTTTCTAACACCTGAAATTTTTGAAAAATTTCGCTAGCACCTCCTTTGTACTGGTCAATAGCTCAAACTCCAACTCGCCTCTCTGGGCCTTCTCCAACCCAAAAGAAAATCAAATAGCCAAGCGGCTTTCCAATTCGGCTCACTAAAATCTCAAACCCATATATAATATAAACTGGTACCTTTTTGTCGGGCATATCATTATATCATTCCCACATGATACCAATTCTGCATATACCAATGTTATCCCAACCAAACTCCAATTACTTTTATCTCCAACACAATCATTCGTTTATCCAAGCCAAATTCCATTATCAATCTCAAGTACCATTCTTGATTTTCAATTTAGTTTCACAAATTTCCATCTAATTTGTTTTAATTCAAACAATTCGTTTCTGGGAGTTTTTAAACAACTTTGCTTTTCAAAAATCAAATATTCATTTCGGAATATCAAAACAACTTGTTTTCTCAAAACATTTCCAAAAACAATATCTTTGGTAGTAATCCGTCACTTACAACTCGAAAATGGACACCGATGATGGTCGACTTCATTTCTTAACACTTATACGAATTTTGATTGGTTATTTACATAACCGTTTCAATTATAATCTTATCTGATTATAATAACAACCAATATATCCAATATATTATAATAATTCCAATATAAATCCTTTATATCAAAATATAATTTGGTTAAAATTATTTTAATTACCCTCTTTTCAAAACATACAGTGTCGGTTCATCGTATTCGAGTGTTTATAAATTCCTACCGATACAGTGGATCAAACCGATCGACCAAAATTCATAAACTACTCAACCAATGAATCTCCACAATATAAAACAATTTTTATATCAAATAACAAATACGTTCACTCGTATATATACACTCAACTCAATCTAGGGCATTACTAACCCCATCTCTACTGAGTTACGCCACAGCGCCAAGGTAATTACTTAAACTTAAGCTCTGATACCACTGTAACGACCCGGGTTTTCGCGATCTTGGTTATTGACATAAACTCAATGTCGACTACCCAAGCATCGGAAACACCGAATAGTCCATGAAAGAAATTAGAGGGTGATAATAGATTAGCTAGAAACTTAGAATAGAAGAAGAAGAAGAACATACAACATCAGAGTAAATACGAATCTCACAGCGGAACGAACAACATATAATAGATACATAATTTTGAAATAAAATCAGTATATGTATAAAGTATAATTATCAGGGTATAACACTTACGACACAGTGGAAATAACTATAGCTATATAATCTTGAAGCCTCCTACTCGAAGCTCTCCAAGCATATCTGAAAAATCCTGACTACTTGACTGCCCGAACAAAATTGGGCACCCAAGAGTTTAGGGAAAACAAAACAAAACAAACTCTAGGTCAGTCATGGGACAGGTGTGAGTAAAACAATTTAAAACAGATTGAGCAATTAAACGATATCTCATAAGACCACACTGTATAACGGAACGGGTTTTTCCCTTATGAGAATCCAGAACATTTGATTTAACTTTCAAAATCCTTTTGAAAGAAACGATAAACTTTATATCAAAACTCTTTTGATATTATAATAATGTCTCTCAACCACAACTAAATATTCATCTAGCAGAAACGCTTTCATCTCACGTTCTACATATATAGTATATGATCAAAACCGCGAGCATTTATTGGATAATGGATTACCAACTATGACAAGGTATGGAACCACCTTCCGATAGTATACCTCTAGAGACGAATACACTGGGTTCAACAAGAACATCTTGCAACCCGGCCACACATGACCGACCACTCATTTCGCTTGAGTGTATCGAATGTATATCACCAACGGTTGGGGTCAGCAATAGTTTCCCGAATGGGACAGCATTGAATAGATTAAAGAATGAAATTAATATCTCTAGTTAGGTGATAATACACCCTAACGGAAGCAACCCACATAGCCATGTTGCCTGCCCGATTTTTGTCATTTCCTGGTTGTGAGGCTAGAGGCCACGCTTATCTCTGACCGATCACACAATTATTCACTTTGAATGCCACATCGTCATACCCGCCAAATCACAAATTGATTTCTCCAAACATATCACGGGTAAATAGCTAAGAGAAACGAATTCCTCCGCCACCAAATGTAAATACGTTTGAAGAGATCAACTTACGCGATCTATTAAATATACTCTGTCAGACATTCTTCCATACAGGTCGCCCTGGGACTGGACAGACCAAAGGCACTATTCTGTAAACAGGACAGCCCTTGCATAACTCCGTCTTCAATTATCTTCATCATATTTGATCGCAACGCTAACGCCCATACAGAGTGGTTTTCAGATAATGAATCTGATACGACGGAAAAATGGTCAAGAACTTTGATAGTCGGTGATTTAACTATCAAAGAAAAACATGTGTGCAAACAACGATATTATTTCCAGATGGAAATTCTATCGATCAATCATCAATCAACATTTATTCATTTCCCCATTTCTCGTTTCCATATATTCATCAGATCCTTATTTTCTTATTTTAGAAAATATACGTTATTTTATATTAGAAAACATTTCTGATATTTATTTGGAAAACATTTCCAAAACTCCTTCATTGGATTTAAATAGATGTTTAAATAAAACATCGCTATGCCAACTCAAACCATTACACTCATTAACTAAATTCACTTAACTAACCTTTACTATCGAACCTTAACCATTCCTTAGTTAAAAACTGTAATGGACGGAAAATTCGTACCAATTTGAGCTGACTAATATCATACACATTCAACTCAAAGTGCACGAAAATTCAGATCATTATTAGAAAGAATTAAGAGGATGAGAAAGATAAGATAGAACTAATAGAATAGAAGAAGAAGAAGAACTCATTGAATAGAATCAGAGTAAACACGAATCTCACAGCGGAATAAAAATCTCTATTATATAACAAGTTTGAAATACAAATCAGAGTTTGTATATATACATACCATATCAGAGTATAATACATGGTATACATCACAACGGAAATAATCTCTAAATAACTAATAGTGGAGCCTCCTGCTTTTAGCTCCTCCAAGTGAATCTGCAAAGCCTGAAACACTTGACTGTCCGTATAAATTTGGGCACCCAAGAGTTTAGGGAAAACAAACAAAATAAACTATGGGTCAGTCATGGGACTGGTGTGAGTAAATTACAACCATACTGTTTAACTTTGAAAATCCTTTTGAAACAAAAGGATAATAGTAAGACCAACCCACACATAAACATGGACGGTTTTTACCTTACTATAACCCAAAATACTTTGATATCAAACACCAGTGATATTATGATAATGTCTAAACAAATAATCATTCAAGTAGCAGAACGCTTGCATCTCACGCTCCACATATATAATATAAAATCATAAACCGCAGGGCACTTATTGGAGATTGGATTTCCAAAGACAAGGTATGGGAGCACCTTCTGAATAGTGTACTCTAGAGGGGATACACTCAGGGTTCAACAAGAACGTCTTGCAACCCGGCCACACATGACAGCTCACTCATTTAGCTTGAGTGTCGCGAATATATTGGCACCACGGTTGTAGGCCATCCAACCGTCATCCGAAGATACATAATCGAAAAGAAGTATAAATATGAATTTTCTCTAGATCGATGACAATACACCCTGCTTGGGGATGACCCAACTAGCCATGCTGCCTAGCCCAACTTTTGTTACTTCCTGGGTGTGAGGCTAGAGGCTACGTCTATCTTCAGAACATCTGAACACCATTCACTTTGAATGTCACATCGTCAAATCCGTAATCACACATCGATTACACAAATGCACACTGGGTGTAGAATAAAGAGAAGTTACCTTCTCCCCACCAACTTGGTATATTCGTAAAAATCAACGGCGTGACCGTTGGAAATACTCTGTCAGACACTCGTCCATACAAGTTGTCCTGGGACTGGACAAACAAATCACCATTCTAGAACTGGACGACCCTTGCATTTAACTCCGTCTTCAATTATCTTCAGCATAATAAAATTCGCAGCGCTTATGCCTATACGGAGTGGTTTTCAGAGAATAAATCCAACCGGTCTCTCCGTATTGACAACGATGGTCAAAACACTTCGATAGTCGGTTATTTAACTATCGGAGTAAAAACAACATCCATTTCTAATGTATAACTAACATCACATAAACACGGGTACTTTTTATTTATCATTCATGTTTATTATTCGAATTCCCATATCTTACCAGATATTTCTCAAATCCCGTTTTATCCTTTTTACACTTCTTGGAAAACATTTCTAGTTATGATAAACTCTTATTCTTTCATGTTCCAGAAAACATATGCTATTAACGTCCGAATCATTTCCATTATCATCACGTTCTTTATTTCCATACTTGGATAATCTAACCTATTTACATTGGAAAATATTTCCAATTCATTTTAACCTTTTAATCGGCCCAACGTTCACCTTTAAAACATTATTCACTTTGAAATGTGAATACCATCCCTTATTTAGAGACCTGAACATCTTTATCATATAACTCTTTATTTACGTAGTAATTTCCCTTATCTTGTTTACCGAAAATCTCTTTCCTACTTTTATATTCCTATTCCACTTTATAAACTCTGTTTCTAAGTCAACTTCTTATCAAATCGATATCAAGTTTATAATAAATACAGATTCCTATCCTATTAACATTTATTTGTTTAAAACTAAATGTTAATTATCCCATCAGAATAATTCCTAAAAATGATTTACTTTAATACATTCGACATCGTCGAATTCTAGATCCTAATCCTAATGGTTAAATTCTAATCACATTTCGAACATCGAAATGTTGTCGTTGTTTTCTAATACGATTCCCCAATTCCTTTTCTAAACTCTTTCTTATATTTCTTTGAACAAACGTCGTTACTTATTACTCTAGAATAAGTGGATTTCAAACCAAACCGTTACATTGCCTAGAAAGTGCTGCTATATATAAAAGTCACACTTAAGTCTAATCAACAGCAGTTAATTTGTCGCTATAGTCCTAAACTTGTCATATGTTGTAATATTTCCCTTATAACTAATCTCAACATTACAGTCACACTTACCTTATCAACAGCGTTATTTTATTGCTATGGTTCAACTTGTCATATGCTGTAATATTCTTTGTTATAACTAATCTTGACATAACAGTCACACTTATCTTATCAACAGCGTTATTTTATCGCTATAAATTCTAAGACTGGCAATACGCTGCCGTATTCCTTTTATACACATCTTGACATCTCTTTCCGTTACAAACTGTTATCGTTTCTTGAAAATAGTGAAGCCGTTCAAGTTGAGGTATTCTATTTACCTCTCAGACCTTGATCGACAACGTTCTTATCTTAGAACAGATATACGTTCGTAACTCTAAACTCCTTATTTCTTATAATATACATCAAATCGTATCTCCTTGTTTTATTTTGGAATATGGTTTTATAATACCACATCTTTATTTTGAACTCGGTTGTTTTACGATTATTTATATTCCACATTAACTTTTTGCTTTCTTTATTCCACAGTTCTATTGATAACTTCTTAAATTAAAAGGTAATTAAATCTCATTTATCTCTAAACTGTTTTCATTAGATTAATTAAAGGCCAATTAATCTAATAATCATTTTCCAAATAACAGTTGATTAAATCAACTTCATTTCATCAGTAAATTCGTTAACTGATCTTAATTACTTCTCATTAGATTAATATAATTAATCTAATAATATTTCTAAAATTGTTTATCTTAAATATAATTATCCAAATACTTAATCATCGGATAATTTCTACTTTATAAACTCATTTACATGTCAACAATCGTTTTTATTTATTTTATAAAAATGAACTCTAAAGTACTGGTTTATAATAGAACTTCTATTATAATTTAAAACTTTGCTATAATTAAAAAATATAATTTTTATAATTATCTTCACTGATTTGCCTGACGGCCAATCACTTCTTAACAAAATGAGGGTTTTACGGTCGGCTGTTATCATTTTCTAAATCAATATCGTTTATTGATTTATCGAAACAAATGTTGAATCTTTATTCGACATCAAAACTGATACGGGGTTTTAAATATAATTCGGGTTCAAATAGTGCATACAAAACAAACAGTTCATACAAATATCGAGGAATCCGGTCAGATTCCTCCAACCGGTTTCCCGCATCCATAGATGTCAGTCAACACAATTTACACTAACTCTATACTAGAGAATATTCTAATCGATGGAATCAGTGTCTAACCGGTGATGTGTACATATGTAACGATATATAATATTCAACCAAATTAACTGTAATCTACCTAATCGACCATCACACAGCATTCAAACAACATTAAAATATAATTAAAATAGATCAGAGTTAGTGAATTTACTCACCTTGGCGCGTTAACCGTTTAATAACGATTTGCGTCCATCAATTTGATTAGCCATTAAATTTGCCTACGCAGCGTGCTCCCGATCTCCTCAAACTGGTTCCATCGAATAGTCCGCGTTCCTATGACCAATCGCGTTCAATTCCCTTCTATTTCATCATTTCCGGTTTCTTCTCCACTGATATAAATTTCCCAAACAAATTTCAAACTCCACCGTCCGCCGTGTTCGTTCCACTCCAACAGTCTGTTGCTGCACTGTACCTTGTGTTCAACCAAAGTCTTCACCACTTGCGTCGCATTTATAGTGACTGACGCCCTTCTTCGAATGATCATGCACACAACTCATCTTCACATTTTAAAGCTGGCATGACATTTTGGCCAGTTCGGATGTTATGAACATGCCAATCATGGCGCATGCCATTTTTCCCTGATGCGCTAACCCATGTATCGACTTTAATCACAATCTTCACATCACCCGTCCACACTCAGCACCTTCAAACAAAGCATGGTCAAACTCTACTTCATGGTCTTTAACACCAGCTAACTCTCAACCACTTAGGCATAGAATCACTTTCGAACTACTCTTATACATCTCCATACAATCTCCATGCACACAGTATCGCGTTATCACCTTTTCACCAATATTTTCCATGCGCAGATCCCAAATTACACAACAACTTCCTCAAGAATTTCATGTCGTACCCCCTTCGAATAAGCTGCTGACCTTTTTCCAAGTCCAGTACTCCCTTTACTGATAAAACGCCAGCTCTCTTCATGATCTGCCACCCTCCAAACCTCCTGATCATACTCAACATAGCCTGCGCCCATCACATAATCCCCTCACTTTCCTCTTGTATTTGCTACATGTGTCCCCTCTGTTATACCTCTTCACCTTCTTTCTACTCCGGACGCAAGCACCCTCTACTGTTCTTCACCATAAGCACGTCCTCAATAGTGTATTTGACCGGCTTGCTCCAATACCCAACCTCAACAGTGCTCACGCTTTAGACTGACGCCAAGAGGAAATCCACTACCTTTATGTCTTCTTCCCCCATACACATGAGCACCCTATATGAATAGCACAATACGTGCTAGACTTCTCCACTGCTTCAGGCACTTTTGCATGCGTGGACACTCCAAAGACCCTCACACTGAATCCACGTATACTACACTACAAATCCGCATGCACTCCACATCTTCACATCGACAACATCTCCACCTTCACATTTTTCAACAGCACACACCATTCGTTTGCCACCCACACTCAACGCTCAAACCACATGCTGTTACTCCATTCGAATATTTCAACCGCCATCTCCACTTCAGCAAGATCTCCCTCACGTGAACTCCTCTATACTCTCTCTTCATGTAGTCCACCACCATCCACTCGTTTATACCAGCACCATGCCATGTCGGCTACACAGTATCCTTTCTTTTTTCTTAATTCTCATTGCTAAAACCCACTAACTTCATTACTGTTGAAACAACTGCAGCTCCTCGGTACAGTTTAAAGCATCCCAGACCACGTTTATCGCATCGAGTTCTCTAAAACAAGCACTCCTCCTTGATCCATATATTTACTTCGGATTCCCTTCTCTCTCTCTCTCTTTTATTTTCTTATTCTCCATTAAGAAGCTTCGATTTCCAGTCGAAGAAAACAAGTGGAGCAACGTGTATATTTATATCAATTGAATACCGTGATGGCCAAGGGATAGGTCACCAGGTAGGTACGTGTGAGGGTGCCTGTGTCCTAGGCGTTGAAAATAGGGATTGCGTTATACTTAAGCTACAGTATTCGGTATGATTTATTTAATGCATGAGGTCTCCTCAATTAAATGATCATGGCATTGTTGAATGGC
Organism: Allium sativum; assembly: GCA_030737875.1. Classification (NCBI taxonomy): domain Eukaryota; kingdom Viridiplantae; phylum Streptophyta; class Magnoliopsida; order Asparagales; family Amaryllidaceae; genus Allium; species Allium sativum. The sequence continues at coordinate 480,031,576 of CM060919.1, read as the reverse complement.
TAGGGTCTTAAACTAGTGTTAAATTTCACGTAGGGTGTATTAGATTAGGCGTGTACTGTTATGTCCAAAAGAGAGTAGAGAGTAGCATGTGAGGTGACAATTTATGGTTTTTAGATTAGGAGTATGGTTGACTCGTACAAAATATAGATTAGGTAGGTTGCCAAGTTTTCCAAACTAGCAGTAGCAACTTAAATGAAGGTATGGGTGGCTTTTAAGGATTGTCATCACGATTGCCGAATGGAACACCATAGGTTAGGGTCTTAGGAATATGGTCATATACTGTTTTGTTTGTATTCGTTAGGACAGTAGAGTGAGTATATATATATATATACATATATTATGTTTTACAACATAGGTGTACTGTGTTACGTAAATTATATTCATGTCCGAGCCGCTACGGACAGAAATAAGAATACGGTCGTGTCCAGCGATGAGCCACGATCCCAAAAATATAATAATACCGGTAGATTGACTCATATTTTGAAATCCCGAAATACCGATACAGGGTGCACAATACTCCAAATAAAAAGTTGCATATTTAATTAATTAAAAATTACAGTAAAATTCTAAAAATTAAATTATCGCTGCGCCTCAAAAGAACCCTGTCCCGATTTGCAACCAATATCAAGTGATATTCAAATAACTATTACGGTCGATATACGCTTCTACAACGACTTTTTGAATATTTGATTTGGACATATCTTGCAGTCTGCACGACGAAATCTTGGTTTTTCACTTCTGTTGGAAAGATACAGTTCAACAGATTCCAACGCTTCTTGTTTCGAAGAAATCCGATTTAAAACGAGTCTGATACACTCAGTTGAAGTTCAGAACGTTAAATTACGAACTGCAGCGCCGTTATGAGCTCGATTATAATTTATTTATATTTATATACGTTCAACTTTGTTTAATTAATATATAAATCCACTTATATTACAAATTCAATATTTAAACTGATTTAAATATTCAAATACAAACCGACAAAAATGTGGGACGTTACAAAAACGAAGCCAATCAAGTTGGGGTATAACTACCTCTCAGACCTTAATTGAACAACATTTCTAACATCGAAATAAATAAGATTCAGCTTTCAAATCTTTAACAAACTTCCTTACGTAACTCTCGAATTCTTTTTACGAATCCACTTCTTTTACAGAAATCATTTGATTATAACAATAGTGTTATAATCCCTACTTCCTAAATATCTAATTTTAAATAAAAACTTTTATACCTTAATTTAAATAAATAAATAAATGATTTATTTAATAAATAAATCTTGATTTAAAAACCGAAAAGTAAATAGTACTTCCCTACATTCGATATAATCGAACCCCAATGTATAATTCTCTTTCGAATAAACTATATTCAATTTAACTCTATTTCGAATAACTAATTCGATTAACTCTTTTCGAATAACTAATTCGATTAACTCCTTTCGAATTACTAATATTCGATTAACTTCTTTCGAATAAACTATATTCGATTAACTCCTTTCGAATAAACTATATTCGATTAACTTCTTTCGAATAAACTATATTCGATTAACTCCTTTCGAATAAACTATATTCGATTAACTCCTTTTTGAATAAACTATATTCGATTAACTTCTTTCAAATAAACTATATTCGATTAACTCCTTTCGAATAAACTATATTCGATTAATCCTTTTGATTCACTCTACGTCCATATTCAGTTTAAAATATCGATGTTGAAATCGATTCTTACTTCTCTATATAAGTCCTGACTTATATATTCTATTTATCCAATGATAAAAATTTTATTTTATTTATAAAATATTATTTATAAATTAATCTTCTCAATCTATCGGTTAGAACAGATTCTATTTAAAATCTTTGCTTTAAATCCATATCATGTTATACCCGTGTGCGAAGCACGGGTCTAAACCTTTCAAATATAAAATTTTCTATTTATACTATTCTATTCATTTTTCAAGTAATTCCTTTTATAATCTATTCATTTACCAAATAAATCCCTTTTTGGTCATTCTATTTATTTTATAAAATATTTCCTTTTTATATAAAATCCATTGATTTTATAAGTAATTCCTTTTTGATATCTTATTTATTTTCTAAATAAATATTTCTTTTATCCTTCTATTTATTTTCCCAAATAAATATTCCTTTTACCTTTCTATTTATTTTCCCAAATATTTCCTTTTCACTTCTATTTATTTAACAAATAAATATTCCTTTTACTTATTCTATTTATTATCTATTTATTTTCAAAATAAATATTTCTTTTTGTATAACTCTTTTGATTTTATAAATATTTCTTTTCAATATAATATTGAAAATTTCCTTTTTAACATTCCAGTATTCCTTATGGTATTTAACGTACCATATAACAATGATCGGTATCATTCTAACATACAAAATCAGCAACAGATTTCATATCACATCATATAACACAATATATGAAAAAAAGTAAAATAAATGTTGAGGAATCCAGTGGGATTCCTCCGACCTGTTTCCCTGCATCCACAGATGTTACACAATATAATTCACATCAACTTCATTTCAATATGAAATATTCTGATAAACAGAATCAATATTTGATTAACGATATATATATATATATATATATCGTTATCTATAATTTCAACCAAAACATAAGCAATTCAACCAAACAATCATCACACAGAAGTCAATCAACATTTATCATTATAGATTATCTTTATAAAAATATAAACTGATAGAGTTAGTGAGTTTTACTCACATTGGACGATCATCGTTAAATAACGATAATTGTCGCTTGTTTCAGACGGACAATTTATTCCGCTATAAATTGTAACGAGCTCTAATTCACTACCAGTCAGTTCTAATGTGTAGCCTCCATTCATACGATCCTAACGGATCTTGTTTCGCTGAATTTCGATAACGTATGGTCAAGTTATGATATTAACAATTGGGTATAAACATTTATATAGTTTTAACTTAACTAAACTTGAATTTATTTAACAATTGGGCTTTACTTACGTTGCTCGGCCCATCTTCACTTCGGAGAAACCGTACCCGTGTCACACCTCTTCTTCCCCGATGACAGTCCGCTCCAGTACTTCAAATACACCATTACCACTCCTTTAAATCGTCAATCCTCCCTCAATACTCAGCTGATCCACAAACCATCGACACCATTGATCATCTCTCCACAACCTCCACCGTCCTGTCCCCAAAATGCAGAACTCGATGTCCCCATATCAATTCTGTCGTAGACAGTCATCTCGCGAACTACAGGAAAAGGATCAACATAAATATTCACGAAATCCCACCAGAATTTTCCAAACGATGCCACTTCTTACCTCATTCACCAATACACTACTCGATTCACCAATCAATGCTTCAACGACCTTCATAGCGTAACTCTAGCTCATCGAAATTCGATGCTATGTAAATTACAACGACAGAAAAATGTGTCGACCCCACAAATATGTGTACGAGATCGAAGAGGATGCTATGATGATTGCCAACATGTTCATTTCATGATTTTAGAGATTTCATATGAATTAATATGATTTTATCAACCTACATTTTCCTAAGATGAAGAAAGAAGAGCGACGCATTTCTCTGTTGACCACAAAAAGAAATGGTATTAGGTTTGCAATGGACGGAGATGTATTTATAGTGTAGGGTTGCTTAGAATTTTAGCATCATATTTTTAAATTAGTTTATATTCAATTTTTAATTCTATTTATCATAAAAAAAAAATCCTGTGATAGCATACAATATCCAAAAATCACGAAAATGGACACGCAGCTACAGTTTGACATTACGGACCCAACGAAACTAGTTTCATCAAATTCCGACTTCGTTTTCCAACACAGCATATTTTTAATCGTCAAAGTACTGACTGTTTTTCACATTAAAAATCCGTACGACTACACATGACTCCAGAAATCACGGAAATTGAAATCTAACAATAATTTGATATTCAAAATCCAACAAAATTGGTTTCGTCGAAAACAGAGGTCGTTTGCAAAACTGGCTATTTTTAAAGCTCTAAATAAACCCATTTAAATATTAATATATTTAAAAATAATTAAGTTAAATATAAATATATATTATCGTTTATATATTCACAATATAATATCATACAGCTCCAATTGGATTTATAACTCGATATTCAAATCCCAGTTGAATCGATATTCAATTTATATTGAAAAATTCATTTATAATATAAATAAATCGTTATAAATTATAAACGAATTCCATAGCGACTTTTCGAAAATTTGATTTGGACATAAATCAAAATCTACACGACGAAATCCCGATTTTTCTCTTCTATTAGAAAAATATACTTCACCAGCTCCGAACATTTCTTGTTTCACAGAAATCCGATTTAAAACGGATTCTGTATATTCAATTGAAGTTCGAATCGCCAAATAACGAACTGCAGCGCCATTTCGAGCTCGATTATAATTGTAATTATAATATAATTATACGTTCAATCTTCGTTCGAATAATAAATTCGTTATTATAATTCAATTCTAAACTGAATTAAATCCCATATACTATTCAATTCACACAATATTGTGAATTCAGTTATTTTCGACTAACTCGGAATTATAATATATTTTTATATTATAAATATTTACTAAATATTCAATATTATTTAATTAAACCATTTAATTATCTGAATCACTATTTAAATAATTAAATTAATTAATTATAATATCGTAAAAATACGGGACATTACACACAATGTAGCGCAAGATAAAATTAAAAATGTTATTGACAAGCAAGTTGATGAAGATAATGAATATTGGTTTGTTTTCATTGTTACTGAATTTGAGCCACACCTGTGCATTGCTTACCTGGATTTACTACTACCACCTTTTGTACTTTGGCAACTTCTGGTGATGTTGAAAATGAGGAGCACAATGAGCAAATTACAATTCAACCTCATATAACTGTAGGGAATATATCTACAAACAGTTTCATATGAAACCCCAAAATGAGCAATACAATAATATTTCTCCACCACCTGGGCACACGGCACCTGAAGACTCAACTTTATTTGAAAGGGACAAGAGTAAGGAGAAAGTAAATACCAAAACCTCAAAATCCACCAGGAAAAATAAGTTTGATTCCCCTATGTCAAATTGTGAACCATCTCGAGTGATTCGAACAAGATCTTGACAAGATCTATGAAAAAGAGTGTAGATAAACAAATCGAGTTTAATAATGATGTAAAACATATGTATTTGGAACATTAGTGGTGCCCACATGGACATCAAACTAGATAGATGCAAGCTTCTAATTAGGAAATACAACCAATCTGCCATAGCATTATTGGAAACTATACTCAATGATCAGCTTTCGTCTAGAGCTTTGAGGTACATTAATTCAAATTGAGAGAAGATACATAACCTGCATGAAGCAAGTTATGGTTGGATATTACTGCTTTTTGATCCTTCCATCCATAAATTCTCTAAAATAAAATCCCCAAGTTAGTTCAATCACTGTCATAATGTGCTCGTGCCCTCTTGTTGGAAATAATCTTGGCTTTTCAGGAAACAAATAATTGTATTGTTAAATTAGCAATTGTATTAATGAATTGAATAAAGGGAAAAATCTAGAATTCCTATTTTAGATATTCTAGGTAAGGCATTCCTAGAATACTCTAGAGAATGCAGTGCATTATAAAAGCAAGGCAATCAAGTTGATGTAAGTATGCAATCAAATTTGTAATCAAAAGAAAAGCAATGAAAATTTCCTCTCCATTAAAATAATCCTTTCAAAAATTCCTCCTTCTCTTAAAAAATATTCCTAACAGTGGTATCGGAGCCTTAGATCCTTGCAATTAAAAAAAAACAAAAAAAACAAAGTGCAAAGTAATGGCTTCTCCAAGCAATACTTCAGCAAGTATCAACTCCACCTATAGCAATGTCCAAGTTCCTTTATTTGAAGGAGAAAATTATGATTTTTGGGCAGTAAAAATGGAGACTTTGTTCATCTCCTTGGATGTCTTGAAGTTCATCAAACAAGGATATGAAGACTCAACAGCTGCGGCAGAACGTACAGCAACCCAAACTGAAGTATTAAAAAAGAAAAGAATCACATATGCTGGAGTTCTTGGAATGATTCAAAGAGGAGTGTCAAACACCATATTCCCAAGAATTATGAGAGCAAAAACAGCCAAGGAAGCATGGAAAATCTTGCAACAAGAGTTTGAAGGGGATTCAAAGGTGAGAACTGTCAAACTTCAATCTTTAAAGAGAGATTTTGAAAATGAAAAAATGAAAGAAAATGAAAATTTGAATGAGTATTTTAATAGGCTGTCCGAATTAGTGAATCAAATGAAGTCTCATGGAGATATAATTGACGATCGTAGAATCGTTGATAAAATTTTGATAAGTTTAACTGAAAAATTTGATCCTATGGTGGCTGTTATAGAAGAAACCAAAGATTTGTCAAACATGACTGTTCAAGGCTTGATGGGTTCACTTAGATCCTACGAGCAAAGGTTGTTACGCCGTTTGGAAAAGACGGTTGAAAACGCATTTCAGTCCAAACTCATCACTCAATGCAACAATGACAAAACAATAAAACAAAATAATGGCGAGTCTTCTAGAGGTGGCAGATTTGGCAAAGGAAGAGGAAGAAATTCACGTGGAAGAGGTCGAGGCACCTATGGCGGAAGAGGAAGAGATGAAGGAACAAATAAATGGTGTGGAATTTGCCAAAAAAGCTCTCATGAAGAAAAAGACTGCTGGAACAAAGGAAAGCCACAATGTCATAATTGCAAAAGGTTTAGGCACATTCAAAAGGACTGTCGCCTTGGTAAGCCACATAACACAGCATTTGCCGGAGCGGAAGATATGGAAGGGAGCTTGTTCTTTGCTTGTCAAAAGGCAACTGAAGAATATAAGAATATATGGTACCTAGACAGCGGATGTAGCAATCATATGACAGGAGACAAAAGTGCATTCATTGACATAGATCCTTCATTTGGTTCGAAAGTTAAACTTGGCAATGGAGAGTATGTTGAAGTTGAAGGCAAAGGCAGCATTGGAGTTGCAACAAAGCAAGGAGGTAAAGTTATTCATGATACCTTTTATGTTCCTAAATTAGATGAGAATTTGTTGAGCATTGGACAACTTTTAGAGCATGATTATTCTCTTCAATTTGAGAATCGAGAATGTAAAATTTTTGACAAAAGGAAAAGTTGTTGCTGTAATAAAAATGACACAAAACAGAAGCTTTCCCCTTCATCTCAATTATGAGAAAAATCATAGCTTCATGGCAAAAAAGGAAGACGACACTATTTTATGGCATAAGAGACTTGGGCACTTAAACTACAATAGTCTCACATTGCTTTCACAAAAGAAGATGGTGTACGGGTTGCCAACAATAAAAAAAGAAGAACATGGAGTATGTGAAGGCTGCGTACTTGGCAAACATCATCGGCAACCGTTTCCAAAGGAAGGATCAAGGAGAGCCAAAGAAGTATTGGAATTAGTACACACGGATGTATGCGGTCCTATGAGCACATTATCTCATGCTCAAAACAGGTACTTTATTTTATTCATTGATGATTTGACCCGCATGACATGGGTTTATTTTATGAGACAAAAATCTGAAGTGTTTGTTATATTTAAGAAGTTTAAAGCTTTTGTTGAGAAACAAAGTGGCAGGTCCATAAAAGTTTTGAGAAGTGACAGGGGAAAGGAGTATAACTCCAATGATTTTGATAAATTTTGTGAAGAAGAAGGTGTGGAGAGGCAACTAACCGTTAGGTATACACCTCAGCAAAATGGTGTATCCGAAAGAAAGAATCAAACAGTGATGGAGATGGCTAAATCAATGTTGTTTGAGAAAGGCATGCCTAAAGAATTTTGGCCCGAGGATGTAAATACAGTTGTGTATTTGCTGAATAGATGTCCAACAAAAGCTGTATGGAATATGACGCCGTTTGAAGCGTGGAGTGGAAGAAAGCCTTCATTGAATCATCTTAGAGTCTTTGGGAGTATTTGCTATGCTCAAATTCCTAAAGAAAAAAGGACAAAGCTTCAAGAAGCAAGTGAAAGATGCATTTTTATTGGCTATAGTTCTGTGTCAAAGGGCTATAGACTTTACAACTTGAAGACAAAGAAAGTAATCATCAGTAGAGATGTTGCATTTGATGAGAAGACATCTTGGAATTGGCAAAAGGAGAAAGTGGAGGATAAAACTGTTCCAGCAGTAATTTTAGAACAAAATCCAACTACACTTGCAAATAACCAATGTGATTCATCTACACCAAGTTCTCAATCTAGCACTTCATCCACAACAAGCCATAATTCATCATCTCCAAGCTCAACCCCAATAAAAATGAGGAGTTTGGATGATATTTTTGCTAGGTGCAACTATTGCGCAATGGAACCAGAAAATTTTGAAGAAGCGGTTAAAGAAGATGCTTGGAGGAAGGCAATGCAAGAAGAGATGGATGCACTCGAAAGGAACAAAACATGGATGTTGGTTGATAAGCCAAAAGACAAAGAAACCATTGGAGTAAAATGGATCTACAAAGTGAAGCATAATCCAGATGGTTCAGTTCAAAAGAACAAAGCGAGACTTGTTGCAAAGGGCTATTCTCAACAGCCCGGTATTGACTACGAAGAGACATTCGCTCCAGTGGCACGTCTTGACACCATTAGAGCTTTAATATCACTTGCAACCCAAAAAGGATGGAAGCTATATCAGCTAGATGTAAAATTGGCATTCTTGAATGGAGAATTGAAAGAAGAGGTTTACGTGGAGCAGCCTCAAGGATTTGAGATTAAAGGACAAGAAGGAAAAGTTTACAAACTAAAGAAAGCGCTTTATGGGCTAAAACAAGCACCACGAGCATGGTATAGCAATATTGACAACTACTTCATGGAGAAAGGCTTTGAGAAGAGAAAAAATGAGGCTACTTTGTATGTCAAACGGCAAGGTATGGACGGTATTCTAATTATTGCACCTTATGTCGATGATTTAATTTATACCGGAAACAATTTAAAGTTGATTGAAGATTTTAGAAAAGAAATGATGAAAAAATATGAAATGAATGATTTGGGCTTGCTGCATTTTTTCCTTGGAATAGAAATCTCTCAAGGTGATGATGGAGTTTTTATTTGTCAAAAGAAATATGCTGAGAAAATATTGAGAAAGTTTGGGATGCTTGGGTGTAATCCCGTTGATACACCGCTAGTTGTGAATGAAAAGCTAAAAAAAGAAGATGGGGGAAGGAAGATTGATGCTAGTTACTACAGAAGTCTAGTTGGTAATTTATTTTACCTTACTAATACAAGACCTGACATCATGTTTGCAGCCAGCCTATTTTCTCATTTCATGAATGATCCTAGTCATATCCACCTAGGTGCAACAAAAAGGGTGCTGATATATATTCAAGGCACTTTGGACTATGGGATCAAATATGAAAATAATGTTGAAACTAATTTAATTGGGTTTTGCGATAGTGACTAGGCAGGAAGTATAGATGACATGAAAAGCACTTCTGGATATGTGTTTTCTCTTGGATCAGGAGCATTTTCTTGGTGTTCGAAGAAGCAACAAACAGTTGCTCAATCTTCTGTAGAAGCTGAATATGTTTCAGCTGGCCTAGCTACCCAACAAGCAATATGGTTGAAGAAAATACTAAATGATTTTGGTGAGAAACAAGAAGCTGTGACTATCCATTGTGACAACAAATCAGCCATTGCTATAGCTAAGAATCCAGTCCATCATGGAAGAACAAAGCATATAGCCATCAAACATCATTTCATTCGAGAAGCAATTGAAAATGAAGAGGTGCAGCTGAATTTTTGTAAAACAAAAAATCAAGTTGCTGATATTTTCACAAAAGCATTAAAGCCTGATAATTTTAAAAGATTGCGAGATCTTCTTGGAGTTCAAAAACCAAGCTTACGGGGGAATGTTGGAAATAATCTTGGCTTTTCAGGAAAAAAATAATTGTATTGTTAAATTAGCAATTGTATTAATGAATTGAATAAAGGGCAAAATCTAGAATTCCTATTTTAGATATTCTAGGTAAGGCATTCCTAGAATACTCTAGAGAATGCAGTGCATTATAAAAGCAAGGCAATCAAGTTGATGTAAGTATGCAATCAAATTTGTAATCAAAAGAAAAGCAATGAAAATTTCCTCTCCATTAAAATAATCCTCTCAAAAATTCCTCCTTCTTCTCTTAAAAAATATTCCTAACACCTCTGCTATGATATATTATATCACTTTTGTATATGCATTTAACTCAGTAGCAGCTAGAGAGTCTCTCTTTCTTGAGATTCCTTCCTTAAAGAAAAATTTACATCCATTGCTAGTCTATGGGGACTTTACTCTCCATTCAAGCTCTCTGATAGATTTGGTGGCTCTCCGGATTCTCTTTCTGAAATTAGGCCCATCAACTTGGCCATCACATCCGCTGAACTTACTGAAGTTAACACTTTTGGTGTTGAAAATTCCTAGAACAACAGAAAAAGAGATGGAATCCGTACATTTTTCAAAATTTATCACTCTTTCTGCAATGTGGTGTCTCTTAGTGCTTGGCCAAGCATCTCCAATGGGCTTTCTTTGCTTATTCTCTCAGATCACTCCCCATAAATAATTTGCCTAGACGAGAACTCCACCATAAGACGTCCCAGTTTTAAGTTTTTTGATACCTGGACTAAGGAATCAGAATTTATTGTAACTGTGAAGAAAGCTTCGGATATCTCTACCTACAACAATGCTATGTTCATACTTTATAAAAATCTTAAAGTTTTGAAGAACAACATGAAAGAGTGGTCAATGAGGAATTATGGAAGTGGCAGCTTGAAGTCTAATCTTCTTCATAGTCAGTTAGTTCAAATTCAAGAGCAAATGCAACAGAATCCTTCTAATCCCAATCTAGCGAGCATTAAACATGAGCTTCCCTGTAAACATAAAGAAGCCTTGCTCTCGAAGACTTTGATGAGGAAATAGAAAACGAGAACAAAATGGTTTGAAGATGGCGATAGAAACACTGCATATTTTCACGCTACTTTAAAAGCTAAAGAAACCAGAGAAAGTATTCACTCCATAACTGAGATGGATGGGAAGTTATGGAACTCTCAATCTGAAATTCAGAATGCTATCATTAAGTACTACTCCAATTTATTTGCTAATTCTGATAATTTTGAACCACATATTGATAAAATTGATCCCATGTTATTACCTAAGTTAAGTAATGAGTAAATCGATCTTTTGAGTGGCATGGTAACTGATGAACAGATTAAGGAGGCCAAGTTCTCTCTTAATTAGAATTCATGTGGTGGGCCCGATGGTTTTAACACTATTTTTTTTACACATACTGCTAGAAAATTATGCAAAATGATGTTTGTAGTGCTAAGTAATACCTAATAATCTTGCATACACACACAAACACACTAATTCCTGGACTTAAGTTAAGGATCCTAATGAATGAGATTGAGAGTGTAATGAAAATAAAGTTTAAAGGTAATTTAAAATTATAATATATTCACTACTGGTTGTAATTAAAATAAATATTCAAATTAAATTTCTATCAGATATGGATTTAAACTATAATTTTAGTATGATGGGTTTAAAAAAAATATTGTAAATATTGAAGATCTTTTAAAGAGAAGATTAAAATTTTATCATATGGAGTAAGACATTATTATATAAAAATATATTCATAACCATGTAAATAATATTTGTATATATATGTATGATATTAAAACCAATGTTATAACTATATTTAAAAATTTAAGACATTATAAATAAATATTAAAAAATTATTTATTATTTCAAATTATGAAATATAAATCAATCTTTTAATATAGATAAATGCATAAATTTAAACTTTAAAAATTAAAATACATTAATTTGCTAAAGGAAAATATAACTAACATTTATTATGACAAAATTTGAAATTAAAATAATATAAAAAACATTTATAACAAAATAAACTTTGTAATTACAACAAAACTATTTTTGATGAAATATAGTAATATAAATTAATTATAAACTTATAACTTTATATACTGTAAACTATATACTTAAGACATAAAAACTCACTTATTAAACCAAAATATTAAGTTAAATACACAAGTTTTATATAACTAATCAAAATTAGTATTAAGTTACAAACGATATTTATGACAATGTAACCAAAGAATGTTTTATAAAATTATATATGATTAATATATAAGTTGAACTATATATGTTTAAACTATATATAATGTAATAACCCTGATTTTTGAAACCAATTTAAAATTTATTTTAAATTGATTTTAATGGAAATTAAGTATTTTAAATAGTCGCTATGGAATTTTTTAATATTTTAATATTATTTAAGGCCTTCAAAATACCATTTTGCAAACGACCTCCGTTTTCGACAAAACAAATTTTGTTGGAACCTGAATGTCAAATTATTGTCAGGTTTAAAATATCAAGTCAATTGGAATTCATATGTAAGCATGATAAATTTAAACGCATGTTCAACTTAGGTTGTAAATTAAATAAGGTAGTTAAAAGGTCATTTTTCAAACGGTCTCCAAATTCAACGAAATAAATTTTATTAGAACCGTAATAGTAAAACATAGTAGGATTTCAAATTTCATAATATTTGGAGTTAGTATGTAGTCGTAGCAAATTAAAACTTACGTTCAAATTCAATATTTAACATTATATTTTAATTTTGATAAAAACTGATTAAAACGATTTAATCAGCTCATGAAACCTATTCCATTGAGTCTGGAATAGTGGTCGTCACTTGTTAGGATTCGGTAGGAGTTCGGAGCGTAAAACTTCATAAAGAAGCAACACTGAATTAAAATATTATTAAGTTATATATATATATATATATATATATATGCCTCATGGTTAAACCCTAAACCTATTTCCACCATAGTCAACCCTTTAAATTTCTGCACCTCGATCATTCTTTCGAACGACCATCATTATCCGAATTAAAATCCATCTTATCTCACAATCCACTCCATAATTTCAGAAACTCCTAACTGATAATTTGAAGAGCATGGTGTAATCATTAATTCCAACGGTGGATATCATGATTCGTGTAGCAGATTGGGGGAATTTGCGGCTCCAAGTTGCCACGTTTGCACGCGTTTTCAAAACTCCTGGGAAGTTCGGACTGAACGTGAAGCCTAGTGGTGGGAGGTCTAGTATGGTTTGATCGGCGCTCGGCCCCCTCCGGTGACGTGCAGTTGTGGAAGACGGGTCGCAATAATGGGTTTTGCATTAACAGGAAGGAATACGAAGAGAGAGAGAGAAGGCTATTAGTGTATAAACTATCATAACTCGTTCAAACCAACACAGAATCGCGTGAAACCAATTCCTATGAAATTATGGAGACGAGAGCTTCGCAATGAAGCCAATTTAGACAAATTTGGAGCTAGTACAAAATTTTGGTTTAATTAAACGCGTCGTTTAACCTAATTAAAACAGTTATTTTATAACAACTTCAAAACGATCAACGTGAGAACTCTCTCACTCAAATATTTTGTAGTAATTTATTTTTATAACTGGAAACATATTAATTGCCTATGTGGATTTTTATTTGTTACATGCTATATCCCTTGAGTTCAACACATGAACTATTCACTAAGTTTATCCGTTATTTGAAGCGTTGTTTGAATATATGACACTTGTATTTCAAACAATGTGGATAGACACTTTGTGGTGCCTTAAATGGTGTTGGATGATTATTTACGTTATGATTTGAATGTGAATTTGAAATAATTAACATATTAAAAAGATGTTAAATTATTTGTGGTAGTTTAAATCGGATTAAATATCCATTTACAAGTCAACCGATTTGTTTATGTTCACCCATTTGAAATGATATCGATTGGAATAAATAAATAATTTATTAATTGATTATTTATTGGTTGAAAACCCCACACGGGTTTTGGGAGGATAATTAATTCACACATCTCTCTCGTATTTAGTTGTATGTCAAACGATTGATTAACAGACTGTTATAAGCGTTATTTAATTATTTAATGCTTATACAGTTGTAGATGCACTTTGGATGTGAATTGGATGTTTAATGGTTGTTTTTAACTATTGTTGAATACATGCGATGTATGAAAACCATATAATTAAAATTGTATGGTGATTGATTGAGTCTTATTCCAATTTGGAAATAACGAATATTTTAATATAATATTCAGCGAAGAAGCATGGTTTGATTTTGATGTCCGATTTTGGATGGCACAGAAATAATAAAATTATAATGGATATCGAGAAGATTTGATTTCAAAATCTGATATTTTGAAAGTAGCATTATTTTAATATTATAATAATATGGGATGTTCAAGTTTGATTTAAAATTGAAATGGAAGTTAGAATCATTTTCAAACGAATTTACAAACGTTTATATAATATGTTTTGAATAGAAATCGAATTAATCTATTATATATATAATATAATGGCTTAATATGAAGACATTTGATTTTGAAAGAAAATGATTGAAATGAAATTTCAAATGGTAGTTGAATATAATTTATAATATTTACAAATTATTTTGAAATGTTTCGATTTTATTGTAATTATAAATTGAATCTGGGCTTGAATAGAACATGTCGCGCAGCGATAATTCGCGAACGTTAACCCGTAACTTTGAATTGACGTAACGGGAGATCCGACTGCCAGATTCTCCTGAGAATAGAACCGCTGGGTTCATATTGAAATGAGCTTTCTAATAAAATAAGACATTTTTAAATCTAATGGTTTGATTTTTAGTTAAGTCCAAATCAGTTTTGGAAAAGGTCGCTATGAATGCAGTTTGATGGCCTATATAAGAAACCGACTGTAAGGGCCTTATTAAAAATATAAATAAATCATGTAAAATCAAAATAAATGATTAGGAAAGATTTTAGATGAAATACCCCAAGTTTAGAAAAGATAAAAGATATTTTTATCTGAATGAACTAGTTAGCAACTGAATAAAGAACTGAAAGAAATTGAAATGGTTTTAATATAACCAGAGTTACCAATATATAAATTGGATTGGATTTGAATGGAAATTGTCTTCGGATATTTCGATATTTGATTTCGTGATTACATGATATTGTTGTGGAATTTGGAAGATATAGATATCGTTATTCCCAATATGATATCTGTTAGTTTCAGAATTTGATGTTGAATACAAGCCGATTTGATTTCTGTTCAGAGCCTTGTATTTAATATCAAATTGGATTTTGGGTTTGTCGTGAATGATGTTTTTGATAACACAATTCTTAAACCCAGTTGAGAATAGAATAAACCTTTTAATTAAGATTTAGTGAAGTTTTCCAATTTAATAAATTTAATTGGAATTGAACTGAAATTGGATTTTGGTTTTATCGTGAACAATGTTTTAAATGACATTCGTTCTTTAACCCAGTTAAAGACAGGATTAATTTCTAGAAGTTGAATAATCATTAAGTAATGATTTTTGAGATTAAAACTAAGTTGGAGTTTTAATGAATCTTTAATTAGATTGAAATGTGAATGTGGTAATTAAATTTACCAAATTCGAAAAGTGTTCGAGAATGGAGTATCACCAGTTTTACTCCATGCAATAGTAGAATCTTTAATTAGATTTGGATCGTTAAATGGTAATTAAATTTACCGATAACACTATGGGTGTTAAATATGGAGTACCAATAGTTTTGCACCATGGGATGAATAGGTTAGGATTGTGATAACAAAATAAATGATTACTTCGGTAAGGCTCAATAATCCTGACTAGTTATATAAACCTTAATTCGGTTTGATTTATGAAAAGATATAAGAAATTTTTTGAAATGATATCCAAAGGAAGATTTAAACAATAAGTTTAAATGAGATAATCTTTGATAAAATTATCGGGAACCTTTCCCAAATAAATGAATATTTAAATTAAAAATATATTCTAAATTGGAATGAGGTGTAAGATGTTTTTTTATATCATTTGATTATAAGATACGCGAGTTATTCGGAAAGACCGGGCCTAACCCATTCTGAATAATTAATACGACAATTAAAAGTCGAAGATATGAAGAAAGCTCCTCCTTTGCTGATACAACACCCTGCAACTACACCTCACATGTTTAAGCCTGCACCTTCCCACACATGCAGATCCGCCATAAAAGGAAAACACACCCCATGCTGCTCTTCCCCCTCCACGCTACATGACAAGAAAAGGACATCACCTCCTCCTTCGTTGACCAGAACGCTACTCATCAACCCCGAGCTTCCATTCATGTCGTGCATCAGCCACAACTATGCCAGGGACACCTAAACGACTCTACTTCGTGACACACATAATTATACGCATAAAGACATGCACCATACACTGACAGCCACCTCTCCCCTCATGTGCAGATCATATGGAATATATATTTTTGGGAAAAATCTTGTTATGGAAAACGAAAGAAAAGAAAGTTTGTTTTGGTGATCAGAAGGAAGATGAAAAATTGTTCCCCATACTGCTTATATAGAAGAAGAAAGCTTCGCAAGGAAGGAAATGTTAGCGTGGGATGTCAGCGATTTTTGAACTTAGGCTTCTAGGCTTATGATGAATATAGAAATAGGATTTGAAAATTTAGTTTTGTCACTTTTCACTGATTAATATACGGTATGGCGTGTAGAGGTTTTTCTTCCCAAATAAACATGGCTCGGGGTTGATTTTTATGTCTTTTATTTTATTTTGATTTGATATCAGTGACAATGACCAAGGAATTTTAGTTTTAACGTTAACATACCCCGGTGTATAAAATTCCATCCACATACGACTCGCTATCGACAGAAATAAATATACTGTCGCGCCCAGCAGTGTGCCACGACCACAACCATATAATAAAACAGACAAGTTAACTAATTCGTGAAATTTCCATTGTGCTGATATAGGGTGAAATACTCCAAACAAAAAGTTGCTTAATTCCCAAATTAAAAACTACGGTAAAATTCGAAAAATTAAATTATAATTGCATCTCAGAAATCTTGTCCAGATTCAAAACCAATATTTAGTCATATTAAATAAACCGTTATGGTCCATAAACGATTCCATAGCGACAATTTGAATATTTAAATTGGACATATCTTACAATTTATACAATGAAATCTTGATTTTTCTCTTTTATTAGAAAAATATAGTCACATAGATTCGAACGGTTCTTGTTTCACAGAAATCCGACTTATATCGGACTCTATATATTCCATTGAAGTTCCAATCGTAAACTATGAACTACCACGCCATTTCGAGCTCGTTTTAATTAATTTATAAATATATAAACTCGAACTCCAATTTCTGATAATAAATTCGATATCTAATTCATTAATATCACCAATATCAATATTAAAATAGATTTTAATATTCGTAATTAACGTTCAAAAATCTGGGATGTTACATTCTTCCCCCTTAAAAGAATTTCATCCCTGAAATTATAAGGTAAGAAGAATGCTTTGAACATAATTATTCGAAAATAATTATTCTCGATTTATCATCGAAACAAATTTAAACTCCTTAAAATTTTTGAAAATTTTCGCCAGCACCTCGTGTGGTTCGATCGGTACAACTGCCACTTCGGGCCTCCGATTATCCAAAAGAAAATCAACGCCAAATGGCTACCCAACTCAGGCGTATAAAATCAATCACTCGTATAATATTAAGGTTTACCTATTTCTTGGGCAACTCAATTCCAATTTCCATAGTAAATCAACTAGCTGCTCTTCGTCTGTACTTCCAGTCTGTATAACCAAATCATCTCCACAGTCTTCAGAATTCTGCACTTTTCTTATCTTATTGAAATTCATCATAATCCGGTCAATGGTATAATACTCAAATTATCCATTTCATACCATTCAATCAACTTGGGATTGTAGGATCTAAATTAACCTTAGAGGGGGGTGAATAGGGTTTCCTGCAATTAAATAAATTTATATCTAAAATAAAATAACACAGAATAATAGAATAACTTGCAGTAAGAAAATCACACACAGAAGATACCCAGTTTCGGCAAAAATCTGTATACTGCTGCATTCAAGGTTTCTACTAGGAGTTTAAAAACAATCTCTACGCTTACAGACACTTGTAAACTTGCGACTCTCGCTCCCGACTGTTTAAACCCTACGCTCAAGACCTTGACACAACTTGATTCCTTAAGCTGTGATTTTTTCTAATTACAAACACTAGTAGTTATTGGCTCCCTTAAAAAACTTGAAATAAAAATAAAACAACAAAGTAAAACCATAGAGATTAAATAAAAGGACTTAGCCCCTTTTTAAAACTTGGTCGGCCACTTGTTATTGAATTAACACTCCAAGCCGATGGTTTCTCCTTTAATTTCCATTGCAGCGGCTTCCCTAGGGTTCCATCTGAAATTGGTTTTTCTCCAACAGTTTGATTGATCGATCTGAAGCTCCAGTGATTTCCGATTCTGGATGTTGGTTGCTCTAGAAAAATCATATGTGATTTTCGCCCTTTCTCTTTTTATAATTATACTCGATTTTGCTCTCATTTTCCTATTATTGCCAATGATGATTCTTGTGTGTATTTATAGGGATTTTAATCCCTAAAAAAACTCTGATTCTAGATACTTCAGCTAGTTTGAATTTCTCTTGCGTTATATGTTGGGATATTGCGGCCCTTTTCCTTGGTTACGGTTTTGTATTTTAGAGTTTGAAATCTTCAACCTGTTCTAGAATTTGACCCCGTATGCTTCTGGTTTTCTGAACTTTATTGGGTTTAGAAAAATTCAAACTTAATTATCTTTTGCATGTTACTTAAATTGCTATATTTTTGGAAAGTCTCTCTTGACTTAGAAATCTTCATAGCTTCAGGAATTTTATTGATCTCGAATTTGTACATGATTAAAACGGATATTATTGCTGTCTCGGATTAACTGCTTCATTATCTGATATGAACAGCTACTATACTTGTATAAACCTTAACTTATGCCTTTGCCTGAGGAACTTAGATAAGAGCAGTTTTTACCACTTGTTTGTGCCATTGTATGTTGAGCTCGAACATTTAACTCTGCCCTGGTTTGTGTACTTGCATGTATTCTATGCTGCTCATTTCAGAACCATATCTTTGCATTTCTAGCTGAAATAATTTAGAATGCTGCATCTCCTTTGCACATGCATGTTTAAACTTCTATGCTTATGCATCCACTGGCTCAACCATGCATTTGAACCCATACTTTATCCTCCATGTACTTGAAACTGATTATTGCTGCATTGTGTTCTCTTGCAGTTTAGTTGCACCATGTAATTTCATGTTGGCTTGTGCCATTCTTCTCATCTTGCTGTTGAATTCATTCCCGTGATTAGCTGCTGCCATGCTGTATTATAGGTGCCATTTCTTGTTTGCGCTTAGGTTTGACCATGCTTATTCTTATGCTAATGTACTTGAACTATGCAGGTATGCTTCATTGTATTTCTCTGGTCACTTGCATTCTTGTATGCATCACTTAGTCGATCACTTGAGTCTTAGTTTGTCGGCCATATATACTTTTCTATGCTCACTTTGCTGCTGTTGTGTAAAAGTTGTCTTGACATTGTGCATGTTGCTCTGTCTTGTGATTGCACACATTTGTTACTTGTGTAGAACCATATATCTGAGCCTTGCCATTTTGTATACTTTCACCTTGTATGCTTGTGCCCGCTTTTGCTGTGTTGGCTCGAGATTGTGCATTTCTGATTTGGCTTTTACCTGCATATTCTCATGTGTATATGCAAACAGTTGTTTGTGTATACATGTGTTTTGTATGTGCAACTTTATATTTGTGGGATATTCGGATGACAGACGTATATTTTTGTAATCAGCAGTCCTATTACACTATGTTGGGACTGTTCAGAATCAGCTAATGCTGGTTCTGATCAACAAACCAGTGTGGTTGTGTGAGGCTGATATGTGAGTACTAGAAATCAGTCTGTCTTGTGGTATTTACAGTGTATCACTGTGAATATCACAAGCAGTCTGTATTAGAGAATTCATACTAAATCTAGAAGATGATGAGAAACACACCAAAATTCTAAGGCAAATAAAATTTTAAAAATTAAAATTTATATTTCCATGTATTCACCTTCATTTCTATTGCAGTGTACTGTGTGTGTGTTTCATGTGACAATTATGAAGAGACTGGGCTGGTTTGGAAACACGTGAAGACTGTGTCAGTGAATGTTATTATAACTGAAAACGTAAAACTGAGTATGGGTGTTATGTAGTGAGGAGATTTTGTATATTGTTTGACAGTGAATTCTGTAAATAGTGGTGTTTAAAAAATTGTACTATATTGAATGTAGAAATAAAATATTTATTTGAATTACAAATTCTATTTGACTTTCAAATTCTGTGCAGTTTGCATTTTATTCAACTTAAATATTTATTTCTATACGTGTAGTGCAAAATAATACTATTTTCAAACATATTTATATTATTTTATATGTTTGTTACTATCAAACAAAAATCATATCTTTATACTCTACAGTCTCCCCCTTTTGATGATGACAAACATATGCTAAGATTTTGAATATGATAAATGTGTTTGATTGTAAAATATAGTACTGCCCCTATTTGTATGCTCCCCCTACAACTAAGCTCCCCTTATTGATGCATAAATTTGAAAATTTTGTAATTTATTAATCAAAACACCAAATTTCAAAAATATTCTATAACTGTTTTACTCATCCATAAAAATCCTGACCATTCTCCCCCTTTTGTTATCATCAAAAGAATAACAGAAATTGAAACAGTGATGAATAAAGACTAGAAATATAAATTCAAATCAAGAGGGAAAATATATCGTAAATCTCATTTAATCAAACAAAAATCATAATATTCGTCAAAATTAGAAGCAAATTTCACTTATTAAAATGATGGATTTACAATTGATTTAATAAAAATGAGGAGAGTTCAATAAAATTGAATATTTGAATTTGAATTTCAAAAGATTTAAATAGGCTCAAAAAGTGTTAAGCACTTGCTAACCACGCATAGCCTAAAGGTCTTTTAAATGGGGTTAGTAGTAACTTAACGTTATCCTCTCAATGAGTTCTATCCATGCACAACCCAAAGGTCTTTTAAGTGAGAATAGAAGCACATAGAGATTAAGGTAATTCACCAACGCATAATCGCGAGGTCTTTTAAATGGGAGTGAATACCAAGGATAAATTATTATATATATATATATTTCAAGATTTTCTTTATTCTTAAAAATTAAACTCCCCACATTATATAAAATCACGATGAATGTCAGAAGGATGGAAGTAGTAGAAAATGATCGTGAAAAATGCACCAATTTTAAAGATATTATAAAATTTGTTTAGCTGTCATGAGAATTTAATAATATTTCCTCATGTTATGAAAAAATATTATAGTCAATACTCATCACAATTTCAAGATCTGACATAATTTCGACGAGTTCCAAAATGGTTTAAATGGTCAATCATTTAACTTTTGAATAACCATTTAAGAATTTTTTTTAAAAAAATTGATAATGATCAATCAATTTCTATGATTCCCAAATCTAAGCGTAATCATGAAAATCTATCTTCGGGAAGAGTGTAATGACCCGCAAAGTCCGTAACATCAGAGTTGACTATATACATCATACGTCCAACCCAAATATCATGAAAATACGAAACATGTTTTTTTAGAAGAAGAAGATAGAAGAAGAACAGAAACAACAACACAGAATCTCACATCACAGCGGAACAAAATATAATATATCATATCTTTGGTATACAAAATCTTAACTATATAACATACACTTATCAGAGTATAACACTTACAACACAGCGAAACAAAACTCTATATAACTAACGCTGAAGCCTCCTGCTCCAAGCTCCTTTAGATAGATCTGTAAAATCCTGAACTACTTGACTGCCCGTACAAATTTAGGCACCCAAGAGTTTAGGTAGAACAAAACAAAATAAACTCCGGGTCAGTCATGGGACTGGTATGAGTAAACAGTTTATAATGTTTTCAGAAACTAAATGATATCTCATAAGACCACGCCGTATAACACAGAACGGGTTTTTCCCTTATGAGAATCCAAACACTTGATTTAACTTTCAAAATCCCTTTGAAAGGAACGATAATCTTTATATCAAAACTCTTTTGATATTATAATAATGTCTAAATCAAGTAAATAACAATCTAGCGGAACGTTTGCATCTCACGTTCCACATATATAATATACAATCATAAACTGCGGGCACTTATTGGATATTGGATTCCGACTATGACAAGGTATGGAACCACCTGCCGCTGTTATATCTCTAGAGGAGAATACACCGAGTTCAACAAGAACATCTTGCAACTCAGCCACACATGACCGACCACTCATTTCGCTTGAGTTATCGAATGTATATCACCAACGTTTGGGATCAGCAACCGTTTCCCGAATGGGACAACATCGACAATAGATTTTTAGAAGTAAATGAAACTCTAGATCAGGTGATTATACACCCTAATAGGTGCAACCTACAAAGCCATGCTGCCTGCCCGATTTTTGTCATTTACCGGTTGATGAGGCTTGAGGTTACGCTTTATCATCACATCAGATTCACTTTGAATGCCACATTGTCAGATCCAACGAAAATCACTAATTGACGTCTACAACAGTACATTACGTGTTAGCTAAAGAAGTTTCCTTCTCCGCTTCCACTCTTGGTACGGTTGAAGAAATCAATGTACGTGACCTTTCTAGAAATACTCTGTCAGACATTCATCCATACAAGTAACCCAGGAACAGGATGAACCGAAGGCACTATTCAGTACATCCATCTTAGGCAATGTTATCTAAGACTTATACAATAACCCTTTCACTTTACTCTGTCTTCAATTATCTTTGGCATATATGATTCGCAACGCTTATGCCAATACAGAGTGATTCTTTGGATAATAATACAATCGGTCTCTCCATATTGACAACGATGGTCAAAAACTTCGATACTCTGTGATTTAACTATCGAATAAAAACAAGTGTTTCGATAGTCGATGATCTAACTATCGAAGAAAACAAGTGTTCATCCAATTATCAAACAATCACTGAGCCCTTAATTAATATTCCATTAATTAAATCACTTCTCTATTTCTTTATCAATATTTGTTAACCAAATATTTTCAATAACCATATTGGCCTTTTACCCTCTTTGGAAAACATTTCCGAATATCGCCTTCCTTTATTTTCTAAACTTTAGAAAATATATGCTATTTATAATTGGAAAATATTCCAATTACTTATCTTTTTTCCGATCTCGTTTATTTTTATACTTAGGAAATATTCTTTATTATATTTCCAAGCTTACACTTATTTGGGTTAAAAAGGATGTTGTGTAAAACATCGTTACAACAACCCAAATACTATATTCAACTAACTCTTATCCAACATTGATTTTTGAGCCTGAAATCTTACTATTTATTTGTTAATAACGAAATCAATCAAGTTGGGATATAACTACCTCTCAGACCTTGACTGAATAACATTTATAACGTCAAAACAGATAAGACGACTTACTCGAATAATCAATACCATACAACTACTTATTCACTTTTAAACACGTATACACTTCCTCTTTCTATTCATACGAGATTTTATTCTTATACTTCCTTTTTGATTATACTATTCTATTTCTAAGTTCGTTTTCTTATCGACTTATTTATATATATTGATATATAGATTTCTAGTTATCAGACTTCTTCAAAATATTCAAACTCCTTAAATTTCCGGAAAAATTCGCCATAACCTCCTTTGTACCGGGAGCATCGGGATATTTCAAATAGCCTCCCATGGCCCTCACCAATCAAAAAGAAAAAGAAAAAGCCAAGCGGCTTGCCGATACGGCGAATAAAATCTCATATATGAATTAAATATGTACCTTTTTGTCGAGCAATCTATTTATATCTCTTCTAACACTTTATTCCTAATCTGTCTCATGTATATCCATACATTTCTAATTTATTTCAACTTAATCCAATCTTTTTAAATTAATACAATCGTTTTAACTTAATACGTTAATTGATTTGCAAATTAACTGGTTTGCCTATTTCACCTTCATATTTGAGTATAACATGTTCAAATATATTTTAACTTACTTATAAACCAAATCTAATTCTATTTTTAAGCTCGTTTCCCTATCGACTTCTATACTCAAAATTCCAATTCAATTCAATTTGAATTCTGTTGTAACAACCCGAAAATGCGAGCTAGTTTAAAATTTTTATTTTGGCAATTTTAATGAATTTTGAATATTTAAAATAGATATTTTAAATAATATCGATGAGAAAATTTATTTTGAATTAAATTCGATGTATATATTTATATACGTCGTCGTTAGAATATAAATAATTTTATATAATTATAAAAGGAATTGAAAATGGCGCGGTAGTTCGATAATTCGATTTCAAACTTCAAATGAATATACCGGGTGCTAAATAAACCGGATTTTAGTGAAACCAAAAATAATAGGATCTAATTGTGAGTATCTTTCCAACGAATCCGAAAAATTGAAATTTCATAGCGTGAATCAAAAGATATGTCCAGATGAAATTTCAGAATAGTCGGTATGGAATTTCGGCCTTTAAAAATAGCCATTTTGCAATCGACCTCGGATTTCGACGAAACCACTTTTGTTGGATCCGTAATGTCAAGTTATTGCTAGATTCCAAATTTCGTAATTTTTCGAATTAATATGTGAGCGTGGTAAAGGAAAACGCGTTTGACCAGTTTCAGTTGATTTTAATCGACTGGAAAATGGCCATTTTTCAAACGGTCTCAGAATTTGATGAAATTAGTTTTGTTAGGACCGTATCGTCAATACGAAGCTAGAAAATATTTTTCTGGAATTTTTCTAGTTAGTATGTGGCCCTGGTAAATTGAAATGCACGTTCAAATTCAATATATAGAGTTATATATTGATTAACGAAAACTGATCAAAATGATCGAATCAGCTTACGATACATATCCCATTGTGTTCGGAATGGGGGCAATTAGCTATGGACGGCAGGCGGTGGGTTCGTTTTGAGTTCGAATGAAAAAGTCAACATTTTGAAATTAAATAATTAAAAATACCTCTCTCCTCTCTCACTCTATTATCCTCTCAGCCCCCACCCCCACCCCCCCCCCCCCCGTTCGAAATCAAATCAGAGAAAGTAAATAAGAAGAAAAAAAGGGGGCAAGGGAAGGAGCGACGATCGTCGCCCCTCCACGATGGACACCGCGCCGTCGTAGGTGGCGGAGCAACCCACCCCTTCTCCTCCTCCCCTGTTCCTTACTTCCACGCGAGAACCCGCACACCCCTTTACCCAATCTAACGCCGTGCCCCCCCTTCACCTGGCCTAACCCCGCAGCCCGACGCCTCCACCCACCACCGCCGGCGCTGCTCCCTGCCACCACCCACGGCCTCAGGCGCGCCATAGACCCCCCACCCCCCCAGTCCTAGTAAAGCGCTGTAAGTTTTATTGTTCTTAGTTTTTTTATTATTTTAATTTTAATTTTAATTTAGAAATCAATTTTTATGTAATGTGATAAAATGAAATTTTATAAAAGGAAGATTCGATTTTCTTTATAAACAAAAAGATTAGATCTTTGGTTTGGTAAGAATATGAAGTGTTATAGAATAGAGTGAGTAAAAATTCGATTTTTATATATTGAATAGCAAAGTAAAAATTCGATTTTTATATATTGAAGAGCAAAGTAAAAATTCGATTTTTATTTATTGAATAGCAAAGTAAAAATATGATTTTTATATATTGAATAGCAAAGTAAAAATACGATTTTTATATATTGAATAGCAAAGTAAAAATTCGATTTTTATATATTGAATAGCAAAGTAAAAATTTGATTTTTATATAGAGAGGAGCGTTATAAGAATATAATCTTTATTATATGAATAGCGGTGTAAAAATAGAATTTTTATCTATATAGTAGTAGAATAAAAATGTGATTTTTATATACATGGCAACAATATAAAAATGTGATTTTTATATATGTAGTGGCTACGGGCAGTGAAATTGGCAAAAAGGAGAGCACGACGAAGATTTCTACATAAGAAGAGTCGTGGCATTTGGATTAGCTATTAGTGAGAACTTCTCACTCTAAATCTTATTTTTCTAGTTATAATATATATACTACGATGCAGACGGTGCTTAGCAGCACCCGACACCCGTCGTCCACAGACCATGGATGGCTTGTATGTTTGTTTGTTTGTTGTGATGAAAATTGATTGCGTGGTGTGAAATAAAATATTTATATAGTTAAAAATATTTTATCGTTAAAAATATAATCTTTAACGTGTGTGTGAACAAAAATGTGTGCTTGTTGATGTGAAACCCCACACGGGTGTTGGGATGATATTTGAAGTCCACTCATCCCGATTGATTAATTGTATGTCGATCGATTGATTGACAGGCTGTTATAAGCGTTAGATATCTATATTTGATGCTTATACAGTGTGGTGCACTTTGGATGATGATTGATTATTTATTGTTGTGATTGTATACATGTGTTGTATGGAATCCATATAATTAACATTATATGGTAATTGATTGGGCCTCATTCCAATTGGGAAAATAAAGAATAGAATGAAGAATATATTCATGTGTTGAATAGAAAAAATAAACATGTGTTAAAAATTATCATGTGTTGAATAAAATATTTTAAATAATAAAATTTACATCTTTATCATATTTAAAATCATTCTCTTACTACTTTGTAGTTGGAGTCTGATTTGAAAATCAAATGAAAGATACCATAATTTTTAAAATATTTTAAATAACAAAAATAGTTGTGTTAACAGTACTCATTCGTTGAGATTAGTCAAGTGTTGAGAGAAATACATTCATGTGTTGAATAGAAAAAATACTCATTTGTTGAATAGAATAACGAAGTGATTGAAATATATAAAGCCGTGTTGATTAGAGTTGCGCCATCTTGACGTGAACGATATTTATATCGATTATATTCGTTTTTATAATGAATATTGAAAAGTGATTTCAAAATTGAATTGAAATGAATTCGAATTGAAATTGAATTGAAATGAATTCGAATTGAAATTGAAATGAAATTGAATTAAAATCAATTTGAACTGAAATCAATTTGAAATGGATTTAAAACGAATTTATAAAGAAAAAATTCGATTTTGATTTGAAATTGAATGTGAAGTTGAAATGGTTTTAAAAACGAATTTAAAACGATTTATAAAATACGTTTTAAAAGAAAGTCGACGAAATATATATATATATATATATATATATATATAATGGCCTGAATAGAACACGCCGCGCCGTGGCAGTTCGTGAATTTCGATCATTGACTTCGAATTAACGTTGCGGGAGATCCGACCGTCGGATTCTCCTGAAATCGGAACCGTTGGGTTCGTATCGAAAAGAGCTTTCCTATGAATATTTGAAATTTGAAATTTAACGGTTGGATTTGGAATTATGTCCAAATCAAATTTGGAAAAGGTCGTTGTAAGTGCAGTTCGATGGCCGTTGATGGAAATCGACTGTACGGGCCTCGATAAAATTATTAAAAATATCGATAATTTGTGTAAAATCATAAGAAATGATTAAGGAAAAATTGGGCTGAAAAAGTGAATATTTGAAAAGATAAAAATAGTTTTTTATCGAAATGAACTAGTTTTGAACTAGAATTAAAAATCAATTTATTTTTGGAATAAATAAATTGAATTTGAAAGTGGTTTTAAAAATTAATCAGAATTTCCAATATGTGAATTGGGTTGGATTTGAATCGAAATTACCTTCGGAATATTTCGATGTTGGATTTCGTGATTATACAGATATTGTTATGGGAATTTGAAAGATATATTCATATCACTATTTCCAATACGATATTTGTTGGTCGTAGAATTTGAATAAGCCGATATATTTTCTATTCAGAGCCTTGTATTTAATATCGAATGTGTTTGGGTTTATCGTGAATCGTGTTTTAGACGACATTGGTTCTTTAACCCAGTTAAAGGTAGGATATTGATTTTTGAAAGGATTAAAACTAAGTGGAGTTTTAATGAATCTTTAATTAGATTGAAATGTGAATTGATAATTTAAATTATCAAATCTGAAATGTGATCGGGAATGGAGTACCACCAGTTTTGCTCCAAAGCGATAGTTAAATCTTTAATTAGATTTGAATGTGAAATGGTAATTGATATTTACCGATAACACCGTGGTGTTAGATATGGAGTACTACCAGTTTTGCTCCATGGGATATATAGGTTGGGATTGGGAAATAAAATAAATAATTACTTCGGTGTGGTTCGCTAATCCCGACTAGATTGGAAAACCATGATATGGTTTGAAATGATATCCAAAGGAAGATTAAAGAATAAATTTAGAAGAATTTATCTTTGATAAAATTAATGGGAACATTTCCCTAAGAATGTGATTTTGTGAATAAAAGAATATTCTGAATTGGAATGAGGCGTTTGTTGTGTTTGTGTAACATTTGTTTATTATATACGCGGGTTATTCGGAAAGGCCGGGTTTATACCCATTCTGAATAACTGATTCGACGATAAATCGAAGATGAAGACGGTGGTTGAAGACCGGAAATCTTCACATAGTTTGGGTGATTGCTGATGATCTCGATTGGGCTGTACACACAAGAGGAGAGAAACAGTTGGTGATCGTCCAGACGTACTTGGAGAAGGATGGATATGCGAGGAAAGTGCCTCCGGTTTCGTTTAGACCCAGAACGAACTTGTAAATGGACTGTGTGTCTGACATTGGATTTTATTCTGTGTTGATTGATCTCTATTAAATATACATCTGTTTGGCGGCGGAGTATTTATTCTCTTGCTTAACGCCCTTCTCTGAGACGTACGAGCTCAGAGGTTGTATATCGATGGACATCAGTCGCATGGAGTGAATTGCCAGTGTGGCACACGTAAGTGGCAATTGATCAAGGTTTCTATTGAAAACAAAGTCTTGTGGTTGATGATCAAAGCACGGACCGTGTGGCGCAGCTTTGTGTATAACGTGAATTCGTGAGCCTCACACCTCGGTATGAGTCAAAAACGGGATAGTGACTGCAGGGAGAGCACGGCGTTTCTTTCTAGCTATGGGTGGTGTCGGTGCTTAAACTGGCCGACATTTATATACTTTTCACCTGTGTGGTTGTTGGATGAGGCGCCTCGATTTTAGGTCTGTTAGGACCGGGAAACGTGGGTTCAGGAATAACTAATCCTCAAAAGTAAGAGAGGACCGGCCCTGAAGATCCAAGGATTGCTGTGTGCGGTCCTGGGACATTTGCTAGAGTGTCTCGAATCGGAGAGGAGCTTGCCCCTTGCCTCGACTCATGATGGAATCCAATTTCCAATACGTAATATTGTGGTTTTATTTGTAGAACCTAGTATGGCGACATAGTAGATGGTAACCATGCCGCCTATGATTCATACTTATGATTGAAATTGTTTTGACACTATACACTTATAGTAATATCAAATAATGTGTTTTTGACGTATCAAGCATGCTTTGGCTATTATAAGGTAAGAACCCTATCCTCCAGCTTGCGTTGCATTGTGTGATGGGACCTGGGCCTTATAATAGCTTCATTTTTCTTTATTTAGCATTGCGCTGTTTGCTTTAAGCACTAGTATTCTTGGGAGGAAACCCGTTCCGTGTTATATGGCGTGGTCCCTTGATTTACCTAACTTTAAAATAAAGATTAATAACTGTTTTAGTTCTCACACCAGTCACATGACTGACCTGGAGTTTATTGTTTTAACCTAAACTCTGGGTGCCCTTATTTTCGACACGGGCAGCTAGTAGTTTTGGTTTTGCAGATTTATATTCACAGGATCCAAATTTACAGCTGGAACGATGCTCGCAAAGCTCTGTATCCGTGTATTACTTCTAGTTGTGTTTTGTATTATTTTTCCGCTGCTATGTAATTTATTGTAATCTCTGATATTTATCGAATGTATATTTATTCATACTCTGTATACTCTTGTATTCTGATGGAATTGTTGTGATAAGCAATGAAATGTTCTTCTGTTTGTGTTCTGATTCATCTTGTCCTCAATTCTATTCGGGCTTTCCTTACCAGGGAAGTTATCGAATGTATATTTATTCATACTCTGTATACTCTTGTATTCTGATGGAATTGTTGTGATAAGCAATGAAATGTTCTTCCGTCTACGTTCTGTTTTGTCTTGTCCTCAAAGTAATTCGTTCTTTCTCTTCTCTTCGGAGACGGGGAAGTTCGGGTTGCTACAGTTGGTATAAGAGCTTTGGTTTACAGAGCTCGAGAACAAGACACATTAGAACCATACGAAAGAATTCATCAGATATTGGATTAGTAATATCCAATTAGAATGACTCGTTAGAGATAGGATCAGTAGTATCCTAGAACGAGTGTGAAGGGTATATTTTTCAAATGAAAACAATTTTGTTTTGAAATTTAAATTGTTTTATACGTATTTGAATATTTATTTAGTTTGAATTTAGACAATCTAGTATATAAAGATTTCGCGTATATGCGTCATGAACGTATATTCGAAGTTTTAATATACTGGATAGATATAGGATCACACTCTAGTCGCTCGGAGATGATTTTGATGATGGAGCTCCATCACCAATATTCATGTTCGTGTTTCGAAGGTGTGATATCTATATATTTCCATTAGACTGGTGTGAGAACCAAAACTAGATAGATTTATTGTTGTGATTTGGCCTCAAAAACATGATTTTCTGTATATGTATCAAAATTATAAATTTGAAACTCTAATTCACTAATTGATTGATGGTTGTGTTGTTTGTCTATTTGTTTGATATTTTTAACCATTTAGCCTAATAGAATCAAATAGTGAATTGTATTGAAAATTGGTCGCATTTGCATGCATATACATATATAATATGTGAACAGATCATAGTAAGAAGGCTAGAGCAGAAGAATAAAATTGTTTGCCCGACAAATAGGTACATGTTTACCATAATTTACTGTTTTGTTTGGGTGACGATGATTTTATGAGCCGATTGGCTAGCCGCTTGGCTTTTTCTTTTTCTTTTGAGTTGAAGAAGGCCATGGGAGGCTATATGAAATATACCGAAGTCCCCGGTGTAGGGGAGGTTATGGCGAAATTTTTCGGAAATTTAGGGTGTTAGCCAAATTTTTGAAGAATTTGAAAAGTTCTTAGAAACTGAAAAGTTGAAGAACTTAAGCCGTAACGAAAATATTGAACGTTGAGTTGATTAGTTAAACAACTTTCGGCTTCGTTCCTTTTCGGGGACGAAAAGTTTAAGTGGGGGAGAATGTAACAACCCGAAAATGCAAGCCAGTTTAAAATTTTTATTTTGGCAATTTTAATGAATTTTGAATATTTAAAATAGATATTTTAAATAATATCAATGAGAAAATTTATTTTGAATTAAATTCGACGTATATATTTATATACGTCATTGTTAGAATATAAATAATTATATATAATTATAAAAGGAATTGAAAATGGCGCGGTAGTTCGATAATTCGATTTCAAACTTCGAATGAATATACCGGGTGCAAAATAAACCGGATTTTAGTGAAACCAAAATTAATAGGATCTAATTGTGAGTATCTTTCCAACGAATCCGAAAAATTGAAATTTCATAGCGGGAATCAAAAGATATGTCCAGATGAAATTTCAGAATAGTCGCTATGGAATTTCGGCCTTTAAAAATAGCCATTTTGCAAACGACCTCGGATTTTGACGAAACCTTTGTCGGATCCGTGATGTCAAGTTATCGCTAGATTCCAAATTTCGTAATTTTTCGAATCAATATGTGAGCGTGGCAAAGGAAAACGCGTTTGACCAGTTTTAGTTGATTTTAATCGACTGGAAAATGGCCATTTTTCAAACGGTCTCAGAATTCGATGAAATTAGTTTTGTTAGGACCGTATCGTCAATACGAAGATAGAAAATATTTTTCTGGAATTTTTCTAGTTAGTATGTAGCCTCGGTAAATTGAAATGCACGCTCAAATTCAATATATAGAGTTATATGTTGATTTTAACGAAAACTGATCAAAATGATCGAATCAGCTTATGATACATATCCCATTGTGTTCGGAATGAGGGCAATTAGCTATGGACGGCAGGCGGTGGGTTTCGTTTCGAGTTCGAAAAAAAAAGTCTACTTTTTGAAATTAAATAATTAAAAATACCTCTCTCCTCTCTTACTCTATTATCCTCTCAGCGCCCCCCCCCCCGGTTCGAAATCAAATCAGAGAAAGTAAAGAAGAAAAAAAAGGGGGCAAGGGACGGAGCGACGATCGTCGCCCCTCCACGATGGACACCGCGCCGCCGTAGGTGGCGGAGCAGCCCACCCCGCCTCCTCCTCCCCTGTTCCTTACTTCCACGCGAGAACCCGCACCCCCCTTTACCGAATCGAACGTCGTGCCCCCCCTTCACCTGGCCCATGCCCCGCAGCCCTGACGCCTCCACCCACCACCACCGGCGCTGCTCCCTGCCACCACCCACGGCCTCAGGCGCGCCATAGACCCCCCCAGTCCTAGTAAAGCGCTGAAAGTTTTATTGTTCTTAGTTTTTTATTTTAATTTAGAAACTAGTTTTTATGTAATGTGATAAAATGAAATTTTATAAAAGGAAGATTCGATTTTCTTTATAAACAAAAAGAATAGATCTTTGGTTTGGTAAGAATATGAAGTGTAATAGAATAGAGTGAGTAAAAATTCGATTTTTATATATTGAATAGCAAAGTAAAAATTCGATTTTTATATATTGAATAGCAAATTAAAATATGATTTTTATATATTGAATAGCAAAGTAAAAATACGATTTTTATATATTGAATAGCAAAGTAAAAATTCGATTTTTATATATTGAATAACAAAGTAAAATTTCGATTTTTATATAGAGAGGAGCGTTATAAAAATATAATCTTTATTATATGAAAAAATAGAATTTTTATCTATATAGTAGTAGAATAAAAATGTGATTTTTATATACATGGCAACAATATAAAAATGTGATTTTTATATATGTAGTGGCTACGGGCAGTGAAATTGGCAAAAAGGCGAGCACAACGAAGATTTCTACATAAGAAGAGTCGTGGCGTTTGGATTAGCTATTGGTGAGAACTTCTCACACTAAATCTTATTTTTCTAGTTATAATATATATACTAGGATGCAGACGGTGCTTAGCAGCACCCGACACCCGTCGTCCACAGACCATGGATGGCTTGTATGTTTGTTTGTTTGTTGTGATGAAAATTGATTGCGTGGTGTGAAATAAAATATTTATATAGTTAAAAATATTTTATCGTTAAAAATATAATCTTTAACGTGTGTGTGAACAAAAATGTGTGCTTGTTGATGTGAAACCCCACACGTGTGTTGGGATGATATTTGAAGTCCACTCATCCCGATTGATTAATTGTATGTCGATCGATTGTTTGACAGGCTGTTATAAGCGTTAGATATCTATATTTGATGCTTATACAGTGTGGTGCACTTTGGATGATGATTGATTATTTATTGTTGTGATTATATACATGTGTTGTATGGAATCCATATAATTAACATTATATGGTAATTGATTGGGCCTCATTCCAATTGGGAAAATAAAGAATAGAATGAAGAATATATTCATGTGTTGAATAGAATAAATAAACATGTGTTAAAAATTATCATGTGTTGAATAAAATATTTTAAATAATAAAACTTACATCTTTATCATATTTAAAATCATTCTCTTACTACTTTACAGTTGGAGTCTGATTTGAAAATCAAATGAAAGATACCATAATTTTTAAAATATTTTAAATAACAAAAATAGTTGTGTTGACAGTACTCATTCGTTGAGATTAGTCAAGTGTTGAGAGAAATGTATTCATGTGTTGAATAGAACAAATATTTGTTTGTTGAATAGAATAACGAAGTGATTGAAATATATAAAGCCATGTTGATTAGAGTTGCGCCATCTTGACGTGAACGATATTTATATCGATTATATTCGTTTTTATAATGAATATTGAAAAGTGATTTCAAAATTGAATTGAAATGAATTCGAATTGAAATTGAATTGAAATGAATTCGAATTGAAATGAAATTGAATTGAAATTGAATTGAAATCGAATTGAACTGAAATCAATTTGAAATAGATTTAAAACGAATTTATAAAGAAAAAATTCGATTTTGATATGAAATTGAATGTGAAGTTGAAATGGTTTTGAAAACGAATTTAAAACGATTTATAAAATACGTTTTAAAATAAAATCGACGAAATATAATATATATATATATATATTATATATATATAATGGCCTGAATAGAACGCGCCGCGCCGCGGCAGTTCGTGAATTTCGACCATTGACTTCGAATTGACGTTGCGGGAGATCCGACCGTCGGATTCTCCTGAAATCAGAACCATTGGGTTCGTATCGAAAAGATCTTTCCTATGAATATTTGAAATTTGAAATCTAACGGTTGGATTTGGAATTACGTCAAAATCAAATTTGGAAAAGGACGCTGTAAGTGCAGTTCGATGGCCGTTGATGGAAATCGACTGTACAGGCCTCGATAAAATTATTAAAAATATCGATAATTTGTGTAAAATCATAAGAAATGTTTAAGGAAAAATTGGGCTGAAAAAGTGAATATTTTAAAAGATAAAAATAGTTTTTTATCGAAATGAGCTAGTTTTGAACTAGAATTAAAAATCAATTTATTTTTGAAATAAATAAATTGAATTTGAAAGTGGTTTTAAAAATAATCAGAATTTCCAATATGTGAATTGGGATGGATTTGAATCGAAACTACCTTCGGAATATTTCGATGTTGGATTTCGTGATTATACAGATATTGTTATGGGAATTTGAAAGATATATTCATATCGTTATTTCAAATACGATATTTGTTGGTCGTAGAATTTGAATAAGCCGATATATTTTCTATTCAGAGCCTTGTATTTAATATCGAATGTGTTTTGGGTTTATCGTGAATTGTGTTTTAGATGACATTGGTTCTTTAACCCAGTTAAAGGTAGGATATTGATTTTTGAAAGGATTAAAACTAAGTGGAGTTTTAATGAATCTTTAATTTGATTGAAATGTGAATTGACAATTTAAATTATCAAATCTGAAATGTGATCGAGAATGGAGTACCACCAGTTTTGCTCCAAAGCGATAGTTAAATCTTTAATTAGATTTGAACGTGAAATGGTAATTGATATTTACCGATAACACCGTGGTGTTAGATATGGAGTACTACCAGTTTTGCTCCATGGGATATATAGGTTGGGATAGGGAAATAAAATAAATAATTACTTCGGTGTGGTTCGCTAATCCCGACTAGATTGGAAAACCATGATATGGTTTGAAATGATATCCAAAGGAAGATTAAAGAATAAATTTAGAAGAATTTATCTTTGATAAAATTAATGGGAACATTTCCCTAAGAATGTGATTTTATGAATAAAAGAATATTTTGAATTGGAATGAGGCGTTTGTTGTGTTTGTGTAACATTTGTTTATTATATACGCGGGTTATTCGGAAAGGCCGGGTTTATACCCATTCTGAATAACCGATTCGACGATAAGTCGAAGATGAAGACGGTGGTTGAAGACCGGAAATCTTCACATCGTTTGGGTGATTGCTGATGATATCGATTGGGCTGTACACCCAAGAGGAGAGAAACAGTTGGTGATCGTCCAGACGTACTTGGAGATGGATGGATATGCGAGGAAAGTGCCTCCGGTTTCGTTCAGACCCAGAACGAACTTGTAAATGGACTGTGTGTCTGACATTGGATTTTATTCTATGTTGATTGATCTCTATTAAATATACATCTGTTTGGCGGCGGAGTATTTATTCTCTTGCTTGACGCCCTTCTCTGAGACGTACGAGCTCAGAGGTTATATATCGATGGACATCAGTCGCATGGAGTGAATTGCCAGTGTGGCACGTGTAAGTGGCAATTGATCAAGGCTTCTGTTGAAAACAAAGTCTTGTGGTTGATGATCAAAGCACGGCCTGTGTGGCGCAGCTTTGTGTATAACGTGAATTCGCGAGCCTCACACCTCGGTTTGAGTCAACAACGGGACAGTGACTGCAGGGAGAGCACGACGTCTCTTTCTAGCTATGTGTGGTGTCGGTGCTTAAACTGGCCGACATTTATATACTTTTCACCTGTGTGGTTGTTGGATGAGGCGCCTCGATTTTAGGTCTGTTAGGACCGGGAAACGTGTGTTCAGGAATAACTAATCCTCAAAAGTAAGAGATGACCGGCCCTGAAGATCCAAGGATTGCTGTGTGCGGTCCTGGGACATTTGCTAGAGTGTCTCGAATCGGAGAGGAGCTTGCCCCTTGCGTCGACTCATGATGGAATCCAATTTCCAATACGTGATATTGCGTTTTTATTTGTAGAACCTAGTATGGCGACATAGTAGATGGTAGCTATGCCGCCTATGATTGATGCTTATGATTGAAATTGTTTTGACACTATACACTTATAGTAATATCAAATAATGTGTTTTTGACGTATCAAGCATGCTTTGGCTATTATAAGGTAAAAACCCTATCCTCCGGCTTGCGTTGCATTGTGTGATGGGACCTGGGTCTTATAATAGCTTCAT
Source organism: Allium sativum (assembly GCA_030737875.1). Classification (NCBI taxonomy): domain Eukaryota; kingdom Viridiplantae; phylum Streptophyta; class Magnoliopsida; order Asparagales; family Amaryllidaceae; genus Allium; species Allium sativum. The sequence goes on along the minus strand of CM060919.1, from coordinate 479,995,009 downwards.
TTTTCTTTATTTAGCATTGCGCTGTTTGCTTTAAGCACTGGTATTCTTGGGAGGAAACCCGTTCCGTGTTATACGGCGTGGTCCCTTGATTTACCTAACTTTAAAATAAAGATTAATAACTGTTTTAGTTCTTACACCAGTCACATGACTGACCTGGAGTTTAATGTTTTAACCTAAACTCTGGGTGCCCTTATTTTCGACACGGGAAGCTAGTAGTTTTGGTTTTATAGATTTATATTCACAAGATCCTAATTTACAGCTGGAACGATGCTCGGAAAGCTCTGTATCCGTGTATTACTTCTAGTTGTGTTTTGTATTATTTTTCCGCTGCTATGTAATTTATTGTAATCTCTGATATTTATCGAATGTATATTTATTCATACTCTGTATACTCTTGTATTCTGATGGAATTGTTGTGATAAGCAATGAAATGTTCTTCTGTTTGCGTTCTGATTCGTCTTGTCCTCAATTCTATTCGGGCTTTCCTTACCGGGGAAGTTATCGATTGTATATTTATTCATACTCTGTATACTCTTGTATTCTGATGGAATTGTTGTGATAAGCAATGAAATGTTCTTCCGTCTGCGTTCTGTTTTGTCTTGTCCTCAAAGTAATTCGTTCTTTCTCTTCTCTTCGGAGACGGGGAAGTTCAGGTTGCTCCAGTTGGTATCAGAGCTTTGGTTTACAGAGCTCGAGAACAAGACACATTAGAACCGTACGAAAGAATTCATCAGATATTGGATTAGTAATATCCAATTAGAATGACTCGTTAGAGATAGGATCAGTAGTATCCTAGAACGAGTGTGAAGGGTATATTTTTCAAATGAGAACAATTTTGTTTTGAAATTTAAATTGTTTGATACGTATTTGAATATTTATTTAGTTTGAATTTGGACAATCTAGTATATAAAAATTTCGCGTATACGCGTCATGAATGTATATTCGAAGTTTTAATATACTGGATAGATATAGGATCACACTCTAGTCGCTCGGAGATGATTTTGATGATGGAGCTCCATCACCAATATTCATGTTCGTGTTTCAAAGGTGTGATATTTATATATTTCCATTAGACTGGTGTGAGAACCAAAACTAGATAGATTTATTGTTGTGATTTGGTCTCAAAAACTTGATTTTCTGTATATGTATCAAAATTATAAATTTGAAACTCTAATTCACTAATTGATTGATGGTTGTGTTGTTTGTCTATTTGTTTGATATTTTGAACCATTTAGCCTAATAGAATCAAATAGTGAATTATATTGAAAATTGGTCGCATTTGCATGCATATACATATATAATGTGTGAACAGGTCATAGCAAGAAGGCTAGAGCAGAAGAATAAAATTGTTTGCCCGACAAATAGGTACATGTTTACCATAATTTACTGTTTTGTTTGGGTGATGATGATTTTATGAGCCGATTGGCTAGCCGCTTGGCTTTTTCTTTTTCTTTTGAGTTGAAGAAGGCCATGGGAGGCTATATGAAATATACCGAAGTCCCCGGTGCAGGGGAGGTTATGGCGAATTTTTTTGGAAATTTAGGGTGTTAGCCAAATTTTTGAAGAATTTGAAAAGTTCTTAGAAACTGAAAAGTTGAAGAACTTAAGCCGTAACGGAAATATTGAACGTTGAGTTGATTAGTTTAACAACTTTCGGCTTTGTTCCTTTTCGGGGACGAAAAGTTTTAAGTAGGGGAGAATTTAACAACCCGAAAATGCGAGCTAGTTTAAAATTTTTATTTTGGCAATTTTAATGAATTTTGAATATTTAAATTAGATATTTTAAATAATATCGACGAGAAAATTTATTTTGAATTAAATTCGACGTATATATTTATATATGTCGTTGTTAGAATATAAATAATTATATATAATTATAAAAGGAATTGAAAATGGCGCGGTAGTTCGATAATTCGATTTCAAACTTCAAATGAATATACCGGGTGCAAAATAAACCGGATTTTAGTGAAACCAAAAATAATAGGATCTAATTATGAGTATCTTTCCAACGAACCCGAAAAATTGTAATTTCATAGCGGGAATCAAAAGATATGTCCAGATGAAATTTCAAAATAGTCGCTATGGAATTTCGGCCTTTAAAAATAGTCATTTTGCAAACGACCTCGGATTTCGACGAAACCACTTTTGTTGGATCCGTGATGTCAAGTTATTGCTAGATTCCAAATTTCGTAATTTTTCGAATCAATATGTGAGCGTGGCAAAGGAAAACACGTTTGACCAGTTTTAGTTGATTATAATCGACTGGAAAATGGCCATTTTTCAAACGGTCTCAGAATTTGACGAAATTAGTTTTGTTAGGACCGTATCGTCAATACGAAGCTAGAAAATATTTTTCTGGAGCCCCGGTAAATTGAAATGCACGTTCAAATTCAATATATAGAGTTATATGTTGATTTTAACGAAAACTGATCAAAGTGATCGAATCAGCTTACGATACATATCCCATTGTGTTCGGAATGGGGGCAATTAGCTATGGACGGCAAGCGGTGGATTTCGTTTCGAGTTCGAATGAAAAAATCAACTTATTGAAATTAAATAATTAAAAATACCTCTCTCCTCTCTCACTCTATTATCCTCTCAGCCCCCCCCCCCTGTTCGAAATCAAATCAGAGAAAGTAAAGAAGAAGAAAAAAGGGGGAAAGAGAAGGAGCGACGATCGTCGCCCCTCCACGATGGACACCGCGCCGCCGCAGGTGGCGGAGCAGCCCACCCCGCCTCCACCTCCCTGTTCCTTACTTCCACGCGAGAACCCACACCCACCCTTTACCCAATCGAACGTCGTGCCCCCCTTCACCTGGCCCACGCCCCGCAGCCCTGACGCCTCCACCCACCACCGCCGGCGCTGCTCCCTGCCACCACCCACGGCCTCAGGCGCGCCATAGACCCCCCCAGTCCTAGTAAAGCGCTGTAAGTTTTATTGTTCTTAGTTTTTTTTTAATTTAGAAATTAGTTTTTATGTAATGTGATAAAATGAAATTTTATAAAAGGAAGATTCGATTTTCTTTATAAACAAAAAGATTAGATCTTTCGTTTGGTAAGAATATGAAGTGTTATAGAATAGAGTGAGTAAAAATTCGATTTTTGTATATTGAATAGCAAAGTAAAAATTTGATTTTTATATATTGAATAGCAAAGTAAAAATTCGATTTTTATATATTGAATAGCAAAATAAAAATATGATTTTTATATATTGAATAGCAAAGTAAAAATATGATTTTTATATATTGAATAGCAAAGTAAAAATTCGATTTTTATATATTGAATAGCAAAGTAAAAATTCGATTTTTATATAGAGAGGAGCGTTATAAAAATATAATCTTTATTATATGAATAGCGGTATAAAAATAGAATTTTTATCTATATAGTAGTAGAATAAAAATGTGATTTTTATATATATGGCAACAATATAAAAATGTGATTTTTATATATGTAGTGGCTACGGGCAGTGAAATTGGCAAAAAGGCGAGCATGACGAAGATTTCTACATAAGAAGAGTCGTGGCATTTGGATTAGCTATTGGTGAGAACTTCTCACTCTAAATCTTATTTTTCTAGTTATAATAAATATACTAGGATGCAGACGGTGCTTAGCAGCACCCGACACCCGTCGTCCACAGACCATGGATGGCTTGTATGTTTGTTTGTTTGTTGTGATGAAAATTGATTGCGTGGTATGAAATAAAATATTTATATAGTTAAAAATATTTTATCGTTAAAAATATAATCTTTAACGTGTGTGTGAACAAAAATGTGTGCTTGTTGATGTGAAACCCCACACGGGTGTTGGGATGATATTTGAAGTCCACTCATCCCGATTGATTAATTGTATGTAGATCGATTGATTGACAGACTGTTATAAGTGTTAGATATCTATATTTGATGCTTATATAGTGTGGTGCACTTTGGATGATGATTGATTATTTATTGTTGTGATTATATACATGTGTTGTATGGAATCCATATAATTAACATTATATGGTAATTGATTGGGCCTCATTCCAATTGGGAAAATAAAGAATAGATGAAGAATATATTCATGTGTTGAATAGAATAAATAAACATGTGTTGAAAATTATCATGTGTTGAATAAAATATTTTAAATAATAAAATTAACATCTTTATCATATTTAAAATCATTCTCTTACTACTTTACATTTGAAGTCTGATTTGAAAATCAAATGAAAGATACCATAATTTTTAAATATTTTAAATAACAAAAATAGTTGTGTTGACAGTACTCATTCGTTGAGATTAGTCAAGTGTTGAGAGAAATATATTCATGTGTTGAATAGAACAAATATTCATTTGTTGAATAGAATAACGAAGTGATTGAAATATATAAAGCCGTGTTGATTAGAGTTGCGCCATCTTGACGTGAACGATATTTATATCGATTATATTCGTTTTTATAATGAATATTGAAAAGTGATTTCAAAATTGAATTGAAATGAATTCGAATTGAATTGAATTGAAATGAATTCGAATTGAAATTTAAATGAAGTTGAATTGAAATTGAATTAAAATCGATTTGAAATTAAATCAATTTGAAATAGATTTAAAACGAATTTATAAAGAAAAAATTCGATTTTGATTTGAAATTGAATGTGAAGTTGAAATTGTTTTGAAAACGAATTTAAAACGATTTATAAAATACGTTTTAAAAGAAAATCGATGAAATATATAATATATATATATTATCTATATAATGGCCTGAATAGAACGCGCCGCGCTGCGGCAGTTCATGAATTTCGACCATTGACTTCGAATTGACGTTGCGGGAGATCCGACCGTCGGATTCTCCTGAAATCTGAACCGTTTGGTTCGTATCGAAAAGAGCTTTCCTTTGAATATTTGAAATTTGAAATCTAACGGTTGGATTTGGAATTATGTCCAAATCAAATTTGGAAAAGGTCGCTGTAAGTGCAGTTCGATGGCCGTTGATGGAAATCGACTGTACGGGCCTCGATAAAATTATTAAAAATATCGATAATTTGTGGAAAATCATAAGAAATGATTAAGGAAAAATTGGGCTGAAAAAGAGAATATTTGAAAAGATAAAAATAGATTTTTATCGAAATGAACTAGTTTTGAACTAGAAGTAAAAATCAATTTATTTTTGAAATAAATAAATTGAATTTGAAAGTGGTTTTAAAAATAATCAGAATTTCCAATATGTGAATTGGGTTGGATTTGAATCGAAATTACCTTCGGAATATTTCGATGTTGGATTTCGTGATTATATAGATATTGTTATGGGAATTTAAAAGATATATTCATATCATTATTTCCAATACGATATTTGTTGGTCGTAGAATTTGAGGTTGAATATAAGCCGATATATTTACTATTTGAGCCTTGTATTTAATATCGAATGTTTTTTGGGTTTATCGTGAATCGTGTTTTAGATGACATTGGTTCTTTAACCCAGTTAAAGGTAGGATATTGATTTTTGAAAGATTAAAACTAAGTGGAGTTTTAATGAATCTTTAATTAGATTGAAATGTGAATTGATAATTTAAATTATCAAATCTGAAATGTGATCGGGAATGGAGTACCACCAGTTTTGCTCCAAAGCGATAGTTAAATCTTTAATTAGATTTGAACGTGAAATGGTAATTGATATTTACCGATAACACCGTGGTGTTAGAAATGGAGTACTACCAGTTTTGCTCCATGGGATATATAGGTTGGGATTGGGAAATAAAATAAATAATTAATTCGGTGTGGTTCGCTAATCCCGACTAGATTGGAAAACCATGATATGGTTTGAAATGATATCCAAAGGAAGATTAAAGAATAAATTTAGAAGAATTTATCTTTGATAAAATTAATGGGAACATTTCCCTAAGAATGTGATTTTGTGAATAAAAGAATATTCTGAATTGGAATGAGGCATTTGTTGTGTTTGTGTAACATTTGTTTATTATATACGCGGGTTATTCGGAAAGGCCGGGTTTATACCCATTCTGAATAACCGATTCGACGATAAGTCGAAGATGAAGACGGTGGTTGAAGACCGGAAATCTTCACATCGTTTGGGTGATTGTTGATGATCTCGATTGGGCTGTACACCCAAGAGGAGAGAAACAGTTGGTGATCGTCCCGACGTACTTGGAGATGGATGGATATGCGAGGAAAGTGCCTCCGGTTTCGTTCAGACCCAGAACGAACTTGTAAATGGACTGTGTGTCTGACATTGGATTTTATTCTGTGTTGATTGATCTCTATTAAATATACACCTGTTTGGCGGCGGAGAATTTATTCTCTTGCTTAACGCCCTTCTCTAAGACGTACGAGCTCAGAGGTTGTATATTGATGGACATCAGTCGAATGGAGTGAATTGCCAGTGTGGCACGCGTAAGTGGCAATTGATCAAGGCTTCTGTTGAAAAGCAAAGTCTTGTGGTTGATGATCAAAGCACGGCCTGTGTGGCGCAGCTTTGTGTATAACGTGAATTCGCGAGCCTCACACCTCGGTATGAGTCAACAACGGGATAGTGACTGCAGGGAGAGCACGACGTTTCTTTCTAGCTATGGGTGGTGTCGGTGCTTAAACTGGCCGACGTTTATATACTTTTCACCTGTGTGGTTGTTGGATGAGGCGCCTCGATTTTAGGTCTGTTAGGATCGGGAAACGTGTGTTCAGGAATAACTAATCCTCAAAAGTAAGAGATGACCGGCCCTGAAGATCCAAGGATTGCTGTGTGCGGTCCTGGGACATTTGCTAGAGTGTCTCGAATCGGAGAGGAGCTTGCCCCTTGCGTCGACTCATGATGGAATCCAATTTCCAATACGTGATATTGCGTTTTTATTTGTAGAACCTAGTATGGCGACATAGTAGATGGTAGCTATGCCGCCTTTGATTGATACTTATGATTGAAATTGTTTTGACACTATACACTTATAGTAATATCAAATAATGTTTTTTTGACGTATCAAGCATGCTTTGGCTATTATAAGGTAAAAACTCTATCCTCCGGCTTGCGTTGCATTGTGTGATGGGACCTGGGTCTTATAATAGCTTCATTTTTCTTTATTTAGCATTGCGTTGTTTGCTTTAAGCACTGGTATTCTTAGGAGGAAACCCGTTCCGTGTTATACGGCGTGGTCACTTGATTTACCTAACTTTAAAATAAAGATTAATAACTGTTTTAGTTCTCACACCAGTCACATGACTGACCTGGAGTTTATTGTTTTAACCTAAACTCTGGGTGCCCATATTTTCAAACGGGCAGCTAGTAGTTTTGGTTTTAGAGATTTATATTCACAGGATCCTAATTTACAGCTGGAACGATGCTCGGAAAGCTCTGTATCCGTGTATTACTTCTAGTTGTGTTTTGTATTATTTTTCCGCTGCTATGTAATTTATTGTAATCTCTGATATTTATCGAATGTATATTTATTCATACTCTGTATACTCTTGTATTCTGATGGAATTGTTGTGATAAGCAATGAAATGTTCTTCCGTCTGCATTCTATTTTTTCTTGTCCTCAAAGTAATTCGTTCTTTCTCTTCTCTTCGGAGACGGGGAAGTTCGGGTTGCTACATCTATATTCAATTCTATTTAAATCCTATATTCAAATTTTCCATTTTAACTCTATATGAATTCTATATTCAATTTTCCATTTAAACTCTATTATTCAAATTCTATTCAAATTTTATATCACTTCTATTATTCAAATTCTATTTAAATTCTATTCAAATTCTATATTTGAATTCCTTTATATTTTGTATATTCAAATTCTATATTTGAATTACATTTGAATTTCTATATTCAATTTCTATTCTCAAACTTTCTTTATTCATTCTTTAAACAAGTCTCGATTTCAATTCCTTTTGAAATCAATATTTCTACTTCTGGAAAATAGATTTTCCTTTTCAATTTCACACTTGTATTTTTATTTCTGAATTATCCAATGATAATTCTTTTCACTTCATTTATAAACTTCGTTTATAGAAGAACTATTTATAAACTTTGTTTATAAAGGAACTACTTGTTTTATTTTTCAAAACAAGCTTATATTTCAAATCTATTTAAAAATTCAAATTCTATTTTTCTAAAATAGAATTTCCCTTTTAAAACTCAAATATCCCTTTCAGGATATTTTTATAAATTATCACTTAGGCCCAGTGATATTTAAACACCAAACAACCAATTATTTATTTCTGGTTCTCTAACGCATCATATGTGACAGTATATATGCAAACATATAAACAAACATATAATATATATTTTTGAGGAACCCAGTTGGATTCCTCCAACCTATTTTTCCTGCATCCACAGACGTTAGTCAACATAGTAATACCCATCCTGCTTCGAGGCAGGATATCGCGGTATGAAGGTCATCCACTAATATATATTTGTAGGGCGCATAGGGAAATCATCCGCTATGAAACTGCGGGCATCCGCTAATGATACTGCGGGAATCCAACCAATCATCAATGTGACGGTTAGGAATTTCGCTCGATCCGAATCGATCGCTAAACCGATCAAGACCGTTCGAAATCCCTGATCATATGAGAACAGGACAAATCAGAACACAAACAGAAGAACAGTTCATTGTTATTACAACAATTCCATCAGAATACAAGAATATACAGAGTATGAATGAATAAAATACATTCGATAAATATCAGAGATTACAATAATTACATAGCAGCGGAAAATAATACAAAATACAACTGAAGGAGATATACGGATACAAAGCTTTCCGAACATCATTCCAGCTGTAAACCAGGTTCATGTGGATATAAATCTGCAAAACCAAAACTACTAGCTGCTCGTGTCAAAATAAGGGCACCCAGAGTTTAGGTTAAAACAATAAACTCCAGGTCAGTCATGTGACTGGTGTGAGAACTAAAACAGTTATTAATCTTTATTTCAAAGTTCGGTAAATCAAGGGACCACGCCATATAACACGGAACGGGTTTCCTCCCAAGAATACCAGTGCATAAAACAAACAGCGCAATGCTAAATAAAGAAAAATGAAGCTATTATAAGACCCAGGTCCCATCACACAATGCAACGCAAGCCGGAGGATAGGATTTTTACCTTATAATAGCCAAAGCATGCTTGATACGTAAAACACATTATTTGATACTATAATAAATGTATAGTGTCAAAACATTTTCAATCATAAATATCAATCCTAGGCGGCATGAATGACCCATACCACTATGTCGCCATACTAGGTACTACAAATAAAACCGAATGACACATATTGGGAATTGGATTCCATCATGAGTCGAGGAAAGGGGCAAGCTCCTCTCCGATTCGAGACACTCTAGCAAATGTCTCAGGACCCCACTATGATCCTATGGAACCTCCAAGGCCGGTCCTCTCTTACCTTTGAGGACTGGTTATTCCTGAACACACGTTTCCCAGTCCTTACAGACCTAAATTCGAGGCGCCTCATCCAACAACCACACAGGTGAAAAGTATATAAATGTCAGGGCTGGTAGGTCACTGACACCACCCATAGCTAGAAAGAAACGTCGTGCACTCCTTGGGTCCTTATCCCGTTTTTGACTCATACCGAGGTGTGAGGCTCGCGAATTCACGCTATACACAAAGCTGCGCCACACAGGCCGTGCTTTGATCATCAACCACAAGACTTTGCTTTTCAACAGAAGCTTTGATCAATTTCCACTTACGCATGCCACACAGGCAATTCACTCCATGCAACTGATGTCCATCGATATACAACCTTTGAGCTCGTACGTCTCAGAGAAGGGCGTTAAGCAAGAGAATAAATTCTCTGTCGCCAAACAGATGTATATTTAATAGAGATCAATCAACACAGAATAAAATCCAATGTCAGACACACAATCCATTTACAAGTTCGTTCTGGGTCTGAACGAAACCGGAGGCACTTTCCTCGCATATCCATCGATCTCCAAGTACGTCTGGACGATCACCAACTGATTCCCTCATCTTGGGTGTACAGCCCAATCAAGATCATCAGTAATCACCCAAACGATGTGAAGACTTCCGGTCTTCAACCACCGTCTTCATCTTCGACTTATCGTCGAATCGGTTATTCAGAATGGGTATAAACCCGGCCTTTCCGAATAACCTACGTATATAATAAACAAATGTTACACGAACACAACAAACGCCTCATTCCAATTCAGAATATTCTTTTATTCACAAAATCACATTCTCAGGGAAAGGTTCCCATTAATTTTATCAAAGATAAATTCTTCTAAATTTATTCTTTAATCTTCCTTTGGATATCATTTCAAACCATATTATGGTTTACCAAACTAGTCGGGATTAGCGAACCACACCAAAGTAATTATTATTTTATTTCCCAATCCCAACCGATTCATCCTATGGAGCAAAACTGGTAATACTCCATATCTAACACCACGATGTTATCGTTAAAATTAATTACCATTTCACATTCAAATCTAATTGAAGATTTAACTATCGCTTTGGAGCAAAACTGGTGGTACTCCATTCTCGATCACCTTTCAGATTTGATAATTTAAATTATCAATTCACATTTCAATCTAATTAAAGATTCATTAAAACTCCACTTAGATTTAATCTTTTCAAAAATCAATCCTATCTTTAACTGGGTTAAAGAACCAATGTCATCTAAAACACGATTCACGATAAACCCAAAATCACACTCTATTGTTAATCGGGCTAAAGGATAGGTATTGTTCAAAACACCGCTCATAATAAACCCACAAACCAATTCCAATTCAATTCCAATTAAATATTATTTAATTGATACACTTCATTAAATCTAAATAGAAAGATTCAATCTTTTTCTCAACTAGGCTTAAGAACAGTGTTAATGAAGACACCACTCGCGACAAACCCAAACCACATTTGATATTAAATACAAGGCTCTGAATAGAAAATATACCGGCTTATATTCAATATCAAATTCTGAAACCAACAAATATTGTATTGGAAATAATGATATATAATATATCTTTCAAATTTCCACAACCATATCTGTATAATCACGAAATCCAACATCGAAATATTCCAAAGATAATTTCGATTCAAATCCATTCCAATTCACGTATATTGGAAATTCTAATTATTTTTAAAACCACTTCAAATTCAACCTATTTATTTCAAAAATAAATTGATTTTCATTCTAGTTCAAAACTAGTTCATTTCGATAAAAATCTATTTTTATCTTTACAAATATGGAATTTTTCATCCCAGTTCTTTCCAATTCACATATTATGATTTTACACAAATTATTAATATTTTTAATAATTTTATCAAGGCCCGTACAGTCGATTTCCAATAACGGTCGTCGAACTGCACTTACAACGACCTTTTCTAAATTTGATTTGGACGTATCTCCAAATCCAAACATTAGATTTCAAATTTCAAATATTCATTGGAAAACTCTTTTCGATACGAACCCAACGGTTCCAGTTTGAGGAGAATCCGACGGTGGGATCTCCCGTAATGTCAATTCGAAGTCAATGGTCGAAATTCGCGAACTGCCGCGGCGCGGCGCGTTCTATTCAGGCCATTTAATATATATAATATATATATTATATATTTCATCGATTTCAATTCAAAACGTATTTTATAATTCGTTTTAAATTCGTTTCAAAACAATTTCAAATTCATATTCAATTTTAAATCAAAATTGAATATTCCATATCATCAATGATAATATTTTCAAAACATTATATTTTGAAATTACTTCCTTTTCGATATTCGAATAAAATCGATATAAATATCGTTCGCGTCAAAATGGCGCATCACTAATCCACACGGCTTTATATATTTCAATCACTCCGTTATTCTATTCAACAAATGAATATTTATTCTATTCAACACATGAATCTATATTTCTTTCAACACTTGACTAATCTCAACACATGAGTACTGTCAACACATGAATCTATATTTCTATTTATAATATTCATTATTTTCCCAATTGTAATGAGGCCCAATCAATTACCATATAATGTTAATTATATGGATTCCATACAACACATGTATATAATAGCAACGATAAATAATCAACCATCATCAAAAGTACACATCACGACTGTCTGTCAACCTATCGATCGACACACAACTAATTATTGGGACTAGTGTACTTCAAATATCATCCCAATACCCGTGTGGGGTTTCACATCAACAAACACTGAATATTATTTGTGCAGTTGGGCGATGTGTAAAATTTATCATCCCAATCAATATCAGTCAAATATGTGTATATAAACAAATTGTCCGATTTGTTTATAACTATTTATTTCCTTTTATATACACGTTAAAAATTCTATTTTTAACTATTCAATATTTATTTTTTATATAAATATTTTATTTCATTTCACATCACACAATCAACTACACATCAAAATCAAATAAAACATACAAGCATACAAGCCGCCCATGGTCTGTGGACGACGGGTGTCGGGTGCTACTAAACACCGTCTACATCCTAGTATATACAATAATATAACTAGAAAAAGAAATTAAAGGTGAGAAGTTCTCACAGAGGGTTCCACTCCGCCGTGCTTTGCTGTTGAACTGCTGAATAATATGGATCAGTTTGAATTTCCTATGCAGTTCCTTTCACGCTTTTCAAATAAAAATTATATTCTTATTGCTTCATTCAATAAATAAAAATTATATTTTTATTTCGTATATATATATATATATATATTTACAACACTTCTTTCTATATAAAAATTATATTTTTATATTTCTACTTCTTATATAAAGATCGAATTTTTATTATCTATATAATATAAAAATCAGATTTTTATAATCTCTACTATATAAAGATAATATTTTTAGCCTTTATATAATATAAAAATTATATTTTTAACCTTCCTATCATATAAAAATTATATTTTTAACCTTCTTGTCATATAAAAATTATATTTTTAACCTTCTACTATAATAAAAATTATATCTTTAACTTTCTACTATAATAAAAATTATATCTTTAACTTTTCTATATTATAAAAATTATAACATTTTGGGTATAAAAATCCTAACTTTTTAAATTAAAAAAAATCAAAGCTTTCTCACTTAAAAATCAAAGTTTTCTTCATTAAAAACCTAAGCTTCTCTTACCGTTGAAAACTCTATTCTTTTTAATATATACTTCTAATCCTTTTAATATATACTTCTTAAACTGAAAATAAATTCCTTATTATTTATTTTCTATAACTGAAAATTTATTTACTTACTAACCTAAATAAACTAAGTAAATAATAAAATGCTCACTGTTATTCCTCAGTAGTGCCGACATGGAGCTCACGCTGGTCGCGGCAGAGGTGGGACGCGTCGGTCGTGGGAGGTGAAGGGGCAGAGTGCTGCAGGCGAGGGGGTTTCGTGGCGGTGCGGGTTTCTAGGTGGAAGGAGAGGGAGAAGGAGAAGACGGGATAGAGAGGGCGGTGGGAAGGGGCAATGCGGCGTCGTGGGGGATGGGGGAGCGGCGGCTGCGGGGTTCAAACGAGGAGAGGGGCACGAGGTAGGTCGAGTTGGAGGAGGAGGCGTTGGCGTTGGCGATTTGAGGGGGGCGATGGCAGCCCCCCCCTGTCGCTCTCCTCTTCCTTCTTTTTTTTTTCAATTGATGTAATGAACGGCTAAGAAGAAAAAAGGGGGGGCTAAGGAGAAAAAAGGTAGAGAGAGAGAATATATTTTTATTTTATTTCAAAAAGTTGACTTTTTTATTCGACCTCAAAACCAGGGCCACCGCCTGTCGTCCATAGCTAATTACCCCTATCCCGAACACAATGGGATATGTATCGTAGGCTGATTCGATCGTTTCGATCAGTTTTCGTCAAAATCAACATATAACTCTATATATTGAATTTGAACGCGCATTTCAATTTACTGGGGTCACATACGAACTCTAAAAATTCCAGAAAAATATTTTCTAACTTCGTATTGACGATACGGTCCTAACAAAACTAGTTTCGTCGAATTATGAGACCGTTTGAAAAATGGCCATTTTCTAGTTGATTAAAATCAACTAAAACTGGTCAAACGCGTTTTCCTTCGCCACGCTCACATATTGATTCGAAAAATTATGAAAATTGGAATCTAGCAATAACATGACATCACGGATCCAACAAAAGTGGTTTCGTCGAAATCCGAGGTTGTTTGTAAAATGGCTATTTTTAAGGGCCAGAATTCCATAGCGACTATTCGGAAAATTCATTTGGCCATAACTTTTGATTACCGCTATGAAATTTTGATTTTTCGGATTCGTTGGAAAGATATTCTCAATTAGATTCTATTATTTTTGGTTTCGTTAAATTCCAGTTTATTTTGCACCCGGTACATTCAGTTGAAGTTAGAAATCGAATTATCGAACAGCAGGGCCATTTTCAATTCCTTTTATAATTTAAAATAAATATTTATATTATAACAGCGATCGATATAATATATACGTTCTAATTATATTCAAAATAAATTTTTCGTCATTATTATTTAAAATAGTCTATTTTAAATATTCAAAATCTGCTAAAATTGCCAAAATAAAATTTTTAAACTGGCCCAGATTTTTGGGTTATTACAATCTCCCCCACTTAAAACTTTTCGTCCTCGAAAAGAAACAAAGTCGAAAGTTGTTTTAAAAACCAACTCAACTTTCATTGCTTTCGCTATGGCTTAAGTTCTTCAACTTTTCAGTTTCTAAGAACTTTTCAAATTTTTAAAAAATTTGGCTAACACCCTAAATTTTCGAAAAATTTCGCCATAACCTCCCCTGCATCGGGGACTTCAGGATATTTCATATAGCCTCCCATGGCCTTCTTCAATCAAAAAGAAAAAGCCAAGCGGCTTGATTATCGGCTCACAAAATCACCCAAAACTCAAGAAATACAATAAACATGTACCTATTTGTCAGGCAAACAATTTTATTCCTCTGCTCTAGCCTCCTTGCCATGACCTGTTTAATGTATACATATGTACATGTATGCAAATTCGGATAATTTACAATACAATTCAATATTTGGTTCAATTTGGCCTAAATTTACCCTTCTTTCATATAATGGTTTAAAGGAATAATCATACAACACAATCATCAATCAATTAGTGAATTAACGTTTCAAACTCATAATTTTGATATATATACAGAAAATCATGTTTTTGATGCTAAATCACAACAATGTATTCTAACTATATTTTGGTTTTCACACCAGTCTAATGGAAATATATAGATATCACACCTTCGTAGCACGAACATAAACACTGATGATGAGATCTCAATCATCCGTATCATCTTCGGGGGGCTAGAGCGTGATTCCATATCTATCCAGTATATTAAAATTTCGAATATACGTTCATGACGCGTATATGCAAAATCTTTATATATTGGATTGTCCACATTCAAAATAAATAAATATTCAAATACGTATAAAATTATTTAAATTTTCAAAACCAAGTTGTTTTCATTTTAAAAATGTACTCTTCACACTCGTTCTAGGATACTACTGATCCTATCTCTAACGAGTCGTTCTAATTGGATATTGCTAATCCAATTTCTGATGAATTCTTTCATATGGTTCTAATGTGTCTTGTTCTCTGAGCTTTGTAAACCAAAGCTCTGATACCAAATGTGACGGTTAGGAATTTCGCTCGATCCGAATCGATCGCTAAACCGATCAAGACCATTCGAAACCCCTGATCATATGAGAACAGGACAAATCAGAACACAAACAGAAGAACATTTCATTGTTATTACAACAATTCCATCAGAATACAAGAATATATAGAGTATGAATGAATAAAATACATTCGATAAATATGAGAGATTACAATAATTACATAGCAGCGGAAAATAATACAAAATACAACTGAAGGAGATATACGGATACAAAGCTTTCCGAACATCATTCCAGCTGTAAACCAGGTTCCTGTGGATATAAATATGCAAAACCAAAACTACTAGCTGCCCGTGTCAAAATAAGGGCACCCAGAGTTTAGGTTAAAACAATAAACTCCAGGTCAGTCATGTGACTGGTGTGAGAACTAAAACAGTTATTAATCTTTATTTTAAAGTTCGGTAAATCAAGGGACCACGCCATATAACACGGAACGGGTTTCCTCCCAAGAATACCAGTGCATAAAACAAACAGCGCAATGCTAAATAAAGAAAAATGAAGCTATTATAAGACCCAGGTCCCATCACACAATGCAACGCAAGCCGGAGGATAGGGTTTTTACCTTATAATAGCCAAAGCATGCTTGATAAGTAAAACACATTATTTGATACTATAATAAGTGTATAGTGTCAAAACATTTTCAATCATAAATATCAATCCTAGGCGGCATGAATGACCCATACCACTATGTCGCCATACTAGGTTCTACAAATAAACCGAATGACACGTATTGGGAATTGGATTCCATCATGAGTCGAAGCAAGGGTCAAGCTCCTCTCCGATTCGAGACACTCTAGCAAATGTCTCAGGACCCCACTATGATCCTATGGAACCTCCAAGGACGGTCCTCTCTTACTTTTGAGGATTGGTTATTCCCGAACACACGTTTCCCGGTCCTTACAGACCTAAAATGGAGGCGCCTCATCCAATAACCACACAGGTGAAAAGTATATAAATGTCAGGGCTGGTAGGTCACTGACACCACCCATAGCTAGAAAGAAACGTCGTACACTCCTTGGGTCCTTATCCCGTTTTTGACTCATACCGAGGTGTGAGGCTCGCGAATTCACGCTATACACAAAGCTGCGCCACACAGGCCGTGCTTTGATCATCAACCACAAGACTTTGCTTTTCAACAGAAGCCTTGATCAATTGCCAGTTACGCATGCCATACAGGCAATTCACTCCATGCGACTGATGTCCATCGATATACAACCTCTGAGCTCGTACGTCTCAGAGAAGGGCGTTAAGCAAGAGAATAAATTCTCCGCCTCCAAACAGATGTATATTTAATAGAGATCAATCAACACAGAATAAAATCCAATGTCAGACACACAATCCATTTACAAGTTCGTTCTGGGTCTGAACGAAACCGGAGGCACTTTCCTCGCATATCCATCGATCTCCAAGTACGTCTGGACGATCACCAACTGATTCCCTCATCTTGGGTGTACAGCCCAATCAAGATCATCAGTAATCACCCAAACGATGTGAAGACTTCCGGTCTTCAACCACCGTCTTCATCTTCGACTTATCGTCGAATCGGTTATTCAGAATGGGTATAAACCCGGCCTTTCCGAATAACCCACGTATATAATAAACAAATGTTACACAAACACAACAAACGCCTCATTCCAATTCAGAATATTCTTTTATTCACAAAATCACATTCTCAGGGAAAGGTACCCATTAATTTTTTCAAAGATAAATTCTTCTAAATTTATTCTTTAATCTTCCTTTGGATATCATTTCAAACCATATTATGGTTTTCCAAACTCGTCGGGATTAGCGAACCACACCGAAGTAATTATTTATTTTATTTCCCAATCCCAACCTATTCATCCCATGGAGCAAAACTGGTAATACTCAATATCTAACACCACGATGTTATCGGTAAAATTAATTATCATTTCACGTTCAAATCTAATTAAAGATTTAACTATCGCTTTGGAGCAAAACTGGTGGTACTCCATTCTCGATCACCTTTCAGATTTAATAATTTAAATTATCAATTCACATTTCAATCTAATTAAAGATTCATTAAAACTCCACTTAGATTTAATCTTTTCAAAAATCAATCATGTCTTTAACTAGGTTAAAGACCAATGTCATCTAAAACACGATTCACGATAAACCCAAAATCACACTCTATTGTTAATCGGGCTAAAGAACAGGTGTTGTTCAAAACAGCGCTCACGATAAACCCACAAACCAATTCAAATTCAATTCCAATTAAATATTATTTAATTGATACACTTCATTAAATCTAAATAGAAAGAGTCAATCTTTTTCTCAACTAGGCTTAAGAACAGTGTTAATGAAGACACCATTCACGACAAACCCAAATCACATTTGATATTAAATACAAGGCTCTGAATAGAAAATATACCGGCTTATATTCAATATCAAATTCTGAAACCAACAAATATCGTATTGGAAATAATGGTAAATAATATATCTTTCAAATTTCCACAACCATATCTGTATAATCACGAAATTCAACATCGAAATATTCCAAAGATAATTTCGATTCAAATCCATTCCAATTCACGTATATTGGAAATTCTGATTATTTTTAAAACCACTTCAAATTCAACCTATTTATTTCAAAAATAAATTGATTTTCATTCTAGTTCAAAACTAGTTCATTTCGATAAAAATCTATTTTTATCTTTACAAATATGGAATTGTTCATCCCAGTTCTTTCTAATTCACATGTTATGATTTTACACAAATTATTAATATTTTTAATAATTTTATCAAGGCCCGTATAGTCGATTTCCAATAACGGTCGTCGAACTGCACTTACAGCGACCTTTTCTAAATTTGATTTGGACGTATCTCCAAATCCAACCGTTAGATTTCAAATTTAAAATATTCGTCGGAAAACTCTTTTCGATACGAACCTAACGGTTCCGGTTTGAGGAGAATCCGACGGTCGGATCTCCCGTAACGTCAATTCGAAGTCAATGGTCGAAATTTGCGAACTACCGCGGCGCGGCGCGTTCTATTCAGGCCATTTAATATATATATAATATATATTATATATTTCGTCGATTTCAATTCAAAACGTATTTTATAATTCGTTTTAAATTCGTTTCAAAACAATTTCAACTTCATATTCAATTTTAAATCAAAATTGAATATTCCATATCATCAATGATAATATTTTCAAAACGTTATATTTTGAAATCACTTCCTTTTCGATATTCGAATAAAATCGATATAAATATCGTTCGCATCAAAATGGGGCATCACTAATCAACACGGCTTTATATATTTCAATCACTCTGTTATTCTATTCAACAAATGAATATTTATTCTATTCAACACATGAATCTATATTTCTTTCAACACTTGACTAATCTCAACACATGAGTACTGTTAACACATGAATCTATATTTCTTTTTATAATATTCATTATTTTCCCAATTGGAATAAGGCCCAATCAATTACCATATAATGTTAATTATATGGATTCCATACAACACATGTATATAATAGCAACGATAAATAATCAACCATCATCAAAAGTGCACATCACGACTGTCTGTCAACCTATCGATCGACACACAACTAATTATTGGGACTAGTGTACTTCAAATATCATCCCAATACCCGTGTGGGGTTTCACATCAACAAACACTGAATATTATTTGTGCAGTTGGGCGATGTGTAAAATTTATCATCCCAATCAATATCAGTCAAATATGTGTATATAAACAAATCGTCCGATTTGTTTATAACTATTTATTTCCTTTTATATACACGTTAAAAATTCTATTTTTAACTATTCAATATTTATTTTCTATATAAATATTTTATTTCATTTCACATCACACAATCAACTACACGTCAAAATCAAATAAAACAACCAAGCATACAAGCCGCCCATGGTCTGTGGACGACGGGTGTCGGGTGCTACTAATCACCGTCTACATCCTAGTATATATAATAATATAACTAGAAAAAGAAATTAAAGGTGAGAAGTTCTCACAGAGGGTTCCACTCCACCGTGCTTTGCTGTTGAACTGCTGAATCCTCTGGATCAGTTTGAATTTCCTATGCATTTCCTTTCACGCTTTTCAAATAAAAATTATGTTTTTATTGCTTCATTCAATAAATGAAAATTCTATTTTTATTTCGTATATATATATATATTTACAACACTTCTTTCTATATAAAAATTATATTTTTATATTTCTACTTCTTATATAAAGATCGAATTTTTATTATCTATATAATATAAAAATCAGATTTTTATAATCTCTACTATATAAAGATAATATTTTTAGCCTTTCTATAATATAAAAATTATATTTTTAACCTTCCTGTCATATAAAAATTATATTTTTAACCTTCCTGTCATATAAAAATTATATTTTTAACCTTCTACTTTAATAAAAATTATATCTTTAACTTTCTACTATAATAAAAATTATATCTTTAACTTTTCTATATTATAAAAATTATAACTTTTTGGGTATAAAAATCCTAACTTTTTAAATTAAAAAAAATCAAAGCTTTCTCACTTAAAAATCAAAGTTTTCTTCAATAAAAATCTAAGCTTCTCTTACCGTTGAAAACTCTATTCTTTTTAATATATACTTCTAATCCTTTTAATATATACTTCTAAAACCGAAAATAAATTCCTTGTTATTTATTTTCTATAACTGAAAATTTATTTACTTACTAACCTAAATAAACTAAGTAAATAATAAAACACTCACTGTTATTCCTCAGTAGTGCCGACTTGGCGCTCACTTTGGTCGCGGCAGAGGTGGGATGCGTCGGTCGTGGGAGGTGAAGGGGCGGAGTGCTACAGGCGAGGGGGTTTCGTGGCGGCGCGGGTTTCTAGGTGGAAGGAGAGGGAGAAGGAGAAGACGGGATAGAGAGGGCGGTGGGAAGGGGCGGTGCGGCGTCGTGGGGGATGGGGGAGCGGCGGCTGCGGGTTCAAACGAGGAGAGGGCGCGAGGTAGGTCGGGTTGGAGGAGGAGGTGGTGGCGGTGGCGATTTGAGGGGGGGCGATGGCAGCGGCGCCCCCCCCCCCGTCGCTCTCCTCTTCCTTCTTTTTTTTTCAATTGATGTAACGAACGGCTAAGAAGAAAAAAGGGGGGCTAAGGAGAAAAAAGGGGGAGAGAGAATATATTTTATTTTATTTTATTTCAAAAAGTTGACTTTTTTATTCGACCTCAAAACGAGGGCCACCTCCTGTCGTCCATAGCTAATTACCCTCATCTCGAACACAATAGGATATGTATCGTAGGCTGATTCGATCGTTTCGATCAGTTTTCGTCAAAATCAACATATAACTATATATATTGAATTTGAACGCGCATTTCAATTTACTGGGGTCACATACGAACTCTAAAAATTCCAGAAAAATATTTTCTAACTTCGTATTGACGATACGGTCCTAACAAAACTAGTTTCGTCGAATTCTGAGACCGTTTGAAAAATGGCCATTTTCCAGTCGATTAAAATCAACTAAAACTGGTCAAACGCGTTTTCCTTCGCCACGCTCACATATTGATTCGAAAAATTATGAAAATTGGAATCTAGCAATAACTTGACATCACGGATCCAACAAAACTGGTTTCATCGAAATCCGAGGTTGTTTGTAAAATGACTATTTATAAGGGCCAGAATTCCATAGCGACTATTCTGAAAATTCATTTGGCCATAACTTTTGATTCCCGTTATGAAAATTTGATATTTCAGATTTGTTGGAAAGATATTCTCAATTAGATTCTATTATTTTTGGTTTCGTTAAATTCACCCGGTACATTCAGTTGAAGTTTGAAATCGAATTATCGAACTGTAGGGCCATTTTCAATTCCTTTTATAATTTAAAATAAATATTTATATTCTAACGGCGATCGATATAATATATACGTTCTAATTATATTCAAAATAATTTTTTCGTCATTATTATTTAAAATAATCTATTTTAAATATTCAAAATCCGCTAAAATTGCCAAAATAAAAATTTTAAACTAGCCCAGATTTTTGGGTTATTACAATCAACCCAATATATATAATAGTCAACTCTAAATAACTATATATATATATATATTTAAACATGCCACAGTAATATTTTAACGCAAACAAACAATCAACAGACAATTATTTTTAATTGATAAAAATAATTCTAAATAAAATGTGAGTGAGATTTACTCACCGTGACTTTTAATCGATCTATTCTGATTCCCATTTTAATTTCCGATTAGGTACCCCACTGCTACGGATTACTTGTCTAATTTCGTTCAATAAATTGTGTGTATATCTAACATGACAATTCATTATTTATTATAAGCTAGTTAATAAATTTTAAATGCATTAAAATTACTAAATTGAATAATTTCCTTATATTCCCATTTAAATTTCTTTTCTCCCTTCTAAAATGGTTCGAACCTTCTCATGATTTACATAGCATTTCCACATCTCCCCTACCGAACTACATCTCCTTCATACCTCAAACTTACTGTCTCATACCCATCCAGACCCATTCCTTCTACATTCATCGATAAACTTTATTCCAGACACCTAAGAACAGACCGAAACTCCCTTTTCACCTCCAGTTTAACCATCTATACATTCAATAACCCTCTCCCGTATGCTTTACCACCAGGTCAGCCTCCACGCATCGATAACAACTGTAACAACCCGTATTTTGAATAACATGTTATAACGTAAAACAAGGCAGAATTAAATATAAAAATCTGAATCAAGGGAAACGGGCTGTGCCATTGCGTTCGTCTCGGAAAAATACGCGAAATAGAGTCCGAGTTTTCGAAAAACGGAGTCCGTATGACCAAGTTATGGCCCAATGAAGTTTTCAGAAAATTCCAAGCCCGAAAACAGTTCAGAATCGAATTTCAGCCAAAACAAGACAGGCGGGAATTTTCCCGCCCCAGGCAGGGTCGACACAGGGGTCGACACCCCTGTCGACCCCCCTCATGGGTCGACACCCATGTCGACCCAGGGGTCGACCCCCCTGGTCGGACCAGTTTTTCTGGTGCACTATTTGTGACGTGTTGAGTCTGCTCTAGAAGCTTCTGACGAGATTTGACGGACCTGATGTGTTTTAGGGTTAATCCTATGGTCTAAACTAACCTAAGCACCTATAAAAAGACCCCTAGACCTAGCCTAAACCCTCATTAATCATTCCTACAACTAAATGTTGCCCAAATGTTCACTAATCATGGCCTCCCCCTTCTTCATGAGAGCATGAGTGTCTCAAATCAATCTATCTCATAAAAGAGCCATCTTTCTTAAGTAAAAGAGCCTTCTTTCTTTGTCATTGGAGTTATTACTTCTTGTTTCAAGGCGTTTAAGTGGAGCTTATTATTTTCTTTGCGGATTTTGCTTGTGGCTTCGTCTCAATCTTTATATATATTGGTCTAGATCGCATAACCGCCTATGGTAAGCCCTCTACTACTCTTAGATTCTAACTATGAAGTTAATTGTAATATGTTGCAAGTTGAGTTTGGGCCTAAGTATGATATATGCTTTGATCTTATCATGTTATGCATGAATATATTCTATGCATATTTGAAAACCTATCACCTTGACCTTGTGGGCTAAAAGTTCAAGCTTTATATTAAAGGTTGCATTTTGGCAATATGGAAGTTATCATATACCTTATGATAACTTGCATGTGAGGCTAAATGCGAACTTCTAGCAACTTCTACATGTCATTTATCACCATGTATCACTTATATGCTAAGTTTGGTTTTATGCATACTTTTGAAGCCTAATAATGCTATATGCGAACTTTTAGCCATCATCCTATGTCCTTCATAATCATGTTTGACCTATTTGCTTAAGTTGATATTATGCATGTTTTGAGGCCTATGATGTAATATGCAAGCTTATGAACCTATTTATGCCTCATATGCCACCATGTTTAACTTGTGGCCAAAGCACCCTTATGCTAGTACGCATGCTTGTGGCCAAATCACCCTTATGCTATTTGATATGTGTGAGGCCAAGTCACCTTTTATGCCATCATACATGTTGAGGCCATATGCTAGTATGATTGAACACCTTTGCCTCAAATATCACCACGTTTAACTTGTGATAGAATTTGCCATCTTATACCCACCTTGTCATCTATTTGCGTAATGCGAATTTACGTGCGATGGGAATACGTATGGGTAGTTGGGCAAACTTAAATAACATGAGAACATGACTTGAAAATATATGACAAGAAAGTTTGACATGTGTTTATGCTTGAAACATGGACTTGGACATGACTTCTAGAAAACATGAGAATGGCCAACTCGAGGTTGGGTTGAGTTTGTAGCATAAATCTACCCAGAACCGACCGGCTTAACTAGTGGCTACAAACAATAGGACCCAATGTGAGTAGTTGGTCATATCGCACTTAAAACCCGAGGTTAGACTAGGTTGTGGTGTAAAGCTACCCGGACCCGCCCGGCTTAACTAGTAACCACAACAAAGTCTAATGTGAGAGGTTGGGGTGCATTAAGTTAATTAATGCCACATGGTAGGGTTAAGTCATGGACTACTTGAATATACTTAACCAATTAAACACGATGTATTGATAGGGTTAAGTCGTGAACTGCTTGGACACACTTGACCGACTCAATACATGGTTAGGATAGGGTTAACCACACTTAACCCGCTTGAAACCCTAGTTACGTGGTCCTTTTCAGCAGTAACCTACTTGGAAGTATCATGGGGACCCTGGACTAGGCTAGGGTAGGGCATGATTACTGGACTGATTGTAAGAGACCAAAAGAGACGGCTGAATGGTGCACCGGTTGTTCAGGCGGACCATGGTCGTGCACATTAAGTCCGGAGTTGAACACGGGCACCGGTAGGTTTAGATTGTGCGTGCTTGAATTGTGTCTGTGGTTTACACCTTAGGGCTGGATACACCCTGGGGTGGACCTAGTACAGTTAACTACATTCCATGATTAAGCCGTATGACACCGATACACGACGAGTTAGGCTTTTAGGGAGCCGATCGACTAGACCGAGTAGTTGGACCTCGATTTAGGTCATCTCATGATGTGGGCCAGCTTTGGGCCAAGGGATCATTTCTTGTTTATACTTGACATGGATTGGAATACTAGTACACACCTGGTGCAACTTAACCTTGTATATGCGATGCCACACTTGATCTATCTTGTTAACTTTTCACCATGCCAGTTATCACCCTACATCTCATCTCTGTTTACATGTTCAGTTAACTTTATTAGTTTTTATACTAATAGTAGATAGGGCTTACCAGTCTTTTTGACTGACTTGTTTTCTTTCGCCTCTTTTCTTCCGTCCCCCCCCCTCAGGTCCTCAGGGTGGGAACATTGGAGCTTAGCTTGGATCTTTATAGCTTGCTTACTGGATTTGCTCATGTACGGTTTTGGACATTGAGCTAGCTATGGTTTATCACTTCACTTTGGGGATAGTACTTTATGTATTTCAATTTTTCAGTTTATGCTTTTCTCTAGACTTTGTTTGTTGGAAAATAATGACCAAGTACTTTGTTGTAACCTGACTATGGTTTTGAAATGCTAGTTTTATCCGCTACTTTATCTACTCTGTTTTACTTATATGTTCTGTCTTGTGATATCTGCATGCATGTTTACCTCGTTTAACGCCCCTCCAAAGCTAGTGTCCTTGCTAGAGTGGCACTGGCGGAGGTGGGGTGTTACAACAACGCCTCCATACCGTCTTCGATCACGGCCAAATCCAACGACAATCACCTCATTCCAGATCGCGAGCTCCTCAGTTGGTTTGAGCTCCAGTACACCCTTCAAATCGAGCTTCAGGAAAATGAACGCGATACCATTTCCCTCCCTTCAAATCACGAGTATATTTAACTCCAGGAGTTCGCGGTGATGTCTGAAATCACCATTCCATAGTTTTGATCGCTTTTCAAAAGGTCTCGCGAGCTTCTTGAGTGATCTCGAGTTTCAGGAATCAGCCGCATTAATCGCGATGAGGTATTAAATCGCGATTCCCCTATTTTGATCCCTAGATCTTGATGTTGAAAGTGGAACTCTAGAATCACGCTCTAATCAAAATCGAAGACCCCGAAAGTGAAATACAAATCTGAACAATCGATTTTTGATTTTATGTTGTTACTGGAATGAATGAAACAATCAGGGAGTGTGCGATATAAAAGCAAAGAGGGTGTGGTGGAAAGAATGGCACGTGTTCTTTGTTTTGTGGTAGGAAGAGAAGGCACGACATTGTTTAGTTGGTAGAAGGAGACCCACTAAATTTAATTAATCTTATTCTAGTTTTAATTAACCGCTATAATTAAATTATCCCACGGTTTTCGAACTCCTTTCTGAACCCAACAACTGACAATTCTAGAGTAATACCTCTATTCCGGACACACTGGGATAGGTCACGAAGTCCAATTCAATCATCTGGCGAAGATATTAATTTAAATCGACATAAATTAAATTTCAAAACAATTTATTCTTCGATAATAATTTAATATTATTATTCAAACTCAACTGAATTTTATACTGATCATCTGAACTGATTCGATTTAGCTGTATATTTTTAAATTAAATTATTACTGCATTACGATAATTTAATTTATTCGACACTAAATCGAAATCGATTATTAAATTGATAACTTAATATAAAATTCCATTTATATTATCCACCCAATATTTAAATTCGTATTAAATATTTAAAATTAACCCATAAGAATCCGGGTCATTACAATCTTCCCCACTTAAAATAATTTCGTCCTAGAAATTGCTAAGGTAGAAAAAGTGCTACAAACCCATTTATCTTCTCAAAATTTATTTATGTTGATACTCAACATTTCAAACTTCCTTACGTAACTCCCTTTCGAATAAATCCCTATTCGATAACTCTTCCCTTCGAATAACTATATTCGATAATCTCTCTATCGAATAACTAGATTCGAAAACCTTTCTTCGAATAAACTATATTCGATTTACTCTATTCAATTTACTCTTATCAATTAACCCTATTTGATTTAACTCTTATCGATTAACCCTATTTGATTAGCTCTTTTCACTTAACTCCTTCCGAATAAGCTATATTCGATAACTCCTTTAACTCTATTTGAATAAACTATATTCGATTAACTCCTTTAATTCTATTCGAATAACTAATATTCGATAAATCCTTTTAACTTTATTCGAATAACTAATATTTGATTTAACTCCATTCGCTTGACTCTAGATCGCAGCGATCACAATGGTTACGCCTGATTCCCTCAGGAAACATCCGACCGCCCTAGGCTATCTGCAGCCCTGCGAATTACGCTAGCAGTTGTACGAAATGGCAACTTATCCTGAGTAACTATGTTTGACTAACTCTATCTCAATAACTATATTCGATAAACTTTAATTGAATAACTAACATTCAATTAAATCCTAATTCGATTAACTATGTTCAATTTACTCTATCTGGTTAACTCTAAATTTGAATAATAGATATTCGATAAATTATAATTGAATAACTAATATTCAATTAACTCTACGGATTAACCCTAACTGATTAACTCTAACTGGTTAATTCTTACTCTAATCGATTTATTCTAACTCTAATCGATTATTTCTAACTCTAATCGACTTCTCCTATTCGAATAACTCCTATTGGATAACGTTTATTCATTTATAAAGATTTACATTTAGTAACGGTTCTTCACTTTATAAATGTTCTCTTTGATAACGTTACTTCACTTATACAAGTGTTGTGTGCCCCTTTTATTTAAAACTATCGGTGTTAAAATCCAATATCTCTTCTCTATATAAGTTCAGACTTATATATTCCATTTATCGAATGATAAATATTTAATTTAATTTATAAACTGTTATTTATAAATTAATCTTTTCTATTTATCTGTTAAAAACAGATTTCCATTTTCTATTCATCTTTTAAATATTCCTTTGATTAAATTCTATTTATTTAACAAATAAATATCTCATTTATAACATTCTATTTATTTTCTATAAATAAATATTTCCATTTAATCTATTTGTAAATGTTTTACAAATATTTCCTTTTAAATTCTATTTGTAAATGTTTTTACAAATATTTCTCCTTCTATTTGTTTGCACATAACTTCCTTTGTATTTGTTTTACAAATATATTTCCTTTATATTTGTTTTACAAATATATTTTCTTTTATATTTGTTACAAATATATTTTCTTTATATTTGTTTTACAAATATATGTTCTTTTTAACTCTTTTGGTTTTTCCGTTATTCACACCCAATTCATATTTCATTCACATTGATTTTACTCAATTTATTCATTTCGATCCATTTAACTTACTTAAGTTAAATTTAATTTCAATCATTCAAATTCCCAAGATTTTATTTCAAAACTCCTTTGAAGTAATATAAATATATACATATATTTATATCCATCTCAAGTTCAAAACATTTGAATTTTCAAACAACGTGTTTTCTTTTCAAACAAATTTCCATCAAAAAAATTTCTAAGGTAGCAATCCATCACTTAGAAACTCGAAAATGAACACTGATGATGTTGCGACCATCATCAAAATTATTTCCTAGCCACTGAAGTGAGTTCAGTGCTTTATCATATTCAAAATCCATTCAATTGATTTTTATTCAAAAATCCTTCCAAAATAAAGCTATATTATTTTAATAAAATTCGGAAAATATTTTCCAACTTCCCAGGATTTTAAATTCTTAATTCTGGTTGGAATTCAATTTCAATTTATCACATTTGTATATTTGATTTCATATACAAATTCTATTGGTTATATATAACTATTTCTGTTTTATAATCTAATTTGATTATAATCCTAACAATCAACTCAACTATTTTAAAACAATATCGTGTCCAATCTTCTGTTCAAGTGTTTATAAACTCCTATCGACATCGTGGCGTCCCACGATTCGATCAGAATTCATAAGCCACTCAACAGACTAGTCAACACATTATAAAACGTTTTTTATATCAAAAAACAAATACGCTCTCTCGTATATATATACACTCAACTCATTCTAGGATACTACTGACCCTATCTCTATTGAGCACAATCCAACAAGCCTAGGTATTCGCTCAACCTAAGCTCTGATACCAACTGTAATGACCCGCAAAGTCCGTAACATCAGAGTTGACTATATACATCATACGTCCAACCCAAATATCACGAAAATACGAAACATTTTTTTTTAGAAGAAGAAGATAGAAGAAGAACAGAAACAACAACACAGAATCTCACATCGCAGCGGACCAAAATATAATATATCATATCTTTGAAATACAAAATCTTAACTGTATAACATACACTTATCAGAGTACAACACTTACAACACAGCGAAACAAAACTCTATATAACTAACGCTGAAGCCTCCTGCTCCAAGCTCCTTTAGATAGATCTGTAAAATCCTGAACTACTTGACTGCCCATAAAAATTTAGGCACCCAAGAGTTTAGGTAGAACAAAACAAAATAAACTCCGGGTCAGTCATGGGACTGGTATGTGTAAACAGTTTATAACGTTTTCAGAAACTAAATGATATCTCATAAGACCACGCCGTATAACACGGAACGTGTTTTTCCCTTATGAGTATCCAAACACTTGATTTAACTTTCAAAATCCCTTTGAAAGGAATGATAATCTTTATATCAAAACTCTTTTGATATTATAATAATGTCTAAATCAAGTAAATAATAATCTAGCGGAACGTTTGCATCTCACGTTCCACATATATAATATACAATCATAAACCGCGGGCACTTATTGGATATTGGATTCCGACTATGACAAGGTATGGAACCACCTGCCGCTGGTATATCTCTAGAGGAGAATACATCGAGTTCAACAAGAACATCTTGCAACTCAGCCACACATGACCGACCACTCATTTCGCTTGAGTGTATCGAATGTATATCACCAACAGTTGGGATCAGCAACCGTTTCCCGAATGGGACAGCATCGACAATAGATTTTTAGAAGCAAATGAAACTCTAGATCAGGAGATTATACACCGTAATAGGTGCGACCTACATAGCCATGCTGCCTGCTCGATTTTTGTCATTTACCGGTTGATGAGGCTTGAGGTTACGCTTTATCATCACATCAGATTCACTTCGAATGCCACATTGTCAGATCCATCGAAAATCACTAATTGACGTCTGCAACAGTACATTACGTGTTAGCTAAAGAAGTTTCCTTCTCCGCTTCCACTCTTGGTACTGTTGAAGAAATCAATTTACGTGACCTTTCTGGAAATACTCTGTCAGACATTCATCCATACAAGTCACCCAGGAACAGGATGAACCGAAGGCACTATTCAGTACATCCATCTTAGGCACTGTTATCTAAGACTTATACAATAGCCCTTGCACTTTACTATGTCTTCAATTATCTTTGGCATATATGATTCACAACGCTTATGCCAATACGGAGTGGTTCTTTGGATATTAATCCAACCGGTCTCTCCATATTGACAACGATGGTCATAAACTTCGATACTCTGTGATTTAACTATCAAATAAAAACAAGTTTTTCGATAGTCGATGATCTAACTATCAAAGAAAACAAGTGTTCATCCAATTATCAAACAATCACTGAGCCCTTAATTAATATTCCATTAATTAATTCACTTCTCTATTTCTTTATCAATATTTGTTAACCAAATATTTTCAATAACCATATTGGCCTTTTACGCTATTTGGAAAACATTTCTGAATATCGCCTTCCTTTATTTTCTAAACTTTAGAAAATATATGCTATTTATAATTGGAAAATATTCCAATTACTTATCTCTTTTCCGGTCTCGTTTATTTCTATACTTAGGAAATATTCTTTATTATATTTCCAAGCTTACACTTATTTGGGTTAAAACGGATGTTGTGTAAAACATCGTTACGACAACCCAAATACTATATTCAACTAACTCTTATCTAACATTGATTTTCGAGCCTGAAATCTTACTATTTATTTGTTAATAATGAAATCAATCAAGTTGGGGTATAACTACCTATCAGACCTTGACTGAATAACATTTATAACATCAAAACAGATAAGACGACTTACTCGAGTAATCAATACCATACAACTACTTATTCACTTTTAAACACGTATACACTTCCTCTTTCTATTCTTACGAGATTTTATTCTTATACTTCCTTTTTGATTATACTATTCTATTTCTAAGTTCGTTTTCTTATCGACTTCTGTATATATTGATATATAGATTTCTAGTTATCAAACTTCTTAAAAATATTCTAACTCCTTAAATTTCCGAAAAAATTCGCTATAAACTCCTTTGTACCGGGAGCATCGGGATATTTCAAATAGCCTCCCATGGCCCTCACCAATCAAAAAGAAAAAGAAAAAGCCAAGCGGCTTGTCGATACGGCGCATAAATTCTCATATATGAATTAAATACGTACCTTTTTGTCGAGCAATCTATTTATATCTCTTCTAACACTTTATTCCAAACCTGTCTCATGTATATCCATACATTTCTAATTTATTTCAACTTAATCCAATCGTTTTTAACTTAATACAATCATTTTAATTTAATACGTTAATTGATTTGCAAATTAACTGGTTTGCCTATTTCACCTTCATATTTGAGTATAACATGTTCAAATATATTTTCACTTACTTCTAAACCAAATCTAATTCTATTTTTAAGCTCGTTTCCTTATCGACTTCTATACTCAAAATTCCAATTCAATTCTATTTGAATTCTATATTCAATTCTATTTAAATCCTATATTCAAATTTTCCATTTTAACTCTATATGAATTCTATATTCAATTTTCCATTTCAACTCTATTATTCAAATTCTATATTTCAAATTCTATTCAAATTTTATATCACTTCTATTATTCAAATTCTATATATCAAATTCTATTCAAATTCTATATTTGAATTCCTTTATATTTTCTATATTCAAATTTTATATTTGAATTACATTTGAATTTCTATATTCAATTTCTATTCTCAAACTTTCTTTATTCATTCTTTAAACAAGTCTCGATTTCAATTCTTTTAGAAATCGATATTTCTACTTTTGGAAAAAAGATTTTCCTTTTCAATTTCACACTTGTATTTTTATTTCTGAATTATCCAATGATAATTCTTTTCACTTCATTTATAAACTTCGTTTATAAAAGAACTATTTATAAACTTTGTTTATAAAGGAACTACTTGTTTTATTTTTCAAAACAAGCTTATATTTCAAATCTATTTAAAAATTCAAACTCTATTTTTCTAAAATAGAATTTCCCTTTTAAAACTCAAATATCCCTTTCAGGATATTTTTATAAATTATCACTTAGGCCCAGTGATATTTAAACACCAAACAACCAATTATTTATTTCTGGTTTTCTAACACATCATATATGCCAGTATATATGCAAACAAATAAACAAACAGATAATATATATTTTTGAGGAATCCAGTTGGATTCCTCTAACCTGCTTTTCCTGCATCCACAGACGTTAGTCAACATAGTAATACCTATCCTGCTTCGAGGCAGGATATCGCGGTTTGAAGGTCATCCACTAATATATATTTGTGGGGCGCATAGGGAAATCATCTGCTATGAAACTGCAGGCATTCGCTAATGATACTGCGAGAATCCAACCAATCATCAACCCAATATATATATAATAGTCAACCCTAAATAACTATATATATATATATATTTAAACATGCCACAGTAATATTTTAACGCAACCAAACAATCAACAGAGAATTATTTTTAACTGATAAAAATAATTCTAAATAAAAGGTGAGTGAGATTTACTAACCGTGATTTTTAATCGATCTATTCTGATTCCCATTTTAATTTCCGATTAGGTACCCCGCAGCTACGGATTACTTGTCTGATTTCGTTCGATAAATCTTGTGTATATCTAACATGACGATTCATTATTTATTATAAGCCATTTAATAAATTTTAAATGCATTAAAATTACTAAATTAAATAATTACCTTATATTTCGATTTAAATTTATTTTCTCCCTTCTAAAATGGTTCGAACCTTCTAATGATTTACATAGCATTTCCGCATCTCCCCTACCGCACTACATCACCTTCATGCCTCAAACTTACTGTCTCATACCCATCCAGACCCATTCCTTCTACATTCATCGATAAACTTTATTCCAGACACCTAAGCACAGGCCGAAACTCCCTTTTCACCTCCAATTTGACCATCTGTACATTCAATAACCCTCTCCTGTATGCTTTACCACCATATTAGCCTCCGCGCATCGATAACAACGCCTCCATACCGTCTTCGATCATAGCCAAATCCCATGATAATCACCTCATTCCAGATCGTGAGCTCCTCAGTTGGTTTGAGCTCCAGTACACCCTTCAAATCGAGCTTCAGGAAAATGAACGCGATACCATTTCCGTCCCTTCAAATCGCGAGTATATTTAACTCCAGGAGCTCGCGGTGATGTATGAAATCACCATTCCATAGTTTCGATCGCTTTTCAAAAGGTCTCGCGAGCTTCTTGAGTGATCTCGAGTTTCAGGAATCAGCCGCATTAATCGCGATAAGGTATGAAATCGCGATTCCCCTATTCTGATCCCTAGATCTTGATGTTGAAAGTGGAACTCCAGAATCACGCTCGAATCAAAATCGAAGACCCCCAAAGCGAAATACAAATCTGAACAATCGATTTTTGATTTTATGTTGTTACTGGAATGAATGAAACAATCAGGGAGTGTGCGATATAAAAGCAAAGAGGGTGTGGTGGAAAGAATGGCACGAGTTCTTTGTTTTGTGGTAGGAAGAGAAGGCACGAAATTTTTTAGTTGGAAGAAGGAGATTCACTAAATTTAATTATTTTTATTCTAGTTTTAATTAACTGCTATAATTAAATTATCCCACGGTTTCCGAACTCCTTTCTGAACCCAACAACTGACAATTCTAGAGTAATATCTCTATTCCGGACACACTGGGATAGGTCACGAAGTCCAATTCAATCATCTGGAGAAGATATTAATTTAAATCGACATAAATTAAATTTCAAAACAATTTATTCTTCGATAATAATTTAATATTATTATTCTAACTCAACTGAATTTTATACTGATCATCTGAATTGATTCGATTTAGCTGTATATTTTTAAATTAAATTATTACTACATTACGATAATTTAATTTATTCAACACTAAATCGAAATCGATTATTAAATTGATAACTTAATATAAAATTCCATTTATATTATCCACCTAATATTTAAATCCGTATTAAATATTTAAAATTAACCCATAAGAATCCGAGTCATTACAAAGAGGTTTTGTAAAAATATCAGCAATTGACAATCAGTTGAAATAAACTCAATACAAATATCTTCTCGTGAAATGTGATCTCTAATAAAATGGTGTCTCACATCTATGTGTTTAGTGCGTGAATAGTGAACAGGATTATTAGACAAATCTATAGCACTTTTACTGTCACATTTTAGTGGTACTTTTTTTATAAATTAGACCAAAATTTGAAAGATTTTGCATCATCCATAGTATTTGTGCACAACAACTTCCTAAAGCAATGTATTCAGCCTCAGTTGTGGATAAAGCAACACAATTTTGTTTTCGACTGGACCATGAAACTAATGAGTGTCCTAGCATAAAACAAGTTCCACTAGTGCTTTTTCTATCCTCAAGGGATCCAGCATAATCAACATCAGAATATCTAATTAATTCAAAATTATTGCATACAGGATACCATAAAACAAATTTGTGTGTGTGCAAAAGATATCTTAATAATTTTTTTGTGGCTTTTAGGTGAGATTCTTTTGGATTAGACTGAAAACGTGCACATAAACAACCAACCAAGATAATATCAGGCCTAGATGCAGTGAGATAAAGAAGTGAACCAATTATTCCGCGATATTTTTTCTGATCGACTGCAACTCCTTTCTCGACTTTGTCAAGTTTGGTTGAAGGACTCATCGGCGTTCTGAGTGGTTTTGCGTTTTCTAGTCCAAATCTTTTCAGCAATTCAGCGATGTATTTTGTTTGTGATATGAAAATACCCTTGGTGCTTTGTTTGATTTGAAATCCAAGGAAGTACTTTAATTCACCTACTAAGCTCATTTCGAATTTATCCTGCATGACATTTTCAAATTTCTCACAAAGACGATCATTATTAGCACCATATATAATATCATCAACATAAATTTGGACTATTAAGAAATCATCACCTTCATGTAATAGAAACAATGTCGTGTCAACACTGCCCTTTTTAAAACCATTTTCTAAAAGATATGCACTTAAACAATCTTACCAAGTTCTAGGAGCTTGTTTAAGACCATATAATGCTTTTTCAAGTATATATACATGATTTGGAAATTCATGATTTTCAAAACCAGGGGGTTGTTCCACAAAAACTTCTTCTTTTAATTCTCCGTTTAAAAACGCAATTTTTACGTCCATTTGTTTAAGTTTGTGTAACAACCCGGAAAATCCGAACCAATTTAAAATTTTGATTTTAAATAATTTGGTTGAAAAATGTGCCAGAAATTAAAATTTTCATTTTTAGATAATATTAAAGCCAGTGAAATTAGTCAATTTTCAAACGACCTCTGTTTTCGACGAAACCACTTTTGTTGGAACCGGAATGTCAAATTTTTGCTAGGTTTCAATTTTTAGAATTTTCCGAATTAATATGTGAGCGTGGCGAAAGAAACTGTGTTTTGTTCAATTCAGTCAAATTTAATCAACTGAAAAATAGCCATTTTACAAACGGTCTCAGAATTCGACGAAATTAATTTTGTTAGGACCGTATGGTCATAACGAAGCCAAATATATATATTTTTTGGATTTTTCTGAGGCCGTATGTGGCCTCGGTGAATTTATTTATGCAAACGAATTAATTTAATAAAGAATTTAATTATTAAATTAAATAATTCAGGCCACAGACAGCCGTTTGGGCTGACGGGACCTGGCCCATTGGAACCGGAATATGGGCTATTGGCTGGGGTCACCTTCTGCTGGATTGGAATTGGACCGGTTAAAAAGATATGGATTTAATTGTAAAAATTACATTAAAATAATATAAATAATAGCCACAACATAACCCTAATACACTATTCACTGTCTCTTATCAGCCGCCGCCTAAAAATCCATGGCCATAACAGCTCGAAATTTCCTTCTCTAAATTCTCTTCATCCACCAACTTTCAGACCCCAATCCATATACCATTTCGAAGCTCCTTTCCTCCTTTTTCAATCCATATGGGTAACATACCCTGAATTTGCACACAGACCAAGAAATCACACCCCAAACCCGTGCCTAAGCCACCCGTCGGCCTCCCCCTAGGCTCAACCAAGCTTCACCATAGCGGGGCCCCCCTGGTGCCCCTTTCCCTGCTCTGCACCGCAGTGAAGTCGGATCGTGCCAACTCCTTTCAGTTTGATCGCAATTTGTTAACCTAGAACTGAAGCTTTGCAAAAAAAAAAAAAAAAAACCTCACGGCCGACTTGTTTGAAGGAGGAAGAAGGTTATCCCCTTTAATATTTTATTAATTTAAATTAAAAAATTATTATCCAACTTGTTTTAATCATAACAAATTCATATGAACTCAGAATAACGTGATTTCAGAAGCGTTGTGATCGTACGACGAAGATCTACATTCCTAGACTGAAACGGGACAATTACGAGCTGTTGGAATTTTGGACTAATTTGCGACTCGACAGTGAGATTTCTTTGTTTAAAATAATTAATTAAATTAATTTGTTTGCGATGTAATGATCACATGTTTACAATTCAGATCTATTTGTTTGACATGTTTGATGATGGTTGATCTGTGTTTGTGATGGATAGTTATAGATCTATATGTACTAGTCAAGTAGTACATTATCACTTCTAATTTATTTTATTCATTTATGTTATCACTTTTATTTTATTTTATTGAATTGATCTGATTTATCAATTCATTATAAAAATATGATTTGTCACTTTTTATGTTATCACTTTTATTTTATTTGTATTGAATTGATTTGGTTTATCAATTCAACCTCAAAATAAAATTGTTATTTGTATTGAATTGATTTAGTTTATCAATTCAACACCAAAATTGACGATGTGGTAAATAGAGAAAAATGGTTAGACAAAAACCATTGTATTTTAATTATCATATGTTTGACACCAAAATTGACGTTGTGGTAAATAGGAAAATGGTTAACCAAAAACCATTATTTTAATTGACAAATTACGATGACACTTTTATTTATATCTTCTTATGTAAATAAAAGAACCAATTTTGTGAGTAGGATTTATTTACATCTTCTTATGTAAATAAAAGAACCAATTTTGTGAATAGAATTTATTTACATTTTCTTATGTAAATAAAAAGAACAAACTTTGCGATGACCTTTATTTGCATTTTCTTATGTAAATAAAAAGAACAAATTATGTGAACACCTTTATTTACATTTTATCTATGTGAATATAAAGAAGAAAAATTTGATGACATATTTATTTACATTTAGTGTAAATAAACATGAGTTAAAGAAAAAGTTTATTTTATTTACATGTAGTGTAAATAAATAAGAAAAGAAAAGGAAACTTTATCTACATGTAGTGTAGTAAATAAGAAAAAGAAAAGGAAAACATTTATTTACATTTAGGTAAATAAATAAGAAAAATCCTTACTTTTATGCACATGTAGTATAATTAAACATGATATAGAAAAAGGAAACTTTATTTACATGCAGTGTAAATAAATATGTATAGAAAAAATCTAACTTATTTACATTTTGTGTAAATAGATATAAAAAGGGGGAAAATGATCACATTTATTTACATTTAGAGTAAATAAAACATATATTCAGAAAGGGACATTTTTTTAATTTTAGTGTAAATAAAATATGACATAGAATGGATTACATATTTTGTTTGCATTTTTAGATGCAAACAAACTATAGAAAAAGATTAACATTTTTGTTTATATTTTTTTTATGTAAACAAAACATAGAAAAAAAAGGATTACATATTTTGCTGCATTGTTATATGCAAACAAACCATAGAAAAGGAATTATACTTTTTATTTGCATTTTTAGATGCAAATAATCCATAGAAAGGAATTATACTTTTTATTTGCAAATTAGTTTCAAATAAAATACATGAATATGTAAAGCACATTTTCATTCACTTTTTAGATGTGAATAAAATATGAAAATAAAAAGTACATTTTTGTTTGCATTTCATATGTAAATAAAAACACCGTTTTAAAAAGTGAATTTTTATTTGCAAACTAGTTGCAAATAAAACATGAAATTTAGAAAGTACATTTTTATTTGTAATTCAGTTACAAATAAAGATATGACCTTGAAAATATATTTTTATTCACATGTTAGATGTGAATAAAAACATGAGATTAAAAGGAATATTTTATTCACATTTTAGATGTGAATAATAACATGAATTTTAAAAAAGTGTATTTATTTATAATTTAGATATAAATAAAAACTGAGAAATAAAAGTGATATTTTTATCGTCATTTTAGATGCGATAAAAAGAATGGATTTTTATAGTTGAAATCGCCAAACGATTTATATTCATTTACATATATATATTTATATATATATATATATAAAATTTAACGAAACGTGCGCGGTAGTTCGCGTTTCGACAATCGTACCTTTAAACGATTATACCGAAAGATCCGACCATCGGATTTTCCCAAAACTGGAACCGTTAGGACCGCTTTGGGAAGAGCTTTCCAACGATATGAATTTCGTCAAAATCCGACGGTTAAATTTCAAGATATGTGTAAATCAAAATTTGGTAAAAACAGCGCCTGGGCCACCCACTGACCCAAAGCGTCGTTTATTTGTTTTGAGCTATTTTCAAATAAATAAAAATAGCGATAAATCATTATAAATAGATGTTAACGATATGAAATGATTTAAAGGATAATTATGCGAATAATTATTTGAAAAGACCGAGTTCAACTCATTTCAAATAATTACACGACGATTAAGTCGAAGATGTAGAAGACGGCGATTGAAGATCGGCAATCTTCACGACGAATGGATGGCGACTGATGCCCTCGACTGACTTGCTCCCAGGAAAGGGTTAAACCGTGGTAATCGTCCGTACATACGTGTTGATTGTCCGGATAGGCGAGAACCTCTCAGGTGTCTCCGGTTTCGTTCAGACCCAGAACGGACTTGCAAATGGATGTGTGTCTGACGTTTGAATTCATCTCATGTAACAAAATCGATTTTTATTAATGTATATCTGATTGGTGGTGGAGAATTTATCCTCTGCTCAACAACCTGGTATATATTAATAATTATCGATAGCATGGCATGGATTGTCAATGTGGCACACCAAGATGCAGATGATCAAGGCTTTTGTTGAAAAGCAGGGCCTTGTGGTAGATGATCAAAGCATAGCCTATATAGGTATAGCTTTGTGTACAGCGTGACTTCGCGAGCCTCACACCCCGGTATGAGTCAAAAACGGGATATGAACCGTAGGGAGTGCACACGTTTCTTTCTAGCTAGAGTGATGTCAGGGACCTACCAGCGCTGACATTTTACTTATGTGGATGATTGATTTTGAGGTACCTCGGATTTATAGGTTGTTAGTGGCCATATAGAGGTTCAAAGGCACCGGGAAACGTGTGTTCAGGAATTGCCAATCCACTTTCGACAGGTGTGGACCGGCCCTACCGCTCCAAGGGTTCACTGCGGGGGATCCTGAGGCATTTGCTAGAGTGTCTCGAATCGGAGAGGACGATCCCTAGCCTCGATTTCATGATGGAAACCAAATCTCCAATACGACATTTCGGTCTTGATTATAAACCTATATGTGGAGACATAGTATATGGTAGCTATGCCGTCTAGGATTGATACATTTACTTTAAAATATTTAAACTGCTTAGACACTAATAATAATATTAAAATATTATTTTATACGTATTAAGCATATTTGATCATTATAAGGTAAAACTCTGTCCTCCGGCTTGCGTTGCATTGTGTGATGGGACTTGAGTCTTATAATGATTTAATTTTTCAAAAGTCATTTTCGTTGTTTTGTATCAACTTATTTATTTATGCACTGGCAATCCATTGGAGTAAACTCGTTCCGCGTTAGCGGCGTGGTCCTGTGATTCGCCATATTGTTAGTTAGTATAGATAGATTTCTCATACCAGTCCCACGACTGACTCGATGTTTGTTTCACTTTGCAAACTCGGGTGCCCTCTCTTTACACGGGCAGCCGAGTGACAGGTTTTGAGGAGTGTCTGGATTGAAGACTGCTGAGGAGGAAGACGAAGACTTCTCTTTTATCTTTGCTTTTGTTTTAGAGACTTTATTCCATCTTGTATTTTGGTGTACGTTTGGAGTTGAGACTTATGTCCTTTTATTCAGACTTTCTATTTTTGCTAAGTTGTATCCTGTAAACTGCATACTCTGTGGTTCAGTTGATATGATGTTTATGACATTTACCTTTCCGCTGCAATAATTATGTGTTATGATATTATCTGAGATCTGTTATTGTTGTAAATCTGTTGTATTCCAAATGATTATCCTTACTTTCGGTCAACGGAAGTTTGGGGTTATCACAGTTGGTATCAGAGCTTAAGGTTAACCTTAGCTTCGGAATATAACATATTTAGAACAATTTGTCTAGATAGAATCAACATTATTCTAAGGCGAGTAGCTTATTAGAGATAGGACTAGTGATGTCCTAGAATGAGCACAGCAGAATAGCGCATATTTATTAGTCATTACATCAACCTCTTCCTATTTGTTCCGACCTTGTCTTTCCTTTAAAAATTATCATTTTGATAGTCTGACTCTTTCCTTGATGGTACAGACTGATTTAAAATGGACACCAGAGTAAGAACAGCTCGAGGTGGAGCCCGAGGTGGAGCTCGAGGCGGAGCCCGAGGTGGATCTAAAGGGCCAGCCAGAGACGTGACCCCCATTACTCAGGAACAGCCTACTTCTGAGGTCGTAACACCACCACCTCCACCCCCACAACCCTTCGACTTGGAGAGAATGTCAAAGAAATTCAGAAATTTAAGAGGTGTACCCTTCACTAAACGAGAGACTGTGGTTGAAGCAGTGTCATGGCTAAAGGACTATGAAAAGATCTTGGAAGGCTTAGAATTAGAGGATCAGCGCAAGCGTTTTCTAGCAGTATGGCAGTTGAAAGATGAAGATGGACTTTGGTGGGACACGGTCAAGATTTGCAATGATGTGGCCAACATGTCTTGGGCCAAATTTAAAGAACTCTTCAATGACAAGTATGTTCCTCCACAAGCAAGAGAGCGCCTTCGCGAGCAGTTCGTCAACTTACAGCAAGGGAGTATGTCTGTTTCTGAGTATGTGAGGAAGTTTGATGCGCTCTCACGTTATGCTTCTGGATTGATTCAAGATCCAGTCGAGAAGAATAAAAGATTCATCAAGGGCCTTTCAAAGAAATATTTGAATAGAGTTACCGCTCATATCAGGCTCCCATTCAATGAAGTAGTAAAGATGGCTTGCCGCTATGAGGAGAATGACGAGTCTGGGCAGCAAGATAGAGTGAAAAATCAAAGCAACAACAAGAAGGAGCAGGCGGACAAGAAATCGGAGGCAAGCAATTCTTCTGCTTTTAAGCCCCAAGGGAAGAAGAGGGACAGGAGCAAGTTGACATGCTTTAATTGTGGCAAGACTGGGCATTTTGAATTCGAGTGCAAAGCTTCTAAAAGGGTCAAAAGGAACGAATCGGGACCTAGCCAAAATCGTGGCTAGAACTCTCAGAACCGTGGCCAGAATTATCACAACAACAAGGAATGCTACAATTGTCATCAGAAGGGGCACATCGAGCCAAATTGCACATTGCTGAAGAATGCTCAGGTGGCACATGTCTATGAAGGAGCAGCTGCACCAGCTTCTACCGAGGGAGCAGGTAAACCTGATGTCTTAGGAGGTACTCTTAATATTAAGAACATTCCTATTACTACATTGTTTGACACTGGTGCATCACAGAGTTTTATCTCTAATGACACAATTCAAAAGTTAGAACTAAAACCAAGAAAACTTAAAGAGTTGATTAGAGCCCATAGTCCGATAGGAGGTTCTCTTATTCTTGACCAGTATTGTAGAGTACCTGTTTCTTATTCTCGCTACCAGTTTCCATTTGACTTGATTGTTATGAGATTTTCTGGTTATGGTGTTATTCTTGGGATGGACTGGCTAGCAAAGTATGAGGCTGAGTTATTATGCGCTGAAAGAATAGTTAAAATCAAACCCAAATTTGGCGATAGTATATCTATACCATGCCTCGGCTCAACCACTAACAGAAAAGAATTCTGGTCTTCTTTAGAAGTCACCCCTACTTCTATTGAGGATATCCCTAGAGTCAAAGATTACGCTGATGTATTCAAGGAAGTTGAAGGCTTACCTCCGCGTAGAGAAATCAGCTTCAGAATTGACTTAGCTCCGAATGCAAGGCCTATCGTACATCCCATTAGGAGAATGTCGCCAAAAGAAAAAGAGGAGCTGAGAAATCAAACCAAGCAGCTTTCGTGGAATGGTCTGATCAGGCCTAGCTTCTTAGAATGGGGCACAGCAGTGGTATTCGTCCCAAAGTCAGATGGTACCCTCAGGCTATGTGTGGACTACCGCGACCTCAATAAGCAAACGCTGAAAAGCAAATATCCACTGCCACGAATTGATGATCTATTAGACTGATTGCATGGAGCACGAGTATTTTCTAGGATGGACCTGGCCACGGGATTCCATCAACTGCGCATCGTAGAGGAGTGTGTGCCTTTAACTGCTTTCAGAGGGCCGGATATATTTTATGAATGGCTAGTAATGCCCTTCGGTCTATGTAATGCTCCAGCATACTTTGTTGATTTGATAAATAGAGTATTCCGAGATGTTTTAAATAAATTCGTGCTGGTATTCATCGATGACATCCTTATCTTTTCTAAATCCACTGCTGAGCACGAACAGCATCTGAGAGAAGTCTTGGAGTTTTTGCGAAGAAATGTGCTGAAAGCCAAATTCTCCAAATGCATATTCTGGCAAGAAAAGGTGAAATTCCTCGGCCATGTTGTATCAAAAGAAGGCATCTCAGTGGATCCAGGGAAGATCTCAGCCATCCAAGATTGGAAGCATCCTAGGACTCCCACAGAGGTTAGAAGTTTCTTAGGACTGGCTGGCTATTATCGGAAATTTGTCAAAGATTTTTGGAGGATAGCTTGTCCATTGACAAACCTGACCAAGAAGCACACAAAGTTAGTTTGGACACCCGAATGTGAGGCAGCTTTCCAAGATCTAAAAAGGACGTTGACCAATGCTCCTGTTTTGACCATTATAGATGGCAATCAGGATTTGAAAGTTTGGACCGACGCTTCTAAATAAGGTTGTTTCTTTTATATAAATCAACATGTCGGAAATAACATCTTCTTTTAATGTCAAATATCATTTTAACATGTTATCCCTTATCTATTTAAGGTATTGGTGTTGATGCAAAGAGATAAAGTAGTCGCATATGCTAGCCGCCAATTGAAACCGCATGAGAAGAATTACGTCGCTCATGATCTTGAGCTAATGGCCATTGTATTTGCTCTAAAGATCTGGAGGCACTATCTCTTGGGTGAGAAGTTCGAAATATACACGGATCACAAATCCTTGAAGCATCTATTTACCCAAAGAGATTTGAATATGAAGCAGCAACGCTGGGTTGAATTTCTTGCAGCCTATGACCTGGATATCATATATACTCCAGGGAAAGCCAACGTTGTAGCCGATGCGCTCAGTAGAAAGAATGCCGACAATGTCAATCTCATCCTCGCCAATCTCATTATCACTCCTACTCTGATTGATAAAATTTCTTCTCTACAGAAGAACGATGAATTTATCCAGAGAATTAGCCAAATATTTCGGGATGGCGAAACCACGAGTTTCCAAATTGACGACAAAGGAGTTTTGAGGCTATTAGGCCGAATTTGTGTCCCAAACATTTCTGAGCTCAGAAGGGAGATCATGGATGAATGTCATAAATCTAAGCTTAGCATTCATCCTGGGGTGAGCAAGATGTATCACGACCTCAAGCGCACATTTTGGTGGAGGTCCATGAAGAGGGATATTTCTATTTATGTTGCTAGATGTCCCACTTGTCAGCAAGTTAAAAGTGATCAACAGAAGCTGGCAGGTTTGTTGCAACCGCTAGGTGTTCCAGGTTGGAAGTGGGAGGAAATCTCTATGGACTTCATTGATGGCTTGCCTCGAACCAGAAAAGGGAATGACAGTATATGGGTGATTGTAGATCGCTTAACAAAAACTGCCCATTTCATCTCTGTCAGATCTAATAGAACAGCTCGAAGTTTGGCG
Source organism: Allium sativum (assembly GCA_030737875.1). Classification (NCBI taxonomy): domain Eukaryota; kingdom Viridiplantae; phylum Streptophyta; class Magnoliopsida; order Asparagales; family Amaryllidaceae; genus Allium; species Allium sativum. Next base: position 479,951,046 of record CM060919.1, on the reverse strand, counting down.
GAGCTTTATTTTAAAGAGATAGTCAGACTGCATGGGGTTCCCAAAAGCATTGTTAGTGATCGGAATCCTATATTTACTAGCAAATTCTGGGAAGCTTTTCAAGAACAGCTTGGGACCAAGTTGAATCTGAGCACTGCTTATCACCCTCAGACGGATGGCCAGACCAAGAGGGTGAACCGTATTTTAGAAGACCTGTTGCGAGCATGCATTCTTGATTATGGCGGTTCATGGGAGGACCACTTGCACTTGGTTGAATTCTCTTATAATAACAGCTACTAAGCAAGCTTGAAGATGTCACCATTTGAACTATTGTATGGCAGACCATGCAGATCTCCGGCATGTTGGGTAAAGACAGGAAATTGATTTGTCTTGAGCCCCGACATGGTACGTGAAGCATCGGATAAGGTTGATTTGATTAAGAAGCGCCTGTTGACTGCTCAGAGCCGACAGAAGAGTTATGCAGACCAGCAAAGAAGAGATTTAGAATTCTCTGTTGGCGACTATGTTTACTTGAGGGTTTCTCCATTAAGAGGCGTAGTTCGTTTTGGGAAGACTGGAAAGTTGGCACCGAGATGCATTGGTCCATTTCCTATTCTCGAAAGGATCGGTACTCTCGCTTATAGAGTGCAGCTGCCTGACTGGTTGCCTGGGGTGCATGATGTATTTCGTGTCTCAACTCCGCAAACATGTTCATGACCCAGACTTAGTTGTGGAGGAAGCAGCACAAAAAGATTTGGAGATTACACCGAGCTTAGCAGTAAGAAGGGAGCCGGTGAAAATAGTTGGCAAAGAAACCCGAGTACTGAGGAACAAGAGGATCCACCTAGTCAAGGTGCAGTGGAGCGGGGATTCTAGAGACTGTACTTGGGAGACAGAAGATAGCATCAAAAAGGCTTACCCCAAGTGCAGAGTGGACATCACCGATTAACTCTTGTGTTAAGGTACACTCACCATAATTTACATTTTTCGTCTTGCTTCCTACTTTACTTTGTTTCCTTTTTGGGGACGAAAATCTTTTAAGTGGGGGAGATTGTAACAACCCGGAAAATCCGAACCAATTTAAAAATTTTATTTTAAATAATTTTGTTGAAAAATGTGCCAGAAATTAAAATTTTCATTTTTAGATAATATTAAAGCCAGTGAAATTAGTCAATTTTCAAACGACCTCTGTTTTCGACGAAATCACTTTTGTTGGAACCGGAATGTTAAATTTTTGCTAGGTTTCAATTTTTAGAATTTTTCGAATTAATATGTGAGCGTGGCGAAAGAAACTGTGTTTTGTTCAATTTAGTCGAATTTAATCGACTGAAAAATAGCCATTTTTCAAATGGTCTCAAAATTCGACGAAATTAATTTTGTTAGGACTGTATCGTCATAACGAAGCCAAATATTTTTTTTTGGATTTTTCTGAGGCCGTATGTGGCCTCGGTGAATTTATTTATGCGAACGAATTAATTTAATAAAGAATTTAATTATTAAATTAAATAATTCAGGCCACAGACAGCCGTTTGGGCTGACGGGACCTGGCCCATTGGAACCGGAATATGGGCTATTGGCTAGGGTCACCTTCTGCTGGAATGGAATTGGACCAGTTAAAAAGATATGGATTTAATTGTAAAAATAACATTAAAATAATATAAATAATAGCCACAACATAACCCTAATACACTATTCACTGTCTCCTATCAGCCGCCGCCTAAAAATCCATGGCCATAATAGCTCGAAACTTCCTTCTCTAAATTCTCTTCATCCACCAACTTTCAGACCCCAATCCATATACCATTTCGAAGCTCCTTTCCTCCTCTTTCAATCCATACGGGTAACATACCCAGAATTTGCACACAAACCGAGAAATCACACCCAAAACCCGCGCCTAAGCCACACGTCGGCCTCCCCCTAGGCTCCTCTGAGCTTCACCATAGTGGGGCCCACTGGTGCGCCTTTCCCTTCTCTGCACCGCAGTGAAGTCGGATCGTGCCAACTCCTTTCAGTTTGATCGCAATTGGTTAACCTAGAACTGAAGCTTTGCAAAAAAACTCACGGCTGACTTGTTTGAAGGAGGAAGAAGGTTATCCCCTTTAATATTTTATTAATTTAAATTAAAAAAATTATTATCCAACTTGTTTTAATCATAACAAATTCATATGAACTCAGAATAACGTGATTTCAGAAGCGTTGTGATCGTACGACGAAGATCTACATTCCTAGACTGAAACGGGACAATTACGAGCTGTTGGAATTTTGGACTAATTTGCGACTCGACAATGAGATTTCTTTGTTTAAATTAATTAATTAATTAAATTAATTTGTTTGCGATGTAATGATCACATGTTTACAATTCAGATCTATTTGTTTGACATGTTTGATGATGGTTGATCTGTGTTTGTGATGGATAGTTATAGATCTATATGTACTAGTCAAGTAGTATGTTATCACTTTTATTTTATTCATTTATGTTACCACTTTTATTTTATTTTGTTGAATTGATCTGATTTATCAATTCATTATAAAAATATGATTTGTCACTTTTTATGTTATCACTTTTATTTTATTTGTATTGAATTGATTTGGTTTATTAATTCAACCTCAAAATAAAATTGTTATTTGTATTGAATTGATTTAGTTTATCAATTCAACACCAAAATTGACGATGTGGTAAATAGAGAAAAATGGTTAGACAAAAACCATTGTATTTTAATTATCATATGTTTGTCACCAAAATTGACGTTGTGGTAAATAGGAAAATGGTTAACCAAAAACCATTATTTTAATTGACAAATTACGTTGACACTTTTATTTACATCTTCTTATATAAATAAAAGAACCAATTTTGTGAATAGGATTTATTTACATCTTCTTATGTAAATAAAAGAACCAATTTTGTGAATAGAATTTATTTACATTTTCTTATGTAAATAAAAAGAACAAACTTTGCGATGACCTTTATTTGCATTTTCTTATGTAAATAAAAAGAACAAATTATGTGAACACCTTTATTTACATTTTATCTATGTGAATATAAAGAAGAAAAATTTGATGACATATTTATTTACATTTAGTGTAAATAAACATGAGTTAAAGAAAAAGTTTATTTTATTTACATGTAGTGTAAATAAATAAGAAAAGAAAAGGAAACTTTATCTACATGTAGTGTAAGTAAATAAGAAAAAGAAAAGGAAAACATTTATTTACATTTAGGTAAATAAATAAGAAAAATCCTAATTTTTATGCACATGTAGTATAATTAAACATGATATAGAAAAAGGAAACTTTATTTACATGTAGTGTAAATAAATATGTATAGAAAAAGATCACACTTATTTACATTTTGTGTAAATAGATATAAAAAGGGGGAAAAGGATAACATTTATTTACATTTAGAGTAAATAAAACATATATTAAGAAAGGGACATTTTTTATTTTTAGCGTAAATAAAATATGACATAGAAAGGATTACATTTTTTTTTTTTGCATTTTTAGATGCAAACAAACTATAGAAAAAGAATAACATTTTTGTTTATATCTTTTTTTTTATGTAAACAAAACATAGAAAAAAAAGGATTACATATTTTGCTGCATTGTTATATGCAAACAAACCATAGAAAAAGGAATTATACTTTTTATTTGCATTTTTAGATGCAAATAATCCATAGAAAGGAATTATACTTTTTATTTGCAAAATAGTTGCAAATAAAATATATGAATACGTAAAGCACATTTTTATTCACTTTTTAGATTTGAATAAAATATGAAAATAAAAAGTACATTTTTGTTTGCATTTCATATGTAAATAAAAACACCGTTTTAAAAAGTGAATTTTTATTTGCAAACTAGTTGCAAATAAAACATGAAATTTAGAAAGTACATTTTTATTTGTAATTCAGTTACAAATAAAGATATGACCTTGAAAATATATTTTTATTCACATTTTAGATGTGAATAAAAACATGAGATTAAAAGGAGTATTTTTTTCACATTTTTGATGTGAATAATAACATGAATTTTAACAAAGTGTATTTATTTATAATTTAGATATAAATAAAAACTGAGAAATAAAAGTGATATTTTTATCGTCATTTTAGATGCGATAAAAAGAATGGATTTTTATAGTTGAAATCGCCAAACGATTTATATTCATATATATATATATATATATATATATATATATATATGTAATTTAACGAAACGTGCGCGGCAGTTCGCGTTTCGACAATCGTACCTTTAAACGATTATACCGAAAGATCCGACCATCGGATTTTCCCAAAACTGGAACCGTTAGGACCGCTTTGGGAAGAGCTTTCCAACGATATGAATTTCGTCAAAATCCGACGGTTAAATTTCAAGATACGTGTAAATCAAAATTTGGTAAAAACAGCGCCTGGGCCACCCACTGACCTGAAGCGTCATTTATTTGTTTTGAGCTATTTTCAAATAAATAAAATTAGCAATAAATCGTTATAGACAGATGTTAACGATATGAAATGATTTAAAGGATAATTATGTGAATAATTATTAGAAAAGACTGAGTTCAACTCATTTCAAATAATTACACGACGATTAAGTCGAAGATGTAGAAGATGGCGATTGAAGACCGGCAATCTTCACGGCGAATGGATGGCGACTGATGCCCTCAACTGACTTGCTCCCAGGAAAGGGTTAAACTGTGGTAATCATCCGGACGTACGTGTTGATTGTCCGGATAGGCGAGAACCTCTCAGGTGTCTTCGGTTTCGTTCAGACCCAGAACGGACTTGCAAATGGATGCGTGTCTGACGTTGGAATTCGTTTCATGTAACTAAATCGATTTTTATTAATGTATATCTGATTGGTGGAGGAGAATTATCCTCTGCTTAACACCCTGGTATATATTAATAATTATCGATAGCATGGCGTGGATTGTCAATGTGGCACGCCAAGATGCAGGTGATCAAGGCTTTTGTTGAAAAGCAGGGCCTTGTGGTAGATGATCAAAGCTTAGCCTATATAGGTATATCTTTGTGTACAGCGTGACTTCGCGAGCCTCACACCCCGGTATGAGTCAAAAAACGGGATATGGACCGTAGGGAGTGCACACGTTTCTTTCTAGCTAGAGTGATGTCAGGGACCAACCAGCGCTGACATTTTACTTATGTGGATGATGGATTGTGAGGTACCTCGGATTTATAGTTTGTTAGTGGCCATATGGAGGTTCAAAGGAACCGAGAAACGTGTGTTCAGGAATTGCCAATCCACTTTCGACATGTGTGGACCGGCCCTACCGCTCCAAGGGTTCACTGCGGGGGATCCTGAGGCATTTACTAGAGTGTCTCGAATCGGAGAGGACGATCCCTAGCCTCGATTTAATGATGGAAACCAAATCTCCAATACGACATTTCGGTCTTGATTGTAAACCTATATGTGGCGACATAGTATATGGTAGCTATACCGTCTAGCATTGATACATTTACTTTGAAATATTTTAAACTGCTTAGACACTAATAATATTATTAAAATATTATTTTATACGTATTAAGCATATTTGATCATTATAAGGTAAAACTCTATCCTCCGGTTTGCGTTGCATTGTGTGATGGGACTTGAGTCTTATAATGATTTAATTTTTCAAAAGTCATTTGCGTTGTTTTGTATCAACTTATTTAATTATGCACTGGCAATCCGATGGAGTAAACCCATTCCGCGTTAGCGGCGTGGTCCTGTGATTCGCCATATTGTTAGTTAGTATAGACATATTTCTCATACTAGTCCCACGACTAACTCGATGTTTGTTTCACTTTGCAATCTCGGGTGCCCTCTCTTTACACGGGCAGCCGAGTGACAGGTTTTGAGGAGTGTCTGGATTGAAGACTACTGAGGAGGAAGATGAAGACTTATCTTTTATCTTTGCTTTTGTTTTAGATACTTTATTCCATCTTGTATTTTGATGTACGTTTGGAGTTGAGACTTAGGTCCTTTTATTCAGACTTTCTATTTTTGCTAAGTTGTATCCTGTAAACTGCGTACTCTGTGGTTCAGTTGATATGATGTTTATGACATTTACCTTTCCGCTGCAATAATTATGTGTTATGATATTATCTGAGATCTGTTATTGTTGTAAATCTGTTGTATTCCAAATGATTATCGTTACTTTTGGTCAACGGAAGTTTGGGGTTATCACAGTTTGAAACCTTTATATCATGCAAAACTGAGCAAAATTCTAATGGCTTCTAACCTAGCTACTGGTGCAAATGCCTCTTCAAAATCAATGCCTTCAATTTCATTATATCCTTTTGCAACCAACCTAGCTTTGTTTCTAATTACATTTCCGGATTCATCAAGATTATTTTTGAACATCCATTTAGTTCCTACTACTGGATAGTCATTTGGTCTAGGAACTAATTTCCAAACTTTATTCCTTTCAAATTGATTAAGTTCTTCTTACATCGCTAAAATCCAACTTTCATCACTAAGTGCAATTTCAACATTTTTCGGTTTAGTTTCAAAGATAAAACAACTGTGAAGACAAAAAGCACAGATATCTTTATTAAATGATGACCAAGTTCGTATACCTGCCATTGGATTTCCTATTACCAATTCTGGAGGATGATTGGCTTTGAATTTCAACTTCTCGACTTCAAATGTTGGTTTTGTTGGATCATCACTGCAAGTTTTCTCTTTACTATTTTCTTTTTCACCCTCATACGTAATTCCCTTATCGTTTTTCTCTTTGTCCACTGTATCCAGATCTGTTTCATCAAATTTCACATTTATGGTTTCAACAATAGTTTTTGATCGTTTGTTGAAGATTCGATAAGCCTTGCTTCTTGAAGAGTAACCCATGAAAATTCCCTCATCGGCCTTAGATTCAAACTTACCAAGATGATCACCTGTATTAAGAAGATAACAAGGGCATCCAAAAACTCTAAAATATGAAATGTTAGGCTTTCTGTCAAACCACAATTCATAGGACGTTTTGTTAAGTATTGGTCTAATCATTACTCTGTTCATTACATGGCAGGATGTATTAACTGCCTCTGCCCAAAAAGTCAAAGGAAATTTATATTCACTTAACATAGATCTAGCCAATTCCTGTAATGTACGATTTTTCCTTTCGACTACCCCATTTTGTTGGGGTGTTCGAGGAGCAGAAATTCGTGATTAAAACCATTTTCTTCACAAAAATTTTCAAAATCCAAATTTTCAAATTCACCACCGTGATCACTTCTTAAATTTTTTACTGAAACATTTTTTTCGTTTTGAACGAGCTTTGCAAACTTTGAAAAATAATCAAAAGTTTCGGATTTTTTAGCTAGAAAATAAACCCATGTAAATCTAGAATAATCTTCAACCAACACATAAAAATAACGTTTTCCATTCAAGCTAGCAATTTCATTTGGTCCACATAAATCCATGTGAATTAATTCAAGTACCTATAGTAATAACAACATTTTTGGGACGAAATGATGATCGACTGAATTTCCCCATAGTACATGTTTGCACACTTTATTACTTCTATATTTCTGATGTGGTAATCCCCTTACTAATTCTTTTGATTCAAGTTTTTCTAAGAGACTCATACTAGCGTGACCCAATCTCCTATGCCATAAGAAAACTTCTTCATCCATAGCTACTAAACATCGTGAGAGAGTCAAATCATCAAATGAAAGCGTATAAACATTTCCTATTCTTTTTTCTGTGAACACAATATTGCTAGTGGATTTTTCAATAATTTTGCAAGATTCACTATCAAATATCATACTCATTCCTTTGTTACATAGTTGACTTATGGAGATGAGATTGTGATGCAAGTTTTCAACATATAAAACATCAGTTAAGGAGAAAGTACTATTACCTACTTTACCTTTACCGATAATTTTACATTTACTGTTATCACCACACTTCCACCTTTATGTTTTTCAAGGCTAAGGAACTTTGATTTATCTCCTGTCATATGTTTGGAACAACCTGAATCCAAGTACCATTCTTTTTGCTCCTTAGCCCGCCAACATACCTACACACGAGAAAAGGAGAATAACCTAGAGAAACTCATAGGTATAATAAATTAGTAACTGAAAAACTTTGATTTGGAATAACAGATCCTTTTGGAATCCAAATTTGTTTATTCTTACCAAGTCCAAATATATAACAATTGCTTGTCGACCCTTTTGGAACCCAAATTTGTATGAATTTTTTGTTTTTGTTCCTACTTTCACACTTTTCATAGCTATGTCCAATTTTTCCACATTTTACACATTTAGGAAAAACACTTCCACCTTTAGCATTATCATTCATATTAATGTGTGTTTTCCCAAATCCTAATCCTTTTCTATTATTAGCATATAATTGATTTCCAAGCAACATCCTAAATGACTTTTCTCCTCTTGAAAACTTACTCAATGTTATTTCAAGATTTTTTACTTTGGCTTTAAGTGCTGCATTTTCATTCACAAGTGAGGTGCATCTGTTAATGAAGTTCTTTCTTTTCGTGTCATCACTTTCCTTTAAAGCCAAATGTTCTTGTTTTAGATTTTCAAAATTTGCTTTAAATTTTGTTTGCTCTAGTTTTAAAAGCTTGCAAATTTCACAATCAAGGGTTTAAATATTTGAAACTTTTTCAAGCTCAGTTTCTAACCTATTGTTTTCATGAACTAATTTTAATCTTTCAGATTTTAATTTCTTAACTTTTAGTTCAAGAGAATCAACAATTTTGGTAAGATCATGGCACATTAAAATTAAATATTTATAAGTGTAGTTTGGTACCTCACTGGATTCTTCTTCGCTACTTTCTGAATCTGACTGTGCCATAAGACACAAATTGGCTTCCTATTTATCACTGTCAGAGCCTTCTTCATCTTCTTCGTCGTCCCATGTAGCTGCAAAAGCTTTCTTTTTTCTTCTTCTTCTTTCTTTCTTTCTGAAGTAGTGGACAGTTTGGTTTGATATGGCCTGGTATATTGCAGTTGTAGTATATGACTTTTTCGTTTGAGTTGTCTTAATTCTTGGATTTGTTGGACTTTGACCTTTTCTTCTATGACTTGTATTTCTTGTTAGACCACTTTTGTAACAACCCACAATTTCTGGACCAATTTAAAATTTTTATTTTGGTAATTTTAATAGATTTTCGATATTTAAAATGATTTATTTTAAATAATAACGACCAAAATTTATTTAAATCAAAGTTAGAATGAAGAATTTTAATTTAATTATAAAACGAGCCCGAAATGGCGAGGCAGTTTGAAATTTCGATTTTAAATTTCAACTGAATGTACAGGATTCAAATTAAATCAGATTTTAGTGAAACAAGAAATATTTAAATCTATTTAAAATTATCTTTACAACGAATCTGAAAATTTGAAATTTCATAACGGGAATCAAAATTTATGCCCAGTTTAAAATTCAGAATAGTCGTTATGGAATTTATATATATTATATATATGGCCCAAAGGGCTACTTTTCACATACGAATGAATTTGGACTCGAAACCACTTCCATTGAGTCCAAAATGACGTTTTTGAATTCAAAAAGTATAAGCATTGATATATTTCGAGATTCGAAAATTATCCATATAAAAATATATTTTTAATATAAAATATATACGCCTTAAAAAGTGAAAATTTTGAAACGGTCTCCAAATTCAACGAAATTAATTTTGTTAGGACTGTTCATCAAAACAAAGCTAGAAATAATTTTTCTGTAACTTTTAGAATCAGTATGTAATTATAATTGATTTTACACTGCAAAATGACAATTTTCAGACTTGAAAAATTCATTATTAATGCATACGGACTCGGAGTTCAACGAGACCAGTTTCTTTGGATCCATAATATCGGTAAATAATTGTGTTTCCATTTTCAACTAAAAAGGAATCCGTAGGTGACAACACGGATTTTAAACCATGAAAACAAACTAAAAATTGAATATATTATTATATAATTAATACACACAAGAGTTTTAATTAAGAATCTCCACCTCTATATATTATCCTAACTTCCTCATAACCCTAAAACAAAACCCTAGCCTCCATCTTCATTTCCATGGCGGCGGCTCTCCTTCCTCTAAAATTTCTTTGCAAATAAGACCCTGAAATGAATAATTTATATCTCACAAACCGTAAACAATCTGACCAAATCCTTTCTGAGTTTTGAAGATCATCATAGCCTCTACCTACCACGAAAATTCCATAGCATATCGTCGCACGGATTCGCCAAGATCTGAGTTTGAATGCAAAAATTCATTTTTAGATTTTGGGGTTTCTAGGCCAAACTGTCGAGAATTAGGCGATGGCCTAGTTGAAGAAATTGTAGAGGAGACAAAGATCTACAACTTTCTTGTTAAGTGTTTTGACTGGAAGTGAACGGATTGGCGGCAAAATCGAGAAAAGCATCGGATAGCTTTCCGGAGAAGCAGCGAACGGAAATCACCAATTTCCGGCCAAACGGTGAACTTTCAGGCGATGGCTCCAACATGAAACTTCTTCGTCTACATGAGGTCTATTTGCATACCAATTTTGGTGGAGGTTGGTGGAGCGAGGCGGACGGAAATCACCTCGAGGTGTGCGCCGTTCATGGGGCTTTTCCGGCGGATCAGGGACTGATCGAGGGGGGCCCGCCTGGCGATGGTGCGGATCGGAGTGGCGGTGAAGATGGCGGTGGTGGCTCGGCGGCAGGTGGTCCACGGCGGTCAAAGGTTGGGAGCGGCTGGTTGACCAGATCTGGGGTGAAAATGTAAATTATTTAATTAATTAATTTGTTAGAGTTCGTAACATCATATCTTTCACATACGAGGTCGAAATATGACGATTTCAGATCCGCTGCGATCGTGGTGACGAGATCTTCACATGGACACCAATATTATCCAATTTGGAGCAAGTTAAAAATTTAGGGTAATTTCCACGATTTAATTAATTATTTAATTATTTCAAACTTCAAAATTTAATATATATTTGCTACGAACTCGAAATCGCACGAAACAGGATTTGCTGCGATCAGTGAGTCGAGGGCTTCGCGTGGACACTAATTTTGTCAATTTTGGAGCAAGTTGGATTTTGGGCCAAAATCGGACCCGAACCGTCAATTAAAAGCCTGATCAAGGCGAGAACTCTGTCTCACTCAAAATTTTGAACAATTATTTATTTTAATCAAATATAAATTAATTATCTATGATGAGAATAATTGTTTGTTGAGTAAATTGTTGTTTTGGATGTCATGTTGTGAAATGATTGAAATTTGGAATATGTATCATGTTAATGTTATTTCTTATATGATAATTAAAACATGATTACACTGCCATTTACAAGTTACCTGACTTGTATATGTGATTGGGACGATAATTTTCACACATCGCCCAAGTGCACAAATAATTTATTTAATTATTTGTTATGTGTTGGTTGAGACCCCACACGGGTCTTGGGAGGATATTCTAATCACACATCTCCCTTGTGATTAGTGGTAAAATGCACTCTGGTTGTTATTTGGATGTTTCATCATTATTATAGAATCCATGCGATATATGAAATCCATATAACTGAATTATTTGGTAATTGAATGAGTCACATTCCGATTCAGAAATAAATAATGTTTTATAAAAATATCTTATAAACATATTTTATAAATAGTGTTTTATAAATAATGTTTTATGTTAAAAGAATCATTGTTATGTTAATGAAACATTTCTTATGAAAAGAACATTTATAATGTAAAATAACATTTCTAATGCAAAATAATACTTTTAATGTAATGAGATATTTTAATGTAATGTAACATTAAAATGAAATATTTCATGTAGTGAAATATTTTAAATGTAATGAAGTATTTTAATGTAATGAAATATTTTAATGTAATTAAAATGAAACATTTTACGAAATAAACATTTTACGTAATGAACATTTTAAATGTAAAAAGTACATTTTTGAATAAAACAATATTTTAGAATGAATTAGACATTATAATGTAAAAATACATTTTAGAATTTAAAAGACATTTTAGAATTAAAATTTACATCTTTGTTGAAATAAATAGTTGAAACCAAAATATAAATTTTCGTTGAAATGAAATGGTTGAAAATAAAATAACATTTTTGTTAAATAGACTTGTGTTAAAATAAAATAACATTTTTGTTAAATAGATTTGTGTTAAAAACAAAAATGTCAATTTTGTTGAGTTAGATTATTGTCAATAAAAAAAAGTTATCACTTTAATTCATTTTGTTAAAATAGAATTGTTAACAAAATGAAGTTAATATTTTAATCAATTTGTTGAAATAGAATTGTCAACAAAATATAAGAATCATTTCAATGTAATAGAGAATAAAATAATCATTCATTATATTACATTTTTATACATTGAACATATCACCTTTATTATGTTAATAAGAATAAAATAATCATTTAATTGAATTATATTTAATGTAGTTAAGAATCATTTTTATGCAAATAAAACATTTCTATGTAAAGAATTATTTTTATATAAGAAAAAAAACATTTTATATAAAAGAAGCATTTTTATGTAAAAGAATCATTTTATGTAAAAGAACATTTTTATCATTTTTGTTGTAAAAGGATCATTTTAATATAAAAAGAATCATTTTAGTGTGAAGAACATTCTAATGTAAAGACATTTCAATTAAAAGGATAATATAAAATAAAGAATCTTTAAAAATAAAGGATATTTTAAAATAACGAATATTTTAAAATAATATTCAGTGAAGAATAATTTTGTGATATTGATGTCCGTCTTTGAATGGACACAAAATGTAAAAATATGAAGCCGGGTTAAGTACAGAAACGCCATTTTAAGCCCAAACGGATTTATCGATCTATTTTATTCATTTTAAAACGAATATCGAAAAGAAGTAATTTCAAAATATAATATTTTGAAAATATTATCATTATAATATGATAAAGATATAGAATATTCAATTTGATTTAAAATTGAAAAAGAAATTAAAATTGTTTTAAAACGAATTTATAAAATACATTTTAATGGAAATTAACGAAAAATATATAATATATATATTATATATATAATGGCCTGAATAGAACGCGCCGCACAGCGACCGTTCGCGAATTTTGACCATTATCTTCAAATTTACGTATTGGGAGATCCGACCGTCGGATTCTCCTAAAACTGGAACCCTTGGCTTTGTATCGAAAAGAGCTTTCCAATGAACATAATAGATTTGAAATCTAACGGTTAGATTTGGAGATATGTCCAAATCAATTTCAGAAAGGGTCGCTATGGATGCAGTTCGGTGGCCGTTATCGAAAACCGACTGTACGAGCGATAATAAAATTGTTAAAAATATGGAAAAATTATGTAAAATCATAATAAATGAGTTGAAAAGATTTTTGATGAAGAATTCTAGTTTTGAAAAGATAAAAATATATTTTTATCAAAATGAACTAGTTTTTAACTAGAATAAAAATCCAATTAATTAATCCTTAATTGGAATTAAATAGAATAAATTGGATTTTTAGGTTGTCGTGAACGACGTCTTTAATAACATGGTTCTTAAACCCCGATTAGAAAAGAAAAAATCTTTTAAATAAGATTTAATGAAGTTTTCCAATTAATATTAAATTGGAATTAAATAGAATATAATTCTGGAATTTATAAATCTTTTAATTCAGATTATTGGAGTTTCCAATTATCTTTGCTAATTGGAATAAAATGTAATGTGAATTGGGTTTATCGTGAGCTTTGTTTTCAACGAAATTTGTTCTTTAACCCAATTGACAGTGAAAATGTTACTTGGAAATTATAAATCTTTTTATTTAGATTTAATGTGAAATTTTCCAACGCTTCAAATTTATAATAACCGAGATAAGCTTCTGTAAAAGTAGACCGATACTACATATGGAATTTAAGAGGCTTTGCCGTTATTTCATTTGTATCATTGGTCGGATACAGAAATTTATAATGATTATATATTGATTTGATTTCTGTGAAGATTCCATATTTTATGGAAGACGATTTTGGGTTTACCGTGAACTGTGTTTTAAATGACATTAGTTCTTTAACCCAGTTAAAGAAATGATTAATTTCTTAAATTTAAATAATCAATAAATAATGATTTCTGATATTTAAAACCCAAATTGGAGTTTTAATAAATCTTTAAAAGAAAGATTTAAGAGTAAATTTGTAAGGACCCGTAACTTCCCCGTGAAGGAAATAGCGGATACTTTGAGAACAAGACACAAAAGGACGCAGACGGAAGAACATTTCATTGTTATTACAACAATTCCATCAGATACAAGAATATACAGAGTATAACTGAATAAATTACATTCGACAAATATCAGAGATTTAAATTACATTTAAATACATCGCAGAGGAAAATAATACAAAAGCACAACTGAAAGTGATACACGGATACAGAGCTTTCCGAGCATCGTTCCAGCTGTAAATCAGGACCCTGTGAATATAAATCTGCAAAACCAAAACTACTTGCTGCCCGTGTGGAAAATAGGGGCACCCAGAGTTTAGGTTAAAACAATATACTCTAGGTCAGTCATGTGACTGGTGTGAGAACTAAAACAGTTGTTAATCTTTATTTTTAAAGTTAGGTAAATCAAGGGACCACGCCGTATAACACGGAACGAGTTTCCTCCCAAGAATACCAGTGCATAAAACAAACAGCGCAATGCTAAATAAAGAAAAATGAATCTATTATAAGACCCAGGTCCCATCACACAATGCAACGCAAGCCGGAGGATAGGGTTTTTACCTTATAATAGCCAAAGAATGCTTGATACGTTTAAAACACATTATTTTGATATTACTATAAGTGTATAGTGCCAAAACAATTTCAATCATAAATATCAATCATAGGCGGCATGAATGACCCATACCACTATGTCTCCATACTAGGTTCTACAAATAAAACCGCAATACACGTATTGGAAATTGGATTTCTGTCATGAGCCGAGGCAAGGGGCAAGCTCCTCTCCGTTCGAGACACTCTAGCAAATGTCCTAGGACCGCACACAGCAATCCTTGGATCTTCAGGGCTGGTCCTCTCTTACTTTTGAGGATTGGCAATTCCTGAACACACGTTTCCCGTTCCTTTCAGACCTATATCCGAGGCACCTTGTATCCAACAACCACACAGGTGAAAAGTATATAAATGTCAGGGCTGGTAGGTCACTGACACCACCTTAGCTAGAAAGAAACGTCGTGCTCTCCCTGCAGTCACTATCCCGTTTTTGACTCATACCGAGGTGTGAGGCTCGCGAATTCACGCTATACACAAAGCTACGCCACACAGGTCGTGCTTTGATCATCAACCACAAGACTTTGCTTTTCAACAGAAGCCTTGATCAATTGCCACTTATGCGTGCCACACAGGCAATTCACTCCATGCGACTGATGTCCATCAATATACAACCTCTGAGCTCGTACGTCTCAGAGAAGGGCGTTAAGCAAGAGAATAAATTCTCCGCCGCCAAACAGATGTATATTTAATAGAGATCAATCAACACAGAATAAAATCCAATGTCAGACACACAATCCATTTACGTGTTCGTTCTGGGTCTGAACGAAACCGGAGGCACTTTCCTCGCATATCCATCCATCTCCAAGTACGTCTGGATGATCACCAACTGTTTCCCTCATCTTGGGTGTACAGCCCAATCGAGATCATCAGTAATCACCCAAACGATGTGAAGACTTCCGGTCTTCAACCACCGTCTTCATCTTCGATATCCCGTCGAATCGGTTATTCGGAATAGGTGTAACCCGACCTTTCTGAATAACCAACATTTAAACAAATGTTTCACAAACACAACAAACGCCTCATTCAATTCCGAATATTCTTTTATTCACAAAATCACATTCTTAGGGAAAGGTTCCCATTAATTTTATCTAAGATAAATTCTTCTAAATTTATTCTTTAATCCTCCTTTGGATATCGTTTCAAACTAGTCGGGATTAACGAACCACACCGAAGTAATTATTTATTTTATTTCCCAATCCCAACTTATATATCCCATGGAGAAAACTGGTAATACTCCACATCTAACACCACGGTGTTATCGGTAAAATTAATTACCATTTCACGTTCAAATCTAATTAAAGATTTAACTATCGCTTTGGAGCAAAACTGGTGGGTACTCCATTCTCGATCACCTTTCAGATTTGATAATTTAAATGATCAATTCACCTTTGTTTATCTAATTAAAGATTCATTAAAACTCCACTTAGTTTTAATCTTTTCAAAAATCAACATCCTGCCTTTAACTGGGTTAAAGAACCAATGTCATCTAAAACACGATTCACGATAAACCCAAATCATATTTAATATTAAATACGAGGCTCTGAATAGAAAATATACCGGCTTATATTCAATATCAAAATCTGGAACCAACAAATATCGTATTGGAAATAACGATATAAAATATATCTTTCAAATCCCCATAACAATATTTGTATAGTCACGAAATCCAACATCGAAATATTCCGAAGATAATTTCGATTCAACTCCAGTTCAATTCACGTATTGGGAATATTGATTATTTTTAAAATCACTTTCAAATTCAATTTATTTATTTCAAAAATAAATTGATTTTAATTCTAGTTCAAAACTAGTTCATTTCGATAAAAATCTATTTTTATCTTTTCAAATATGGAATTTTTCAGCCCAATTTTTCCCAAATCATTTCTTATGATTTCACACAAATTATAGATATTTTTAATAATTTTATCAAGGCCCGTACAGTCGATTTCCATCAACGGCCATCGAACTGCACTTACAGCGACCTTTTTCAAATTTGATTTGGACATGATTCCAAATCCAACTGTTAGATTTCAAATTTCTAATATTCATTGGAAAGCTCTTTTCGATACGAACCCAACAGTTCTGGTTTTAGGAGAATCCAACGGTTGGATCTCCCGTAACGTCGATTTGAAGTCAATGGTCGAAATTCACGAACTGCCGCGGCGCGGCGCATTCTATTCAGGCCATTATATATATATATATGTATATATTATATTTCGTCGATTTCCTTTTTAAAACATATTTTATAAATCGTTTTAAATTTGTTTTCAAAACCATTTCAACTTCATCTTCAATTTCAAATCGATTTGATTTCAATTCAATTCGAATTCCTTTCAGTTTTATTTAATTCGAATTCGAATTCGTTTCAATTCAATTTGAATTTATTTCTATTTAATTCGAATTCAAATTCACTTTCTATTTAATTCGAATTCAAATTCACTTTCTATTTAATTCGAATTCAAATTCACTTTCTATTCAATTCGAATCGAATTCATTTTCTATTCGATTCGAATTCATTTCAAATTGATTCTATAAAATTTTAATTTTAATTTTAATCTACTTTAATTTGAATTTCATTTCAAAGTAATAAATTTTGAAATCACTTTTCAATATTCATTATAAAATGAATAAAATCGATATAAATATCGTTCTCGTCAAAATAACGCAACTCTAATCAACACGGCTTCATATATTTCAATAAATTCGTTATTCTATTCAACAAATGAATATTTATTCTATTCAACACATGAATCTATATTTCTTTCAACACACGACTAATCTCAACACATGAGTACTGTCAACACATCACTATTTTTGTTATGTAAAATATTTTATAAAATTATGGTATCTATCGTTTGATTTTTAATTAGACTCCACCGTGAAGTAGTGTCTAATCTAAAGATGATGAAGATGTAAATTTTATTATTTTAAAATATTTTATTCAACACATGAACATCGTCAACACATGACAATTTTTATATTCAACACATGAATTTTCTTTTATAATATTCATTATTTTCCCGATTGGAATGAGGCCCAATCAATCACCCTATAATGTTAATTATATGGATTCCACACAAAACATGTATATAATAGCAATGACAAACAATCAACCATCATCCAAAGTGCACCACATAACTGCATAAGCATCAAATAAGAATAATTAACGCTTACACAGCCTGTCGACCAATCGATCGACATACAGTTAAATAATTGGGATTAGTGTGCGCCAAATATCATCCCAACACCCGTGTGGGGTTTCAAATCAACAAACACAGATTTTTATTTGTGCAGTTGGGCGATGTGTAAAATTTATCGACCCAATCAATATCAGTCAAATCGGTGTATATAAACAAATCGGCCGATTTGTTTATAAATATTTATTCACTTTCTCGTTAAAAATTATATTTTTATCGATAATTATTTTATTTCAACACATTAATTTATATTATCGATTTCACATCCACATCACAAACAAATTTTCACAACACATCAATCAAACAAACAAGCCATCCATGGTCTATGGATGACGGGTATCGGGTGCTGCTAAGCACCGTCTGCATCCTAGTATATATATATATAACTAGAAAAAGAAATTTAGAGTGAGAAGTTCTCACCAATAGCTAATCCAAACGCCACAACTCTTCCTTTGGAGAAATCTTCGTCGTTCTCGCCTTTCGTCACTTTCGTTGCCCGTATTCTCTACATATGTAAAAATCGAATTTTTACTTTACTATTCAATACATAAAAATCGAATTTTTACTTCGCTATTCAATATATAAAAATCGAATTTTTATTTCGCTATTCAATATATAAAAATCAAATTTTACTTCGCTATTCTCTATATAAAGATCTCGACTTTTCACATATAAAGATTTTACCTTTTATAACATAAAAATTTCGCCTTTTATAACATAAAAATTTCGTCTTTCCTATAACCAAAATATAAACTTTCTTCACATTAAAAATATGAACTTTCCTATTGTAAAGCTATGAACTTTTCTATTGTAAAACTCTCGTCTTCCTATAAAAATATCGTCTTTTTTTATAAATAAAAATCCGACTTTTCTTCAAAATAAAAACTTCTTTATAAATTAAAAATCCTACCTTTTATAAATTAAAAACTGAAAATAACATCGATAAATCCTATGAAATAAAATAAAATAAATAAAGCTCACCTAGAATCGAATGGAGGAGGGCTAAGGCGGCGCGTCAGGTCGGAGATGGTGGTCATGGAGGTCGACGGCGAGGCTAGGGGTTTTGGTCGAGGGGGGGGCGCTGCTGCGCGGTGGAGGTGGCGTCCGGTCGTCAGGGGGTGCGGTGCATCGGCGGGGTCCACGCGATAAGGCAAATGGGAGTGGTCGCATCGGTGGGGGGTGTTTGGGTCTCGTGCTAGGTCGAGATGGAGGAGGGAGGTCGAACGGAGGGGGAGGTGAGGGGGGCCAGCGCCGAGGTGGCGCGCCTGATGGCGCGGCGGCGCCCCGATGGGAGGAGCGGCGACGCTCCTCCCCCCTCGTCTTCTTTCTTCGTCTTTCTCTCTTTTTTTTAATTCTGAATCGATTTTGAGAAAAAAAAGGGGGGGGCAGAGGGTATAGGAAGGAAGGAAGAGGGTTTTAATTTTTAATTATTTTAATTATTTAATTTACAAAAAGTTGACTTTTTCATACGACCTCTAAACGCGGCCCACCGCCTGTCCTCCATAGCGTTTCACCCCCATTCCGAACACAATGGGATATGTATCGTAAGCTGATTCGGCTGTTACAATCAGTTTCCGTTAAAATCAACATATACTCTATATATTGAATTTGAACGCGCATTTCAATTTACCGGGGCCACATACAGTCTCTAAAAATTCCCGAAAAATATTTTCTAACTTCGTATTGACGATACGGTCCTAACAAAACTAATTTCGTCGAATTCTGAGACCGTTTGAAAAATGGCCATTTTCCAGTCGATTAAAATCAACTAAAACTGGTCAAACGCGTTTTCCTTCGCCACGCTCACATATTGATTCGAAAAATTATGAAATTTGAAACCTAGCAATAACTTTACATCACGAACCCAACAAAAGTGGTTTCGTCAAAATCCGAGGTCGTTTGCAAAATTCCCATTTTTAAGGGCCTGAATTCCATAGCGACTATTCAGAATTTTCAACTGGACATATCTTTTAACTCCCGTTATGAAATTTCGATTTTTCGAATTCGTTGGAAAGATATTATCAATTAGATCCTATTGTTTTTGGTTTCACTAAAATCCGGATTGTTTTGCACCCGGTACATTCAATTGAAGTTTGAAATTAAATTATCGAACTACCGCATCATTTTCAATTCTATTTATAATTATATATAATTATTTATATTCTAACGACGACGTATATAATATATACGTTCGATTCTATTCAAAATAGATTTCTCATCGATATTATTTAAAATAATTCATTTTACATGTTCAAACTTCGCTAAAATTGCCAAAATAAAAATTTTAAACTGGCTCACATTTCCGGGTTGTTACATTCTCCCCCCACTTAAAACTTTTCGTCCCCGAAAAGGAACAAAGTCGAAAGTGGTTTGATTAATCAACTCTACGTTCGATCTGGCTTCCATTCTCCAACTTTTCAGTTTCTGAGAATTTTCAAATTCTTCAAAAATTTGGCTAACACCCTAAATTTTCGAAAAATTTCGCCATAACCTCCCATGCACCGGGAGCCACGGGAAAATCCCGAAATTGCCATATAGGCCTTCTGATCTCAAAAAGAAAAAGAAAAAGCCAAGCGGCTAGCCAATAGGCTCATAAAATCATCATCACCCAAACAAAACAGTAAATTATGATAAACATGTACCTATTTGTCGGGCAAACAAATTTTATTCTCTGCTCTAGCCTCCTTGCAATGACCTGTTCAATGTAAGTACATGTATATGCAAGCAAATGCGACCAATTTTCAATACAATTCAATATTTGGTTCAATTAGGCTAAATGGTTCATAATTATTAAACAAATAAACAAACAACACAAACATCAATCAATTAGTGAATTAGAGTTTCAAATTCATAATTTTGATACGTATACAAAAAATCATGTCTTTGGTGCCAATTCATAACAATGTATTTATCTATATAAGTTTTGGTTCTCACACTAGTCTAATGGAAATATATAGATATCACACCTTCGAAACACGAACATAAATATTGGTGATGGAGCTCCATCATCAAAATCATCTCCGAGCGACTAGAGTGTGATTCTGTATCTATCCAGTATATTAAAACTTCGAATATACGTTCATGACGCATATATGCAAAACCTTTATATACCGGATTATCCATATTCAAAATAAATAAATATTCAAATACGTATAAAACGATTTAAATTTTCAAAACAAAATTGTTTTCTTTTGAAAAATAATGTAACAACCCGTATTTTCAATAACCTGTTATAATGTAAACCGAGGCAGAATTTAATTCTAAAATCTGAATTAAGGGAAACGGGCTACGCCATTGCGTTCGTCTCGGAAAAATACGCGAAATAGAGTCCGAGTTTTCGAAAATCGGAGTCCGTATGACCTGATTAAGGCCCAATTAAGTTTTCAGAAAATTTCAAGTTCAAAACAGATTTCAAATTCAAGTTTGAATTTGGAAATTAGGTCAGATTTGGGCAAGGCGGGAAAATTCCCGCCAGAGCACCCAAGTCGACAGCCCTATCGACTTGAGAGTCGACTTGGTTGGACCCAAGTCGACAGCCCTGTCGACTTGGCTGTCGACTTGGTCCAGCCGGGCAGTTCTGCCTGGTGCACCATTTTGGGTTTGTGTTGAGTTTGGGGGCCAGATTCGGTTTTAAGGGCTGAGATTGGAACTAAGGTTTAATCCTAAGGCTAGAACTAATCCTAATCTCTATAAATAAGACCCTAACCTAACCCTAAATCATCATTATTCATTCATACAACTAAACTATGGCAAAATCAATCCTCTCATGGCCTCCACTCTCTTCATAAAATTCCTAAGTCATTTCTATGAGAGATTTTCCATGCATACAAGTGTTTTCAAACTTGTATGAGCATCATTAGCTTGCATTCAAGTCAAGTTTCTATATTTGCATCATAAAGCAAGGGTTTTGATCATTTTGGCTTAAGGGCTTTTCTATTGAAGCTTGCATTTTGGGTTTAATTGGTTGCATAAGGGCTTTGTCATATTTTTGTGACTTCATAAGCATAGTAAGCCCTATTCTACTTTCATACTTAAACTCTAAAGTTAAATGTATGATATGCAAGTTTGCTATGTTATGATATGCAAGTTTATCATGTTATGATATGCAAGTTTATATGTGTGAAAACCCATAACTTCCCCGTAAAGGAAAGCGTCGGATAGTTTGAGAACAAGCCACAACAGAACGCATACGGAAGAACATTTCACTGTATATTACAACAATGCATCAGATTACAAGAATATACAGAGTATAAATGAATAAATATTACACAGAAATATCAGAGATTTAAATTACATTTAAATACATCGCAGCGGAAAATAATATAATACACAACTAGAAGAGATATACGGATACAAAGCTTTCCGGATATCATTCCAGCTGTAAACCAGGATCCTGTGAATATAAATCTGCAAAACCAAAACTACTAGCTGCCCGTGTCAAAATAAGGGCACCCAGAGTTTAGGTTAAAACAATAAACTCCAGGTCAGTCATGGGACTGGTGTGAGAACTAAAACAGTTATAAATCTTTATTTTCAAAGTTAGGTAAATCAAGGGACCACGCCGTATAACACGGAACGGGTTTCCTCTCAAGAATACCAGTGCATAAAACAAACAGCGCAATGCTAAATAAAGAAAAATGAAGCTGTTATAAGACCCAGGTCCCATCACACAATGCAACGTAGCCGAGGATAGGGTTTTCCCTTATAACAGCCAAAGAATGCTTGATATGTTTAAAACAAATCATTTGATACTATTGTAAGTGCATAGTGTAGAAAACATCTTCAAATCATAAGTATCAATCATAGGCGGCATGAATGCCCCATCCCACTATGTCGCCATACTAGGCTCTACAAATAAAACCGCAAATGTCACGTATTTGGAAGTTGGATTTCCATCTATGAACCGAGACAAAAGATAGTCCTCAACCGATTCGAGACAATCTAGCCCATGTCTCAGGAACAGCCGCAACTGCCCCATGGAGCGACAGGGCCGGTCCACCGATGTGGATTATTATGCCTGAACACTACGTTTCCTCGCCCTTTGGGGCGTAAATGAGCCAACTAAATGACTCCATCGGTTCGAGAACGACCGATCAATCCGAGGCGCCTCGCAACAGCAACAACCACATAAGTCAAACTCGTCAGGGCGTGTAAAACCACTGACGCCACTTTTTAGCTAGAAGGAAACGCATGCCCTCCCTGAGGTCCGTCTCCCGTTTTTGGTTCACACCGGGTGTGAAACTCGCAAAGTAAACGTTACACAAAGCTACGCCATAAAGGCCGTGCTTTGATCATCACCACAAGACTTTGCTTTTCAACAGAAGTCTCGATCAATTGCCACTTAGGCATGCCACACAGGCAATTCACTCCATGCGTTTGATATCCATCAATATATAACCCCTGAGCTCGTACGTCTCAGAGAAGGGCGTTAAGCAAGAGAATAAATTCTCCGCCGCCAAACAGATATATATTTAATAGAGATCAATCACACGGACTAAAATCCAATGTCAGACACACAGTCCATTTACAAGTCCGTTCTGGGTCTGAACGAAACCGGAGGCACCTAGTACCCCGCACATCCATCGATCTCCAAGTACGTCTGGACGATCACCAATTGTTTCCATCTTCTTGGGTGTACAGCCCAATCAAGATCATCAGTTATCACCCAAACGACGTGAAGACCTCCGGTCTTCGACCATCGTCTTCATCTTCGACTTATCGTCGTATCAGTTATTCAGAATGGGATAAACCCGGTCTTTCCGAATAACTCGCGTATATTTTAAATAAGTGTTACACAAACACAACATACGCCTCATTCCAATTCATCAGTCACTAACCGTAAATTAATCAAGAGAATAATTCCCCAAATATTAACCCCGAAGGCCGAAACCAACATCAGATCAATATCCAGAAAACCATTCTGCTTGGCTAACCGACAGTTAGTTTCTAAATTTCACATTCATAGGGAAAGGTTCCCATAAATTTTGTCAAAGATAAATTCCTTGAATTTATTCTTTATTCTATTCTTTTGAATTTCGATTCAACTAGCCGGGATTAACGAAACTTACCAAAGTAATCATTTGTTTTAATTTCCCAATCCCAACCTATTTATCCCATGAAGTAAAACTGGTAATACTTCATATCTAACACCACAGTGTTATCGGTAAATTCAATTACCATTTCACGTTCAAATCTAATTAAAGATTTAACTATCGCCTGGAGCAAAATTGGTGATACTCCATTCTCGATTATTTCAATCTAATTAAAGATTCATTAAAACTCCACTTAGTTTTAATCTTCGACAGGGTTAAAGAATCAGTGTCATTTAAAACACGGTTCACGATAAACCCAAAATCACATTCCATTAATTATCGGGTTAAAGAACGAGTGTTGTTTAAAACACTGTTCACGATAAACCCAAAAATCAATATCAATTCAATTCCAATTAAATATTATTTAATTGGTACACTTCATTAAATCTAAATAAAAAGATTTAATCTTTTCTCAACTGGGTTCAAGAACAGTGTTAGTGAAGACACCATTCACGACAAACCCAAATCACATTTGATATTAAATACAGGGCTCTGAATAGAAAATATCCCGGCTTATATTCAATATCAAATTCTACGATTAACAAATGTCGTATTGGAAATAACGATATAAATATATATATCTTTCAAATTTCCATAACAACATCTGCATAATCCCGAATTCCAACATCGAAATATTCCGAAGACAATTTCGATTCAAATCCACTCCAATGCAATCATTGGAAATTCTGGTTATTTTTAAAACCCTTTTCAAATTAAATTCATTTATTTAGAAATAAATAGAATTATAATTCTAGTTCAAAACTAGTTCATTTCGATAAAAATCTATTTTTATCTTTTCAAATATGGAGTTTTTTCATCCCGATTCTTTCTAAATCATTTCTTATGATTTTACATAAATTATTACTATTTTTAATAATTTTATCAAGGCCCGTACAGTCGATTTCCATCAATGGCCATCGAACTGCACTTACAGCGACCTTTTTCAAATTTGATTTGGACGTAACTCCAAATCCAACCGTTAGATTTCAAATTTCTAATATTCGTTAGAAATCTCTTTTCGATTCGAACCCAACGGTTCCGGTTTCAGGAGAATCCGACGGTCGGATCTCCCGTAATGTCCGTTTGAAATAAATGGTCGAAATTCACGAACTGCCGCGGCGCGGCGCGTTCTATTCAGGCCATTATATTATATATATAATATATATAATATATATTTCGTCGATTTCTATTTAAAACGAATTATATAAATAGTTTTAAATTCGTTTCAAAAGCAATTTCAACTTCCTTTTCAATTCAAATCAAAATTGAATTCTTCTTTATAAATTCGTTTTAAAATTCATTTCTATTCAATTCAAATTTCAATTCAATTTGAATTCATTTCAATTCACTTTCAATTCAATTTGAATTCGTTTTCAATTCAATTCATTTTGAAATCGTTTTCAATTCAATTCATTTCGAAATCGTTTTCAATTCAATTCATTTCGAAATCGTTTTCAATTCAATTCATTTCGAAATCGTTTTCAATTCAATTCATTTCGAAATCGTTTTCAATTCAATTCATTTCGAAATCGTTTTCAATTCAATTCATTTCGAAATCGTTTAAAATCGATATAAATATCGTTCACGTCAAAATGGCGTCTATCTAATCAACACGGCTTCATAAATTTCTATTTTTCAAATATTCTATTTCAAATATTTCTTTTTCAAAATAGTTGTTATTATCAAAATATTTCGTTCAACACATGACCAATCTCAATGAATGAGTACTGTCAACACATGAAACTTTATTTTATATTGATAAAGATGTAAATTTTATTACTAAAATATTTCGTTCAACACATGACCAATCTCAATGGATGAAACTGTCAACACATGAACCTTTATTTTATATTGATAAAGATGTAAATTTTATTACTAAAATATTTCGTTTAACACATGACCAATCTCAATGGATGAAACTGTCAACACATGAACTTTTATTTTATATTATTCTTTGTTTTTCAAATTGGAATGAGGCCCAATCAATTACCATATAAAATTAATTATATGGATTTTCATACAACGCATGTCTATAATAGCATTGAAAATAATCAACCATCAACCAAAGTGCACTACACTGTATAAGCATCAAATATAGATATTCCACGCTTATAACAGCCTGTCAATCAATCGATCGACCTATTTAATCAATCAGGATGAGTGAACTTCAAATTTCATCCCAACACCCGTGTGGGGTTTCAAACAATCAAACACATATTTTATTTGTGCTGTTGGGCGATGTGTAAAATTTATCGTCCCAATCAATGTCATTCAAATAGGTGTACATAAACAAACCGTCTGGTTTGTAAATGAATATTTATTTATTCACATTCACGTTAAAAATTATATTTTTAACGACAAAACATTTTATTTCAACATATGAATTTCTATTCAGTTCATTCTTTAAATAAAATGATATTTTTATTTTTCTAACTTATTTTAGAAAATTTCGGCGGCATAACGGCACGATACTAGAAACGGGACGAGGCCTAGCCTTATCCCCGGTCTAGTGAAGGCCCACGCCATTCACACATCAATCAAATCAATTTATTTCACCAAACAATTCAATTTCAAATCAAATCATCAAACTAATCTATGCAACCAAACAAACAAGTCCATGGTCTGTGGACGATTGTGTCGGGTGCTACTAAGCACCGTCTGCATCCTAGTATATATATATAACTAGAAAAATTAAATTGAAAGGTGAGAAGTTCTCACCGATAGCTATCCCATCATCTTGACTCTTCTTTGATAGAAATCTTCATTGCTATCGCATTTTCGTCATCTTCGTTGCTGTAGCCACTACATATGTAAAAATCGAATTTTTACTTTGTTGTTCTATATATAAAAATCATATTTTTATCTCGATGTTCAATATATAAAAATCATATTTTTACTATTTTAAAAAAAACTCGTCTTTAACATTATAAAAATCAAAACTTTATTTTTAAACAAAAATCAAAACTTTATATTAAAAATCTCAGTTTTAACTAATTAAAAATCATTTCTAACTTCTATTTTAAAAAAATCATTTCTAACTTCTATTTTTAAAAAATCATTTCTAACTTGTATTTTTAAAACCATGTATATTCTTATTTCATAAAAAAAAATACATTGAAAACAACGCTCTAATATATAAAATTCAGAATTTTTAACAATATTTATATAAAATTACTTAACTAGCACATTAATTAAACTAATTATATAGTTCAAAAAATTACACTGCTTCTTCTTCAAATTGCCTGGAGAATAAAACGCAATCTTCACGTTGCTAGGGTTCCGCCTCGCCACCAGTCTGCTCGACCGGAGGTCCGTCAACCGGCGGCGCTAGAAGCGGCGGAAGACCCTCCACCCACGCCATCAACGGCGTCATGATCGATGGTCCCAGGCGCCAGCAATACAGCTTCAAACGGCTCGACTTTGAGCACCCAAATCGAGGAGAATTCTCCACCTTTTCAGATCACAGTCGTTCTATGCTTGGAGCCGTCCTAGTTCTTCGATTTGGCTTTGGAAATCTCGAATTTTGTTGAGTGGATTTTATTTTTGAAAGGGGGGAAAGGATCGAACGAGAGGATCATCGATTTCGTCCTTTGGAGGCGCGGAAATGATGTTGACCACGAAATTAATTAGAGATAGGGTTTGACTGAATTATTTTTGGCCAAGGGTTTATATATATTTTTATATTATTTTAAATTCTAAAATACCCCTCAATCTATACGAGCTCCAATTCAAACCCGACGACCGTCGCCCCTAGCTAAATGCCCCCATTCCGAATACAATGGGATAAGTATCACAAGCTGGTTTGATCGTTTGAATCAGTTTCCGTGGAATTTACATTCAAAATCATTATATTGAATTTTAAACGTACATTTCAAATTACCGGGGTCACATACTAACTAGAAAAATTCTAGAAAAATATTTTCTAGCTTCGTATTGACGATACGGTCCTAACAAAACTAATTTCGTCGAATTCTGAGACCGTTGGAAAAATGGCCAATTTCCAGTCGATTAAAATCAACTGAAACTGGTCAAACGCGTTTTCCTTTACCACGCTCACATATTGAATCGAAAAATTACGAAATATGAAACCTAGCAATAATTTGACATCGCGGACCCAACAAAACTGGTTTCGTCGAAATCCGAGGTCATCTGCAAAATGTCCATTTTTAAGGGCCTAAATTCCACAGCGACTATTCAGAATTTTCAACTGGACATATCTTTTGATTCCCGCCATGAAAATTTGATTATTCGGATTCGCTGGAAAGATATTATTAATTAGATCCCATTATTTTTGGTTTCACTAAAATCCGGATTGTTTTGCACCCGGTACATTCAATTGAAGTTTGAAATCGAATTATCGAACTACCGCGCCATTTTCAATTCTATTTATAATTATATATAAATATTTATATTCTAACGACGACGCGTATAAATATATACGTTCGAATTATATTCTAAATAAATTTCTCATCGATATTATTTAAAATAATTCATTTTAAATAATTAAAATTCGCTAAAATCGCCAAAATAAAAATTTTAAACTGGCCCAGATTTTCTGGGTTATTACAATCTCCCCCACTTAAAACTTTTCGTCCCCGAAAAGGAATAAAGTCGAAAGTGGTTTGATCATTCAACTCTACGCTCGATCTGGTTTCCATTCTCCAACTTTTTAGTTTCTGAGAATTTACAAAATTTCAAAAATTTGGCTAACTCCCTAAATTTTCGAAAAATTTCGTCATAACCTCCCCTGCACCGGGAGCATCGGGGAATTTCAAATAGCTTCCCCGGTCCTTCAGATCTCAAAAAGAAAAAGAAAAAGCCAAGCGGCTAGCCAATAGGCTCATAAAATCATCATCACCCAAACAAAACAGTAAATTATGCAGTAAACATGTACCTATTTGTCGGGCAAACAAATTTTATTCTCTGGCTCTAGCCTCCTTGCTATGACCTGTTCAATGTAAGTATATGTATATGCAAGCAAATGCGACCAGTTTTCAATACAATTCAATATTTGTTTCAATTAGGCTTAATGGTTCAAAATTATCAAACAATCAAACAAACAACACAATCATCAATCAATTAGTGAATTAGAGTTTCAAATTCATAATTTTGATACATATACAAAAATCACATTTTTGATGCCAAATCACAACAATAAGCCCTATCTAATTTTGGTTCTCACACCAGTCAATAGGAAATATATAGAAAGCCCACTTTCGTCACTCGAACATAAATTCTAATGATGGAGCTCCATCATCAAAATCATCTCCAGGCGATTAGAGTGTAATTCTATATCTATCCAGTATATTAAAATTTCGAATACACGCGGATCAGACGTATACGCAAAATCTATATATACTGGATTGTCCACATCAATATAAATAGATAATCAAATACGAATAATTGATTTATATTTCAAAACAAGATTTGTTTTCATTTTCAAAATTATACTCTTCACACTCGTTCTAGGATACTACTGATCTCATCTCTAACGAGTCATTCTCGTTGGATATTACTAATCCAATATCTGATGAATTCTTTCGTAAGGTTCTAATGTGCCTTGTTCTCTGAGCTTTGTAAACCAAAGCTCTGATACCAACTGTGAAAACCCGTAACTTCCCCGTAAAGGAAAGCGTCGGATAGTTCGAGAACAAGCCACAACAGAACGCATACGGAAGAACATTTCACTGTATATTACAACAATGCATCAGATTACAAGAATATACAGAGTATAAATGAATAAATATTACACAGAAATATCAGAGATTTAAATTACATTTAAATACATCGCAGCGGAAAATAATACAATACACAACTAGAAGAGATATACGGATACAAAGCTTTCCGGATATCATTCCAGCTGTAAACCAGGATCCTGTGAATATAAATCTGCAAAACCAAAACTACTAGCTGCCCGTGTCAAAATAAGGGCACCCAGAGTTTAGGTTAAAACAATAAACTCCAGGTCAGTCATGGGACTGGTGTGAGAACTAAAACAGTTATAAATCTTTATTTTCAAAGTTAGGTAAATCAAGGGACCACGCCGTATAACACGGAACGGGTTTCCTCCCAAGAATACCAGTGCATAAAACAAACAGCGCAATGCTAAATAAAGAAAAATGAAGCTGTTATAAGACCCAGGTCCCATCACACAATGCAACGCAGCCGAGGATAGGGTTTTCCCTTATAACAGCCAAAGAATGCTTGATACGTTTAAAACAAATCATTTGATACTATTATAAGTGCATAGTGTAGAAAACATCTTCAAATCATAAGTATCAATCATAGGCGGCATGAATGCCCCATCCCACTATGTCGCCATACTAGGCTCTACAAATAAAACCGCAAATATCTCGTATTTGGAAGTTGGATTTCCATCTATGAACCGAGGCAAAAGATAGTCCTCAACCGATTCGAGACAATCTAGCCCATGTCTCAGGAACAGCCGCAACTGCCCCATGGAGCGACAGGGCCGGTCCACCGATGTGGATTATTATGCCTGAACACTACGTTTCCCCGCCCTTTGGGGCGTAAATGAGCCAACTAAATGACTCCATCGGTTCGAGAACGACCGATCAATCCGAGGCGCCTCGCAACAGCAACAACCACATAAGTCAAACTCGTCAGGGCGTGTAAAACCACTGACGCCACTTTTTAGCTAGAAGGAAACGCATGCCCTCCCTGAGGTCCGTCTCCCGTTTTTGGTTCACACCGGGTGTGAAACTCGCGAAGTAAACGTTACACAAAGCTACGCCATAAAGGCCGTGCTTTGATCATCACCATAAGACTTTGCTTTTCAACAGAAGTCTCGATCAATTGCCACTTAGGCATGCCACACAGGCAATTCACTCCATGCGTTTGATATCCATCAATATATAACCCCTGAGCTCGTATGTCTCAGAGAAGGGCGTTAAGCAAGAGAATAAATTCTCCGCCGCCAAACAGATATAAATTTAATAGAGATTAATCACACGGACTAAAATCCAATGTCAGACACACAGTCCATTTACAAGTCCGTTCTGGGTCTGAACGAAACCGGAGGCACCTAGTACCCCGCACATCCATCGATCTCCAAGTACGTCTGGACGATCACCAACTGTTTCCATCTTCTTGGGTGTACAGCCCAATCAAGATCATCAGTTATCACCCAAACGACGTGAAGACCTCCGGTCTTCGACCATCGTCTTCATCTTCGACTTATCGTCGTATCAGTTATTCAGAATGGGATAAACCCGGTCTTTCCGAATAACTCGCGTATATTTTAAATAAGTGTTACACAAACACAACATACGCCTCATTCCAATTCATCAGTCACTAACCGTAAATTAATCAAGAGAATAATTCCCCAAATATTAACCCCGAAGGCCGAAACCAACATCAGATCAATATCCAGAAAACCATTCTGCTTGGCTAACCGACAGTTAGTTTCTAAATTTCACATTCATAGGGAAAGGTTCCCATAAATTTTGTCAAAGATAAATTCCTTGAATTTATTCTTTATTCTATTCTTTTGAATTTCGATTCAACTAGCCGGGATTAACGAAACTTACCGAAGTAATCATTTGTTTTAATTTCCCAATCCCAACCTATTTATCCCATGAAGTAAAACTGGTAATACTTCATATCTAACACCACAGTGTTATCGGTAAATTCAATTACCATTTCACGTTCAAATCTAATTAAAGATTTAACTATCGCCTGGAGCAAAATTGGTGATACTCCATTCTCGATTATTTCAATCTAATTAAAGATTCATTAAAACTCCACTTAGTTTTAATCTTCGACAGGGTTAAAGAATCAGTGTCATTTAAAACACGGTTCACGATAAACCCAAAATCACATTCCATTAATTATCGGGTTAAAGAACGAGTGTTGTTTAAAACACTGTTCACGATAAACCTAAAAATCAATATCAATTCAATTCCAATTAAATATTATTTAATTGGTACACTTCATTAAATCTAAATAAAAAGATTTAATCTTTTCTCAACTGGGTTCAAGAACAGTGTTAGTGAAGACACCGTTCACGACAAACCCAAATCACATTTGATATTAAATACAGGGCTCTGAATAGAAAATATCCTGGCTTATATTCAATATCAAATTCTACGATTAACAAATGTCGTATTGGAAATAACGATATAAATATATATATCTTTCAAATTTCCATAACAACATCAGCATAATCCCGAATTCCAACATCGAAATATTCCGAAGACAATTTCGATTCAAATCCACTCCAATGCAATCATTGGAAATTCTGGTTATTTTTAAAACCCTTTTCAAATTCAATTTATTTATTTAGAAATAAATAGAATTATAATTCTAGTTCAAAACTAGTTCATTTCGATAAAAATCTATTTTTATCTTTTCAAATATGGAGTTTTTCATCCCGATTCTTTCTAAATCATTTCTTATGATTTTACATAAATTATTACTATTTTTAATAATTTTATCAAGGCCCGTACAGTCGATTTCCATCAATGGCCATCGAACTGCACTTACAGCGACCTTTTTCAAATTTTATTTGGACGTAACTCCAAATCCAACCGTTAGATTTCAAATTTCTAATATTCGTTAGAAATCTCTTTTCGATTCGAACCCAACGGTTCCGGTTTCAGGAGAATCCGACGGTCGGATCTCCCGTAATGTCCGTTTGAAATAAATGGTCGAAATTCACGAACTGCCGCGGCGCGGCGCGTTCTATTCAGGCCATTATATTATATATATAATATATATAATATATATATCGTCGATTTCTATTTAAAACGAATTATATAAATAGTTTTAAATTCGTTTCAAAAGCAATTTCAACTTCCTTTTCAATTCAAATCAAAATTGAATTCTTCTTTATAAATTCGTTTTAAAATTCATTTCTATTCAATTCAAATTTCAATTCAATTTGAATTCATTTCAATTCACTTTCAATTCAATTTGAATTCGTTTTCAATTCAATTCATTTCGAAATCGTTTTCAATTCAATTCATTTCGAAATCGTTTTCAATTCAATTCATTTCGAAATCGTTTTCAATTCAATTCATTTCGAAATCGTTTTCAATTCAATTCATTTCGAAATCGTTTTCAATTCAATTCATTTCGAAATCGTTTTCAATTCAATTCATTTCGAAATCGTTTAAAATCGATATAAATATCGTTCACGTCAAAATGGCGTCTATCTAATCAACACGGCTTCATAAATTTCTATTTTTCAAATATTCTATTTCAAATATTTCTTTTTCAAAAAAGTTGTTATTATCAAAATATTTCGTTCAACACATGACCAATCTCAATGAATGAGTACTGTCAACACATGAACCTTTATTTTATATTGATAAAGATGTAAATTTTATTACTAAAATATTTCGTTCAACACATGACCAATCTCAATGGATGAAACTGTCAACACATGAACCTTTATTTTATATTGATAAAGATGTAAATTTTATTACTAAAATATTTCGTTCAACACATGACCAATCTCAATGGATGAAACTGTCAACACATGAACTTTTATTTTATATTATTCTTTGTTTTTCAAATTGGAATGAGGCCCAATCAATTACCATATAAAATTAATTATATGGATTTTCATACAACACATGTCTATAATAGCATTGAAAATAATCAACCATCAACCAAAGTGCACTACACTGTATAAGCATCAAATATAGATATTCCACGCTTATAACAGCCTGTCAATCAATCGATCAACCTATTTAATCAATCAAGATGAGTGAACTTCAAATTTCATCCCAACACCCGTGTGGGGTTTCAAACAATCAAACACATATTTTATTTGTGCTGTTGGGCGATGTGTAAAATTTATCGTCCCAATCAATGTCTTTCAAATAGGTGTACATAAACAAACCGTCTGGTTTGTAAATGAATATTTATTTATTCACATTCACGTTAAAAATTATATTTTTAACGACAAAACATTTTATTTCAACATATGAATTTCTATTCAGTTCATTCTTTAAATAAAATGATATTTTTATTTTTCTAACTTATTTTAGAAAATTTCGGCGGCATAACGGCACGATACTAGAAACGGGACGAGGCCTAGCCTTATCCCCGGTCTAGTGAAGGCCCACGCAATTCACACATCAATCAAATCAATTTATTTCACCAAACAATTCAATTTCAAATCAAATCATCAAACTAATCTATGCAACCAAACAAACAAGTCCATGGTCTGTGGACGATTGTGTCGGGTGCTACTAAGCACCGTCTGCATCCTAGTATATATATATAACTAGAAAAATTAAATTGAAAGGTGAGAAGTTCTCACCGATAGCTATCCCATCATCTTGACTCTTCTTCGATAGAAATCTTCATTGCTATCGCATTTTCGTCATCTTCGTTGCTGTAGCCACTACATATGTAAAAATCGAATTTTTACTTTGTTGTTCTATATATAAAAATCATATTTTTATCTCGATGTTCAATATATAAAAATCATATTTTTACTCTTTTAAAAAAAACTCGTCTTTAACATTATAAAAATCAAAACTTTATTTTTAAACAAAAATCAAAACTTTATATTAAAAATCACAGTTTTAACTAATTAAAAATCATTTCTAACTTCTATTTTTAAAAAATCATTTCTAACTTCTATTTTTAAAAAATCATTTCTACCTTCTATTTTTAAAACCATGTATATTCTTATTTCAT
Organism: Allium sativum; assembly: GCA_030737875.1. NCBI lineage: Eukaryota > Viridiplantae > Streptophyta > Magnoliopsida > Asparagales > Amaryllidaceae > Allium > Allium sativum. The sequence continues at coordinate 479,916,335 of CM060919.1, read as the reverse complement.
AAAAAAAATACATTGAAAACAACGTTCTAATATATAAAATTCAGAATTTTTAATAATATTTATATAAAATTACTTAACTAGCACATTAATTAAACTAATTATATAGTTCAAAAAATTACACTGCTTCTTCTTCAAATTGCCTGGAGAATAAAACGCAATCTTCACGTTGCTAGGGTTCCGCCTCGCCACCAGTCTGCTCGACCGGAGGTCCGTCAACCGGCGGCGCTAGAAGCGGCGGAAGACCCTCCACCCACGCCATCAACGGCGTCATGATCGATGGTCCCAGGCGCCAGCAATACAGCTTCAAACTGCTCGACTTTGAGCACCCAAATCGAGGAGAATTCTCCACCTTTTCAGATCACAGTCGTTCTATGCTTGGAGCCGTCCTAGTTCTTCGATTTAGCTTTGGAAATCTCGAATTTTGTTGAGTGGATTTTATTTTTGAAAGGGGGGAAAGGATCGAACGAGAGGATCATCGATTTCGTCCTTTGGAGGCGCGGAAATGATGTTGACCACGAAATTAATTAGAGATAGGGTTTGACTGAATTATTTTTGGCCAAGGGTTTATATATATTTTTATATTATTTTAAATTCTAAAATACCCCTCAATCTATACGAGCTCCAATTCAAACCCGACGACCGTCGCCCCTAGCTAAATGCCCCCATTCCGAATACAATGGGATAAGTATCACAAGCTGGTTTGATCGTTCGAATCAGTTTCCGTGGAATTTACATTCAAAATCATTATATTGAATTTTAAACGTACATTTCAAATTACTGGGGTCACATACTAACTAGAAAAATTCTAGAAAAATATTTTCTAGCTTCGTATTGACGATACAGTCCTAACAAAACTAATTTCGTCGAATTCTGAGACCATTGGAAAAATGGCCAATTTCCAGTCGATTAAAATCAACTAAAACTGGTCAAACGCGTTTTCCTTTACCACGCTCACATATTGAATCGAAAAATTACGAAATATGAAACCTAGCAATAATTTGACATCGCGGACCCAAAAAAACTGGTTTTGTCGAAATCCGAGGTCATCTGCAAAATGTCCATTTTTAAGGGCCTGAATTCCACAGCGACTATTCAGAATTTTCAACTGGACATATCTTTTGATTCCCGCCATGAAAATTTGATTATTCGGATTCGCTGGAAAGATATTATTAATTAGATCCCATTATTTTTGGTTTCACTAAAATCCGGATTGTTTTGCACCCGGTACATTCAATTGAAGTTTGAAATCGAATTATCGAACTACCGCGCCATTTTCAATTCTATTTATAATTATATATAAATATTTATATTCTAACGACGACACGTATAAATATATACGTTCGAATTATATTCTAAATAAATTTCTCGTCGATATTATTTAAAATAATTCATTTTAAATAATTAAAATTCGCTAAAATCGCCAAAATAAAAATTTTAAACTGGCCCAGATTTTCCGGGTTATTACAATATGCAAGTTTGCTATGTTACGATATGCAAGTTTATCATGTTATGATATGCAAGTTTATATGCAAGTTTGCCATGTTATGATATGCAAGTTTATCATGTTATGATATGAAAGTTTATATGCAAGTTTGCCATGTTATGTTATGCAAGTTTGCTATGTTATGATATGCAAGTTTATCATGTTATGATATGCAAGTTTATATGCAAGTTTGCCATGTTATGTTATGCAAGTTTGCTATGTTATGATATGCAAGTTTATCATGTTATGACATGCAAGTTTATATGCAAGTTTGCCATGTTATGTTATGCAAGTTTGCTATGTTATGATATGCAAGTTTGCCATGTATGTTATGCAAGTTTGGGTTGATCATTTTGTTCATGTTATCATGTTATGCAAACTTATCTTGGGCTTATGAACATAAAGCTTCAAGCTTTATGCTAAAGGTTGCATTTTGGCAACATGTAAGTTATCATAACCCTTATGATAACTTGCATGTGAGGCTAAATGCGAACTTATGGCCATTTCTACATGTCATTTATCACCATGTATCACCAATATGCTATGTTTGGTTTTATGCATGCTTTTGAGGCCTAATGCAAGTATATGAACATATGTACATTTCATATGTCACCATGTTGAACTTGTGGCTTCAACACCTTTATGTCATGATTATGCCAAGTTCCCTCTTTCTATCCTTTATGCGCTATTGCGATATGTAAGCGATGGGATTGCGTTTGGGGTTGGGTAAACTTAAAAGACATAAAAACATAAGATTGGGAATTTACCTATTAAGTTAGGTCTACCCATTGGGAATTTACCTATTAAGTTAGGTCTACCCAATTGCTTAAAAATTTGTAATATGTTTTGGAAACATGATGGACATGACACTTAGAAAAGATAAGTGTGACCAACTCGAGGTTGGGTTGAGTTTGTAGCGTAAACCTACCCGGAACCGACCGGCTTAACTAGTTGCTACAAACAATAGGACCCAATGTGAGAAGTTGGTCATGTTGTACCTTGAACCCGAGGTTAGACCAAGTTGTGGTGTAAAGCTACCCGGACCCGCCCGGCTTAACTAGTAACCGCAACGAAGTCTAATGTGAGAGGTTAAGGTGCATTAAATTAATTAATGCCTCATGATTAGGGTTAAGTCATGGTCCACTTAATACTTAACCAATTTGGGCTTGGTAGATTAATCAGGGTTAAGTCGTGAACTCATCGTTACACTTAACCAAGTTAATCCATGATTAGTAAAGGGGTAAACCGTACTTAACCCACTAGAAAAATCCTAGAAAAGGGGGTCCACTCCAGCAATAATCCCAAGTTTGTATCATTAAGACCCTAGGGACTAGGCTAGGGAGGGAGCACGATTACTGGACTGGAGGTAAGTGACCAAAAGCGACGGTAGAGTGGTACGCCGGTGTAGTTCCGGGCGGACTATGGTCGTGCACACAGTCCGAAGCCGGGGAAAGCATGCACGGGTACCAGTAGATCGAGACTGTGCACGCATGTTTATGGTGTCCAGGGGTTGACACCCTAGGGCTTGATACACCCGACGGGAGACCCTGCACAGTCTGACTACAGTTATGTTTGGGCCGTATGGACACCAACATGTGACGAGTTAGGCTTATAGGGAGCCGATCGACTAGACCGTTTGGTTGGACCTCGAATTGGGGTCACTTCATGTTATTGGGACAAAGCTTGGGCCAAGGGATCAATACTCGTTTATTCAAGTCATGTTAGCTTGCTAGTACACCTGTGGTGCAAAACCTTAAACCTGATTATGCGATGACACCTTTATCTACCTTGTTAGTTAATCATCATGCTAGTATGTTGTTATCCTTATGTTCATCCCTACTGCTCATGCCAGTTAACTTTACCAGTTTACATTGATTGTAGTAAGGCTTACTCAGTCTTTTTGACTGACCTGTTTTCTTTCGCCTCTTTTCTTCCGTTTCCCCCCAGGTTCTCAGGGAGGGAACGTTGGAGCTTAGCTTGGATTCCTGATCGCTTGCTTGTGGGATTTTAGCTCATGTACGGTCTTGACATGAAGCTAGCTATGGTTATCACTTATTTTGGGGATAGTACTTATGTATTTCAATTTTTCAGTGTTGTTGTTTTTATCTAGACTTGTGTATTTGGAAAGTTGACATTATGTTGTACCAGACTTGTTTTGAAATGGTTTGAAATCTTCCGCTGTTTTACTTATCTTATTTACTCTGTTTACATATATACATATGTTCTTGTTCTGCCTTGATATATCATCATTCATGTTTACCTGATTCAAACGCCCCTCCAAAGTCAGAGTGCTTGCAAGAGCCACCCTGGCGAAGGTGGGGTGTTACATTTGGTATCAGAGCATATGGTTTACGAGAACGAACAAAAAGGTTTTTAGAAAACTTTTGAAAAACTATTTTCAAAACCAAGTATAAAGTATTTTCCAAAGAAAAGTCTAGTTTATTTTAAAAAAGGCTATTCCCCAAAAGCCATAGCACTATCCTTCATTTCTCCATTCTGAATCTGTCTTTTTCTTTTTCAGTATGGCCGATAACTTTGCTATTCCGGAGGGAGTACACGTACATGTTTGGTATAGGAGACTTTTGGAGGCTAGGGCGACCGAAGCTGGCCCCGCAGATGTTCCTCCTCCTCCTCCTCCAGTAGTTAATGTTCCTCCTCCTGTCGCTAATGTTCCTCCTCCTCCTGTCGCTGAGGTTCCTCTTCCTCCTCCCCCTCAGCATCCTCAAGCTGACTTCGCAAAGACTTGCAAAGACTTCAAAGCAATGGGTGTCAAGAACTTTCAAAGCACTCAGACTTTTGTAGAGGCCAGAAATTGGTTGAAAGAGACCGAGGATTTATTTGCTATCATTGGGTTAGACGATCAGAGGAAGATCTTGTTAGCGGTTTGGCTTATGAAGGATGAAGCCACTTATTGGTGGGAAGTCACCAATGGTACTAGGCCTGTTGAGACTTGAGCCGATTTCATGGCAAGGTTCGTGCTTAAGTTTCTATCTTCTGCTGAGGAGAATCTGCAAATGGAGAGGTTCATAACTTTGAAACAAGGAGATATGTCTGTCAAAGAATATGTGAACAAGTTCAATCAGTTAGCTCGTTTTGGCTTGGATATGGTGAATACTCCACAGAAGAAGGCTCTTCGTTTTGCTAGAGGATTGAATGAGCCGTTGCAGGGATTGGCTATGTCACGTATTCCCCATGGGGCCACGTTTGAGAGCTTGGTTGATATGGCGTTACTTCAGGGAGATGCCAAGAAAGAAATCAAGTTAAATGATACTCAAGCCAAGAAGACTGATTCCCAGTGGAAAGGAAATCAGGGTAATCCAAGTGGCCAGAGCAGTCAAGGCAATCAGAACAAGAACAAGAACAAGAGTCAAGGCAACAAGGGGAACAACAACAAGGGCAAGAACAACAAAGGGAAGTGCCATTATTGCGGTTCAGTTGGGCATCTTATTAAGGATTGTAAGAAGAGGAAAAGGAAGAATGGTGAATGCTTTTTCTGCGGTGAGACTGGACATTTCAGTAAGGATTGCCCGAAGAAGCAAGGGCAAGGCCAGGGTCAGACTCAGCGTGCTGGACCTTCGGGAGGGCAAGTTCATGCTCTCAGTACCGCTCTAGTTCCCGATCGAGGTAGTATTTCTGTTGAGAGCCTTGTATATATTTCTGATTTTCCAGTTCGTACCTTGTTTGATTCTGGTGCATCGCATAGCTTTATCTCATCTGATCTTGTTGATAGTTTGCACCTTAGTACTAGCTTGGTAGATGATCCCGTCTATGTCTCAAATCCTATTTGGGGGTTCTGTCCATCTGTCTATGATATGTGGGGATTTGAGGATCTCTATACTGAGTGTAGAGTTCTTGTGTAGTGCTTATGTTCTTGGCTTTAGGGGATACGGATTGATATTGGGCATGGATTGGTTGTCCAGATATGGAGCCATCCTTGATTGTGAGCATAGGGTTGTGAGGCTCGTGACTCGCCTCGGAAACACCCTAGAGATTTCTTGTAATCCGAGAGGTCCCATCATGTTGTGCTATCTTGAATCACTCGACTCGTCAATGGAAACTCTTCAGTCTGTGAGGGTGGTTCGAGAGTATCCGGATGTTTTCGATGAAGTTAGGGGGTTGCCCCCTAAGCGAGAGATTGATTTCCGCATTTATCTGGTGGATAATGCAAAGCCGGTTTCTTTGCCCGTTCGGCACATGGCTCCGCGTGAAAGGCGGGAGCTAAGTAAGCAAGTGAAGGAGTTGCTTGAGAAGAACTTCATTAGACGAAGTATATCTGAATGGGGAGCGCCTGTGGTATTTGCTACCAAGGCAGATGGTTCTCTCCGACTTTGTGTTGACTATCGAGAGTTGAATAAGCTTACTAAGAAGAACAGACACCCGTTACCGAGGATTGATGATCTCTTTGACCAGCTTGTCGGTGCTTCTGTTTTCTCTCAGCTTGATCTTGCTACTGGATTCCATCAGCTCAGGGTAGTTGAAGATAGTATAGACAAGACTGCGTTCAGAACTCCAGATGGATTCTTCGAATGGCTTGTCATGCCGTTCGGCTTGACTAATGCACCCGCATATTTCGTGGACTTGATGAGTAGGGTGTTCAGGGAGTTCTTGAACAAGTTTGTCGTGGTCTTTGTAGATGATATTCTGATCTTCTCTAAGGATGAGGAAGAGCACGCAAGGCATCTCGTGGAGGTGATGGATACGCTTACAGCGCATCAGTTGAAGGCCAAGTTCTCCAAGTGTCACTTTTGGAGAAGGGAAGTTAGATTCCATGGGCATATAGTATCTAAGCAAGGCTTAGCGGTGGATCCCGCTAAGGTAGTTGCAGTTCAGGACTGGAAGACTCCAAGGAATGCAACCGAAGTGAGAAGTTTTCTAGGTCTTGCAGGCTTTTACCGGAAGTTCATCAAGGACTTCGCAAAGATTTCCGCTCCTCTCACTAAATTGACGAAGAAGAATTTAGTTTTTGCTTGGAGCATAGAATGCGAGCTTGCTTTTCAGAAGCTCAAGAGAGCTCTCACATCAGCACCTGTTCTAGCTTTGCCCAATGGAGGGAAGTTATTTACAGTATACACCGATGCATGTGGCACGGGGTTAGGAGCTGTTCTGATGCAGGAAGGAAGAGTGATATGCTTTGGCGGTAGACAACTCAAAGTGCATGAGAAGAATTATCCCACTCATGACTTAGAGTTGGCAGCAATAGTATATGCACTCAAGGCTTGGCGCCATTATCTTCTGGGAGAAAGATTTGAGCTTTATACCGATCACAAGTCATTGAAGTATCTCTTTTCTCAAAAGGATATGAATCTGAGGCAACAAAGATGGATGGAATTCTTGGCGTCCTACGATTTTGAGATAGCTTATACCCCTGGCAAGGGGAATGTGGTGGCTGATGCATTGAGTAAAAAAAGGTTAACTCTGAGTCCTCTATTCGTTGAGATGAAGAATTTAGAGTATGTGGCGACCTTTGATTTCTCTTTGGCGATTGAGTCGATGACCGGTTCTTTAGCATCTCTGGAACTCAGACCTACCCTTTTTGATCAAGTTGGGGCTTCGCAGAGAGAAGACCCTCAGATAGTTGAGATTATGGATAAGCTGATTCGAGGTTAGGCATCTAGTCATCTCGCTCGATATTCTATTGATGACAAGGGTTGGCTGAGGAGAGACGGAAGGTTATGTGTTCCAATGGTAGAAGATTTAGTAAGGAAAGTTCTTGAGGAAGCGCATCGCTCTAAGTTGACTATACATCCGGGCGGAGATAAGATGTATAAAGATATGAAGCGCATTTTCTTTTGGCCTGGGATGAAGAAGGATGTGGCAGAGTTTGTCTCTAGATGTATCATTTGCCAGCAAGTTAAGGCCGAGTCGAAGAAGCCCGGTGGGCTATTGCATCCTCTAGACGTTCCACTATGGAAGTGGGAGAGTATTTCCATGGATTTTATCGATGGGCTACCAAGGTCAAGGAAAGGGAATACGAGCATTTGGGTTATTGTGGATAGACTTACGAAGAGTGCTCATTTCATTCCGGTGAAGAGCAAGAGGACCGCATCTTGGCTAGCGTCTGTATATCTTCGTGAGATTGTGAGACTACATGGAGTCCCTTCTAGTATAGTCAGTGACCGTGACCCAATCTTTACAAGTCAGTTCTGGAATAGCTTGCAAGAAGCTATGGGCACAAGGTTGAATCTAAGTACGGCTTATCACCCACAGACGGACGGTCAAACCGAAAGGATGAATAGGGTACTCGAGGATCTGTTGAGGCTTTGTATTCTGGATTTTGGTGGTACTTGGGAAGACCATCTTCCTCTTGTTGAGTTTGCATATAATAACAGTTATCAGGCAAGCATAGGATGGCACCATTTGAAGCTTTATATGGGAGGCCATGCAAGTCGCCTACATGTTGGTGGGAGACTACAGATGAGCTTATACTTGGGCCTGATATGATCAGAGATACATCCGAGAAGGTCGAGTTGATTCGGAGACGGATGAAAGCGGCCCAAGACCGACAGAAATCCTATGCTGATAAGCGAAGAACTGATTTGGAGTTTGATGTTGGGGATATGGTTTTCGTGAAGGTTTCTCCTTTGCGGAATGTGGTCCGATTTGGAGCCGTTGGGAAGTTAGCACCGAGGTTTGTTGTACCATTCCCTATCATAGAGAGGATCGGGCGGATGGCTTATAGAGTGGAGTTGCCCGAGAAGCTTGCCGGAGTACACAATGTTTTTCATGTCTCGCATCTCCGGAAGTGTTTACATGAATCAGCAGAGGTTGTTGAGCCAAGTGTTCTGAAAGATGTGGAAGTGGAGAAAGAGGCTACCTTGAGGAGAGCTCCGATTCGTATCTTGGGGACGGAGACCAAGAAGCTAAGGAATCGAGAGGTCAAGTTGGTGAAGGTTCAATGGGGTGAAGCCGAAGAAGACGCAACTTGGAAAACCGAGGAGAAGATGCGTGGGCTTTATCCATTCCTTTTTGAGGGTACACTCTCAATCTCTTTTCTTTGTTAACATATCTTTCTCTTTGCTATCCATGTTTATCTAGTTTATCGTGTTAATCTTGTCATGAGAACCTTAGGTAGAAACCCTTTGGATGAAACATGTGTTTGAAACATGTTATGCTTGATGGTTGCAAGTGGTTGCAAGTGGTTACTCGTGGATACATTATACACGTTAGGCACTAGATCGGCTTACACACTCCTCATATTGCATATGCATGAGTGTTTATGCTTATTCATGGATGAAAATTTTTGTGTTATCACATGGATGTTGCATATGGATGTATGTTATGTGCACACATATAGATGTTATACATTATGTTAGGAATTGCATACATATGGATTCATTTCACTAACATAATTTCATTGTTGATATTTGCATTAGATAAGTACATATACACACACCTTTGCATATGTTCATACAACATTTAGAATCCTGTAAGGACAATGATTGCTCGTGGATGATGTTTTGAGTAGATGGATGATTGGATGGTAGGATACGTTCTCCCTAACTTGAAGATTTCGGGGACGAAATCCTTTAAGGAGGGGAGAATGTAACAACCCGTATTTTCAATAACCTGTTATAACGTAAACCGAGGCAGAATTTAATTCTAAAATCTGAATCAAGGGAAACGGGCTATGCCATTGCGTTCGTCTTGGAAAAATACGCGAAATAGAGTCCGAGTTTTCGAAAATCGGAGTCCGTATGACCCGATTAAGGCCCAATGAAGTTTTCAGAAAATTTCAAGTTCAAAACAGATTTCAAATTCAAGTTTGAATTTGGAAATTAGGTCAGATTTGGGCTAGGCGGGAAAATTCCCGCCAGAGCACCCAAGTCGACAGCCCTGTCGACTTGGCTGTCGACTTGGTCCAGCCGGGCAGTTCTGCCTAGTGCACCATTTTGGGTTTGTGTTGAGTTTGGGGGCCAGATTCGGTTTTAAGGGCTGAGATTGGAACTAGGGTTTAATCCTAAGGCTAGAACTAATCCTAATCTCTATAAATAAGACCCTAACCTAACCCTAAATCATCATTATTCATTCATACAACTAAACTATGGCAAAATCAATCCTCTCATGGCCTCCACTCTCTTCATAAAATTCCTAAGTCATTTCTATGAGAGATTTTCCATGCATACAAGTGTTTTCAAACTTGTATGAGCATCATTAGCTTGCATTCAAGTCAAGTTTCTATATTTGCATCATAAAGCAAGGGTTTTGATCATTTTGGCTTAAGGGCTTTTCTATTGAAGCTTGCATTTTGGGTTTAATTGGTTGCATAAGGGCTTTGTCATATTTTTGTGACTTCATAAGCATAGTAAGCCCTATTCTACTTTCATACTTAAACTCTAAAGTTAAATGTATGATATGCAAGTTTGCTATGTTATGATATGCAAGTTTATCATGTTATGATATGCAAGTTTATATGCAAGTTTGCTATGTTATGATATGCAAGTTTATCATGTTATGATATGCAAGTTTATATGCAAGTTTGCCATGTTATGATATGCAAGTTTATCATGTTATGATATGCAAGTTTATATGCAAGTTTGCCATGTTATGTTATGCAAGTTTGCTATGTTATGATATGCAAGTTTATCATGTTATGATATGCAAGTTTATATGCAAGTTTGCCATGTTATGTTATGCAAGTTTGCTATGTTATGATATGCAAGTTTATCATGTTATGATATGCAAGTTTATATGCAAGTTTGCCATGTTATGTTATGCAAGTTTGCTATGTTATGATATGCAAGTTTGCCATGTATGTTATGCAAGTTTGGGTTGATCATTTTGTTCATGTTATCATGTTATGCAAACTTATCTTGGGCTTATGAACATAAAGCTTCAAGCTTTATGCTAAAGGTTGCATTTTGGCAAAATGTAAGTTATCATATCCCTTATGATAACTTGCATGTGAGGCTAAATGCGAACTTATGGCCATTTCTACATGTCATTTATCACCATGTATCACCAATATGCTAAGTTTGGTTTTATGCATGCTTTTGAGGCCTAATGCAAGTATATGAACATATGTACATTTCATATGCCACCATGTTGAACTTGTGGCTTCAACACCTTTATGTCATGATTATGCCAAGTTCCCTCTTTCTATCCTTTATGCGCTATTGCGATATGTAAGCGATGGGATTGCGTTTGGGGTTGGGTAAACTTAAAAGACATAAAAACATAAGATTGGGAATTTACCTATTAAGTTAGGTCTACCCATTGGGAATTTACCTATTAAGTTAGGTCTACCCAATTGCTTAAAAATTTGTAATATGTTTTGGAAACATGATGGACATGACACTTAGAAAAGATAAGTGTGACCAACTCGAGGTTGGGTTGAGTTTGTAGCGTAAACCTACCCGGAACCGACCGGCTTAACTAGTTGCTACAAACAATAGGACCCAACGTGAGAAGTTGGTCATGTTGTACCTTGAACCCGAGGTTAGACCAAGTTGTGGTGTAAAGCTACCCGGACCCGCCCGGCTTAACTAGTAACCGCAACGAAGTCTAATGTGAGAGGTTAAGGCGCATTAAATTAATTAATGCCTCATGATTAGGGTTAAGTCATGGTCCACTTAATACTTAACAAATTTGGGCTTGGTAGATTAATCAGGGTTAAGTCGTGAACTCATCGTTACACTTAACCAAGTTAATCCATGATTAGAAAAGGGGTTAAACCGTACTTAACCCACTAGAAAAATCCTAGAAAAGGGGGTCCACTCCAGCAGTAATCCCAAGTTTGTATCATTAAGACCCTAGGGACTAGGCTAGGGAGGGAGCACGATTACTGGACTGGAGGTAAGTGACCAAAAGCGACGGCAGAGTGGTACGCCGGTGTAGTTCCGGGCGGACTATGGTCGTGCACACAGTCCGAAGCCGAGGAAAGCATGCACGGGTACCAGTAGATCGAGACTGTGCACGCATGTTTATGGTGTCCAGGGGTTGACACCCTAGGGCTTGATACACCCGACGGGAGACCCTGCACAGTCTGACTACAATTATGTTTGGGCCGTATGGACACCAACATGTGACGAGTTAGGCTTATAGGGAGCCAATCGACTAGACCGTTTGGTTGGACCTCGAATTGGGGTCACTTCATGTTATTGGGCCAAAGCTTGGGCCAAGGGATCAATACTCGTTTATTCAAGTCATGTTAGTTTGCTAGTACACCTGTAGTGCAAAACCTTAAACCTGATTATGCGATGACACCTTTATCTACCTTGTTAGTTAATCATCATGCTAGTATGTTGTTATCCTTATGTTCATCCCTGCTGCTCATGCCAGTTAACTTTACCAGTTTACATTGATTGTAGTAGGGCTTACTCAGTCTTTTTGACTGACCTGTTTTCTTTCGCCTCTTTTCTTCCGTTCCCCCCCCACCAGGTTCTCAGGGAGGGAACGTTGGAGCTTAGCTTGGATTCCTGATCACTTGCTTGTGGGATTTTAGCTCATGTACGGTCTTGACATGAAGCTAGCTATGGTTATCACTTATTTTGGGGATAGTACTTATGTATTTCAGTTTTTCAGTGATGTTGTTTTTATCTAGACTTGTGTATTTGGAAAGTTGACATTATGTTGTACCAGACTTGTTTTGAAATGGTTTGAAATCTTCCGCGGTTTTACTTATCTTATTTACTCTGTTTACATATATACATATGTTCTTGTTCTTCCTTGATATATCATCATGCATGTTTACCTGATTCAAACGCCCCTCCAAAGTCAGAGTGCTTGCAAGAGCCACCCTGGCGGAGGTGGGGTGTTACAAATAAAATCTTCACACTCGTTCTAGGATACTACTGATCCTGTCTCTAACGAGTCATTCTAATTGGATATTGCTAATCAAATATCTGATGAATTCTTTCGTTCGGTTCTAATGTGTCTTGTTCTCGAGCTCTGTAAACCAAAGCTCTGATACCACTGTAAGGACCCGTAACTTCCCCGTGAAGGAAAGAGCGAATACTTTGAGAACAAGACACAAAAGGACGCAGACGGAAGAACATTTCATTGTTATTACAACAATTCCATCAGATACAAGAATATACAGAGTATAACTGAATAAATTACATTCAACAAATATCAGAGATTTAAATTACATTTAAATACATCGCAGAGGGAAATAATACAAAAGCAAAACTGAAAGTGATACACGGATACAGAGCTTTCCGAGCATCGTTCCAGCTATAAATCAGGACCCTGTGAATATAAATCTGCAAAACCAAAACTACTAGTTGCCCATGTGGAAAATAGGGGCACCCAGAGTTTAGGTTAAAACAATAAACTCCAGGTCAGTCATGTGACTAGTGTGAGAACTAAAACAGTTATTAATCTTTATTTTTAAAGTTAGGTAAATCAAGGGACAACGCCGTATAACACGGAACGAGTTTCCTCCCAAGAATACCAGTGCATAAAACAAACAGCGCAATGCAAAATAAAGAAAAATGAATCTATTATAATACCCACGTCCCATCACACAATGCAACGCAAGCCGGAGGATAGGCTTTTCACTTATAATAGCCAAAGCATGCTTGATACGTTTAAAACACATTATTTTGATATTACTATAAGTGTATAGTGCCAAAACAATTTCAATCATAAATATCAATCATAGGCGGCATGAATGACCCATACCACTATGTCGCCATACTAGGTTCTACAAATAAAACCGCAATACACGTATTGGAAATTGGATTTCTGTCATGAGCCGAGGCAAGGGGCAAGCTCCTCTCCGTTCGAGACACTCTAGCAAATGTCCCAGGACCGCACACAGCAATCTTTGGATCTTCAGGGCTGGTCCTCTCTTACTTTTGAGGATTGGCAATTCCTGAACACACGTTTCCCGGTCCTTACAGACCTATATCCAAGGCGCCTCGTATCCAACAACCACACAGGTGAAAATTATATAAATGTCAGGGCTGATAGGTCACTGACACCACCTTAGCTAGAAAGAAACGTCGTGCTCTCCCTGCAGTCACTATCCCGTTTTTGATTCATACCGAGGTGTGAGGCTCGCGAATTCACGCTATACACAAAGCTACGCCACACAGGCCGTGCTTTGATCATCAACCACAAGACTTTGCTTTTCAACAGAAGCCTTGATCAATTGCCACTTATGCGTGCTACACAGGCAATTCACTCAATGCGACTGATGTCCATCGATATACAACCTCTGAGCTCGTACATCTCAGAGAAGGGCGTTAAGGAAGAGAATAAATTCTCCGCCACCAAACAGATGTATATTTAATAGAGAACAATCAACACAGAATAAAATCCAATGTCAAACACACAATCCATTTACAAGTTCGTTCTGGGTCTGAACGAAACCGGAGGCACTTTCCTTGCATATCCATCCATCTCCAAGTACGTCTGGATGATCACCAACTGTTTCCCTCATCTTGGGTGTACAGCCCAATCGAGATCATCAGTAATCACCCAAATGATGTGAAGACTTCCGGTCTTCAACCACCGTCTTCATCTTCGACATCCCGTCGAATCGGTTATTCAGAATGGGTATAACCCGGCCTTTCTGAATAACCCACGTATATGATAAACAAATGTTTCACAAACACAACAAACGCCTCATTCCAATTCAGAATATTCTCTTATTCACAAAATCACATTCTTAGGGAAAGGTTCCCATTAATTTTATCCAAGATAAATTCTTCTAAATTTATTCTTTAATCCTCCTTTGGATATCGTTTCAAACTAGTCGGGATTAACGAACCACACCGAAGTAATTATTTATTTTATTTCTCAATACCAACCTATATATCCCATGGAGAAAACTGGTAATACTCCACATCTAACACCACGGTGTTATCGGTAAAATTAATTACCATTTTACGTTCAAATCTAATTAAAGATTTAACTATCGCTTTGGAGCAAAACTGGTGGTACTCCATTCTCGATCACCTTTCAGATTTGATAATTTAAATTATCAATTCACCTTTTTTTAATCTAATTAAAGATTCATTAAAACTCCACTTAGTTTTAATCTTTTCAAAAATCAACATCCTGCCTTTAACTGGGTTAAAGAACCAATGTCATCTAAAACACGATTCACGATAAACCCAAATCATATTTGATATTAAATACGAGGCTCTGAATAGAAAATATATCGGCTTATATTCAATATCAAAATCTAGAACCAACAAATATCGTATTGGAAATAACGATATAAAATATATCTTTCAAATCCCCATAACAATATTTGTATAGTCACGAAATCCAACATCGAAATATTCCGAAGATAATTTCGATTCAACTCCAGTTCAATTCACGTATTGGGAATATTGATTATTTTTAAAATCACTTTCAAATTCAATTTATTTATTTAAAAAATAAATTGATTTTATTTCTAGTTCAAAACTAGTTCATTTCGATAAAAATCTATTTTTATCTTTTCAAATATGGAATTTTTCAGCCCAATTTTTCCCAAATCATTTCTTATGATTTTACACAAATTATAGATATTTTTAATAATTTTATCAAGGCCCGTACAGTCGATTTCCATCAACGGCCATCGAACTACACTTACAGCGACCTTTTTCAAATTTGATTTGGACATGATTCCAAATCCAACCGTTAGATTTCAAATTTCTAATATTCATTGGAATGCTCTTTTCGATACGAACCCAACGATTCCGGTTTTAGGAGAATCCGACGGTCGGATCTCCCGTAACGTCGATTCGAAGTCAATGTTCGAAATTCACGAACTGCTGCGGCGCGTTCTATTCAGGCCATTATATATATATATAATATATATATATATATATTATATATTTCGTCGATTTCCTTTTTAAAACGTATTTTATAAATCGTTTTAAATTTGTTTTCAAAACCATTTCAACTTCGTCTTCAATTTCAAATCGATTTGATTTCAATTCAATTCGAATTCCTTTCAGTTTTGTTTAATTCGAATTCGAATTCATTTCAATTCAATTCAATTTGAATTTATTTCTATTTAATTCGAATTCAAATTCACTTTCTATTTAATTCGAATTCAAATTCACTTTCTATTTAATTCGAATTCAAATTCACTTTCTATTCAATTCGAATCGAATTCATTTTCTATTCGATTCGAATTCATTTCAAATTGATTCAATAAAATTTCAATTTGAATTTTAATCTAATTTAATTTGAATTTCATTTCAAAATATTAAATTTTGAAATGACTTTTCAATATTCATTATAAAACAAATAAAATCGATATAAATATCGTTCGCGTCAAAATAACGCAACTCTAATCAACACGGCTTTATATATTTCAATAAATTCGTTATTCTATTCAACAAATGAATATTTATTCTATTCAACACATGAATCTATATTTCTTTCAACACACGACTAATCTCAACACATGAGTACTGTCAACACATCACTATTTTTGTTATGTAAAATATTTTATAAAACTATGGTATCTATCGTTTGATTTTTAATTAGACTCCACCGTGAAGTAGTGTCTAATCTAAAGATGATGAAGATGTAAATTTTATTATTTTAAAATATTTTATTCAACACACGAATATTTTCAACACATGAACATCGTCAACACATGACTATTTTTATATTCAACGCATGAATTTTCTTTTATAATATTCATTATTTTCCCGATTGGAATGAGGCCCAATCAATCACCCTATAATGTTAATTATATGGATTCCACACAAAAAATGTATATAATAGCAATGACAAACAATCAACCATCATCGAAAGTGCACCACACAACTGCATAAGCATCAAATAAGAATAATTAACGCTTACACAGCCTGTCGACCAATCGATCGACATACAATTAAATAATTGGGATTAGTGTGCGCAAAATATCATCCCAACACCCGTGTGGGGTTTCAAATAAACAAACACAGATTTTTATTTGTGCAGTTGGTCGATGTGTAAAATTTATCGACCCAATCAATATCAGTCAAATCGGTGTATATAAACAAATCGACCGATTTGTTTATAAATATTTATTCACTTTCACGTTAAAAATTATATTTTTAACGACAATTAATTTATTTCAACATATTAATTTATATTATCGATTTCACATCCACATCACAAACAAATTTTCACAACACATCAATCAAACAAACAAGCCATCCATGGTCTGTGGATGACGGGTGTTGGGTGCTGCTAAGCACCGTCTGCATCCTAGTATATATATATAACTAGAAAAAGAAATTTAGAGTGAGAAGTTCTCACCAATAGCTAATCCAAACGCCACAACTCTTCCTTTGGAGAAATCTTCGTCGTTCTCGCATTTCGTCACTTTCGTTGCCCGTATTCTCTACATATGTAAAAATCGAATTTTTACTTTACTATTCAATACATAAAAATCAAATTTTTACTTCGCTATTCAATATATAAAAATCGAATTTTTATTTCGCTATTCAATATATAAAAATTGAATTTTTACTTCGCTATTCTCTATATAAAGATCTCGCCTTTTCACATATAAAGATTTTACCTTTTATAACATAAAAATTTCGCCTTTTATAACATAAAAATTTCGTCTTTCCTATAACAAAAATATAAACTTTCTTCACATTAAAAATATGAACGTTCCTATTGTAAAGCTATGAACTTTTCTATTGTAAAACTCTCGTCTTCCTATAAAAATATCGTCTTTTTTTATAAATAAAAATCCGACTTTTCTTCAAAATAAAAACTTATCTTTATAAATTAAAAATCCTACCTTTTATAAATTAAAAACTGAAAATAACATCGATAAATCCTATGAAATAAAATAAAATAAATAAATCTCACCTAGAATCGAATGGAGGAGGGCTAAGGCGGCGCGTCAGGTCGGAGATGGTGGTCATGGAGGTCGAAGGCGAGGCTAGGGGTTTGGGTCGGGGGGGGGGGCGCTGCTGCGCGGTGGAGGTGGCGTTCGGTCGTCAGGGGGTGCGGTGCATCGGCGGGGTCCACGCGATAGGGCAAATGGGAGTGGTCGCGTCGGTGGGGGGTTTTTGGGTCTCGTGCTAGGTCGAGATGGAGGATGGAGGTCGAACAGAGGGGGAGGTGAGGGGGGCCAGCGCCGAGGTGGCGCGCCTGATGGCGCGGCGGCGCCCCGATGGGAGGAGCGACGACGCTCCCCCCCTCGTCTTCATTCTCCGTCTTTCTCTTTTTTTTTATTCTGAATCGATTTTGAGAAAAAAAGGGGGGCAGAGGGTATAGGAAGGAAGATGGTTTTAATTTTTAATTATTTTAATTATTTAATTTACAAAAAGTTGACTTTTTCATATGACCTCTAAACGAGGCCCACCGCCTGTCGTCCATAGCGTTTCACCCCCATTCCGAACACAATGGGATATGTATCGTAAGCTGATTCGGCTGTTACAATCAGTTTCCGTTAAAATCAACATATACTCTATATATTGAATTTGAACGCGCATTTCAATTTACCGGTGCCACATACAGTCTCTAAAAATTCCCTAGAAATATTTTCTAACTTCGTATTGACGATACGGTCCTAACAAAAATAATTTCGTCGAATTCTGAGACCGTTTGAAAAATGGCCATTTTCCAGTCGATTAAAATCAACTAAAACTGGTCAAACGCGTTTTCCTTCGCCACGCTCACATATTGATTCGAAAAATTATGAAATTTGAAACCTAGCAATAACTTTACATCATGGACCCAACAAAAGTGGTTTCGTCGAAATCCGAGGTCGTTTGCAAAATTCCCATTTTTAAGGGCCTGAATTCCATAGCGACTATTCAGAAATTTCAACTGGACATATCTTTTGATTCCCGCTATGAAATTTCGATTTTTCGGATTCGTTGGAAAGATATTATCAATTAGATCCTATTGTTTTTGGTTTCACTAAAATCCGGATTGTTTTGCACCCGGTACATTCAATTGAAGTTTGAAATCAAATTATCGAATTACCGCGCCATTTTCAATTCTATTTATAATTATATATAATTATTTATATTCTAACGACGACGTATATAATATATACGTTCGATTCTATTAAAAATAGATTTCTCGTCGATATTATTTAAAATAATTCATTTTACATGTACAAACTTCGCTAAAATTGCCAAAATAAAAATTTTAAACTGGCTCGCATTTCCGGGTTGTTACAAAATTCAAAGAATTTATCTTTGATAGAATAATGAGAATATTTTATTTAAAAGAATATTCTGAAATGGAATGAGGCATTGGATCTGTTTTTATAGCCCTTGATCTTTAATGATTAAAAATACGCAAGTTATTCTGAAAGCCCGTGTTTAACCCATTCCGAATAAATTACTACGACAATGAAGAGTCGAAGATGATGACGGTGGTTGAAGATCGGCGATCTTCACATAGAATGGACGACTACTGATGCCCGACACTGGGTCGCTCCTAGGAAAGGGTTAATAGTGGTATTTGTCCGGATGTTTTTGTTGATTGTCCGGATATGCGAGAACCTAGTGTCTCCGGTTTCGTTCAGACCCAGAACGGACTTGTAAATGGATGTGTGTCTGACGTTGAATTTCATTCCATGTAAATTAAATTGATTTCTATTTAATATATATCCGTTTGGTGGCGGAGGATTTATTCTCTTGCTTAACACCCTCAGAAGGGTATATATTGGTAGTTATTGATTGTATGGCGTGAATTGTCAATGTGGCACGCCAAGATGCAAATGATCAAGGCTTTTGTTGAAAAGCAAGGCCTTGTGGGATGATCAAAGCATAGCCTATTTCGGCATAGCTTTGTGTATAGCATGACTTCGCGAACCTCACACCCAGGTATGAGCCAAAAACGGGAACAAGTCCGTAGGGAGTGCATACGTTTCTTTCTAGCTAGAAGTGGTGTCAGCGACCTACCAGCCCTGACATTTTTACTTATGTGGTTGATGGATTGAGGCGCCTCAGATTATTTATAGGCCGGAAGTGGTCATATTAGAGGTTCAAAGGAACCGGGAAACGTGTGTTCAGGAATTGCCAATCCACTAGCGTTATGCGTGGACCGGCCCTACCGCATCCAAGGATTCACTGCGGGGAATCCTGAGGCATTTACTAGAGTGTCTCGAATCAGTGAGGACGGTCCCTAGACTCGACTCATGATGGAACCCAATTTCCAATATGACACCATGCGGTTTTGATTGTAGAACTAGTGTGGCGACATGATATATGGTACCCATGTCGTCTATGATTGATACATTATGATTGAAATGTTTTTGAAACATATATACACTAATAATAATATCAAATCTGTTTTATCGTATCAAGCATCTTTTGACCATTATAAGGTAAAACTCTATCCTCCGGTTTGCGTTCCATTGTGTGATGGGACTTGAGTCTTATAATGGTTTCATTTTTCTGAAAAGCATTGCGTTGTTTAACGATTTACTTCATTTCATGCACGGGAAATCTAATGGAGTAAACCCGTTCTGCGTTAGCGGCATGGTCTTGTGATTAGCCTTATGATTAGATAAGTTAAGTAAGATTTCCCATACCAGTCCCATGACTGACCTGTAGTTTGTTTCACTAGCAAACTCGGGTGCCCATATTTTCCACACGGGCAGTCGAGTAGCTTTTTGCAGATATATTTACAGG
The DNA here is from genome assembly GCA_030737875.1 of Allium sativum. Lineage (NCBI taxonomy): Eukaryota > Viridiplantae > Streptophyta > Magnoliopsida > Asparagales > Amaryllidaceae > Allium > Allium sativum. The sequence continues at coordinate 479,896,307 of CM060919.1, read as the reverse complement.
ATCCTGGTTTACTGCTAAAGCAATATTCGGAAAGCTTTGTATCCGTGTATTCCTTTCGGTTGTATATTTGTACATATTTTTTCCGCTGCTATTTGAATATAATTTAAATCTCTGATATTATTGTATTTCTATTGTGTAGTAAGTATTAATACTCTGTTATATTCTTGTACTCTGATGTAATTGTTGTAATCAGCAATAAAATGTTCTTTAGTTTGTGTTCTGATGTGTGTTATTCTCAAAGAAATCCAGGCTTTCCTTTACGGGGAAGTTTGGGTCGTTTCATTTGGTATCAGAGCTTTGGTTTACAGAGCTTGAGAACAAGGCATATTAGAACCGAACAAAAGAATTCATCAGAGATTGGATTAGTAATATCCAATAAGAATGACTCATTAGAGATAGGATCAGTAGTATCCTAGAATGAGTCTGAAGAGTGTTATTTAAAAAAAACAAATTTAGTTTTGAAATTTTTAACTTAATATACGTATTTGAGTATATTATTTTATTTTATTTTGGACAATCGAGTATATAGAGATTTTAATATATGTCTGATCCACGTGTATTTGAAGTCTCAAATATACTAGATAAATATAGAATCACACTTTAGTCGCCCGGAGATGTTCTGATGGTGGTTCGAAACATCATCAGAATTTATGTTCGAGTTTCGAAAGTGGTATATCTATATATTTCCATGGACTAGTGTGAGAACCAAAACTAGATAGGATTTATGGCTGTGATTTGCACTAAAAATATGATTTTTGACTATATATAAAAATTATATATTTGAAAAATTAATCACCTAATTGATTGCTGGTTGTGATGTTTGATAATTAGTTAACTAATTAAAAATATTGGAACGATAATAAATTTAACCAATATCAGAAAGAAAGATAAATTTAACTAAAATCGAATTTAATATTGAACTGAATTGAAAATTGATTAGAATGGAAAGTTGAGTTGGTTAGTTAAACAACTTTCAGCTTCGTTCCTTTTCGAGGACGAAAAGATTTTAAGTGCGGGAGATTGAAACAACCCGCAATTTCTGGACCAATTTAAAATTTTTATTTTGGTAACTTTAATAGATTTTGGATATTTAAAATGATTTATTTTAAATAATAACAACCAAAATTTATTTAAATCGAAGTTAGAACGAAGAATTTTAATTTAATTATAAAACGAGCCCGAAATGGCGAGGCAGTTTTGAAATTTCGATTTCAAATTTTAATTGAATGTACATGATTCAAAATAAATCGGATTTTAGTGAAACAAGAAATTTTTAAATCTATTTAAAAATATCTTTACAACGAATCTGAAAATTTGAATTTTCATAGCGGGAATCAAAAGTTATGCCCAGTTTAAAATTCAGAATAGTCGCTATGGAATTTATATATATTATATATATGGCCCAAAGGGCAACTTTTCACATACGAATGAATTTGGACTCGAATCCACTTCCACTGAGTCCAAAATGATGTTTTTGAATTCAAAAAGTATAAGCATTGATATATTTCGAGATTCGAAAATTATCCATATAAAAATACATTTTTAATATAAAATATATACGCCTTAAAAAGTGAAAATTTCAAACGTTCTCCAAATTCAACGAAGTTAATTTTGTTAGGACCGTATCGTCAAAACAAAGCTAGAAATAATTTTTCCGTAATTTTTAGAATCAGTATGTAATTATAATTGATTTTACAGTGTAAAATGACAATTTTCAGACTTGAAAAATTCATTACTAATGCATACGGACTCGGGGTTCAACGAGACCAGTTTCTTTGGATCCGTAATATCAGTAAATAATTGTGTTTTAATTTTCAACTAAAAAGGAATCCGTAGGTGACAACACGGATTTTTTAAACGATGAAAACGAACTAAAAATTGAATATATTATAATGTAATTAAAACACACAAGAGGTTTAATTAAGAATCTCCACCTCTATATATTATCATAACTTCCTCATAACCCTAAAACAAAACCCTAGCCTCCATCTTCATTTCCATGGCGGCGGCTCTCCTTCCTCCTCCAAAATTTCTTTGCAAATAAGACCCTGAAATGAAATAATTTATATCTCTCAAACCGTAAACAATCTGACCAAATCCTTTCTGAGTTTTGAAGATCATCATAGCCTATACCTACCACGAAAATTCCATAGCATATCGTCGCACGGATTCGCCAAGATCTGAGTTTGAATGCAAAAATTCACTTTCGGATTTTGGGGTTTCTAGGCCAAACCGTCGAGAATTAGGCGATGGCCGAGTTGAAGAAATTGTAGAGGAGACAAAGATCTACAACTTTGCTGTTAAGTGTTTTGACTGGAAGTGATCGGATTGGTGGAAAAATCGAGAAAAGCGTCGGACAACTTTCCGGCGAAGCAGCGAACGGAAATTACCAATTTCCGGCCAAACGGTGAACTTTCAGGCGATGGCTCCAACATGAAACTTCTTCTTCTACATGAGGTCTATTTGCATACCAATTTTGGTGGAGGTTGGTGGAGCGAGGCAGCCGGAAATCACCTCGAGGCACGCGCCGTTCATGGGGATTTTCCAGCGGATCGGGGACTGATCGAGGGGGGGCCCGCCCGGCGATGGTGCGGATCGGAGTGGCGGTGAAGATGGCGGTGGTGGCTCGGTGGCAGGTGGTCCACGGCGGTGGGAAACGGCGGTCAAAGGTTGGGAGCGGCTGGTTGACCAGATCTAGGGTGAAAATGTAAATTAATTAATTAATTTGTTAGAGTTTGTAACATCATATCTTTCGCATACGAGGTCGAAATATGACGATTTCAGATCCGCTGCGATCGTGGTGACGAGATCTTCGCATGGACACCAATTTTGTCCAATTTGGAGCAAGTTGAAAATTTGGGGTAATTTCCACGATTTAATTAATTATTTAATTATTTCTAACTTCAAAAATTAATATCCTTTTGCTACAAACTCAAAATCGCACGAAACAGGATTTGCTGCGATCAGTGAGTCGAGGGCTTCGCGTGGACACTAATTTTGTCAATTTTGGAGCAAGTTAGATTTTGGGCCAAAATCGGACCCGAACCGTCAATTAGAAGTCTGATCAAGGCGAGAACTCTATCTCACTCAAATTTTTGAACAGTTATTTATTTTAATCAAATTTAAACTAATTATCTGTGATGGGAATAATTATTTGTTGAGTAAATTGTTGTTTTGGATGTCATATTGTGAAATGATTGAAATTTGGAATATGTATCATGTTAAAATAATGTTATTTCTTATATGATATTTAAAACATGATTACACTGCCATTTACAAGTTACCTGACTTGTATATGTGATTGGGACGATAATTTTCACACATCGCCCAAGTGCACAAATAATTTATTCAATTATTTGTTATGTGTTGGTTGAAACCCCACTTGGGTCTTGGGAGGATATTCTAATCACACATCTCCCTTGTTATTAGTGGTAAAATGCACACTGGTTGTTATTTGGATGTTTCGTCATTATTATAGAATCCATGCGATGTATGAAATCCATATAACTGAATTATATGGTAATTGACTGAGTCGCATTCCGATTCAGAAATAAATAAGGTTTTATAAAAATATCTTATAAACATATTTTATAAATAATGTTTTATGTTAAAAGAATCATTGTTATGTTAAAGAAACATTTCTGATGAAAAGAACATTTATAATGTAAAATAAAATTTCTAATGTAAAATAATACTTTTAACGTAATGAGATATTTTAATGTAATACATTAAAATGAAATATTTCATGTAGTGCAATATTTTAAATGTAATGAAGTATTTTAATGTAATTAAAATGAAACATTTTATGAAATAAACTTTTTATGTAATGAACATTTTTAATGTAAAAAGTACATTTTTGAATAAAACAATATTTTAGAATGAATTAGACATTATAATGTAAAAGTACATTTTAGAATTTAAAAGACATTTTAGAATTAAAATTTACATCTTTGTTGAAATAAATAGTCGAAACCAAAATATAAATTTTTGTTGAAATGAAATAGTTGAAAATAAAATAACATTTTTGTTAAATATACTTGTGTTAAAATAAAATAACATTTTTGTTAAATAGATTTGTGTTAAAAACAAAAATGTCAATTTTTATGAGTTCGATTATTGTCAATAAAATAAAGTTATCACTTTAATTCATTTTGTTAAAATAGAATTGTTAACAAAATGAAGTTAATATTTTAATCATTTTGTTGAAATAGAATTGTCAACAAAATATAAGAATCATTTCAATGTAATAGAGAATAAAATAATCATTCATTGAATTACATTTTTATACATTGAACATATCACCTTTATTATGTTAATAAGAATAAAATAACCATTTAATTGAATTATATTTAACGTAGTTAAGAATCATTTTTATGCAAATAAAACATTTCTATGTAAAGAATCATTTTTATATATGAAAAAAAACATTTTATATAAAAGAATCATTTTATGTAAAAGAACATTTTTATCATTTTTGATGAAAAAGGATCATTTTAATGTAAAAAGAATCATTTTAGTGTGAAGAACATTCTAACGTAAAGACATTTCAATTAAAAGGATAGTATAAAATAAATAATCTTTAAAAATAAAGGATATTTTAAAATAACGAATATTTTAAAATAATATTCAGTGAAGAATAATTTTTTGATTTTGATGTCCGTCTTTGAATGGACACAAAATGTAAAAATATGAAGCCGGGTTAAGTATAGAAACGCCATTTTAAGCCCGAACGGATTTATCGATCGATTTTATTCATTTTAAAATGAATATCGAAAAGAAGTAATTTCAAAATTTAATATTTTGAAAATATTATCATTTTAATATGATAAAGATATAGAATATTCAATTTGATTTAAAATTGAAAAAGAAATTAAAATCGTTTTAGAACGAATTTATAAAATACGTTTTAATGGATATCAACGAAAAATGTATAATATATATATTATATATAATGGCCTGAAATAAAACGCGCCGCACAGCAACCGTTCGCGAATTTCGACCATTAGCTTCAAATTTACGTAGTGGGGAATCCGACCGTCGGATTCTCCTAAAACTGGAACCGTTGGGTTCGTAAAAGAGCTTTCCAATGAATATAAAAGTTTTGAGATCTAACGGTTAGATTTGGAGATATGTCCAAATCAATTTCAGAAAGAGTCGCTATGGATGCAGTTCGGTGGCCGTTATCGAAAACCGACTGTACGAGCGATAATAAATTTATTAAAAATATGGAAAATTATGTAAAGTCATAATAAATGAGTTGAAAAGATTTTTGATGAAGAATTCCAGTTTTGAAAAGATAATAATATATTTTTATCGAAATGAACTAGTTTTTAACTAGAATAAAAATCCAATTAATTAATCCTTAATTGGAATTAAATAGAATAAATTGGATTTTTGGGTTGTCGTGAACGGTGTCTTTAATAACATGGTTCTTAAACCCCGATTAGAAAAGAATAAATCTTTTAAATAAGATTTAATGAAGTTTTCCAATTAATATTAAATTGGAATTAAATAGAATATAATTCTGGAATTTATAAATCTTTTAATTTAGATTATTGGAGTTCCCAATTATCTTTCGTAATTGGAATAAAATGTAATGTGAATTGGGTTTATCGTGAGCTGTGTTTTTAATGACATTTGTTCTTTAACCCAATATACAGTGAAAATGTAACATGGAAATTATAAATCTTTTTATTTAGATTTAATGTGAATTTTTCCAAAGTAAAGTTTTCCAATTTAATATATTAAATTGGAATTGAATGGAATTCGAAGTAATAATAACCGAGATAAGCTTCTGTAAAAGAAGACCGATACTACATATAGAATTTAAAAGGCTTTGCTGTTATTCCATTTGTATTATTGGTCGGATACAGAAATTTATAATGATTATATATTGATTTGATTTTTATGAAGATTCCATATTTTATGGAAGACGATTTTGGGTTTACCGTGAAATGTGTTTTAAAAGACATTAGTTCTTTAACCCAATTAAAGATAAGATTAATTTCTTAAATTCAAATAATGATTTTTGATATTTAAAACCCAAATTGGAGTTTTAATAAATCTTTAAATGAAAGATTTAAGAAAAAAATCAAAGAATTTATCTTTGATAGAATAATGAGAATATTTTATTTAAAATAATATTCTGAATTGGAATGAGGTGTTGGATGTGTTTTTATTGCACTTGATTTTTAATGATTAAAAATACGCGAGTTATTCGAAAAGATCAGGTTTAACCCATTCTGAATAAATTACTACGACGATGAAGAGTGGAAGATGAAGATTGTGGTTGAAGACCGGCGATCTTCACATCAAATGGACGACTACTGATGCCCGGCACTGGTTCGCTCCTAGGAAAGGGTTAATAGTGGTAGTTGTTCGGACGTTTTTGTTGATTGTCCAGATATGCGAGAACCTAGGGTCTCCGGTTTCATTCAGACCCAGAACGGACTTGTAAATGGATGTGTGTCTGACGTTGATTTTCATTCCATGTAAATTAAATTGATTTCTATTTAATATATATCCGTTTGGTGGTGGAGGATTTATTCTCTTGCTTAACACCCTAAGAGGGTATATATTGGTAGTTATTGATCGCATGGCGTGAATTGTCAATGTGGCACACCAAGATGCAAATGATCAAGGCTTTTGATGAAAAGCAAGGCCTTGTAGGATGATCAAAGCATAGCCTATTTCGGCATAGCTTTGTGTATAGCGTGACTTCGCGAACCTCACACCCCGGTACGAGTCAAAACGGGATCAGGACCTTAGGGAGTGCACACGTTTCTTTCTAGCTAGAAGTGGTGTCAGCGACCTACCAGCCCTGGCATTTTTACTTATGTGGTTGATGGATTGAGGCACCTCGTATTATTTATAGGCCGGAAGTTGTCATATTAGAGGTTCAAAGGAACCGGGAAACGTGTGTTCAGGAATTGCCAATCTACTAGCGTTATGTGTGGACGGCCCTACCGCATCCAAGGGTTCACTGTGGGGAATCCTGAGGCATTTACTAGAGTGTCTCGAATCGGTGAAGGCGATCCCTAGCCTCGACTCATAATGGAAACCCAATTCCCAATACGACACCATGTAGTTTTGATTGTAGAACTAGTATGGCGACATGATATATGGTACTCATGCCGTCTATGAATGATACATTATGATTGAAATGTTTTTGAAACATATATACACTAATAATAATATCAAATCCGTTTTATCGTATCAAGCATCTTTTGACCATTATAAGGTAAAACTCTATCCTCCGATTTGCGTTGCATTGTGTGATGGGACTTGAGTCTTATAATGGTTTCATTTTTCTAAAAAGCATTGCGTTGTTTAACGATTTACTTTATTTCATGCACGGGCAATCCAATGGAGTAAACCCGTTCCGCGTTAGCGGCGTGGTCCTGTGATTAGCCTTATGATTAGATAAGTTAAGTAAGATTTCTCATACCAGTCCCACGACTGACCTGTAGTTTGTTTCACTGGCAAACTCGGGTTCCCATATTTTCCACACGGGCAGTCGAGTAGCTTTTTGCAGATATATTTACAGGATCCTGGTTTACAGCCGAAGCGATATTCGGAAAGATCTGTATCCGTGTATTCCTTTCGGTTGTATATTTGTATATATTTTTTTCGCTGCTACTTGAATATAATTTAAATCTATGAAATTATTGTATTTCTATTGTGTAATAAGTATTCATACTCTGTTATATTCTTTTACTCTGATGTAATTGTTGTAATCAGCAATAAAATGTTCTTCAGTTTGTGTTGTGATGTGCGTTGTTCTCAAAGCAATCCAGGCTTTCTTTTACGGGGAAGTTTGGGTCGTTTCAACTTTTTAAGAACCATGGCCAATTCTTCAATAGGATTCTCGACTTCATCATTACTTTCAACAGTGTTGTTTAGAGCAATTGTCTTTTTATTTGATTCTGAATCATCGCGCCCTTCTTTGGCTTTTAACTCTATTTCATAAGCGATCAAGTTTCCAATCAACTCTTCTATTCTCAACTTACTTAGATCTTTCGATTCTTGAATAGTTGTTACTTTGGCTTCAAATTTCATTGGTAACACTCTAAGTATTTTGCGTATTAATTCCACTTCAGTGTAGACTTTACCATGGGCCCTTGCATTATAAACCAGTGTGAAGAATCGATCATACATCTCTTTTACATCTTCGTCTTTACACATCGTGAAATTTTCATATTCGTTGCAGAGTAGTGCGAGACGAGATTCCTTGACATGAGATGTCCCTTCATGTGTAACTTCCAAAGTTTGCCAAATTTCCTGCGCAGTTGAATAGTGAGATATACGGTTAAACTCAGTTTTATCAAGAGCACAAATTAAAGCGTTCATTGCTTTGGCATTAGTTGAGAATAATTTTTTATCATTAGCATCCCACTTATCTTTCGGTTTAGGAATTTCAATATCATTAATAATCGTAATGGGAGGTTTGTAGACTATTTCAACAATATCCCATACGTCATAATCAGCTAAACTCAAATAAATTTTCATCCTAGCTTTCCAATTGGCATAATCAGTTCCATTAAGCATTGGTGGCCTAGCCATGGACTAACCTTCAGAAAAAGCATTGTTAGACAAATTCATGACTCTAGAGTTAAAAATACCAGCTCTGATACCACTTGTAAGATCTAAATTAACCTAGAGGGGGGTGGATAGGGTTTATTGCAATTAAATAAATTTAAATCTAAAATAAAATAACACAGAATAATAGAATAACCTGCAGTAAGAAAATCACACACAGAAGATACCCAGCTCCGACAAAACTCTGCCTACTGCTACACTCAAGGTTTCTACTAGGAGTTTAAAAACAATCTCTACGCTTACAGACACTTGTAAACTTACGACTCTCGCTCCCGACTGTTTAAAACCTACGCTCAAGACCTTGACACAGCTTGATTCCTTAAGCTGTGATTTTTTTCTAACTACAAACACTAGTAGTTATTGACTCCCTTAAAAAAACTTGAAATAAAAATAAAACAACAAAGTAAGACCCTAGAGATTAAATAAAGGGACTTAGCCCCTTTTTAAAACTTGGTCGGCCACTTGTTATTGAATTAACACTCCAAGCCGATCGTTTCTCCTTTAATTTCCATGGCGGCGGCTTCCCTAGGGTTCCATCTAAAATTGGTTTTTATCCAACAGTTTGATTGATCGATTATAAGCTCCAGTGATTTCCGATTCTATATGTTGGTTGCTCTGGAAAAATCATATGTGATTTTCGCCCTTTCTCTTTTTATAATTATACTCGATTTTGCTCTCGTTTTCCTGTTATTGCCGATGATGATTCTTGTGTGTATTTATAGGGATTTTAATCCCTAAAAAAACTCTGATTCTAGATACTTCAGTTGGTTTGAATTTCTCTTGCGTTATATGTTGAGATATTACGGACCTTTTCCATGGTTACGGTTTTGTATTTTGGAGTTTGAAATCTTCAACCTGTTCTGGAATTTGACCCCGTATTCTTCTGGCTTTCTGAACTTTATTGGATTTAGAAAAATTCAAACTTCCTTTTCTTTTGCGTGTTACTTAGATTGCTATATTTTTGGAAAGTCTCTCTTGACTTTGAAATCTTCATAGCTTCAGGAATTTTATTGATCTCGAATTTGTACATGATTAAAACTGATATTATTGCTGTCTTAGATTAACTGCTTCATAATCTGATATGAACAGCTACTATACTTGTATAAACCTTAAATTATGCCTTTGCCTAAGGAACTTAGATAAGAGCAGTTTCTACCACTTGTTTGTGCCATTTGTATGTTGAGCTCAACCATTTAACTCTTCCCTGGTTTGTGTACTTGCATGTATTCTATGCTTCTCATTTAGAAACCATATCTTTGCATTTCTAGCTAAAATAATTTACACTGCCGCATCTCCCTTGCACATGCATGTTTAAACTACTACGCTTATGCATCCACTAGCTCAACCATGCATCTGAACCCATACTTTATGCTTCATGTACTTGAAACTGATTATTGTTGCATTGTGTTCTCTTGCAGTTTAGTTGCACCTTGTAATTTCATGTTGGCTTGTGCCATTCTTCTCGTCTTGCTGTTGAAGTCATTCTCGTGATTAGCTGCTGTCGTGCTATATTATCAGTGCCATTTCTTGTTTGCGCTTAGGTTCGAACATGATTGTTCTTGTGCTAATTTACTTGAACTATGCTGGTATGCTTCATTGTATTTCTTTGGTCACTTGCATTCTTGTATGCATCACTTAGTTGATCACTTGAGTCTTAGTTTGTCGGCCATATATACTTTTCTATGCTCACTTTGCTGCTGCTGTGTGAAATTTGTCTTGACATTGAGCATGTTGCTCTGTCTTGAGTTTGCACACATTTGTTACTTGTGTAGCACCATATATTTTAGCCTTGCCATTTTGTATACTTTCACCTTGTATGCTTGTGCCCATTTGTGCTGTGTTGGCTCGAGATTGTGCATTTCTGATTTGGCTTTTACCTGCATATTCCCATGTGTATATGCAAACAATTGTTTGTGTATACATGTGTTTTGTATGTGCAACTTTATATTTGTGGGATATTCGGATGACAGACGTATATTTTTGTAATCAACAGTCCTACTACACTATGTTGGGGCTATACAGAATCAGCAAATGCTGGTTCTGATCAGCAAAACAGTGTGGTTGTGCGAGGCTAATATGTGAGCACTAGAAATCAGTTTGTCTTGTGGTATTTACAGTGTATCACTGTGAATATCACAAGCAGTCTGTATTAGAGAATTCATACTAAATCTAGACGATGATGAGAAACACACCAAAATTCTAAGGCAAATAAAATTTATATTTCCATGTATTCAGCTTCATTTCTATTGCAGTGTATTGTGTGTGTGTTTCATGTGACAGGTATGAAGAGACTGGGCTGGTTTGGAAACACGTGAAGACTGTGTCAGTGAATGTTATTATAACTGAAAATGTAAAACTGAGTGTGAGTGTTATGTAGTGAGGATATTTTGTATATTATTTGACAGTGAATTTTGTAAATAGTGGAGTTTAAAAAATTGTTTGAACAACAAATGTTATTTGACTTTCAAATTTTGTGCAGTTTGCATTTTATTCAACTTAAATATTTATTTCTATACGTGCAGTGCAGAATAATACTATTTTCAAACACATTTATATTATTTGTATATGTTTGTTATTATCAAACAAAAATCATATCTTTATACTCAACATGGATACCATTCAAATTCATTCCACTAAATCTCATTTTAATAAGCCCAGCTCATTCATTGGTTTTAAATACAATTCAAATCCATGCACGCAATATCAACTATATAATCCAACTAGATTTCATTCATTCCATTTGGAATTTATTAACTTAAACCATTCCAATTTATTTATATTTGGTTTAAACCAAGTTTATACAATCAGTTCCAATCATATAGTTTAACTAATTTCCTAATATTTCATTCAAGTCAATCATTCCAAACAATTCTACAAACTATACAATTCCCATGGAATTTTATTTAAAACCGATTCTTATCAATATATATCAATCCACTTCAATCTGATTAACTTACTTAAATTAAATAAGTTAAATTCATTTAATTAGATCCATCCAATTCATAATCAAATTGAAATTCCATCCAAAAAACAAATTTGGAATATCAATAATATTATAATATTAAAATTTAACCTTTTATAAAATATATATCGGGTCAAAACAATAAAAATAATTTTAGGTTCAAATTACAAATACGCACTCTCGTATATATATACACTCAAACTCAATTTAGGGCATTAATATCCCTATCTCTATTGAACCACACCACAAAGCCAAGGTTATTATTCAACCATTTCTCTAATTCCACCTGTAGCATCCCGAAAATTTTCGACACTCGAATCTCGACACTAATATAACCCGTGTCCAAATCCAAGTATCAGAAACCCAGAAAGCTAATAGAAAGAAGTTAGATGCTGAGATAGGAAAGATAGAACTATTAGAATAGAAGAATAAGAAGATCAGAGTCTCACAGCGGAACGAACAAAATATAATATATCAAAATACTTTATACAAAAGGACTGTTTATATATGATTACAACATCAGAGTATACATTCATATCAATCAATAGACACAGCGGAAATAACTAGTACCAGTATATATGGAATACGTCTCGACTTCGACTCCTTCACTGGAACTCCAAGCAAAATCTAACCTGTACATATACTCGATCTGACCCGAGCACATTTGAAGCAAAGAAAAATTCACCTGGATCAGTCTGGAATACTTTCAGTGATAAATTCATACAGCAATCAACTTGTTTAACTTTGGAAATCCATTTGAAAGAAAGAATAATAGTAAGACCAGCCCACACATAAACACGGGCGGTTTTTACCTTACTATAACCCAAAATATTTTTGATATACCAAAAATCTAGTGATATTATAATAGTGTCTATCAAACCACAAATAAATAATAATCTAGCAGAATGCTTGCATATCACACTCCATATATAATGTAAAATCCAAAAAACCGCAAGGCGCTTATTGGAGATTGGATTCCAACTAGACAAGGTATGGGACCACCTTCCGATCGGTGTACTCTAGAGGGTATACATGTGGGTTCAACAAGAACGTCTTGCAACCCGGCCACACATGACCACCCACTCATTTAGCTTGAGTGTAGCGAATATATTGCCACCCTGTGGTTTTATGGGCCACCACACATCCGCGGAGATATAGAATTGAAAGAAAAACGAATAAGGAATTTCGCTAGATTGGTGACAATACACCCTACTTGGGTATGACCGACTTAGCCATGCTGCCTGCCCGATTTCTGTCACTTCCAGGTTGATGAGGCTAGAGACTACGTTCATCATTTCAGAACATCATATCATCATTTACTCTGAATGTCACATTGTCAGATCAGTCAATTCACTAATTGACGTCCACAAACACACTCTTGGTGTTAAGCAAGAGAATTTCTCCGCCGCCAAACTTGGTATATTTGTAAAAATCAACATACGTGAGTTTTTAGGAAATACTATGTTAGACACTCGTCTATACAAGTCATCTAGGAATAGGATGAACCGAAGGCACCCTCCAACTGCATCCTAGGAATCACCCAACAGATCAGTAGCAAGAAGTCCTTGTAATACATAGATTTCAACCACGACAGAACCACAATATATCTCTAGGGATCATCTAGAGATTTTAAGTACTTCTTCGTTTTATGAAGATCTATGATCTTCAATGCTCCATCTTCGTCTTTGCAGATTAGTTTCGAACGCTACGTTGATTCGAAGTGGTTTTGGGTCTAGTTCCTATCCCGGTCTCTTCGAAACAACACGTCAAAAAGGTCCAATAATAATTCATTGATAGTCGGTGTTTTAACTATCAATCTCAAAATAGTACGATCGAGTATATTGGCAGCTCAGGTCTTATGATTTAAAATCATTCATTTAAAACCATCTTTATCAATCTATAGAACCATTTCATTATAGCTTGATAACTATATTCTTAACTCTTACCTATCTCCTCTTTAGTTTCTTTTACTTGAAAATATCATTATATTTCCATAAACCCTTCTATTTCCTTAAATGTTGCTTTACATTCTCGTATCTCTTTTACCTTAGACAATATAGATATATACTATACTTAACCAATTATCAATCCTTATACACCCAACCATGTAAATTATTTCCCTTAAAACCAAATGGTCTTATTTATATTTACCTACCTTGGCCATATTATTTATATTTCAAAATCACGCAACTGTCGTTGCAATATTCCTTTATGGAATTATTAAACTATTCTCAACATCCTTACCACTACAAACTAATATTATTCATTGATAATAGTGAAGCCGTCCAAGTTGGGGTATTTATTTACCTCTCAGGCCTTGATCAACAACGTTCTTATCTTAGAATAGATAATAGTTTATACTCAAAACATATGGATTTGATCTTATTAATTATTTAAAACATGGTTTTATTAGCCATATGTTTACTTATAACCTATTACTTAATTCTTGATTAAGTACATTATTTTAAACCCTTTTTACCCTTTCATTCAGATTATATTGCGATAATCCAATTGTTAATTCTTTGTTCAAAACCAGTTACATCATATTATCAAACTAGACCATTTTATCATTAAAATCCATTTAGCAATTCTCTTAAATGATTATATTATTTTATATTGTGGAACACTTTCCCTTTTACCTATATTCAAGTTTAAATAAATATTTAACTTGATACCTATCACATTGGCTAAATTCTCGTTACGACCTTGGTTATATTGTTCAATCTCTTCTTAAACGCTTTTAGAATTAGCTAAATTGGTTCCATGCTTGATTATCTTCTTAATATAAATTTTATTTAAGAAGAAATCAATTTAAATAAAATTAACTCCGTTATTTATCGAAGTAAAGGCAGATTACTTTTCCATTAAATTAAACAGATCAGTTGGTCATTATTTAACATTAACTAATAACATTAAAAAGTCAATTACATTAAAGAAATCATATTAATTTTAAACACTTTATTAATAACCTACTTTCGATTAGAACAGTCGACTTAGTCAACATAAACTCATCGGTTAACTCGTTAACCGTTTCAGTTACTTTTCCTTATTAGATTAATATCATTAATCTAACAATGTTGCTTAAAAACTATTCCAAAATAATTACCCGTAGATTAATTATAGCTTTATTTGCCTTTGAGAACTTACTTAAATATCAGGTCCTTATTATAGAATCATTCCGTTATAATTTAAATAAAAACTTCCTTATAAACATCGATTTGTTTATAAAATATACTTAAAAATCTACTTCATTTATAAAATAGATTTTATGACTTAAACTCGTCAATATCGTTCGACGGCAAATCCGCATTTAACAAAAATGTGGGTTTTAGGCCATTCCTTGCCGATCCCTCAATCAATATTGTATATTGATTCAGACACAACACATTCAATCACCCGATCGGTTTTAAAGTCAAAGGGGTTCAACCAGTTCATATATAATATGAAATAAACATTATACTAAGTATTTGAGGAGTCCGGTTTGATTCCTCCTACCTATTCTTCCCTGCATCACAGATCATTATAATATACAATAATAGCATATAATTTGAACGACCAAAATATAATTAACGGCAACCATTCAATCAACGGTGGGCATCCAAGGCAACCAAACATTCAATTATTAACGATTAAATTTAATTATATGAATTTAATCACATTACAGGATTCCAGAAAAGTGTGAGAGTTAAATCACCTTATTTCGATCTGCGGTTCGCGCGTCGCCTTGTCTAATTTTAAACCAGCGTCTAGAATTAAACGGAAAAATCTGACTGCTCCCGTTCCCTTCTGAATCAGCACAACAATGCAGTGTTTTGTTCTGTGATTCCAACGTGATTGACTTCACACGATTCAGTATACGTACGAAGTATATACGGCCGTTAGAGTTATAACATATATTAAGTTAACAATTTAATTATATGAAGTATCGACCAAAACTTGATAAAGGATCTATTCCCATCATGTCTGAACGAGTCTATGAAAACATCTGTGCTCTCTTGGAGTGATCAAACAAATTCTGTTTTGAATAGGTCATTCAAACTTTTGACGACCTTCACCATTTTCGTTTTGTTACTTGGATCTTGACTGGCTTCTTATAAATCTTCTATAGGTTACATTCCCTTGTGATCACCTCGAAAATAAAGCAATATAATTATTTCTTCGTTCTTTGAAGCATCTTAGGGTACGTTGGCTTCTTCACTTTTCCTTTTGTTCAATAGCATTCTCCTACAATGATTCCTGAAACACGTTCAGACATACACGCAAGCACAGTTCCACGTCCCCATCAGTCACGCCACTTCCGCCCTGAAACACAGCACCCAGCTAGCTAGCGCCTCCCCATCGACTTGCCAATATCCTTCACTTCGCTGGAACTCAAAACTCCAACTCACCCACGTCCTGACCACACAAGTCAATGTCTAACTCCTCCCCATCCCCGTTCATACAGTCCGCAGACCTCCTGAAACCTCCCACCATGCCAACATTTATGTCGAAACCACTTTCCCCGTATATTCTTCCTTTTGTTAAACTCTTCTTCGATTCATGTTAAACCGCTATCCCTTGTTCGTTTTCAAGCTCCGCCACGATGATGGTTGTAACGATTTGGATTTTGCTCGGACCTAATCGATCGTTAAATCGACTAAGACCGTTCAAAACCCGAATACACTAACTCTGGGTATACAACACATCAGAACAGATAACAGCAGACTTTTATAAACATTATAATAATGTTACATCAGAGTACAGAATATCAGAGTACATCGAATAAATAATAATACAGTGGAAGATTAATTTACAATAAACTTAACACATTGCAGCGGAAGACTATCATTGCACTGGCCACAGCTTTAAGCTTCGATCCAGAATACTGCCTAATAAATAGATATCTGCAAAACAAGCTACTCGACTACCCATGTGGAAAATAAGGGCACTCGAGTTCGCCAGTGAAACAAACTACAGGCCAGTCATGGGACTGGTATGAGAAATCTTACTTAACTTATCTAATAATAATAATAAGGCTAATCACAGGACCACGCCGCTAACGCGGAACGGGTATACTCTATTGATTTCCAGTGTAAGAAATAAAGTAAATCGTTAAACAACGCAATGCTTTTTAGAAAAATGAAACCATTATAAGACTCATGTCCCATCATACAATGCAACGCAAACCGGAAGATAGAGTTTTATCTTATAATGGTAAAAAATGCTTGATACGATAAATCAGATTTGATATTATTATTAGTGTATATATGTTTCAAAAACATTTCAATCATAATGTATCAATCACAGACGGCATAGCTACCATATATTATGTCGCCATACTAGTTATACAATCAAAACCGTATGGTGTCGTATTGGAACTTGGATTTCCATCATGAACCAAGGCAAGGGATCGTCCTTATCGAACTTCGAGATACTCTAGCCCATGCCTCAGGATACAGCCGCAACTGCACCTAGGAGCCACAGGGCCGGTCCACAACTTATGTTGGTGGATTACATATAAATTCCTGAACAATACGTCTCCTCGCCCTATGAGGTGTAAAATAGAGCCACTAGGGACTCAAATACCGAGGCGCCTCGCAATCCATCATCCACTTAAGTAAAAATGTCTGGGCTTGTAAAACCCTAACACCACTCCTAGCTAGAAAGAAACGTATGTCCTCCCTGGATCCTTCTCTCGTTTCTGGTTCATACCGGGGTGTGAGGCTCGTGAAGTATCGCTACATAAAGCTATGCTAAATAAAGCTGTGCTTTAATCATCAACCACAAGACTCTGCTTTTCAACAAAATCCTTGATCATTTTCATCTTAGCATGCCACATTGTCAATCCATACCATACCATTGATTTCTGCCAATACATAACCTCTAAGCTCGTACGTCTCAGAGAAGGGTGTTAAGCAAAAGAATAAATTCTCCGCCATCAAACAGATATATATATTTAGCAGAGATCAACGAATACAGCATAAAGGAATAAAATGTCAGACATACCATCCATTTGCAAGTCCATGCTGGGTCTGAACGAAACCTGAGACACCTTATTCCTCGTTCCATTTGTCCAATGCCGGAGAGAGGTTCCCGCATATCCGTCGATCTCCAAGTACGTCTGGACGATCACCACTTATTACCTTGTCTTGGGATGCCTCCCAATCAAGACATCAGTAATCATCCAAACGATGTGAAGACCTCCGGTCTTCAACCACCATCTTCATCTTCGACTTTCAATCGTCGCAGTAATTATTCAGAATGGGTTAAACCCGATCTTTCCGAATAACTCATGTATTTTATAATCAATGATAAATTTCTATAAAACACATCATACGCCTCATTCCAATTCAGAATATTCTTTTAAATAAATATTCATATTATAAGGGAAAGGTTCCCAGTAATTTTATCAAAGATAAATTCTTTTAAATTTATTCTTTAATCTTCTTTTTGAAGATTCATTAAAACTCCAATTTGGTTTTAATATCAAAAATCATTACTTTATGATTATTTAACTTTAAGAAATTAATCTTGTTTTTCGCTGGGTTAAAGAACCAATGTCATTTAAAACACAGTTCACGATAAACCCAAAATCATCTTCCATTAAATATGGAATTTTCACAGAAATCAAATCAATATAATCGATATAAATTTCTGAACCAGACTAATAATATAAATGGAATAATGGCAAATCCTTTTAAATTCCATATATAATAACGGTCTTCTTTCACAGAAGCTCATCTTGATTATTATTAAATCGAATCCCATTCAATTCCAATTCCTTCTATTAAATTGGAAAACTTTATTTTGGAAAATTTCCATTTAAATCTTAATAAAGATTTATAAATTCCAAATTATATTTTCACTGTTAATTGGGTTAAAGAACAAATGTCGTTTAAAACACAGTTCATGATAAACCCAATTCACATTTCATTTTATTCCAATTACTAAATATAATTGGAAACTTTGATAATCTTAAATAAAAGATTTATTCTTTTCATACGAGGTTTAATAACAGTGTTATATAAGAAACCATTCACGACAACCTAAAATCTAATTTATTATTTAATTCCAATTAAATATTAATTAATTGGAAAACTTGATTAGATTATTACCCTAGTTAATAACTAGTTAATTTCGATAAATGCTTATTTTTATCTTTTCAAAAATGGAATTTTTCATCCAAAATCATTCCAAACCATTTATTATGATTTTACATAGTTTATCAATATTTTTAACGATTTTATCAAGGTCCGTACAGACGGTTTCCAATGACGGCCACCGAACTGCATCCATAGCGACCTTTTCTGAAATTGATTTGGACATAAATCCAAATCCCACCGTTAGACTTCAAACTTCTTATATACATTGAAAAGCTCTTGCCGATACGAACCCAACAGTTCCGGTTTTAGGAGAATCTGAAGGTCGGATCTCCCGTTACATCATTTTGAAGTTAATGGTCGAAATTCGCGAACGGTCACTGCGTGGCGCGTTCTATTCAGGCCATTAAATATATATAATATATATATATATATATTTCGTCGATTTCCATTTAAATAGTATTTTATAAAATATTTATAAATTCGTTTAAATCGATTTTAACTTCATTTTCAATTTTAAATCAAAATTGAATATTTTATATCTTTATCATATTAAAATGATAATATTTCAAAAATGTTAAATTTTGAAATCACTACTTTTCGATATTCATTATAAAATGAAATAAATCGATCGATAAACCCATTCGGGTTAAAATGGCATTTGCTACTTAACCCGGCTTCATATTTTTATATTTTTGTGTCTATCCAAAGATGGACATAAAAATCATAATTTTATTCTTCATTGAATATTATTTTAAATTATTTGTTATTTTAAAATATTCTTTATTTCTGAATATTCTTTATTTTAAAATATTCTGAATCGAAATGCGACTCAATCAATTACCATATAATTTCAGTTATATGGATTTCATACATCGCATGTATATAACAATAATGATAAATAATCATTAAACAATCCACTCACATCTAGAGTGAAATTTACAACTGTGTGAGCATTAAAATAAATAAATAACGCTCATCATAGAATGTCAATCCATCGATTGAAAATTAATTAAATATTGGGACTAGTGTATGTCAAATATCATCCCAATACCCATGTGGGGTTTTCAAACAACAACAGTTTATATAAATAAATCATTGGTTAACAATTTTAACCAATTCTAATTCGGTTTGAATTATTTACTATTTAACAAATTTTCACTATTTAAAATTATAAATGAATGCTTATAATTTAATTTCAACTACCATATTAATATTAACATTATTATGATAATGTTTTAATCTAGCACAAATCATATTTTTAACATACGACCAATTTTATAATATCGCTAACATAATAATGAAAATGTTTTAATCTGTAACATATTTTGAATTTATAATTATTGAACGTTTTAATCATTTCTACAAGCACTATAAAAATGTAAATTTTATCATTGACATATTTTTGTTTCAACATAACATTCCCTAACAAAATGACATCTTTATCCTAACATGACATTATCTAATAAAATGACATTTTAATTTCACATGACATTATTCTAAATAAATGATATTTTTAATTAATATAACATGATTCTATCAAAATGATATTTTTAATTAACATAAAATTCTCTATGTTTCTAAGGACAAATAAAAAGAATGTTTTATTTTCATAACATTTTCTATGCTCTTTAATGACAAATGAAAAGGGATATTTTATTTGCATACATTTCTAATCTCAACATGACAAATAAAAGGAAATGTTTCTATTTGCATACAGTTAGTTCTATTTAAAAATGACAAATAAAAATGTAAATTTAATTGCATACAAATTTCTATCCTTATCATGACAAATAAAAATGTAAATTTATTTGCACCCAAATTTCTATCCTTAACATAACAAATAAAATGACTACTTTTACTTGTTTACAAATTCAATGTTAACATAACACATAAGAATGATATTTTTATGTTATCGACAATTTTAATTCATTATCATAAATAAAAATGATATTATTATGTTGTCGACAATTCTAATCATAAAAATGTTTTTATATGACAATTCTAGTTCAACATAAAAATGATATTTTTATGTGACAATTCTAGTTTAACATAAAAAATGATCTTTTTATGTGACACAAACATAATTCAACAAAAATGATATTATGTTTTGACACAAATATATTTAACAAAAATGTTATTTTGTTTTGACACAAATATGTTTGACAAAAATATAATTTTTGTTTTTAACACTTTTCTATTTAACAAATATGAATATTTTGTTTTAACACTTCCCTATTTAACAAAAATGAATGTTTTGTTTCTGACATAACATTATCTAACAAAAATGATATTTTTAATCTAAGATAACATTTGCTAATAAAATGATATTTTTTATTCTAACATAACATTTGCTGACAAAATGATATTTTTATATGACGATTCTAATTAAACATAAAAATGACATTTTTAAGTGACAAATCTAAATCAACATAGAAATGATGTTTTTAAGTGACAAATCTAAATCAACATAAAAATGATGTTTTTATGTGACAAATCTAAATCAACCTAAAATGATGTTTTTATCAACTATTCTATTTTGACAAAATTGTAAATTTTGTCTCAACTATTTTATTCAACAAAAATTGAAAATTTTGTTTCAACAATTTGGTTTCAACAAAAATGATATATTTTTGTTTCACTATTTTCTTACAACAAAATGTCCTTTTTATTTAACAAAACATGTTTTCTACATACGATTATTATTCAATTACATGCTAAGGGTGACAATTTTGACTAATAAAAATATAATTAACAAATGAATCTTTATATTCTAAATTAACATGATGTAGACAATATATTTAACGAACAACATATATTTTGATCCATTAAATCAATCACAACCAAATCAATCAATTTAAATTTTATATGGTGCATATATTTAATATTACAATCACAATCAATATATATATATATATATATATATTAAATTTTAGATCGAGAAATCTCACCTAAAGCTTTCCACTTCGCCAATTTTTTTAGATGAGCTCCAAATCTGTTCCAGATTGTTCCATCATGTAGATCTTGAATTTAAGATTCCAACAAAACTTAAATCGTCAAATTTCGTTTCTGTTTGAACGAGATATGATAGTTTAAAGATTTGATAATAATTTAATTAATTAAATAATTAAAAATTCTTTATTACATTCATTAGTCAAATAGTGGCCATTAATCTCCTTCTTCCTTTGTTCGTGATATGTTTTCCCGTAACCCAACCTCGCATCAAACTCTGCAAAATCGCCCTCACCTCGTTGCCCCAGCACCGTATCCAAGTTCGCCGTAGCCAAGCCCTGACCGCCCTCTGTCTGCCGATGGCCACCATGCCAAGCTCGCACCCCCAGCGCTCCCAATTCGAATTCGAACGCGGCTACTTCATGAGTGAAATCCAACCACCAGAAAACCCTAAACATCATCACAACCGTACATCTCGAAGGTCTCATCGAGCTCTTTAACTTTGCCTTTAGAAGTGGGTGGAATTACTGATTCGATTTTGAGAAAATTAAGGAGTTCGACCGGAGCGTTCTGGCCATTGAATCTGAATAGTGGCGGCTAGGTTTTGTAATGTTAGGGTTTAGGTTTTTTAAAGGGGTGGTATTCATAAAATAATATATTATTTAATTCTTTTAATTTTCAAAAGCCCGTTTACTCTTGATAACTCCAAATCCAGCCCAACGAGAGTTGTCCCAAACTAAATACCCCCGTTCCGGACATAATGGAATATGTTTCACCAGTCTGTTTGATCGTCTCATCCCACTTTTCTTTAATTTAAAATATAAAACATTTAATTATTTAATTTTATCGTTCATTTTAATTTACCGAGGCCACAGAATGACTCCAAAAATTACAGAAAAATAATATCTAACTATGTTTTGACGATACGGTTCTAACAAAACTAATTTCGTCGAATTTGAAGACTGTTTGAAAAATGGCCATTTTCAAGTCGATTAAATTTGACTAAAATCGGCAAAACATGTTTTCTTTTGGCACACTCACATATTGATTTTAAAAATTATGAAATTTTGAATCTTGCAATAATTTAACATTCCGGATTCAACCAAAGTGGTTTCGTCGAAAACGGAGGTCGTTTGCAAAATGACTATTTATACGGGCTATATATTATATTAAATTCTATAGCGACTATTCTGAATATTCAACTGACCATAACTTTTTCTTCCCGCTATGAAACTTCAGTTTTTCAGATTCGTTGGAAAGATATTTTAAAACGGATTCTAATATTTTTGGTTTCACTAAAATCCAATTTATTTTGAATTCTGTACATTCAGTCAAAGTTCAAATTCAAATTTTCAAACTACCGTGCTATTTCTAATTCCTTTTATAATTAAAATAAATTTTTTAATTTTAACTTCGATTTAAATAAATTCTTAATCTTTATTATTTAAAATAAATTATTTTAAATATTAAAAATCCATTAAAACTAAAAAAATAAAAAATTTAAATTGTTTCCAAAATTCCGGGTTCTTACAATCTCCCCCACTTAAAATCTTTTCGTCCTCGAAAAGGAACAGAGCTGAAAGTTGTTTAATTAACCAAATCAACTTTCATTCTTTTATTCGTTTTGATAATTTTATTAGTTGAACTAATAATCACACAACACAATCATCAATCAATTAGTTGATTAGCTTTGAAAATATATATAACTTTTATATATTCAAAAATCATATTTTCTAAGATCAGATTATATATATAATCACAAATACGTTAATTATGAACTTGTCACTCTCAACTCATTCTAGGGCATTTCTAACCCCATCTCTAATGAGTTTCTCATTCTAGGATACTACTGTTCTTGTCTCTAATGAGTATTCTTTTATAGGACATTACTAATCCTACCTCTGATGAGTCTTTTGTTCAGTTCCAACGAGTTTTACCCCAAAGATTTGAGCTAACCAGAGCTCTGATACCAACTGTAATGATTTGAATTTTGCTCGGACCTAATCGATCGTTAAGTCGACTAAGACCGTTCAAAACCCGAAAACGCTAACTGTGGGTATACAACACATCAGAACAGATAACAACAGACTTTTATAAACATTATAATAATGTTACATCAGAGTATAGAATATTAGAGTACATCGAATAAATAATAATACAACGGAAGACTAATTTACAATAAACTTAACACAATGCAGCGGAAGACTATCATTGCTCTGGCCATAGCTTTAAGCTTCGATCCAGAATCCTGCCTAATAAATAGATATCTGCAAATTAAGCTACTCGATTGCCCGTGTGGAAAATAAGGGCACCCAAGTTTGCCAGTGAAACAAACTACAGGTCAGTCACGAGATTGGTATGAGAAATCTTACATAACTTATCTAATAATAATAAGGCTAATCACAGGAACATGCCGCTAACGCGGAACGGGTTTACTCCATTGGACTGCCAGTGCAAGAAATAAAGTAAATCGTTAAACAACGCAATGCTTTTAGAAAAATAAAACCATTATAAGACTCAAGTCCCATCACACAATGCAACGCAAAACGGAGGATAGAGTTTTATCTTATAATGGTCAAAAATGCTTGATACGATAAAACGGATTTGATATTATTATTAGTGTATATATGTTTCAAAAACATTTCAATCATAATGTACCAATCATAGACGACATAGCTACCATATACTATGTCGCCATACTAGTTATACAATCAAAACCGTATGATGTCGTATTGGAAGTTGGATTTCCATCATGAACCAAGGCAAGGGATCGTCCTTACTGAATTTCGAGACACTCTAGCCCGTGCCTCAGGATACAGCCGCAACTGCACCTAGGAGCCACAGGGTCGGTCCCCAACTTACGTTGGTGGATTATATATAAATTCCTGAACAATACGTCTCCCCGCCCTATGCGGAGTAAAATAGAGCCACTAGGGACTCAAATACCGAGGCGCCTCGCAATCCATCCTCCACTTAAGTAAAAATGTCTGGGCTTTTAAAACCCTAACACCACTCCTAGCTAGAAAGAAACGTATGTCCTCCCTGGATCCTTCTCCTGTTTCTGGTTCATACCGGGGTGTGAGGCTTGCGAAGTATCGCTACACAAAGTTATGCTAAATAAAGCTGTGCTTTGATCATCAACCACAAGACTCTTCTTTTCAACAAAAGCCTTGATCATTTGCATCTTAACATGCCACATTGTCAATCCATACCATACCATTGATTTCTGCCAATACATAACTTCTAAGCTCGTACGTCTCAAAGAAGGGTGTTAAGCAAGAGAGTAAATTCTCCGCCACCAAACAGATATATATTTAGCAGAGATCAACGAATACAGCATAAAGGAATACAATGTCAGATATACCATCCATTTACAAGTCCGTTCTAGGTCTGAACGAAACCGGAGAAACCTTATTCCTCGTCCCATATGTCCAATGCAGGAGAGAGGTTCCCGCATATCCGTCGATCTCCAAGTACGTCTGGACGATCACCATTTATTACCTTGTCTTGGGATGCCTCCCAATCAAGACATCAGTAATCATCCAAACGATGTGAAGACCTCCGGTCTTCAACCACCATCTTCATCTTCGACTTTCAATCGTCACAGTAATTATTCAGAATGGGTTAAACCCATTCTTTCTGAATAACTCACGTATTTTATAATCAATAATAAATTTCTATAAAACACATCATACGCCTCATTCCAATCCAGAATATTCTTTTAAATAAATATTCACATTATTAGGGAAAGGTTCCCAGTAATTTTATCAAAGATAAATTCTTTTAAATTTATTCTTTAATCTTCTTTTTGAAGATTCATTAAAACTCCAATTTGGTTTTAATATCAAAAATCATTACTTTATGATTATTCAACTTTAAGAAATTAATCTTGTCTTTCACTAGGTTAAAGAACCAATGTCATTTAAAACACAATTCACGATAAACCCAAAATCATCTTCCATTAAATATGGAATTTTCACAGAAATCAAATCAATATAATCGATATAAATTTCTGAATCAGACTAATAATATAAATGGAATAATGGCAAAGCCTTTTAAATTCCATATATAATAACAATCTTCTTTCACAGAAGCTCATCTCGATTATTATTAAATCGAATCCCATTCAATTCCAATTCCTTCTATTAAATTGGAAAACTTTATTTTGGAAAATTTCCATTTAAATATTAATAATGATTTATAAATTTCAAATTATATTTTCACTGTTAATTGGGTTAAAGAACAAATGTCGTTTAAAACACAGTTCATGATAAACCCAATTCACATTTCATTTTATTCCAATTACTAAATATAATTGGAAACTTTGATAATCTTAAATAAAAGATTTATTCTTTTCATATGAGGTTTAAGAACAGTGTTATATAAGACACCATTCACGACAACCCAAAATCTAATTTATTATTTAATTCCAATTAAATATTAATTTATTGGAAAACTTGATTAGATTATTACCCTAGTTAATAACAAGTTAATTTCGATAAAAGCATATTTTTGTCTTTTCAAAAATGGAATTTTTCATCCAAAATCATTCCAAACCATTTATTATGATTTTACATAGTTTATCAATATTTTTAACGATTTTACCAAGGTCCGTACAGATGGTTTCCAATGACTGCCACCAAACTGCATCCATAACGACCTTTTCTAAAATTGATTTGGACATAAATCGAAATCCAACCGTTAGATTTCAAACTTCTTATATTCATTGAAAATCTCTTTTCGATACAAGCCCAACGGTTCCGGTTTTAGGAGAATCTGACGGTCGGATCTCCTGTTACCTCAATTTGAAGTTAAAGGTCGAAATTCGAGAACGGTCACTGCGCGGCGCGTTCTATTCAGGCCATTAAATATATATATAATATATATTATATATATATTTCGTCGATTTCCAATTAAATCGTATTTTATAAAATATTTATAAATTCGTTTAAAACGATTTTAACTTCATTTTCAATTTTAAATCAAAATTGAATATTTTATATCTTTATCATATTAAAATGATAATATTCCAAAATGTTAAATTTTGAAATCACTACTTTCCGATATTCATTATAAAATGAAATAAATTGATCGATAAACCCATTCGGGTTAACATGACATTTGCTACTTAACCCGACTTCATATTTATATATTTTTGTGTCCATCCAAAGATGGACATAAAAATCATAATTTTATTCTTCATTGAATATTATTTTAAAATATTCGTTATTTTAAAATATTCTTTATTTTAAAAGATTCTTTATTTTTGAATATTCTTTATTTTAAAATATTCTGAATCGAAATGCGACTCAATCAATTACCAAATAATTTCAGTTATATGGATTTCATACATCGCATGTATATAACAATAATGATAAATAATCATTAAACAATCCATTTACATCCAGAGTGAAATTTACAACTATGTGGGCATTACAATAAATAAATAACGCTCATCACATACTGTCAATCCATCGATTGACAATTAATTAAATATTGGGACTAGTGTATGTCAAATATCATCCCAATACCCGTGTGGGGTTTTCAAACAACAACAATTTATATAAATAAATCATTGGTTAACAATTTTAACCAATTCTAATTTGGTTTGAATTATTTTCTATTTAACAAATTTTCACTGTTTAAAATTATAAATGAATATTTATAATTTAATTTCAACTACCATATTAATATTAACATTATTATGATAATGTTTTAATCTAGCGCAAATCATATTTTTAAAATACGACCATTTTTATAATATCGCTAACATAATAATGAAATGTTTTAATCTTTAACATATTTTGAATGCATAACTAATGATCGTTTTAATCATTTCTACATGCACTATAAAAATGTAAATTTTATCATTGACATATTTTTGTTTCAACATAACATTCCCTAACAAAATGACATCTTTATCCTAACATGACATTATCTAATAAAATGACATTTTAATTTCACATGACATTATTCTAAATAAATGATATTTTTAATTAACATAACATGATTCTAACAAAATGATATTTTTAATTAACATAACATTCTCTATGTTTCTAAGGACAAATAAAAAGAATGTTTTATTTTCATAACATTTTCTATGCTATTTAATGACAAATAAAAAGGGATATTTTATTTGTATACATTTCTAATCTCAACATGACAAATAAAAGGAAATGTTTCTATTTGCATACAGTTAGTTCTATTTAAAAATGACAAATAAAAATGTAAATTTAATTGCATACAACGTTCTATCCTTATCATGACAAATAAAAATGTAAATTTATTTGCACCCAAATTTCTATCCTTAACACAACAAATAAAATGACTACTTTTATTGGTTTACAAATTCAATGTTAACATAACGCATAAGAATGATATTTTTATGTTATCGACAATTTTGATTCATCATCACAAATAAAAATGATATTATTATGTTGTTGACAATTCATCATAAAAATGTTTTTATATGACGATTCTAGTTCAACATAAAAATGATATTTTTATGTGACAATTCTAGTTTAACATAAAAATGATCTTTTTATGTGACACAGACATAATTCAACAAAAATGTATTATGTTTTGACATAAATATATTTAACAAAAATGTTATTTTGTTTAGACAGAAATATGTTTGAAAAAATATAATTTTTGTTTTTAACACTTTTCTATTTAAAAAATATGAATATTTTGTTTTAACACTTCTCTATTTAACAAAAATGAATATTTTGTTTCTGACATTACATTATCTAACAAAAATGATATTTTTAATCTAAGATAACATTTGCTAATAAAATGATATTTTTTATTCTAACATAACATTTGCTGACAAAATGATATTTTTATATGACGTTTCTAATTCAACATAAAAATGATATTTTTAAGTGACAAATCTAAATCAACATGGAAATGATGTTTTTAAGTGATAAATCTAAATCAACAAAAAATGATGTTTTTATGTGACAAATCTAAATCAACATAAAAATGATGTTTTTATCAACTATTCTATTTTAACAAAATTGTAAATTTTGTCTCAACTATTTATTCAACAAAAAATGATAATTTTGTTTCAACAATTTGGTTTCAACAAAAATGATATACTTTTGTTTCACTATTTTCTTACAACAAATGTCTTTTTTATTTAACAAAACATGTTTTCTACATAAGATTATTATTCATTTACATACTAAGGGTGACAATTTTGGCTAATAAACATATAATTAACAGATGAATCTTTATATTCTAAATTAACATGATGTAGACAATATGTTTAATGAACAACATATATTTTGATCCAATAAATCAATCACAACCAAATCAATCAATCTAAATTTTATACGGTGCATATATTTAATATTACAATCACAATCAAAATATATTTATTTATTTATTTTAATTTTTAGATCGAGAAATCTCACCTAAAGCTTTCCACTTCACCAAAAATTTTAGACGAGCTCCAAATCTGTTCTAGATTGTTCCATCATGTAGATCTTGAATTTATGATTCCAACAAAACTGAAATCGTCAAATTTCGTTTCTGTTTGAACAAGATATGATAGTTTAAAGATTTGATAATAATTAATTAAATAAATAACTAAAAATTCTTAATTACATTCATTAGTCAAACAGTGGCCGTTAATCTCCTTCTTCCTTCGTTCGTGATCTGTTTTCCCGTAACCCAACCTTGCATCAAACTCTGCCAAATCGCCATCACCTCAACGCCCTAGCACCGGATCCAAGATCGCCGTCGCCAAGCCCTGACCACCCTCCGTCCGCTGATGGCCACCATGCTAAGCTCACACACCCCCAGCGCTTCCAATCCGACTTCGAACGCGGCTCCTTCACGAGCGAAATCCGACCACCTGAAAACCCTAAACATCATCACAACCGTACATCTCAAAGATCTCATCATGTTATTTAACTTTGCCTTTAGAAGTGGGTGGAATTATTGATTCGATTTTGAGAAAATTGAAGAGTTCGACCGGAGCGTTATGGCCATTGAATCTGAATAGTGGCAGCTAGGTTTTGTAATGTTAGGGTTTAGGTTTTGTAAAGGGGTGGTATTTATAAAATAATATATTATTTAATTCTTTTAATTTTCAAAAAGCCCGTTTACTCTTAATAACTCCAAATCCAGCCCAACGAGAGTTGTCGCTAAACAAATACCCCCGTTCCAGACATAATAGAATATGTTTCATCAGCCCGTTTGATCGTCTCAGCCCACTTTTTTTAATTTAAAATATAAAACATTTAATTATTTAATTTTATCATATATTTTAATTTACCGGGGCCATAGAATGACTCCAAAAATTTCAAAAAAATTATATCTAGCTATGTTTTGACGATACGGTCCTAAAAAAACTAATTTCATCGAATTTCAAGACTGTTTGAAAAATGGCCATTTTCAAGTCGATTAAATTCTACTGAAATCGACAAAACATGTTTTCTTTTGCCACGCTCGCATATTGATTCTAAAAATTATGACCGACCACTCATTTCGCTTGAGTGTATCGAATGTATATCACCAACGGTTGGGCTCAAACCACCGTTTCCCGAAAAGGGACAGCATCGAAATAGATTAAACAAGCAAATAGGAATTTCTGTAGATAGGTGATTATACACCCTAATGGGAGCGACTCACATAGCCATGCTGCCTGCCCGATTTTTGTCATTTCCCGGTTGTGAGGCTTGAGGTTTGAATTCCCTTTTGGAACATCTGGTCACCATTTACTTTGAATGCCACATCGTCAGATCCGCCAGATATCACTAATTGACGTCCACAAAAATACTCTAGTTATTTGGCTGGAGAAAAACCATTTCTCCGCCATCAACTATGGTACGTTTGGAGAAATCAAAGTACGTAACTCCTTTGGAAATACTTTGTCAGATATCTGTCCATACAAGTCATCCAGGAACAGGATGAACCGAAGGTACTCTCCTACTGCATCCAATATAGGAATCACCTCATGGATCAGTAGCGAAAAGTCCTTGCAACCCATAGATTCCAACCACGATAGAATCAAAGCTTATCTCTGCTTGCAAGGCAGAGAATCTTAGTGGTTCTTTGATTTATGAAGATCTACGGTCTTCAATGCTCCATCTCGATCTTCTTCTAATATCTTCATATATTTGTTGGTCGGAATGGTTTTCGAATATAAATTCGATCACGGTCTTTCCGTACCAACAATCGTATTGGACAGATTTGATAGTCGGTGATTTAACTATCAAAATAACAGTGATTCAATCATAATAATCCAGCGATTTCACTGGTTCAGTATTCAGCATCACTTGGCCTTTTAATTAAACAAATGCACATTTAAAACTCTTAAATAATTCGATATTACGAATATAGTTTTCCACTACTTATATAACATAAGATTATTCTTTCAAACAAATTCATTTTAATATTTAGGAAAATTCTATATCATCTCCAGTTCTCTATTTTCAATTTCAAACATTTAACTATTATCTAATATTGAGAAATTAACTTAACTTATTACTCGTAAAACAACGTTACGAGATATCCTCTATTTCATTACTTGAAAACAAAATCAATGTTTATTCTTAAAGGATAAAACTCAACTTTATAACTTCTTTCTAACCCGAAAGATATTATTATATTTTCATGCAAACCCTTTTTAAAAACTTATTAAAATTAAATAATATTCATTTAACTATTTTATTCTCAACGTACTAACTTATTAATAATCTCAATTAAAAGGGTCGATTTACTCAATTCAAATCACAATTATCTCATTTACCGATTCCAATTAATTTTCACATTAAATTAATTAATAATATAATTAATTTAAATAATTCAATTTAGTTTTTCTTAACGAAACAATTATTCGCTTTAACCGTTAGGTTAGTTTCCTATTCTCATACTTATAAGTCTGATTAATATCAGAATTTACTTTATAAAATCAATTAGTAATTAATCAAAGTCTTTAATAAATAAAATATTTATTTATTTCTCTTTTATAAACTTTTATTCAAAATAATATATTTCAAAATCTATCTCCAGTTATAAAATAAATTTATAACTTCATCTCTATTGATTCACCTGACGGTGAATCAATATAAACAAAACAATTTACTTTTAGGCTATTTACTGCCGATTACTCAACCAATATAGCTTATTGGTTAAAACCAAACACAGGGTAAATTTTCAATCAATAATCACTACTCAAATCAATTATCCAATCATGACAGTTCATATGTAATAATATGAAAATAAATAATATATTTTGAGGAATCCGGTTGGATCCCTCCAACCTGTTCTTCCCTGTATACAAACGGTTATTTCCAAACAGTTCAAACAATCCAAATAGATCAAACAATTCAAACAGATCAAACAATTCAAATAGATCAAACAATTCAAACCATTAAACACGTTTATTGATAAACGTGACCAACAAGGTAAGTTACCTTTATTGGAAACAATCGTTAAAATAACGATTTTGTATTTCATTGAAATTAAACAACGGTTTAATTTCATCAGTTAAATCAACAAATATATAATTAGCAAACAGTCAATCATCAGCAAACAGAAAACACAATAAAAACCCAATTTATATAAAATATAAATGGGAAAAATACTGAGTGAGTTTAACTCACCTTGAATTGATTCCGTTGTTGAACGGTTCGGTTACAATCAAATTAAACAGTAGTTTAATTTAATTGTAAATCTCTGACGTCACCATATCTGTCCAGATTAGTTCCAGCATGCAATATTCACTGCTACAGTCCCAATATCACCAATTTCGTTCAATTCTGATAATATGTGAGAAAATTATAATTGTTTTAACTCATAATTTTATACTAAAATTTATTTACTATGCTTTAATTACAAGGTTAGTATTTTAAATTACTTTTACTTCACCGCTTAATAGATCAGATACTTCTTCATCCACGCGCTCCTGTTCAACACTGATACTTATGACCTTATAGTGCCTGCATTGTCCCAAAGCATATTTAAGTTAATTAACAGTTCTCTTTTTAATTAAATAATTATTTCCAAATTAAAAAAAATTATTTCTTAGTAAGAAAAAATTATGTAAATTACTTGGCCACTGTTCAGATTAAAATAGCAACCGATATTGTCCTTCGTTCATTCCGTTGTGATCACTGAGTCATTTCTGGTATAAGGTCCCTGTATCGCTTCCTGCGTTTAGACAGAATTAAATTACCAAATACCTTCTAATAAGGTTAATCGCAAATAAGAAATCACGGTTTCAAATTGATCTCACTTGTTCTAATCCTCGTACTGTTCTTTCCTCACACAGCTTCCCTTCGATTCAAACAGCATGCCTGCATATCTTAGTTTAAATATTTCCACCTTTAATTACTTAAATTAAAACTAATGTATTACTAAATTTTGTTTTGATGCTAATAATTACGTTCAAAATGATTGGGTTGATCTTTTCTTTTGTTTCAATGCTCCCAGTTTCGGTCACCTTCCCAATGTCCTATACCGAATTACCACTTAGTTAATACCCCAAATTTGTTAACTAATCTACCATAAAACCTTAGTTAATTAAAATAAATTACCATTTACAAATTTCGTTACCTTCCTGTACCCAAATGTTCCTAGTTTCCAGGCCAAACCTTTATTCCTCGTTCACGCAATTGAATCCCTGACTATCATTTGTTTCCTGAAGACCATGCTTCCACTTCAAAGACAAAACGCACGCACCCCTTTTGTCACAAGCCTGCCGCACCTCAGATGGACCACTGGTCGGCCCTCAAGTCACATCGGACTGCGCGCCGCCGTGCCCTCCATCCACGCCCCGAGTATCCCTCCACCAGTCATCCGTTTGTTTTCCGTTCTCCTTCGAACACAGGAAGTTCGATCTCGAGTTCTGGCCTTCCCAGTGCACTGAATCCGATCCTAACTAGCCATGTAGAAGGACTTGAGTTGATGAGCAAGTTTGTTAAAGAACTTGTTCGAATAAAGGCTGGAATTGGTCGTTATTTGATGAAGAAAGTTTGAGAATATGGGTTGTTAGTTTTAGTATGTGGCGGCTCGGATAAGTGTTGACCACAAGTGAAATTTGTTGACGCGAAATAAGGGTTGTGTGTGGGTATATATAGGGGATGTTTGGAATTTCGTAATATTATCGAAACTTCACCATGAAGTAACACGCAGAAACCACCACAAACAACTTCTATTTATTGATAAAAAAATTTAATCTTGGTATAAAAAGGTATTCCGGACCCAATGGGACAAGTTTCGTCGAAATCCGACATCGTTTGAAAAAAATTCCTTTATAAAACCAGAAATAAACACGCGTTTAAATTTTCCACGATCATAAAATAAATCTAATCAACTTGAAATTTTGGAATCCTACAATAATTTGTTAATACGAACCCAATGGCACTAGTTTTGTCGCACTCCGAGACTGTTTCCCTGGTAGGCTATTTTTATCGCGCACCGAAATACCATTTTTGATGCCAAATTACCCGGTATCCAAAAATAACAAATTATATACCTATTCTGACTCTAATCGACGATACGAACTCAACGGAATTAGTTTCGTGGCTTAATTCGATCGTCTGTTCAAGTTATACCCAAATAACCCTTTATTAAATTAATTACGCACTATAGAAATTAACTGGGCATTTATGGCTACCGTGGTCACATACGACTTCGGTCTGCCACGCAATTCAACATCGTACAATAATTTAACGATACGGTTCTAATGAAACTGATTTCGTTGAAAACGAAGTCCATTTGCAAAACGGCTATTTTAACGCGTATATTTTAATAACGATTTCCATAGCGACTATTTTAAAATTTAATTTGGCCATAACTAACCAACTATAACACGAAACCGGATTTTTCTCTTTCATATGAAAGTTATAATCAACACGGTTCTAACGTTTCTTGTTTCACAGAAATCCGACTTATATCGGATCCTGTATATCGAGTTGAAGTTCAAAATCCAATATTACGAACTTCCGCGTTATTTTGAGCTCGTTTTATATTATAAATAAAATTAACGTTAAAACTTCCATTTAAATAACGAATTAAATATTAAACCCATTAATATTCCAAATAAAATATTTAAACAAGTAAATTAAAAAAAATTGACGGTCAAAAATACGGGATGTAACAGATATTTTAAAACAGATTCTAATATTTTTGGTTGCACTAAAATCCGGTTTATTTTGAATCCTGTAGATTCAATTAAAGTTCAAATTCAAATTTTCAAACTACCGTGCTATTTCTAACTCCTTTTTTAATTAAAATAAAAAATTCCGTTTTAACTTCGATTTAAATAAATTTTTAATTGTTATTATTTAAAATAAATTATTTTAAATATTAAAAATCCATTGAAATTACAAAAATAAAAATTTTAAATTGGTTCCAAAATTCTGGGTTGTTACAATGGTCAACCCCACTTCACCACTCGCAGTCGCTGACATAAGCTCCTCCACTACTGAGCAATGCCACCTTTCAGCCTTCAACCACAAAAACCATGCTGCCGTCGTGTTATACCTTCACGCATCACACACTCCACGTTCTTTTTGGCTACAACAACCTTAAACAGAAAACTCCTCCTTTGCTGATACAACACCCTGCAACTACACCTCCCATGTTTAAGCCTACACCTTCCTATACATGAAGATCTGCCATAAAAGGAAAACACACACCATGCTGCTCTCCCCCTCCACGCTACATGAAAAGAAAAGGACATCACCTCCTACTTCGTTGACCAGAACGCTACTCATCGACCCCGAGCTTCCATTCATGTCGTGCATCAGACACAAATATGTCAGGGACACCTGAACGGCTCTGCTTCGCGACACACATAATTATACGCACAATGACATGCACCATACACTGACAGCCACCTCTCCCCTCATGCGCAGATCGTATGGAATATATATATATATATATACACACACACACATATACATATATATTGGGAAAAATCTTGTTATGGAAAACGAAAGAAAAGAAAGTCTGTTTTGGTGATCAAAAGGAAGATGAAGACTTGTTCCCCATACTGCTTATATAAAAGAAGAAAGCTTCACGAGGAAGGAAATGTTAGCATGCGATGTCAGCAATTTTTCTTACTTAGGCTTCTAGGCTTATGGTGACTATAGAAATAGGATTTGAAAATTTAGTTTTGTTGCTTTTCATTGATTAATATACGGTATGGCATGTAGAGGTTTTTCTTCCCAAATAAGCATGGCTCTGTGTTAATTTTTATGTCTTTTATTTTATTTTGATTTAATATCGGTGACAATAACCAAGGATTTTTAGTTTTAAAGTTAACGTACCCCGCTATATAAAATTCCATTCGCATACGACTCGTTATCGACAGAAATAAATATACTATCGTGCCTAGCAGTGTGCCACGATCACAACCATATAATAAAACAGACAAGTTAACTAATTCTATGAAATTTCCATTATGCTGATATAGGGTGTAAATACTCCAAATAAAAAGTTTCTTATTTCCCAAATTAAGAATTACAGTAAAATTCTAAAAATTAAATTATAACTGCATCTCAGAAATCTTGTCCAGATTCGAAACCAATATTTAGTTATATTAAATAAACTATTATGGTCCATAAACGATTCCATAGCACTATTTGAATATTTAAATTGGACATATCTTACAATTTATACAATGGAATCTTGATTTTTCTCTTTTATTAGAAAAATATAGTCACATAGATTCGAACGGTTCTTGTTTCACAGAAATCCGGCTTATAACATACTCTGTATATTCTATTGAAGTTCCAATCGTAAATTACGAACTACCACGCCATTTCGAGCTCGTTTTAATTAATTTATAAATATATAAATTCGAACTCCATTTTCTGGTAATAAATTCGATATATAATTCATTAATATCACCAATATCAATATTAAAATAGATTTTAATATTCATAATTAACGTTCAAAAATCTGGGACGTTACATGAAGACGGTGGTTGAAGACCGGAGATCTTCACATCATTTGGATTATTGCTGATGTCCTGATGGGGTATACGACCCAAGATGAGGTTATAAGTGGCGATCGTCCAGACATACTTGGAGATCGACTGGATATGCGAGGGCCTCTCTCCTTTATTGGACATATAGAATGAGGAATAAGGTGCCTCAAGTTTTGTTCAGACCCAGAACGGACTTGCAAATGGATTGTATGTCTGACATTGTACTCTGCATTGTATTTGTTGATCCCTTCTAAATATATATCTGTTTGGTGGCGGAGAATTTATTCTCTTACTTAACACCCTTCTTTGAGACGTACGAGCTTAGAGGTTATATATTGGTAGACATCAATGGTATGGTATAAATTGACAGTGTGACATGCTGAGTGCTGCGGGCAGATAGATCCAAGCTTTTGTTGAAAAGAAAAGCTTAGGGGATGATGATCAAAGCATAGCTTAATATAGTGCAGCTTTGTGTAGCGTCAATTCAAGAGCCTCACACACTGGTATGATGGTGAACTGTTGGTTAGATTAGTATACTTTCGAGATGAGGATGGGCAACCTATGGGTTAAGATTTGACAACTTTTAGGGTTATCACGGATTCGATCGACCGAGGTGACCTGGGTGTGTCTCTCCACACCCAGAGGGATAGGGCTTATACCTGATTCCCAGAAGGAGAGAGTAGTGTTTTCCAAAGACCTGGACGTAAGCTGCAGTGATACTCGTAATCCTGGATATAGTGAAGACGTGTATTACGGTGTTTTCCAAACCCTGGACGTAAGCCGTGGAAATACACTTTGTGAGTAACCTTTCGAATCAGCAGCCATCATGATGGAAATTCAACTTCCAAATACGAAACTTTACGGTTTTAATTGGAAACCTATATGGCGACATAGTAGGATGGGGTACTATGTTATCTAGGATTGATACATTTATATTCGAAGTTGATTTCTACACTACGCACTTATAGTAATAAAAGATAAATTTTGCATATAAAGCATAATTGGCTATTATAATGTAAAACTCTATCCTCCGGCTTGCGTTGCATTGTGTGATGGGACCTGAGTCTTATAATCGCTTCATTATTATTTTCTTTAGCATTGCGTGTTTCTTTTATGGTTTTCATGGGAGGAAACCCATTCCGTGTCATACGGCGTGGTCCCGTGATTTACCCAACTTTAAAATAAAATTTAATGACTGGCCCGGAGTTTATTATTTTCACCTAAACTCTAGATGCCCATATTTTCCAAACTGGTAGCTTGTAGTTTTAGTTTTGCAGATATTTTTAAACAGGATCCTGGATTATGGTTGGAGCTATGCTCTGGATTATTCGGAATCTTCCACTATACATATTTATATTTCCCGCTGCATTGTAATTTAAATTCTCTGATATTATTTTTTTGTTGTGTTTCAATTATTGTACTCTGATATATTCTGTACTCTGATGTAAAATTGTTGTAATAGCAATGAAATGTTCTTTTATTTTTTGTTATGATGTGTTGTACTCCCATAACAGTTCGAGGATTTCCGACTTTCGGATCAGACCTGTGTGGTTTATGGTCAGTTCTAAGGGTGGGGATTTTCAGGTTGCTACATATAAAAGATATATAAATTTATATTTTACAAAAATATCAAACGTATTTTAAAAAAATCATTTCAAGTTCTATATGCCCTATTAACATAGCTATGTACTATATATATTTGTACACTTTCAATATATATTTTGAAACAAAATATAAGTAAATAAGTAGCCAAACTAAATTGAATTGATATTTTTCTATTGAGAAGATGTCCTTTTAATTTTTTATATAAAACCAAAGCAAGGAGTAGTGAAATTTAAATATAAAATAAGAAAAGATTTAAAAAAAATAGATTGGTATAATTATATGTATACTATGGTGTATCGACACATGGACCAAAATATCTAGAATTATAAAAGAGATAAATTCCTATACCTAACTGTGTACATATTTATATATCCTATATCCTAATCTTATAAAATGTAATTGTACATTAATATTAATATTTAAAATATTACTAAAATAATTTTTGAATTTAAAAATTAAATTTCGAATTGTGAATTTGATTTTAAAATTCATGGAAATTCAGAGAAAGCAAGTAAGCAATCTAGCAACCATTCAATCAAGCAATTTTAATCAAAGTAATGCAAACACATAACTATTTTTAGATCAAATTTTCAATATCTACTGAGTCATGAATAGCTATAAAGAACATATTTGAATTGTCTGTCTCTTGTTCTTCGTCACCGAAAGATAAATTTGAATCATCTTGTATGGCAGTATACACTCCTTTCCTTTTCTTCAGTGAATCATTATTTTGGAGGATATTTCTGTCCATCTGAATGTGGACAATCTCTTTTCAAGTGGTCTGATTCATCACAATTGTAATATCTAACATTGTTTGAAATCTCTTTATTTTTCAAAGAATTCTTGTGCCCATTTCTCTTGGGATTGCTCATCTTCCTATAATTTAGAAATTTTCTAAAATTTCTAGTCATCAATGCTATCTCTTCATCGCGATTGCTCTTTGAATCTGAATCTTTGATTATTGCATTGAATGCTATTGGCTTCTTTTTTGATGACTTATATTCTCTCCTTCCATGGATTTGTACTTCAAATGACATTAGATTTCCAATTAATTTTATAATTTGAAAAGTACCGATATCATTAGCCTCTTCAATTGCCAGAGTTTTTTAAATCTCATTTTGGAGTTAATGAATCCACGATTTTACCGATTTAGTCTTCCTCAAACAAGAACTTTTGCAAGGGAAATTTGTTAATGCAAAATAACCTGGAATCACTTTTTGCAATCCTTCATCTTTTTAACTTCGTTGTTCTTTCATTTTTATTAACCACACATATATATCTTTCAAAATTTGACGACAAGATCTGCTCTATTCGACGGACTTGTTTCCCTTGAATTTATATCTGAATTTTGAAGGAATGGACACTTCAACCACAATTTCATTGTGGATTGCTAATTATATATACATTTTCTCTTCTAAATATATGAATGATCATCTTATTTCTTTTAATCTATAGTTGTCAAAATTAACTCTTCCCCTACAAAAATAACACAACTTTTTAAAGAATCAAGTGACTTTTTAAAATAACTAAATGTAGTTTTAAACAACAACATCATGATGGTTCTATGACATATCCATACCTAAATATCATTAACAATTTTTATCAAAAAATTGCCATTAATCCTTTTTCAAAAATCAAATTAATGAAACTATAAAATCCAATGCTCTGATACCGAGTGTTGGGAATGTGGATTATGGACTTTAAGGTTAACTTAACACCAGAGGGGGTGAATAGTGTTTAACAGAATCTATGAATTTCTTGAAATCCTTTTGAATATATTAAAATCAAATGCAAATCACATATATGTAACAATAACAGAATCAAACACAGATGCAAATAATAAGTAAAAGTAGCAAAGGAAAGAACACACCAGAATTTTATACTATTTTGGAGTTACCCTACATCCAGTCCCACATAACTTAAGGTTATGCAAATTTCTTTTCAAATAAATGTCAAAATTACAATCCTTGATTTCAGGGCTAGGAGGCACACCCCTACATGCTTTCGATCATAGGGAGCTTTGGCCACACTACAAGATCAACTAATTGATTTACGAACTACATTCACACCCAATGGATTTAACTTGGCTACAACCACATTAGTTGATTTGTACGGGCTACAACCACACCATTTCAGAAATAGTTTGGTAGAGGGACTCGATAATACTTTGATCTTTCGATCTTTGACTACAAATGCTCTTATAAATCAGAACAACACTTAGATCTTCCAAAGAGCGGTAGAAAATTAAACTAGAGATGATCTGGTTTGATCCTCTTTGAATTTCGGTAGAATTGGTTATGGATTCTTGATATTTAGAAAGTAAATGGACTGGAGAAGAAAGAGTGAAAAAGATAATGAAAAGTAGTTAAAAATTCATTTCTGGTTGGGTATTTATAGAAAATCAACAGCTGTGTCCATTCATGAAGATATTTAAATGAATAAACACATCTTTTGAAATTTGGATTTTTTGAAGAAAAAAAAGCTATGGTATCCGCTTGAGTCATTCCCCTATGTGGACAAGTCCTTTGCATTTTTGAAAATGACAGAAATGATGTTTAAATATATCAAGGTAATTCTAGAGTTTACATAAACTATTTTTCTATATTATAAATGAGTATAATAGAGTAAGATAATATATTTAAAAAAAAGTTATAATATATAAAAGTGGTATTAAAATTCAAGTATACATTAAAATTTTGACTTTAAAACTTGTTAAACAATTCTAAAACTTTGTAAAACATTTTATTTATAATATAAGTAAGTAATAACACTTGTTAAACATTTTAGAAATTGATTTAATAATAGAATACTTAACATATAAAATTATAAATGAGAATATAAGAAAATAAAATTAAAGATATAATTTGAGATTAAGAATATCACCTTGAAATTTAAAAACAACAATAAATTACAAAGATAACAAAGAGTAAAATATTTTAAAATAAGAAATATTTAGAGATAAAAAATAATGTATTCAAAATAGCTTTGATTTTGAGGCTAAAAAATCAAAAAGGAAATTTGCAAAATAATTTTGAAAAATACTTTTGGAAGTTCATGGGTTCCATCTCATTATTAAAATCTGAATAAAGATGTTACTTCTGTTATGAAGTTTTAATAAAAAATCTAGGCTCTATACTTATCTTGATATCATGAACTCCGGATGCTCATGAGTCTTCGATCTTGAATTCTTCATCTATGTATTCTTCAGTCTTGAATTTTTATACTGTATAGTCTTCATTCTCAATGCCTACCGCATGTATATTCTACGTACACACACACACACACACACACACACACATATATATATATATGTATGTATGTATGTATGGACAATAGTGTTAGTATATAAACCTCGAGCACATCAATGGCCGCCATGGCCAATCCTTCTCCTCAAAAATTGTCTTTTCTCAGCGCCATTCATCCTTCACTTGTGTCATTTCCTCTTCCTAACCCGCCTATGATCCCAATGCCTCCTTCTCCCGAACCTCCGCCCGCCTCTTTTCTGCCTCATGTTCCTTCTCCACCGGTCCCTGTGCTTCCCACTATCAACTGGTCCTCTCTTTTTGCAATGAAGCCGAAGAACGTAGGGGTTTACGCTCTTCCGTCTTTTTCCCTCAAGTATGCTAGTGACCGGTTTCTCCTTACGGAAGACATTATTTAGACTAGTGTTGAGGAATGGAATGAATACTTAGTGGGGTTCTTCCTTGATGCACCACTTTCGTACTCCGCCGCAGTGAATCAACTCAGGTGAGTATGGAAGCCATGTGGATCCATCAAGATCAAGTCAAATGGGAATTTATTTTTCTTTCTTCTCTCTAGTGCTGAAGGTAGGAAAAAAATTGGATTTCGATCCAGTTATTACAAGAAACAAGTTGTACATAGTATAAAAATAGGATGCATCTTTAGGAAATTCGGATATTCGAAATGTTCCAGTGTGGATCAAGTTATTTTTGACATACCTCTTTCACTACAAGAGAAACAGGATTTTCCAACGGCCAGGGGTCGTTGGCGACTGTTGGAAATCCCGTTAGAATTCGTTGGTAAATCTGCTGGTATACGGATCAACGGCTTCCAACGACTTCCAATGCACACGACGCCTATTTTCCAACGGCTTCCAACCGATACATATGGCCACGTGTCCATTATTTCTGGCCAAAGGGACGTTGGAAAAGGATGAAAACCGTTGAAATTTAGCTGTTTGACGCCGCTGGAAGCCATTGAAATGATAGGACCAATAAGCCGTTGGAAGTCGTTTACCGCCATTGGAAATCCAGGTGTTTTTTTTAGATTTCAGAATTGCCACTTCAAGCCACACACCACATATCACTACTAGAAAAGTGGACATATTCGACACTAATTTGTGTGCGTTGCATGAAAAGTGTGGCGAAAGTTATGCTTTCTTTGATCTTCTGTAACAATATTCATATGTTGTTGCATTAGACGTGTATGCACTATTGCAGTTGGAATTCTAGTGTTGTGACGTGCAGTACCAGTTAAAAGCGTTGCATTACACCAATTAAAAATACAACTCATCAATCCACGTCATCATAAATGAAAATCACAACCGTTGATCCATGTAGATCAATCGATGCTACCCTTCCTCTATTTCCCGCTAACATTTTCATTCCTGCGGTACTTTTTCATTTCTCCAATCCAGTCCCTAATACGCTTTTTCATTTTGCAACTAATCAAACCTTGCTCCACCAAAATCAATTTCTAATTTCCCCCAATTTGGACTGTATTCT
This sequence comes from Allium sativum, assembly GCA_030737875.1. Lineage (NCBI taxonomy): Eukaryota > Viridiplantae > Streptophyta > Magnoliopsida > Asparagales > Amaryllidaceae > Allium > Allium sativum. The sequence goes on along the minus strand of CM060919.1, from coordinate 479,853,416 downwards.
TTTTCTTTTTCAATGAAATCAACCTTCCTCTAATTTCCCCGGATTCGCATCTCATCTTCTTCAACATGGTAAATATACTTCTTTCAATTGTAAATCTAATTAACTGGATTTTATTCGAATCAATGTCTACTTTGTCTATTCTATTCCCTCTTCCAAGTGTCAGTAACAGTAGTTACTCTTTCAATCACCATATATATCCACTTAACACAGTGTTTTCAACAACAAGAAGTAGAAGAAAAGCAGTGGATAGTAAAATAAAAATTTTGCTGGCTTCTTCTTCTTAGCGTGAATCTCGGGGTCAAGAAGATCGGGCAGTTGAGGATGGGCTTGGAGTTCATTTCGATATGTCAGATTTTGCTGTAAGTAATTACGTCAGCATTAGCCTTCATGGACGGGTGAGTTGTTCATTTTTTTGGTAGTTCCCCTACTTTTAATTTCAAGTCATGTTGATTGGTAGTCTATTAGCCGGATGAGTTGATATATGAAGCGACGATAAAAAATGAGAAGAGTCCCTTGCATAATTCGAGAGTCGTGCTTAGGGAGTTGACTAGTGTGCAATCACAGAGGAGAGGTAGAAGAGCATTAGAGGTTGGCTATTTGTCAAATTATTAATTGAATTTTGCAGAAAGAAATTGTGTTTTTCTATAAAAAAAAATTGTGAAATGTTGAGATAGGTTCTGAAGAAGCTGGCACGCAGACAGATAATATACCACTCTTATGCAATGCAGGTGCATGGTTATGTGTCTCCTTTGAGCAATGGGAACGGATCATTCAAGTTGGTGCATATGGTAAGTTTGTCCTGGGTTGTAAGCAATTTTATGATAATTGATATGATATGTGGTACTTGATCCTGAAAACCTCATAGCTGTCCAATCTATACATATTTAGGCTGGGCTCATAAGTAATGTTATATATTCTTACTCGAAGAGTCTATCAGATAAACTGGTGATAATGCAAGGGATCTTTTGACAGATTAATCACATTCATGTACTCTTGAATCTTGATTACTTTTCAAATGCAATAAAACAGTTCAAAACTCATTTTAGCAATGGTTTTTTTTCCAGCAAACATTTTTATAGGATTAAAAAGAATCAAAATGAACACTCAAAGCCCCACCATGGTTTTCAGATACATGGCCTAAGTACAGTAAATGATATGTGAATAATGTATCTTTCTTGAAACTCAACTACGCATATACAAATGCCAAAGCTCAGGTAGCAAATCTGGTTGCTTTGGGCATTGGCATCCTCATTCGGTTGAATTCTGCTTAACTCAAGTAAGTTGCGAAATTAATGCAACGTTAAAATGCCATGCACTTGATCAGGGACTGATAGGAGTATGCATTTGAGTGACAATCTTATCAATATCATCGCGTGTCATTACAAGCGTATCATGTTGAAGGATGTTATACACATTCAGACCAATTGATGGCAAAACATTTACGTAGTGGAGGTTTGGAGTGGCAAATTTGAGATTGTCGTTTATAAGGCCGCCATCCACCAACAGAACCTTCTTTGTGTTCTCCATTTGAGAAACATACTTCACTATGTTCTTTGTCTAGTGGTTAGGAAGCTCGAGGTCCTCAAATACTATAAGTTTTCTCTCTGCTGCTCGAGCTGATAAAGCGATCTTCAGTCCAAGACGTCGGACCTTCTTATTAAGTTTGAATGCATGCCTGCAAGGCTTATGCCCATGCACAATTGCACCACCCCTAAACTGTGAACCCCGCAGTGTCCTATGCCTTGCTCTTCCAGTACCCTTCTGATTGTCATCATTTTCAAAATTAGTAACATTTATTACAAGGTCTTGACATTGCAATACAGTCCGATCAGGTTTTAAGTTTGTCTGCTTTTTCAACAGCTCGGCTGGAATCTGGCTTTCACTTCTTCGTGATTCTTTGTTATTGATTGCAACTATATTCTATACAAATTGTTATAATATATGAAAATTGAAAGAATGGTAAACCAATTTATCGAATATCTTTAGTACCATGGGAGTTACTCTCTTCACCATTGGCTTCAACTTTCAAATTAGCTGCCAACTTTAGAGGCAACTTTGGCTTGGATGAAGAGTGGGCCAGGAGGGTGGGCGAGATACAATTGGAGGGCTAGTTGTTACTCGCCAGTTGTGTGTTACTAGATTTTTATGAGAGATCTCTTGATCGGTGTAAGTTTAATGAATCTTTCACTTGTATGTTGTTACTTTCATTGTTGTAGTAATACAGCAGTGTTTATCTTATCAGGTAAACTACTTGCATAGCCATGGCCTCGCTCATACGGAACTACTTTTATCAGGTAAACTACTTTTAGTTTCACCAACATCCTTTAATATTATTTTATCCTGATGACATACTCCTTTCGAACTCAAACTTTTAGGGGTTTTCAGTGTGTATCCGAGATCCGCATCAACGGCAAAACTGAAAAAAATATTATTATGCACGTACCTATGAAAACATTCTAGATCAGTAGGATTGATGACTTGTAATGGTATTTGCTACTTGATTAAACATTGCAAATTAGTATTCATATGGTCAACTCTAAATTCCATAAGATTTATTTGATTTCATCTACAAATGAAGGCTGTTCTATTTAAATATATGAAACTTAGGTGCAGTCATAACTAACCTATAGAGATTTTACCTTTAAACGTATGAAATTGCATATTTTATTGGTTTTTATTTGTTGTGCCTTTGTTTTCTATATGCTTTTTTTTTTAAGTTTCAAATTTATTTCTCTCAGGATGCTAATAGAAAGGCATTAAGTCACGAACAAATGCTTCAGATTTGAGGCAAGCACATGAAAGTATAAAATGAACATGACATCAGTATACTACAAGGAAATTACAAGAAATGTGTTACAAGAACAGGACAAGAGTGATTAACAATGCTAACATAAGAAATTTTAAGGTAAATTGAAGTCATAAAATTCAATCGTGGTGGATTATAAATTCCAGGACATGTTGAAATCAACTATCAATTAACATCCCTTCTCATCTACAGTTGTGATTATGATTTTAATAAGGGTTCTGTCTATTGGAAGTGAAAAACAAATATAATGAATAAGCAACTTGTTATAGGGATGATATTCTACTGCCATGCAATGGAAAATCAGTAGGATTCATTATTAGTGCTGACCAAGATGCTTAGTTACATACTTATGTTTAAATGTGTTAACCGGCCTTTTGGTCCGGTTACCAAAATTATACAAGACACGCTCGTCTCAACATATTGCGTGATATTACAGCCCGGAGGCGTCGCCAATATCATCCGGGGTCCAGTACCAGAAGACTCGAGTCTGGCCACTAGCAGGATGTCGCATCCCTCGAATGCAACCTCCATCAGTATCCATCCACATCTGAGCCGAAGGCGAGCCGTGCTTCGAGCCAAAGGTGAGCCGTCAAGCTGGTCTAGGCGCAGCGCTGGTTGGGGTCCGTGGCCCCACAGACTGTAGGCACCGCCCGATTCATCCGATTTCTGCCAACAAGTGTGTTGCCCAGAATTACCAGATCAGCTCAAAGTCAAGATTCTGCCAACAACTTCAGCGAGCCTCGCCGCTCCTCCAGCACATTCCCGAACCAAGGCCTCGACATCCCCGGACGCACCGACCAGGATTTCGAGCTCCCAAGCCACTCCGACAGACCTCGCACCTCTTAAACAGAATTTCCATACCCCCGAGAGGTGTGAAATTCCGCATCCTCGAGGTGCAAAATTCTGCGCCCTCGAGGTGCAAAATTTCGTACCTACAAGGTGCGAAATTTCGTACCCTCGAGTTGAGAAATTCTGCACCCTCGAGGTGCGAAATTCGTACCCTATGGGGTACGAATTTCGCATCCCGGGAGATACGAATTTCGCACCCCCGAGGTTCGAAATTCGCAACCTCTGGGGGCGGTGCGAAAAAACAGGGTGCGAGGGCTTGAGTTGCGAATTTTCTGTAGCTGGTCCCCATCTCTACCTACTCCTACTTAACCCCTACCTAACCACTTCCTAAAAATACCCCATGGCCTCACACTTCAAAAGTGGGAGATTCTTGAGCTTTGAGACCTCCATAGGGCTTCATTAATGGCATTTCCTCTTTGAGGAAGAAGAAGGGCAAAATTGTCCATTTTACTATTTCTTGCAAGTATGACTATTGTAACTTCATGTAGCATAGTCAACAAATGTAATGACAGGGTCTCAACCTTGTAATCTTTCAAGTGATCAATAAAATTCCAACAACTCTTCAAAGTGGACGTAAGCCCTTACTAAGGCCGAACCACTATAAATCTTTTGTGTTATTTACTGCTTATGTTCTTGTCTATGCGACCATATTTATAATACCTAGTAATTGGGAACCTTTGGTGTTTACGACATTATTTGCCGTCAACAAAATGTAAATAGGTTCTTGGCAATATCATGACCCACAGATGACTACGTATGCCTGAGTTTGGTAATGTTAGTGATAAATTATGTGATGGTCCGCCCCGCACCAGCCGACATTTCCCTTAAATGCGTTGGGACAATGTCCAACCAGCACGGGACGGTTGTCAAAGGAAAATAAAAGGAAAGGGATTGGAAACGGTGAATCATCAAAGAACCTGTAGTGTATCTCACAGCGCATAGAATAAAATATAACAATAACATAACTTGATATAAAACAGTCGACAGTGCATAAGCTGAAAACTAAACCACCGTAGCAGCGGAAAATTTAAAATACAGCTTATGATCCAAACCATCATTACTACAACTTTTTAAAACTGTCTCTAAAGCAAAATAGGAAGGTACACTACTAATGCCCAAAGTAGTGACCAGCCACAACATTGGGAGAATATATGGGAATGATACGTGTAAGCCTGCCGTTTGTCCCCGGACAGCTACTCGTGCCAAACCAGCTAACCTGTCTCTAATCTTCTCCTTTTAGGAGCACCCAAAGTAATAAGAAAAGACAAAAAACTCTGGTCATACAAAAATCTGGTATAAGCGATAACCAGAAAAAACATAATAATAACAGGTATACATAACCATACCTGGACCTACAACAAAAGAGTCAGCACAACAAGATGTACAATAATCTAAGGTAACACTAACATATGATGTCAAATAATGGGGAGGGGTGTGCATGTCATGGTGATAGCAAACATCAAACATAACAATCATCCTCACATCTCTCACTTAGTGCGTAAAGTATACGATATCTACCACTTTGATCACCCAATTCTTCGCTACGATCACTCTGCCCCATGGAGTCATAACGACTCCACTGCACTGATCCATAGCCACAAATCCTTTACTGTGTCCACTCTGCCCCATGGAGTTATAACAACTCTGCTGCATTGGCTCATAGCCCTGCTATGATCACTTTGCCCCATGGAGTCATGACAACTCCACTGCACTGATCCATAGCCAATGGTCCGTCTCTCAGTGGTGAGTCAAAGCTATAGACATCGATAACCCCTTTGCACACGTCCCGCAGCAAAGTCCAACTCATGAAGTTAACTCGTCGGTTGTCATCTAGATCCTGGGTTCTACTTCCTATTTGGACTACCTTTGCAACTCGGGTTTTGGTCATCATCATCCCGGCTCGATCTCCATTCGGTTCGTGATCATCATATAGGCTCGGGTCCTCCATCGATTCATGAGTTGCTCCGGTTCGTGACCACCAAGTGGTTCGGGTCGTGGTGCCTCACTGGGTTTGGATCGGCTTGTGGCACCGGTTCAGTTCGTGATCACTGATCCAGTTCGGATCGGGTTGCATTCTTCCATCAGTTCGTGGCTCCTCCAAGCATCAGATCGGAGAGATGGTTCGTGGCAGCTTCATCCTTGCGGTTCGGTGGTATATCGGCTCGTGGGATTGGAGAGGATGCTTCATGGTGCAAAGCGGCTCGTGGGTGGGCTACACGACCCGACCCGATCCTCTTCCACCGATCCGATCTGGATTCCTACCCATCTCCAGCAAGCTGTTTACGCCACACGATGGCGTTTTCGACCAATCTAACTTCACTGAGCAACCACAAAACATTCAAAACAGTCATAGCAACATGTATAATCAACCATAAACACCAAAACGATGAATAATCATGCCAATATGGATCAAACATACCCAAAACCCGTGTTTCACCCTTAATCCTGTTTAGTCAAACTTAACATTAGTATTAGCAAAACATGTCCAAATTAACCCAAATTTCTAATAGAGCCTTAAAATAATATTTAAGAATTTTTACATATTTTTCCAGAATTTTATCATGCATAATTTCGCTAATTATCATTAATCACCCCTAATTAGCCGTAATTAGTGAAAAACGATGCAAATCACTCGCCTTAGCCACAAATAAAATTTTAGATCTAAAACTCTACTATTTTGGCGTGGTTTCCAATTCAACACAGCAGCTCCAACTCTGATTTGATGCTAATCCGCTTTAATTTGATGTCGATTAGGCTAATATATGATTAGAAAATGATTAATGATGATTTTAGAAGGTGGAGGCCATTTCTAATGTTCAAGAGGTGATAAGTGGCGGCTGAAAAATGACAAAAACTGATTTCCCAAACCCTATCAGCCTCCCCATAACCCTAATCCTGAATGGGTTATGGGCCTAGCTGCTAATCACCCTAATTAGGCCCTGTTAAGTTGTTTTTCACCTTCCAGAGCTTGTTTCAGCCATATCTCCAAAACGGTAAGTCCGTTTGATCAGTATGACCACTTTACGGAAAGGTAAACCATCAACCAACTGATCCGGTGAAATCGTCATATCGGAGTCATGCACGAACTTCCTTAACTGGGAAACATGAAATACGTCGTGAACTCCCATCATCTTTTCAGGCACCCAAATTTATATGCCAAATTCCCAACTTGCTCGAGAACTAGGAATGGACCAACAAATCTTGTTGCCAACTTTCCTCTCCTACCAAATCTAATCACATTCTTCAACAGAGAAATCTTAACGAATACCAAGTCACCAACGGAGAATTTCAAATCTCTTCGTCTTTTATTAGCATAACTCTTCTTCCTATCTTGGGCAACCTTCATTCGTTGTTGGATAACCTTGATCTTGCCTGAAGTTTCTCTTATTACATCTGGCCCAAGCACGAATTTCTCACCAGTTTCTAGCCAACATGATGGTGAGTTGCACGGTCTTCTGTACAAAGCTTCATATGGAGCCATACCAATACTGGATTGATAATTGTTATTATATGCGAACTCAAGCAGATGCAAATGGTCATCCCCTGATCCACCAAAATCCAATATACAAGCTCTCAAGAGAACCTCCAATATACGATTCACCCTCTCTGTCTGACCGTCAGTTTGAGGACGGTATGTGGTACTGAGATGTAATTCTGACCCTAAAGCCTCTCGTAAGCTCTTCCAAAACCCACTAGTATACAACGAATCTCGGTCACTCATAATGCTTTTGGGTACTCCATGAAATCTCACTACCGACTTCATATACAGTTCTGCTAACTTAGCTGCCATTCTATTAGACTTGACCGGTATGAACCTTGCACTTTTTGGTCAATCGAACCACAATCACCCAAATACTATCATGGCCCATCCTAGTCCTTGGTAAACCATCAATGAAATCCATTGAGACTTGTTCCCATTTCCATTCGGGAATTTCCAGCGGTTGTAACAAACCACTAAGCTTCTTTTGCTCGGCTTTAACTAGCTGGCAGTTCATGCACTTGGATATAAACTTCCCAACATCTCTCTTCATTCCTTCCCAGTAGCAGGTCTGCTTCATGTATCGATACATTTTATTACTACCGGGATGTATAGTCAGTTTTGAGTGATGACATTCTCTAAGCACTTCATCTCTCAATCCATTGACATTGGGTAGTACCAGTCTACTATTCTTCCGAAGCCATCCTTCTCGATCAAGCCCATACTTGTTCATCTCCTCATCGATACCCATCTCTAACTTGGAGATGATTTCCAATAAGTTATGATCGTTCCTCTGTTTGGAACCAATCCGCTCAATCAAAGTGGGTCTGATTGTCAAACTTGCTAACATCTTTGGATCCAATTCGCACTTTGGTCTTAAATCGTACCCTGCGATATACTCCAGTTGCTTCCATTCAAGAAACATAGCCCATAAACTGGCATGTAACCTACTCAATGCATCAGCTACAGCATTGCCCTTCCCGGGTGTGTATGTGATATTGATATCATACGAAGCCAAGAACTCTAACCATCTCTGCTGACGGAGATTTAGATCCTTCTGAGAGAAAAGATACTTTAACGACTTATGATCGGTAAACAACTCGAATCTTTCTCCCAAGAGATAATATCTCCACATCTTCAACGCGAATACATTCATTGCCAATTCCAAATCATGGGTAGGATATCTTTTCTCATGCGGTTTCAGTTGCCGATTAGCATAAGCTACAACCCTACCTCCTTGCATCAGTACAACACCTAGTCTAGTACCACAGGCGTCCGTGTATACCGTCATCGCTTCATTCCCCTTAGGAATAACTAACACTGGTGCACTCGTCAACTTCCCTTTTAGACCCTCAAATGCATTCTCGCACCTTTCGTCCCAGATGAAAGCTTGATTCTTCTTGGTTAACTGAGTTAACGGTGCTGCTATCTTGGAGAAGTCTTGGATAAACTTACGATAATATCCAGCCAATCCCAAGAAACTTCTTGTGTTTGTTTTAGTCCTGGGCGTAGACCAATCTTGTAAGGTAGCCACCTTTGTAGGGTCCACGGCAATCTCATTCTTTGAAACAACATGGCCCAAGAATCTCACTTCCCTCCTCCAGAACTGACACTTAGAAAATTTCTCTTTCAATTGGTGTTTTCTCAACACCTCTATCACTTTCCTCAAATTTTCCTTGTGTTCTTCCTCTGTCCTTGAGTAAACAAGGATATCGTCCATGAACACAAGAACAAACTTGTTCAGTTGATCCCTGAATACCTTATTCATAGGATCAACAAAATATGCTAGTGCATTGGTTAACCCGAATGGAATGACCAACCACTCATAGAATCCAGACAGCGTCCAAAATGTCGTTTTAGGAATACTCTCAGCTGCTACTCGGAGCTGATGAAAACCTGTCGCGAGATCCAACTGGGAGAACACTCTTTCTCCTTCAGTTGATCAAACCAATCATCTATCCATGGAAGAGGATACTTATTCTTCCCAGTCACCTTATTCAACTCGTGGTAGTCCACACACAAACGAAGAGAACCATCTGCCTTAGTGGAAAATACAACTGGTGCTCCCCACTCGGAAACACTCCTTCTTATAAATCTTCTTCAAAAGATCGCTTACTTGCACCCCGAGATCTCGCTTCTCCCTTGGTGCCATACGACGAAGTGGCATCACTATAGGTCTGTCGTCTTTCACTAAATCAATACGAAACTCAATCTCTCGGTGTGGTGGAAGTCTGGTCACTTCCTTGAAGATATCCGGATACTGGCCAGCAATGGGAACCCCTGATAACTCGTCCTGCTGGATGTCGAGGGAATTTAGAAAACTAGCCATCACCTCATCACTAGGTAGGTCACCAAACAGTACCCTACGCCCATCATCCGCCCTAATAGTCACCGAAAATCCCTCACAGTCTACCACCACCCCATGTCTTTGGATCCAATCGACTCCCAAAATAATGCCAAACCCAGTAAAGCCCAAAACAAAGCAATCACAAGCAAACATACATCCGTAACTCGATAAGACCAAATTTCAACAAATCATACTAAGGCTAGTCGAACCACCAATCGGGTTTGTCACAACTAAAGGTCTATCAACAATCTCGGGTTCCAGTCCCAACCTATCTACCAGGTCAGTAGATATGAAGGAATGGGAAGCCCCGGTATCAAACAATACTCGAACAGGAACATCATAAATAGAAAGCATACTTTGAATGATGACATTTTTCCTTTCTACGCCGCAGTTAGGGAATTCGATGAAGAAGAAACAGCATTAATAGCATATGCTTTCACAATTTGCTTCTCTTTAGGAGGTTGCAGACATTTATCCTTATGATGTCCCACTTAGCCGCAGTTGAAGCACTTCCTGTCCGCTGGCTTTGCTCGACATTCTTTGGCATAGTGGCCTTTCTTGCCACAACTAAAGCACTCAACATCTTTCTTATTCTTTTTCTGATCATCCTTAGCTTGGTTCTGCTTCCTCTTATTCTGGGAATTATTCTTGCCTCCACCGCTTGCTTGCGACTTTGTCTCTCCTGTAGATGCAATAGCAACCTCGGCCTTTGACTTAGCGTAAAGGCTCTCCGACCTCAATGCCTTTCCCACTATAGACTCAAATGTCTCATCGATGTGGTTTATAAACCTTTCCCCCAGGTACTCATCTAAGCCAATTATGAGCTTTTTATTCTTCTTCTCGGCAGTACCGATAAGAGATAATCCATATTTCGATAAAGTATCGAATTCAGCGATATATTCCGAGACTGCCCTACCATTCTGCTTAAGTTCCAAAAATTTCCTGAACAATTCGGATTTCTGAGCAGCTGGGATAAACTTGTCACTGAAGCGAGTCTTAAACTGATTCCAAGTAACTTGATCCTCAGGAGCAGTTGCTTTAATAGCATTCCACCAATTCATAGCCTGTCCTTGAAGTTGACGCGATGCTAGCCTTCTCTTCATTGCATCATCGATCCCTAAGTCCTTGAAGATGCGCTCACAACTATCGAGCCAATCTTGAACATCCGTAGCCGATTCCGTTCCATGGAACGACTTTCCACCAAGACTAGTATAATCCTTGCAGAGTTTGGCGAAATCGGCTCTTAGCGCCTGCGCCGCTGCACCACCACCGTTAGCAGCATTAGGAACTGCTCCCTGAACATCCTAGAGCATCTCCCTCATAAAGGTAGTAAACATCGTCCTCATGTCAGGAGCATTCCTATTATTGGCCCCTGAACCCGTACCCCTCGTATATCGGCTCATCGTCCAATCTGTAAAGAGAAAACGATTAACCATCTCTATAGTGGTGTCAGTGCAGTGCGACTTCATCCTTACATATACTAATAGTATATATATATAGTTTTTGAAAACCAAAATATCACCAATACGCGCTCTCATATACGTATACTATCTCTCTCTAGTGTCTTCCCCTAGGTTAACTACGCAACCTAGAGCTCTGATACCAAATGTGACGGTCCGCCTTGCACCAGCTGACATTTCCCTGAAATGCGTTGTGCCAATGTCCAACCAGCACGGGATGGTCGTCAAAGGAAAAGAAAAGGAAAGGGATTTGAAACGGTGAATAATCAAAGAACCTGTAGTATATTTTACAACACATAGAATAAAATATAATAATAACATAACTTGATTTAAAACAGGCGAGACAGTGCATAAACTGAAAAATAAATCATCATAGCAGTGGAAAATTTAAAATACAGCTTATGATCCAAACCATCATTACTACAACTTTTTAAAACTGTCTCTAAATCAAAATAGGAAGGTACACTACTAATGCCCAAAGTAGTGACCAGCCACAACATAGGGAGAATATATGGGAATGATACGTGTAAGCCTCATGCTTGCCTCCGGACAGCTACTCGTGCATAACCAGCTAACCTGTCTCTAGTCTGCTTGTTTTAGGAGCACCCAGAGTAATAAGAAGAGACATAAAACTATGGGTCAGACAAAAGTTTGGTATGAGCGATAAGCAGCAAAAACAAAACAATAATAGGTATACATAACCGTACCTGGACCTGGACCTGCAACCAAAGAGTCAGCACAACAAGATGTACAATACTCTAAGGTAACACTAGCATATGATGTCAAATAATGGGGAGGGGGTGTGCATGTCATGGTGATAGCAAACATCAAACACAGCAATCATCCTCACATCTCTCATTCAATTCGTAAATTATACGCTATCTACCACTTTGATCACCCAATTCTTTGCTACGATCACTCTGTCACATGGAGTCATGACGACTCCACTGCACTGATCCACAGCCACTAATCCTTTGCTATGTCCACTCTGCCCCCATGGAGATATGACAACTCCACTACACTGGCTCATAGTCCTGCTACGATCACTTTGCCCCATGGAGTCATGACAACTCCACTGCATTGATCCATAGCCAATGGTCTGTCTCTCAGTGGTGAGTCAAAGCTATGGACATCGATAACCCCTTTGCATACGTCCCGCAACAAAGTCCAACTCATGAAGTTAACTCAAGGGTTTCCGTCTGGATCCTGAGTTCTACTTCCTATTTGGACTACCTTTGCATCTTGGGTTTTGGTCATCATCATCCCGGTTCGATCTCCATTCGGTTCGTGATCATCATATAGGCTCGGGTCCTCCATCGGTTCGTGAGTAGCTCCAGTTCGTGACGACCAAGCGGTTTGGATCGTGGTTCCTCACTGGGTTCGGATCGGCTAGAGGCACCGGTTCGGTTCGTGATCACTGATCCGTTTCGGATCGGGCTGCATTCTTCCACCAGTTCGTGGCTCCTCCAAGCATCGGATTGGAGAGACGGTTCGTGGAAGCTTCATCCAGGCGGCTCGGTGGTACATCGGCTCGTGGGTTTGGAGAGGATGATTCGTGGTGCAAGCTTCGGTTCGTATACATGAGGAGGCTCGTGGGTGGGCTACACGACCCGACCCGGTCCTCTTCCACCGATCCGATCCGAATTCCTGCGCCATCCCCAGTAAGTTGTTTACGCCATACGACGACGTTTTCGACCAATTTAACTTCACTAAGCAACCACAAAACATTCCAAAAAGTCATAGCAACACATAATCAACTATAAACACCAAATCAATGAATAATCATGTCAATATGGATCAAACATATCCAAAACCCGTGTTTTCCCCTTAATCATGTTTAGTCAAACTTAACATTAGGATTAGCAAAATATGTCCAAATTAACCCAAATTTCTAATAGAGCCCTAAAATAATATTTAAGAATTTTTACATATTTTTCCAAAATTTTATAATGCATAATTTCGCTAATTATCACTAATCACCCCTAATTAGCCGTAATTAGTGAAAAACGATGCAAATCACTCACCTTAGCCACAAATAAAATCTTAGATCTAAAACACTACTATTTTGGTGTGGTTTCCAATGCAACACAGCTGCTCCAACTCTGATTTGATGCTAATCCGCTTTAATTTGATGTCGATTAGGCTAATATGTGATAGAAAATGATTAAGGATGATTTTAGAAGGTGGAGGCCATTGCTAAGGTTCAAGAGGTGATAAGTGGCAGCTGAAAAATGACAAAAACTGTTTTCCCAAACCCTATCGGCCTCCCCATAACCCTAATCCCGAAATGAGTTATGGGCTTAGCTGCTAATCACTCTAATTAGGCTCGGTTAAGCTGTTTTTCACCTTCTAGAGCTTATTTCAGCCATATCCCCAAAACGGTAAGTCCGTTTGATCAATGTGACCACTCTACGGAAAGGTAAACCATCATCCAAATCCATTGGAAGTGGTTTTAGGTCAAAAATCCTTACCAATCAAAAGTTGTAGGAGAAACAAGATTTTGCGAGGGGTAAAACGATCATTTAAAAACCGGCAAAAATCGTGAACATGGGAAATGACCCCAATAGTCGTTTCCCAAAGTTACACGACCATACGACCTTATACGAAAATGGAATAAAATTTCTACGATCCTCTAGTGCGTAGCATGCGGGTCGTTTCATATTATGTAGTAACTTAAACATTTCGCTTAAGTGTTTCATTTATAAATTTTGCAGATGTGGACACATGTGTACATGTTTAAAATGCGCTAATGAATTGGGCAGGAATGGAGGAAAATGTCCATTATGTCGTGCACCTATTCTTGAAGTAGTTCGAGCTTGCTCTACACAACGAAGAAAATGAACGTGTAACAAAGCTGATTTTTGAGTTTTGATATTTGGATAATTCATGAACCGTTGTTTTTTCTCTTCGTATGTTGTGGTTATTCTTTTTATGTCTACTTGGAACATATGTTTTGGATAGGTTTCTTCTATGTACAAAACTTGTATCGCAATATTTTTAACTAAAACATTGTATTTGTTTTCTTCTAGTGTAGCGTTTGTCTTCTTCTACTGTTGCGTTTTTTTTACTGATGTTGCATTTCATGATAGTAGTGTTGCATTACATAATACAGTGGTGTTGCATTGAATAAAATATTATTAATTCCACATGGCAAGTGGGTCCTACAGCTGGCCTGACATGTGACACATGGATAGCTGACGTGGCATTTGACACATGTGCAGCTGACGTGGAGAGCTGACATGGTATGTGACACATTGACAACTGACGTGGAAAGTTCATGTGGGCCCTACTACCATGACCTGGAAGACTGGCTCTGGCTTCTGCTTATGGCAACGCTATATGTTGTCGCATTAATTGCATATACTGTTGCAATAGAGTTATAATGCAACACTTTCTTTCCGTGGCAGTGGATGGGCAAAAGCGTTGCCTTAGAGGGCTAATGCAACGGCCGCGGATGTCACGCCCCTCTAGTGTGACTATTTGAAAAAAGGGCCTATGGCAACGCTTTTTTGATCCACGGCCACATAAACTAGTGTCGAATATGAACACTTTTGTAGTAGTGTATATAATATTCTGCACTGCTCTATTTTGAGCATATAACTCACAATCTCAACCATATATGCACCCAAACATAGTATAAAATAAAAATCAAACACAAAACACATAAATTAACAAATATTTACATAACATAACAATCAAGCGTCGCCAAAACAACATAACCATATCCAAACACCATAACCAACACCATGTCCAAACCGTACCATCACCAAACCATCATAACATCATGTCCAAACCATCATAACAATATATACAACCATCATGTAGCAAGTATCACTAACTCTCAAAACACAGATCAAAACAAGCTAACCAGATTAACTCTCTCCACCAGAAGATGAAGGTGGCATACCATGCTGGGCAATGTACTCCGCCAGCCGCTGGTTAAGAAGCTTCACCTGCTCTTCATGGCGACGATCACGCTCATGAAGCTCTGCAATCTATGCTTTCAGCTGTGTTATTTCTTCCTTGTCCTGAGCCCTCTGATACGTCTGCTGAGATGTTGTAATTTGTATATAATTTCAGATTTTCAATATTTCATAATAGCATTTCAAATACGTTTGAGTATTTATTATAAATTTTAGTAATACCTCTAGATTTCCATAACCATGTCGTCTGTTCTGGGTAGGTGAATCCATGACAACATCAAATATCCTATCCTCATCGTCCTTGATCAACTCAGTCCTCCCAATCTAGTAACTGCGTCCTTTGTGCCTGAAATTTCTCCTGTTAAACAAAAAACAAATGAATTTAGATAACACTATTTTAATTAAATTATAAGTCTAAATTAACTATTTTATACTTACATATGTCTCACGCGACTTATCATCATGGTCCCAACTGTACGAAATTGAGCCTGTGTCGTCAGTTTGACTCCATGCATGGGTATGCTCGAAAACATCCCAGTACGACACAGGAGCCATACGCGCTCTCTCCTGAAATAAGCATGCATATATATATATATCTGTGTGTGTGTAAATTAAAAATTAAATTTAAATCAACTATTAATTTTAACAAGTTATAAATTAAAATTTTAAACTGTGTAATTACAAAATATACCAGATCCTCACGATGATGCGTAAATGACTTGGACCCACCTCGATGCGTAATTGGATTCTTGCTTTTGTTAGCTGCATTTCTCTCAGACGAGGCCTATATATTTAAATTTAAAAAAAATGTATTATTCTAAATCACATATTAATTAAATAGAATAATTTAAATTAAATATGCAGTAAATTTACCAGGAACTCCTCATTACTATTCCAATAAGTAAGTAGATCATTCCACACCGTTTCGCTCATCCAAGACTGTCTTTTCCCACCTGATTTTAAGGTGTTCATTATTTGTCTGTAATTTGTTTCCATTTTGCTGTCCCAGTGGCACTTGATGAGATCCAAATCCGTCTCCTGGAGATCCACCGAACCCTGCATTTTTTTAAAATAGCATATATATAAACTTATCAAATAGGAGCATGAGAACTTAACGTAATAAATGTTATATCATACATATGTACCAAAAAATCCTGCCATATAGTCTCCTTAACAATGTCGGGTATCGAGCTCAATGTGGGCCAACATGCAGTCATGCGGGCCTGATAAGCACGTTTGATATCCTCAA
Organism: Allium sativum; assembly: GCA_030737875.1. Taxonomy (NCBI): domain Eukaryota; kingdom Viridiplantae; phylum Streptophyta; class Magnoliopsida; order Asparagales; family Amaryllidaceae; genus Allium; species Allium sativum. The sequence goes on along the minus strand of CM060919.1, from coordinate 479,837,304 downwards.
AACTGTATTGAACGGCTCCAACTCAAAACCCCTGTGTTAAACGAACAAAAAACATGTCTACTAGAACAACAATTTAAATAATTTATTGTACTTCAATTAAATTTATACTAAAAACTTAGTTTTTACCCTTTGGATGCTTTTGGCTTAAGCCAGACCACAGGACAGGACAACTCTGACGTCCGACCACCCTCATCGCCACCTGACACCATACCTGTTACAGACAACAAAATAACATAACATAACATGAAAGAGCTATGTAAAAACATGGTATTAGATAACATGAGTACTTGATAATAGAAATGTCATAACATATGTCTAGTTAACATTACAAGTTTGATTCGTAGAAATGTTAAATATAAGTTTGATTCATAGATATGTTTAGTTAACATATGAGTTTGATTCATAGAAATGCCATAAAAATAAATATAAGTTTATTGTACTTAAATAATTTATCGTACTTAAATTAAATTTATTCTAAAAACTTAGTTTTATACTTAATATAAGTTTGATAGATAACATATTTTTTATTTATGATATGTTACTTATTAATAGATAACATAAGAAATATCTATTGAAATGTGTTAACATATGAAATACCTATTAAATATGAATTTGAGTCTTACTATGTAAAAATAAACATAAAATTACCTTTTGAAAATGAGGATTATTAGTTAGTCATCCTCATCACTTTCAGATTCTGACTCTATTTCCTCCTCCATATATGGTTCATCTGTAGTCTCAAATACATCAATTAATGCATTAGATTCATCGTTTAGAGGTCCAAAATCTGTTTGATCATCGGTTATTACTATTTCTTCATTTTCCTCAACATCTGCTTGATAAGCTTGGTCGTCGAGAATATTACGTCCGTCAAATGTAAACGTTGCCTTTGTTTAGAAAACAGCCCACCAATCTATTTTGTCTCTTCTCATAGAGGGATAAGGAGCATAATATACTTGAAGAGCTTGTTTGGTAAGTACAAAAGGATCGTACTTATAATAATGGGAAGTATGTCTTACTTCTATACGATTATATTTTGGGTGCACGTTGAGTTCAGAACCTGGAATGTTCCTGAACCAGTTGCATTTAAACAAAAATACTTCTTCCACGGGTCGTGTGAAATATGTTAATTGCAGAATCTGGTTTAGCACACCATAAAAATCGTGTATATGGTCGTTTGGATCATCACTATCCTTAACAAATACACCGCTATTGTTAATTATTTTTTCAGCACCATATTCTTTAGTGTTAAATTTATATCCATTGACAAAGAATATGGGATATGTATTGACATTTCTTTTTGGTCCCAATGCCAAATGTTTCAATCCTTTATCCACAATACAATTTGTTGGATCAAAAACATAATTAGTAAACCAACTAGCGAATTCTTTGCTGATATCTCCGTTTGGATACTGTGATTCATAAATGCTGCAAATATAGGACAAACGTTACATATATGATTAAAGGTACAATACATGTATACATAGATGCATAAGTTCATTACCTAACAAACAGTGCAAATTCGGTGCAATCCAGAAGAATATATGTGTGTGCTGCATTATAATCTTTATCATTCAACCGTTCTTCCACACATCTACCAGAAGGCCGGCCATGTTTATTAAAAATAGATAAAGTCGCTTGACAGTCATCTTGATCAATGTCTTCATCATTACGCGTAGTACTTGCAAATGATATGTTCACATGATCACTAAAATAATGAGAGAAAAAATGAAGCTTCTTCTTCGATGTATGATTTGCAAATAGGACCTTCAACTCGAGCTTTCTGCCACACTTTTTTCTTTAGATGATTTAAATACCTATTCAGAATTATTGTAAATTATTTTTTATACATTTCATTAACCAAAATTTAATTAACTGAATATTAATATACCTTTCAAATGGATACATCCATCCGTATTGCACAGGCCCTCGAAGACGTGCTTCTAATGGAAGATGAATAGGTAAATGCTCCATAACATTGAAAAACCCTAGAGGAAATATTTTTTCCAATTTGCAAAGTAATATGGGGATTTCTTCCTCTAGTTTACGTAGACGGTCAATTTTTAATGTAGATGAGCAAAGCTCTTTATAGATCAAACTAAGCTCTGTTATAACAGTCCAAACTTTTACGGGCAATAGTTCTTTGAAAGTGACGGGCAATAAATTTTCCATCATAACATGACAGTCGTGGCTTTTCATCCCGCTAAATTTATTGTTTTTAAAGTCAACACATCTACGAAGATTGGAAGATATACAATTCCGGAATCTTTATCCTTCCATCCATTTTAAAAATATTTTAATTTGGTTACTGTCCAGTTCATAGCACGCTTTCGGTTTTATGGAGTCATTTGGCTTTATATGAAGCTCCGGACGATTACATATTACTTCAATATCACATCTTGATTTCAATTCATCTTTCATCTTCCCTTTGACATTCAAAATTATATTGATTACATTATCAAACACATTTTTCTCATTATGCATCACGTCAATATTATGACGAATCAGAAGATCTTTCCAATAAGGCAACTCCCAAAATATGATTTGTTTCCACCAATTATGAATCGTTGATTTACCTTGAATTTCTGTTTGTACTCCGGTTTCATGAATCTTGGGAAAATCTTGTACAAGTTCATAAATTTCCTCACTTTTCCATACTTTAGGTGGTCGTATAGTTTCATGTCTATTAGCTGTAAAAAAAATCTTATCTCTTCTAAAAGGATGATTAATATGAAGAAAACATCTATAACAGTCAAACCAGGAAATTTTCTTTCCAATAGGTAAAGAAAATGCTCTTGTTTCTTCCATACAGTACAGACAAGCTAGACGACTAGCTGTACTCCAACCCGAAAGCATTGCATAAGCAGGAAAATCGCTAATTGTCCACAACAGAGAAGCATGCATACGAAAAATTTTCTTTTGGGAAATATCATATGTTTCTACCCCTTCATACCACATTTTTTTAATTCTTCAATCAACGGTTGTAAATAAACATCGATTCCTTGTGTCAGATCATCAGGACCAGGGACGATAATTGTGAGAAACATATAAGGAGTTTTCATACACATTCATGGAGGTAAATTATAAGGTGTTACAATTACTGGACAAGATGAATATTTAGAACCAAATTGAAAAAATGGTGAAAACCCATCCGTACATAAACCAAGTCTAACATTGCGACTCTTAATTGCAAAATTAGGATACTTTTGATCAAAATGCTTCCATGTTTCTCCATCGGATGAGTGTGTTAACATACCTTCTTCATGTGTTCTCACACTGTGCTATCTCATACGTTGCGCGGTTACAGAAGATGCATATGACCTTTGAAGTCTAGGAATAATAGGTAAATAATGCATACATTTATACGGGACTTCCTTTCCCTTTTTCTTTCTTGGTTGGTATCTTTCTTGATTACATATTCTACAATTCTTAAGGTTGATATCTTCCTTCCAAAATAGCATGCAACCCTTTAGACATGTATCTATTTTTTGATATGGTAAACCAAAGGTCGACATCATTTTTTTTACTTCATAATGGTTTTCACACATTAAATTATTGGGAGGCATATGCCGCTTCCTAGCTTGTACAACAGCTGTAAATCCAGCTTCTGTGAGGTGGTATTTAGATTTCATCGCAATGTATTCAATAGTTACTGATAATTGAGTTCCGCTTTCACAGCCTTCCCAAAGGGTTTTTTTCGTGGCATGTAATAAATTATATAATTTTTTGGCTTCAATATTTGGTTCTTCTTCATCATTACCATCGTTATCATTAAATTGTTGAACCGGGAACATAGAATGTGCAACATCTTCAACCATTTGTTCTACGAGATTCATCGTAGCAATTTCATTATTCGCTACCTCCTCAACTTGTATAGAAGTAGATGCTAACGGTTCTCCATGACGATCCCAAACTAAATAGTTCGGCACAAAACCGTACTAACTCAAATGAACTCTGCGGTACCAAATGCTTCAATAACTGGCATTTACTACATAGACAACGGATTTCGACGTTGTTTCCGTTGTTACTTAAAGCGAAATCAATAAATACGCTGACACCATTAATAAATTGTTTGTTTATTGTGCCATCAGTTTCTCTTTGTTTGTACATCCAGCTTCAATCATTAAAATAATCGTCCAATTTTCCTAAGTACATATAAAATTAGAAAGTATGATATAAAATTAGATTCATAATTTTTGTGTCTGATCACTCAAACGCTAAGATTGTATTTTAATGAAAACATTTCTTTTACATATTAATTATGATGATAAAATTTGCATTGACATTTTGTTAAAACAATTTTAGTGCTGAATGCATGTTATGTTAATTGATCATTTACTGGTGGGTCATCCTACCTTCCATTACAAATACAATAACGTAATTAAATTGCGTAAATCTTTTCAATTTAAATGATTCAACAAAATTTCGGCAGCACTTCCCTTTAGTTTCCTGAATAGTACACAATTGCGTGTACACAAGGAACATAAAGGGAGTGCTTTCAAAATTTTGAGAACCATTTAAAATGAAATATCTTGTGAGATTTAATTTCGTTATTGTGTTCGTAACTTGTCCAATACAAAGAACAATCCAACAAAAATTGTATACGATGAATATAAATGTCCGTTTCATTATAATTTGGTTTATGAGTATTAATTAATAAAACGAACATTCACATAACGATTATATACAATACTTATCAAACGGGGCCAAAAAAACTCTCTAAGGCTTTATGAATATAACATATTATGATTTGGTTTTTTACGTGATTGAAGTGTTTTTTGTGCGCCTTTGTGCGCCTTAGCCCAAAACATAAACTTAAATATTTCCATTTCCACGACACGTTTTCGACAAATTAAATATTGTTTTCAATGAATGGGGGCTCAACCAAATTAACAAATACATAGATTAATTATCAACTATATATATATATATACACACACATACAACGCTATATATATGCATATATACATATTCAACTTTAACTAATTAAACCCTAAATTAGCAACATAATCAAATAAATCTATAAATACAAACTCATTAACAACAACTACTTAAACTAATTAAAACCCTGGATCATAACAACTAAGTAATATATAAATAAAAAACCTAGACTAGCAACTTAAATGATTAAACACTACATTAGCAACTAATTAACAACACTAGACACACAAACATACTCTAATTATGCTTAAATTACTAAACTTAGGGTATTAAACAAAATTAGGGTTAACACATACCTTGAAAACGGAGAGAATCGGAGATTAGAGAGGATGGGAGAGTGCTTTGGTTGAGTTGGAGAGATCCTAGACGGATGATGGAGTGGGATTGGTGATTTCATAATTGAAGGAGGGAAAGTTTGGAGATTTTGGAAAAAATCATAGGTTTAGTGAATGAGGAAGAAGGTAGCAGCTTCGGCTGATTTGTGCTCAACCCTTGTAATGGGTACCAACGACTTCCAATGGGTTTAAAACCAACGACCGCCAACGGTTTCCAACGGCATACTTTTTGTATCCGTAAGAAAATTCCATATTTTGGCTTCCGTTGGAAGCCGTTGGTCAACGGCCGTTAGAAGTGTCTGATGCTATACTATTCATTTCTAGTAGTGTTTAAGCATGGTTGAAATTAGGTGTTAGTTGGCGCGCTTCACATGTTGGAATTTTATTTACCTATGGATTCATCTACCGAGTGTTTAGACAAACTTGAGTTCGCTAAGTGTATGATTGAAGTCTCGCCTTTGAGTCACCTATCTGATGCCTTTCCAGTTCAATTAGTTGATGGAACTAAGCACATAGTTAAAGTAAGCTATCTGTGGAAACCAGAATTATGTACTCACTGCAAGGTTTTTTATCATGTGTTTGCTAAGTGCTCTAAACGAACTGGGCAAGAGACAGTTGATGTTGTTGTGGTAAGCAGTGGGAAAGAGGATACTGGTGAGAAAAGTCAGGTTGCTGCTGTTGAACATGGTAGGAAGAAATTTGACAATCCTATTGTTCTTGAGAAAAAAACATGTCTGGAAGAGTGTTATCAACTATCAAGAAGAAAAAGCAATTTATACTTAGTCCAGTCAGAATCAATGGTATTGTGCAAGTTTCAGTAGGGGATGTTCCCATGATATACATGCCAGGTTCTACTATGGTCACTTTGGTGGTGGTGTGATCAAAACAGGTAACAATATTCACTGGAATTCTAGAGGTGAAGTTGTTGTTGTTAATTCTAATGAAGTGAGTAGAAGTTTTCATCATAATGACAGTATTAGGGACTTTGGAGTAGGTACATCAAACTTTTTTACGTCCTTGATAATATGCATGAAGATAGTGCAAATATGGATGAGATGAATGAATGTGAAGAAGGAGAAATAAGCAATTAGGTTGAGCAAAAAGGGTTAGAACTGGCAAAAATAACTGTGATGAAATTGGTTTGGCAAAAAATTGCAATATGACAGACAAAGTTAAGAACAAGCTTGGGATTGTTCAAGCGAACAATACTGTGAATGGCAAGCTGTGAATCAAGTGAATAAGGGATGTTATAGTACTAATGTCATTAAAGAGAAACTGTAGAACCATTAATGGCTAAGAAGATTTCTTGAAACAATTGTTGGATGATGTTCGAGAATTTGAAGCTATGTATCAGGTCAACAAATGGATGAGCAAATCTGTGTTTTTCCACTGCCTGCTATTGTGAACAATCCTACTCAAAATAGCAACTTCAACTTTAAACCAGGTTTTTTGAACAAGACTAGTCACACAGCAGCACTTGAATTGTCCCACTTAGCTAAGAAGGAAGGCAAAGCTTTGCAAGATCACCCTTTTGATCATATTAAATCCCAGCAACCTTTAAACCTCCTCCCCATGTCACAGTTAATGATACAGTCTCCCCTACGTCAGTTACAACTCTAAGTAGTAAAGAGTTGCAAGTCATTGTCACAAGGAGCAGGAAAATAAGGGTCTATCTCTCAACAATGATTAGTTGGTTCAAATGTGACGAGTCTTTAAATGGCTCTTAAGTAAATGCAATGTTTTGCTTGTAAGTGAGTTTTTCTATGATTATTAAGTAGTGGCTTAGGTCACGTTTTTGTATTGTTATTTCCATATGTAATGATGGACATGTGTTTTTAGCCTCTTCCCTGCGTGGAAGTTATGCTATGGTGTAGTAGATATACATATTGTATATCTCCTGGTTTGCTTGAATTTATTATTTCGATACAATAAATAGTGTAACGGATTACTTTAAAACTGGTCGGCTTTGCCAAAAAAGTAAATTAGGGTTAGTATATATTTTCTAATAAAATAGTTAGAAAAGGTTATCATCAAACTCATTATCTCAGTTCCTAACAACTTTCAACATTAATGTCTCCAAAATCGAAAGGATATTCCTAGCGGTATTTTACCTGAGTCCTTAAACTTTCCTTCCATCTTCGTCTGCACAGTTTCCCCGGTTGTAGCTTCATAAGATATCGATTTTATAGCTTTGCTCGCTCGTCCAAGTCTAATAATGAAAAAGGAACTAGAGTGAGTGGAAAATCATCTCCTCCTTTGGGCTTCTCATCATCGACTACGTTTTCATCTTCAATTTCCTCGTGAGCTCCATCAAATCCCTTGTCAATTGGAGGCAAGCCTAAATGCGTGACATAGGGCATGTTTCCTGCTCCTCCTTCAATTTCACCCTCTTCGATTACTATCTCCTCATCGTCGCCATAACCGATTGAACGGTCCTTATGCAATGAATCCAAAGTATAAAGGAGGTAGTCAAAGTTCAGAGTTTATTCATTGCGATACCAGACTCCTACATCTCTCATAATCAAAATCCTACCCAAGTTTCTTAACCTGATGAAACTAGAGGATAGCCTGCACAATTCAAACTCCATGTTAGTTTGGAGATTATGAGTCTATTAATTGGAAATAGCACATATAAGCATTGATACACTTACAACCTTTTATCCATCGCCACGCTATCCTAGGCGAACATCATATATAGAACCAATCGAGCTTAAAGTATTTGAGCTTGTTCCATACCCCACAGATTATTTGGCTGTGGGGTAGAGCTTCTAAGTACATAAGTGATGGGAATGCTCTTCGATGCTTGAAAGCATGTAAGTACTGAATGTCTTCCTCAGTCGCTTCACTACTGAACTTCTCTACATAAAGGATGCAAATTTTGAGCAGGATGGCGTAGTTGATCAGATGGAGCGATGTCAAAGCCAATCATATATAGTATAACATATCTTCAATGTATAAATAAAAAGGGGGCACACATCAGTGGAACACATATATCTATTACAAGCAGTAAATCCTTCCAATAGTGCATGCGCTCGATCACCCCATCCGAGAGCCTGAATGTCATTCTTTGTAAACCATACTTTATGCAGATTCTCGCCAATATCGCTCCACTAATATTGGATGCAACTGATTTAGCCGATTGTCCAAGATCATTGCATCTTCCAAAGTGTTCGATACCGGTGGAAGACAATCCTGATCGATCTCTACTACCACGGCCTATTACTGGTCAATTTCTGCTTGCTGCAAGCCTCTATCACTATTCATTCCACCATCAAGTCGATATACAAGTGGTCGCTCTTTGAGATGCTCCTCCTGAATAAGTCCCCTAGGTTGATATGCTTGATGAGATGGGCTAGACTCTCCCAAAGCTCAATGATTACTAGACGAAAGATTTGTCTTCTCTGCTGAATTGTTGGCTTCTGAAATAAATCCAATACTCTCAGCATGAAAGCCTTTGAGTCATATCCTAGTGGCCATGATTTATATTTTTGCAGAAAAACACATTTGGCGCGGTTAACCTTTACCTCATTGTTAATGTAAACTAATATGGAACATGTAATGTCGTGCATTCTCATGTAATGTAAATAAAACATTTAGAACGTGGTGATGAAATTCAGTTCATAACTGAAGCGATCATCATCAGTGACTGTCTTTCCAGCATTCGAAACAAATCATGGATTTCCATTAAAAATCGAATCAGAAGACGAAGTTCTAAATTGATAGTTAGGTCATGTTTCCATAATCTAGTTTTTTGCAATATCCTATTTGCATTTTGAATTATTGGATCGTTTCAATATTCGGGTCCATTCAAGCATGTGATCGATCAAAATATCAACTCGACAATGGAGAAATCATAAACATAATTTTATAACCTATTCAACATCGTGCGAGATCGCGACGATGTAAAATCGAATTTTTAGTTAATTTGATCAATCACCTTACTCTTAAGATCGAACCCTGTTCCATGCCAAAAACACGATCTCATCTCTGTTGCAATCGATCATCAAAATCCATGATCTGATCCAAGTTTTCCCTACTGATCCTTGGTCAGATCCAGATCCATGCATCATATATTCATATCTAAAAATTCGACCTTTCACTTTTTTTCTTCTTCTCTTTTTCTTTTATGCCCAACTTTGCCTCTTCTTTCTCCATCTTCACTACCCAATAACTTCAGCATGCCATATGCCACATCGAGCTCTTTACCAAAGCCTTACATCTCCGTCTATATCCTCCTAATTTAATTTATCATTACCTCTTTGATAAAATTCCTAAAGGCGGTGCGAAATAGCCAACAACATGGGGGAACCCACTTGTAGTCGAGAGTCAGCAACGAGAAGTGGGTTAAAGGGTGGTGAAACCATGTCGTGGACGATGGCGTTGGGGTCATAATGATCCACAGTAACTCGATGGGGAAGAAGCTCATAAAAAATTGAAGTCCAGATAGTCAGTTCGAGTGCAAAATGGGAGAAGAAAGAAGGGCCAACCCCTTTTACATGGATAGAGGAGGTCCGACCATTTACTTAACAAATTTGCCAAAAATTTGTTAATTTGGATTTTTCAGCAAATAAATGATTAAAGAAGCAAGAAAATTTAACGTGGAAAACCCTTTATGGGAAAAAACCACGGACGAAAGTCAAACTTTGTTAATTATTTTCTGGAGTTTTTTTACAAGCTGCTTTCATACAAACAATAGCAATGAAACTATCTTCTACTTTCATGCAGCCAAAGAAGGAGAGAAAGAGTAAAATAAGGATCTACATAATCCTTTAGATGAGATGGCTGAAAATATCTCAACGTGAAAGTAAAATAAGGATCTACATGATCCTTTAGATGAGGTGACTGAAAATATCTCAACGTGAGAGTAAAATAAGGACCTACATGATCCTTTTGATTTGCATCAGCTGGACAAGTTCAAATGAGAACTTCGGATCACAAATTAACAATCTCCACCTTGAGACGAATTCTCATCTTGAAGTAGAAAGATGAACTACAAAAAAATGAACTCCTTCAACAAATAAATATCTTCCTTGCTCCAATAGTCCCTAAAGACTATACTGTAACACCAACCAAACTTGAGCAAAGCTCAAACTTAGTAATTGGAACTGGCTTTGTCATCATATCAGCGGGATTGTCATAAGTACTTATCTTGCAAATTTTAACACCACCTTTAGCAATAACATCTCTGATGTAGTGATACCGAACATCTATATGTTTAGTTCTCTCACAAAACATTTGATCCTTTGTAAGACATATAACTCTCTGGCTATTAGAAAAAATAGTAATGCATGATGTATCTCCACAAAGCTCAAAGTATAAACCTCTCAGCCAAGTAGCTTCTTTACATGCTTCAGAAATAACCATATACTTGGCCTCAGTAGTAGATAATGCTACGGTAGTCTGCAAGGTTGATTTCCAACTTACGGCACAACCACCAATGGTGAAAACATAACCTATTAATGATCTCCTTTTATCAAAATCAATGGCGAAGTCAGAATCCACATAACCAACAAGTTCATCTTTAGATTTACCAAACTGCAAACAGGCATTTGCAGTCCCATAAAGATATTTGAAAATCCATTGAACTGCTTTCCAATGCTCTCTTCCAGGATTGGCCATGAATCTACTAACAACACTCAAAGCATGTGATAAATCAGGATGCGAACAAACCATGGCATACATAAGTGAACCAACTGCACTAGAATAGGGAACTCTATATATGTACTCAATATCTTCATCTGATTATGGACACATGGCTGATGACAATTTGAAATGTGCAGCAAGAGCAGTACTTACTAGCTTGACATCAAGCATATTAAAACGACGAAGCACTTTTCTAACATACCCACTTTGACTTAGGTATGATTTTCCAAAAGTTCCATCTCTTGATATCTTTATGCCAAGAATCTTCTTAGCATCCCCCAAATCTTTCATTTCAAACTCTCTACTCAACTGCTCTTTCAAAATTTCAATTTCTACCTTGTCTTTTGAAGAAATCAACATATCATCCACATAAAGTAGCAAATAAATGGCTGAATGAGTTGTAATTTTCAAATAGACACAACTATCGTAATTGGACCTTTTAAAACCTTGACATAGCATAAAAGTGTCAAATCTTTTATACCATTGCCTAGGTGATTGTTTCAATCTGTAAAGTGATTTCTTTAATTTACAGACAAGATTTTCTTTTCCAGGCATGATAAAACCCTCGGGTTGATGCATATAAATATCCTCTTCTAATTCTCCATGTAAGAATGCAGTTTTTACATCTAACTGTTGAAGCTCATAATCATGCATAAAAACAATACTGAGTAAAATGCGAATTGTGCTATGTTTCACAACAGGGGAAAAAGCTTCATTATAGTCAATACCTGGAATCTGGCTGTAACCTTTTGCAACTAATCTTACTTTGTATCTTGTCTCGTCGTTTGGTGAAAACCTTCTTTTCTCTTGAAAACTCATTTGCAATGAATAGGTTTCTTCTCTTTAGGCAACTTGATTAAGTCCCAAGTGTCATTTCTTTCAAGTGACATCATCTCATCATACATGGCAGCCATCCACTTATCAGAATCACTAGAGATAACAGCTTCAGAATATGAAGAAGGCTCGACAATACCTTCTGTTTCTTCTGTACAGCACACGCATAAGCAACAACATTTGCTTCCTCAATAAACCTCCTTACCGGTTTTGGATTCCTTCTAGGTCTGCTTGTTGCAATAGATTGCTGCAGTGGTTGCATAACTGCTGGAGGATCCTCAACAATGTGTGCTTCATCCTGTCCCTCAATTTCTGCATTTGATGTAACATCTGAATCAATAATATGATCCACCTGGACATTTGATTTCTGCTCACTCTCAACAAGATCATTAGTAGATGGAATATCATGTAGCATAGCAGATTCATTAAACACAACATTTCTGCTAACTACAACCTTACTTGTTTCAGGATTCCATAATTTATAGCATTTAACACCAGACTTATTACCAAGAAAAATGCACTTAACAGCTCTTGGCTCTAGCTTTCCATAATCAACATGAGCATAAGCAATGCATCCAAAAACTCTTAATTCAGAATAATTTGATGGAGAACCAGACCATACCTTAATCGGAGTTTTCTTACCGATAGCAACGGAAGGAGAGCGATTTATGAGATAACAGGTTGTGGAAGCAACTTTAGCCCAAAAACGCCTGTCCAAACCTGCGTTCGACAACATGCAACGAGCCTTAGAAATGATAGTCCTATTCATACGCTCGACAACCCTGTTTTGCTGAGGAGTGTGAGGTACAGTGTAGTGCCTAACAATGCCTTCAGCCTTGCAAAATGAATTAAATTCATTTGAACAAAACTCCATCCCATTATCAGTCCGAAGCTTCTTTACCTTCCTTTCAGTTTGTTTCTCAACCATAGTCTTCAACTCTTTGAAAGCTGAAAAAGCTTCAGATTTATGCTTTAAAAAATAAGGCCAAACTCTCCTCGAATAATCATCAATAATTGTCATCATGTAACAAGCACCGCCCATGGATGCTTTCCTAGACGGTCCCCATAAATCCTAATGCACATAATCTATAATGCCTTATGTTGTATGAACTGAAGTGTTGAACTTCACTCTCTTATGCTTGCCAAAAATGCAATGCTCACAGAACTTCGGCTTGCCTGCGTCATACCCGTCAAGAAGTCCCCTCTTGTTCAACTCTGACAGACCTAGTTCACTCATATGCCGAAGACACACATGCCAAAGGTTAGCAGTATCACAATCAAAAATATTATTTGAGGTAATAGGAGCAGCATTACCTGAAACTGTAGCGCCTTAAAGATAATAAAGGCCATTTGTTTGCCTAAGATTACCCTTCAATACAATAAGAGAACCATTTGTGACTTTCAGGATACCACCTCCACCTGCACATTGGTACCCTTTATCATCAAGAGCACTTAAAGAAATCAGATTTCTCTTCATCTTGGGAATGAACCGAACATCTTTTAAAGTGTTGATTGCGCCATCAAACATTTTGATCTTAATAGAACCAATTCATGCTACTTTACATGCTGAATCATCACCCATCAAAACTGAGCCAGCATCATTTATGGGTTCTAAAGTTGTAAACAAATCTCTATTTGGACACATATGGAAAGTGCAAGCAGCATGTAAAACTCCAGTAATTAATTAATAAAGTTTGTCTTTCTCCCGTGGTTTTTTCCTGCAAAGGGTTTTCCACGTTAAATCCTGTGTATGCTACTATTTTTGCTTGCTTCTTTGATCATTTATTTGCTAACAAGATTAATATCGATCCCTCGAATGCATCAGCAATGATCTATCGTCTTCTTGTTTAAAAAAAGATATGGGAGGGAGGAATCAATGTGTCATCTTAGGTTTGCACACTTATATTTTATGTGTATTGACGTTTAAGGGTGTCATCAAAAACGTGATTGCAATACGAATCTCAAATGTGCACTAACTAATGTGAAAATTAATTTTCAATTCCTAGGTATACATTCAAGGCACAAGCATAATTTAAATTTTGGACACTAACATGTATAACCATATGCATAGATTAACATTTCCATATACTATTTGCAAAAAAATTCTAGTGTATTGCACAAAAAAATATGCAGGAGCATGTGAGTGCATATGCAACTCCAAATCGACAACGACTTACTTACATTCAAGTATAAGAAGGAATTGACAACTAATAGTTTCTTAGACAGAAATTAGGGGTTCACCTAAAAACTCAAACAAAGTCCAGTCAAATGGTCGAACTCAAGCAATTAAAACCATTAACAGATCTGGAATCACATATTTATATCAATGGAGCTGGATAAAGCTTCACAACAATTCAAAAACGACATACTCTTTGGTACACACTACTGAAAGGAAGTATCGTAACCATTCACATAGCGCATCGTGGAGTCAATTTCGACGGTTAAGACTTGTTTCGATTCAAAGCATGTAATGTTCTCATATAATGTACTTTGGAAGGCAAGTGTTACCCATCCTTTTGGTTTGACCATAGAAAGCTATTCGGATTGATATGAATCAATGATTATCAAGCCTAATGGCTTAGAAACACCACAAAAAGTCTAATAGATCAAGTATAGATGGAATTGTATGATGAAGATCACTTTAGCTCACCAAAGCCTAAGAAATCTTCCGTTGAGGGATCAACAAAACCAATACAGAGATCGGTAAAACTTTGATAAAAAATGGAAGAATAACGATACTTCAATACTCAAACAATCATAACTCACAAAATACATGTCCAAAAACCAATCCAAACTTTATAAAATAACTCATGACATCAGTTGGTACACGAGTAATCGTGGGCCTCACACCCTCAGTACAAGAGATTGGTATTAATCCTTCCCTTAGCCTATTACGGGCTTGCACCTCCTAGTCCCTCTGCAATGATCCTTCTTTTCTTTTGTCTAACCTGCATCTATAAATACCCATCGTTTAGACGAAAAATGATCTTTTTGGCATTTGTTTACTTTGCACGATATTATTCAGAGTCTTACCGATCTGATCACTTGTAACCTTAAATTACTATAATAAAATGAATAAATCTTCAAAGTGGACGTATGCCAATTAATGTCGAACCACTATTAAATGTTGTGTCTCTTTTATATTGTATTCTTGTTCCTCTATACCACTCATAGAAATCGTCGGTGTTCGGAAAGAAATTATATCGAAACTATCCTCCGCTACTGTCAACTGGCAGAAACTATGGTTAGACTTACTACTAGAAAACTATGGCTCCTACCAACTAGTCAAAAATATCACTGATACGAGGAAGCGGCTTGAGGTTCTTCTTAGTCAGCTTATTTAACTCTTGATAGCCCACACAAAGCCTTAGGAAACTATTTGCCTAGGCAAAGATGACTGATGCTCTCAACTATTAGATGCTCGTCAGATGAAACCCTTCTCTTGAAGATCTTTTATTTTGCTTGCTCAATTCTCTTCTCTCTTTAGAAGCTATATGCCTTACTGGTAATGCCATGGGTCCGGCATTATCAGAAGGCATATTCTGAACACTATTTTTATCTTTGGACCTAATCATCTCACCTCTTCAGAAACATCAAGAAATCTCAAACTATTGGCATAGAACTGATCTCATCTGATTATATGTCTAGGGAATATATATAGCTCAACATAACTGACACTCTTCAATCATATGAAATCTCCAGGGTGCGTTCACTACTTAAACTGACGACCATCCTCTCACAATCAAGGATATTCCCATGCATGGCTGGCCAAACTATCCCTAAAATCAACCTATATATAGGGAAACCCAA
Organism: Allium sativum; assembly: GCA_030737875.1. NCBI lineage: Eukaryota > Viridiplantae > Streptophyta > Magnoliopsida > Asparagales > Amaryllidaceae > Allium > Allium sativum. Next base: position 479,821,741 of record CM060919.1, on the reverse strand, counting down.
GTCATATGCATCATAACCAAAAACTGTATATAAAATTATAATTTTCAAACCTCGGCATATCATAAATAAATGGGTTGATCCTACCACATGGGTAGAAACTACTATTAGGTTTGTAGCTAGAGACATATGAAGATGCAAACAATCAACCAGGTTACTAGAGATAAAGGAGTGGGATGCTTCAGAATCGAATAAAGCACAAATGAGAAAATCTAAGATAGAAATCACATCTTCAACTATAACATTCTTTCCTCTATCTTGCAGTCCTGTTGTGGATAGGGCAGCCTAAAACCATAAAAAAAAATTGAGTGGCAGTTCTTGATGTAGCTCTGGTCTTATATAAGCAGAATCTAGTAATGTACCCCGGATGCTCACAAAAAATACCTTTCCACTAAAACAAACCGTCTTGTAGTCTTTGGCATAATTCCCATTCTTTCCACAATTATTGCACTTAGAATCCTTTTGAATCTGAGCTTTTTAAGGTCTTTCAACATTCTATTCTTTTTATCCTTCCAGAATTATTCTTAATAGTAGTTCCCTTGGAAATTCCATCTTTACACCTCATTTATAAGGATTATCTCTTCCAATGTCTCGAATGTGGCTGCCATGGGCACGTGACTAAGTGCAAACCATTATGGTGTTCGGTTTAAACCTTTTGCAAACTTTAAGGGCTTCTTGTGTGGGGTGTTGACTTGCTTCAAACCAAATCTAGAAATCTCATTAAATTGATTAATATACTCATTAATTGGCACCCTTGCATAAGTTTAATAACCTTTCTAAATGAGCTCCTTCCTCTGCTTGTAATAGAAACTTTTTCTCAAACCTTCTTTGGAAACTATCCCAACTGTCTCCCCCAACTCCACCTCGAGTACCACCCATGATTATAAAGCCTCTCCTTTCAACTTCCTCAAACCTCTATCTCCTAACCGTATTAATCCAAGGATTTTCTTATAATTCTGATTCCATGCATGCTTATCAACAAAGGACTTGGTCCCTTCAAAAATCTTCCCTCATAAGTTTATGAAATCTTTACATAACTTAGAAAATCAACCGCGATAGGTGGACAAGAGAAGGCTCCGCCTACGGGTTTTTCGACTTGCACATTAACTTGGGTTATAAAAGTGTCATGACCTGCAAGTACCTATAGAACCACGTAGGTACTATGGTGCTCGTAATGTAGGGGAGATCTGGGGAGTCAACCATGTTGGATCTAGATTAACCCTAGAGGGGGGTGAATAGAGTTTATCACAATTTTTAAACTGAATTGAAAAACTGACAGGATATTAAAATAATAAACAGATCACAGAATGCAGCAGAAATAAAAGTGCAGAAAATAAATCACACACAGATATACCCAGCTTCGGCAAAACCCTGCCTACTGCTCCATTCCTAAGGTTTCTACTAGGTGTTATAAACAGATCCCGCATACAAGACCATGTACACTCGCAGCACCTGCTCCTGTCCCAACCCTACGCTCAAAATCCTAGACTGATTCAAACCCCTGAATCAGAATTTCCCCTAGTTTAACACAGACTAGTCAACTGCCAGTTAAACCGCTAACTGGTTCCCCCTAGATTTTACAGAATCTATAAACTGTTCGGTTTACAAAGAAATTAAAACTAAAACAATACAAAATAAAAGAAAACAAATATAAAAACCCTAGGCTAAATAAAATTAAATCTCCCTTTTCTTCTTAGCCCTTAAAGTCACAATGGCCGGCCCATTCTTTAGCCCACTCTTATTTCATTTGCACCCGATCCTCTTTGGTCCTCTGGAGATTGAAAATGGCGGCCGTAAGATACTAGGGTTTTCTTCAAATCCCTAAATCGATCTGTGTTTGTATACTTGATAGAAAGATGGATCTCTGAAGGTATAACTCGTGTTGCTTGAACGTCGATTTGGTTTGTGCAATCCCTTTCTGTTTGACGATCGAAAACTTTGTGAGTATTCACTGGTTTAAAAATTTTGCTCTTAAATTGATTTCTGGTTTTTCGATCCTTTTATGCCAATGATGAATGGTTGTGTTTATAGGATTTAGAAATCCTTTAATTGAGCTCTGATTTCACATACGTGGCTTGATTCTGATTTCGCTCGAGTTATTGTTCTCGAGTTATTGTTGGCTTGCTTGATAATCACTGATTTTGCTATCGAGTTATTTGTGATTGAATTTGCAAGATATTCCACGATTGATGCCTTGAATAAAATCGGCTTTGAATAACTCTGTAATTTTCAGGATAAATATGTAATTCAAAACCTGATTTGCCAAAAAAAATTCTGTTATTTCCTTGAATTTTGCACATTGTGATTTGGTTTATTCCATCAGTAAATATCAAGAAATTCTGGAACTATATTTGGCCCTTGCGTGATTTTGTTGTTGCCGTGATTCTTGCCATGCTTGAAAGACCAGGAAATCAGTTTTGTTGCCCAAAACAAAATGATTGATGCTGTTAAATCTGAAATGAATTCTTTCCTTGTATTTGCAATGAGATTTTTGCCAAATAGATTGATTTCTTGCTTTGAATTGCATTCAAAATGACTTTAAAACTGGAAAGAATTTTCTTGTCGAATTTGTTCATGCACTTAATTTTGCAAGTGAATCTTTTCTGAAAAAAATTACTTTGCGAAAATCCTTTTGCAAAAATTATTGCTGATTACTTTCCTGAAAACATGCCTTTAGTTTTCTGATTACTGGAAACAAATCGAAAAACTGCTTCCCTCTTTTGCTCACACAAAGTCTTAATTTGCTTGATTGTTTGTTTCAAAAATTTCTTCAATTTATTTCTGGAAAACAAAATTGTTTTTCTTGCCAATCTTGAATTTCTGAAATGAATTCTCTGCATTCCTTCCAGTATTGAATACTTGCCGTATATGTTCACTTCATTTTCTGGAAAAACATTGAAATGCTTGCAAACTGTTAACATTGCTTGAATCTCTGATTCTTGCTTTCACCATCCATGAATATGCTGACTTGAAATGCACCACTTCACCATTGCACTGTATATGGAATCTTGCTGATATGTAGTTGCTGCACGTATGTAAATGTCTTGCCCATTTGTTTTGTTCATATCCCATGCTCGACTATGCCATTTGTATGACCATACTGAGTGATCGCAATGTTATGGCCATGCCACTTCAGTTTGCTTTCAGTTGCTAGTACTTGTCTTTGTCACTTAGAAGATTTCCATGCTTGGCCACTTTGAGAAGTCTGAATTGTTTTGGTCTATATGTCCTCCACTATGCACCACTTATACATGCATATAGCAATACTTCTATAATTTTGTTCCACCCATGCTTGTCTCCATACTGTGTTGATTCATATTGCATATTTGTGCTTCATTTATATACATGCAGTTTTCATGTTGGCTGTGCTCGACACTTTGCTTTTGCTGAGTTATATCATGTTCTTGAACCTGTTTGTGGCATGTACTTGTACATTGACCTGAGCTTGTTGCACCATTGTATAGCAATGCTTTTTATGTTGGCTGGACCATACATGTTTGCTGAACTTTTGCAAACTGATTTGCATTGTGCACTGAGTCGAGATGGTCCACGTGGCTACTCCTCAGTTGCACACTGTATTGGCGTGGCAATGCACACATGTATATATATACACGTGTGTATATGCAGCCATACAGGAATTTTCCTGTCCCTGTACACATACAAACTGTCTGCCTAGACACAGACGAATCAGATCAAGTCATGAAAAATGATGAGAAAACACACCAGAAAACTGAGGAAAATAAAATTTAAAAATAAAATTTAAAAATAAAATTTAAAAATAAAATTTATATTTGCATAAATTTTGTAAATTATTTCTATTCTATTCCTGTTGCAGTGTACTGTGTGTCTGTCTCTATATATGACAGGTATGAAGACTGGACTGACTATGAAGTGAAGACTGACTTGTAAGCTGTGAAGACAGAAGACTGAAGAAGCCAGTGTGTCAATATGTAAATGAGTAAAATTGTGTATTGAAATGTATGAAATCAAAATATTTCTATATATACGAGTGTGAGTGTTATAGTGGAAAGCTGTGTACTGAAATGGAGTTGTACTGTAATTTGTAATACATAAGTTTGATTGAAATAAAATAATATCTTATTGTTGTCAAACAAACTCGTCTATTTCATTCTGTTATTTATTAGTACAAATATTCTGTGAGTGTTTAAATAGTGGAGTTTATAAGATTTGTACTGTTGTGTTATTGAAATAGAATATTCAATTTAAATAGAACACAGTATGAATATATCAATGTCTGTATTGCCGTATTCCATTTAAATATAAATACTATATTTCAGTCAGTGATGTATATATTTAACAGTACGATTTCAAACACATTTATAATAATATTTATTTGGTTGTTATCATCAAACAAAAATCATATAATTGTGTATACAACAACGTTATATACAACAATCTCCCCCTTTGGATGATGACAAACAAATAAAAGATTTTGTATACAATAAATGTGTTTGACAGTGAAAATTGAACTCCTCCTATTTATCAGCTCCCCCTACAACAGACAACTCCCCCTATAACTGTGCATGAGTGGAATGAATGTTATTCAAAAATATTTATAAATTATTCACTCATAAATCAAAATCTTCCAAAATATTTATAAATTATTCACTCATAAATCAAAATCTCAACCCATTCTCCCCCTTTTGTTATCATCAAAAGGATACAGAATATAGATGAAAAATGACTAACAAATACAATATCAGCTTAAGAGGAAGAACTGTCATCATAAATTTCAATCAGTCAAACAAAAAATCATAATATTCTAAGAATAGGTGGCATATTTCACATTGTAGAAAATGACGGATTTACGATGAATTTTATATATTATGGAGAGAGTTAAAAAAAATATTTTTCAATTATTTTCCAAAAGAATTTTATAAAAGATAAAGCACAAAATATAGTTGTGGATTTGGACTATAATTATAAATTCAACTTAAGTGACAAAATCAGATAGTCTCAAATCCCAGTAGCTATCAATCAACAAATCATAATACGTCATAAAATTTCAACATATTTCATAGAATAGAAGGATGGATTGATAGGCTGGTTTTTATACACCGAGGAGAGTTTCAGATTAATTTTAAATTATAGCATAATAGTTCCTTTTTCTTTTTATTTTATTTAAGAGCACACTGACCACGCATAACCAGAGCTTGGATTTTTAAATGAGGTCAGTCGCAGCTTAAATTATAAGTTGTCTCTTAACCATGCATGACCAGAGCTTGGATTTTTAAATGAGGTCAGAGACACACTTATACATTAATTATATATATTTATCATTTCAGCTTTAAATAGAAAGACTCCTCGGTATATACAACCAATATGGATGATAGAAATGTGGTAGGCACAGAAATGGACTGTGAAATAAATTTCTAAATTGATTATATTATGAAATAAGCTCGACTGTACAGGGATTATTGAAAATTTTCAATTCTCACTAATTCTGAATAATAATATAGTCCCATTTCTATCACAAATTTTCACTGTTTATTCACAAAGATTTTTAAGATTATTAACTCTCCACATTAATATAAAATCATGATGGATGGCAGAAGGATGATAGATAAAGAAAATGATCGTGAAATAATTGCCAATTCAAAGATATTAAAATAAGTGAATATTAGGCACAGGTCCCTAAAACGAAACTTAATTAGGCTCACCCCCGGTCGTAAACTTATTGTAAATTTAGTCCCTATTTTCAAAAACATATAAAAACATACAAAAAAAATATTAAAAAATCATGTAAATTCGTAATTAATTAAATCAAATAATCGTGAAAAAAATCAGATCAAAAAAACATCAAAAACAATGTCGAAATCATGAAATACAGAAAATCAACGAAATGCAGTAAATTGCATCAAAACATGCATATAAATAGATTAGTTGCATACATGTATGCATTTATTTCAAATCTGCGTCAAAACTGCAGTATAAATGCATACATGTATGCACATATTGTTGAAACTTGCATCTGCTGATGCATTTGTTTAAAAACTGCATACCTACGCGCAACTTATTCACGTTTGCATGTATTTTGACATATATGCACACATGTATGCAGTTATATAGAAAAACTGCATACATGTATGCAATTTTTCAAACAGGCGTGCATAAATATATGCATGTGTATTCGAATAGTTGCATAAATGTATGCAACTATTCGTAAAAGTTGCATACATTTATGCAACTTTTTTTTTTTAATTTCTGTGGACTTCCGGGAATGTTTACAGATTTTAGAAATTTTTTTTTTTTTTAAGTGATAGCGCCTGAAGATTTGGACAGAAAACGAAAGAGGCGGAGGTATGGAAAGTGGCAGGCGGAAGATTCCAGGCGGCAGCTAAAATAGGGGGCGGGTTTACAGAGAAAACATTAATTACAGGGATGTATTGCGAATTTAAAAACTTGCAAATAGTTGCATACATGTATGCAACTTTTGCCAATAGTTGCATACATGTATGCAAGTATTTCTGAAGCTGTTTCAGTTGAAAATGCATGCAGAAACCTGCATACATGTGTGCAACTATTTGGAATACTTGCACACATGTATGCAAGTATTTACATGTGAAAATAAAATATGTGCAGAAACTTGCATACATGTATGCAACTATTTTAAATACTTGCATACATGTATGCAAGTATTGCATGTAAAAATATAACAGAGAAATACTTGCACAGATGAATGCAAGTATTCCAAATATGTGCATGATTTGATGCAGATTACTGCATTTTTCGCTGTTTTCTGTATTTTTTCGATTTTGATGCATGTTTTGATTTTATTATGATCTGAATTTTTGGGCGAGCACATGTTTTATTTAAATACGAATTTACGTGATTTTTTTATATTTTTTTAATATTTTTTTGATGACTTTTCAGAAAATAGGGACCTAATTTACAATAAGTTTATGACCGGGTTTTTTTTATATTTTGAAACTTAATAGGGACCTCTAAAAAACGCAATTTCGAAATCTGATAATAATTTTGATGAATTATAAATACAGTTCAATATGGATATTGATTTCAATTTCTGAATGAATAATCAATAAATAAGTTTAAAATTGAAAATCAATTACAAGAGTGATAAACACAGATTTATACAAAGGGGAAAAAATGTATTTATACAGGGTGATAGTTCAAAACAGGTGAGTGGAAAAAAAATAAAGAATTGATACCACTTGTAGTCTCTTTCTCAAAGATTTTATTCACACCCAAAATATCTTAGATTGAAGAAATTTCAAACACAAAGCCCAAATGGACAAGATTACAACTTTGGCACAAATATCAGAGCAGCAAGCAGATTAAAACAGACAGTTATTTGAAAACAGTATCAGAGCAGCACAAACAAGAACTGTTCAAAATCAGACTTGTCAAGATGTTGGTCACATAAGGTGGTTCATGATCCAAGATTTGCAAATATACTCTATTTTAAATCATTTAAAGAAATGTGGAAGTATTAGGATTTAATGAATCAATCACACTAGGTTATATTTCAGATTCAAGATATGTGTGAGATCCAATAAATCAATAATTTCAAATGATTTTAAACAAACATATATTCAAATCAAATAATCATGAAATAACAATGATTTTCAAAGACCATTTTCAAAAAGAACATTTTCAAAAATTTCTCAAAACTATTTCTGACAAGCCCAAGAGAAATTTCAGGTCATTTACATCAAATTTGAAAATATTCATGATCGGGATAATTTATTTGAAATCACTTGAATCAATGTAAAGTTTTGGGATATAATGAATCAGCCACACAAGATTGACAATTTCAAAAATAAGAGGTGTGTGATATTCAAAATATCTAGAACTTCAGATGATTTCAAACAAACATATTTCAATATAATGATCATGAATAAAGATGAATTCCAAGATGTATCACTGATACAAGCCAATCTGAAAATCAATGAAATTATCACAACTGATAAATAATAGAGTGCTGTAATGAGTATAATATTTTGAGCTTTTCTAAAATGAATTAGAATAAACTCAAAACAGCAAAGGTGTGTGACATTTCATTAAATATTCAGATCTTCAAAAATTTAGAATTCAAATTAACAGTGTTCAAGATATGACATGAATTCTTCAGCACTGTTATGAATTCAAGAATAAAATAAACTTCTAAAAAATTGCAGATAATTACAAGATTAAATTCAGAATCTGGAAATGATTATAACAAGAGAGTTTTATTCAAATAAAATGAATTTCCAGAAAGTCATGAGAACTGCAATTGGAAGTTTAAGAAGCACAAAACAAACAAAGAGATATGGTAGTGAGAAATCAAAGAAAAACAAACAGAAGAAAAATAAAATTGAAAGGGGTAGAAGAAGGAGAAATAAACAAGAAAAAATATATTTACAAGGATGAAGTTAGAAATCATACCTGACATATGATGAGAAACATAATTTATAACTTATCGGACTTGGCTAAGAAACATTGAATGATTCAATGACATGAAGCAGTTTGAATCGTTTTCTCTTTTCAGCACAGTTGTTCCTCAGCCACTTCAGGTACCTAACAGTTTAGAGAATCGAGTGGTCTAACAAAATTTGTAAAACCACTCACAGTTGAATTCATATGTTTTGGTACCCAGACCTGTTTATATAACAATCCATCCGAATTTACCTTTGTACCCTTCGGAACCCAAATCTGTTTGAATTTCGTGAAAATCGTTTTATTTTCTTTTGGGATCCAAGAATGTTTAAGAGGATTATTATAAAACAAATTTACATCACAATTTTGATTTTGATTTAAAAATCCTTTGGAATTATCAAAGTTTAAATTTTCAAAACAATTATTTCCAGAGCAGTTTGTGGGATTGTTCAAATCATTTGAATTTTGTTTTGTAGAAACAACATTTTTCCCGAAGCCAAGACCAGATTTATTTCCACTAGAAACTTGGTTTTGTAACAGCATATTCAACGATTTTTCCCCATTAGAAAATTTATCCAATGTTGATTCCAATCGTTGAATTTTGGATTTTAGATCACCACTTTCTTTTAATAAATTTGAGCAATTATTTATAGCGATCATCTGTTCAGCATTGGTCTGTTTTAAAACCAAATTCTCATTTTCAAGCAATCTAATTTTGGCTTGAGATTCCGAGATTTCAAGTTCAAATCGTTTTTGTTTTTCAGACTCAAAAATCTTGGATTTTTCAATCTCATTTTCAAGTTCTTTCAAAATCAAATCACTTCTCAACAAATTTTCATTTTCAGCAATCTCAAATTTGGAACTTATATCAGTCTTGAAATTTTCAAATTCCTTTTGCAGAAGGTTATTCAAACTTGATAACTCAATCTTGTTCTCATTTAAAATCAGAATTTCATTTTCAAACTTTTGAATATTTTTATTGAGATGAACAAGACTAGTTTCCAATTTCAAACAATTTTTGCAAACTGAATTAGAAGGGTTTTTAAAAAATTCAAGTTGTGACTCCAAATTATCAATTTTGTTGGTCAACTCAGAATTCTTAGATTTCAAAGACATATTTTTCAGTTGAAGTTTATCAACAGATTTCGTTAAATCAAGACACATGTAAACTAGATCTTCATATGAGAAATTTTCTATTTCATTGTCTGTTGATTCTCCATCAGCTGATCCATCTGAATTATCATCTGTAAGACCTGTTAAGCATAAATTTGAATCTGAGTTGTCATCCTGGGGTTTTGAGCTGTTGTCAGGTTTTCCATACATCTTGTTGAGAGTTCTCCAGACTTCCTGTGCAGATAAACAATGACATATAAGATTAAACTGTTCAGTACTAAGATAATCAAGTATAATTTTCATAGCACGAGCATTGAAAGCTACATCTACACTATTAAACCCATTGATAACAACATCCCAACATTAAATTTTAACAGATTTTAAATAAAATTCCATGTTGGATTTCCAGTTTGAAAAATTTGTTCCAGTGAAAATAGTTGGAGATGAACTGGACTGACTCTCACTAAACTGACGACTAGGATTACCCATGACTCTAGAGTTAAAAGAAAATACCTGCTCTGATACCAAATGTTGGATCTAGATTAACCCTAGAGGGGGGTGAATAGGGTTTATCACAGTTTTTAAACTGAATTGAAAAACTGACAGGATATTAAAATAATAAACAGATCACAAAATGCAGCAGAAATAAAAGTGCAGAAAATAAATCACACACAGATATACCCAGCTTCGGCAAAACCCTGCCTACTGCTCCATTCCTAAGGTTTCTACTAGGTGTTATAAACAGATCCCGCATACAAGACCATGTACACTCGCAGCACCTGCTCCCGTCCCAACCCTACGCTCAAAACCCTAGACTGATTCAAACCCCTGAATCAGAATTTCCCCTAGTTTTACACAGACTAGTCAACTGCCAGTTAAACCCCTAACTGGTTCCCCCTAGATTTTACAGAATCTATAAACTGTTCAGTTTACAAAGAAATTAAAACTAAAACAATACAAAATAAAAGAAAACAAATATAAAAACCCTAGGCTAAATAAAATTAAATCTCCCTTTTCTACTTAGCCCTTAAAGTCACAATGGCCGGCCCATTCTTAATCCCACTCTTATTTCATTTGCACCCGATCCTCTTTGGTCCTCTGGAGATTGAAAATGGCGGCCGTAAGATACTGGGGTTTTCTTCAAATCCCTAAATCGATCTGTGTTTGTTTACTTGATAGAAAGATGGATCTCTGAAGGTATAACTCGTGTTGCCTGAACGTCGATTTGGTTTGTGCAATCCCTTTCTGTCTGACGATCGAAAACTTTTTGAGTATTCACTTGTTTAAAAATTTTGCTCTCAAATTGATTTCTGGTTTTTCGATCCTTTTATGCCAGTGATGAATGGTTGTGTTTATAGGATTTAGAAATCCTTTAATTGAGCTCTGATTTCACATACGTGGCTTGATTCTGATTTTGCTCTCGAGTTATTGTTGGCTTGCTTGATAATCTCTGATTTTGCTCTCGAGTTACTTGTGATTGAATTTGCAAGATATTCCACGATTGATGCCTTGAATAAAATCGGCTTTGAATACCTCTGTAATTTTCAGGATAAATATGTAATTCAAAACCTGATTTGCCAAAAAAAATTCTGTTATTTCCTTGAATTTTGCACACTATGATTTTGTGACTTGGTTTATTCCATCAGTAAATATCGAGAAATTCTGGAACTATATTTGGCCCTTGCGTGATTTTGTTGTTGCCGTGATTCTTGCCATGCTTGAAAGTCCAGGAAATCAGTTTTGTTGCCCAAAACAAAATGATTGATGCTGTTAAATCTGAAATGAATTCTTTCCTTGTATTTGCAATGAGATTTTTGCCAAATAGATTGATTTCTTGCTTTGAATTGCATTCAAAATGACTTTAAAACTGGAAAGAATTTTCTTGTCGAATTTTTTCATGCACTTAATTTTGCAATTGAATCTTTTCTGAAAAAAATTACTTTGCGAAAATCCTTTTGCAAAAATTATTGCTGATTACTTTCCTGAAAACATGCCTTTAGTTTTCTGATTACTGGAAACAAATCGAAAAACTGCTTCCCTCTTTTGCTCACACAAAGTCTTAATTTGCTTGATTGTTTGCTTCAAAAATTTCTTCAATTTATTTCTGGAAAACAAAATTGTTTTTCTTGCCAATCTTGAATTTCTGAAATGAATTCTCTGCATTCCTTCCAGTATTGAATACTTGCCATATATGTTCACTTCATTTTCTGGAAAAACATTGAAATGCTTGCAAACTGTTAACATTGCTTGAATCTCTGATTCTTGCTTTCACCATCCATGATTATGCTGACTTGAAATGCACCACTTCACCATTGCACTGTATATGGAATCTTGTTGATATGTAGTTGCTGCACGTATGTAAATGTCTTGCCCATTTGTTTTGTTCATATCCCATGCTCGACTATGCCATTTGTATGGCCATGCTGAGTGATCGCATTGTTATGGCCATGCCACTTCAGTTTTCTTTCAGTTGCTAGTACTTGTCTTTGTCACTTAGAAGATTTCCATGCTTGGCCACTTTGAGAAGTCTGAATTGTTTTGGTCCATATGTCCTCCACTATGCACCACTTATACATGCATATAGCAATACTTCTATAATTTTGTTCCACCCATGCTTGTCTTCATACTTTGTTGATTCATATTTCATATTTGTGCTTCATTTATATACATGCAGTTTTCATGTTGGCTGTGCTCGACACTTTGCTTTTGCTGAGTTATATCATGTTCTTGAAGCTGTTTGTGGCATGTACTTGTACATTGACCTGAGCTTGTTGCACCATTGTATAGCAATGCTTTTTATGTTGGATGGACCATACATGTTTGCTGAACTTTTGCAAACTGATTTGCATTGTGCACTGAGTCGAGATGGTCCACGTGGCTACTCCTCAGTTGCACACTATATTGGCGTGGCAATGCACACGTGTATATATATACACGTGTGTATATGCAGCTATACAGGAATTTTCCTATCCCTGTACACATACAAACTGTCTGCCTAGACACAGACGAATCAGATCAAGTCATGAAAAATGATGAGAAAACACACCAGAAAACTAAGGCAAATAAAATTTAAAAATAAAATTTATATTTGCATAAATTTTGTAAATTATTTCTATTCTATTCCTGTTGCAGTGTACTGTGTGTCTGTCTCTATATATGACAGGTATGAAGACTGGACTGACTGTGAAGTGAAGACTGACTTGTAAGCTGTGAAGACAGAAGACTGAAGAAGCCAGTGTGTCAATATGTAAATGAGTAAAATTGTGTATTGAAATGTATGAAATCAAAATATTTATATATATACGAGTGTGAGTGTTATAGTGGAAAGCTGTGTACTGAAATGGAGTTGTACTGTAATTTGTAATACACAAGTTTGATTGAAATAAAATAATATCTTATTGTTGTCAAACAAACTCGTCTATTTCATTCTGTTATTTATTAGTACAAATATTCTGTGAGTGTTTAAATAGTGGAGTTTATAAGATTTGTACTGTTGTGTTATTGAAATAGAATATTCAATTTAAATAGAATACAATATGAATATATCAATGTCTGTATTGCCGTATTCCATTTAAATATAAATACTATATTTCAGTCAGTGATGTATATATTTAACAGTACGATTTCAAACACATTTATAATAATATTTATTTGGTTGTTATCATCAAACAAAAATCATATAATTGTGTATACAACAACGTTATATACAACAAACCATTCTATGTAAGAGAGAAAGTAAAGATTTAGATAAGGAAGGAAAGAAGACAAAGGAAGAATTAAGCCAGGATTTGAGGGGCTTTTATAAAAAAAATTCATACTTTTCTAAATATTTTCCTTTTGAAAATCATTTTCTTTGAAAAATATTTATTTTTAAAATCAGTTTTCATAACCCAAAAAATTAGGCTCTGATACCAAATGTGACAACTCATACTCCTTAACATACCTTTATCGAGTCATGCCAACGAGAGTGGACCATCTAGGTATAACTAAAACATGCATAGACTAAGATCGTAAGACATAAAAATAAAAACATTTTGAAACAGAAACATTTACTAGAAAGAAAATCCTTGCACAAAAACTATCATTTCAATCCCATCATAATCTCAAATGTCTACATCTCTGTCTCATATAAAACCAAATCAGAGTACGTATATAAAATATCCTTAGATAATCCATCATACAACTAAGCAAAATGAAATGTAAAGATGAAATAAAATACATAAATAAAATATGGATCTTCAAGCTACACTCCAAGCTATCCAGAAATCAACCACTTTCATGTGAGCCTAATGGGGGAAAAGGAAAAAAGAATGGATCAGAAAAAAAATATTATGAATGAAAGTAACTACTAGAAAGACAAAAAATAAGAGATAATAGCCTCAATTGTCTAAGTGTTATAAAATTTCTACATTCGAGCTTTATTAATATTATTGTTCGCACTAAAATTCTTACTTCAAATATTCTACTGAAGGAATAAATCCTTATTTCACCCTGTGATAGGCCTACTACCGTCAAACATGTGACTAACATGATAGTCGATGTCCCTTATACTAAATCGGAATCCTCCCAAACATGAATCATTAGGATCGATATCCTAGCTTTTGTGGTCTCTTATTCCCAATGCCGAAGTAGTCTGCATATCTGTTTAGATAGACATTTACCTTCTCACGCTAAGAACCCACTACGTATTATTTCCATTGTCGATGCATGCATGCTCAATCATCATTAGGATTACATCTTACAGTTGTTCCTCTATTGTCTCACTTATTTTTAGCATCTGTGTCCATGTTTTCCTTCTTTAGGACGGGCACACAAACAAAAATCAAGTCGCACTCCATGCTCAACCCGGCCACTTTTTTCCCACATCGACGTGCATGTCAGTTTGTCATTAGGATGAGCCCCTAATTATGAAAGGTATAATTACTACTGTTGACTACTTATTTTTGACACCGATGAATATCTGGTTTGTCATTAGGATGGACCTCAACTATGGTATATATAACTGCTATTATGGGTCACTTATTACCGGCATCAACTAGTATCTTGTTCGTCGTTAGGATGGTCCCCAACTATTTTATTATTATGATATTCGTAATCATTTTAAAAAAATTCACTTTTTTCTTTATAGTCATTCTCCGTAAAAATCTATTTATTTATCATGGATTACTTATCATAATATAGCTGCTCCTTTTCTTCTTTTATAATTATAACAATTGTTATAATCCAACATTCAAGTTTAAACTGGTTTCTTTTCTATTATAACTTTTTATGACAATTGCTTTTCCACTTTCAAGTTTACAATTATTATATGTACATATGAGAATTAACCAATCTTTTCTAATTAACCTGCATCTTTTTAAATCCATATCTATGTGAAACTTTTCTCTTTTTCTACTATTTCACATAAAATATCTAGATCTAAAATTATTTTTTAATAACTACATAATAAATAAACTTCTTAATACATGTAAGATGAATGTAAATTAACAACTAACTATAATAAATTGTAGATAAATTATAAACTTAAATTAAAATGTAAACTAGAATTATTTTTAAGCCTAAATATTTAATCTCCTTGATTTAGAAAATCGTGGTAAATTTCCACTCACCTAAAGTCCTAAGTTGTCGTCCTTTGTCCTTCAGTGAACCTCCACCTCTTAGGGTCTTGATTAAATATTTTAGCTTTTATTTTCTTCCTAATGAAAATATCCATTTTTTCAACCTCTAAATTCTAGAGGGAAATTTGGACATGAAGAATAAAGAGAATGGTTGTAATAAGATGGGATAGGGATAGGCATAGGCTTCTATTTATATATTTACTTGAGGATCTTGAGCCGTTGGATAGAGCTAAATCTAATTTGTGGCTGTCATGTCATAATTTAAATCCTAGCCTTTAGATTTACTTTTAGATTCAAGTCTAGACTTAGATTAGTGTAAGTTAAGTTTGGTCATTTATCTAACTTTTTAGATTAAATCTCAACCTCTCATTTACATCAATTAAAGTGCTCGTAACCTCGCTAAAATACCTTCCCGTTCATTACATACCTGGCTGCAAAATTGGCTAGATACTAGGCGTCACAGTCAATCTTTGCTTAGGGCGGCCGACAGCCACCACTACACCATAAATGGCCTTCTGCAATAAAAAAAATGTTGAGTCAAGACCAAAAATTGTTGGCATAGATCTTTGTTAGCACTTTTACTCTGATGCAATTTTCACCATTGTTGCAGACCTCAAAGGAAACATTTTGACTATCTAAGGCAACATAACAAATATCGTTGCAATAGAACCCTATTTGAGTCTGTAGCGACATCCTTAGGTGTCTGTAGCAACATTCCAAAAATGTTGCTGTAGATATTTCATCTTTAACAGGATTAAATATTTTTTAATAGAATACTACTGCATAGAATTTTAATTCAAACAATGTTTTATTAAATAATTTTATTAATTTCAACAACTGAAATAGTACAAATTTCTAGCACAAACTGTTTACAACTCAACGATTTACTACAACACTAACATATACAGATATTCCTCATTACATATATAGTTTCTATTTATACAGACACTGACAAATATATGACGAGCCGATTGCCAAGCCGAAGGCGAGCTGAGTAGCGGGTCCGGGCGCAGCGCCGGCGGGGGTCAATGGCACCGACCGATTCATCTGATTTTGGAAGACCAAGCCTTCTTTGAAACACTGCACACCGAGTCCATTATCACCCAAAACCTTAAGCAACAACAACAAACAATAAATTCATCACAACACTACATGACAACGATCATCATCACTCCTCTATCAAGACTATACATCACCGCATACCCTACATACTGCACCGCTTCTGCATATTTTAATCACCACGTTTCAAGATGACAGTTGGAAATTTAGGGGACGATAAAACTTCTCCTAACTATATAAATAGAAGTCACATTCTAGTGATACACATGCAAAGAACATGTTTCAACAAATTTGCATGCAAAGTTGCATGGAAGGATCAATCTTTTTACCAATAAGATGGAACCATTACTACCTTCATCTATCTTATCAGTTCAGTCTCCTTTTTCATTTATTTCTTATATTCGTTGTCTTTTAGCTTCTCCGCCGCCACCTCCAAAATTTTGTAGGCACCATATCACCATATAAAAATCTACCCCCACCCTCTCATCTTACATTGCCTCCTCTATCAAACTCTTCTTTTGCTGCTCCCCAATCCTATCGAAATGTCAAAAAAGTCAGGAAATGAAATAACAAATCTGATTTTGCATCTTCTACAACAAATGATCTCAACGATGGAAAATGTTGTGATATAAATGAAATTCAACAGATGAAAAAAAGACGTCTGCACTAAAATCAACACCAGGTTCAAGGCATAACAGAAATAATCCATCTCCATTAATTTCTTCCATCATTAATGATAATCAACAATATAACATATTGGAATATTAGATGAGGTTACCTCTCCTAAAAGCAAATAGAAATAAGAAATTTGATCAAAAATGAAAATGTTCAGCTTACCGCTATTAGTGAAACAATGCTCAATTTGGCACTTAGAGATAAAGCATGTTCCTTCATAAGACTAACTTGGCTACATGATAATAATCTTCAAAGTTCCTCATATGGAAGATTTTTGTACTTCGGAACCCAATTTTTTTTTATCCTTCATAACACAGTTCCTCATAAAACTAGAAGTTTTGAAGCGACATTAACGCAAACACTTGGAGGATGTGTTTTACATTCAAAATTTATCGATCCCAAAACACAAATAGATGACTGAAAACTGAAAAAATAAAAATACCAAAGAATGTAAAAATGCATATGGCATATACATTACTCAAAATCCATCACATCAAGCCCATCAGCGACATGCCGACATAGATCTTGCTCTAAGAACCCACAACTGCACCACCACGCCTTCCTCTACTTCCGGTAGTCACCAAAACCAACCATGTAACTCTACTTCCGAGCCCATCCATCAATGTCTGAAGCAACCCAACCTTACTAGAACACTGCAGAGATGATGAGATGGCATAAACTAGAATTTTTTTAGCTTAAAGATCCCAACTTTTGTATTTTTGTGGATCTGATGCCTTTTTTAAGAGCGACTTTAGGATGCACAGATGTGAGAAGTTGAGGACGATGAGAAGTTGAGAATGGACATATCTGAGAAGTTGAGAAAAGAGGAATGGAATGGCTTGGGGAATTTGATTTCTTATTGGTGGTGTGAGATTTTAATGGATTAGGTATCAATTATAGATGTTGTTCTTAAAAGGTAAATTAACCGATAGATATACATGTTTTTATAGGTTCATACTGATGATGTGACAACACATGTTTGCGACTAAGGTTACACTGGATCAAAATGTTGCATCGTGTTACACTTGTTTAGCTAGAGCAACACATTTTTATGGTTAAGGTAACATCAAAAATAAAATGTTGCACTAGGACCAAAATATTATAGCTATCGGGACGTTTTAGCTTGCAACACCTTCCAAATCCGTTACAATAGGCCGTTTTTGGCGTAGTGCACGGTTGACCTCCCTGGAGGTGGTCGGCCTAACATGTTATATTGTTCAATTATTATAGCTTATATTTTAAATTCTTTTTTATTTTCTCTTACAACTCCTCTACTTTAGCATGGACTAAAACAATTTATACATGAAAATTACTCACAAAATCATCAAGGACTCAATGGTGGAACTTCCATAGCCAAATTAAAACATCTTTATAAGTTTATTTTTTGTTTAATCCATTTTTTAATTAATTTTACTGTTATAAATTTTTAGAGAGCTACAACATCCTTAAATTTCATCAAAAAAATAAATACCTTACAAATCATTTATGAAAAATTATACTAGATATTATAAACTATCCTTTATAAATTATGTAAAATATCCTTTATGAAACATATTATTGTTAAAACATTCCTATGTCTACATTTCTAAATATCTTAATTAATCTTTAAATATAATTTGTTTAAGAACCTCTATTTCATGATGTTTTTTATTGTAACAACTATATACGACAATATTCTCGTATGCTAACGTTTATTTCATGAACATTGATAAACAAGAATTCAAGAGCATAAAAGAAAATTTTCAAGAACGACAAAAATTGAAGAATAGATTCCAAGGACGACAAGATTATTTATTTATTTTCAAGTCTATAACTAGTTAGAAAAATAATTTAAAATCTCTCCTAACAAATATATATGGCCGACAAAGATTTAAAATAATTGCATAAAGATATGCACAAGAAGGCCCTAATTCAGCCGGCTGAATGCCCTAATTCAGTAGACTGAATACTGGGTATTCATACTTTTTCGTTTGAATATCCAACTAGCTAAATTGGTACATTCAACCGGCTAAATTCAATCATTTTTGTACTATATCCTTGTTATCTCTAAATTCTATTAATTCAGCCAACTGAAATATATTTTCAACCGGTTGGATGACTATTTTCTTAAAGGTTGTTTCTCTTCAACAAAAAGACATGACTCTTAAATAAAGAGTTAATTTTTTTTCCTTTGATCAAATCTATTCGTGAAAATAAACAAATCTTGATACCATATAAAATAACTTTAGAAACACTTATTTCAACAATCTAATTTTTTTTCTTTTTTGATTGTCTACGGTATTTAATATTCCTATTCTATAAATTTCAATTGCATCCAATTCCAATATTCTATAATTGAAAATCATCATTCAATATTGTATTCTTCACATACTATATATCTTCAAGGAGAAGATTACACGAAATTTGTAATTCAAGTGACTCATTTGTGCTATTTCGAAGAGCACATTTGGGTCAATCTACTTTAGTCAATGGTAAAGAAGTCCTCGTGATCTATTTTGGCAGAAAAATCATGTTTCGATTGCTTCAGTTGGTTAAAGTCCCGTGTGGTGTTTCAGGTCGTGTAAACCTATTCCTCTGGGTTTTTGTACTGTATCCTTGCTATCATTAAATTAATTCAATTCAGCCATCTGAATCATATTTCCAGCCGGCTTAGCGACTATTTTCTGAAAGGATGCTTCTCTTTAATGAAAAGGCACAACTCTCAAATCAAGAGTTATGACTGTTTCCTTTGTTCAGATTTATTCCTGAAAAAAATAACTCTTGATACTATATAAAATAACTTCTGAATCAATTGTTTCAACAATCTAATTTTTCATATATTTTTTAACATTATTCTATATTCCTTTTCTCTGAATTTCAATTGCATTGAATTCCAATATTCTGTAATTGAGAATCATCATTCACTTCCATATTCTTCACATACTATAAGAAATATATAGTTGAGGAGAAGATTATAGGAAGTTCGTAACTCAAGTGACTCATTTATGCTATGAGAACATTATAGTCAATCTACTTTAGTCAATTGTAAAGAAATCCTGGTGGTTTATTCAGGCCAAAAAAAATCTTATTTCAGTTGCTTCAGGTGCTTAAGTCATCTGTAGTATTTCAGACAGTGTAAACTTTTTCCTCTAGGTTAAGTGAGGGTTGTTGATAGTGTTAATTTTAGGAGTGTGGGACTAGATGCAGGATGATGCTCCAAATTAGTATAAAAATCCCTAGTGTATTTATCTTTTATTACTTCTTTTATATCATTTATTATATCTTATGCACTTAGTTTATACAACTACATGTATTTACATATTACCCAATCCTTTGTTACTCTCAGTTGGTATCAAAGCAAGGACGTCCTACAACTGTAAAATAGTTATTTGATATCTTGTTAATATGGAAAGCAACACCAACACTGTTGCCAACACTAGTTTTCTGGAAGGTCAATTACTATACGAACACCACTATTTAATTGAATGAATTGTAATTATTGGGCTACTAGGATGAGAATTTACATTCAAGCAAATAGTTACGAAATCTAGATTATTATGCAAAATGAATATATTTTTTCTACTACTGAATATTCTGAATGGTCTAACACATAGTAACTAAATGATACTGCTAATGATAAAGACTATCAGCTTATGAAATTTTGCATATACAAAAAGTTACATATAAAGGTAATAATAAGGTGAAACAAAAAAAATATCTATGCATATAAATCAATTTCAAAATGAAGCAAGATGAAAGTATCAGTGAAATGTAATCTAGATTTCAAGATATATATCATTCACTATTAGGATTAGGAGAAACTTACATGGAATTCGATGTTGTTTCAAAAATCCTCAACTCTTTAACGGATGAATGGAAACAAAAGGTCTTAGCAATTGAAGAAGCTAATGACATTTCAACCATAAAACCGGAAGAGGGGTTAAGAAATCTAATATCGTATGAAGTTAATCTCTAGACAAAGCGAGTTCAGGCATAAGATAAGAAGAATATAATATTCCAAGCAACGCAAGAAGAATCAGATTTAGACAAAGAGGATATGACATTCATCGCTAAAAATTTCAAAAAAAAATTGAAATTTAAAAAGAGCAACAAATTCAGAAACAAAAAATAGCTCCAACAACAATAACAACAAGGGATCATTAGAATTAGAATGTTAAGAATATCATAAGAAATATCACATGAAAAAAGACTGTCCTGATCGAAAGTAAGACAAATTTAAGCATAAAAAGAGTAAATTTAGGAACAAAGATTTCTCCATCACTTGGGATGGTTCAGAATCATATTCTTCATCGGATAGTGTCTCAGACAATGATATAGAACAAGCCAATATTTGCTTTATGGCATCAAAAGACAATGTAAGTGATTTATCTTTCAATGATCTTTTATAAATAAATTTCGAATTACTTGATAAATTAAACGATAGCAAAATAAAAAAGTAAGGATACATGAATTAAAAGTTGATATGATTAAAGAAGAAAAGAAAATCTTAGAAGAAGAACTTGAAAATACTCAAGAATCTTGTTCAAGTACGATGTTTTAACTTTCTATGCTAAGTCAAGAAATAAAAATTCAAAAAGAAAAAAAATGATGCTTTTGTATATGAAAACCATGATCTTAAAACAAATACTAAAATGTTAGAATTAGACAACTCTAGCCTTAAAACCAAGTTAGATGATGTTTCTAAAAATATTCTAACTTTAGTAAAGGCAGATAAAATCTTACTAACATTTTGGAAAGTTCTTAGGCTACTTTAAATATAAAAGGTTTAGGATATAAGAAAGTTTATAAAATTGCATATAAGAGTAGTAATTCAAAAAAATGTAGTAAAGTTATGTCAAAACATATTCCTAAATCTACTAAATCTATTAAAATTTGGGTACCAAAAACTAACAATTCTTTGATTAGAAATAAATATATTAAATCGTTTATAAAATACGTTCATAAAAATAAAAATTATACTTACAAAGTAATTCTGAACCTATTTGGTTTGGGTTCCTAAGATCTAACGCTTATGATACCTAACAAAAAGGTGGATACGAATGTGTTTTTTATATATTTACAGGTACTACAAAAGAAAAGTGGAAAATGGATATTAAACAAATGTTGCTCAAAACATATGACAGAAATCAAGGACATGCTAACGAATATTACTTACTTAGATAGGGTTTCTGTCACATTTGGATAAAAATGATATGCCATCATAAAAGGCAATGTGAGAAATAAGGATACATCTAATTTACCTCTTACTGCTGATGTTTTATTACTTAAAAATTTAAATCATAATTTACTTAGCATCGACCAATTATGTGACAAAGGATTCAATATCACATTTTCTGAAAATAAGTGTAGTAATTTAGATCAAGATAAAAAAAATTATTTTTGAAGGTTTTGGACAAAAAATATTTATGTTTTAAATATGAACATAAATAATAATATAAATATGTGCTTAGTAACCAAAGGCAATGACCCTTGGATATAGCACAAAAGATTGTCATATTAATTTCAAAACTATAAATAAACTATCTAAAAATGAACTAGTAAAAGGTTTATGTTATAAAATAAAACATAACATATGTTAAACAAGAAGCCATTAGAGAGAACAAAAAAATAGGGGAGAGACTTTTATTTCTATTACTTCAAGTATCTACATTTCTATTACATTGGCTCCTTTATATATAGGCTTTGGAGATGATGTTAAACTTATCCCCATGACGTGGGACTAAATAAAATATCACAAAAGCATATTCACTCTTATATATTACAACACTCCCCACTTGAATATGCATCTTCAAAATCATGAATGCTCTGCTAACTTGAAGTTTTCCCTTTTAAAACATATATGATGATTGCTCCCCCTTATTATTATCTTGCTTGCATATATCTGTTCAGTCGATACAACTATTGTTTGTTGCCTTTAAAACTCTATCAGGAAAACCCAATGGGAAAAACCTTGAATGAGAAAAATAGTACGCAACATTTGACATGATGAATATCATATTAAAATGATATTCCTTGTAACACCCCGTAATTCTTTAACATTAAGTTTCACAAATTTAAGTATAATTAATTCAAGATGAAAGAATTAAGGGAAACGGGTTACGCCATTGCGTTCATCTCGGAATTCTGGTTGAGATAGAGTCCGAGTTTGCGTGAATTAGACTTCGTATGAAGAAGTTATGGCGATCGGAAGTTTCAAAAAATTCAAAACAGATTTCAAAAATTCAAATTTCAGAGTCAGATGGGCTAGGCGGGAAATTTCCCGCCAGGGCCAGGTCGACCATAGGGTCGATCTACCCTAACCAGGTCGACCATAGGGTCGACTTGGGGGTCGACCTACCCGAACCAGGTTGACCATAGGGTCGACCTGCCCCCTCCACCCCCCCCCCCCCCCCCCCCGGCAGATTTGTTTGATGACCTGTTTATGAATGTATGCTGACTTATTAGGGTTTCTGATCTTCTCTGAATGGTTGGGGTTAATTCTGGGTTGATCGAACGACTTAAATTAATCCTAAACTCTATAAAAATACATGTAGACTCAAACCCTAAAATCAAATTAAAATTAGAATCATAGCCTCCATGCCGTCACCTAGCAACCTAGAATAGCCACCGCCAATTAGAGAGGAAGAAAAGCTAATCAAATTCAATTCTATTCAACTCTAACAACAAATCTAATACAAAGGAAAGCATTGCAAATTCAGAACTCAGAATCCAGAACTCAAGTTTATCATTTTGTTGTAAGTATAGTGATTTTTCCGATGAGAATAAAATTAAGACTTGATTCTAAGAAAAGTGGAAATGGAATTTTACTATTGTATAACGACGATGTTAATTCATATCTGTGTATTGTAATGATTGTATTTTGAATGGTATTGGGATGTTTGTGGTATAATTGACTTGATGTTGGTCCTATTGTACATTTAGAATGAAGGCAACATCACATACAAGTATATGGTTAAAGTTAGGATTTACACCTATATGTTTATATATTAACTTTGTCACATGCTAGTTTGTGTTTGAAGTTATGCCTAAATAAGAATATGTTTAAGCTTATGTTTTATGCAAGTTTTAGGTTGTAAAATCCTATCACATATGTGACCAAATGTTAGTTCTACATGTTTAGATGTATATGTTAAACCTATGTTATATTTCAAGTTCACATATATGTAAGATGATTTAGACTGTGTTGTAAATTCACATATATGTTAGTTGATTTAGTCTATGTTGCAAATTCACATATATGTCTATGATGTAAATTTACATATATGTATGTAGTTTAATCTACGTGGGAGGTTAAGGCATTGAGCCCAATAAGGACCCGAGGTTAGACCGAATTACGGTGTAAACCTGCCCGGAACCGACCGGCCCATCCAGTAACTGTAACAATACCTGTCTAATGTGAGTAGTCGGTGCTTTTAAAAAAGCTAAGGACAGACAAGTCAGGATGGTAGGGTTAAGTTAACTAAAACACTTAACCAATTCAACATGTTAATTAAACTGATTGGTGGGGTTAGGTTAATAAAGACACTTAACCACTTAACATGTTTGACTAGAAAACCCTAGTAATGGGGACCCATTTCAGCAGTAACCCAATTAGGTATCATGGTACCCTGAAACTAGGCAGGGTGGGGCACGATTACTGGGCTGATTATAAGCGGTCAAAAGCGACGGCGGTTGGTGGAACAGTGTGGGTTCTAACGAAGTGCGGGCGTGCACACACTTCGGAGCAAACAAACAGGGCACTGGGCATCAGTAGTATAACCTATGCATTCTAGGATTGTGTCGGGTCGCCACCATGGGACTTGATACACCACATGGTGGGACCAGCATAGGTATCTGCAATCACTAGGGGGCTGTATGACACATATGATTATGCGAGTAGGAGCCGAACTTTAGAAAGGGGATCACTTCACCCCGATCATGGGGTTCCAGTTGAGACAGTACAAGTAGGTGCAGAGATATAGTGTGGGGTACGATAGTATATTCGGTTCTAAACTACTTTATCTTAGTTTATGATACTTTCCTATTTCCAGTTTATGTCTGTCATGCTCTTTTTCTTATTCACATACTGAAGAGTCACTAGCCTTACCAGGCTTTATGTCTGACTCTGTTTTTCTTTTGTCTTCTTTTCTTCCGCTCCCCCCCCCCAGGTCCACAAGGGGGAAACAATCCAGCTTAGTCAGACTCTTTGCAAGTTTGAAGATAGTAGATGTATGCTTTGGACTCTCTTTCCTTGGCTATGGCTTTTGGACACATCTATGGGGATTTATGCAGTTTTAATTATGTTTCAAGCTTCTTTAAGTTTTAAAGCAAGACAGTATTATGGTTATAATAATTGGAAGTTTGTTTGGAGGCAATTATGGAAATGTTTTGTGTGAACACGTATTTATGAAATGAAAGTCTGTTTGTTTTTCCGCTACTTATATTTATGTGTTTATATCTATCTTGTATTTATCTGTGACTTTTACTTATAAACCTCCACTTAAGTTAAGGCATTCCCTTTGAGAGTGACCTTAATGGAGGTGGGGTGTTTCACTTGGTATTAGAGCATAGGTTCACCAGATCAGATAAAAGTTTTTGAAACTATTTTCAAAAAGAGAAGTTTAAAGAAGCATTTTTCAAGAAAAAGTTTTGATATTTTAAAAGGCATAATCCACCAAATCCATATGCACTATCTCTCTATCCTTCGTTTTGAATCTTTCATTTTTGTTTCAGTATGTCTGGAGATCTTAACCTTCCAGAAGGAGTAACGGTACCTGGCTGGTTCAGGAGGAACCTAGAGGCACGGGCCAATGGCACGGGCCCAGCAGACATTCCTCCACCTCCAATGGTAGCAGTTCCTCCTCCTCCTCCTCCTCGTGGAAATGATTTCGCAAAGACATGTAGAGACTTCAAGGCTATGGGTGGAAAGGACTTTTATGGAACTGAATCCTTTGTGGTAGCAAGGAACTGGCTGAACGAGACCGAAGATTTGTTCGTCATCTTCGAAGTTGATGACAGGCAAAAGATACAGCTAGCAGTGTGGTTGCTTAAAGACGAAGCTTCTTATTGGTGGGAAGTTACCCATGCTGAGAGGCCAGTGGAAACTTGGGAAGATATCAGGATGAGGTTTGAGATGAAATTCCTCTCCCAAGCTGAAAGAAGCCTGCAGATGGAGAAGTTCCTAACTCTTAAACAAGGAAGTGTGACGATCAAGGAGTACGTCAATCAGTTTAATCAGCTGGCCAGATTTGGGCTGGATTTAGTAAACACCCAACACAAGAAGGCTCTTCGCTTTGTCAAAGGTCTGAATGAGCCTCTACACAGCCTTGCTATGACCCATATACCCATGGGAGCGACTTATGAAAGCTTAGTGGACATGGCGCTGCTACACGAGGAAGATAAAGGCAAGAAAGAGGCAAAGGTGGAAGTGCCTCAAGAAAAGAAAGAGGGTTTACAGGCCAAGAAAACAGATTTCAAGAAAGGCGGGAAGAACAACAAATCCTATGAAAAAAGAAGGTATAATTTCTATGGCATTGTGGGGGCATATAGTGAAAGACTGCAGAAAGAAGAAGGCGAAGATGAATGGTGGTTGTTTCCGTTGTGGCGAGACTGGACAAATGGCTAAGGACTGCCCAAAGAAGCGGGGGCAGGGACAGAGGACTGGATCCACTTCAGGGGGTCAGGTTCACGCACTGGTGGCGCCTCCACAGGAACGAGGTAGTAATATTTCTGTAGAAAGTGTAGTTTATCTTTATGATCATCCAGTTCACACTCTCTTTGATTCTGGCGCATCACACTCCTTTATTTCATCTGCTTTAGTAGAATCTCTGCACCTAGACACTAGTATGGTAGAAGATCCCTTGGTTGTTTCAAACCCAATTGGGGGCTCAGCTTATTTGTCAATGGTTTGTTTGGGTTTGAAAATCTCTATTCTAAGCGTTGAGTTTAGATGTAGTGCCTTTGTTTTGGGCTTCTCGGGATATGGATTGATCTTAGGCATGGACTGGTTATCCAGTAATGGTGCCATTCTTGATTGCAAGAAAAGAGTGGTTAGACTCTTGACTTGGCTCGGTAACACTCTAGAAATTTCGTGTAATCCCTTGAATGCTGTTATGCTTAGTTATCTAGAGTCGCTTGATGCTTCTGTTAAGAATTTGCAGTCAGTTAGGGTGGTCCGTGGTTATCCGGATGTCTTTGAGGAGGTGAAGGGCTTACCTCCAAGGCGGGAAATAGACTTCTGCATATATCTTGTTGATAATGCAAAGCCCGTAGCTTTACCTGTCTGACACATGGCTCCAAAGGAGAGAAAAGAGCTCAATAAGAAAGTTAAGGAGCTTCTCGAGAAGGGGTTCATTAGACGGAGCATTTCGGAATGTGGTGCTCCAGTGGTGTTCACAACCAAAGCGGACGGTTCACTTCGCCTATGCGTTGACTATAGGGAGCTAAAAAATTGACTAAAAAGAATAGACACCCTCTTCCCAGAATCGACGATTTGTTTGATCAGCTTGTAGGTGCGTCGGTTTTCTCCCAACTTGATATGGCCATTGGGTTCCATCAGCTAAGAGTAGCTGAAGATAGCATTGATAAAACGGCGTTCAGAACCCTAGACGGTTTCTTCGAGTGGCTTTTCATGCCTTTCGGCTTGACAAACACACCCATTTATTTCGTAGACTTAATGAGCAGGGTGTTCAGAGAGTTCCTCAACAAGTTTGTTGTTGTCTTCGTAGACGATATTTTGATCTTCTCAAAGAATGAGGAAGAGAATGCTCAGCATTTAAAAGAAATCATGGATACTCTCCGTGCACATCAGCTGAAAGCCAAATTCTCCAAGTGCCACTTTTGGAGAGAGGAAGTAAGGTTTCTTGGACATATAGTGTGCAAAGAGGGGCCGGCCGTGGACCCCGCGAAAGTAGTGGCGGTGCAAGATTGGAAGGCACCAAGGAATGCAACCGACGTCCGAAGTTTTCTTGGGCTAGCAGGCTTTTACCGAAAGTTCATTAGAGACTTTGCAAAAATCTCAGCTCCTCTTACAAGGCTGACGAAGAAGAACTTGACTTACGCTTGGGACTTGTATTGCGAGTTTGCTTTCCAACGCTTGAAAAGGGCTCTTACAACAGCCCCAGTTCTAACTTTGCCTGACGAAAGCAAGATGTTCACAGTATACTCGGATGCATGTGGAACGGGACTAGGCGCTGTTCTAATGCAAGAAGGGAGGGTAGTAGCTTATGGTGGAAGACAATTGAAATTTCATGAAAAGAACTACCCAACCCACGATCTTGAGTTGGCCGCCATCGTCTTTGCACTTAAGTCTTGGCGCCATTATCTCCTAGGTGAGAAGTTCGAATTATACACTGACCATAAATCATTGAAGTATCTTTTCTTGCAGAAAGATCTTAACTTGAGGCAACAAAGGTGGATGGAGTTTCTTACCTCGTATGCTTTCAAGATTTCCTATACTCCTGGCAAGGGCAACGTAGTAGCAGACGCTTTGAGTAGGAAGAAGCTGACCTTAAGCCCCTCTTTGTAGAAAGGCAAAGCTTGGAGTATATAGCCAGTTTTAACTTTAGGCCTCCTCTGATTTTGTACCAGGTCTATTAGCATCTCTTGAAGTGCGCCCTACTCTTTTGGACTCAATAGGGACTGCACAACGTGAAGACCCTCAGCTCGTTGATGTGATTGATAAGCTTATTAGAGGTGAGACTTCTAGTCATCTCAACAGATACACCATCGATGATAAGGGTTGGCTGAGGCGGGATGGAAGACTATGCTCCCACAAGCAAGGGAGTTGATAAAGAAGGTTCTCGAGGAAGCACATCATTCCAAGATGACTATACACCCTGGCGGAGACAAGATGTACAAGGATATAAAAAGAACTTTCTTTTGGAGTGGCATGAAGAAGGACGTGGTAGATTTCGTTTCTAAGTGCATGACCTGCCAACAGGTCAAGGCGGAACAGAAGAAGCCTGGAGGACTGCTTCATCCTCTAGAAGTCCCACAATGGAAGCGGGATAGCATTTCAATGGACTTCATTGATGGGCTGCCTAGGTCAAGAAGGGGCAATACTAGCATTTGGGTAATAGTGGATAGGCTCACAAAAAGTGCCCACTTTTTACCTGTCAAGAGTAGAAGGACTGCCTCATCTCTAGCATCTCTTTATCTCAAGGAAATAGTTCGACTCCATGGGATACCCTCCAGCATTGTTAGTGACCGAGACCCCATCTTTACAAGCGAGTTTTGGCGGAATCGGCAAGAAGCTGTAGGCACACAGTTATGCTTGAGCACGGCTTATCACCCCTAAACTGATGGTCAGACGGAAAGGGTGAACAGAGTATTAGAAGATCTTTTGAGACTGTGCGTTCTTGACTTTGGAGGGGCATGGGAGGATCATCTTCCTTTAGTGTAATTCACCTACAACAACAGCTACCAAGCCACCATCAACATGGCGCCCTTCGAAGCTCTATATGGAAGACCGTGCCGATCACCAACTTGTTGGTGGGAGTCTACAGATAAGCTTATACTTGGGCTAGACATGATTAGAGAGACTTCAGAGAAAGTGGACTTAATACGAAGAAGGATGAAGACGACCCAAGATAGACAGAAATCCTATGCCGACAAAAGAAGGACCGACCTTGAGTTTGAGGTTGGGGGCAGGGTTTTCCTCAAGGTATCTCCTTTAAGGAACGTCGTTCGCTTTGGATCCAGAGGAAAGCTAGCACCAAGATTTATAGGACCGTTCCCTATCATCGAGAGGATTGGGAAGATTTCTTATAGAGTAGAGCTTCCTGAAAGATTGGCTGGAGTCCACAATGTCTTTCACGTTTCTCATCTCCGGAAATGTTTACATGAGTCTGCGGAAGTGTGGAGCCAAGCATCCTAGAGGAAGTTGAAATAGAACGAGAAGCGACTGTGAGGAAAGTTCCAACTCGAATCGTAGGAACTGAAATAAAAAAGCTACGCAACCGTGAAGTCAAGCTTGTCAAAGTCCAATGGAGCGATGCCGAAGAAGACGCGACTTGGGAAACTGAGGACAAAATACGCGCTGCCTACCCTTTTCTTTTTGACGGTACATCCTTGATCTCTCTTTTTCCTTAAGTTATGCTTGTATCTATTTTTTTAGGTATATCTTCTCGGTCCTTTTTCTCCTAACTCCTTAGGTAGAAACTAATGGATGTAAACATGTATTTGAAACATGTTATGATTGATGGCTGCAAGTGGTTGCAAGTGGTTGCTAGTGGTTGCTCGTGGATGCATATACACACACCCTAGGTATTAGATCGGCTCAGTCACTTCCATATTGCATATGCATAAATGTATTCATATTTGCATATGGTTGAAGCTTTATATGTTGTCATATGGATGTCGCATTTGTATGAATGGTTGCGCACTCATGTAGAATTATGAGTAGGGAAAAATTTGCATACATAATGGATTCATGACACTTACATGATTCGCATTAAGGAGGTCAACTGAATCAGTAGACCGCCTAATTTTTGCATTAGATAAGAACATATACACACACTATGCATATGATCATGAAGAATTAGAAGTCTTTTAAGGATAATGGACGCTTGTGTATAATGGTTGAGTAGATGGACGATTGGATGGTAGGATATACATTCTTCCTAACTTGAAGATTTCGAGGACGAAATCCTTTTAAGAGGGGGAGAATGTAAAACCCCGTAATTATTTTACATTAAGTTTCACAAATTTAAGCATAATTAATTCAAGATGAAAGAATTAAGGGAAACGGGTTACGCCATTGCGTTCGTCTCGGAATTCTGGTTGAGATAGAGTCCGAGTTTGCGTGAATTGGACTTCGTATGAAGAAGTTATGGCGATCAAAAGTTTCAGAAAATTCAAAACAGATTTCGAAAATTCAAATTTCAGAGTCAGATGGGCTAGGCGGAAAATTTCCCGCCAGGGCCAGGTCGACCTGGGGGTCGACCTACCCTAACCAGGTCGACCTGGGGGTCGACCTGCCCCCCCCCCCCCCCCCACGGGCAGATTTGTTTAATGACCTGTTTATGACTATATGCTGACTCATTAGGGTTTCTGATCTGCTCTGAATGGATGGGTTTAATTATGGGTTGATCGGACGGCTTAAATTAATCCTAAACTCTATAAAAAGACATGTAGACTCAAACCCTAAAATCAAATTAAAATTTGGATCATAGCCTCCATGCCGTCACCTAGCAACCTAGAATAGCCACCGCCAATTAGAGAGGAAGAAAAGCTAATCAAATTCAATTCTATTCAACTCTAACAACAAATCTACTACAAAGGAAAGCATTGCAAATTCAGAACTCAGAATCCAGAACTCAAGTTTATCATTTTGTTGTAAGTATAGTGATTTTTCCGATGAGAATAAAATTAAGACTTGATTCGATGTAAACTGGAAATGGAATTTTACTATTGTATAACGACGATGTTAATTCATATCTGTGTATTGCAATGATTGTATTGTGAATGGTATTGTGATGTTTGTGGTATAATTGACTTGATGTTGGTCCTATTGTACATTTAGAATGAAGGCAACATCACATACAAGTATATGGTTAAAGTTAGGATTTACACCTATATGTTTATATATTAACTTTGTCACATGCTAGTTTGTGTTTGAAGTTATGCCTAAATAAGAATATGTTTAGGCTTATGTTTTATGCAAGTTTTAGGTTGTAAAATCCTATCACATAGGTGACCAAATGTTAGTTCTACATGTTTAGATGTATATGTTAAACCTATGTCATATTTCAAGTTCACATATATGTAAGATGATTTAGACTATATTGTAAATTCACATATATGTAATTGATTTAGTCTATGTTGCAAATTCACATATATGTCTATGATGTAAATTTACATATATGTATGTAGTTTAGTCTACGTTGCAAGTTCACATCTATGACATTCATGATGACTATTTTGCAAGTTCACCCCTATTATGCTCGTATTGACTATGCCAAAAATGCCAAGTTTACACCTATGTCATGTTTATGTTAATGGATTCCTTTATGCAAATTTTGTACGCTAAATTAGGCTAAGTTTTTAGCCTAATATTATATGTCAAAAATCATGAGAGCGGAAAATTAGGCTAAGATTGTGAGCCTAATATTTAGACGGAGTAACGTTGCGAAAAATTGGTAATTATAGGAAACCTGACATAAATGGGTGAAAAATCACCTAGGTAATTTATGGCCTGAAACGGTATAAATTATATACCTAAAAATGATGAATTTGGAAAGTGGGCCATAACATTTAATGGTTAAAATTTTTACATATAACAAGTAAAAGAGACAAATATGTAAATTTAGAAAATACGAGTATGCTTAACCCGAGGTTGGATTGAGCTGTGATGTAAACCTGCCCGCACTCGCCCGGCTGTCCAGTAATCACAACAATACCTATCCAATGTGGGAGGTTAAGGCATTGAGCCCAATAGGGACCCGAGGTTAAACTGAGTTACGGTGTAAACCTGCCCGGAACCGACCGGCACATCCAGTAACCGTAACAATACCCGTCTAATGTGAGTGGTCGGTGCTTATTAGAAAGCTAAGGACAGACAAGTCAGGATGGTAGGGTTAAGTTAACTAAAACACTTAACCAATTCAACATGTTAATTAAACTGATGGGTCGGGTTAGGTTAATACAGACACTTAACCACTTAACATGTTTGACTAGAAAACCCTAGTAACGGGGACCCATTTCAGCAGTAACCCAATCAGGTATCATGGTACCCTGAAACTAGGCAGGGTGGGGCACGATTACTGGGCTGATTATAAGCGGTCAAAAGCGACGGCGGTTGGTGCAACAGTGTGGGTTCTAACAGAGTGCGGGCATGCACACACTTTGGAGCAGACAAACAGGGCACTGGGGATCAGTAGTATATCCTATGAATTCTAGGATTGTGTCGGGCCGCCACCATGGGACTTGATACACCCTATGGTGGGACCAGCATAGGTATCAACAATCACTTGGGGGCCGTATGACACATATGATTATGTGAGTAGGAGCCGATCTTTAGAAAGGGGGTCACTTCGTTGCCAGTTGAGACAGTACAAGTAGGTGCAGAGATATAGTGTGGGGTGCGATAGTATATTCGGTTCTAAATTACTTTATCTTAGTTTATGATGCTTTCCTATTTCCAGTTTATGTCTGTCATGCTCTTTTTCTTATTCACATACTGAAGAGTCACTAGACTTACCAGGCTTTATGTCTGACTCTGTTTTTCTTTCGCCTTCTTTTCTTCCACTGCCCCCTCCCCCACGTCCACAGGGAGGAAACAATCCAGCTTAGTCAGACTCTTTGCAAGTTTCAAGATAGTATATGTATGCTTTGGACTCTCTTTCCTTGGCTATGGCTTTTGGACACATCTATGGGGATTTATGCAGTTTTAATTATGTTTCATGCTTCTTTAAGTTTTAAAGCAAGACAGTGTTATGGTTATAATAATTGGAAGTTTGTTTTGAGGCAATTATGGAAATGTTTTGTATGAACACGTATTTATGAAATGAAAGTCTGTTTGTTTTTCCGCTGCTTATATATATGTGTTTATATCTGTCTTGTGTTTATCTGTGAATTTTACTTATAAACCTCCACTTAAGTTAAGGCATTCCCTTTGAGAGTGACCTTAATGGAGGTGGGGTGTTTCATTCCTTAAAGGAGTTTGACACTTCAGGATCAAAACAATGCCTCATTAAAAACCTTTTTATGAAAAACCCTGTGGGAAAAATCATAAACAAGGAAAAGAGTGCAAATTTATTTCATCTTTAGGTAACATGTTTTACAATGTTACTGTAAGGGTTGATACTTCAGGATCAAGATAATGCCTCATTAAAAACCTTACTAACAAAAACCCAGTGGAAAAAATATTAGTGAAGGAAAAGAGTGTATTATAGCATAATTTTATATGTCCCCCCTTATGTATAACTCATTGTTCAATTAGTCTATTGATGTAGTCGACGCATGCCAATTTTGTACATCATCTTCTAGAATGTTGGTTTGGAAATTGCCTTTGAGAACAGATCTATTCGCTTTGTTGAAACTAGATTTGTTTCTCCTCTTTCTTGTTATCCTTTCATTCACGTATAAAGAGAGATTTATAAGAAATATTCTCCATCCTATCACCCACGATATAATTCACTTGAATCTGAGCCATGCAAATGGCCTTGTCTTTATAAATAATAATCTACTTCATCAAATAATGTTTGATACTTCTAGATCAAAATGTTGCCTCATCAAAACCTTACTAAGTAAAACCCGATGGGAAAAATCTTAGTGAAGGAAAAAGAGTACAATATAAAATGTCATATCTACTACGTCAAAAGTAGTATGATACTTCTGGATCAATGTAATGCCTCGTTAAAACCTTAATAAGAAAAACCCAGTGGGAAAAATCTTAAATAAGGCAAAAGAGTACATTATAACTTATTTTTGTATGTTACTTTTGGGTTGATACTTCTGGATCATGACAAATGCCTCATTAAAACCTTACTAAGAAAACCAAGTATGGAAAAACTTAGTTAAGGAAAAAGAGTGTATTATATCATACTTATGGATGCTCCCCTGATTTAATAATTTCCTTTGAATTTGTATTCTTCTTTCAATAACTCAAATTGCTTATAAATACTTCTTAATGAAGTTTTTCTTTTAAAACTTCATGTGCATTTCCATGCTTCAGGCATGTTTTCTTATTTAAAACGCCTTCCTTTTATGATTTGTATGTTACTAATATTCATTTATGAATACACTTCAGGTGCTTATAATTTTCTGTTTCAATCGGACTTGCATATTGCAATACGCATTTGATGAATAAAACAACTTTCATAACTAAGAAGGATTTAATCTACTCATCTTGAAGTATATCAAGATTTTCATTACAACAATACTTAGAAGAATGAAGTATATCAAGATTTTTCATTACAACAACACTAAGCCGGAAGTAATCTACTCACCTTGAAGTATATCAAGATTTTCATTACAACAATACTTAGAAGAATGTTGTAATCTATCATCCATGTTCTTGGTATTCTTTATAATAACAAATGTTATTTATGTTCTTTAGGAACTTATATATTATAATAAGTTTTGCATATCGCAACTACCACTTCAATGGATATTAATAGTTTCATTACAACATGTAACGCCCTGCATTCTATGCATCGAAGGATCGTAGAATATTATTTTCTTTCATATACGAAGCCATATGGTCATGTAACTTTGGGAGACGACTATTGGGGTCATTTCCCGTGTTCATGATTTTTGCCGATTTTTAAATGACCGTTTTTCCCCTAGCTGATCTTGTTTCGGCCATAACTTTTGATTGGAAAGGAGTTTTGACCTGAAACCACTTCCATTAGATCCAGATAATGGTTTACCTTTATGAAGAGTAGTCAAATGTGAGAAACGGACTTACCATTTGGGAGATCTGGCTGAAATAAGGTTTAGAAGGTGAAAAACTGCTTAATCGGGCCAAATGAGGTGATTAGTGAATGGGCCCATAACCCATTTCGGGATTAGGGTTATGGGGAGGCTAAAATGAGTTCGGTATTCATTCCATTTAAGTTTTCTAGCCGCCATATACCTCCTAGGTACCCTAACAATGGCCTCCACCTTCTAATTTCATCCCAAATCGCTCTCTAATCAAGAATTAAGCTTAGCAACGTCAAATCAAGGCAAATCAACCACAAATCTAGGTTGGAGCTGCTGTGTAGCCTTGGGAACAGCGCCAAACAGAGGATAATTTCAGATTTGGTATTTTATTTTGGCTAAGGTGAGTGATTAGCGTTGTTTTTACACTAATTACAGTTAATTAGGATGATTAGTGTTAATTAACGAAATTATGCATGTTAAAAATCTGGAAAAATATTTATAAATTTCGAAATATTGTTTTAGGCCTCTGTTAGAAAATTTGGTTAGTTTGGTTAAGTTTTGCTAATCCTATAATTAGTTATGCTTAAACATGATTAAAGGGAAAATATGGGTTTTTGGCTATGTTAGATCCATTTCAACACATTAGATTGTTGTTTTGGTGTTTATGGTTGATTATATATGTTTCTATGACTATATGGTATGCTTTGTGATTGATTAGAAGAGTTAGAATGATCGAAAACTCCGTCGTATGGCTTAAAAAAGGCGCTGGAAAAGTTGCAGGAAATGTGCAGAGTTTTGGACCGGATCGGATCTGGTATGGGGCTTGGATCGGATAAGGGAACTGGACAAGGGGATTTGATTCGGATCGGAACTTGGCACTAGAGGAGGCTCGGCAAGTAGGAAGGCCACTCATATAGAGTTGGGGTTGGGATCGGACTGAAGCTTGGCATGGGGATCGGATCGGACTAGAGCTAGGGGACGGGATCGGACTGAAGCCTGGCGTGGGGATCGGACCGGACTAGAGCTAGGGGACGGGATCAGACGAGGCAAGAGGAGCTGGAGTATTCGAACCGAGCTGAATGGAAGGTGGCAACCCGAACCAGATGGAGACTACCGAACCGAACCGACCTGAAGTGGAACACCGAACCGAACGGAAAGCCTAGGGGCGATGTATTCGAATCGAACTGACTGAAGCAAGCCGAACCGAACCGCCTCTGGAGGCCGAACCGAACCGGATTGGAGCTGCGATTACGCGATGACTCTTCTGAAGACCAACTCCAATTTGACCAAAACCCGAGATGCAAGGGAAGTCTAGATGGGAGGTTATTACTCATGATCCAAATGGGATCAACGGGTTAACTTCATAGTTGGGCTTTGCTGCGGGACGTGTGCAAAAGGGGTTATCGATGTCCATAACTTTGATCCACCACCCAGACAGATTTTAGGCTACGAATCAGTGCAGTGGGGTAGTTATTACTCCATGGGGCAGAGTGATTGTAGCATGGCTATGAGCCAGTGCAGTGGAGCTGTTATGACTTCATGGGGCAGACTGGACATAGCAAGGACTAGTGGCTATGGATCAGTGCAGTGGTGTCATCATGACTCCATGGAGCAGACTGATCATAGCAAGGATTTGGGTGATCAAGGCGGTGGACATAGTATGCTTCATGAACTGAGTGAGAGATGTGAGGATGGTTGATATGTTTGATTGTTTGATCACTATGACATGCACACACACCCACCCCCGTATCTTTACACCATATGTTAGTGTCACCTTAGAGTACTGTACATCCTGTTGTGCTAACTCTTTGGTTGCAGGTCCAGGTTCAGGTATGGTTTAGTATACCTGTTATTGTTCTGTTTTGCTGCTTATCGCTCATACTAGACTTTTGTCTGACCCAGAGTTTTATGTCTCTTCTTATTACTTTAGGTGCTCTTAAATGGGCAGATTAGAGACAGGTTAGCTGGTTGTGCACAAGTAGCTGTCCGGAGACGAGCAGGAGGCTTACACGTACTATTCTCTATATATTCTCGTTGTGTCGTGGCTGGTCACTACTTTGGGCATTAGTAGTGCACCTTTCCTTTCTTTTGCTTTAGAGACAGTTTAAAGTTGTAATAATGATGAAGGGGAACATAAGCTGTATTTGGATTTTCCGCTGCTACGATGTTTAGTTTTCAGCTTATGCACTGTCTTGCCTGTTTTATGTCAAAGTTATGTTATTATTATACTTTATCCCATGCGCTGTGAGACATTCTACAGGTTCTTTGTTAGTCCACTGTTAAGTTTCCTTCCCTTTTCTTTCTTTGGTGACCGTCCCGTGCTAGTTGGACATTGGCACAACGCACTTTCATCGGAAATGTCAACTGGTGCGGAGCGGGCCGTCACACAACAATTCTTGAAAGCAGGAAGTGATCTACTCATCATGAATTATATCAAAATTTTCATCGCAACAATACATAAAAAAAATGTTGTAATCTACATTTCATGATCTTTGCATTATTTATCACTAACAACGTAATTTGAATTCTTCCGGAATTTGTATACTTTCATCGTTTATACCTTTAGGGTAGTGTAAGCGTTTTAAATACTTTCACCACTTTAATCAATTCAATTATCTCTGAAAATACAATGCTCATGGCACTTGACACTTTATGGTGCTTTAGTCACTTCCATGTACTTTTGTCATTATATGCATTTTTATTTTTATCTTATGAACTACAGGTTCATATCTTATGGACTACAGGTCCATATATCTTATTTAGGAGAATTTCATGATGGCCAATCATGTTTCTTTCTAGTATGGGTTTTTAATCCATTTATAAATATAAGCGCTTTATTATTTATTAATTTATCATTAATAGTTATTTCTTGTCAGTTCTATACATAATTTATTGAGATCTCAAAACTTATCATGCTATAGGTACCTAAACCACTTCTAGGGTTATTTTGACAATCATGTCGTGGGTTTCTTTTAAATCACCTTTAAGTGTTTCTTCGGGAACACTCAAGTCCTTCATTTTGCATCTTTATGACTTACTCCAAAGATATTTTGAACTGACTTTTATACCACATTTTCAGCTGTGAATTACACCTTTTGATCCTTCAAGGATTCAAATCCAATTCTATGGAGAAAGTCTAATAGGGACAAAATTGATAATTTATGCAAGTAACTTAATACTTTGCATAATTCTGTATGTTAGCAAATATTTAATATTGATGATCCCTTTATCCTCCCTCTAAATGTTGACAAACATTGTCACATTAAATAATAAACTTCCTTTGGATTCTCATTTTTAATCCAATATCGCATTATAGCTAGCAAATACATTAGATGTATTTCAATTGTTGGAGGATAATGCTCTTATTAGTTGATAAGATGAATTCATATTGTATTTCTTATTCCCTTTCATTAATCTGGTAACTTGGAGGGATTTTCTATCATTTGAACATGCACACGATTTCTGGTCATTCAACATTGATGTCAATCGACTTTTTGAATTACTAGATAATAAATGCATAATTTATAATATGTGCTCATAACAACTTCAGGTTGTTAACTAAATATTCGCATATATGTGTATATACGTGCATCCATGTATTATGTATATAATTGATTTGCATATTATCTCTCATTCGAGTTATCGATTTTAGAAAAAAATGTTTATAAGGTTCTAATCATTAATTTTTGCTTATCAAGCAATGTCAATGCGAATCATAAGGATCGTATCATAATATCCAAAACATCTGATTTGGAACTGTATTGAACTTCTGGTTCAAATAAAATATGTAAACAACTTCAAGTTGTTAATCAATATTGAACTTCTAGTTCAAATAAAATATATAAACAACTTTGAGTTGTTAATCCGTATTGAACTTCTGGTTCAAATAATATATAAACAATTTCAAGTTTGTTAAACTGTATTGAACTTCTGGTTCAACTGTATTGAACTTCTGGTTCAAATAAAATATATAAACAACTTCAAGTTGTTAAAATTTATTCTTCAACATAATATGTAAATATAAATATATAAGCAAGATAAAACTCATTTTGAAAATTGTGCAATCTTTGGATATCAATTTTATTAATGTTATTATTTTACACAGTTTCAATAAAGCTTCAGGCTTTTAAATTATGAAGTATTTCAATTCATTGATTAAGGAACTTCAAGTTCCTATGCATATATATAAACATACACGTTATATCTAGTTTATTAATTTAGGACGAACTTCTGGTTCTCAACCTTTTAACATACTTCTAATTTAGAAGCTTTTACGTTCTTGCTAATTGTCAAGATTTCAAACTTGTAAACTTTATCAAAAAGTTTCTTTTTTTTTCATATTCAAAAGTTCAGGTCTGAGATCTGATTTATACAACTTCTTCCATTACATTAGATATTAGTTGTCAGATACATTAAATAATAATACATACGACTATTCTTCATCCAAACATAAACATACATCATTTAACTTACAATAGTTAATGCTTTTAATACATTTATAATAATATGGTAATACAATATATATTACCATAACGATACATTTAATGCATTTATTGCAAAAATAACGGAAATAACATATGGTCCAAATA
This sequence comes from Allium sativum, assembly GCA_030737875.1. Taxonomy (NCBI): domain Eukaryota; kingdom Viridiplantae; phylum Streptophyta; class Magnoliopsida; order Asparagales; family Amaryllidaceae; genus Allium; species Allium sativum. Next base: position 479,781,945 of record CM060919.1, on the reverse strand, counting down.
TATGAATCAAATAAATAAATTTTACTTAAATCAACATAACAAAATTTGGATCTATCTACAGTATTGATCAACATCAAAACTGAAATAAACAACTTATTGTTGTACTGCCTTCCCAATAATCATATTTTCTAAAATATCATATATATGCGTAATGTCTAATCGAGAACTGAGTAAAAGTACATAATTATAGAACCAAAATTTTACATTCTTTAATATGAATAATTCCATAAACTTGCAGATCTATACATAAAATTCACAATATATTTTTTTTTACATGTTTTAGGTTCAAATTATAAAATCCATATAAAAATCTTTTAGATCTTTCTATTCATATCAAAATTATCTCTTACCATTATAGAAACTGCAGGTTCTAAGTTTTTCATTTTTATAACAAAAATTGCTTCTGCATACACTTCAGATATTTATGATCAATATTTAAATCTTAGCTTATGATCTTCGAGATGCATATTTTCTTCAGTCATTAAATTTGCATCATCATCTTTCTCATTAGCATATGAACTTCAGGTTCTTCATTTGCATATGAACTTCAGGTTCCTCATTTGCATATGAACTTCAGGTTCCTCATTTGCATATGAACTTCAGGTTCCTTATTAAAAAAAAATATGAACTTCATGTCATATGAATTTGTTCTACAAAAATTTTATCACTTTTAATTGTAGAAATCTCTTCTAGAGATTTTTTATTATTTTCAATTAAATAGATCTCTTCCAGAGGTATTTTACCATTTCCAAATATACAAATATCCTCTAAATATATTTTGTTATCACCGCTTCTGGGATGAACTTATCTCCTCCAGAGATAAATATATACAAACTATTGAAATTTCATACCAATATACAAAAATACATATCAAACCTTAAATGCAGTAACAAAATTAGGTGCATTAAATAAAAATAAGATTCAAGAGAGAAAAGAAATCACTACTTCTGGAGTGTATGATATTCCTTCAGAGAACATATCTTTTATTTATGTAATTGCAATGCAACAAAAAAAATTCTAACATCTCTTTTATGATGTTGAATTTGCTATATAAAATTAAATCTCTAAAACATCTCTTCAACAGATTAATATGCATACTATATCTTCAGGATATTCAGTTAATATAAACTGTACATGAAAGATGTCAGTTATATGAAACCATTTAGAGATTTTCTATTGAATCCAATGTTATTGTCACATATTATGATGTGTGTGTCTCTTTTAACTTCTTCTGGAAGTATAATCTTTTCATGTCACAACATAAGAAAGCTTCGGGCTTTAAATTTTTTTTCTTCTTCAACATATGAACTTTAGGTTCATATTATTTTATATTCCAAAAAATTAATATACTTTATGATTTTTCATTTGTTTATTTTTCATAATTCACTTTTGGAGATATATCAATATTAGATCTAAACTTAATACGATCTTCCAGATACGTATTATACTTATATTTGTTTCTCTAAGAAACAGTACAACATTTCTTCCGGAAATATGAATTATGTAACAAAATCAAATTAAATTCAATGAATTTATTTGAATAGAGAAGAACAAAAATTTGTTGAATCCAAAAGGATAAATCACTACAATCAACATCTCGTTTTTAAATCATGTAGGGATCTCAAATGTATATAAATTGAGTATAATTTTGAGATCAACAGTATGATTACATAAAAAAAAATTAGATCTATAGTAGAGTGAGATCTGAGATATGATTAACAAAATAAGTATCAGATCTCAAAGTGTAGATCTATATGAGTTCTACAATTATAAGGGAAAAAAAATCTAAAAGATAACACAATAGATTTAGATCTAGAATGAGATGAGATCTACAAAAAATGCAGATTTGAAAAATCAAATCGATCAGATCAGAAAAATAACCTACCGTTTTGAGATCTATAATTAGATCGGTTAGAACATCGTGCTGATAACGTGTTATAAAATAAAACAGAACATATGTTAAATAAGAAGCCATTAGAGAGAATAGAAAAGATAGGGGATAGACTTTTATTTCTATTACTTCAAGTGTGTAACAACCCGAAAATCTGGGCCAGTTTAAAAATTTTATTTTGGCAATTTTAATGAATTTTGAATATCTAAAACAGATTATTTTAAATAATATCGATGAAAAATTTATTTTAAATTATAATGACGAGGAAAATTTATTTTGAATAGAATTAGAATGTATATATTTATATAGTTCGTCGTTAGAATATAAATATTCATTTTAAATTATAAAAGGAATTGAAAATGGCGCGGTAGTTCGATAATTCGATTTCAAACTTCAAATGGATGTACAGGATTCAAAATAAACCGGAATTTAGTGAAACCAAAAATAATAGAATCTAATCGAGAATATCTTTCCAACGAATCCAGAAAGTCAAAATTTCATAGAGGGAATCAAAATATATGTCCAAATGAATTTTCAGAATAGTCGCTATGGAATTCTGGCCCTTAAAAATAGCCATTTTGCAAACGACCTCGGATTTCGACGAAACCACTTTTGTTGGATCCGTGATGTCAAGTTATTGCTAGGTTTCAAATTTCGTAATTTTTTGAATCAATATGTGAGCGTGGCAAAGGAAAACACGTTTGACCAGTTTCAATTGATTTTAATCGACTGGAAAATGGCCATTTCTCAAACGGTCTCAGAATTCGATGAAACTAGTTTTGTTAGGACCGAATCGTCAATACGAAGCTAGTAATTGTTTTTCTGGAATTTTTCGAGTTCGTATGTGACCCCAGTAATTTGAAATGTGCATTCAAATTCAATATATAGAGTTATATGTTGATTTTGACGAAAACTGATCGAAACGATCGAATCAGCCCATGATACATATCCCATTATGTTCGGAATGGGGGTAATTAGCTGTGGATGATAGTTGGTGGGTTCGATTTCGTGGTAGAAATAAAAAGTAACTTTTTGAATTTAAATAAAATTAAATAATATAATTACTCCTTTTTCCACTTAGCCCCTCCCCCTCTCCCTTCATTATTGAAATCAACGGAACAAAATGAGAAAAAAAATAAAAGGGGCGAACTAATTTTTTTTTCCTCCAAATCGATCGGAGATGATCGACGCCTTCACCTCCGTCGCCTCCCTACCTCAACTACGCTTTCCGTCTTCTCCTCCTCCACCTTCTTCTATCGAAAACGCCAACCCCTCGAACGTACCATCGCATCTCGCCACCACCTCCGCCGCCAAACAATGTCGCGCCCTCCCCTCCGATGCGCCGCCTCTCCGCATCGTCCCCCTCTCATGATCGAACCACTCCAGCCCTCCCAAATCGAACGGAGTCCGCACCATCGAGCCACTGCCTCACGCGCACCCAACCCTTGAACTGGTTCCACCGCCACCAGTCCTCCTCCCCGCAAACCCAACAGCCGCCTCCAAACCTAGCCGCCGAGCCTCACCCCCCCCCCCTCCTCCACAACGCCTCCTCCGCTGTCAACAAACCCCACAACCCTTTTCAAACCCAAAACCCCATTCGACGCAGCACCCCATCTTGCCTGAGTGCGCCTCGAAGCTGCGCCACTACCCCGGAGTCGCCACCCGAGCCACTTCCGACTCCACGCCAATCCCGCTGTAAGTGTTAAAGATTAAATCAATTTGAATATTCAGTTTTAGTTAATTAAAAATCGTTGTTTTAAATTTATAAAACTAGCATGGTTTAACGATATAAAAATCAGATTTTTATATATGTAAATGGTAGATAAAAATTTGATTTTTCTTAGAAAAAAATGATTTTTGCTTTGTAAAAGAATTGATTTTTATTGTTTGAAAAGTAGTATAAAAATATAATCTTTTATATTGTAGAAGTATAAAAATATAATTTTTATTATAGTAGAGTATTAAAAATATAATCTTTTATATTGTAGAAGTATAAAAATATAATTTTTATTATAGTAGAGTATTAAAAATATAATCTTTTATATAGTTATGATAATAAAAATTCGATCTTTATATATGAAGTATATAAGCAGTAGAAATATAAAAATATAATTTTTATATAAAAAGAAGTGTTGTAGATATATATATATATATATATATATATAATGAAGTAAAAATATGATTTTTATTTATTCGAATGAAGAATAAAAATATAATTTTTATTGTGAACAGCGTGAAAGAACTGTATTGGAATTTCAAGCGATCCAGATGTTCAGCAGTTCAATAGCAAAGCACGGCGGAGTGGAACCCTCTGTGAGAACTCCTCACCTTCAATTTTGTTTTCTAGTTATGTGATATATACTAGGATGCAGACGGTGTTTAGTAGCACCCGACACCCGTCGTCCACAGACCATGGACGGCTTGTTTGATTGATTGCATGTTGTTGTGAAAATTGATTGTGTGATGTGATGTGAAATGAAATAAAATATTTATATAGAAAATATTTTATAGTTAAAAATAGAATTTTTAACGTGTATATAAAATGAAATGAATAATTATAAACAAATCGGATGATTTGTTTATATTCACACATTTGGCTGATATTGATTGGGACGATAAATTTTACACATCGCCCAACTGCACAAATGAAAACTGTGTTTGATTGATTGAAACCCCACACGGGTATTGTGATGATATTTGACGTACACTAATCCAGATTGTTTAGTTGTATGTCAATCGATTGATTGACAGGCTGTATAAGCGTCGAATATTTATATTTAATGCTTATACAGTGTAGAATGCACTTTGGATGATGGTTGATTATTTATCGTTGCTATTATATACATGTGTTGTAGAAAATCCATATAATTAACATTATATGGTAATTGATTGGGCCTCATTCTAATTTGGAAAATAAAGAATAGATATATATATATTCATGTGTTGAATAAAAGTCGTGTTGATTAGATTGACGCCATTTTGACGTGAACGATATTTATATCGATTATATTCGTTTTTAAAATGAATATAGAAAAGGAAGTGATTTCAAAATCTGATAAATTGAAGTGATTTGAAATTCGAATTAAATTGAATAGCATTGAAATTCGAATTAAATTGAAATAGAATTGAAATCGATTTGAAATAAATTTAAAACGAATTTATATTAGAAAATTCAATTTTGATTTGAATTTGAGATGGAAGTTGAAATTGTTTGGAATTGAAATCGACGAAATATAAATAATATTATATATATATATATAATGGCCTGAATAGAACGCGTCGCGCTGCGGAAGTTCGTGAATTTCGACCATTGACTTCGAATTGACGTTGCGGGAGATCCGACCGTCGGATTCTCCTAAAAATGGAACCGTTGCGTTCGTATCGAAAAGAGCTTTCTAACGAATATTAGAAATTAGAAATCTAACGGTTGGATTTGGAATTATGTCCAAATCAAATTTGGAAAAGGTCGCTGTAAGTGCAGTTTGATGGCCGTTGATGGAAATCGACTGTACGTGTAATAACCCGAAAATCTGGGCCAGTTTAAAATTTTTATTTTGGCAATTTTAGCGAATTTTGAACATTTAAAATGGATTATTTTAAATAATATCGACGAGAAATTCGTTTTTGAATATATATAGAACGTATATATTATACGCGTCGTCGTTAGAATATAAATATTATATATAATTATAAATAGAATTGAAAATGGCGCGGTAGTTCGATAATTCGATTTCAAACTTCAATTGAATATACCGGGTGCAAAACAATCCGGATTTTAGTGAAACCAAAAACATTAGGATCTATTTGATAATATCTTTCCAACGAATCCGAAGAATCAAGATTTCATAGCGGGAATCAAAAGATATGTCCAGTTGAAAATTCTGAATAGTCGCTATGGAATTCAGGCCCTTAAAAATGGACATTTTGCAAGTGACCTCGGATTTCGACGAAACCAGTTTTGTTGGGTCCGGGATGTCAAATTATTGCTAGGTTTCAAATTTCATAATTTTTCGAATCAATATGTGAGCGTGGCAAAAGAAAACGCGTTTGACCAGTTTCAGTTGATTTTAATCGACTGGAAATTGGCCATTTTTCTAACGGTCTCAGAATTCGACGAAACTAGTTTTGTTAGGACCGTATCGTCGATACGAAGCTAGAAAATATTTTTCTGGAATTTTTCTAGTTAGTATGTGACCCCGGTAATTTGAAATGTACGTTTAAAATTCAATATAGGGATTTAAATGTAAATTCAACGAAAACTGATTCAAACAGTCGAATCAGCATGCGATGCATATCCCATTGTGTTTGGAATGGGGGTAATTAGCTAGGGGCGACAGTCGGTGGGCTTGATTTCGAGTTAAAACAGAAAGTCAACTTTAAATTGAATTAAATAATTAAATTAAAATAAAAAAAAAACCCTTCCTCCTTATCTGCCGACCCCCCCCCCTTATTCTCATTTCAGAAATTAGAAAATAAAAAAAAATAAAAATAAAAAGAAGACGGAGGCGCGCCCACCGTCCAACCACCGCCGCCAGAGGCTAGCCCCCCTATCGATCGCCGCCTCATCCAAAATCCCCCGTCCCTCTGCTTCTTCTCCTTCCTCTGATCCTCGTCTTCAAATCGCCCCCCCCCTCAGATGCGAAAAACCACCGCGACCCCCCCTTGCATCGAAGAACGCGAACGCCGCCTGCCCCCTGACCCACCTCCGACGCTCCAGCCCCCCCTGTAAGTGACTGTTTTTTTTTTATTTTATTTTATTTTACTTAAAAACTGAATTTTATTTAACTTAAAAACTGAATTTTATTTAACTTAATTCTGAATTTTATTTTGTTTTAAAAAAAAACTGATTTAAAAAGGAATTTTGAAATTGATTTTTATTTTAAAGGTTTGAAATAGATAAAAAAAGGGTTTAAACTTTAAAGTAGAAAAGGCGGAATTTTTATTGAGTAGAAGAAGTAAAGAATAGTTTTTATATTTTTAAAGAATTAAAAATATAGTCTTTACTATATAGAAATATTAAAAATATGATTTTTATATTTTTAAAGTATTAAAAATATAATCTTTATAGGATAGAGAATATAAAAATATCATCTTTGTGTATGTAATGAAATAAAAATCTGATTTTTATTTTATATACGTTGAGATAAAGTGGTGATTTTTATAAAGGCGAAAACTTTATTTTTATAAAGGCGAAAACTTTATTTTTATAAAGGCGAAAACTTTATTTTTATAAAGGTGAGAACTTTATTTTTGAAAGGGTGAAATTTTTATATGAAGAATAAGGTGATAAAAATATAATTTTTATCTATATAACATAGAAATAAAAATTCGATTTTTATATATTGAACTTTGAAGTAAAAATTCGATTTTTATATATTGAACTTTGAAGTAAAAATTCGATTTTTATATATTGAATAGCGAAGTAAAAATTCGATTTTTATATATGGAATAGCGAAGTAAAAATTCGATTTTTGCATATGTAGAGAATACGGGCGAAGAAAGTGATATCGACGAGAACAGTGAAGATTTCCTGCATAAGAAGTGCCGTGGAGCTAGGATAGCTATCGGTGAGAACTTCTCACCTTTCAATTTAATTTTTCTAGTTATATATATATACTAGGATGCAGACGGTGCTTAGTAGCACCCGACACAATCGTCCACAGACCATGGACTTGTTTGTTTGGTTGCATAGATTAGTAATATGATGTGATTTGAATTTGGTTGTTTGGTGATTTTGATTGATGTGTGAATGGCGTGGGCCTTCACTAGACCGGGGATAAGGCTAGGCCTTGTCCCGTTTCTAGTATCGTGCCGTTATGCCGCCGAAATTTTCTAAAATATGTTAGAAAAATAAAAATATCATTTTATTTAAAGAATGAACTGAATAGAAATTCATAGGTTGAATAAAATGTTTTATCGTTAAAAATATAATTTTTAACGTGAATGTGAATAAAATAAAATATTCATTTACAAACCAGACGGTTTGTTTATGTACACTGATTTGACTGACATTGATTGGGTCGATAAATTTTACACATCACCCAACTGCACAAATAAAATCTGTGTTTGATTGTTTGAAACCCCACACGGGTGTTGGGATGAAATTTGAAGTTCAGTCATCCTGATTGATTAAATATGTCGATCGATTGATTGACAGGCTATTATAAGCGTTAGATATTTATATTTGATGCTTATACAGTGAAGTGCACTTTGGTTGATGGTTGATTATTTTTCAATGCTATTATATACATGTGATGTATGAAAATCCATATAATTAACATTATATGGTAATTGATTGGGCCTCATTCCAATTTGAAAAATAAAGAATATTATAAAAGAAAGGTTCATGTGTTGACTATATTCATCCGTTGATATCAGTCATGTGTTGAACGAAATATTTTTATAATAAAATTTATATCTTTATCAATATAAAAGAAAGGTTCATGTGTTGACTATATTCATCCGTTGATATTAGTCATGTGTTGAACGAAATATTTTTAATAAAATTTATATCTTTATCAATATAGAATAAAGGTTCATGTGTTGACTATATTCATCCGTTGATATTAGTCATGTGTTGAACGAAATATTTTTATAATAGAATTTACATCTTTATCATATATAGAATTAGAAATCAACTGGAAAATAGATGAGATGAGTGGCCTCCTGGATATTAATCTGATGTTGGTTTCGGCCTTCGGGGTTAATATTCAGGAAATCGTTCTCTCACTAAATTACGGTTGAAGTCTGATTCAATATCAAACGATAGATACCCTAATTTTTATAAAATATATTAAATAGCAAAAATAGTCGCACGTGGACAGTACTCATTCGTTGAGATTAGTCGTGTGTTGACAAAAATAAATATTCATTTGTTGAATGGAATATTTGAAATAGAATATATAAAGCCGTGTTGAATAGTGCTGCGCCATTTTGACGCGAACGAAATATATAACGATTTCGAAATGAATTGAATATATAACGATTTCGAAATGAATTGAATATATAACGATTTCGATTTGAATTGAATATAAAACGATTTCGAATTGAATGAAATAGAAAACCAATTTGAATTGAATTGAATTGAAAAACGAATTCGAATTTAATTTAAAATGAAGTGAAATGAATTCAAATTGAATTGAAATTTGAATTGAATAGAAATGAATTTTAAAACGAATTTATAAAGAAGAATTCAATTTTGATTTGAATTGAAATGGAAGTTGAAATTGCTTTTGAAACGAATTCAAAACTATATATATAATTCGTTTTAAATAGAAATCGATGAAATATATATTATATATATTATATATATAATATAATGGCCTGAATAGAACGCGCCGCGCCGCGGCAATTCGTAAATTTTCGACCATTTATTTCAAACGGACATTACGGGAGATCCGACCGTCGGATTCTCCTAAAACCGGAACCGTTGGGTTCGTATCGAAAAGAGCTTTCTAACGAATATTAGAAATTCAAAATCTAACGGTTGGATTTGGAGATACGTCCAAATCAAATTCGAAAAAGGTCGCTATAAGTGCAGTTCGATGGCCATTGTTGGAAATCGACTGTACGGGCCTTGATAAAATTATTAAAAATATCAATAATTTGTGTAAAATCATAAGAAATGATTTGGGAAAGATTGGGGTGAAAAACTCCATATTTGAAAAGATAAAAATAGATTTTTATCGAAATGAACTAGTTTTGAACTAAATTTAAAACCCAATCATTTTTAAATAAATGAATTAGATTTAAAAAGGGGTTTTAAATAATCGAATTTCTAATATATTTGATTTAATTTGAAATGGGTTTATCGTGAACAGTGTTTTAAATAACACTAGTTCTTTAACCCGATAACAAATAGAATGTGATTTGGGTTGTCGTGAACTGTGTTTTAAATAACACCTAGTTCTTTAACCCAGTAAAAGGAGTTCTAATGAATCTGCAATTAGATTGAAATTCGAATTGATAATCTAAATTTCCAAATTTAGAAATGAGCGAGAATGGAGTATCGCCAGCTTTGCTCCAAAGCGATAGTTAAATCTTTAATTAGATTTGAACGTGAAATGGTAATTAATTTTACCGATAACACCACGGTGTTAGATATGGAGTATTACCCGTTTTGCTTCATGGGATGAATAGGTTGGGATTGGGAAATAAAATAAATAATTACTTCGTTACGGTTCGCTAATCTCGACTAGTTGGAAAAACCATAATTTGGTTTTAAAAGACATCCAAAGGAAGATTACAGGATAAATTTTAAAGAATTTATCTTGGATAAAATTAATGGGAACATTTCCCTAAGAATGTGGAATTTAGAAACTAGCTGTAGGTTGGCTAAGAAGAATGGTTTCCTGGGTATTGATCTGATGTTGGTTTCGGCCTTCGGGGTTAATGTTTAGGAAATTGTTCTCTTGCTAATTTGCGGTTAGTGACTAATGAATTGGAATGAGGCGTATGTTGTGTTTGTGTAACATTTGTTTTTAATATACGCGGGTTGTTCGGAAAGTCCGGGTTTACACCCATTCTGAATAACCGATTCGACGATAAGTCGAAGATGAAGACGGTGGTCGAAGACCGGAAGTTTTCACATCGTTTGGGTAATTACTGACGATCCTGATTGGGCTGTACACCCAAGAGGATGGAAATATTGGTGGTCGTCCAGACGTACTTGGAGATGGATGGATATGCGAGGAAAGTGCCTCCGGTTTCGTTTAGACCCAGAACGGACTTGTAAATGGATTGTGTGTCTGACATTGGATTTTATTCTATGTTGATTGATTTCTATTAAATATACATCTGCTTGGCGGCGGAGAATTTATTCTCTTGCTTAACGCCCTTCTCTGAGACGTACGAGCTCAGAGGTTGTATATCGATGGACATCAATCGCATGGCATGAACTGCCTGTGTGGCACGCTGAGTTGCATGGATCAAGGCTTCTGTTGAAAAGCAAAGTCTTGTGGTTGATGATCAAAGCATAACCTACGTGGTAGCTTTGTGTATAGCGTGAATTCGCGAGCCTCACACCTCGGTATGAGTTAAAAACGGGATACGGACTGCAGGGAGAGCGCACGTTTCTTTCTAGCTTTGGTGGTGCCAGTGACTTACCAGCCCTGACATATATATACTTTTCACCTTTGTGGTTGTTGGATGAGGCGCCTCGATTATAGGTCTGTAAGGACCGGGAAACGTGTGTTCAGGAATACTAATCCTCTAACGTAAGTGAGGACCGGCCCTGAAGCATCCAGGGGTTACCCAGTGTGCGTAATCCTGAGGCATTTGCTAGAGTGTCTCGAACGCGGAGAGGAGCTTGCCCCTTGCCTCGACTCATGACGGAAATCCAATTTCCAATACGTGTATCGCGGCTTTAATTGTAGAACTAGTATGGCGACATGATATATGGTACCCATGCCGTCTATGATTTATATTTATGATTGAAACTGTTTTGACACTATACACTTATTATAGTATCAAATGATTTGTTTTAAACGTACCAAGCATGTTTGGCTATTATAAGGGAAAACCCTATCCTCCGGCTTGCGTTGCATTGTGTGATGGGACCTGGGTCTTATAATAGCTACATTTTTCGAAAAAGCATTGCGCTGTTTATTCTATGCACTGATATTCTTGGGAGGAAACCCGTTCCGTGTTATACGGCGTGGTCCCTTGAATCACTCTCTCTTAAAGTAAAGTTTTAAATAACTGTTTTAGTTCTCACACCAGTCACATGACTGACCTGGAGTTTATTGTTTTAACCTAAACTCTGGGTGCCCCTATTTTCCGCACGGGCAGCTAGTAGTTTTGGTTTTGCAGATTTATATTCACAGGATCCTGGTTTACAGCTGGAATGATATCTGGAAAGCTCTGTATCCGTATATCACCTTCAGTTGTGCTTTGTATTATTTTCCGCTGCTATGTAATTTATTGAAATCTCTGATATTTATCGAATGTAATTTATTCATTTATACTCTGTATATTCTTGTATCTGATGGAATTGTTGTAATATACAATGAAATGTTCTTCTGTTTGTGTTCTGATTTGTCCTGTTCTAAAACGTTCAGGGGTTTCGAACAGTCTAGATTGGTTTAACGACTGATTCAGATCGAGCGAAATTCCAGGCCGTCACAGTACGGGCTTTGATAAAATTATTAAAAATATTAATAAATTGTGTAAAATCATAAGAAATGATTTGTGAAGAATTGGGATGAAAATTCCATATTTGAAAAGATAAAAATAGATTTTTATCGAAATGAACTAGTTTTGAAGTAGAATAATAATTTATTTATTTTCAAATAAATAAATGGGATTTGAAATGGTTTTAAAAGAAACCAGAATTTCCAATAGTTGGATTGAAAATGGATTTGAATCGAAATTGTCTTCGAAATATTTCGATGTGGGATTTTGTGATTATACAGATATTGTTATGGAAATTTGGAAGATATATTTATACCGTTATTTCCAATACGATATTCGTTGGTCGTAGAATTTGATATTGAATATAAGACGATATATTTTCTATTCAGAGCCTTGTATTTAATATCAAATGTGATTTAGGTTTGTCGTGAATGGTGTCTTCATTAACACTGTTCTTAAACCCAGTGGAGAAAAAGATTAAATCTTTTTATTTAGATTTAATGAAGTGAACCAATTAAGTGATATTTAATTGGAATTGAATTGGAATTGATTTTTGGGTTTATCGTGAACGGTGTTTTAAATAACATTCATTCTTTAACCCGACAATTAATAGGATGTGGTTTTGGGTTTATCGTGAACCATGTTTTAAATGACATTGGTTCTTTAACCCGGTTAAAGATTAAAACTAAGTGGAGTTTTAATGAATCTTTTTAATTAGATTGAAATGATCGAGAATGGAGTATCACCAGTTTTGCTCCAGGCGATAGTTAAATCTTTAATTAGATTTGAACGTGAAATGGTAATTGAATTTACCGATAACACCGTGGTGTTAGATATGAAGTATGACCAGTTTTACTTCATGGGATGAATAGGTTGGGATTGGGAAATAAAATAAATGATTACTTCGGTGTGGTTCGCTAATCCCGACTTGTTTGAATTGATATTCAAAAGAAGATTAAAGAATAAATTTAAAGAATTTATCTTTGATAAAATTAATGGGAACCTTTCCCAAAGAATAAGAATATTTGAATAAAAGAATATTCTGAATTGGATTGAGGCGTATGTTGTGTTTGTGTAACACTTGATTAATATATACGCGAGTTATTCAGAAAGACCGGGTTTATCCCATTATGAATAACTGTTTCGACGTGGTGTCGAAGATGAAGACGGTGGTTGAAGACCGGAAGTCTTCACATCGTTTGGGTGATTACTGATGATCTCGATTGGGCTGTACACCCAAGATGAGGGAATCAGTTGGTGATCGTCCAGACGTACTTGAAGATCGATGGATATGCGAGGAAAGTGCCTCCGGTTTCGTTCAGACCCAGAACGGACTTGTAAATGGACTGTTTGTCTGACATTGGATTTCATTCTGTGTGACTGATATCAGTTGCATAGAGTGGTTTGCCTGTGTGGCATGATAAGATGCAAATGATCAAGGCTTCTGTTGAAAAGCAAAGTCTTGTGGTTGATAATCAAAGCACCGCCTATGTGGCATAGCTTTGTGTAACGTGAATTCGCGAGCCTCACACCCCGGTATGAACCAAAAACAGGACGAGGACCTCAGGGAGGACATGCGTTTTCTTCTAGCTAGGGTGGTGTTAGTGACCTACCAGCCCTTACATTTATATACTTTTCACCTGTGTGGTTATTGCTGTTGCGAGGCGCCTCGGTTATATCGGACGATCCGGGTCCGATGGAGTCATTCGTTGGCTCATTTACGCCCTAAAGAGCGGGGAAACGCAGTGTTCAGGAATTTTAATCCACATCGATGGACCGGCCCTGTCGCTCCAAGGGGCGATGCGTTCTGCTCCTGAGACATGGGCTAGATTGTCTCGAATTCGGTAGAGGACTATCTTTTGCCTCGGTTCATAGATGGAAATCCAATTTCCAAATACGACCCTTTGCGGTTTTGATTGTAGAGCCTAGTATGGCGACATAGTGGTATGGGGCATTCATGCCGCCTATGATTGATACTTATAATTTGAAATTGTTTTGACACTATACACTTATAGTAATAATAAAACATGAAATTTCACGTACCAAGCATTCTTGGCTATTATAAGGTAAAAACCCTATCCTCCGGCTTGCGTTGCATTGTGTGATGGGACCTGGGTCTTATAATAGCTTCATTGTTCTTTATTTAGCATTGCGCTGTTGTTTTATGCAGTGGTATTCTTGGAAGGAAACCCGTTCCGTGTTATACGGCGTGGTCCCTTGATTTACCTAACTTTAAAATAAAGATTAATAACTGTTTTAGTTCTCACACCAGTCACATGACTGACCTGGAGTTTATTGTTTTAACCAAAACTCTGGGTGCCCTTATTTTCGACACGGGTAGCTAGTAGTTTCGGTTTTGCAGATTTATATTCACAGGATCCTGGTTTACAGCTGGAACGATATCCGGAAAGCTTTGTATCCGTATATCTCCTTCAGTTGTGTTTTGTATTATTTTCCGCTGCTATGTAATTTATTGTAATCTCTGATATTTATTTGTTTACACTCTGTATATTCTTGTAATCTGATGAATTGTTGTAATAAACAATGAAATGTTCTTCCGTCTGTGTTATGATGTGGTTTGTTCTCAACTCAATCCGTGATTTCCCGTATGGGGGATTTCGGGTCATTATATCGTATGGGAGACGAAGAGGGGGTGCTGGAGTGGGGGGTCTCAGGCGCTCGACGGTGGTGGTCGCGGTTAGGGAGTGGCGGCGGTCCGGTTGGCTAGGGCTTGCGTGGGTTTGGGTTTCATCGCGGAGAGGGGCTGAGAGGAGGGTGCGTGGAGGCCGGAGAGGAGGTGAGGGAGTTCGCCGGGGGTTGGGCATCATCGGCGGTGGACGTGGCAGCGCAACCGATTTGGTCTCAAGCGGAAAAAAAATTGAAAAAGGGGCGTTGAATTTGATCTGAGAAAAGTAAAAGGGGGGAGGGTTAAACGAGAAAGGTGAGGGAATTTTATATTTATTTATTTTCTCCCAAAATTCTTGTTTATTGATATGACCTCCAATCCGAACCGAACGACTGTCGTCCATAGCTAATTACCCCCATTCGAAACCCAATGGGATATGTCACGAAGGCCAATTTGACCGTTACAATCAATTTTCTTCAAAATCAACATATAACTCTATATATTGAATTTGAACGCACATTTCAATTTATCAGGGTCACATACTAACTTGAAAAATTCCAGAAAAATACTTTCTAGCTTCGTATTGACGATACGGTCCTAACAAAACTAGTTTCGTCAAATTCCGAGACCGTTTGTAAAATGGCCATTTTCCAGTCGATTAAAATCAACTAAAACTGGTCAAACGCGTTTTCCTTTGCCACGCTCACATATTGATTTGAGAAATTACGAAAATTGGAATCCAGCAATAACTTGACATCACGGATCCAACAAAAGTGGTTTCGTCGAATTCCGAGGTCGTTTGCAAAATTACCATTTTTAAGGGCCTGAATTCCATAGCGACTATTCTGAAAATTCATTTGGCCATAACTTTTTATCCCCGCTATGAAATTTCAATTTTTCGGATTCGTTGGAAAGATATTCTCAAATAGATTCTATTATTTTTGGTTTCGTTAAAATCCGGTTTATTTTGAATCCTGTACATTCATTTGAAGTTTGAAATCGAATTATCGAACTACCACGCCATTTTCAATTCCTTTTATAATTTAAAATAAATATTTATATTCTAACGACGATCGATATTAATATATACGTTCTATTTCTATTAAAAATAAATTTCTCGTCGCTATTATTTAAAATAATTCATTTTAAATATTCAAACTTCACTCAAATTGCCAAAATAAAAATTTTAAACTGGCTCAGATTTCCGGGTTATTACAATCTCCTCCACTTAAAACTTTTCGTCCCCGAAAAGAAACGAAGCCGAAAGTTGTTTGATTAACCAACTCTACTTTCATTATTTTGACTACGGCTTAAGTTCTTCAACTTTTCAGTTTCTAAGAACTTTTCAAAATTTTCAAAAATTTGGCTAACACCCTAAATTTTCGAAAAATTTCGCCATAACCTCCCCTTCACCGGGGACTTCGGGATATTTCATATAGCCTCCCATGGCCTTCTTCAATCCAAAAGAAAAAGAAAAAGCCAAGCGGCTAGCCAATCGGCTCACAAAATCACCCAAAACTGAAGAAATACAATAAACATGTACCTATTTGTCGGGCAAACAATTTTATTCCTCTTCTCTAGCCTCTTTGCTATGACCTGTTCATTGTATATACATGTATATGCATGCAATTGCAACCAATTTTCAATATAACTCACTATTTGATACCATTTGGCTAGAGGTTCAACATTTTAATTAATCAAACAACACAACCGTCAGTCTATTAATGAATTTTCATTTCAAATTCATGACTTTGATATATAATCAAAAATCACATTTTTGGTATCAAATCACAACAATAATGTATCCTATCTAGTTTTTGGTTCTCACACCAGTCTAATGGAAATATATAGAAATCTCACTTTCGTTATTCGAAAATAAATACTGGCGACGGTGCCCCATTACCAGAATTATTCCCGAGCAACTAGAGTGTGACTCTATATCTATCCAGTATATTAAAACTTCGAATATACGTTTGCAAGACGCATATGCAAAATCTTTATATATCAGATTGTCCAAATTCAATATAAATAAACATTCAAATACGTATAATACGATTTAAATTTTCAAACAACATTGGTTTTCACTTTAAAAATATACTCTTCACACTCGTTCTTGGATACTACTGATCCTATCTCTAACGAGTCATTCTCATTGGATATTACTAATCCAATTTCTGATGAATTCTTTCGTAAGGTTCTAATGTATCTTGTTCTCCGAGCTTTGTAAACCAAAGCTCTGATGCCACCTGTGAGAACCCGCTGCTTACCAGGTAAGGAAAGAGCAGATAATTCGAGAACAAGCCACAATCGAACGCAAACGGAAGAACATTTCATTGTATATTACAACAATTCCATCAGAATACAAGAATATACAGAGTATAACTGAATATTACACAACAAAAATTATCAGAGATTACAATAAATTACATAGCAGTAGAAAATAATACAAATCACAACTGAAGGAGATATACGGATACAAAGCTTTCCGAACATCATTCCAACTGTAAACCAGGTCCTGTGACGATAAATCTGCAAAACCAAAACTACTAGCTGCCTGTGTCAAAATAAGGGCACCCAGAGTTTAGGTTAAAACAATAAACTCCAGGTCAGTCATGTGACTGGTGTGAGAACTAAAACAGTTATAAATCTTTGTTTTAAAGTTAGGTAAATCAAGGGACCACGCCGTATAGCACGGAACGGGTTTCCTCCCAAGAATACCAGTGCATAAAACAACAGCGCAATGCTAAATAAAGAACAATGAAGCTATTATAAGACCCAGGTCCCATCACACAATGCAACACAAACCAGAGGATAGGGTTTTCCCTTATAATAGCCAAAGTATGCTTGATACATTTTAAAACAGATTATTTTGATAGTACTATAAGTGTATAGGGTCAAAACAATTTCAATCATAAGTATCAATCCTAGACGGCTGGGTACCATATATCATGTCGCCATATATAGGTTTACAATCAAAACCGCAAAATCACATATTTGGAAGTTGGATTTCCATCTATGAACTGAGGCAAAAGATAGTCCTCTACCGATTCGAGACGCTCTAGCCCGCCCCTCAGGACCCAGACACAGGTGGGCCCTTGGATCGTCAGGGCTGGTCCACCGATGTGGATTAAAATTCCTGAACACTGCGTTTCCCCGCCCTTTGGGGCGTAGGTGAGCCAACGAATGACCCTATCGGACCCGGATCGTCCGATCTAACCGAGGCGCCTCGCAACAGCAACAACCACACAGGTGAAAAGTATACAAATGTCAGGGCTGGTAGGTCACTGACACCACCCTGGCTAGAAGGAAACGCATGCCCTCGCTGAAGTCCTCTCCTGTTTCTGGTTCATAACCGGGGTGTGAGGCTCGTGAATTCACGTTACACAAAGCTACGCCACAAAGGCCGTGCTTTGATCATCAACCACAAGACTTTGCTTTTCAACAGAAGCCTTGATCATTTGCATCTTAGTATGCCACACAGGCAAACCACTCTATGCAACCGATATCAATCACACAGAATGAAATCCAATGTCAGACACACAGTCCATTTACAAGTCCGTTCTGGGTCTGAACGAAACCGGAGGCACTTTCCTCGCATATCCATCGATCTCCAAGTACGTCTGGACGATCACCAACTGATTCCCTCATCTTGGTTGTACAGCCCAATCAAGATCATCAGTAATCACCCAAACGATGTGAATACTTCCGGTCCTCAACCACCGTCTTCATCTTCGACACCACGTCGAAACAGTTATTCATAATGGGATAAACCCGGTCTTTCTGAATAACTCGCGTTTATATTATAAAAGTGTTACACAAACACAACATACGCCTCATTCCAATTCAGAATATTCTTTTATTCAAATTTTCTTATTCTTTGGGAAGGTTCCCATTAATTTTATCAAAGATAAATTCTTTAAATTTATTCTTTAATCTTCTTTTGAATATCAATTCAAACTAGTCGGGATTAGCAAACCACACCGAAGTAATCATTTATTTTATTTCCCAATCCCAACCTATTCATCCCATGAAGCAAAACTGGTCATACTTCATATCTAACACCACGATGTTATTGGTTAATTCAATTACCATTTCACGTTTAAATCAAATTAAAGATTTAACTATCACCTGGAGAAAAACTAGTGATACTCCATTCTCGATCATTTCAATCTAATTAAAGATTCATTAAAACTCCACTTAGTTTTAATCTTTAACTGGGTTAAAGAACCAATGTCATTTAAAACACGGTTCACAATAAACCCAAAAATCAATTCCAATTCAATTCCAATTAAATATCACTTAATTGGTTCACTTCATTAAATCTAAATAAAAAGATTTAATCTTTTTCTCTACTGGGTTTAAGAACAGTGTTAATAAAGACACCATTCACGACAAACCCAAATAACATTTGATATTAAATACAAGGCTCTGAATAGAAAATATATCGGCTTATATTCAATATCAAATTCTACGACCAACAATTATCGTATTGGAAATAACGATATATATACATCTTTCAAATTTCCGTAACAATATCTGTATAATCACAAAATCCCACATCGAAATATTCCAAAGACAATTTCGATTCAAATCCATTTCCAATCCAACTATTGGAAATTCTGGTTTCTTTTAAAACCATTTCAAATCCCATTTATTTATTTGAAAATAAATAAATTATTATTCTAGTTCAAAACTAGTTCATTTCGATAAAAATCTATTTTTATCCTTTTAAATATGGAATTTTCATCCCAATTCTTTCCAAATCATTTCTTATGATTTTACACAAATTATTAATATTTTTAATAATTTTATCAAGGCCCATACAGTCGATTTCCATCAATGGCCATCGAACTGCACTTACAGCGACCTTTTCTAAATTTGATTTGGACATAATTCCAAATCCAATCGTTAGATTTCCAATTTCTCACATTCGTTAGAAAACTCTTTTCGATACGAACCCAACGGTTCCGGTTTTAGGAGAATCCGACGGTCGGATCTCCCGCAACGTCAATACGAGGTCAAAGGTCGAAATTCACGAACTGCCACAGTGCGGCGCGTTCTATTCAAGCCATTATATTATATATATAATATATATTTTGTCGATTTCAATTCAAAATGATTTTAACTTCCATCTCAAATTCGAATCAAAATTGAATTCTCTAATATAAATTCGTTTTAAATTCATTTCAAATCGGTTTCAATTCAATTTCAATTTAATTCGAATTTCAATTCACTTCAATCTAATTCGAATTTCAATTCATTTCAAAATATCAGATTTTGAAATCACTTCCTTTTCTATGTTCATTTTAAAAACGAATATAATTGATATAAATATCGTTCACGTCAAAATGGCGTCAATCTAATCAACACGGATTTTATTCAACACATGAATATATATTTCTATTCTTTATTTTCCAAATTAGAATGAGGCCCAATCAATTACCATATAATGTGAATTATATGGATTTTCTGTAACACATGTATATAATAGCAACGATAAATAATCAACCATCATCCAAAGTGCATTCTACACTTTATTAGCATTAAATATAAATATTCGACGCTTATACAGCCTGTCAATCAATAGATTGACATACAACTAAACAATCGGGATTAGTGTACGTCAAATCTCATTCCAATACCCATGTGGGGTTTCAATCAATCAACCACAATTTTTATTTGTGCAGTTGGGTGATGTGTAAAATTTATCATCCCAATCAATATCAGTCAAATGTGTGGATATAAACAAATCATCTGATTTGTTTATAAATATTCTTTTCATTTTATATACACATTAAAAATTCTATTTTTAACTATAAAATATTTCTTATATAAATATTTTATTTCATTCCACATCACATCACACAATCAATTTTCACAACAACATGCAATCAATCAAACAAGCCGTCCATGGTCTGTGGACGACTTGTGTCGGGTGCTACTAAACACCGTCTGTATCCTAGTATATATCACATAACTAGAAAACAAAATTAAAGGTGAGGAGTTCTCACAGAGGGTTCCACTCCATCGTGCTTTGCTTTTGAACTGCTGAACCGTCTGAATCGGTTTGAAATTCCAATTCTGTCCTTGTCCCGCTGTTCATAATAAAATTATATTTTTATCACTTCATTCAAAATAAAAATCATATTTTTATTTCTACTTCATATATTTTCTACAATATTTCTTTCTATATAAAAATTATATTTATATATATTTCTATTTCTTATATAAAGGTCGAATTTTTATATCATCGCAATAAAAATCACATTTTTTATTTCAACGCATATATAATAAAAATCATATTTTTATTATCTACATTATATAAAAATAATTTTTTTATTATTTCTTTCATATAAAGAAAATTCACATTTTTATACTCCTACAATATAAAATATTATATTTTTATACTTCTACTATATAAAAATCACATCTTTCTCGTGTTAAAAATCTCTTCTTTCTCGTGGTAAAAATCTCTACTTTTTAACCATAAAAATCCTATCTTTTTGCAAATAAAAATCATTTCTTTAATGCTATAATATATATATAAACTGAATTTAATCTATGCTAAAAATCCGATCTTTATATTTATAAAAACAATCACATTAACAAAGGAAATAAATAAATAAAAATAGAAAGGACTCACTGTTGCGTTCTGGAGGGCAAAGGGGGTGGCGATCTCGTCAGGTGGCGGAGGAGCATTGGCGGCGTCGGGCTGTTTTAGGTGGGGTGGTGAGCTCGAATTTCAGGAGAGAAGGAGAAGAGAAAGAGGAGATCGGGGCATGGGCGGTGCGCCTGAGGTGGAGCGGCAGCGTAGGGCATCGGTCGGTGGTAGGCGGTGGGCTGGAGGCGGGGCTAGGTTTAGGGTATCGCGGTGGGGAGGGAAAGAATTTTAAACTGGCCCAGATTTTCGGGTTGTTACAAAGTGTTTACATTTCTATTACATTGGCTCCTTTATATATAGGCTTCGGAGCTGATGTTAAACTTATCCCTATGATGTGGGACTAAATAAAATGTCACAAAAGCATATTCACTCTTATATATTACAACAGTTTACCATAAATGAATTTTAAAGTATACAATATTTGTAGTGATTTTCATTTTGGAAAATTATCAAATGCCTTATTTAAATCCAAGAAAAATATTTCTACTACACATCCACTAGATTTGTTGTATTTGGATCTTTTTGGTCCAATGCAAATAATCTATAAATCATAACAAATATGTGTTTTTAGATGATTTTTCAAGATATACTTGAACTACTTTTCTAAATATTAAAAGTGATACTTTTGAAAAAATTTAGATTTTCGCTAAAAGAATTCAAAATCATAAAAAAAAATATAAGAAGCGATAATAGGGGTGAATTTGAAAATGAAGTTTTGAAAATTTCTGTAATAAAAATGGATTTTATCATAATTTTTCCTTTACTAGAACACCAACACAAAATGAAAAGGAAAAATTGAACATTACAAGAATGTGCACTAACTTTGTTAAATATTTTTGGCCAGAATCTGTAGCCACTGCCCATTATGTTTTAAATCGAGTTTCTATATGACCTTTAATGATAAACACTCGGTACAAACTTTTTAATCAACAAAAATCAAATATATCTTACTTTAAAACTTTTGGTTCAAAATATCTTATTTTGAACCCAAGAGATAAGGTTGGACAACTATATTTGAAATCTGACAAAGAAATCATTGTAGGATGATCAAAACGAAGCAAAGTTATCGTATTTTCAGTAAAAGCACTTAAACAATCAAAGAAACACTCAATGTTTCATTCGATGGAAAAATTAAAATTAATAGCAAGTTTGATAATGATGACGTAATATCCAAAATTACATATATTCACAATAATTTTGATGAAGATGAAAGCGGCTTTCAAATTAGAGAAGATGAAAACATTATTTATAAAGAAAATGAAAATGTTATTTAAAGAGAAGACGAAAATTATTCAAAGCGAAAATAAAAACATAAATCATAATACAAAAAATATTGTTCGCCATGAAAATTCAGTAAAATTATCCTCCAAGAATTTTACGTGATCATCCGGTAGAAAATATAATAGGAGAAATCAATTCGTATGTCAGAACTGGAAATCAAATTAAACATACGAGACATGTAGCATTTTGTTCTAATATTTAACCTAAAAATGCAAAAGAAGCTTCTACCGATGATTACTAGATAATAGCTATTCAAGAAGAAATAAATCAATTTGAAAGAAATGAAGTTTGGGAACTCTTTCCTACACCAAACTATTATTGGAACTAAATGAAAGCAGATTAAAAGGGTAATATAACCAAAAATAAAGCTAGATTAGTCACCGTAACGTCCCGCCTTTTTGACCGCTTCAAATTGGTAATTAAACCAACTTAAAATGTTCAAATCGATGGATCGTTATTTAGCATATAGAGTTTAAAATAGAATCAACACAGAAAACCCAGAATAAACAAATAACACAGTATTGAATAGCGAAATAAACTTTATGCATATTAATCGGAATTTTGATACCACATTTTTATATATAGCGGAATTTAAAACAATTTAAATACAATAAAAATATTTACTGTTTAAAACTTCAAGGTGCGTCGTCTCTAGAATCCCCAGCTTCGACAGTCCTCAAATCCTAAGCCGAAATCTTTAATCTGTAACACTCGGATCTGACCCGAGCGTTCCATGCAAAACATAAAAACCCTTGGATCAGGATTAACCATAGTCCAAGTAAATCAACTTCAATGTAAACTGAAATAAATAGTTAATCCACGCTTTATTAAATTCAAAGTGCATCGAACCCGTGAGAAAACTGTCAAAATATATCATAGCAACTTGGGATGAAATAAAACGGGACAATATATGGATTTATATACATACACATACCCGAGTATCAAGCAAAATATTAGTTTTTATTTCAGGGACAAATGGTTATGAAAGCTTGCTTGTACACGTGTGTATAGATGCACGCGTGCACTACCCCCAACATCCTGTAACCATGACTAACTAATGAAGTTTACCGAGCGGGAGTAAATACAAAGCAGCGACAGGGTGAGTCATATGGCAGGTTAGGCACATGCCTAAGATAAGTGAACAACCAAATACTCATAAGGCAAGTTTTCAGGAATAGGCCACTATGAGTATGTATCAATTTATTTTAGTTTCTGTAATCCGACAGGGGTTACTCAGACCAGTACTTCTAAATGTGGCAGCATGTATACCATCACATAGATCAAGTATGTTCAACATCATGTAAAATGGAGTGACAGAAAACATTTGTTTCTTTATGAACCAAATATAAGATTTTTGTTATCGTTCTGGTTAAAAGAACTAAGCATTTAATTGAGATCACAGACTCGCTTCCCTCACTTTGCCTTGCCTTCCTCATGTCCTCAATAGCTATCATATTAAGCAAATTTATCCAATTAAACATAAAATGACAATTGACTCACTTACATATCATAAGATGAATCGAACAGGTCTTATACTGGAGGTCAAAAATAAAAACCACTACTGTTCTCAGTGAAACCACCCTAGCATAAATAATCAAATAGCTCAAAATAGTATTTCTACTTCTACAACACAAAAATCAGGGTAGATAACCTATTTGAATATCACTAATTCCAATTACTACCTTACAGCACAATTTAAGTATATATGATGTTCTGATTTAACAAAAATGGTTCACGCATCATCTGGCCTTCATAAGTAATGAGGTGTACATGAGCTAAATCCATGCATGTTGCAAAGTGACAAATAGAAATGTGTGTGCAATTACTTTGACAATAATATATGTATATATTGAGGCAGATAAAATATTGGTGCCAAATAGTTTCAAAAGTGCAAGGATAAGGTCATAGCAAAACTTGGTTTGAATTGTTGTATCACAAGGCTACAGGGTTTTCAGATTTTCACCCCTCAGTAAAATGCATAGGATTTTATACACATATCATGTCTTCAGATCACCTTTAAAAAATAATTAAAACTATAAAGGATGTATGAATCCATTAGTATATAGAAAAGGGAATCATAAAAAGTACATCAATTAAATTCACTCCCACATAAATCAATTTGTTTCCACATTTCCTTTAGGCGCATTTAAGCTGTTAGTACAGAAATAGGAAGTTTACAAATATTGTTGTTTTCTTTTGCCTTAATCTGTCAAATAGCAATCTGTTTCACACCCTATTGTTGTTAGGACAGTCATCTATTTCTAACAGAATGTAAATTCACTTGGGTTTCTTTCTTTAACTAAATAACATAGGCTGAACATTAGACATGTAGAAAGACACTCTAATAACTAGTAGTGAACCTCATCTCTACAAAAAATTTAGTAGTTTTTAGTTTAAATGTCATTTTGTCTTTCCAAAACCATCATCCTCGTAAAAATTTGATTTCAATGCAGTGAAAACCATCCAGTCAAACAAAGTGATGAAGATATAGTTTATTTTAAATCAGGACGAGATGTGTACTGAGCCTAAATGCAATGGTCATATGAAATACAAGTTATTATAACAAATTTTGAATAGTGTAAATAAGCTAACAGCATATTCAAATATAAGCTTTTAATAACATTTGCTATATTGATACATGTTATATTAACATAAAATTTATAGTCTGTAAAGTTACATGTCTTCACACATTGATATTAACTTAATCTGATAACATATATCACCATAATTAATAAGCCGGGCAAACTACTTTTATACACATGACGAGATAACCACCAATTAATACACACAACAAACATATACATGTATAGGCCTTTATATGTATGAACGGGGTGAGATGGAGGGTGAACATTTTAGGAACAACTGCATATAAATCAGATAGGGTATATAAGCCATAATTTATCAATTGAATAGGTGCTGGTGTAACTAAATGTATTCTAGGTTTTTGAAATAGGCCAGGGATAATATGAGTTCGTTCTAGATTTTCAAATGAATCAAAAAAAAAAAAAAAAACCGGGCAAGGTATTGTTTCTACAGGTAACAGGGTACAATGCATACCACATTTTTTTTTCCTTAAGGGCGTATGAATCAGAGCAGGTGTGATTCCAAGTGTCCAATGAGCAGGAAAATCAATCAAAAAAAATTTAAACAATCCAATCTCACCATACAATCAAACCGAACCAAAGGACAAATTTCACAAGCAAGTTAAATTCGGACTAAGTTTAAATACGCAAATCATAACAACAAACAAAGTCAACTATTATATTTTAGTTTACTGAGGTCATATTATTTGGATCTAAAATCCATCGTGAGCAAAAATACTCACCTTAGGTGACGGCAGCGGCGATTTCGGTTAGTGCACGTGACTGGAAATAGCGGTGGACAGAGGTGGTACGGAGTTTGTCATGGTGGCTACGATGTTGCTGGAGAGTAACTTGCAGTGACTCACAGGTCTCGACGGCAGTTTTTGAACTCGGCGCGATGATGGAGGAGAACCAAGCCGTGATTTTGATCAAAGGGGTGGAGTAACGTCCGATTCAGTGGAAGCCATTAGCAATTTAGGCAAGCAGCGATTTGGGAAAGTAGGGATTTCGGCAATCAAAAAGGGAAAAGAAGCGATTTTTTTTCCTGAAGAAATGGGATCAAAGACGTGATTTTTATAGAAGGGAAAGACCGGGGATAAAAACGACGTAAATGTCAATAGGTTTAGGTAGGCGCATGGTTTTAGAATATAGGTACGTGTGAACCTTACTGAGGAAGGTATCGTTTAAACATAATTTATATAAATTTCTACCGCGAAACTCTTGAATTTCGTACCGCCAATACAAACTCTGAACGCGACAAAAATTATACGCACTTTTTCGTTTTCGCGTTCTGGTTTCAATAAAATTAGTCTGGTTGACTCCATTTTTATACAATGTTATTTTATTTGTGGTTCACTGATTTTATTCCGTTTGTTCGCCAATGATTCTGTTTCGTTTTCAAATTGAAACGTTAATTATATTTCTTTATACGCATGAATACACACTTATCCAGACCAATTTCCAAATAAAATCTTTAAATCATTTCAGTCGAATTTAAATATTCAATTCAATCCAAATATTCAACAATATTATTTGATTACCAACCAATCATCCTAAATTAAATATCGAATTCAATTCATACAATAGTTTGATTTTCTTTTCTCCCTCCAATATCAATAAAAATTGACCATTAATAGTTAAATCTTTAATTAATCACATATTCCAGTTGACGAAATTTCTGTGACGTTACAATCTACCCCTCTTTAAAACTTTTCGTCATCGAAAAGGAAAAATCATTAGAGTTATACCAATGTATACTTCAAATTTTCAAATTTATGCGGAATTTTTCCACCACTAAATTAAATTTCGTCATTCAAGTCATCGTTCCTCTTTATATTCGTCATATTTAATCACTCGCGAAACCAATTTCCTTTCTTAGATCAAATTTTGATCGAACATGATTTCCTTTATCTTTCGCATGGTTGCAACTGTAATGGGTCTAGGCTTAGCAACCCTCAACCCAATCTCCTTACATTCCACCCATTTAATCTTTTCCAATACTCATTGAAGAGTAAATTACACCTCCTTTTTCAAGTCACAATTTGTCTACTAGAAATTCTTCAAAATATGAAATATTTGTATTATTATTCCAAAATTTTATTTCTTAGCTTATTTAGTTAGGTGTATTTTACTTTCAAATTACTTATTTAAAAATATTTGATTACTCAAAGTTTGACAAGTTTATTGCCGTTCTCACAGATATTAGGCATACGCTGGCCAGACGCACAACTAAAATCTCCAAGTACTAAATATTCTTGCTTCAACTCCTAGTGAAAATGTTTCAAAAGTTTCTTTTTTTTTAAACGGAAAGTACCAATGTGATATTGATATGTTGATTGTTCATGAATCGCAGATACACAATGGTTTCGTCAGGATCCCCTAGAAAACATCTGTATCCGTAGGAAATCACTTCCCTGCGAATTTCGTCATGGACAGATCAACATAAGATATTTAAGAATCAAGATAAAATCTGAGGTCATTGAGCGTTGACTGCTCAATCTCAAGGTCACGAAAACAATCATGGAATTATGAAAATATATCAAGTCATGAGGACAATCAAATCATGAAGACAAACTGATGTATTAAACGGGTGGCTCAAACACTAAGATATCTAAGTGGACCACAGGTACACAATGGTTACGCCTAAATCCCCCAGGAAACATCCATACCCATAAGCTTTTACAGCTCTGCGGATTACGGCCTTATAATTCGACTGTAGATCGCAGCAGTCATAATGGTTACGCTTGGTTCCCCCAAGAAACATCCGTCCGCCGTAGGCTATCTGCAGCCCTACGAATTTCGCAACATGGTCGAATTCCAACGACTCTAGATCGCAGCGATCACAATGGTTACGCCTGATTCCCTCAGGAAACATCCGACCACCGTAGGCTATCTGCAGCCCTGCGAATTACGCTAGCAGTCATGCTCAATGGTAACTCATGAGTTTTATGTCCGGACAACCTACTGCCACCACCAGCATATCTCAACAAAGCTCGAAATTCAAAGGAGGAAGGTACTTTCCTTATTTTGCTTTGAAAACATATAATACTATATATCTATAGTACTTCAATTTATACTCCTCATAAATCATATTTAGATTTTTTGCCAAATCACATTTCCAAATTTCTCATTCTTATATAAATTCTATTATGTGAAATTTCATTTCAAATCGATTACTTTCCAATCCAGTAGTTTTCAAATTCGCTAAATTCTTATATATATTTCCATATAAGATTTGAAAAAAAATTATATCTATTATTCAAAGTCGAATATCCTCAAATTTCTATTCAAATTTCAAAATTTTAATTTTGATCTCTCAATCAATTCATATATTTGATATCTCTACAAACTCAGATTTAAGAATCTATTAGTCATAATCCAAATTTTCTTCTAATTCTCCAATTACTAAGTTCATTACTTAATTCAATACTTTTCTCTTCAAGATTTCAGAATTTTCATTCTTATAACAAATTTCTCATTCATGTATTATTACTCTTCCGCATTCACATCCTTCGACCGTAAATTAGCAAGCGAACAACTCCCTAAGTATCAACCCGGAAGGCCGAAACCAACATCAGATCAACACTCAGAAAGTCATTCAACTTGACTAATCTCCAGTCAGTTTCCAATTCCTCTAACTTCATTTCTTAATTCTTATCAAATCATTATTTACACAATTTTCGAATTCAGTTTACGAATCCACTTCTCTTACGTTCTGTCGTCCTTCATTCTAGACGAGCGGCTTTCTATTTTTCAGTTCTTGCAATTTTGATTTATCAAAATCCTTTAGCCTCTCACGATCTTTTGAAAACATTTTCAATTACCACATTTATTTTCTACAGTTCTAGAAAATCTCTTATTACCATTGGAAAACATTTCCATATAATTACAAATTTTATTTTCTACAAAAAATATACTTTATTCTCGGGGGGGGGGGGATATTTCTAATTTCATTATTTGGATTAACTAGATATTAAATAAAACACTGTTGTTGGCACTCATTTACTTCATTTAACCACTCTTGCTATCTAGCCTTATCCATTTCTTAGCCAACAATGAATTCAATTAAGTTGGGGTATATTTACCTCTCAGACCTTAACTGAACAACATCATTAATTTTTAAATAGATCAAGTTCACGGCTTCGAATACTAACAAAATATTCATTCGCGTAACTATCAAATTCAAGTTAATTTTTTTTTTTTACTAAATTAATTTATGTCTTCGAAATGTTTAACTTTAAAATATGCTTTATTCTTTACTCTAAATACCTAAACAATTTATTTACAATATATTAAATTAAGAAAATAAATAATATTTTCCTGAAATTCGACATAACTGAATCACATGAATAACTTGTCTTCGAATAATTTCTTATTCGAATATATATATATCAAACTTCGAAAAAAACTCATTTAATTAATATTCTGAATTTCAGAATATCCTCACCGTACCAGTTAACTCAATTTTCGTTATTCCAATTCCATTCGCAACATTTTTGCTTCCACACGTTTACTTCTAAAAAGTAAATATTACTTCTTTTATCGAAATCTGGACTTGTCACATTAGCTTTTATTTCATTTAAATATAGGTTCGCATCTCTTTAAAATCTTCATTCATTTATCGCCTCATTCATAACTCTTGTCTATCACTCACTTCTTGTTAATTAATTAACAAGTTATACTTATTGAATTCATATATTTGATTACAAGTTATCGGTTCGAAACCAATTATTATTTATCTTGCCAATTTCTGAATAACTCAAATAAATTAATCCAATTTAGCACAATCGTATTCCATTCGTATTTTTTTTTCGATTTTATTTTTACTTATATTCTATCCTGAATATCAAAATAAAATCTATCGCTTCGTTTTTGAAATGATTTTCAATTTTCCCTTTTCATTTAAATTCTAATATAATTTCTTATTCCTTTAAATTTCAGTTATTTTTTTTACATAATTAGCGAAATTAATTCGTTGATTCTCTTCTACTAATCTTCCTTAAATACCATTCGATGATGGATCTAAATTTCAACCCTAAGGAAACTTATTGAAGAATTGGCTCTTGCAAATCTAAATTCGAAGACTGGGGATTCCGGAAAAAATTTAAATTTCAAAACAATTTTTTTTTATGTCCACTATATCACTTCCAAAATATATAATATTTCCAAAATAATTCACTTTTCAAAATTTACTTTAAAATATTTTCATTTTAAAAATCTATATTTTGAAACCTTTTTATTTTCAAAATTCGCTTTTCTAGTGTCGATCCTACTCATTTAAACCCGATAAGCTAGGCTTTGAACGAACCAAAGCTCTGATACCACTTGTAACGTCCCACCTTTTTGACCGCTTCAAATTGGTAATTAAACCAACTTAAAACGTTCAAATCGACGGATCGTTATTTGGCTTATAGTGTTTAAAATAGAATCAACACAGAAAACCTAGAATAAACAAATAAAACAGTATTGAACAGCGAAATAAACTTTATATATATTAATCAGAATTTTGATACCATATTTTTTTATACAGCGGAATGTAAAACAATTTAAATATAATAAAAATCTTTACTGTTTAAAACTTCAGGGTGTGCCGTCTCAAGAATCCCCAGCTTCGACAGTCCTCGAATCCTAAGCCGAAATCTTTAAATCTGTAACACTCGGATCTGACCCGAGCGTTCCATGCAAAACATAAAAACCCTCGGATCAGGATTAATCATAGTCCAAGTAAACCAACTTCAATGTAAACTGAAATAAATAGTTAATCCACGCTTTATTAAATTCAAAGTGCATCGAACCCATAAGAAAACTGTCAAAATATATCATAGCAACTTGGGATGAAATAAAACGGGACAGTATATAGATTTATATACATACACATGCCCGAGTATCAAGCAAAATATCAGTTTTTATTTCAGGGACAAATGGTTACGGAAGCTTGCATGTACACGCGTGTATAGATGCACGCGTGCACTGCCCCCAACATTCCGTGACCATGACTAACTAATGAAGTTTACTGAGCGGGCGTAAATACAAAGCATCGATAGGGTGAGTCATATGAAAGGTTAGGCACATGCCTAAGATAAGTGAACAACCAAATACTCATAAGGCAGGTTTTCAGAAATAGGCCACTATGAGTATGTATCAATTTATTTTAGTTTCCGAAATCCGACAGGGGTTACTCAGACCCAGTACTTCTAAACGTGGCAGCATGTATACCATCACATAGATCAAGTATGTTCAACATCATGTAAAATGGAGTGACAGAAAACATTTGTTTCTTTATGAACCAAATACAAGATTTTGTTATTGTTCTGGTTAAAAGAACTAAGCATTTAATTGAGATCACAGACTCGCTTCCCTCACTTCGCCTTGCCTTCCTCATGTCCTCACTAGCTATCATTTTAAGAAAATTTATCTAATTAAACATAAAATGACAACTGACTCACTTACAAATCATAAGATGAATCAAACAGGTCTTATACTGGAGGTCAAAAATAAATACCACTACTGTTCTCAGTGAAACCACCCCAGCATAAATAATCAAATAGCTCAAAATAGTATTTTTACTTCTACAGCACAAAAATCAGGGTAGACAACCTATTTGAATACCGCTAATTCCAATTACTACCTTACATCACAATTTAAGTATAGATGTGTAACGACCCGGATTTTTAGCTGTTGAATTCTGAATATTTAAATTTGTTTTAAATATTTTAATTGAATTGTTTATAGAAATTTTTAAGGAATTCATCTAATAAAATAAATGGATTTTAAAATATATGGAATATCATTTTAACTTAAAAATAGAAATATCAAGTTTGAAATTCAAATTAGATTACTTTGTAGCTATACATATATATTCAGATTAGATATGTATTTTATTTGTTTATTTTGAAATTGAATCAATTTAATTTCAAAACGATATGTGATTATAACGAGATTAATTTTATAAAATCCAAAATTGTTAATTATTTTGAGACGTGTTTTTAATTTAATTTATGGAATTGTTCTGTAATTTTTAATTTGGAAAATAAGCCATTTTTCGTTTAAAGTAATTTATGCCCTATATCAGCATTTTTGGAATTTTGCAATATAGGTTATTTTGTCTATTTTATTATACTTTTGAAATCATGGTGCATTGCTAGACACGACCGTATTTTTATTTTCGTGCATAACGGTTTATATGTGAACGAGATTTTGTGGAGCAGGGTATCAAATTAATATATTTATATTAATAATAGCTTTCCCTGTACACTTCATAGCAGCGTAATCCGCACGCTTTCCATTTGTGTGCGCACCAAGTAGTTGAACTTTGTGGCTCGCAAGCTATTCTTCCTATAAATGTGAGGCGTCCTCGTTTACAGTCTAAGGGAAAAATTACCACTGGGAAAAAAATCAAAATAAAAATAACGCTAACCCCTCTTTATCCAACAACCTCTCTAATCCCTCTTTCTATTTCAACGTTCCCTTTTTCTATTCATCGTTCTGATTAAATCGGAAATACACCCATCATTCTAATTATTCCAGAAATGATAACAATATCAAATACGGAGCCAAATCCCTCCATCTTTAAACCGATACACTCCTCTTTCCTTCAGTTTATCACTTAAATGCTTACCGCTATACTCGAACACGTATTACTCGCGCCCTTTTCAATCAACGATGAGGGGATTTGGGATTTGCTGCAGAAGGAGGCATTGGGATTGGAGATGGTCCGATCGTCACTGGCAAAGGGAGAAGAGGCCAGACAAATTGAAGGAGGAAGGGAAGTCATCGGTGGTCACGGCGGCGCTTATAGGTCGGACTACGATGGTATGACGTGGCTGCAGCAGTCATTTGAAAGTGGAGGATCGATGTAGCGTGTTGAAGCTTGATGGAATCGAGTTTTCCCTGTGTGAATCGTGAGCAAACAGATGGATTAAGAAGTTAAGGTGGGTTATGGGTAATGGGTCATTTTGGTTTTACTGGTGATAGAAAATATATGTTCTGACAAAATGGGAGTGTGGTTGAGATTTAACGTTGAGTTTGGTTGGTGAACAGTGGAGTAAAGTGGTGATGTCAAAGTTTTATGGTGAAATGGAGATTGATGACAAGTTCTGTTATGCCATTGGAGAACTGTAGCAAGAAATAGAAGGTGTCTGGCTTGATAATTTTAACCACGCAAGTGCTGAACCACCAGGGAAGACAAAAGAATGAGCAGGCAGATTCACGTGGTAATTAAGGATTAGCATATACTTAGTTTAATAGAATACTAAACTGAGGTGCTCTTCGAGTTATAGGGGGTTTGACCTGAGGTATCGCAGCGCTGAGGCACATCGGCGACTGGTATCAGATCGTGTTCAAGTGGACAGGACGGTGCGCAGACATAGATGAAGTTCGGAGCAGGTCTGTGCAAGTATCGTTCGCACACGATTTTTAGTGTAGTCGGAATTTCGAAGATGGACGGACCTTGTGTAACGTCCCGGAAATTTGTCGATCTTGGTTATCCGATATATAACACATATCGAACATCCAAGATCGGAAATACCGGTAGTTAATGAAAGAAGTTAGAGGGTGAGAATAGATAAGATAGAAACATAGAATAGAAGAAGAAGAAGAAGATACAACATCAGAGTAACACGAATCTCACAGCGGAACGAACAACATATAATAGATAACATATCTTTGAAATAGAATTAGTATATGTACACAGTTACATTATCAGAGTACACAACTTACAACACAGCGGAAATAAATACAATCCTGAAGCCTCCTGCTCCAAGCTCTCCAAGTATATCTATAAAATCCTGACTATTTGACTGCCCGTATAAAATTGAGCACCCAAGAGTTTAGGGAAAACAAAACAAAAAAAACTCCGGGTCAGTCATGGGACTGGTATGAGTAAAACAGTTTAAAACAGTTTGAGCCATTAAACGATATCTCATAAGACCACGTCGTATAACGGAACGGGTTTTTCCCTTATGAGAATCCAAAATAATCTTTATATCAAAACTCATTGATATTATAATAGTGTCTATCAACCACAATATAATAATCATCTAGCAGAAACGCTTTCATCTCACGTTCTACATATATAGTATACAATCAAAACCGCAAGCACGTATTGGGTAATGGATTTCCAACTATGACAAGGAATGGAACCACCTTCTGCTAGTGTACCTCTAGAGAGGAATACACTGGGTTCAACAAGAACATCTTGCAACCCGGCCACACATGACCGACCACTCATTTCTCTTGAGTGTATCGAATGTATATCACCAACGGTTGGGATTAGCAACCGTTTCCCGAATGGGACAACATGGACAATAGATTTTTAGAAGTAAATGAAACTCTAGATCAGGTGATTATACACCCTAATAGGTGCAACCTACATAGCCATGTTGCCTGCCCGACTTTTGTCATTTCCGGATGTGAGGTTAGAAGCTACGCTTATCTTTGACAGATCACACATTTATTCACTTTGAATGTCACATCGTCATATCCGCCAAATCACAAATTGATTTCCCCAAAAATACCACGGGTATACAGCTAAGAGAAACGAATTCCTCCACCACCAAACATAACTACGTTTGAAGAGATCAACTTACACGATCCTTTAGATATAGTCTGTCAGACATTCTTCCATACAGGTCGTCCAGGGACTGGACAAACCCAAGGAACTGTTCAGTACATCCATCTTAGGCAATCTTTACCTAAGATTTACACAACAGCCCTTGCACTTGACTCCGTCTTCAATTATCTTTGGCATATATGATTCGCAACGCTTATGCCAGTACGGAGTGGTTCTTCAGATAATAATCCAACCGGTCTCTCCATATTAACAACATTAAAATGGTCGAAAACTTTGATAGTCGGTGAGTTAACTATCAAAGAAAAACACGTGTGCAAACAACGATATTATTTCCAAATGGAAATTATATCGATCAATCATCATTGAACATTTATCTCTTTAATTCATTAATTTATTTATCTCCTGTTTCCATATATTCTAAATTCTTATTTTCTATTATCAGAAAACATTTCTGATTCTTATTTGGAAAACATTTCCCAAAACTCCTTCACTATTAAACCTTACCATTCCTTAGTTAAGAAGGAAGTCAATCAAGTTGGGGTATAATTACCTCTCAGACCTTAACTATACAACGTTTTAACTTCGAAATAGTCAAAGTTTATCTTTTAAACCTTTAACAAGCTTCCTTACGTAACTCCCGGATTCTATTTACGAATCCACTTCTTTATTGAAAACATTGATTATAATGATAACGTTATAATCCCTACTTTCGAAATATCTAACTTCAATTATAACTTTTATTCTTTAATGTGAATAAACACCTAATTTATAAATAAACAAATCTTGATTTAAACACCGAAAAGTATAAGTACTTTCCCGAATTCGATATAATCGAATTCGCCGATTAACTCTCTTGGAGTAATCTCTATTTGATTAACTCTCCTTCGAATAACCTATATTCGATTTTCTCTCTTCGAATAACTTATATTCGATTATCTCTCTTCGAATAACTAACATCGATAACTCCTTTCGATTAAACTTACATCGATTAACTCCTTTCGATTAAACTATAATCGATAACTCCTTTCGATTAAATTAACATCGATAACTCCTTTCGATTAAACTAACATCGATTAACTCCTTTCGATTAAACTATAATCAATAACTCCTTTCGATTAAACTAACATTGATAACTCCTTTCCTTTAACTCTATTCGAATAACTAATATTCGATTAACTCTATTTAACTCCATTTAACTCCATTTAACTCTATTCGAATAACTATTATTCGATAACTCTATTTAACTCTATTCGAATAACTAATATTTGATAACTAATATTCGATAACTCTATTTAACTCTATTCGAATAACTAATATTCGATAACTCCTTTTAACTTTATTCGAATCACTAATATTAGATTAACTCAAATTTGATTACCTCTATTTAATTAACTCTATCGATTTAACTCTAACTGGTTAACTCTATCTGATTAACTCTAACTGATTAACTCCAATTGGTTAACTCTAACTGGTTAACTCTAATTGGTTAACTCTAACTGGTTAACTCTAACTGGTTAACTCTGATCGACTAACTAATATTCGATAAACTTATATTCGAATAACTATGTCTGTTTTAACTCTATCTCGAATAACTATATTCGATTCACTCTTCGTCCATATTCAGTTTCAAATATCAATGTTGAAATCGATTCTTACTTCTTCTCTATATAAGTCCTGACTTATATATTCCATTTATCCAATGATAAATATTTTTCTTAATTTATAAAATGTTATTTATAAATTAATCTTCCCAATTTATCTGTTAAAACAGATTTCTATTTAGTTCCACTTTAAATATATCTTTTCCATTTATCTGTTAAAAACAGATTTCTATTTCCTATTCATTTTCTAAATATTCCTTTGATTTAATTCTATTTATTTACCAAATAAATATTCCTCTTTATAACTCTATTTGTAAAATGTTTTACAAATATTTCCTTTTTACCTTTATTTATTCCCTAAATAAATATTTCTTTATTCTTTTTATTTATTTTCCTAATAAATATTCCCTTTTCAA
The DNA here is from genome assembly GCA_030737875.1 of Allium sativum. NCBI lineage: Eukaryota > Viridiplantae > Streptophyta > Magnoliopsida > Asparagales > Amaryllidaceae > Allium > Allium sativum. The sequence continues at coordinate 479,745,185 of CM060919.1, read as the reverse complement.
TTCTATTTATTTAACAAATAAATATTTCTTTTTATAAAATACTTTGATTTTATAAATATTTCTTTTTCAATATAAAATTGAAAATTTCCTTTTATAATTATTCTATTTATTTTACAAATAAATATTCCTTTTATAAATCTATTTACTTTCTAAGTAAATAATCCTTTTAATACCTTTACTTACTTTCTAAGTAAATAATCTTTTTTTATAAAATTCTTTGATTTTATAAATATTTTCTTTACTAAATTCCTTTTTATAAAATCCCTTGATTATATAAATATTCTGTTTCAATACACAGTTTGAAATTTTCCTTTTCAATTCTAATATTTCTTTTTCTATTCAACAGTACCAATTAACAGGACCAGTGTCATTATAATCAATCACAGATTATACATCACATCATATAACACAATATATGAAAACAAACAGTATTATAAATATTAAGGAATCCTGTTGGATCCCTCCAACCCGTTATCCTGTATCACAGAAGTTAAACAACACCAATAACACGAATATAAAATATTCGTATAACAGAATCAACATTCGATTAACGATTTATATATATCATTATCTATACTTTCAACCAATACACAAGCAATTGAACCAATCAATTAACACACAGCAATCGAAAGATAATTATCAGTTCTAAGAATACATTATAAAAATATAACTGTTCAGAGTTGGTGAGTTTTACTCACATTGGACGATCATCGTTAATAACGATAACCATCACTTGATTCAGACAGACAATTTATTTCAAAATAAATTGTAACGAGCTCAGATTCGCTCCCAGTTAGTTTCATGTTGTAGCCCTCGTCCATACGATTCCAACGTGACCAACGGCTCGTTAATCTGAGTCTGTATGGACGAGATACAATATTTAAAGGTTGATACAAAAATTTAATTAAATAAAAACTTAGTATAAATTTGATTGGGCTTTTACCAATTGTTTTTTTTAACGGCCCATCTCCATGCTTGAAAGGCCCGCATTGGATATTTATCCTTCTCCGTATCAGGAATGACTTCTGCCTCCATTTTTCAAGACATTTCCGCACCCTTTTGTGAGCTCACCATCCATCCGTTTTCACATGAAATCCAAATGAAAAGCACCCCTCTTTTCCGGTTCCGATGTACCAGAACCCACCCAATTTACACACATACTTATACGTGCCCATGAGTGCCAGAAACAAAATGAATGACTTCCTCCACGTCCTGCATGCGCCGCGCTCCTGTACATTAACTATACCACCACCGAATCACTACTTTCCCATGGTCATTCATTATTTACATAGTAACACGTCCATTTTCTCAAAATATCAACACCATCTTTTCTTCTTTCCAAGCATTTTCGGACTTCCAAAACTCCACTGTCATTTTTCTCCTTCCCACTTACTTGTCTTCTTCACGAAAACTTACTCAAACCCACCATCTGTACACACGAAGACCCCATCCACTCCAATAAAAACAAACACCTCCTACGTCAGTTTTAGTGAACAACTGTCCTTCACTATATCTCCTTGGAGCTGCTCCTTATTTCCCTTAAAACTGTCGAGCCCTTCACGTCGGACTTCACGAGACAGCCCAGCATGCCACCCTCTTCTGACTTGAACACCCCTTCCCGTATGCACACTACAACTCACGGACACCGCTGGTTTCACTCAGCATCTCCTTCCCCTCTTTCACAGAGCTCGCGCGCTTCACTTCTTTCTTGACTGCTACTCCCTCTTTTTATTTTTATTTCTAACTTAACTGCCATTTATATTCCGTTTTAACAGCTTTATGTTTCAAGGAAAAACCCCATGTATACTGCTTGCGCGTATTTATTTATAAGGATTTCTATGATTGAATTTGCTCCACGTTTTTGTTTTGAGGCCACAAGGATTTGTGCAGTTGAAAGAGAAAGGGGTCGTGGCATGTTCTTTAATCAGAGAATAATCAGGTTAAAGGTAGGTAGATATTTTCTTTACATTTGAGAGTACCCCACTATACGAAACTCTGTTTGTCCATGGAATGAAATGAAACTATCATTAAATCGAGTAATTTGCCGTGATCCCAAAAATATAAAAATATTGGTAGGTTAACTCATATTGTGAAACCCCAAAATGTTGATTACAGGGTGCAGAATTCTTCAAATAAAAAGTTGCTTATTTAATTAATTAAAAATTACAATAAAATTCTAAAAATTAAATTATCGTTATGTCTCAAAAGAACCTTGTCTAAATTCGAAACCAATATCTAGTTATATCGAATATACTGTTATGGTCGATAAACAATTCTATAACGATTATTTTAAAATTTGATTTGGACACAACTCACAATCTACACGACGAAATCCTGATTTTTCTCTTCCATCAGAAAAATATACTTCACCAGCTCTATACGTTTCTTGTTTCACAGAAATCCAATTTAAAACGAACCCTGTACATTCAGTTGAAGTTCAAATAGCCAAATAGCGAACTACCGCGCCATTTCGAGCTCGATTTTAATTATAATATAATTATACGTTCAAACTTCGTTTATATAATATATTCGTGAATATAATTCAACTCTAAACTGAATTATATATTTTAAATAATCCAATTCACACAATATTGTGAATTTCACTATTTTTGATTATTTTTGAATTAAATATATTATTTTAATTTAATTAAATATTCACTTTATTTAATTAAACAACGATCTAATTCCCTAAATCACTATTTTAAATAATTAAACAAATAAATTATTGCCCGTAAAAATACGGGTCGTTACATTCTTCCCCACTTAAAATAATTTCGTCCTCGAAATTGCTAAGGTAGAAAACAAACCCTATCGACTGGCTAGACTATATTGTTCACTTCTCAACTTCAATTTCCCCTGACTAATTTAATTTCAATTAAATTATTAATTTAATTCTATTAACGGATATTTTCAAAAATCCTGAAAATTTTCTAACACCTTAAATTTTCGGAAAATTTCGCCAGCACCTCCTTTGTACTGGTCAATAGCACAAACTCCCACTCGCCTCTCTGGGCCATCACCAACTCAAAAGAAAATCAAACAGCCAAGCGGCTTGCCAATTCGGCTCATAAATCTCATGCTTATATCAAATATAAACTTGTACCTTTTTGTCGGGCATATCATTATATCCTTTACATCTGCTGCTAATTCAGCATATACCAATGTCATCTCAATCAAACTCCAATCACTTTTATCTCCAACACAACCATTCGCATATATCCAAGCCAAATATTATTTCAACTCGAGTTTCATTCTCGATTCCCAACTCTTAACTTGGTTATCAAATTATTCTTCAAATTTGAAACTCCCAAATACAATTTGTCTCGATATCATTCAAATTCAATTTCAGTTACCACTTAACTGACTTTATTTTAATTCCAATTGGCTTTTACAAATTTCAATTCAAATTTGGTTTTAATCCAAACAATCTTTCCCTCGGAATTTTAAACAGTTTACCATATCGAAAATCAAACTTTCCTTTTCAAGATTCAAAAAAACTTGCTTTTTTCAAATCAATTCAAAACAATAACTTTAGTAGTAATCCGTCACTTAGAACTCGGAAATGAACACTGGTGATGTCTAGATCATCATCGGAATCTATTTCCCGCTATCGAAGTGAGTTTAATACTATATCACTTTCAAAACCATATCTAAACACTTCCATTTTGAGATTCATTTCAAAATACCATTTGCACTGTTTGTAAAACAATTTAAAATCTCCCAGGATTTTAAAATTCTCATATATTCAATTCAAATCCATTTACAAACACTTATTCAAATTTCTAGGTTTTAGTTTAACTTCTGATTTAAATTCAGATTTAATTCAATTCGATTTCATATATTTCCTTTATATGAATTTTGATTGGTTATTTACATAACCATTTCACATTTTATAATCTTATTCGATTATAATAGTGACCAACACATCCAATATATTATATTCATTATAATATAAATCCTTTATATTAACATCTAATTTGGGTAAAATTATTCCATTTACCCTCTTTTCAAAACATACAGTGTCGGTTCATCGTATTCGAGTGTTTATAAATCCCTACCGATACAGTGGATCAAACTGATCGACCAGAACCCATAAACAACTCAACCAATAAATCGACACCATATAAAATCATTTTATGTCAAATAACAAATACGTTCACTCGTATATATACACTCAAACTCAGTCTAGGGTATTACTAACCCCATCTCTACTGAGCCACGCCACAGAGCCAAGGTAATTCACTTAATCTTAAGCTCTGATACCAACTGTAACGTCCCAGAAATTTGTCGATCTTGGTTATCCGATATACAACACATATCGAACATCCAAGGATCGAAAATACCGATAGTTAATGAAAGAAGTTAGAGGGTGAGAATAGATAAGATAGAAACTTAGAATAGAAGAAGAAGAAGAAGATACAACATCAGAGTAACACGAATCTCACAGCGGAACGAACAACATATAAACGATAACATATCTTTGAAATAGAATTAGTATATGTACACAGTAACATTATCAAAGTACACAACTTACAACACAGCGGAAATAACTATAGCTATACAATCTTGAAGCCTCCTGCTCCAAGCTCTCCAAGTATATCTGTAAAATCCTGACTAGTTGACTGCCCGTATAAAATTGGGCACCCAAGAGTTTAGGGAAAACAAAACAAAATAAACTCTGGGTCAGTTATGGGACTGGTATGAGTAAAACAGTTTAAAACAGTTTGAGCCATTAAACGATATCTCATAAGACCACACCGTATAACGGAACGGGTTTTTCCCTTATGAGAATCCAAAATAATCTTTATATCAAAACTCATTGATATTATAATAGTGTCTATCAACCACAATATAATAATCATCTAGCAAAAACGCTTTCATCTCACGTTCTACATATATGGTATACAATCAAAACTGCAAGCACGTTTTGGGTAATGGATATCCAACTATGACAAGGTATGGAACCACCTTCTGCTAGTATACCTCCAGTGAGGAATACACTGGGTTCAACAAGAACATCTTGCAACCCGGCCACACATGACCGACCACTCATTTCGCTTGATTGTATCGAATGTATATCACCAACAGTTGGGATCAGCAACTGTTTCCCGAATGGGACACGATCGACAATAGATTTTTAGAAGTAAGTGAAACTCCAGATCAGGTGATTATACACCCTAATAGGTGCGACCTACATAGCCATGCTGCCTGCCCGACTTTTGTCATTTCCGGATGTGAGGCTAGAAGCTACGCTTATCTTTGACAGATCACACGTTTATTCACTTTGAATGTCACATCATCATACCCGCCAAATCACAAATTGATTTCCCCAAAAATACCATGGGTATACAGCTATGAGAAAAGAATTACTCCGCCACCAAACGTAACTACGTTTGAAGAGATCAACTTACACGATCCTATAGATATACTCTGTCAGACATTCTTCCATACAGGTCGTCCTGGGACTGGACAAACCGAAGGCACTGTTCAGTACATCCTCCTAGGCAATCTTTACCTAAGATTTGTACGACAACCCTTGCACTTGACTCCGTCTTCAATTATCTTTGGCATATATGATTCGCAACGCTTATGCCAATATGGAGTGGTTCTTCGGATAATAATCCAACCGGTCTCTCCATATTAACAACGTTAAAATGGTCAAAAACTTCGATAGTCGGTGAGTTAACTATCAAAGAAAAACACGTGTGCATACAACGATATTATTTCCAAATGGAAATTATATCGATCAATCATCATTGAACATTTATCTCTTTAGTTCAATAATTTATTTATCTCCTGTTTCCATATATTCTAAATTCTTATTTTCTATTATCAGAAAACATTTCTGATTCTTATTTGGAAAACATTTCCCAAAACTCCTTCACTATCAAACCTTACCATTCCTTAGTTAAGAAGGAAGTCAATCAAGTTGGGGTATAATTACCTCTCATACCTTAACTGAACAACGTTTTAACTTCGAAATAGTCAAAGTTTATCTTTTAAACCTTTAACAAGCTTCCTTACGTAACTCTCGGATTCTATTTACGAATCCACTTCTTTATTGAAAACATTGATTATAACGATAATGTTTTAATCCCTACTTTCGAAATATCTAACTTCAATTATAACTTTTATTCTTTAATGTGAATAAATAAATAAACACCTAATTTATAAATAAACACCTAATTTATAAATAAACAAATCTTGATTTAAACACCGGAAAGTATAAGTACTTTCCCGAATTCGATATAATCGAATTCGCCGGTTAACTCTCTTTAAGTAATCTCTATTTGATTAACTCTCCTTCGAATAACCTATATTCGATTTTCTCCCTTCGAATAACTAACATCGATAACTCCTTTCGATCAAACTAACATCGATTAACTCCTTTCGATTAAACTAACATCGATAACTCCTTTCGATTAAACTAACATCGATAACTTCTTTTGATTAAACTAACATCGATTAACTCCTTTCGATTAAACTATAATCGATAACTCCTTTCGATTAAACTAACATCGATAACTAATTTCCTTTAACTCTATTCGAATAACTAATATTCGATTAACTCTATTTAACTCCATTTAACTCTATTCGAATAACTAATATTCGATAACTCTATTTAACTCTATTCGAATAACTAATATTCGATAACTCTATTTAACTCTATTCGAATAACTAATATTCGATAACTCCTTTTAAATTTATTCGAATCACTAATATTCGATTAACACAAATTTGATTAACTTTATTTAATTAACTCTATCGATTTAACTCTAACTGGTTAACACTAACTGGTTAACTCTAACTGGTTAACTCTAACTGATTAACTCTAACTGATTAACTCTAATTGGTTAACTCTAACTGGTTAACTCTAATTGGTTAACTCTAACTGGTTAACTCTAACTGGTTAACTCTAATCGACTTACTAATATTCGATAAACTTATATTCGAATAACTATGTCTGTTTTAACTCTATCTCGAATAACTATAATCGATTCACTCTTCGTCCATATTCATTTTCAAATATCGATGTTGAAATCGATTCTTACTTCTCTATATAAGTCCTGACTTATATGTTCCATTTATCCAATGATAAATATTTTTCTTAATTTATAAAATGTTATTTATAAATTAATCTTCCCAATTTATCTGTTAAAATTTAATTCCACTTTAAATATATCTTTTCCATTTATCTGTTAAAAACAGATTTCCATTTCCTATTCATTTTCTAAATATTCCTTTCATTTTATACTATTTATTTACCAAATAAATATTCCTCTTTATAACTCTATTTGTAAAATGTTTTACAAATATTTCCTTTTTACCTTTATTTATTCCCTAAATAAATATTTCTTTATTCTTTTTATTTATTTTCCTAATAAACATTCCCTTTCCAATTCTATTCATTTAACAAATAAATATTTCTTTTTATAAAATCCTTTGATTTTATAAATATTTCTTTTTCAATATAACATTGAAAATTTCCTTTTATAATTATTCTATTTATTTCACGAATAAATATTCCTTTATAATTATATTTACTTTCTAAGTAAATAATCCTTTTTATACCTTTATTTACTTTCTAAGTAAATAATCTTTTTTTATAAAATTCTTTGATTTTATAAATATTTTCTTCATTAAATTCCTTTTTATAAAATCCCTTGATTTTATAAATATTTTACTTCAATACACAGTTTGAAATTTCCCTTTTCAATTCTAATATTTCTTTTGGTATTCAACAGTACCAATTAATAGGACCAGTGTCATTATAATCAATCACAGATTATACATCACATCATATAACACAATATATGAAAACAAACAGTATTATAAATATTGAGGAATCCTGTTGGATCCCTGCAACCTAATTTCCTGCATCACAGATGTTAAACAACACCAATAACACGAATATAAAATATTCGTATAACAGAATCAACATTCGATTAACGATTTATATATATCGTTATCTATACTTTCAACCAATACACAAGCAATTCAACCAATTAGTTAACACACAGCAATCAATAGATAATTATCAGTTCTAAGAATACGTTATAAAAATATAGATGTTCAGAATTGGTGAGTTTTACTCACATTGGACGATCATCGTTAATAACGATAACCATCGCTTGATTCAGACGGACAATTTATTTTGAAATAAATTGTAACGAGCTCAGATTCTCTCCCAGTCAGTTTCATGTTGTAGCCCTCGTCCATACGATTCCAACGTGACCAACGGCTCGTCAATCTGAGTCTGTATGGACGAGATACAATATTTAAAGGTTGATACACAAATTTAATTAAATAAAAACTTAGTATAAATTTGATTGGGCTTTTACCAATTGTTTTTTTAATGGCCCGTCTCCATGCTTGAAAGGCCCGCATTGGATATTTATCCTTCTCCGTATCTGGAATGACTTCTGCCTCCATTTTTCAAGACATTTCCGCACCCTTTTGTGAGCTCACCATCCATCCGTTTTCACATGAAATCCAAATGAAAAGCACCCCTCTTTTCCTGTTCCGATATACCAGAACCCACCCAATTTACACATACCCTTATATGTACCCATGAGTTCCAGAGGCAAAATGGACGACTTCCTCCACGTCCTGCATGCGCCGTGCTCCTGTACATTAACTACACCACCACCGAATCACTACTTTCCCATGGTCGTTCATTATTTACACGGTAACACGTCCATCTTCTCAAAATATAAACACCATCTTTTCTTCTTTCCAAGCATTTTCGGACTTCCAAAACTCCGCTGTCATTTTTCTCCTTCCCATTTACTTGTCTTCTTCACGAAAACTTACTCAAACCCACCATCTGTACACGAAGACCCCATCCACTCCAATAAAAACAAACACCTCCTACGTCAGTTTTAGTGAACAACTTTCCTTCACTATATCTCCTTGGAGTTGCTCCTTATTTCCCTTAAAACTGTCGAGCCCTTCACGTCGGACTTCACGAGACAACCCAGCATGCCACCCTCTTCTGACTTGAACACCCCTTCCCGTATGCACACAACTCACGGACATCGCTGGTTTCACTCAGCATCTCCTTCCCCTCTTTCATAGAGCTCGCGCACATCACTTCTTTCTTGACTGCTGCTCTCTCGTTTTATTTTTATTTCTAACTTAATCGCCATTTATATTTCGTTTTAACAGCTTTATGTTTTAGGGAAAAACCCCATGTATACTGCTTGCATGGATCTATTTATAAGGATTTCTATGATTGAATTTGCTCCACGTTTTTGCTTTGAGGCCACAAGGATTTGTGCGGTTGAAAGAGAAAGGGGTCGTGGCCTATTCTTTAATCAGAGAATAATCAGGTTAAAGGTAGGTAGATATTTTCTTTACATTTGATAGTACCCCATTATACAAAACTCTGTTTGTCCATGTACTGATATGAAACTATCATTAAATCGAGTAATTTGCCATGATCCCAAAAATATAAAAATATCGATAGGTTAACTCATATTGTGAAACCCCAAAATGTTGATTACTGGATGCAGAATTATTCAAATAAAAATTTGCTTATTTAATTAATTAAAAATTACAATAAAATTCCAAAAATTAAATTATCGTTATGTCTCAAAAGAACCTTGTCTAAATTCGAAACCGATATCTAGTTATATCGAATAAACTTTTATGGTCGATAAACAATTCTATAGCGACTATTTTAAAATTTGATTTGGATACAACTCACAATCTACACGACGAAATCCTGATTTTTCTCTTCCATCAGAAAAATATACTTCACCAGCTCCATATATTTCTTGTTTCACAGAAATCCGATTTAAAACGAACCCTGCACATTCAGTTGAAGTTCTAATCGCCAAATAGCGAACTGCCGCGCCATTTCGAGCTCGATTTTAATTATAATATAATTATACGTTCAAACTTCGTTTATATAATATATTCGTGAATATAATTCAACTCTAAACTGAATTATATATTTTAAATAATCCAATTCACACAATATTGTGAATTTCACTATTTTTGATTATTTCTGAATTAAATATATTATTTTATTATTTTAATTTAGTTAAATATTCACTTTATTTAATTAAACAACGACCTAATACCCTAAATCACTATTTTAAATAATTAAATAAACTAATGATTACCCATAAAAAATACGGGTCGTTACACCTTGGTTGGAGTGTCGGAGTATTTGAGAATTGATTAGTGTTGATAGAGATTCTGGCATTGAGGAGTTAGGGGGTCGCGGACAGGGAGACGATGGACCGTGGGAAGTGCGGAGTTGGTGAAGGCAACGAGATTTGCCTGGAAGTGGAAAACAAGTTTATGGGATGTCGTTCGAAAACTGTACATGCTATTTTGGGTTCTATAATATTTATGGAAGTGAAAGCATCGACAATAATAAGGAGGAGGGTATGTAGAAGAGAAGAAAAGTGGAGCTTCCAGAAGTTGATTTCGTGAAGAAACAGGGAGGACGAAGCATGAGGGTTCAGCCGTGATTGGCTACAGGAGGTACAACCATATATATATATGTATATATATATATATATCAGTGACGAGCTGAATGTTTAAAAAATACGTTAGCTTATATAAACTAAACATGGAATTATACATTTGAACGAAAAAATCTATCTATATTTATAAAGTAAATAGTAATTATCATTGCTAAGATAACGATAAAAAAAATCAAATAAATTCATTTTATACCGTTTCCTTGATGGATATCCTATGGCACGTCAGGTACAATTGAGAGAATTACCTTGTACTTGCACTTGTGATGTTAAAAAGGGTAGTATAAACCGATTGGAATAAGAGCGCTATTTTATAAAAAAGGATTTGGAAAATATAAAATGATTCAGATCAAGGATTAGGGGATAAGTAATATAAAATTATAATTTTAATATTTGAATTTGTAATGATCGTAAGCAATTTATATATTATCTAGATTCGATGGAACTGGTCACGTTGGATTTATAACAACAAAACCCAAGTTGAGGAACTGATTTGGCTAAGGCTAAAGCTACCGGGGATTTCGTGACAAAATTAAACCCTAGTTTGATTGTAAACGAAATAAAAGCAGCAGCAACTGCGAACCAAGGTAAGTAAACTCACTGACTCTGCCTTTTTTCTATTTTTAAATTTATATATCATAATTTTATACTGTGTGATGGTTGATTGGTTGAATGGTTGGTAAATTGGTTAAATAATTGATTGGTTATATATATTTAACCGTGGGTTGGATATTGATTCTGCTTGCCGTGATATCATATATTGAAGTGAAATGGATGTTATATATGTTGATTAACATTTATGAATGCAGGGAAATAGGTTGGAGGGATCTAACTGGATTCCTCAACATTTATATTATTGTTTGATATTTAATGTGATATATACTGTAATTGATTATGCTGTGATGAATTACCCTGGCCTAGAATTTTGGTATTTCAATACTGAAAATATTTTCAAATGTAGAAATTAAATTGGGGATTTAAAATGGAAATTGATTTCCAAAATAGAAATTTAATTTCAAATTAACTGGAAATAGGAACTTGTTTTAAATGGATAAAACAAGAGGTGAATTATAAATAAGTTATAAATTAAGTGAATTATTTATCATTGGATAAATTGAAATATAAATTCAAATTTGAATTTATATGGAAAAGTGGAAATCAATTTTGAAACCAATATTTGAAAAGAGATTTGAACCTAGCAAATTATAAAGGAAATTATAAATAAGGTTTTAAATACAAATGAGGTTGGTATGGAAAAATATGAATAGAAGTTATATACAAAATTAGGTTTAAGCTATTATTTATTTGTACGAAATCAAACTGATTTGATTATATATAAAAGAAATATATTCACGATTAAAGTGACTAATGGTTTAAAGGAAATATTTTGCAAATGAACTATCTCTAAAGAAATTTAGTGTTGAAATATGAATCCATGTTGGAAATTAAATGAAAAGGGAAATGGTTAATCATTTTAGTTCAAAATTCGAAATGTAAAATAAAGTGTGATAACGTTTTGTAGACTGGAATGGTTATAAAGAAATTTGGTAATGATTTGGAAAGGATAAATTCAAAAGTGAAATTGGGAATTTGAATTAACCTGAAACAGTAGATAAATTCTGAAGTTCGGAGTATAAATCGAATGTAGATTATTCGAGAGAGAATTATTTATTGGAATTTGATTATATCGAATTTAGGAAAGTAATTGTTTTTATTTTTCGTTTTGAATCAAATTTAATTATTTACTTCTTGAAATTTATAAGTACAAGTTATATTTGGAAATAGCGATTATAACGCTGTCATTATAATAAATGTTTTGTAAATCTAAATAGCAATTTTAACGCTACCGTTATAATAAATGTTTTGTAAATCTAAACAGCGATCTTGACGCTACCGTTGTAGTAAATGTCTTATAAATCAAATATTTGGAAATAGCGATTATAATGCTACCGTTATAATCAATGTTTTTCGTAAAAGAAGTGGATTCTTAGGTTGAATCGGAGAGTTGTGTAAGCAATGTTTGAGTTGAAGTTGTGAGCTTTGACTATTTCAAAATTGAAATGTTGTTCAATTAAGGTCTGAGAGGTAATTTTAGCCCAACTTGATTGACTTCATGATTGATGGAGAAATGGTTAAGATTCGATAGTGAAGATTGGTTAGCAATATGGTTTGTTAATAAATGGTTAATGATTTGAGTTATAATAACGATGTTTTATAACATCACGCTAATTTAAAAGATTTTGAAATGTTTTCCCCATATAAAATGAGAGATACTTTCTATGCATAGAAAAGGAAATGAATTGGTCAACGAGGAATTAATAAATGAAATATGGAAATATTTTCCGATATTAATAAGGGATATTTTCCGAATATAGAAAATAAAGGTTCGTGAATATTTGGAAATGTTTTCTAACTGGAATAAGAGATAATTTCTCGAATAAAAAAAATTAGAATATTGGAAATGTTTTCCAAGAATCGAGGAAGATAATTGAATTTTGAACGAACCTAGAAGAGGGAAAATGTGAATTGGAAATGATAATATAATACAGAATTAATTTAAAAAGGAGCCAGTGTTGTTTGATGGTTGATCGATAAAATTTCCATTTGGAAATAGGACCGTTGATTGTATGGATGTTCCTTTGATAGTTAAATCACTGACTATCAAAGTTTTGGTTTATTTTATACCTTCGTTGTCAATACGGAGAGATCGGGATCATATTTAATATATGAAAACCACTTCGTATTGGCATAAGCGTTACGAATCAACTTATGCTGAAGATAATTGCAGACAGAGTAAAGTGCAAGGGCTGTTCTGTTAATCCTAGGTAGAAATTGCCCAAGATGGATTGATGGGATAGTGCCTTCGGTTTGTCCAGTGCCAGGACAACGTATATGGATGGATCTGACAATGTGGCATTCAGAGTAAATGGTGGCCAGATGTTCTGAAAGGTAATCGTGACCTCAAGCCTCATCACCCGGGAAATGACAGAAATCGGGCAGGCAGCACGGCTATGTGGGTCATTCCCATTAGGGGTATTATCACCTGATCTAGAGAAATTTTATTTGCTTCTTATTCTATTCGCTACTGTATGCTTTCGGTAATGGTTGCCGATCACAACCGTTGGTGATAATATGCTCGATACACTCAAGTTAAATGAGTGGTCAGCCATGTGTGGGTCGGGCTGCAAGACGTTCTTGTTGAACCTAGTGTATTCCTCTCTAGAAATACACTATCGGAAGGTGGTTCCATACCTTGTCATGTTGGAAATCCAATCTCCAATAAGCGCTCTGCGGTTTTCGATTTTATATTATATATGGAGCGTGAGATGCAAGCGTTCCATTAGATTCTATTTATTTGATGTAGACATTATTATAATATCACTAGATTTGATATCAAAAATATTTTTGGTTATCGTAAGGTAAAAACCATCTGTGTTTATTTGCGGATCGGTCTTAAGATTATCATTTCTTTCGAAAGGAGTTTGAAAGTTAAACAAATGGTTGGAGTTTACTCACACCAGTCCCATGACTGACCCAAAGTTTATTTTGTTTTGTTTTCCCTAAACTCTTGGGTGCCCAAATTTGTAAGGGCAGTCAAGTAATCGGGATTTTACAAATTCACTTGGAGAATTTTGAAGAAGGAGGCTTCACCGGTTACCTATAGACTATCATATTTTCCGCTATGTACTATGTTGTATCTTGAAAATGGTGTTTATAACTGTTCCAAGAATAACTGTTGTGCTCTGATAATGGTATGTATATACAGTTACTGATTTGAATTTCAAAAGTTATGTTATTTAATATATTTTATTCGTTCCGCTATGAGAATTGTGTTATTCATTTTCTTCTATTCTAATTCTTCTTTCTTTCTATTTCTCATCCTCTAACTTCTTTCTACAAATGATTCGTATTTTTGTGCAATTTGGGTTGGACGTTTGGTGTTATCAGTCGGATCAAAGAGTACGAAAAATCCAGGCTATTACGTTTGGTATCAGAGCTAAAGGTTGAGTAGTAACCTTGGCTCTGTGACGTAGCTCAATAGAGATAGGGTTAGTAGTACCCTAGATTGAGTTTGAGTGTATATATATGAGAGCGTATTTATATATTTGATAAAAAAAATTGGTTTATACTGTGTTGGGTGGTTTATGAATTTTGGTCGATAAAGAATGTACAATTGCATCGGTAGGTGTTTCTAAACTCCCGAACTAACCAATTCGATATAGTATTATTTTTAAAATGGGTGAATAAATTAAGTTTTCCCAAAACTATTTTTGATATAAAAGGAATAATTTCTGAAATATTATGGTATATGGATATGTTGATTGTTATTACAATCAAATGGAATTATGAAATATTGAAATGGTTATATAATTTGTATATGGATAATGTATACAAATGAGATAAACCAAGATTAAGTTCAAACCTGAATTGGAATTTAAATTCCGGGTGTTTAGAAAATATCTTCTGAAATATTATAAAGTAATATAACATTACTTTAAAGTATTTTTGAACAAGAATGGTTTAAATGGATTTTTAAAGGGATTAAGCACTGAAATCACTTCAGTGGTGAGAAAATAATTCTGATAATGGATCGCGACATTGTCGGTATTCATTTTCAAGTTTCTGAGTGATGGATTGCTACCATAGTAACGTGGGAATGAAAAATTTGTTTGAAAAGGACAAGATATTTTAGAAATTCAAATGTTTTGAATTGAGTTGATTATAAATATATGTATATAAATATATATGATTTCAAACTAATTTGAAATAAAACCGAGAATTTGAATTCTGAAATTTAAATTTAACTTGTAAAGTAAATAGATTGAAATGGTAGAAGTGAATCAAATGAATTGAAATTTAACTTAAGTTAAAATAAAATTGGACTGGATTAGAGATAATCCAGAATGGAATTAAACAAAGAGAAATTCTTGAAAATGGAATTAATAAAGTGAATTCGACTTATGAATAAGCAAGTTGAATATATATTGGATGTTTTTAATTGAAATTGAATTATGATAAATTTGGATTTAAGTATAATAAGTGGATTGATTTAAATAGAAATCAGATTTGAATTGATAGAATGGAAGTGAAATAATCAGAAGTTGATTAGAGAGTAAAAACTAGAAGTTGGATTGATTTGAAACCAGCTGGAAATGGATATATGTATGCTGAGCAGATATTGAATGGAAGAGAATGCAAGAGATAGAATTTATGCCCAACAAAAAGGTACACGTTTACAATATTACTTGGGTTTGATGGTTTTATGAGCCTATGGGGCAAGCTGCTTGGCTTTTTGATTTTCTTTTGGATTGGAGAAGGGCTAGAGAGGCGAGTTGTGGTTGTACCAATTGAGCCGCGCAAAGGAGATGCTGGCGAAATTTTTCAAAAATTTAAAGAGTTAGGAAAATTTCAAGAAATTTTTGATAATTTAAAATCGAGTTGTTAATTGTAATTGAAATAAGAAAACCATAATTGGTTAATAAAATTTCAAGTGGAATAAGGAAATTGATAAATGGATTTAAAATCAATTGGAATGGGTGTGGATATGGAGAAGAGCAAATGGATTGAAGACAAGAATGTGATGATGGATTGTCCAAAAATGGTGGACAAATCATTTGGAAAGAATTATGAATGGTGGAGTATTGGTATGAGAATTCGAATGTCGGATAAGAACTGGGTTATGAAGATATGGAATATAAGATTTCAACTAAGTAGGTTATGAGGAGTTAGAATTATAGCATTTTTACTACTTAGCAATTTCGAGGACGAAATTGTTTTAAGGGGGAAGGAATGTAACGACCTGGATTTTTAGCAGTTGAATTCTAAATATTTAAATTTGTTTTAAATATTTTAATTGAATTATATCTAGAAATTTTTAAGGAATTCATTTAATAAAATAAATGGATTTTAAAATATATGCAATATCATTTTAACTTAAAAATAGAAATATCGAGTTTGAAATTCAAATTAGATTACTTTGTAGCTATACGTATATATTCAGATTAGATATGTATTTTATTTGTTTATTTCGAAATTGAATCGATTTAATTTCAAAACGATATGTGATTATAACGAGATTAATTTTATAAAATCCAAAACAGTTAATTATTTTGAGATGTGTTTTTAATTTAATTTATGGAATTTTTCTGTAATTTTTAATTTGGAAAATAAGCCATTTTCCGTTTAAAGTAATTTATGCCCTATATCAGCATTTTTGGAATTTTGCAATATAGGTTATTTTGTCTATTTTATTATACTTTTGAAATCGTGGTGCATTGCTAGACACTACCGTATTTTTATTTTTTTGCATAACGGTTTATATGTGAACGAGATTTTGTGGAGCAGGGTATCAAATTAATATATTTATATTAATAATTGCTTTCCCTGTACACTTCATAACAGCGTACTACGCACGCTTTCCATTTCCGTGCGCACCAAGTAATTGAACTCCGTGGCTCGCAAGCTATTCTTCCTATAAATGTGAGGCGTCCTCGTTTACAGTCTAAGGCAAAAATTGCCATTGGGAAAAAAATCAAAATCAAAATACAAATATGAAACGACCCGAACTTCCCCGGTCTCCGAAGAGAAGAGAAAGAACGAATTGTTTTGAGAACACGACAAAATAGAACGCAGACGGAAGAACATTTCATTGTATATTACAACAATACATCATATTACAAGAATATACAGAGTATAAATGAATATTACACAGAAATATCAGAGATTTAAATTACATTTTAATACATAGCAGCGGAAAATAATACAATACACAACTAGAAGTAGATATACGGATACAAAGCTTTCTGGATATCGTTCCAGCTGTAAACCAGGATCCTGTGAATATAAATCTGCAAAACCAAAACTACTAGCTGCCCATGCCAAAATAAGGGCACCCAGAGTTTAGGTTAAAACAATAAACTCCAGGTCAGTCATGTGACTGGTGTGAGAACTAAAACAGTTATTAATCTTTATTTTTAAAGTTAGGTAAATCAAGGGACCACGCCGTATAACACGGAACGGGTTTCCTCCCAAGAATACCAGTGCATAAAACAACAGCGCAATGCTAAATAAAAAAAAATGAAGCTATTATAAGACCTAGGTCCTATCACACAATGCAACGCAAGCCGGGGGATAGGGTTTTTACCTTATAATAGCCAAGAATGCTTGATACGTTTAAAAGAAATCATTTGATACTATTATAAGTGTATAGTGTATAAAACAACTTCAAATCATAAGTATCAATCGTAGGCGGCATGAATGCCCCATACCACTATGTCGCCATATATAGGTTATACAATCAAAATCGCAAAGTCACGTATTTGGAAATTGGGTTTCCATCTATGAACCTAGGCAAAAGATAGTCCTAAACCGATTCGAGACTCTCTAGCCTGAGCCTCAGGCACAGCCGCAACCGTACCTTGGATCGTCAGGGCCGGTCCACCGATGTGGATTATAATGCCTGAGCAATACGTTTCTCCGCCCTTTGGGGCGTAAATGAGCCAACGAATGACTCCATCGGACCCGGATCGTCCGATCAAACCGAGGCGCCTCACAACAGCAACAACCACACAGGTGAAAAGTATATAAATGTCAGGGCTGGTAGGTCACTGACACCACCCTAGCTAGAAAGAAAACGCATGTCCCCCCTGAGGTCCGTCTCCCGTTTTTGGTTCACCACCGGGGTGTGAGGCTCGCGAATTCACGTTTCACAAAGTTGTGCCACACGGGCTATGCTTTGATCATCACCACAAGACTTTGCTTTTCAACAGAAGCCTTGATCATTTGCATCTTAGCATGTCACACAGGCAAACCACTCTATGCAACCGATATCAGTCACACAGAATGAAATCCAATGTCAGACACACAGTCCATTTACAAGTCCGTTCTGGGTCTGAACGAAACTGGAGGCACCTAGTACCCCGCATATCCATCGATCTCCAAGTACGTCTGGACGATCACCAACTGTTTCCATCTTCTTGGGTGTACAGCCCAATCTAGATCGTCAGTAATCACCCAAACGACGTGAAGACTTCCGGTCTTCGACCACCGTCTTCATCTTCGACTTATCGTCGTATCAGTTATTCAGAATGGGATAAACCCGGTCTTCCCGAATAACTCGCGTATATTTTAAATAAGTGTTACACAAACACAACATACGCCTCATTCCAATTCATCAGTCACTAACCGTAAATTAATCAAGAGAATAATTCCCCAAATATTAACCCCGAAGGCCGAAACCAACATCAGATCAATATCTAGAAAACCATTCTGCTTGGCTAACCGGCAGTTAGTTTCTAAATTTCACATTCATAGGGAAAGGTTCCCATTAATTTTATCCAAGATAAATTCCTTGAATTTATTCTTTAATCATCTTTTGAATTTCGATTCAACTAGTCGGGATTAACGAACCTTACCGAAGTAATCATTGGTTTTAATTTCCCAATCCCAACCTATTCATCCCATGAAGTAAAACTGGTAGAACTTCATATCTAACACCACGGTGTTATCGATAAATTCAATTACCATTTCACGTTCAAATCTAATTAAAGATTTAACTATCGCCTGGAGTAAAACTGGTAATACTCCATTCTCGATCTTTTCAATCTAATTAAAGATTCATTAAAACTCTACTTATTTTTAATCTTTAACTGGGTTAAAGAATCAGTGTCATTTAAAACACAGTTCACGATAAACCCAAAATCACATTCCATTAATTATCGGGTTAAAGAACGAGTGTTATTTAAAAACACCATTCACGATAAACCCAAGAATCAATATCAATTCAATTCCAATTAAATATTGTTTAATTGGTACACTTCATTAAATCTAAATAAAAAGATTTAATCTTTTCTCAACTGGGTTCAAGAACAGTGTTAGTGAAGACACCATTCACGACAAACCCAAATCACATTTGATATTCAATACAAGGCTCTGAATAGAAAATATATCGGCTTATATTCAATATCAAATTCTACGATTAACAAATGTCGTATTGGAAATAACGATATAAATATATATCTTTCAAATTTCCATAACAACATCTGTATACTCACGAATTCCAACATCGAAATATTCCGAAGACAATTTCGATTCAAATCCGTTCCAATGCAATCATTGGAAATTCTGGTTAATTTCAAAACCATTTCAAATTCAATTTATTTATTTAAAAAAAATAGAATTATAATTCTAGTTCCAAACTAGTTCATTTCGATAAAAATCTATTTTTATCTTTTCAAATATGGAGTTTTTCATCCCAATCCTTTCTAAATCATTTCTTATGATTTTACACAATTTATTGATATTTTAAATAATTTTATCAAGGCCTGTACAGTCGATTTCCATCAACGTCCATCGAACTGCACTTACAGCGAACTTTTTCAAATTTGATTTGGACATAATTCCAAATCCAACCGTTAGATTTCAAATTTCTAATATTCGTTAGAAAGCTCTTTTCGATACGAACCCAACTGTTCCTGTTTTAGGAGAATCCGACGGTCGGATCTCCTGTAATATCCGTTCGAAGTCAATGGTCGAAATTCGCGAACTGCCGCGGCGCGGCGCGTTCTATTCAGGCCACTATATTATATATATAATATATATACTTCGTCGATTTCAATTCAAAACCTGCTTTATAAATCGTTTTAAATTCATTTTCAAAACGGTTTCAACGTCATATTCAATTTCAAATCCAAATTGAATATTCCAATTTAAATTCATTTTAAATACGTTTCAAATTGATTTCAATTCAAATTGATTTCTAATCCAATTTCAGTTCGTTTTCAATTCAATTTCGATTCGTATTCAATTCTATTAAATTTCAATTCGAATTCATTTCTATTTAAATTCAATTAGAATTCATTTCTATTCAAATTCAATTAGAATTCATTTCTATTCGAATTTCAAATCATTTCAGTGTATTTCGAATTTCAAATCAATTTAGTTTAATTCGAATTTCAATTCACTTTAAATATAATTCGAATCTCAATTCATTTCAATATAGTTCGAATTTCAAATCTATTCAATATTCATTGAAGAATGAATAAAATCGATATAAATATCCTTCACGTCAAAATGGCGTCAATCTAACCAACACGGCTTCATATGTTTCTATTTTCAAATATTTTATTTCAAATATTTCTATTTCAGATATTTCTATTTCAAATATTTCTTTTTCGAAACTGGAATGAGGCCCAATCAATTACCATATAAAGTTAATTATATGGATTTTCTACAATACATGTATACAATAACAACGATGAATAATCAACCATCATCCAAAGTGCATTCTACACTGTATAAGCATCGAATATAAATATTCAACGCTTATAGCAGCCTGTCAATCAATCGATCGACATACAACTAATTATTGGGATTAGTGTACGTCAAATATCATCCCAATACCCGTGTGGGGTTTCAAACAATCAAACACAGATTTTATTTGTGCAGTTGGGCGATGTGTAAAATTTATCGTCCCAATCAATGTTCTTCAAATAGGTGTACATAAACAAACCGTCCGGTTTGTAAATGAATATTTATTTATTCACATTCACGTTAAAAATTATATTTTTAACGATCAAACTATTTTATTCAACCTATGAATATTCTATTCGGTTATTTATTAAATAAAATGTTATCTTTATTTTTTACTAACTTATTTTTTTTGAAAATTTCGGCGGCATAACGGCACGATACTAGTAACGGGACAAGGCCTAGCCTTATCCCCGGTCTAGTGAAGGCCCACGCCATTCACAAATCAATCAAATCAATTTCATTTCACCAAACAATTCAATTCAAACCAAAGAATCTAGCCAACTACACAACCAAACAATTAAACAAACAAGTCATCCATGGTCTGTGGATGACGGGTGTCGGGTGCTACTAAACACCGTCTGCATCCTAGTATATATATATATATATATATATATATATATATATATATATAACTAGAAAATTAAATCAAAGAGTGAGAAATTCTCACAGAGGTTTCCACCCCGCCGTGCTTTGCTTCTGAACTGCCTGAATTAGCTTGAAATTCCCATGCAGTTCTTTTCACGCTGTTCAAATAAAAATTATATTGCTTCATTCAAATAAATAAAAATCATATTTTTATACTACTTCATTTATGTAAAAATCGAATTTTTTTATCGCTACTTGACATATGCAAAAATCGAATTTTTTTATCGTTACAACATATGTAAAATTCGTATTTCTCCTTCGATGTTTACATTAAAAAGATCTCATTTTTATATCGCCAAATACGTCATAAAAATTATATTTTTATATCGCTCTTTTCATAATAAAAATCACCTCTTTCTTGTCATTAAAAATGATAACTTTATGTAGATAAAAACGATAACTTTATAAAAATAAAAATCGTATTTTTTCCAAGGATTAAAATCGAAGAAAATCATACTTCACATACATGAAAACCATTTCTTTCTATTACTAATGAACAAATAAAAATCATTCCTTTTTCTCTTTTAAAAATCAAGTCTTTTAGCGAATAAAAATCAAGTCTTTTATTAACTAAGGAAATCAGTTTTTATAACCTAAGGAAAGCGAAATAAACTAAATAAACAAAAATAAAAAGAAAGACTCACTGTTTAGCGCGTTCAGGGGGGTGATCGGTGCGTTCAAGAAAGGGGGAGGAAGGGATCGTCGGCCTGAGGGAAAAGGGGGGCTCGGAGTTGCTACTTTGCGCGGAGGTGGGCTCCGGCGGCCTGAGGTTGGCACGGACGGTGGGACCTGTGCTGGACTTCGGTGGTGAGGGCAGAATAGGGTCTCGCGACAAGGTGTTGGGGGTCTGGAGGGTTTCGCGTGGGGTTCTAAGAGGGAGAAGCGGCAGAGAGAGAGTGAGGCGGTGGTGAGGGCGGAGAGAGGAGCGACGACGTCTGGAGTGGGACATCGACGAGGGCAGGAGGGCTTCGGCCATTTATTTATTTATTTATTTATTTATTTATTTTTCCTCGTTTACCATCTGAGAGAGAAAGAAGAGGGGTGAGGGAGTTATACAATATAATTTATTTTATTTTTATATCCAAAAAGCAACTTTTTCTTTCGAACTCCGAATCGAACCTAACGACTGTCGCCCTTAACTAATTACCCCCATTCCGAACACAATGGGATATGCCACTCGAGCCAATTCAGCTGTTTCGGTTAGTTTCTGTCAAAATCAAAATATAAATCCTTTATATTTTGAATTTGAACGCGCATTTCAATTTACCGGGGTCACATACGGATCCCGAAAATTACAGAAAAATTATTCCTAGCTTCGTATTGACGATACGGTCCTAACAAAACAAGTTTCATCGAATTCTGAGACAGTTGGAAAAATGGCCATTTTCCAGTCGATTAAAATCAACTGAAACTGGTCAAACGCGTTTTCCTTTGCCATGCTCACCTATTGATTTGAAAAATTATGAAATTTGGAATCTAGCAATAATATGACACCAAGGACCCAACAAAAGTGGTTTCGTCGAAATCCGAAGTCGTTTGCAAAATGTCTAATTTTAAGGGCCTGAATTCCATAGCGACTATTCAGAATTTTCAACTGGACATATCTTTTGATTCCCGCTATGAAATTTCGATTGGTCAGATTCGTTGGAAAGATATTATCAAATAGATCCTATTATTTTTGGTTTCACTAAAATCCGGATTGTTTTGCACCCGGTACATTCATTTGAAGTTTGAAATCAAATTATCGAACTACCATGCCATTTTCAATTCCTATTATAATTATATATAATTATTTATATTCTATCGTCGATCTATATAACTATATACGATTGAATTTTATTCAAAAGAAATTTTCTCGTCGTTATTATTTAAAATAATTTATTTAAATGTTCAAAATTCGCTACAATTGCCAAAATAAAAATTTTAAACTGGCCCAGATTTTACGGGTTGTTACAATCTCCCCCACTTAAAACTTTTCGTCCCCGAAAAGGAACGATGTCGAAAGTTGTTTTAAATACCAACTCAACTTCCACTGTTTTGATTACGGCTTAAGTTCTTCAACTTTTCAGTTTCTAAGAACTTTCAAATTCTTCAAAAATTTGGCTAACACCCTAAATTTTTGAAAAATTTCGCCATAACCTCCCCTGCACCGGGAGCCACGGGAAAATCCCGAAATTGCCACATAGGCCTTCTGATCTCAAAAAGAAAAAGAAAAAGCCAAGCAGCTAGCCAATAGGCTCATAAAATCATCATCACCCAAACAAAACAGTAAATTATAGTAAACATGTACCTATTTGTCGGGCAAACAAATTTTGTTCTCTGCTCTAGCCTCCTTGCTATGACCTGTTCAATGTAAGTACTTGTATATGCAAGCAAATGCGACCAAATTTCAATATAATTCAATATGTGATTCAATTAGGCTAAATGGCTAAAAATTAGCAAACAAATAAACAAATAACACAAACATCAATCAATTAGTTGATTATCATTTGAAATTCATAACTTTGATACATAGTCAAAAATCAGATTTTTGATGCCAAATCACAACAATAGGCCCTATCTAATTTTGGTTCTCACACCAGTCTAATGGAAATATATAGATATCACACCTTCGACACTCGAATATAAATGCTGATGATGATGCACCATCATCAGGATCATCCCCGGGTGACTAGAGTGTGGTTCTATATCTATCCAGTATATTAAAACTTCGAATATACGTTTACAAGGCGCATATGCAAAATCTTTATATACTGGACTACCCAAAATCAATATAAACAAATAATCAAATACGAATAATTGATTTAGATTTTCAAAACAAAATTTGTTTTCACTTTAAAAATATACTCGTCACACTCGTTCTAGGATACTACTGCTCCCATCTCTAACGAGTCGTTCTCGTTGGGTATTACTAATCCAGTTTCTGATGAATTCTTTCATATGGTTCTAATGTATCTTGTTCTCTGAGCTTTGTAAACCAAAGCTCTGATACCAACTGTGAAAACCCGTAACTTCCCCGTAAAGGAAAGCGCGGATAGTTCGAGAACAAGCCACAACAGAACGCAGACGGAAGAACTTTTCATTTTATATTACAACAATACATCAGATTACAAGAATATACAGAGTATAAATGAATATTACACAGAAATATCAGAGATTTAAATTACATTTTAATACATAGCAGCGGAAAATAATAAAATACACAACTAGAAGTAGATATACGGATACAAAGCTTTCCGGATATCGTTCCAGCTGTAAACCATGATCCTGTGAATATAAATCTACAAAACCAAAACTACTAGCTGCCCGTGCCAAAATAAGGGCACCCAGAGTTTAGGTTAAAACAATAAACTCCAGGTCAGTCATGTGACTGGTGTGAGAACTAAAACAGTTATTAATCTTTATTTTTAAAGTTAGGTAAATCAAGGGACCACGCCGTATAACACGGAACGGGTTTCCTCCCAAGATAACCAGTGCATAAAACAACAGCGCAATGCTAAATAAAGAAAAATGAAGCTATTATAAGACCCAGGTCCTATCACACAATGCAACGCAAGCCGGGGGATAGGGTTTTTACCTTATAATAGCCAAGAATGCTTGATACGTTTAAAAGAAATCATTTGATACTATTATAAGTGTATAGTGTATAAAACAACTTCAAATCATAAGTATCAATCATAGGCGGCATGAATGCCCCATACCACTATGTCGCCATATATAGGTTATACAATCAAAATCGCAAAGTCACGTATTTGGAAATTGGGTTTCCATCTATGAACCGAGGCAAAAGATAGTCCTCAACCGATTCGAGACTCTCTAGCCCGAGCCTCAGGCACAGCCGCAACCGTACCTTGGATCGTCAGGGCCGATCCACCGATGTGGATTATAATGCCTGAACAATACGTTTCTCCGCCCTTTGGGGCGTAAATGAGCCAACGAATGACTCCATCGGACCCGGATCGTCCGATCAAACCGAGGCGCCTCGCAACAGCAACAACCACACAGGTGAAAAGTATATAAATGTCAGGGCTGGTAGGTCACTGACACCACCCTAGCTAGAAAGAAAACGCATGTCCCCCCGAGGTCCGTCTCCCGTTTTTGGTTCACCACCGGGGTGTGAGGCTCGCGAATTCACGTTTCACAAAGCTGTGCCACACAGGCTATGCTTTGATCATCACCACAAGACTTTGCTTTTCAACAGAAGCCTTGATCATTTGCATCTTAGCATGTCACACAGGCAAACCACTCTATGCAACCGATATCAGTCACACAGAATGAAATCCAATGTCAGACACACAGTCCATTTACAAGTCCGTTCTGGGTCTGAACGAAACCGGAGGCACCTAGTACCCCGCATATCCATCGATCTCCAAGTACGTATGGACGATCACCAACTGTTTCCATCTTCTTGGGTGTACAGCCCAATCAAGATCGTCTGTAATCACCCAAACGACGTGAAGACTTCCGGTCTTCGACCACCGTCTTCATCTTCGACTTATCGTCGTATCAGTTATTCAGAATGGGATAAACCCGGTCTTCCCGAATAACTCGCGTATATTTTAAATAAGTGTTACACAAACACAACATACGCCTCATTCCAATTCATTAGTCACTAACCGTAAATTAATCAAGAGAATAATTCCCCAAATATTAATCCCGAAGGCCGAAACCAACATCAGATCAATATCCAGAAAACCATTCTGCTTGGTTAACCGGCAGTTAGTTTCTAAATTTCACATTCATAGGGAAAGGTTCCCATTAATTTTATCCAAGATAAATTCCTTGAATTTATTCTTTAATCATCTTTTGAATTTCGATTCAACTAGTCGGGATTAACGAACCTTACCGAAGTAATCATTGGTTTTAATTTCCCAATCCCAACCTATTCATCCCATGAAGTAAAATTGGTAGTACTTCATATTTAACACCACGGTGTTATCAGTAAATTCAATTACCATTTCACGTTCAAATCTAATTAAAGATTTAACTATCGCCTGGAGTAAAACTGGTGATACTCCATTCTCGATCTTTTGAATCTAATTAAAGATTCATTAAAACTCTACTTAGTTTTAATCTTTAACTGGGTTAAAGAATCAGTGTCATTTAAAACACAGTTCACGATAAACCCAAAATCACATTCCATTAATTATCGGGTTAAAGAACGAGTGTTATTTAAAAACACCATTCACGATAAACCCAAGAATCAATATCAATTCAATTCCAATTAAATATTGTTTAATTGGTACACTTCATTAAATCTAAATAAAAAGATTTAATCTTTTCTCAACTGGGTTCAAGAACAGTGTTAGTGAAGACACCATTCACGACAAACCCAAATCACATTTGATATTCAATACTAGGCTCTGAATAGAAAATATATCGGCTTATATTCAATATCAAATTCTACGATTAACAAATGTCGTATTGGAAATAACGATATAAATATATATCTTTCAAATTTCCATAACAACATCTATATAATCACGAATTCTAACATCGAAATATTCCGAAGACAATTTCGATTCAAATCCATTCCAATGCAATCATTGGAAATTCTGGTTATTTTCAAAACCATTTCAAATTAAATTTATTAATTTAAAAAGAAATAGAATTATAATTCTAGTTCAAAACTAGTTCATTTCGATAAAAATCTATTTTTATCTTTTCAAATATGGAGTTTTCATCCCAATCCTTTCTAAATCATTTCTTATGATTTTACACAATTTATTGATATTTTAAATAATTTTATCAAGGCCTGTACAGTCGATTTCCATCAACGGCCATCGAACTGCACTTACAGCGACCTTTTTCAAATTTGATTTGGACATAATTCCAAATCCAACCGTTAGATTTCAAATTTCTAATATTCGTTAGAAAGCTCTTTTCGATACGAACCCAACGATTCCGGTTTTAGGAGAATCCGACGGTCGGATCTCCCATAATATCTGTTCGAAGTCAATGGTCGAAATTAGCGAACTGCCGCGGCGCGGCGCGTTCTATTCAGGCCATTATATTCTATATATATAATATATATAATATATACTTCGTCGATTTCAATTCAAAATGTGCTTTATAAATCGTTTTAAATTCATTTTCAAAACGGTTTCAACTTTATATTCAATTTCAAATCAAAATTGAATATTCCAATTTAAATTCATTTTAAATACGTTTCAAATTGATTTCAATTCAAATTGATTTCTAATCTAATTTCAGTTCGTTTTCAATTCAATTTCGATTCGTATTTAATTCTATTAAATTTCAATTCGAATTCATTTCTATTCAAATTCAATTAGAATTCATTTCTATTCAAATTCAATTAGAATTCATTTCTATTCGAATTTCAAATCAGTTCAGTGTATTTCGAATTTCAAATCAATTTAGTTTAATTCAAATTTCAATTCACTTTAAATATAATTCGAATCTCAATTCATTTCAATATAGTTCGAATTTCAAATCTATTCAATATTCATTGTAGAATGAATAATATCGATATAAATATCCTTCACGTCAAAATGGCGTCAATCTAACCAACACGGCTTCATATGTTTCTATTTTCAAATATTCTATTTCAAAAATTTCTATTTCAGATATTTCTATTTCAAATATTTCTTTTTCGAAACCGGAATGAGGCCCAATCAATTACCATATAAAGTTAATTATATGGATTTTCTACAACACATGTATACAATAACAACGATGAATAATCAACCATCATCCTAAGTGCATTCTACACTGTATAAGCATCGAATATAAATATTCAACGCTTTTAGCAGCCTGTCAATCAATCGATCGATATACAACTAATTATTGGGATTAGTGTACGTCAAATATCATCCCAATACCCGTGTGGGGTTTCAAACAATCAAACACAGATTTTATTTGTGCATTTGGGCGATGTGTAAAATTTATCGTCCCAATCAATGTCCTTCAAATAGGTGTACATAAACAAACCGTCCGGTTTGTAAATGAATATTTATTTATTCACATTCACGTTAAAAATTATATTTTTAACGATCAAACTATTTTATTCGACCTATGAATATTCTATTCGGTTATTTATTAAATAAAATGTTATCTTTATTTTTTTCTAACTTATTTTTTTTGAAAATTTCGGCGGCATAACGGCACGATACTAGAAACGGGACAAGGCCTAGCCTTATCCCCGGTCTAGTGAAGGGCCACGCCATTCACACATCAATCAAATCAATTTCATTTCACCAAACAATTCAATTCAAACCAAAGAATCTAGCCAACTACACAACCAAACAATTAAACAAACAAGCCATCCATGGTCTATGGATGACGGGTGTCGGGTGCTACTAAACACCGTCTGCATCCTAGTCTATATATATATATATATAACTAGAAAATTAAATCAAAGAGTGAGAAATTCTCACAGAGGTTTCCACCCCGCCGTGCTTTGCTTCTGAACTGCCTGAATTAGCTTGAAATTCCCATGCAGTTCTTTTCACGCTGTTCAAAAAAAAATTATATTGCTTCATTCAAATAAATAAAAATCATATTTTTATACTACTTCATATAGGTAAAAATTGAATTTTTTTATCGCTACTTGACATATGCAAAAATCGAATTTTTTTATCGTTACAACATATGTAAAATTCGTATTTCTCCTTCGATGTTTACATTAAAAAGATCTCATTTTTATATCGCCACATACGTCATAAAAATTATATTTTTATATCGCTCTTTTCATAATAAAAATCACCTCTTTCTTGTCATTAAAAATGATAACTTTATGTAGATAAAAACGATAACTTTATAAAAATAAAAATCGTATTTTTTCCAAGGATTAAAATCGAAGAAAATCATACTTCACATACATGAAAACCATTTCTTTCTATTACTAATGAACAAATAAAAATCATTCCTTTTTCTCTTTTAAAAATCAAGTCTTTTAGCGAATAAAAATCAAGTCTTTTATTAACTAAGGAAATCAGTTTTTATAACCTAAGGAAAGCGAAATAAACTAAATAAACAAAAATAAAAAGAAAGACTCACTGTTTAGCGCGTTCAGGGGGGTGATCGGTGCGTTCAAGAAAGGGGGAGGAAGGGATCGTCGGCCTGAGGGAAAAGGGGGGCTCGGAGTTGCTACTTTGCGCGGAGGTGGGCTCCGGCGGCCTGAGGTTGGCACGGACGGTGGGACCTGTGCTGGACTTCGGTGGTGAGGGCGGAATAGGGTCTCGCGACAAGGTGTTGGGGGTCTGGAGGGTTTCGCGTGGGGTTCTAAGAGGGAGAAGCGGCGGAGAGAGAGTGAGGCGGTGGTGAGGGCGGAGAGAGGAGCGACGGCGTCTGGAGTGGGACATCGACGAGGGCAGGAGGGCTTCGGCCATTTTTTTATTTATTTATTTTTTTTCCTCGTTGACCATCTGAGAGAGAAAGAAGAGGGGTGAGGGAGTTATACAATATAATTTATTTTATTTTTATATCCAAAAAACAACTTTTTCTTTCGAACTCCGAATCGAACCTAACGACTGTCGCCCTTAACTAATTACCCCCATTCCGAACACAATGGGATATGCCACTCGAGCCAATTCAGCTGTTTCGGTCAGTTTCTATTGAAATCAAAATATAAATCCTTTATATTTTGAATTTGAATCCGCATTTCAATTTACCGGGGTCACATACGGATCCCAAAAATTACAGAAAAATTATTCCTAGCTTCGTATTGACGATACGGTCCTAACAAAACTAGTTTCATCGAATTCTGAGACCGTTGGAAAAATGGCCATTTTCCAGTCGATTAAAATCAACTTAAACTGGTCAAACGCGTTTTCCTTTGCCACGCTCACATATTGATTTGAAAAATTATGAAATTTGGAATCTAGCAATAATTTGACACCGCGGACCCAACAAAAGTGGTTTCGTCGAAATCCGAGGTCGTTTGCAAAATGTCTATTTTTAAGGGCCTGAATTCCATAGCGACTATTCAGAATTTTCAACTGGACATATCTTTTGATTCCCGCTATGAAATTTCGATTGGTCAGATTCGATGGAAAGATATTATCAAATAGATCCTATTATTTTTGGTTTCACTAAAATCTGGATTGTTTTGCACCCGGTACATTCATTTGAAGTTTGAAATCAAATTATCGAACTACCGCGCCATTTTCAATTCCTATTATAATTATATATTATTATTTATATTCTATCGTCGATCTATATAACTATATATAATTGAATTTTATTCAAAAGAAATTTTCTCGTCGTTATTATTTAAAATAATTTATTTAAATGTTCAAAATTCGCTAAAATTGCCAAAATAAAAATTTTAAATTGGCCCAGATTTTACGGGTTGTTACAAAATAACTCTAACCCCTCTTTATCCAACAACCTCTCTAATCCCTCTTTCTATTTCAACGTTCCCCTTTTCTATTCATCGTTCTGATTAAATCATAAATACACCCACCGTTCTAATTATTCCAGAAATGATAACAAATCAAATACGGAGACAAATCCCTCCATCTTTAAACCGATACACTCCTCTTTCCTTCAGCTTATCACTCAAATGCTTACTGCTATACTCGAACATGTATTACTCGCGCCCTTTTCAATCAACGATGAGGGGATTTGGTATTTGCTGGAGAAGGAGGCATTGGGATTGGAGGTGATTCGATCGTCACTGGCAAAGGGAGAAAAGGCCAGACAAATTGAAGGAGGAAGGAAAGTCATCGGTGGTCACGACGGCGCTTATAGGTTGGACTCCGATGGTATGACGTGGCTACAGCAGTCATCTGAAAGTGGAGGATCGCTGTAGCATGTTGAAGCTTGATGGAATCGAGTTTTCCCTATGTGAATCGTGAGCAAACGGATGGATTAAGAAGTTAAGGTGGGTTATGGGTAGTGGGTCATTTTGGTTTTACTGGTGATGGCAAATATATGTTCTGACAAAATGGGAGTGTGGTTGAGAGTTAATGTTGAGTTTGGTTGGTGAACCGTGGAGTAAAGTGGTGATGTCAAAGTTTTATGGTGAAACGGAGATTGATGAAAATTTCGATTATGCCATTGGAGAACTGTAGCAAGAAACAGAAGGTGTCTAGCTTGATAATTTTAATCACACAAGTGTTGAACCATCAGGGAAGATAAAACAATGAGCAGGGAGACTCGCGTGGTAATTAAGGATTAGGGTATACTTAGTTTAATAGAATACTGGAGCGAGGTGATCTTCGAGTTACAGGGGGTTCGAGCTGAGGTACCGCAGCGCTAAGGCACATCGGCGACTGGTATCATATCGTGTTCAAGTGGACAGGAGGGTGCGCAGACATAGATGAAGTTCGGAGCAGGTCTGTGCAAGTATCATTCGCACACGGTTTTTAGTGTAGCCGGAATTTCGAAGATGGACGGACCTTGGCTGAAGTGTCGGAGTAGTTGAGAATTGATTATTGTTGGTGGAGAATCTGGCATTGAGGAGTTTGGTGGTCTTGAACTGGGAGACGATAGACTGTGGGAAGTGCGGAGTTGGTGAAGGCAATGGGATTTGCCTGGAAGTGGAAAACATGTTTATGGGATGCCGTTCGAAAACTATACATGCTATTTTGGGTTCTGTAATATTTATGGAAGTGAAAGCATCGACAGTAATAAGGAGGAGGGGATGTAGAACAGAAGAAAAGTAGAGCTTCCAGAAGTTGATTTCGTGAAGAAACAGGGAGGATGAAGCATGAGGGTTCAGCTGTGATTCGCTACAGGAGGTATAACCATATATATATATATATATGTGTGTGTATATATATATATATATATGTATGTGTATATATATATGCATATATATATGTATATATATATATCAGTGACGAGCTGAATGTTGAACAAAATATGTTAGCTTATATTAACTAAACATGGAATTATACATTAGAATGAAATAATCTATCTATATTTATAAAGTTATAAAGTAAATAATAATTATCATTGCTAAGATAATGATAAAAAAATAAATCAAATAAATTCATTTTATACCGTTTCCTTGATGGATATCCTATAGCACGTCAGGTACAATTGAGAGAATTACCTTGTACTTGCACTTATGATGTTAAAAAGGGTAGTATAAACCGATTGGAATAAGAGCGTTATTTTATATAAAAGGATTTGGGAAATATAAAATGATTTAGATCAAGGATTAGGGGATAAGTAATATTAAATTATATTTTTAATATTTGAATTTGTAATGATCGTAAGCAATTTATATATTATCAGAATTCGACGGAACTGGTCACGTTGGATTTATAACAACAAAACCCAAGTTTTGGAACTGATTTGGCTGAGGCTAAAGCTACGGGAATTTCATGACAAAATCAAACCCTAGTTTGATTGTAAACGAAATAAAAGCAGCAGCAATTGCGAACCAAGGTGAGTAAACTCACTTACTCTGCCTTGTTTATATTTTTAAATTTATATATCGTAATTTTATACTGTGTGATGGTTGATTGGTTGAATGGTTGGTAAATTGGTTAAATAGTTGATTAGTTATATATATTTAACCGTTGGTTAGATATTGATTCTACTTGCCATGATATTATATATTGAAGTGAAATGGATGTTATATATGTTGATTAACATTTGTGGATGCAGGGGAACAGGTTGGAGGGATCCAACTGGATTCCTCAATATTTATATTATTGTTTGATATTTACTGTGATATATACTGTAATTGATTATGCTGTGATGAATTACCCTGGCCTAGAATTTTGGTATTTCAATACCGAAAATATTTCCAAATGTAGAAATTAAATTGGGGATTTAAAAATGAAATTGATTTCCAAAATAGAAATTTAATTTCGAATTAACTGGAAATAGGAAATTGTTTTAAATGGATAAAACAAGAGGTGAATTATAAATAAGTTATAAAGTAAGTGAATTATTTATCATTGGATAAATTGAAATATAAATTCAAATTTGAATTTATATGGAAAAGTGGAAATCGGTTTTGAAACCAATATTTGAAAAGAGATTTGAACCTAGTAAATTATAAAGGAAATTATAAATAAGGTTTTAAATACAAATGAGGTTGGTATGGAAAAATATGAATAGAAGTTATATATAGAATTGGGTTTAAGATATTATTTATAAGTACGAAATCAAACTGATTTGATTATATATTAAAGAAATATATTCACCATTAAAGTGACTAACGGTTTAAAGGAAATATTTTGCAGATGAACTATCTCTAAAGAAATTTATTGTTGAAATATGAATCCATATTGGAAATTAAATGAAAAGGGAAATTGTGACGAAAAGGAATTTCGCTCGATCCGAATCGATAGCTAAACCGACTAAGACCGTTTGAAACGCCTGATCGTTTTGAGAACACGACAAATCAGAACACAAACAGAAGAACCTTTCATTGTTAATTACAACAATTCCATTAGATTACAAGAATATACAGAGTATAACTGAATATTACACAACAAAAATTATCAGAGATTACAATTAAATTACATAGCAGCGGAAAATAATACAAAACACAACTGAAGGAGATATACGGATACAAAGCTTTCCGGATATCGTTTGTAACAACCCGAAAATCTGGGCCAGTTTAAAATTTTTAATTTGGCAATTTTAGCGAATTTTGAATATTTAAAATGAATTATTTTAAATAATATCGACGAGAAATTTATTTTGAATATAAATCGAACGTATATATTATACGCATCGTCGTTAGAATAGAAATATTTATATATAATTATAAATAGGATTGAAAATGGCACGGTAGTTCGATAATTCGATTTCAAACTTCAATTGAATGTACCGGGTGCAAAACAATCCGGATTTTAGTGAAACTAAAAATAATGGGATCTAATTGATAATATCTTTCCAACGAATCCGACAAATCGAAATTTCATAGCGGGAATCTAAAGATATGTCCAGTTGAAAATTCTGAATAGTCGCTATGGAATTCAGGCCCTTAAAAATGGACGTTTTGCAAACGACCTCGGATTTCGACGAAGCCAGTTTTGTTGGGTCCGTGATGTCGAGTTATTGCTAGGTTTCAAATTTCGTAATTTTTCGAATCAATATGTGAGCGTGGCATAGGAAAACGCGTTTGACCAGTTTCAGTTGATTTTAATCGACTGGAAATTGGCCATTTTTCTAACGGTCTCAGAATTCGATGAAACTAGTTTTGTTAGGACCGTATCGTCAATACGAAGCTAGAAAATATTTTTCTGGAATTTTTCTAGTTAGTATGTGACCCCGGTAATTTGAAATGTACGTTTAAAATTCAATATAGTGATTTAAATGAAAAATCAAAAGGAAACTGATTGTAACGATCAAATCAGCTAGCGATACATATCCCAGTGTGTTCGGAATGGGGGTATAATGCTATGGACGACAGGCGGTGGACCTCGTTTCGAGGTCGTATGTAAAAGGCAACCTTTTTACAAATTAAATAAAAAAAATATTATTTTAATTTCCTTTTCCCTCCCTTTATCTTCATTGCCCCCCCCCCCCCCGATTTCATTTAATCAGAACATAAGAAAAAAAAATGAAAACCTAAACTAATCGAAGCCGCCCTCCGTTCAGCCTCCCCCGTTTGAACCGCCGACCGCCACCAGGAACCCCCCCCTCCATAGATCGAAGCATCGCCGCGTCCCCCTGGAAGCCTCGAGCCCTCGCGAAGACGTCGCGCCACCCCCCCCCCCCCCCCATTGAAGCGCCTCCCTCGTTCGAAGCCCTAGCGCCGCCGCACCTCCCTGAACCGCCGACCGCCACCAGAAAACCCCCCCCCCCCCCTTCGCAGGTACGTTATTTATTTTATTTCATTTTTATTTCATTTTTATTTTTTTTTAATAAATAAAAAAAAATCGATTTTTAAACAGAGAACAAAAACTGATTTATTTATAAAGTTAAAACTGATTTTCTTTAATAGTTAAAACTGATTTATTTATAAGAATTAAAACTGAAATGTTTTAAAGAAGAAAAACTGAAATGTTTTAAAAAGTATTTTAAAACTGAAATGATTTTTAAAAGTATATTAAAACTGAATTTTAAAGTATATTAAAACTGAATTTTAAAGTATTTTAAAACTGGATTTTTAAAAAAGTATAAAACTGAAATGATTTTTTTTAAGTATAAAGCCAAATTTTATAAAAGAAAAAAAAACTGATTTTGTTTTTAAAAATAAAAACTGATTTAGTTTTAAAGGTAAAAGCTTTAAATAGGAAGAAAGGTTTGAACTTTCAAGTCGAAGTAAAAATCATATTTTTAAACATTGAAAGTCGAAGTAAAAATCATATTTTTAAATATTGAAAGTCGAAGTAAAAATCATATTTTTAAATATTGAAAGTCGAAGTAAAAATCATATTTTTAAATATTGAAAGTCGAAGTAAAAATCATATTTTTAAATATTGAAAGTCAAAGTAAAAATCATATTTTTATAGGTTGAAAGCAAAAGTAAAAATCATATTTTTATATGTGAAAGCAAAAGTAAAAATCATGTTTTTATATGTGAAAGCAAAAGAAAAAATCATATTTTTTATATTTGAAAGCAAAAATAAAAATCATATTTTTATATATTGAATAGCGTAGTAAAAATTCTATTTTTACATATGCAGAGAATACGGGTGAAAGCGACAAATGGACGAAGACTTCTGTAAAGGAAGAGCCGTGGAGCTAGGATAGCTATATGTGAGAATTTCTCACCTTTCAAATTTATTTTCTAGTTATATATATATACTAGGATGCAGACGGTGCTTAGTAGCACCCGACACAATCGTCCACAGACCTTGGACTTGTTTGTTTGGTTGCATAGATTAGTTGGATGATTTGATTTTAAATTGAATTGTTTGGTGAGATGAATAGATTTGATTGATGGGTGAATGGCGTGGGCCTTCACTAGTCCGGGGATAAGGCTAGGCCTTGTCCCGTTTCTAGTATCGTGCCGTTATGCCGCCGAAATTTTCTGAAATAAGTTAGAAAAATAAAAATATCATTTTATTTAAAGAATGAACTGAATAGAAATTCATATGTTGGAATAAAATGTTTTATCGTTAAAAATATAATTTTTAACGTGAATGTGAATAAATAAAATATTCATTTACAAACCAGACGGTTTGTTTATGTACACCTATTTGAATGACATTGATTGGGACGATAAATTTTACACATCGCCCAACTGCACAAATAAAATATGCGTTTGGTTGTTTGAAACCCCACACGGGTGTTAGGATGAAATATGCAGTTCACTCATCCTGATTGATTAAACATGTCGATCGATTGATTGACAGGCTGTTATAAGCGTTAGATATCTATATTTGATGCTTATACAGTGTAGTGCACTTTGGTTGATGGTTGATTATTTTTCAATGCTATTATATGTGTGTAATGCATGAAAATCCATATAATTAACTTTATATGGTAATTGATTGGGCCTCATTCCAATTTGAAAAATAAAGAATATTATGAAATAAAAGTTCATGTGTTGACAGTTTCATCCGTTGAGATTGGTCATGTGTTGAACGAAATATTTTAATATTAAAATTTACATCTTTATCGATATAAAATAAAAGTTCATGTGTTGACAGTTTCATCCATTGAGATTGGTCATGTGTTGAACGAAATATTTTAATATTAAAATTTACATCTTTATCAATATAAAATAAAAGTTCATGTGTTGACAGTTTCATCCATTGAGATTGGTCATGTGTTGAACGAAATATTTTTGATAATAACAACTATTTTGAAAAAGGAATATTTGAAATAGAATATTTGAAAATAGAAATTTATGAAGCCGTGTTGATTAGATTGACGCCATTTTGACGTGAACGATATTTATATCGATTTTAAAGCGATTTCGAAATGAATTGAATTGAAAACGAATTCAAAGTGAATTGAATTGAAAACGATTTCGAAATGAATTGAATTGAAAACGAATTCAAAGTGAATTGAATTGAAAGCGATTTCGAAATGAATTGAATTGAAAACGAATTCAAAGTGAATTGAATTGAAAGCGATTTCGAAATAAATTGAATTGAAAACGAATTCAAAGTGAATTGAATTGAAAGCGATTTCGAAATAAATTGAATTGAAAACGAATTCAAAGTGAATTGAATTGAAAGCGATTTCGAAATAAATTGAATTGAAAACGAATTCAAAATGAATTGAATATAAAACGAAT
Organism: Allium sativum; assembly: GCA_030737875.1. Lineage (NCBI taxonomy): Eukaryota > Viridiplantae > Streptophyta > Magnoliopsida > Asparagales > Amaryllidaceae > Allium > Allium sativum. Next base: position 479,707,607 of record CM060919.1, on the reverse strand, counting down.
TCAAATGGAATTGAAAGCGAATTGAAATGAATTCAAATTGAATTGAAATTTGAATTGAATAGAAAGGAATTTTAAAACGAATTTATAAAGAAAAATTCAATTTTGATTTGAATTGAAATGGAAGTTGAAATAGCTTTTGAAACGATTTTAAAACTATTTATATAATTCGTTTTAAATAGGAATCGACGAAGTATATATTATATATATAATATAATGGCCTGAATAGAACGCGCCGCGCCGCGGCAGTTCGTGAATTTCGACCATTTATTTCAAACGGACATTACGGGAGATCCGACCGTCGGATTCTCCTAAAACCGGAACCGTTGGGTTCGTATCGAAAAGAGCTTTCTAATGAATGTTAGGAATTTGAAATCTAACGGTTGGATTTGGAATTATGTCCAAATCAAATTCGAAAAAGGTCGCTGTAAGTGCAGTTCGATGGCCGTTGATGGAAATCGACTGTACGGGCCTTGATAAAATTATTAAAAATAGTAATAATTTGTGTAAAATCATAAGAAATGATTTGTGAAAGTTTGGGATGAAAAACTCCATATTTGAAAAGATAAAAATAGATTTTTATCGAAATGAACTAGTTTTGAACTAGAAATATAATTCTATTTATTTTTAAATAAATAAATTGAATTCGAAAAGGGTTTTAAAAATAACCAGAATATCCAATGATTGCATTGGAGTGGATTTGAATCGAAATTGTCTTCGGAATATTTCGATGTTGGAATTCGTGATTATACAGGTGTTGTTATGGAAATTTGAAAGATATATTTGTATCGTTATTTCCAATACGACATTTGTTAATCGTAGGATTTGATATTGAATATAAGCCGGGATATTTTCTATTCAGAGCCTTATATTGAATATCAAATGTGATTTGGGTTTGTCGTGAATGGTGTCTTCACTAACACTGTTCTTGAACCCAGTTGAGAAAAGATTAAATCTTTTTATTTAGATTTAATGAAGTGTACCAATTAAATAATATTTAATTGGAATTGAATCGATATTGATTTTTGGGTTTATCGTGGACAGTGTTTTAAATAACACTCGTTCTTTAACCCGATCATCGATGAAATGTGATTTTGGGTTGTCGTGAACGGTATCTTCAATAATACAGTTCTTAGACCTAAAGGAGTTAAGAAAATCAGAAACTAACTGGAGATTAGTTAAGTTGAATAGTTTCCGAGGTATTGATCTGATGTTGGTTTCGGCCTTCAGGATTAATACTTAGGGAATTGCTGTAACAACCCGTAAAATCTGGGCCAGTTTAAAATTTTTATTTTGGCAATTTTAGCGAATTTTGATTATTTAAAATGGATTATTTTAAATAATATCGACGAGAAATTTATTTTTGAACATAATTCTAACGTATATATTATATACGTCGTGGTTAGAATATATAATAATTATATATAATTATAAAAGGAATTGAAAATGGCGCGGTAGTTCGAAAATTCGATTTCTAATTTCAAATAGATATACAGAATTCAATATAAGTCAGAATTGAACGAAACAAGAAATATTTGAATCTGTATAACTATATCTTTGTAACGAAGTTAACAAACTGAGATTTCATTTTAGAAATGATAAGATATGCCCAGTTTAAAATTAGAAATAGTCGCTGTGGAATTTATATATATTTTTATATATATAAGGCCCTTAAAAATGGACATTTTGCAAACGACCTCGGATTTCGACGAAACCAGTTTTGTTGGGTCCGTGATGTTAAGTTATTGCTAGATTCCAAATTTCATAATTTTTCGAATCAATATGTGAGCGTGGCAAAGGAAAATGCGTTTGACCATTTTCAGTTGATTTTAATCGACTGGAAATTGGCCATTTTTCAAACGGTCTCAGAATTCGACGAAATTAGTTTTGTTAGGACCGTATCGTCAATACAAAGCTAGAAAATATTTTTCCGCAATTTATAGGGTTAGTATGTGACCCCGGTAATTTGAAATGCACGTTTAAAATTCAATATAGTGATTTAAATGTTAATTCAATGGAAACTGATTCAAACAGTCGAATCAACCTACGATACATATCCCATTGTGTTCGGAATGGGGGTGAAACGCTAGGGGCGACAGTCGGTGGGTTCGAATTGGGATTCAAAATAAAAGTCAACTTAAAAGAGAATAATAAAATAATTAAATAAAAAATTATAAATATAGTTTTACATAAACCCCCCCCCCCTAGTTTTTCTTCCCAAATCAGAAGGTTCGAAATAAAAAAAAAAAAAAAAAGGGGAAGAGGACGGACGGAGCCGCCCTCCCTCCCTCGAGATCGACGCCGCCTCCCCTTCATCTGCCGCGCCGCCACCCTCTTCTTCTCCCTCCTCCGAACCCTCGACGAAGCCGCCTGCCTCTCCCCTCCTCTGGCCAAAGACCGCACACCCCCCCTTCCTATCGCGACGAACGCGAGACCCCCCCCCCTCCCTCGACGAAGCCGCCGAACCCCCCCTCCCTCGATGAAGCCGCCGAACCCCCACATCGCGAAGCCCAAGGCCTCAGCGCCGGCCACCAGCGGCCTCCACCCGCCTCCGACTCCTCTGGCCTTCACCAACCCCGACGGCAGTTTCCCCCTGTAAGTTACTTTTAATTTTTTTTATTTTTTTTATTTTTATAAAGCAGAATTTAAAACAGAAAATGTTTAAAAGAAAGAAAAAACTGATTTTGGTTTTAGGAGTTAAAACTGATTTTTATTTAAGTTCTTAAAACTGATTTTTTATTTAAGTTTTTAAAACTGATTTCAAAAAGGTTTTAACTTTAAATTGATAAAGGTTTTAACTTTAAATTGAAAAAGGTTTTAACTTTAAATTGAAAAAGGTTTTAACTTTAAATTGAAAAAGGTTTTAACTTTAAATTGAAAATGGTTTGAACTTTAAAAAGAAAATGGTTTGAACTTTGAAGTAAAAATTCGATTTTTATATATTGAACTTTGAAATAAAAATTCGATTTTTATATATTGAACTTTGAAGTAAAAATTCGATTTTTATATATTGAACTTTGAAATAAAAATTCGATTTTTATATATTGAACTTTGAAGTAAAAATTCGATTTTTATATATTGAACTTTGAAATAAAAATTCGATTTTTATATATTGAACTTTGAAATAAAAATTCGATTTTTATATATTGAACTTTGAAATAAAAATTCGATTTTTATATATTGAACTTTGAAATAAAAATTCGATTTTTATATATTGAACTTTGAAATAAAAATTCGATTTTTATATATTGAACTTTGAAATAAAAATTCGATTTTTATATATATAGTGACTACGGGCAACGAAGATGACGAAGAGGCGATAACGAGGAAGACTTCTGCAAATGAAGAGCCGTGGAGCTAGGATAGCTATAGGTGAGAATTTCTCACCTTTCAATTTATTTTCTAGTTATATATATATACTAGGATGCAGACGGTGCTTAGTAGCACCCGACACAATCGTCCACAGACCATGGACTTGTTTGTTTGGCTGTTTGGTTATTGATTGCGATATTGGTTTGAATGTGGTTTGTGGTGTGAAAAATCGAATCGATAAATTGGTTAGGATTAGACGTGCGCCGTTATAAGGCATAGGAGTAAGGCTAGGTTAGACCCTTACTCCAAATTTTGTGGTTTGCAAAATGAAATTGATTTGATTGATGAGTGAATGGCGTGGGCCTTCACTAGACCGGGGATAAGGCTAGGCCTCGTCCCGTTTCTAGTATCGTGCCGTTATGCCGCCGAAATTTTCTAAAATATGTTAGAAAAATAAAAATATCATTTTGTTGAATAAATGAACTGAATAGAAATTCATAGGTTGAAATAAAATGAATTATCGTTAAAAATATAATTTTTAACGTGAATGTGAATAAATAAATATTCATTTACAAACCAGGCGGTTTGTTTATGTACACCTATTTGAATGACGTTGATTGGGTCGATAAATTTTACACATCGCCTAACTGCACAAATAAAATATGTGTTTGATTGTTTGAAACCCCACACGGGTGTTAGGATGAAATTTGAAGTTCACTCATCCTGATTGATTAAATATGTCGATCGATTGATTGACAGGCTGTTATAAGCGTTGAATATCTATATTTGATGCTTATACAGTGTAGTGCACTTTGGTTGATGGTTGATTATTTTCAATGCTATTATATACATGTGTTGTATGAAAATCCATATAATTAATTTTATATGGTAATTGATTGGGCCTCATTCCAGTTTTGAAAAAGAAATATTTGAAAAAGAAATATTTGAAATAAAATATTTGAAAATAAAGGAATATATGAAGTCGTGTTGATTAGATTGACGCCATTTTGACGTGAACGATATTTATATCGATTTTAAAAAAAACGATTTCGAAATGAATTGAATTGAAACGAATTCAAAATGAATTGAAAACGATTTCGAAATGAATTGAATTGAAACGAATTCAAAATGAATTAAAAACGATTTCGAAATGAATTGAATTGAAAACGAATTCAAAATGAATTGAAAACGAATTCAAAATGAATTGAAAACGATTTCGAATAGAAATGAATTGAAAACGATTTCGAATAGAAATGAATTGAAAACGATTTCGAATAGAAATGAATTGAAAACGATTTCGAATAGAAATGAATTGAAAACGATTTCGAAAGGAATTGAAAACGATTTCAAATTGAATTGAAAGCAAATTGAAATGAATTCAAATTGAATTGAAATTTGAATTGAATAGAAATGAATTTTAAAACGAATTTATAAAGAAGAATTCAATTTTTATTTGAATTGAAATGGAAGTTGAAATTGCTTTTGAAATGAAATTAAAACGATTTATAAAATTCGTTTTAAATAGAAATCGACGAAATATATATTATATATATTATATATATAATATAATGGCCTGAATAGAACGCGCCGCGCCGCGGCAGTTCGTGAATTTCGACCATTTATTTCAAACGGACATTGCGGGAGATCCGACCGTCGGATTCTCCTAAAACCGGAACCGTTGGGTTCGTATCGAAAAGAGCTTTCTAACGAAGATTAGAAATTTGAAATCTAACGGTTGGATTTGGAATTATGTCCAAATCAAATTCGAAAAAGGTCGCTGTAAGTGCAGTTCGATGGCCATTGATGGAAATCGACTGTACGGGCCTTGATAAAATTATTAAAAATAGTAATAATTTGTGTAAAATCATAAGAAATGATTAGAAAGGATTGGGATGAAAAACTCCCTATTTGAAAAGATAAAAATAGATTTTTATCGAAATGAACTAGTTTTGAACTAGATTTATAATTCTATTTATTTTTAAATAAATAAATTGAATTTGAAAAGGGTTTTGAAAATAACCAAAATTTCCAATGATTGCATTGGAGTGGATTTGAATCGAAATTGTCTTCGGAATATTTCGATGTTGGAATTTGTGATTATACGGATGTTGTTACGGAAATTTGAAAGATATATATTTATATCGTTATTTCCAATACGACATTTGTTAATCGTAGAATTTGATATTGAATATAAGCCGATATATTTTCTATTCAGAGCCTTATATTGAATATCAAATGTGATTTGGGTTTGTCGTGAATGGTGTCTTCACTAACACTGTTCTTGAACCCAGTTGAGAAAAGATTAAATCTTTTTATTTAGATTTAATGAAGTGTACCAATTAAATAATATTTAATTGGAATTGAATCGATATTGATTTTTGGGTTTATCGTGGACAGTGTTTTAAATAACACTTGTTCTTTAACCCGATAAGTAATGAATGTGATTTGGGTTTGTCGTGAATGGTGTCTTTACTAACACTGTTCTTGAACCCAGTTGAGAAAAGATTAAATCTTTTTATTTAGATTTAATGAAGTGTACCAGTTAAATAATATTTAATTGGAATTGAATTGATATTGATTTTTGGGTTTATCGTGAACAGTGTTTTAAATAACACTAGTTCTTTAACCCGATAATTAATGAATGTGATTTGGGTTTGTCGTGAATGGTGTCTTCACTAACACTGTTCTTGAACCCAGCTGAGAAAAGATTAAATCTTTTGATTTAGATTTAATGAAGTGTACCAATTAAATAATATTTAATTGGAATTGAATGGATATTGATTTTTGGGTTTATCGTGAACAGTGTTTTAAATAACACTTGTTCTTTAACCCGATAATTAATGGGATGTGACTTTGGGTTTATCGTGAACCGTGTTTTAAATGACACTGATTCTTTAACCCAGTCACAGATTAAAACTAAGTGGAGTTTTAATGAATCTTTAATTAGATTGAAAAGATCGAGAATGGAGTATCACCAGTTTTGCTCCAGGCGATAGTTAAATCTTTAATTAGATTTGAATGTGAAATTTAGAAACTAACTGGCGGTTAGCCAAGCAGAATGGTTTTCTGGATATTGATCTGATGTTGGTTTCGGCCTTCAGGGTTAATATTTGGGGAATTATTCTCTTGATTAATTTACGGTTAGTGACTAATGAATTGGAATGAGGCGTATGTTGTGTTTGGGTAACACTTATTTAAAATATACGCGAGTTATTCGGAAAGACCGGGTTTATCCCATTCTGAGTAACTGATACGACGATAAGTCGAAGATGAAGACGATGGTCGAAGACCGGAGGTCTTCACGTCGTTTGGGTAATTACTGATGATCTTGATTGGGCTGTACACCCAAGAAGATGGAAACAGTTAGTGATCGTCCAGACGTACTTGGAGATCGATGGATATGCGGGGTACTAGGTGCCTCCGGTTTCGTTCAGACCCAGAACGGACTTGTAAATGGACTGTGTGTCTGACATCGGATTTCATTCTGTGTGACTGATATCGGTTGCATAGGATGGTTTGCCTGTGTGGCATGCTAAGATGCAAATGATCAAGGCTTCTGTTGAAAAGCAAAGTCTTGTGGTGATGATCAAAGCACGGCCTTTGTGGCGTAGCTTTGTGTAACGTTTACCTCGCGTGTTTCACACCAGGTATGAACCAAAAACGGGAGACGGACCTCAGGGAGGGCCTGCGTTTCCTCCTAGCTAGAAGTGGCGTCAGTGGTTTTACACGCCCTGACGAGTTTGACTTATGTGGTTGTTGCTGTTGCGAGGCGCCTCGGTTAGATCGGACGATCCGGGTCCGATGGAGTCATTCGTTGGCTCGCTTACGCCCCAAAGGGCGGCGAAACGTAGTGCTCAGGCATTTTTAATCCACTCCGTGTGGACCGGCCCTGACGATCCAAGGGTCGATGCGTTCTGATCCTGAGACTCGGGCTAGGCAGTCTCGAATCGGTTGAGGACTATCTTTTGCCTCGGTTCATAGATGGAAATCCAATTTCCAAATACGTGACATTTGCGGTTTTAATTGTAATCCTATATATGGCGACATAGTGGGATGGGGCGCTTATGCCGCCTATGATTGATACTTATGATTTGAAGTGTTTTATACACTATGCACTTATAATAGTATCAAATGATTTGTTTTAAACGTATCAAGCATTCTTTGGCTGTTATAAGGGAAAACCCTATCCTCGACTGCGTTGCATTGTGTGATGGGACCTGGGTCTTATAACAGCTTCATTTTTCTTTATTTAGCATTGCGCTGTTGTTTTATGCACTGGTATTCTTGGGAGGAAACCCGTTCCGTGTTATACGGCGTGGTCCCTTGATTTACCTAATGATTTAAAATAAAGATAACTGTTTTAGTTCTCACACCAGTCACATGACTGACCTGGAGTTTATTGTTTTAACCTAAACTCTGGGTGCCCTTATTTTGACACGGGCAGCTAGTAGTTTCGGTTTTGCAGATTTATATTCACAGGATCCTGGTTTACAGCTGGAACGATATCCGGAAAGCTTTGTATCCGTATATCTCATTCTAGTTGTGTATTGTATTATTTTTCCGCTGCTATGTATTTAAATGTAATTTAAATCTCTGATATTTCTGTGTAATATTCATTTATACTCTGTATATTCTTGTAATCTGATGCATTGTTGTAATATACATTGAAATGTTCTTTTATATGCGTTCTGTTGTGGCTTGTTCTCGAACTATCCGACGCTTTCCTTTACGGGGAAGTTGCGGGTCTTTACACGTGGTATCAGAGCTTTGGTTTACAAAGCTCAGAGAACAAGGCACATTAGAACCATACGAAAGAATTCATCAGATAATTGGATTAGTAATATCCAATGGGATGACTCGTTAGAGATAGGATCAGTAGTATCCTAGAACGAGTGTGAAGAGTATATTTTTAAAATGAAAACAAATTTTTGTTTTGAAAATTTAAATCACTTATTCGTATTTGATTATTTAATTATATTGATGTGGACAATCCAGTATATATAGATTTTTCGTATACGTCTGATCCGCGTGTATTTGAAATTTTAATATATTGGATAGATATGGAATCACACTCTAGTCGCCCGGAGATAATTTTGGTAATGCGGCCGCATTATCAGTATTTATATTCGTGTTTCGAAGGTGTGATATCTATATATTTCCATTAGACTGGTGTGAGAACCAAATCTAATATATATAGTGAAATGGTCTTCTGTATGCGTTCTGTTTTGACCTGTTCTCAAACGATAGGGCGTTTCGAACGGCCTGGATCGGTTTAGCGACTGGTTCGGACCGAGCGAAATTCCTTGCCGTCACAGTTGGTATCAGAGCGAAATTCCTGTGAATTGGCAAATCTTATATATATAGCTAGAACACATTGTTGTGAATTGGCATCAAAAACATGATTTTCTGTATATATATCAAAGTTATGCATTTGAAAAACTAATCAACTAATAGATTGATGGTTGTATTGTTTGGCTATTGTTTGAATAATTAAAATTTGAACCATTTGGTTCATTTGAGTCAAATATTGAATTTTATTGAAATTGGTCGCATTTGCTAGCATATGCATATATATCATTGAACAGGTCATAGCAAGGAGGCTAGAGCCAGAGAATAAAATTTGTTTGCCCGACAAATAGGTACATGTTTACTACATAATTTCCTGTTTTGTTTGGGTGATGATGATTTTGTGAGCCTATTGGCTAGCCGCTTGGCTTTTTCTTTTTCTTTTTGAGATCTGAAGGACCGGGGAAGCTATTTGAAATTCCCCGATGCTCCCGGTGCAGGGGAGGTTATGGCGAAATTTTTCAAAAATTTAGGGTGTTAGCCAAATTTTTGAAATTTTGAAAATTCTCAGAAACTAAAGAGTTGGAGAATGGAAGCCTGATCGATCGTAGAGCTTATTAATCAAACCACTTTCGACTTTGTTCCTTTTCGGGGACGAAAAGTTTTAAGTGGGGGAGATTGTAACAACCCGTAAAATCTGGGCCAGTTTAAAATTTTTATTTTGGCAATTTTAGCGAATTTTGATTATTTAAAATGGATTATTTTAAATAATATCGACGAGAAATTTATTTTTGAACATAATTCTAACGTATATATTATATACGTCGTGGTTAGAATATATAATAATTATATATAATTATAAAAGGAATTGAAAATGGCGCGGTAGTTCGAAAATTCGATTTCTAATTTCAAATAGATATACAGAATTCAATATAAGTCAGAATTGAACGAAACAAGAAATATTTGAATCTGTATAACTATATCTTTGTAACGAAGTTAACAAACTGAGATTTCATTTTAGAAATGATAAGATATGCCCAGTTTAAAATTAGAAATAGTCGCTGTGGAATTTATATATATTTTTATATATATAAGGCCCTTAAAAATGGACATTTTGCAAACGACCTCGGATTTCGACGAAACCAGTTTTGTTGGGTCCGTGATGTTAAGTTATTGCTAGATTCCAAATTTCATAATTTTTCGAATCAATATGTGAGCGTGGCAAAGGAAAATGCGTTTGACCATTTTCAGTTGATTTTAATCGACTGGAAATTGGCCATTTTTCAAACGGTCTCAGAATTCGACGAAATTAGTTTTGTTAGGACCGTATCGTCAATACAAAGCTAGAAAATATTTTTCCGCAATTTATAGGGTTAGTATGTGACCCCGGTAATTTGAAATGCACGTTTAAAATTCAATATAGTGATTTAAATGTTAATTCAATGGAAACTGATTCAAACAGTCGAATCAACCTACGATACATATCCCATTGTGTTCGGAATGGGGGTGAAACGCTAGGGGCGACAGTCGGTGGGTTCGAATTGGGATTCAAAATAAAAGTCAACTTAAAAGAGAATAATAAAATAATTAAATAAAAAATTATAAATATAGTTTTACATAAACCCCCCCCCCTAGTTTTTCTTCCCAAATCAGAAGGTTCGAAATAAAAAAAAAAAAAAAAAAAAGGGGAAGAGGACGGACGGAGCCGCCCTCCCTCCCTCGAGATCGACGCCGCCTCCCCTTCATCTGCCGCGCCGCCACCCTCTTCTTCTCCCTCCTCCGAACCCTCGACGAAGCCGCCTGCCTCTCCCCTCCTCTGGCCAAAGACCGCACACCCCCCCCCCTTCCTATCGCGACGAACGCGAGACCCCCCCCTCCCTCGACGAAGCCGCCGAACCCCCCCTCCCTCGATGAAGCCGCCGAACCCCCACATCGCGAAGCCCAAGGCCTCAGCGCCGGCCACCAGCGGCCTCCACCCGCCTCCGACTCCTCTGGCCTTCACCAACCCCGACGGCAGTTTCCCCCTGTAAGTTACTTTTAATTTATTTTATTTTTTTTATTTTTATAAAGCAGAATTTAAAACAGAAAATGTTTAAAAGAAAGAAAAAACTGATTTTGGTTTTAGGAGTTAAAACTGATTTTTATTTAAGTTCTTAAAACTGATTTTTTATTTAAGTTTTTAAAACTGATTTCAAAAAGGTTTTAACTTTAAATTGATAAAGGTTTTAACTTTAAATTGAAAAAGGTTTTAACTTTAAATTGAAAAAGGTTTTAACTTTAAATTGAAAAAGGTTTTAACTTTAAATTGAAAATGGTTTGAACTTTAAAAAGAAAATGGTTTGAACTTTGAAGTAAAAATTCGATTTTTATATATTGAACTTTGAAATAAAAATTCGATTTTTATATATTGAACTTTGAAGTAAAAATTCGATTTTTATATATTGAACTTTGAAATAAAAATTCGATTTTTATATATTGAACTTTGAAGTAAAAATTCGATTTTTATATATTGAACTTTGAAATAAAAATTCGATTTTTATATATTGAACTTTGAAATAAAAATTCGATTTTTATATATTGAACTTTGAAATAAAAATTCGATTTTTATATATTGAACTTTGAAATAAAAATTCGATTTTTATATATTGAACTTTGAAATAAAAATTCGATTTTTATATATTGAACTTTGAAATAAAAATTCGATTTTTATATATATAGTGACTACGGGCAACGAAGATGACGAAGAGGCGATAACGAGGAAGACTTCTGCAAATGAAGAGCCGTGGAGCTAGGATAGCTATAGGTGAGAATTTCTCACCTTTCAATTTATTTTCTAGTTATATATATATACTAGGATGCAGACGGTGCTTAGTAGCACCCGACACAATCGTCCACAGACCATGGACTTGTTTGTTTGGCTGTTTGGTTATTGATTGCGATATTGGTTTGAATGTGGTTTGTGGTGTGAAAAATCGAATCGATAAATTGGTTAGGATTAGACGTGCGCCGTTATAAGGCGTAGGAGTAAGGCTAGGTTAGACCCTTACTCCAAATTTTGTGGTTTGCAAAATGAAATTGATTTGATTGATGAGTGAATGGCGTGGGCCTTCACTAGACCGGGGATAAGGCTAGGCCTCGTCCCGTTTCTAGTATCGTGCCGTTATGCCGCCGAAATTTTCTAAAATATGTTAGAAAAATAAAAATATCATTTTGTTGAATAAATGAACTGAATAGAAATTCATAGGTTGAAATAAAATGAATTATCGTTAAAAATATAATTTTTAACGTGAATGTGAATAAATAAATATTCATTTACAAACCAGGCGGTTTGTTTATGTACACCTATTTGAATGACGTTGATTGGGTCGATAAATTTTACACATCGCCTAACTGCACAAATAAAATATGTGTTTGATTGTTTGAAACCCCACACGGGTGTTAGGATGAAATTTGAAGTTCACTCATCCTGATTGATTAAATATGTCGATCGATTGATTGACAGGCTGTTATAAGCGTTGAATATCTATATTTGATGCTTATACAGTGTAGTGCACTTTGGTTGATGGTTGATTATTTTCAATGCTATTATATACATGTGTTGTATGAAAATCCATATAATTAATTTTATATGGTAATTGATTGGGCCTCATTCCAGTTTTGAAAAAGAAATATTTGAAAAAGAAATATTTGAAATAAAATATTTGAAAATAAAGGAATATATGAAGTCGTGTTGATTAGATTGACGCCATTTTGACGTGAACGATATTTATATCGATTTAAAAAAAAACGATTTCGAAATGAATTGAATTGAAACGAATTCAAAATGAATTGAAAACGATTTCGAAATGAATTGAATTGAAACGAATTCAAAATGAATTAAAAACGATTTCGAAATGAATTGAATTGAAAACGAATTCAAAATGAATTGAAAACGAATTCAAAATGAATTGAAAACGATTTCGAATAGAAATGAATTGAAAACGATTTCGAATAGAAATGAATTGAAAACGATTTCGAATAGAAATGAATTGAAAACGATTTCGAATAGAAATGAATTGAAAACGATTTCGAATAGAAATGAATTGAAAACGATTTCGAAAGGAATTGAAAACGATTTCAAATTGAATTGAAAGCAAATTGAAATGAATTCAAATTGAATTGAAATTTGAATTGAATAGAAATGAATTTTAAAACGAATTTATAAAGAAGAATTCAATTTTTATTTGAATTGAAATGGAAGTTGAAATTGCTTTTGAAATGAAATTAAAACGATTTATAAAATTCTTTTTAAATAGAAATCGACGAAATATATATTATATATATTATATATATAATATAATGGCCTGAATAGAACGCGCCGCGCCGCGGCAGTTCGTGAATTTCGACCATTTATTTCAAACGGACATTGCGGGAGATCCGACCGTCGGATTCTCCTAAAACCGGAACCGTTGGGTTCGTATCGAAAAGAGCTTTCTAACGAAGATTAGAAATTTGAAATCTAACGGTTGGATTTGGAATTATGTCCAAATCAAATTCGAAAAAGGTCGCTGTAAGTGCAGTTCGATGGCCATTGATGGAAATCGACTGTACGGGCCTTGATAAAATTATTAAAAATAGTAATAATTTGTGTAAAATCATAAGAAATGATTAGAAAGGATTGGGATGAAAAACTCCCTATTTGAAAAGATAAAAATAGATTTTTATCGAAATGAACTAGTTTTGAACTAGATTTATAATTCTATTTATTTTTAAATAAATAAATTGAATTTGAAAAGGGTTTTGAAAATAACCAAAATTTCCAATGATTGCATTGGAGTGGATTTGAATCGAAATTGTCTTCGGAATATTTCGATGTTGGAATTTGTGATTATACGGATGTTGTTACGGAAATTTGAAAGATATATATTTATATCGTTATTTCCAATACGACATTTGTTAATCGTAGAATTTGATATTGAATATAAGCCGATATATTTTCTATTCAGAGCCTTATATTGAATATCAAATGTGATTTGGGTTTGTCGTGAATGGTGTCTTCACTAACACTGTTCTTGAACCCAGTTGAGAAAAGATTAAATCTTTTTATTTAGATTTAATGAAGTGTACCAATTAAATAATATTTAATTGGAATTGAATCGATATTGATTTTTGGGTTTATCGTGGACAGTGTTTTAAATAACACTTGTTCTTTAACCCGATAAGTAATGAATGTGATTTGGGTTTGTCGTGAATGGTGTCTTTACTAACATTGTTCTTGAACCCAGTTGAGAAAAGATTAAATCTTTTTATTTAGATTTAATGAAGTGTACCAGTTAAATAATATTTAATTGGAATTGAATTGATATTGATTTTTGGGTTTATCGTGAACAGTGTTTTAAATAACACTAGTTCTTTAACCCGATAATTAATGAATGTGATTTGGGTTTGTCGTGAATGGTGTCTTCACTAACACTGTTCTTGAACCCAGCTGAGAAAAGATTAAATCTTTTGATTTAGATTTAATGAAGTGTACCAATTAAATAATATTTAATTGGAATTGAATGGATATTGATTTTTGGGTTTATCGTGAACAGTGTTTTAAATAACACTTGTTCTTTAACCCGATAATTAATGGGATGTGACTTTGGGTTTATCGTGAACCGTGTTTTAAATGACACTGATTCTTTAACCCAGTCACAGATTAAAACTAAGTGGAGTTTTAATGAATCTTTAATTAGATTGAAAAGATCGAGAATGGAGTATCACCAGTTTTGCTCCAGGCGATAGTTAAATCTTTAATTAGATTTGAATGTGAAATTTAGAAACTAACTGGCGGTTAGCCAAGCAGAATGGTTTTCTGGATATTGATCTGATGTTGGTTTCGGCCTTCGGGGTTAATATTTGGGGAATTATTCTCTTGATTAATTTACGGTTAGTGACTAATGAATTGGAATGAGGCGTATGTTGTGTTTGGGTAACACTTATTTAAAATATACGCGAGTTATTCGGAAAGACCGGGTTTATCCCATTCTGAGTAACTGATACGACGATAAGTCGAAGATGAAGACGATGGTCGAAGACCGGAGGTCTTCACGTCGTTTGGGTAATTACTGATGATCTTGATTGGGCTGTACACCCAAGAAGATGGAAACAGTTAGTGATCGTCCAGACGTACTTGGAGATCGATGGATATGCGGGGTACTAGGTGCCTCCGGTTTCGTTCAGACCCAGAACGGACTTGTAAATGGACTGTGTGTCTGACATCGGATTTCATTCTGTGTGACTGATATCGGTTGCATAGGATGGTTTGCCTGTGTGGCATGCTAAGATGCAAATGATCAAGGCTTCTGTTGAAAAGCAAAGTCTTGTGGTGATGATCAAAGCACGGCCTTTGTGGCGTAGCTTTGTGTAACGTTTACCTCGCGTGTTTCACACCAGGTATGAACCAAAAACGGGAGACGGACCTCAGGGAGGGCCTGCGTTTCCTCCTAGCTAGAAGTGGCGTCAGTGGTTTTACACGCCCTGACGAGTTTGACTTATGTGGTTGTTGCTGTTGCGAGGCGCCTCGGTTAGATCGGACGATCCAGGTCCGATGGAGTCATTCGTTGGCTCGCTTACGCCCCAAAGGGCGGCGAAACGTAGTGCTCAGGCATTTTTAATCCACTCCGTGTGGACCGGCCCTGACGATCCAAGGGTCGATGCGTTCTGATCCTGAGACTCGGGCTAGGCAGTCTCGAATCGGTTGAGGACTATCTTTTGCCTCGGTTCATAGATGGAAATCCAATTTCCAAATACGTGACATTTGCGGTTTTAATTGTAATCCTATATATGGCGACATAGTGGGATGGGGCGCTTATGCCGCCTATGATTGATACTTATGATTTGAAGTGTTTTATACACTATGCACTTATAATAGTATCAAATGATTTGTTTTAAACGTATCAAGCATTCTTTGGCTGTTATAAGGGAAAACCCTATCCTCGACTGCGTTGCATTGTGTGATGGGACCTGGGTCTTATAACAGCTTCATTTTTCTTTATTTAGCATTGCGCTGTTGTTTTATGCACTGGTATTCTTGGGAGGAAACCCGTTCCGTGTTATACGGCGTGGTCCCTTGATTTACCTAATGATTTAAAATAAAGATAACTGTTTTAGTTCTCACACCAGTCACATGACTGACCTGGAGTTTATTGTTTTAACCTAAACTCTGGGTGCCCTTATTTTGACACGGGCAGCTAGTAGTTTCGGTTTTGCAGATTTATATTCACAGGATCCTGGTTTACAGCTGGAACGATATCCGGAAAGCTTTGTATCCGTATATCTCATTCTAGTTGTGTATTGTATTATTTTTCCGCTGCTATGTATTTAAATGTAATTTAAATCTCTGATATTTCTGTGTAATATTCATTTATACTCTGTATATTCTTGTAATCTGATGCATTGTTGTAATATACATTGAAATGTTCTTTTATATGCGTTCTGTTGTGGCTTGTTCTCGAACTATCCGACGCTTTCCTTTACGGGGAAGTTGCGGGTCTTTACAATTGCTCACTTGCTAATTTACAATTAGGGACTGATTGAAATGTGTTGTGATTTTGGGTTTATCGTGAACCGTGTTTTAAATGACACTGATTCTTTAACCCAGTCACAGATTAAAACTAAGTGGAGTTTTAATGAATCTTTAATTAGATTGAAATGATCGAAATGGAGTATCACCAGTTTTGCTCCAGGCGATAGTTAAATCTTTAATTAGATTTGAACGTGAAATGGTAATTGAATTTACCGATAACACCGTGGTGTTAGATATGAAGTATAACCAGTTTTACTTCATGGGATGAATAGGTTGGGATTGGGAAATTAAAACAAATGATTACTTCGGTAAGGTTCGCTAATCCCGACTAGTTTGAATTGATATTCAAAAATGGATTAAAGAATAAATTCAAGAAATTTATCTTGGATAAAATTAATGGGAACTTTTCCCTATGAATGTGAAATTTAGAAACTAACTGTCGGTTGGCCAAGCGGAATGGCTTTCTGGATATTGATCTGATGTTGGTTTCGGCCTTCGGGGTTAATATTTGGGGAATTATTCTCTTGATTAATTTACGGTTAGTGACTAATGAATTGGAATGAGGCGTATGTTGTGTTTGTGTAACACTTTTTAATATATACGCGAGTTATTCGGAAAGACCGGGTTTATCCCATTCGGAATAACTGATACGACGATAAGTCGAAGATGAAGACGGTGGTCGAAGACCAGAAGTCTTCATGTCGTTTGGGTGATAACTGATGATCTTGATTGGGCTGTACACCCAAGAAGATGGAAACAGTTAGTGATCGTCCAGACGTACTTGGAGATCGATGGATATGCGGGGTACTAGGTGCCTCCGGTTTCGTTCAGACCCAGGACGGACTTGTAAATGGACTGTGTGTCTGACATCGGATTTCATTCTGTGTGACTGATATCGGTTGCATAGGATGGTTTGCCTGTGTGGCATGCTAAGATGCAAATGATCAAGGCTTCTGTTGAAAAGCAAAGTCTTGTGGTGATGATCAAAGCACGGCCTTTGTGGCGTAGCTTTGTGTAACGTTTACCTCGCGTGTTTCACACCCGGTATGAACCAAAAACGGGAGAGGACGTCAGGGAGGGCATGCGTTTCTTCCTAGCTAGGAGTGGCGTCAGTGGTTTTACACGCCCTGACGAGTTTGACTTATGTAGTTGTTGCTGTTGCGAGGCGCCTCGGATTGATCGGTCGTTCTCGAACCGATGGAGTCATTTAGTTGGCTCGTTTACGCCCCAAAGGGCGGGGAAACGTAGTGTTCAGGCATTTTAATCCACATCGGTGGACCGGCCCTGACGATCCAAGGGTCGATGCGCTCTGACCCTGTGGCTCGGGCTAGGCAGTCACGAAAACGGTTGAGGACTATCTTTTGCCTCGGTTCATAGACGGAAATCCAATTTCCAAATACGTGACTTTGCGGTTTTATTTGTAAACCTATATATGGCGACATAGTGGCATGGGACGCTCATGTCGCCTATGATTGATACTTATGATTTGAAGTTGTTTTATACACTATGCACTTATAATAGTATCAAATGATTTGTTTTAAACGTATCAAGCATTCTTTGGCTATTATAAGGGAAAACCCTATCCCCCGGCTTGCGTTTGCATTGTGTGATAGGACCTGGGTCTTATAACAGCTTCATTTTTCTTTATTTAGCATTGCGCTGTTGTTTTATGCACTGGTATTCTTGGGAGGAAACCCGTTCCGTGTTACGGCGTGGTCCCTTGATTTACCTAACTTTAAAAATAAAGATTAACTGTTTTAGTTCTCACACCAGTCCCATGACTGACCTGGAGTTTATTGTTTTAACCTAAACTCTGGGTGCCCCTATTTTGACACGGGCAGCTAGTAGTTTTGGTTTTGCAGATTTATATTCACAGGATCCTGGTTTACAGCTGGAATGATATCCGGAAAGCTTTGTATCCGTATATCTCTTCTAGTTGTATATTGTAGTATTTTCCGCTGCTATGTATTTAAATGTAATTTAAATCTCTGATATTTCTGTGTAATATTCTTTTATACTCTGTATATTCTTGTAATCTGATGCATTGTTGTAATATACAATGAAATGTTCTTCTGCATGAGTTCTGCTGTGGCTTGTTCTCGAACTATCCGACGCTTTCCTTTACGGGGAAGTTACGGGTTTTTACATTTGGTATCAGAGCTTTGGTTTACAAAGCTCAGAGAACAAGGCACATTAGAACCATACGAAAGAATTCATCAGATATTGGATTAGCAATATCCAATGGAATGACTCGTTAGAGATAGGATCAGTAGTATCCTAGAACGGGTGTGAAGAGTATATTTTTCAAATGAAAACATTTTTGTTTTGAAAATTTAAATCAACTATTCGTATTTGATTATTTGTTTATATTGATTTTGGGCAATTCAGTATATAAAGAATTTGCATATACGCCTTGCAAACGTATATTCAAAGTTTTAATATACTGGATAGATATGGAATCACATTCTAGTCGCCCGGAGATGGTACTGATGATTGTCATGACATCATCCGTATTTATATTCGTGTTTCGAATGTGTGATTTTCTATATATTTCCATTTAGGCTGGTGTGAGAACCAAAACTTATATATAGTTAGAACACCTTGTTGTGATTTGGCATCAAAAATCTGATTTTTGTATATGTATCAAAATTATGAATTGGAAACTCTAATTCACTAATTGATTGATGTTTGTGTTGTTTGTTTATTTGGTTGATAATTTTGAACCAGTTAGCCTAATTGAACCAAATATTGGACTATATTGAAAATTGGTTGCATCTGCTTGCATATACATATATATCATTGAACAGGTCATAGCAAGGAGGCTAGAGCAGAGAATAAAATTTGTTTGCCCGACAAATAGGTACATGTTTACTACATAATTTCCTGTTTTGTTTGGGTGATGATGATTTTGTGAGCCTATTGGCTAGCCGCTTGGCTTTTTCTTTTTCTTTTTGAGATCTGAAGGACCGGGGAAGCTATTTGAAATTCCCCGATGCTCCCGGTGCAGGGGAGGTTATGGAGAAATTTTTCAAAAATTTAGGGTGTTAGCCAATTTTTTTGAAATTTTGAAAATTCTCATAAACTAAAGAGTTGGAGAATGGAAGCCAGATCGAGCGTGGAGTTAATTAATCAAACCACTTTCGAGTTTGTTCCTTTTAGGGGACGAAAAGTTTTAAGTGGGGGAGATTGTAACAACCCGAAAATCTGGGCCAGTTTAAAATTTTTAATTTGGCAATTTTAGCGAATTTTGAATATTTAAAATGAATTATTTTAAATAATATCGACGAGAAATTTATTTTGAATATAAATCGAACGTATATATTATACGCGTCGTCGTTAGAATAGAAATATTTATATATAATTATAAATAGGATTGAAAATGGCGCGGTAGTTCGATAATTCGATTTCAAACTTCAATTGAATGTACCGGGTGCAAAACAATCCGGATTTTAGTGAAACCAAAAATAATGGGATCTAATTGATAATATCTTTCCAACGAATCCGACAAATCGAAATTTCATAGCGGGAATCTAAAGATATGTCCAGTTGAAAATTCTGAATAGTCGCTATGGAATTCAGGCCCTTAAAAATGGACGTTTTGCAAACGACCTCGGATTTCGACGAAGCCAGTTTTGTTGGGTCCGTGATGTCGAGTTATTGCTAGGTTTCAAATTTCGTAATTTTTCGAATCAATATGTGAGCGTGGCATAGGAAAACGCGTTTGACCAGTTTCAGTTGATTTTAATCGACTGGAAATTGGCCATTTTTCTAACGGTCTCAGAATTCGATGAAACTAGTTTTGTTAGGACCGTATCGTCAATACGAAGCTAGAAAATATTTTTCTGGAATTTTTCTAGTTAGTATGTGACCCCGGTAATTTGAAATGTACGTTTAAAATTCAATATAGTGATTTAAATGAAAATTCAAAAGGAAACTGATTGTAACGATCAAATCAGCTAGCGATACATATCCCAGTGTGTTCGGAATGGGGGTATAACGCTATGGACGACAGGCGGTGGACCTCGTTTCGAGGTCGTATGTAAAAGGCAACCTTTTTACAAATTAAATAAAAAAAAATATTATTTTAATTTCCTTTTCCCTCCCTTTATCTTCATTGCCCCCCCCCCGATTTCATTTAATCAGAACATAAGAAAAAAAAATGAAAACCTAAACTAATCGAAGCCGCCCTCCGTTCAGCCTCCCCCGTTTGAACCGCCGACCGCCACCAGGAACCCCCCCTCCATAGATCGAAGCATCGCCGCGCCCCCCTGGAAGCCTCGAGCCCTCGCGAAGACGTCGCGCCACCCCCCCCCCCCCCCCCCGTTGAAGCGCCTCCCTCGTTCGAAGCCCTAGCGCCGCCGCACCTCCCTGAACCGCCGACCGCCACCAGAAAACCCCCCCCCCCCCCTTCGCAGGTACGTTATTTATTTTATTTCATTTTTATTTTTTTTAATTTTTTTTTAATAAAAAAAAAATTCGATTTTTAAATAGAGAACAAAAACTGATTTATTTATAAAGTTAAAACTGATTTTCTTTAATAGTTAAAACTGATTTATTTATAAGAATTAAAACTGAAATGTTTTAAAGAAGAAAAACTGAAATGTTTTAAAAAGTATTTTAAAACTGAAATGATTTTTAAAAGTATATTAAAACTGAATTTTAAAGTATATTAAAACTGAATTTTAAAGTATTTTAAAACTGGATTTTTAAAAAAGTATAAAACTGAAATGATTTTTTTTAAGTATAAAGCCAGATTTTATAAAAGAAAAAAAAAACTGATTTTGTTTTTAAAAATAAAAACTGATTTAGTTTTAAAGGTAAAAGCTTTAAATAGGAAGAAAGGTTTGAACTTTCAAGTCGAAGTAAAAATCATATTTTTAAACATTGAAAGTCGAAGTAAAAATCATATTTTTAAATATTGAAAGTCGAAGTAAAAATCATATTTTTAAATATTGAAAGTCGAAGTAAAAATCATATTTTTAAATATTGAAAGTCGAAGTAAAAATCATATTTTTAAATATTGAAAGTCAAAGTAAAAATCATATTTTTATAGGTTGAAAGCAAAAGTAAAAATCATATTTTTATATGTGAAAGCAAAAGTAAAAATCATGTTTTTATATGTGAAAGCAAAAGAAAAAATCATATTTTTTATATTTGAAAGCAAAAATAAAAATCATATTTTTATATATTGAATAGCGTAGTAAAAATTCTATTTTTACATATGCAGAGAATACGGGTGAAAGCGACAAATGGACGAAGACTTCTGTAAAGGAAGAGCCGTGGAGCTAGGATAGCTAAATGTGAGAATTTCTCACCTTTCAAGTTTATTTTCTAGTTATATATATATATATATACTAGGATGCAGACGGTGCTTAGTAGCACCCGACACAATCGTCCACAGACCATGGACTTGTTTGTTTGGTTGCATAGATTAGTTGGATGATTTGATTTTAAATTGAATTGTTTGGAGAGATGAATAGATTTGATTGATGGGTGAATGGCGTGGGCCTTCACTAGTCCGGGGATAAGGCTAGGCCTTGTCCCGTTTCTAGTATCGTGCCGTTATGCCGCCGAAATTTTCTGAAATAAGTTAGAAAAATAAAAATATCATTTTATTTAAAGAATGAACTGAATAGAAATTCATATGTTGGAATAAAATGTTTTATCGTTAAAAATATAATTTTTAACGTGAATGTGAATAAATAAAATATTCATTTACAAACCAGACGGTTTGTTTATGTACACCTATTTGAATGACATTGATTGGGACGATAAATTTTACACATCGCCCAACTGCACAAATAAAATATGCGTTTGGTTGTTTGAAACCCCACACGGGTGTTAGGATGAAATATGCAGTTCACTCATCCTGATTGATTAAACATGTCGATCGATTGATTGACAGGCTGTTATAAGCGTTAGATATCTATATTTGATGCTTATACAGTGTAGTGCACTTTGGTTGATGGTTGATTATTTTTCAATGCTATTATATGTGTGTAATGCATGAAAATCCATATAATTAACTTTATATGGTAATTGATTGGGCCTCATTCCAATTTGAAAAATAAAGAATATTATGAAATAAAAGTTCATGTGTTGACAGTTTCATCCGTTGAGATTGGTCATGTGTTGAACGAAATATTTTAATATTAAAATTTACATCTTTATCGATATAAAATAAAAGTTCATGTGTTGACAGTTTCATCCATTGAGATTGGTCATGTGTTGAACGAAATATTTTAATATTAAAATTTACATCTTTATCAATATAAAATAAAAGTTCATGTGTTGACAGTTTCATCCATTGAGATTGGTCATGTGTTGAACGAAATATTTTTGATAATAACAACTATTTTGAAAAAGGAATATTTGAAATAGAATATTTGAAAATAGAAATTTATGAAGCCGTGTTGATTAGATTGACGCCATTTTGACGTGAACGATATTTATATCGATTTTAAAGCGATTTCGAAATGAATTGAATTGAAAACGAATTCAAAGTGAATTGAATTGAAAACGATTTCGAAATGAATTGAATTGAAAACGAATTCAAAGTGAATTGAATTGAAAGCGATTTCGAAATGAATTGAATTGAAAACGAATTCAAAGTGAATTGAATTGAAAGCGATTTCGAAATAAATTGAATTGAAAACGAATTCAAAGTGAATTGAATTGAAAGCGATTTCGAAATAAATTGAATTGAAAACGAATTCAAAGTGAATTGAATTGAAAGCGATTTCGAAATAAATTGAATTGAAAACGAATTCAAAATGAATTGAATATAAAACGAATTCAAATGGAATTGAAAGCGAATTGAAATGAATTCAAATTGAATTGAAATTTGAATTGAATAGAAAGGAATTTTAAAACGAATTTATAAAGAAAAATTCAATTTTGATTTGAATTGAAATGGAAGTTGAAATAGCTTTTGAAACGATTTTAAAACTATTTATATAATTCGTTTTAAATAGGAATCGACGAAGTATATATTATATATATAATATAATGGCCTGAATAGAACGCGCCGCGCCGCGGCAGTTCGTGAATTTCGACCATTTATTTCAAACGGACATTACGGGAGATCCGACCGTCGGATTCTCCTAAAACCGGAACCGTTGGGTTCGTATCGAAAAGAGCTTTCTAATGAATGTTAGGAATTTGAAATCTAACGGTTGGATTTGGAATTATGTCCAAATCAAATTCGAAAAAGGTCGCTGTAAGTGCAGTTCGATGGCCGTTGATGGAAATCGACTGTACGGGCCTTGATAAAATTATTAAAAATAGTAATAATTTGTGTAAAATCATAAGAAATGATTTGTGAAAGTTTGGGATGAAAAACTCCATATTTGAAAAGATAAAAGTAGATTTTTATCGAAATGAACTAGTTTTGAACTAGAAATATAATTCTATTTATTTTTAAATAAATAAATTGAATTCGAAAAGGGTTTTAAAAATAACCAGAATATCCAATGATTGCATTGGAGTGGATTTGAATCGAAATTGTCTTCGGAATATTTCGATGTTGGAATTCGTGATTATACAGGTGTTGTTATGGAAATTTGAAAGATATATTTGTATCGTTATTTCCAATACGACATTTGTTAATCGTAGGATTTGATATTGAATATAAGCCGGGATATTTTCTATTCAGAGCCTTATATTGAATATCAAATGTGATTTGGGTTTGTCGTGAATGGTGTCTTCACTAACACTGTTCTTGAACCCAGTTGAGAAAAGATTAAATCTTTTTATTTAGATTTAATGAAGTGTACCAATTAAATAATATTTAATTGGAATTGAATCGATATTGATTTTTGGGTTTATCGTGGACAGTGTTTTAAATAACACTCGTTCTTTAACCCGATCATCGATGAAATGTGATTTTGGGTTGTCGTGAACGGTATCTTCAATAATACAGTTCTTAGACCTAAAGGAGTTAATAAAATCAGAAACTAACTGGAGATTAGTTAAGTTGAATAGTTTCCGAGGTATTGATCTGATGTTGGTTTCGGCCTTCGGGATTAATACTTAGCGAATTGCTCACTTGCTAATTTACAATTAGGGACTGATTGAAATGTGTTGTGATTTTGGGTTTATCGTGAACCGTGTTTTAAATGACACTGATTCTTTAACCCAGTCACAGATTAAAACTAAGTGGAGTTTTAATGAATCTTTAATTAGATTGAAATGATCGAAATGGAGTATCACCAGTTTTGCTCCAGGCGATAGTTAAATCTTTAATTAGATTTGAACGTGAAATGGTAATTGAATTTACCGATAACACCGTGGTGTTAGATATGAAGTATAACCAGTTTTACTTCATGGGATGAATAGGTTGGGATTGGGAAATTAAAACAAATGATTACTTCGGTAAGGTTCGCTAATCCCGACTAGTTTGAATTGATATTCAAAAATGGATTAAAGAATAAATTCAAGAAATTTATCTTGGATAAAATTAATGGGAACTTTTCCCTATGAATGTGAAATTTAGAAACTAACTGTCGGTTGGCCAAGCGGAATGGCTTTCTGGATATTGATCTGATGTTGGTTTCGGCCTTCGGGGTTAATATTTGGGGAATTATTCTCTTGATTAATTTACGGTTAGTGACTAATGAATTGGAATGAGGCGTATGTTGTGTTTGTGTAACACTTTTTAATATATACGCGAGTTATTCGGAAAGACCGGGTTTATCCCATTCGGAATAACTGATACGACGATAAGTCGAAGATGAAGACGGTGGTCGAAGACCAGAAGTCTTCATGTCGTTTGGGTGATAACTGATGATCTTGATTGGGCTGTACACCCAAGAAGATGGAAACAGTTAGTGATCGTCCAGACGTACTTGGAGATCGATGGATATGCGGGGTACTAGGTGCCTCCGGTTTCGTTCAGACCCAGGACGGACTTGTAAATGGACTGTGTGTCTGACATCGGATTTCATTCTGTGTGACTGATATCGGTTGCATAGGATGGTTTGCCTGTGTGGCATGCTAAGATGCAAATGATCAAGGCTTCTGTTGAAAAGCAAAGTCTTGTGGTGATGATCAAAGCACGGCCTTTGTGGCGTAGCTTTGTGTAACGTTTACCTCGCGTGTTTCACACCCGGTATGAACCAAAAACGGGAGAGGACGTCAGGGAGGGCATGCGTTTCTTCCTAGCTAGGAGTGGCGTCAGTGGTTTTACACGCCCTGACGAGTTTGACTTATGTGGTTGTTGTTGTTGCGAGGCGCCTCGGATTGATCGGTCGTTCTCGAACCGATGGAGTCATTTAGTTGGCTCGTTTACGCCCCAAAGGGCGGGGAAACGTAGTGTTCAGGCATTTTAATCCACATCGGTGGACCGGCCCTGACGATCCAAGGGTCGATGCGCTCTGACCCTGTGGCTCGGGCTAGGCAGTCACGAAAACGGTTGAGGACTATCTTTTGCCTCGGTTCATAGACGGAAATCCAATTTCCAAATACGTGACTTTGCGGTTTTATTTGTAAACCTATATATGGCGACATAGTGGCATGGGACGCTCATGTCGCCTATGATTGATACTTATGATTTGAAGTTGTTTTATACACTATGCACTTATAATAGTATCAAATGATTTGTTTTAAACGTATCAAGCATTCTTTGGCTGTTATAAGGGAAAACCCTATCCCCCGGCTTGCGTTTGCATTGTGTGATAGGACCTGGGTCTTATAACAGCTTCATTTTTCTTTATTTAGCATTGCGCTGTTGTTTTATGCACTGGTATTCTTGGGAGGAAACCCGTTCCGTGTTACGGCGTGGTCCCTTGATTTACCTAACTTTAAAAATAAAGATTAACTGTTTTAGTTCTCACACCAGTCCCATGACTGACCTGGAGTTTATTGTTTTAACCTAAACTCTGGGTGCCCCTATTTTGACACGGGCAGCTAGTAGTTTTGGTTTTGCAGATTTATATTCACAGGATCCTGGTTTACAGCTGGAATGATATCCGGAAAGCTTTGTATCCGTATATCTCTTCTATTTGTATATTGTAGTATTTTCCGCTGCTATGTATTTAAATGTAATTTAAATCTCTGATATTTCTGTGTAATATTCTTTTATACTCTGTATATTCTTGTAATCTGATGCATTGTTGTAATATACAATGAAATGTTCTTCTGCATGAGTTCTGCTGTGGCTTGTTCTCGAACTATCCGACGCTTTCCTTTACGGGGAAGTTACGGGTTTTTACATCGTTCCAGCTGTAAACCAGGATCCTGTGGATATAATCTGCAAAACCAAAACTACTAGCTTCCCGTGTCGAAAATAGGGGCACCCAGAGTTTAGGTTAAAACAATAAACTCTAGGTTAGTCATGTGACTGGTGTGAGAACTAAAACAGTTATTAATCTTTATTCTAAAGTTAGGTAAATCAAGGGACCACGCCGTATAATACGGAACGGGTTTCCTCCCAAGAATACCAGTGCATGAAACAACAACGCAATGCTAAATAAAGAACAATGAAGCTATTATAAGACCCAGGTCCCATCACACAATGCAACACAAACCAGAGGATAGGGTTTTACCTTATAATAGCCAAAGCATGCTTGATACGTTTAAAACAATTCATTTGATACTATAGTAAGTGTATAGTGTTAAAACAATTTCAATCATAAGTATCAATCATAGACGGCATGAATGCCCCATACCACTATGTTGCCATACTAGTTCTACAATTAAAACCGCAAAATCACGTATTTGGAAGTTGGCTTTCCATCTGCGAACCGAGGCAAAAGATAGTCCTCTACCGATTCGAGACAATCTAGCCCATGTCTCAAGACCCAGACTCAGGTGGGCCCTTGGAGCGACAGGGCCGGTCCACCGATGTGGATTAAAATTCCTGAACTCTGCGTTTCCCCGCCCTTTGGGGCGTAAGTCTGGTCCGTCTGCCGACCAGAATGCATCGGCCGAAACCGATATAACCAAGGCGCCTCGCAACAGCAACAACCACACAGGTGAAAAGTATATAAATGTCAGGGCTGGTAGGTCACTGACACCACCCTAGCTAGAAGAAAACTGTGATAACCCCAAACTTCCACGGAATGAAAGTAAGAGGTGATCATTTGGAATACAACATAAATACAATAATACAAATCACAGAAACAACATAGCATAGGAAATTCATAGAGTAACAACATCATAGCAGCGGAAATATAATGTCATCAACCACAAAAAGTCCACAGTCACATAATTCTAAATTATTACATCAAGTTTCCGCAAAGTGGAATAAGTTTCAACTTCAAAATAGAACAACATGAAATAAAATAAGTTTGATGTCTGAAAAAGAAAAGATGGATAAAGGAAATAAATGATTAGATGATCTTCATTTCTCCAAGTCATCACTTCAACTAAGCAACACCAAGAAAGCTCCAAAGACAGCAACGCCAAAATAGCAACTCCAAAGGAAAGAATGAACCTGTTTACTTGGCTGCCTGTGTAGAAAGAAGGGCACCCGAGTTTGCAAAAAGGTGAAACAAACTACAGGTCAGTCGTGGGACTGGTGTGAGAATTCTTAACTAAATTAACTACTAGTAATAAGGCAAATCCAAAAGACCACGCCGCTAACGCGGAACGGGTTTACTCTAATGGATAGTCGTGCATAATTTAAAGTGTCATAACAACGATAAATTAAACATAAAACAACGCAATGCTTTTGGAAAAATGAAATCACCATAAGACTCAAGTCCCATCACACAATGCAACGCACACCAGAGGATAGAGTTTTACCTTATGGTGATTAAACATGCTAAATACGGTAAATACGAATCTAATATTGTTATTAGTGTATATGAAAACATTTCAAAATAAATGTATAAATCCTAGGAAGCATAGATAGCATACTACTATGCCTCCATACTAGTAATACAATCAAATTCGTTGGGTCGTATTTGGATTTTGGTTTCCATCTTGAGTCAAGGCTAGGGAGGAGCTCCTTACCGATTCGAGACACTCTAGCTAATGTCTCAAGATCCCCCGCAGTGAACCCTTGGATCCTGCAGGGCCGGTCCACACATACAGCTTCGTGGATTGGCAATTCCTGAACACACGTTTCCCGGTCCTATAGGACCTATCCGAGGCACCTCATTCCATCATCCACATAAGTAAATATCGGTCAGTTTAAGCACCGACACCACTTTTAGCTAGAAAGAAACGTGTTGCTCTCCCTGCGTTCCCTTCTCCCGTTTTAGACTCCGCTGGTGTGTGAGGCTCGTGAAGTCACGCTGTACACAAAGCTATGCCTAAACAGGCTATGCTTTGATCGGCCCACAAGGCCTGCTTTTCAACAAAACCTTGATCATATGCATCTTAGCATGCCACATCATCACTCCATATCGTACTACCAATCCTTTAAAGAAATATATGAACGGGTGTTAAGAAAAAGAATAAATTCCCTGCCACCAAACATCCATACCTTCGACAAAAGATCAATAACATGATATTTGATAGAGTATGCTATCAGACACACAATCCATTTATTTGCTTATGCTTTGGGTCTGAGCGAAAGCCAAACCCGTGAAATCAACACGTACGTCCGGGCAATGACCGTGACCATTGAATTGGGAGCAAGTCAATTCAGGATCTCGATCGCTGTCCATTCGAGGGAAGATTTACGGTCTTCATACGCCAACTTCATACTTCCATTTACGTCGCTTGATTATTTGGAATGAGAGAATTCGGACTTTCCAAACAATCCTTGCATATACATATATATATTGAAAATCATTCTTATTCGTTAATAATATTATTTTTATTAACGATTCATTCCTATTTTAATTATTTAAAAATAATTAAATTTTTATATAACGACGTCTGGAGTCAATAGGTGACTATAGCGCTGCATTCAACCAATTTTGATTTTTATATTTTTCAGAATCTGACCGTAGGATCTTAACGTAATATATATTGTTGGAAAGATTTTTCCAAGACGGTTCTAACGGTTTCAGTTTCAAGAAAATCCGGCGGTCGGGTCTTCTTGAATAGTCATTTAAAGGTACGATTTCAAAATGCGAACTACCACGCCCCATTCGTTTAATTTTAATTATATATATATATATATATAATCATTGAATCATAATAACGTCGTTTGATTAAAACAACGCTCTACACAATTATCGATACTCAATGAATTTTAATTCATTTGAAAATGAAGATAAAATTACCGCATCGCAAATTCTTTCTTTTACTTACATTGAAAATGTAAACACCATCCTTTTTATTTACATAAGAATGTAAATTCAACTCTTATGCCAATTCCCTTTCTTTTATTTACAAGTAACACAAATGTAAATTTTGATACATTAAAAATCCTACTTTTTAAATCACATATACAAATGTAGATTTCAACTCCAATGTACATTCTCAACTTACATATAAAAATGTAATTTTAATTACAATGCAATCTCTACTTCCTATTTACATTGTAAAAATATGGTTTCTAATTACAGTGCAAGCACTACTTCTAATTCACATTGTAAAAATATATTTTTTAATTACAATGCAAACACTACTTCTAATTTACATTGTAAAAATATAATTTTATCATACGGTGTAATTCCCTATATAATTTACATATAAAAATGTAAATTTTAACATACAATATAATTTCACTTTATAATTTACATATAAAAATGTAAATTTTGACATACGATGAACTTCACCTTTTAATTACAAAGAAAAATGTAAATTTTAACATACGGTATAATTTCACTTTATAATTTACATATAAAAATGTAAATTTTGACATACGATGAATTTCACCTTTTAATTACAAAGAAAAATGTAAATTTTAACATACGGTATAATTTCACTTTACAATTTACATATAAAAATGTAAATTTATATTCCATGTCACATTCTTATTTTATTTACATTTAATAAAATGTAAACTTTCATTCTTGTCGCATTCTTATTTTATTTACATTAAATAAAATGTAAACTTTCATTACGGTGAATATTTCTATATTATTTACATTAACAAAAATGTAAATTTTTATTACGGTGAAAATTCCTACCTTATATTTCATTATGAAAAAATCCTATCCTTTATATTTTTCAATGAAACATATCTTTTAACTTTTAATATAAAAATTTCATCTTTCATTCACAATGTAAAATTCATTCTTAAATTACAATGTAATTTTTTTTCCTTTAATTACAATGTAACTTTCATCATTTAATGTTCACGTGAAAAATTTCATCGTTTCATATTTTCATGAAAGTTTGCATCTTTAACATTTCAATTAAAGATTTAATCTTTAATAATTTAAACCAAAAATTCAACCTTTAATAATTTTCATTATCGTATTTCATGTCAAATCCCATAACAACAACATCCAAACAAACCAACATGATCAAATCCAATAATTAACCTCAAGGCAATTTACAAGATGAGGTTTAACTTGGCATATGGCAAATCAACAAGGCAGGATTAAATAAATTAACACATAATTAATTCTAATTAATCAATAAATTCATATTTAACGATAAAATTTCAGATTTAATATCATGTCATTATAGGCAATTCAGATTCAATATCATACGGTATGAACATTTCAGATCCATGCTTTAGATATCATGTCAAATTAGATCTACTATTAATAATCATGGAAATAATAATTAAATAAATTAAATTAAATTAAAAATAAATTCTCACAGTTGTCAGATCTGAGGAGAAGACTCGAGTTCGATCAGATTTGGTGTTCGAATTCAAATTGATTTCGGATCTGGAATGATTCAAATTCAAATTCATATGAAAAATCAAAATTCAGCCTTTAACAACTGACACAGCGACGCTACAAAGCATGACAAAAATCTGAAATGAATAATACCTTAGAACCTAACTTGTTCAAATCCTTGATCTGATTTTTCTCTTAATTTGTTGTATGGTTTCAGGAATTAACGAGTTGACGTCATACGACTAGGAGAAGGGGAGGTGCGCCATGACTCGGGGTTGGTGCGGTGGTGGATGGCGGCCGGAAAAAGGGTGCGTGCGGGCAGGGTTCTCAGCGATGGTGGCGGCGCTACGGTAGTCGAGGAGAGGTGAGGTTGGTCGGAGATGGTAGAGCAGGAGGAGATCTACAAATAATGTAACTGGAGGGTGGTGTGAAAGTTAGTGGATTGGGAGGAATCAGAGTTTTAAAATTTGAAGGGAAATGGGTTTATGCGGCGGCTTCAGGAACAGGAAGAAGAAGGTACTGTAGCGCGTATATATACGTGTATTTCTAGGGTATTTTTATTTAATTAATTAAATCCGAAAATTAGAGTTTTCACATACGATCTCCAAACGGACCCCAACGACTGTTGAACATAACGTTTTGACGTCTTCTGAACGCGATGGCGCTAGTGCCGAAGTCCAATTCCAAAGTTAACAGTATGTTTACTTTATTTTTAAAATAAATCTTTAGTATTAAATTTGGACGTACTTGTTAATTCCACCAGGGCCACATACTAACTCAGAAAAATCCAGAAAAATTATTTCTGGCTTTATTTTGATGATACGATCCAAACATTCTGAGCCTGTTTGAAAAATGGCTATTTTTCAGTCGATCGAAATTGATTGTAATTTACCGAACACATATCTCTCCGCCACGGTCACAGATTAATATGAAAAATTCTAGAAAATTCAACTTAACCATTGTTTGACATTCCGGTTCCAACGAAAGTGGTTTCGTCGAATTCTGAGGTCGTTTGAAAAATGACTATTTTTAACTGCTTATAAATTATTTAAAATTAAAACTTTTAAATCCGAACTCAATTTTCAGCAAAATTTCTTAAAAAAAAAGTTCAAACTGGTTCAGATTTTTGGGTTGTTACAATCTCCCCCCTTAAGAACTTTTCGTCCTCGAAAAGGAAAAAGAAAACTGAAGAGTAGGAACCTACACATAGAATACTGAAATGATTAAGCGTACCTCAAAACAAAATCTAATCTGAGATATCCACTCTGCATTTGGGATAGGCTTGTTTGATACTCTCCTCGGTTTCCCAAGTGCAGTCTCTAGGATCACTGCTCCATTGCACTTTGACTAGGTTGATCTTCTTATTTCTAAGCTCCCTAGTTTCCTTGCCAATGATTTTCAATGGTTCTCTCCTCACTGCTAGGCTTGGGGTAATTTCCAAATCTTGTTGTGCAGCTTCCTCCACAACTAGATCTGGATCATGGACATGCCTTCGAAGTTGAGATACATGGAATACATCATGCACTCAAGGCAACTAGTCGGGAATCTTAATTCTGTAAGCCAGGGTGCCAATCTTTTCAAGAATAGGGAAGGGGTCGATGAATTTAGGTGCTAATTTCCCTATCTTTCCAAAACGGATTACACCTCGCATTGGAGCAACTTTCAAATAGACATAGTCACCCACTTCAAAAGCTAGCTCTCGCCTTCTTACATCTGCATAGCTCTTCTGTCTACTTTGGGCAGCCAATAGTCGCTTCTTAATAAAATCAACCTTGTCTGAAGCTTCTCTGACCATGTCTGGACCCAAAACAAGACGATTCCCTTTTTCAACCCAACTGGCTGGCGATCTACATGGCCTATCATATAAGGCTTCAAATGGGGACATTTTCAAACTTGCTTGATAGCTATTGTTATATGAAAATTCAACTAAATGCAAGTAATCCTCCCAAGAACCTCCATAATCAAGTATGCAAGCTCGCAATAAATCCTCAAGAATGCGATTCACCCTCTCAGTTTGGCCATCTGTCTGAGGATGGTATGCGGTACTAAGATTTAACTTCATTCCCAACTCATTTTGGAATGCTTCCCAAAATTTGCTAGCAAAAATAGGATCACGGTCACTAACAATGCACTTAGGAACTCTGTTAAAACAAAGGATTATTCTTTTATCATCAAATTAGAAATGAGAAATTTTTCATAATGATGAAAAGGAAAGATTTAGTTTAATTACCCATGTAGCCTGACGATTTCCTTGAAATAAATCTACGCCAGATTTTGAGCAGTCCTAGAGGACTTGACAGGTATGAAATGAGCGGTCTTGGTGAAGCGATCCACGATTACCCATATGTTGTCATTTCCTTTCCTAGTACGAGGCAGACCATCTATAAAATCCATGGAGATTTGGTCCCACTTTCCATCTGGAACCTCCAATGGTTGCAACAATCCCGCAGGCTTTTGTTGATCACTTTTAACCTGTTGGCATGTAGGACATCTACTCACATAAATGGTTATATCTCTCTTCATATTTTTCCACCAAAACGTGTGCTTTAGGTCTTGATACATCTTGCTCAAGCCAGGGTGGATGCAAAGCTTTGATTTGTGCCCTTCATCCAAAACTCCCCTTATGAGTTCTGGGATACTTGGAACACAGATCCGCCCTTGCAATCTAAGGACTCCCCTTTGATCTATTTGGAAGCTCGTGCTTTCACCTTCTTGAATACTCTTAATCATTCTTTGAATAAATTTATCCTCCTTTTGAAGAGCAGAAATTTTATCAATCAGAGAAGGAGTAATGATGAGGCTTGCAACAATGACATCCTTTCTACTAAGTGCGTCCGCCACAACATTGGCTTTTCCCGGCGTATATAAGATGTCGAGATCGTATGCCGCCAGAAATTCTAGCCACCGTTGCTGCTTTAAATTCAAATCCTTTTGATCAAAGAGATATTTCAAAGATTGATGGTCGGTGAATAATTCAAATTTCTCGCCCAAAAGGTAATGTCTCCAAATTTTCAGAGCAAAAACTACAGCCAACAACTCTAAGTCATGGACACGATAATTTTTCTCATGCGGCTTTAATTGACGGCTCGCATATGCAACAACCCTATCCCTTTGCATCAGTAATGTTCCAAGACCACCAGTTTGAGAGGCATCCGTATAAACTTTTAAGTCTTGGTTGCCATCGATGATGGTTAGTACGGGCGCAGTGGTTAAACTCACTTTTAGCTTTTGGAATGTCTCCTCACAATCCGACGTCCAATTGAACTTGGTATGCTTCTTGGTGAGCTTTGTTAATGGGCTAGACAGCTTGGCGAAATCTTTGACAAATTTCCTGTAATACCCGGCCAATCCTAGGAAGCTTCTTACTTCAGTGGGTGTACTGGGTTGCTTCCAATCTCGAATGGCGGCAATTTTACTTGGGTCAACAACAATTCCTTCTTTTGACACAATATGGCCTAAGAATTTTACTTCCTCCTGCCAAAATGTGCATTTGGAAAATTTTGCTTTTAGAACATTTCTACGCAGGATTTCCAACACCTCCCTTAGATGTTCTTCGTGCTCCTCCTTTGTTTTTGAATAAATTAAAATATCATCAATGAAGACTAGGACGAATTTATTCAGGACTTCACGGAAGACCCTATTCATCAAGTCAACAAAGTAGGCTGGAGCATTGCATAGACCGAACGACATCACTAACCATTCGCAGAATATGTCAGGATCTCTGAAGGCGGTCAAAGGTATGCATTCTTCGGCTATGCGGAGTTGATGGAAACCTGTGGCTATGTCCATCTTTGAAAACACTTTGGCTCCCTTTAATTGGTCCATTAAATCATCTATGCGAGGCAAGGGGTATTTGTTTTTCAATGTTTGTTTGTTAAGATCGCGGTAATCAACACAGAGTCTTAGAGTACCGTCGGATTTGGGGACAAACACCACAGCTGCACCCCAATTAGAAAAGCTAGGTCGGATGAGTCCCTTCCACAGAAGCTGCTTAGTTTGGGTTTGCAATTCTTCCTTTTCTTTAGGAGTCATCCTTCTGATAGCATGAACTACAGGTCTTGCATTAGGAACAAGATCAATCCTGAAATCAATTTCCCTTCGCGGGGGTAGGCTGTTCACTTCTTCAAATACATCCGCGTAATCTTTGACCACGTGAATATTTTCTAAAGAAATAGGAGTGATCTCAAGAGAAGACCAGAATTCCTTTCTATCAGGTTTTTTAGCCGTGACAAGGTATAGAAATAACATCTCCAAATTTCGTTTTGATTTCAACTATTCTCTCTGCACATCTTACTTTGGCCTCAAATTTTGTTAGCCAATCAAGACCAAGGATGATATCAAACTCGGAAAAATTCATAATGGTTAAGTCAAAAGGGAACCGAAAGTAAGAGTAAGAAATAGGCACCCTACAGTATAAATCAAGAGCGATAGAACCTCCTACAGGATTATGAACATTAATTGGCTCTTTAAGACATCTTTGTTTTAATTTCAATTTCTTAACTGTGTTGCTCGAGATAAAACTTCTTGATGCACCCGTATCAAACAAAGCAGTGACAAGAATGTTTTTAGCAGAAATGATACCATCTAAAACATCAGGCTTACCTGCTCCTTCGGAAGAAGTATAGGCGAAAGAAGATGGGGCACTTGCCCCATCATACAAATGTGCAATCTGCGCTCCTTTCAACAATGGACAATTAGGCTTGATATGGCCCTTCTTGTGGCAGTTATAGCATTCCTTAGTGTCGTCACTTCTGGCCTTCTTCGGATTTCTGCAGTCCTTGCAGTAATGTCCAAACTTCTGGCAGTTGTAGCATTGCTCCTTTGACTTATCATGGGTTTTAGCAGCTCTAGAACTGCTTCCTTCAGTCTTCTTCTCGGATTGTTTCCTTTTATTGGCCAAGCTCCTTTCTCTATCTTGTTGGGAATTCTTCCTATCATTCTCCTCATATCGACAAGCAAACTCAACCAGCCTATTGAAAGAGAGGTCGATGTGGGCAGTGGCTCTATCAATATATTTCCTTGCAAGCCCATTTATGAACCTCTTATTCTTCTGAAAGTCATCCTGAATCAATTCAGGGGCATAGGGGAGAGGTCTTCAAATCTTCGTACATATTCTGAAATGGTCTTGTCGCCTTGCTTCAGATTGGCAAACTCGTCATGCAGTCTTTCAACCTCCTGTCTTGGAATGTATTTGTCATTGAAAAGCTCCTTAAACCTTGTCCAAGTCATATTATCCGCAATCCCTCCAACCGTGACTGTGTCCTACCAGTTTTGAGCTTCCTCCTGTAACAGCCATGAAGCCACTAATCTTTTCCTATGATCCTCCAACTCTAATCCTCCAAAAATCTTTTCGCAGTTCCTTAGCCAAGCTTGAGCTTGTGTCACAGTCTCAGTACCCTTGAATGGCACTCCTCCTAGGTTTTTGAACTTCTTCGCCACTTTATCCAAATCAAAGGGTTGGGGTGGTGGTGCTTGTTGGACAGTCGGCTCCTCCATTTCGGTATTATTCTGCCTTCTTCTAGCTCTAGCGGCTCTAGCAGCTGCGGTACTCATGTCTAGTTAGTTCTGTACGAACAAGGAAAGAGTCAGAACAACTATAATGGTGATTTGAAGAAATGATAAAGATAAAAGGACGGATGAATAGATGATGATAGAATGACTGGCTATTATGTATTCACATGAAATGTTCGCCATAGAATATTATGATTCTATGTAAACGAATTATCATAAATATGTTATATTCCAAAGCTAAGTTTAACCAAAGCTCTGATACCAACTGTGATAACCCCAAACTTCCACGGAATGAAAGTAAGAGATGATCATTTGGAATACAACATAAATACAATAATACAAATCACAGAAACAACATAGCATAGGAAATTCATAGAGTAACAACATCATAGCAGCGGAAATATAATGTCATCAACCACAGAAAGTCCACAGTCGCATAATTCTAAATTATTACATCAAGTTTCAGCAAAGTGGAATAAGTTTCAACTTCAAAATAGAACCACATGAAATAAAATAAGTTTGATGTCTGAAAAAGAAAAGATGAAAAAAGGAAATAAATGATTAGATGGTCTTCATTTCTCCAAGTCATCACCTCAACTAAGCAACACCAAGAAAGCTCCAAAGACAGCAACGCCAAAATAGCAACTCCAAAGGAAAGAATGAACCTGTTTACTTGGCTGCCCGTGTAGAAAGAAGGGCACCCGAGTTTGCAAAAAGGTGAAACAAACTACAGCTCAGTCGTGGGACTGGTGTGAGAATTCTTAACTAAATTAACTACTAGTAATAAGGCAAATCCAAAAGACCACGCCGCTAACGCGGAACGGGTTTACTCTAATGGATTGCCGTGCATAATTTAAAGTGTCATAACAACGATAAATTAAACGTAAAACAACGCAATGCTTTTGGAAAAATGAAATCACCATAAGACTCAAGTCCCATCACACAA
The DNA here is from genome assembly GCA_030737875.1 of Allium sativum. NCBI lineage: Eukaryota > Viridiplantae > Streptophyta > Magnoliopsida > Asparagales > Amaryllidaceae > Allium > Allium sativum. The sequence goes on along the minus strand of CM060919.1, from coordinate 479,670,313 downwards.
TGCAACACACACCAGAGGATAGAGTTTTACCTTATGGTGATTAAACATGCTAAATACGGTAAATACGAATCTAATATTGTTATTAGTGTATATGAAAACATTTCAAAATAAATGTATAAATCCTAGGAAGCATAGATACCATACTACTATGCCTCCATACTAGTAATACAATCAAATTCGTTGGGTCGTATTTGGATTTTTGTTTCCATCTTGAGTCAAGGCTAGGGAGGAGCTCCTTACCGATTCGAGACACTCTAGCTAATGTCTCAGGATCCCCTAGAGTGAACCCTTGGATCCTGCAGGGCCGATCCACACATATAGCTTCGTGGATTGGCAATTCCTGAACACACGTGTCCCGGTCCTATAGGACCTATCCGAGGCACCTCATTCCATCATCCACATAAGTAAATATCAGTCAGTTTAAGCACCGACACCACTTCTAGCTAGAAAGAAACGTGCTACTCTCCCTGCGTTCCCTTCTCCCGTTTTAGACTCCGCCGGTGTGTGAGACTCGTGAAGTCACGCTATACACAGAGCTATGCCTAAACAGGCTATGCTTTGATCGTCCCACAAGGCCTGCTTTTCAACAAACCCTTGATCATATGCATCTTAGCATGTCACATCATCACTCCATATCGTACTACCAATCCTTTGAAGAAATATATGAACGGGTGTTAAGCAAAAGAATAAATTCCCTGCCACCAAACATCCATACCTTCGACAAAAGATCAATAACATGATATTTGATAGAGTATGTTGTCAGACACACAATCCATTTATTTGCTTATGCTCTGGGTCTGAGCGAAAGCCAAACCCGTGAAATCAACACGTACGTCAGGGCAATGACCGTGACCCTTGAATTGGGAGCAAGTCAATTCAGGATCTCGATCGTTGTCCATTCGAGGGAAGATTTACGGTCTTCATACGCCAACTTCATACTTCCATTTACGTCGCTTGATTATTTGGAATAAGAGAATTCGGACATCCCAAACAATCCTCGTATATACATATATATATTGAAAATCATTCTTATTCGTTAATAATATTATTTTTATTAACGATTCATTCCTATTTTAATTATTTAAAAATAATTAAATTTTTATATAACAACGTCTGGAGTCAATATGTGACTATGGTGCTGCATTCAACCAATTTTGATTTTTACATTTTTCGGAATCTAACCGTAGGATCTTAACATAATATATATTGTTGGAAAGATTTTTCCAAGACGGTTCTAACGGTTTCAGTTTCAAGAAAATCCGACGGTCGGATCTTCTTGAATAGTCATTTAAAGGTACGATTTCAAAATGCGAACTACCACGCCCCATTCGTTTAATTTTAATTATATTTATATATATGTAATCATTGAATCATAATAACGTCGTTTGATTAAAACAACGCTCTACACAATTATCGATACTCGATGAATTTTAATTCATTTGAAAATGAAGATAAAATTACTGCATCGCAAATTCTTTCTTTTACTTACATTGAAAATGTAAATACCATCCTTTTTATTTACATAAGAATGTAAATTCAACTCTTATGCCAATTCCCTTTTTTTTATTTACAAGTAACACAAATGTAAATTTTGATACATTAAAAATCCTACTTTTTAAATTACATATACAAATGTAGATTTCAACTCCAATGTACATTCTCAACTTACATATAAAAACGTAAGTTTAATTTCAATGCAATCTCTACTTCCTATTTACATTGTAAAACTATGGTTTCTAATTACAGTGCAAGCACTACTTCTAATTTACATTGTAAAAATATAATTTTTAATTACCATGCAAACAATACTTCTAATTTACATTGTAAAAATATAATTTTATCCTACGGTGTAATTCCCTATATAATTTACATATAAAAATGTAAATTTTAACATACAATATAATTTCACTTTATAATTTACATATAAAAATGTAAATTTTGACATACGATGAACTTCACCTTTTAATTACAAAGAAAAATTTAAATTTTAACATACGGTATAATTTCACTTTATAATTTACATATAAAAATGTAAATTTTGACATACGATGAACTTCACCTTTTAATTACAAAGAAAAATGTAAATTTTAACATACGGTATAATTTCACTTTATAATTTACATATAAAAATGTAAATTTATATTCCATGTCACATTCTTATTTTATTTATATTTAATAAAATGTAAACTTTCATTCTTGTCGCATTCTTATTTTATTTACATTAAATAAAATGTAAACTTTCATTATGGTGAATATTTCTATATTATTTACATTAACAAAAATGTAAATTTTCATTACGGTGAAAATTCCTACCTTATATTTCATTATGAAAAAATCCTATCCTTTATATTTTTCAATGAAACATATCTTTTAACTTTTAATATAAAAATTTCATCTTTCATTTACAATGTAAAATTCTTTCTTAAATTACAATGTAAATTTTTTTTTCTTTAATTACAATGTAAATTTCATCATTTAATGTTCACATGAAAAATTTCATCGTTTCATATTTTCATGAAAGTTTGCATCTTTAACATTTCAATTAAAGATTTAATCTTTAATAATTTAAACCAAAAATTCAACCTTTAATAATTTTCATTATCGTATTTCATGTCAAATCCCATAACAACAACATCCAAACAAACCAACATGATCAAATCCAATAATTAACCTCAAGGCAATTTACAAGATGAGGTTTAACTTGGCATATGGCAAATCAACAAGGCAGGATTAAATAAGTTAACACATAATTTATTCTAATTAATCAATCAGAAGTTCGGAGTATAAATCGAATGTAGATTATTCGAGAGAGAATTATTTATTGGAATTCGATTATATCGAATTTAGTAAAGTAGTTGTTTTTATCTTCCATTTTGAATCAAATTTAATTATTTAATTATTTAATTATTTACTTCTTGAAATTTATAAGTACAAGTTATATTTGGAAACAGCGATTATAACGTTGTCATTATAATAAATGTTTTGTAAATCTAAACAGTGATTTTAACGCTACCGTTATAATGAATGTTTTGTAAATCTAAACAGTGATCTTAACACTACCGTTATAGTAAATGTCTTATAAATCAAATATTTGGAAACGGAGATTATAATGCTACCGTTATAATCAATGTTTTTCGTAAATGAAGTGGATTCTTAGGTTGAATCGGAGAGTCGTGTAAGCAATGTTTGAGTTGAAGTTATGAGCTTTGACTATTTCAAAATTGAAATGTTGTTCAATTAAGGTCTGAGAGGTAATTATACCCCAACTTGATTGACTTCATGATTGATGGAGAAATGGTTAAGATTCGATAGTGAAGATTGGTTAGCAATATGGTTTGTTAATAAATGGTTAATGGTTTGAGTTATAATAACGATGTTTTATAACATCACGCTAATTTAAAGGATTTTGAAATGTTTCCCCATATAAAATGAGAGATACTTTCTATGCATAGAAAAGGAAATGAATTGGTCAACGAGGAATTAATAAATGGAATACGGAAATATTTTCCGATATTAATAAGGGATATTTTCCGAATATTGAAAATAAAGGTTCGTGAATATTTGGAAATGTTTTCTAACTGGAATAAGAGATAATTTCTCGAATAAAAAAAATTAGAATATTGGAAATGTTTTCCAAGAATCGAGGAAGATAATTGAATTTTGAACGAACCTAGAAGAGGGAAAATGGGAATTGGAAATGATAATATAATATGGAATTAATTTAAAAAGGAGCCAGTATTGTTTGATGGTTGATCGATAAAATTTCCATTTGGAAATAGGACCATTGATTGTATGGATGTTCCTTTGATAATTAAATCACCGACTATCAAAGTTTTGGTTTATTTTATACCTCCGTTGTCAATGCAGAGAGACCGGGATCATATTTAATATTTGAAAACCACTTCGTATTGGCATAAGCGTTACGAATCAACTTATGCTGAAGATAATTGCAGACGGAGTAAAGTGCAAGGGCTGTTCTGTTAATCCTAGGTAGAAATTGCCCAAGATGGATTGATGGGATAGTGCCTTCAATTTGTCCAGTCCCAGGACAACGTATATGGACGGATCTGACAATGTGGCATTCAAAGTAAATGGTGGCCAAATTTTCTGAAAGATAATCGTGACCTCAAGCTTCATCACCCAGGAAATGACAGAAATCGGGTAGGCAGCATGGCCATGTGGGTCATTCCCATCAGGGTTGTTATCACCTGATCTAGAGAAATTTCATTTGCTTCTTATTTAATTCGCTATTGTATGCTTTCGGTAACGGCTGCTGATCACAACCGTTGGTGATAATATGCTCGGTACACTGAAGTTAAATGAGCGGTCAGCCATGTGTGGGTCGGGTTGCAAGATGTTCTTGTTGAACCTAGTGTATTCCTCTCTAGAGATACACTATCAGAAGGTGGTTCCATACCTTGTCATGTTGGAAATCCAATCTCTTATAAGCGCCATGTGGTTTTCGATTTTATATTATATATGGAGCGTGAGATGCAAGCGTTCCACTAGATTCTATTTATTTGATGTAGACATTATTATAATATCACTGGATTTGATATCAAAAATATTTTTGGTTATCGTAAGGTGAAAACCATCCATGTTTATGTGTGGATCGGTCTTACGATTATCATTTCTTTCGAAAGGATTTTGAAAGTTAAACAAATGGTTGGAGTTTACTCACACCAGTCCCATGAATGACCTAGAGTTTATTTTGTTTTATTTTCCCTAAACTCTTGGGTGCCCAAATTTGTACGGGCAGTCAAGTAGTCGGGATTTTACAGATTCACTTGGTGGAGTTTGAAGCAAGAGGCTTTAATTGTTAGCTATAGACTATCATATTTTCCGCTGTGTACTATGTTGTATCTGGAAACAGGTGTTTATAACTGTTCCAGGAATAAATGTTGTGCTCTGATAATGGTATGTATATACAGTTACTGATTTGTATTTCAAAAGTTATGTTATTTAATATATTTTATTCGTTCCGCTATGAGATTTGTGTTCATCGTTTTCTTCTATTCTAATTCTTCTTTCTTTCAATTTCTCATCCTCTAACTTCTTTCTACTAATGATTCGTATTTTTGTGCAATTTGGGTTGGACGTGCGGTGTTATCAATCGACTCAAAGAATATGAAAATCCGGGCCATTACAAGATGATGTTCAGATTTAATAAAAATGGTCCATGCATCATCTGGCCTTCATAAGTAATGAGGTGTACATTAGCTAAATCCATGCATGTTGCAAAGTGACAAATAGAAATGTGTGTGTGATTACTTTGACAATAATATATGTATATATTGAGGCATATAAAATATTGGTGCCAAATCGTTTCAAAAATGCAAGGATAAGGTCATAGCAAAACTTGTTTCGAATTGTTGTATCACAAGGCTATAGGGTTTTCAGATTTTGACCCCTCAGTAAAATGCATAGGATTTTATAAACATATCATGTCTTCAGATCACCTTAAAAAAATAATTAAAACTAAAAAGGGTGTATGAATCCATTGGTATATAAAAATGGGAATCATAACAAGTGCATCAATTAAAGTCACCCCCACATAAATCAATTTGTTTCCACATTTCCTTTAGGCGCATTTATGCTGTTATTACAGAAATAGGAAGTTTACTTATATTGCTGCTTTCCTTTGCCTTAATCTGTCAAATAGCAATCTGTTTCACACCCTATTGTTGTTAGGACAGTCATCTATTTCTAACAGATTGCAAATTCGCTTGGGTTTCTTTCTTAAATTAAATAACATAGGTTGAACATTAGACATGTAGAAAGACACTCTAATAACTAGTTGGGAACCTCATCTCAGCAAAAAAAATTGTAGTTTTTAGTTTAAATGTCATTTTGTCTCTCCTAAACCATCATCCTAGTAAAAATTTGATTTCAATGCAGTGAAAACCATCCAGTCATACAAAGCGATGAAGATATAGTTTAATTTAAATCAGGACGAGATGTGTACTGAGCCTAAACACAATGGCCATATGAAATACAAGTTATTATAACAAATTTTGAATAATGTAAATAAGCTAACAGCATATTCAAATATAAGCTTTTAAAAACACTTACTATATTGATACATGTTATATTAACATAAAATTTATAGTCTGTAAAGTTACATGTCTTCACACATTGATATTAACTTAATTTGATAACATATATCACCATAATTAATAAGCCGGGCAAACTACTCTTATACACATAACGAGATAACCACCAATTACTACACACAACAAACATATACATGTATAGGCCTTTATATGTATGAACATGGTGAGATGGAGGGTGAACATTTTAGGAACAGCTGCATATAAATCAGATAGGGTATATAAGCCATAATTTATCAATTGAATAGGTGCTGGTGTAACTAAATGTATTCTAGGTTTTTGAAATAGGTCAGGGACAATATGAATTCGTTCCAGATTTTCAAATGATCAAAAAGAAAACCCCGGGCAGTGTATTGTTTCTACAGGTAACAGGGTACAATGCATACACAGTTTTTTCTTTAAGGGCATATGAATCAAAGCATGTGTGATTCCAAGTGTTCAATGAGCAGGAAAAATCAATTAAAAAAAGTTAAACAATCCAATCTCACCATACAATCAAACCGAACCAAAGGACAAATTTCACAAGCAAGTCGAATTCGGACTTAGTTTAAATACGTAAATCATCACAGGCAGCAAAGTCAACTATTATATTTTAGTTTACTGAGGTCAATTATTTGGATCTGAAATCCAACGTGAGCAAAAATACTCACCATATGTGACGGCAGCGGCGATTTCGGTTAGTGCACGTGACTGGAAATAGTGGTGGACAGAGGCGGTACGGAGTTTGTCATGGTAGGTACGATATTGGTGGAGAGTAACTTGCGGTGACTTACAGGTCTCGACGGCAGTGTTTGAACTCGGCGCGATGATGCAGGAGGACCAAGCCGCGGTTTTGATCAAAGGGAGGGGAGTGACGTCCGATTCAGTGGAAGCCATTAGCGATTTAGGCAAGTAGCAATTTAGGAAAGTAGGGATTTCGGCAATCAAAAAGGAAAAAGAAGCGATTTGTTTTTTTCTAAAGAAATGGGATCAAAGACGTGATTTTTATAGAAGGGAAAGACCGAGGATAAGAACGACGTAAATGTCAATAGGTTTAGGTAGGCGCGTGGTTTTAGAATATAGGTACGTGTGAACCTTACTGATGAAGGTATCGTTTAAATATAATTTATATAAATTTCTACCGTGAAACGCTCGAATTTCGTACCGCCAATACAAACTCTAAACGCAATAAAAATTATACGCAATTTTTCGTTTTTGCGTTCTGGTTTCAATAAAATTAGTCTGGTTGACTCCGTTTTTATACAAAGTTATTTTATTTGTGGGTTCACTGATTTTATTCCATTTGTTCGCCAATGATTCTGTTTCATTTTCAAATTGAAACGTTAATTATATTTCTTTATACGCATGAATACACACTTATCCAGACCAATTTCCAAATAAAATCTTTAAATCATTTCAGTCGAATTTAAATATTCAATTCAATCCAAATATTCAACAATATTATTTGATTACCAACCAATCATCATAAATTAAATATCGAATTCAATTCATACAGTAGTTTGATTTTCTTTTCTCACCTCAATATCAATATAAAATTGACCATTAATAGTTAAATCTTTAATTAAACACATATTCCAGTTGATGAAATTTCTGAGATGTTACAGTCGCATTAGATTACAATAAAGAAGAAGGAATCTACTATGAAGAAACATATGCTCCAGTCCCATGACTAGAAGCAATACATATCTCACTAGCTTTCTTGTGTTTCTCACAACTTCAAAAAAAATGGATGTAAAAAGTGGATTTCTAAATGATTATATAAAAGAAAACATTTATTTGAACGACCTCCACTGTTCGTATATGAAAAATATACAAATCATGTTTAAAAACTTAAGAAAGCCATATACTATTTAAACACGCACCTTGTGCTTGGTATGAATGTCTTAAAAGCAATTTAATTAATTCGGGTTTTGAAATTTGAAAAGTAGATCCAATTTTGTTTTTTAACAGAACTAAAACAGATATTTTAATTATTCAAATATATGTTAATGATGTAATATTCGCTCTACAAATGAAAAATAATGTCATGAATTTGAAATGTCAGACATGGGTGAATTATCATATTTTCTTTGTTTAGAAGTTAAACAATCAGAAAATGAAATTTTTATTAATCCAGAAAAATATTTCAATAGTCTGATTAATCGCTTTGGTATGGAAAATTCATGGGCCAAACCAACTCCAATGAGTATATCAACACATCTTAACAGAGATGAAAACGGTAATATTGTCGATCAAAAGACATATCGAAGCATGATTGGATCATTATTATACATAACAGCTAGTCGTCCTTATATAATGATGAGTGTTTGTTTATGTGCAAGAAGATCCAAAGAATCACATCTACGAGCTATGATATGTATATTACATTTTTCTTAGCAAAACCAAAGATTTTGGAATTTACTATACGAAAAAATATCCTTTCGAGCTAGCATCGTACAGTGATGCTGACTTTGGTGGATGCTGGACAAATCAGAAAAGTACGAGTGGAACATGTCACTTTATCCGAAAATCTTTAGTATCTTGGTTTAGCAAGAAACAAAATAGTGTTTCACTCTCAACATGTGAAGTGGAATATATTTCTACTGCTCTAGCAAGTGCTCAAGTCATACACACGCAACAAACACTTTAAGAATCTAAAAAAATTTAACTAAATAAACTATTTATTATGATAACACAAGCGCTATTAATTTATTAGAAAATCCGATCAATCACTCACGAAAAAATACATAGATATTAGACATCATTTTCTTCGTGACATTATTGAAAAAGGATAAAATAAATTTAGATTTTGTTTCCTTTGAAAATCAAATGGCTAATATATTTACAAAACCATTAAATGAAAATATATTTTTAAAGTTAAGACGAGAATTAGGAATTTTATCCATAAAGGATTTATATATAATTTTTAGACTTATAATTAGTTATATTACTAGTTAAGATTATACTGACTTCATATATACTTCGATTATATGCTCATTGAATATATATATATATATATGTGCTATGAACATATATTTTTCATTTTTGGTTCAAAATTTTGTTTATAAACTTGCTAACATTGAATATATTAGGAAAATAACATTTATATGCGAGTGTATGTGCTATCTTTACATATATAAGAGATATATAATTATTTGTTTATAGTTGTTAATTGTTCGTATATGTTATATACCTATTATATAAGCATCATGTCTATACACTCGCTTATATTAATCTTATTATTACTCCTTTCTGTAGATGACAAAGGGGAAGAAATTAGTGCATAAAGACAGGGGAAGCAATATTCTATATTTATATGTCCTATATAGTTGTCATTATAAAAAAGGCAGAGACTGTTCGAACCTCTATGTTATGATACTGTGACAATTATATATGACAATATTCTCGTATACTAACATTTATTTCAGGAATATTGACGAAAATAAATTCAAAATCATAAAAGAACATATTTCAAGAACGACAATAATTGAAGAATAGATTCCAAGGATGTCAAGATTTATTTATTCATTTTTGAGTCTATAATTAGTTTGAAAATTATGTTGAAATCTCTCTAGACAAATATGTATGGTCGATAAAGATTTAAAATAATTGCACAACGGCATGCACAAGAAGGTTGTGCATTCAGTTGACTAAATGTTGGGTATTCATACTATTTGGTATGAATATCTTGCCGGCTTAATTGGTATATTCAGCAGGCTGAATTCAGTCATTTTTGTACTATATCCTTGCTTTCTCTAAATTCATTTAATTTAACATACTAAAATATATTTTCAACTGGGTGAACGACTATTTTCTTAAAAGGTGCTTCTCTTCAACGAACGACTATATCCTTTAATCAAATCTATTCGTGAAGAGAAATAACTCTTGATACTATATAAAATAACTTTAGGATCACTCGTTTCGACAATCTAATTTTTCATATTATGATTTTTTAAGTTATTCTATATTCCTATTCTCTGAATTTCAGTTGCATTCAATTCCAATAATCTGTAATTGAGAATCATCATTCACTTCCATATTCTTTACATATTATAAGCTATAGATATCGTCAAGGAGTATATTATAGGAAGTCTGTAATTCAGGTAACTCATTCATGATATTCAAAGAGCACAATATAATCAATCTACTTCAGTCAATTGTAAAGCAGTCCTGGTGGTTTATTCAGGCGGAAAATCCTTTTTGATCGCTTCAAGTGGTCAAAGTACTGTGCAATGTTTCAGTTGGTGTAAACATTTCCTCCGGGTTAAGTGAAGTTGATGATAGTGTTTATTCCTGAAGGAGTCCGGGACTGAAAGTATGACAGTGCTTTGAAACAGTATAAAAATCCCTAGATTCATTTATCTTTTATTACTGCTATTATATTGTTTGTTATATCTTCCGCACTTAGTTTATGCTATTACACGTATTTACATACTACTTGATTCTTCGCGACTCTCAATTTTTACTTACAAATTCCTTCTAAACATTTCTTATTTAAAACATAAGTATATTCATGAATTGCTAAACCATACTTATTCGCCTAAGGATACATTTTAAAAGAGTTAAAACAATCTTATTACAATAAAACTAAATTATAATGTATAAAATAAATTTCTTATAATATGGTTCAATGACATTCTTATAGTTACCCACAATCGTTAATGCTCTTAAACTAGTTGAGCGAAACTAATCAATAATTAATAACAAGTTCATTTTATTATTTCGTAACAAACAATCACATCTTACATATTGTATTCATCTATAAATTTCACTCTTTGAAATATAAAATATAATCTTAGGTAAAATTATTTCTTTTATGCTTTTTAAAACAATAATGTGTTGATTTTTCCTATTTAAGAATCTAAACATCACGGTTGATACTGTGGTGTCTCATGTACTGAGCAAAGTTCATAAATACTCAATAGAAGAATTTATCACAATATCTAACAATTTTATAACACTAAAAATTATGCGCTATCGTATATATATACTCTTAATCTCATAATAAGGAATTCCCTTACACTATTCCTTAATGAGTTAACCCTTACATACTTTGCTATTCGATTAACTAAAGCTCTTATACCAACTGTAACGACCCACCATTTTAAACGATTCAGATTGACTATAAGCCACACATGTTTGATCCAAACCATTTTAAAAAATGAATTGTTAATGAGGATTTACAATCTAAGAATTAAAGAAATAGGAAAGAAACAGAACAAAGTATCATATGATATATATAAGGAAACAATATAATAAACACATAACAAGTAATGCAGCAGAATAATACTAGTAAATATGATATATCATTATTCATCTTCATAACAATGTATTCAGAAAATTTGAAACAACTCAGGTAGACTTGGGCATAACGGAAAACCGTATAACGGAGTCAGAACTAAAAAATTCATGTAAGTCAAATCAAAAGCATGAATAAGGGTACAACTAATTTACACAAAGTTACGAGATTTTCTGTCTTATATGGATCCATTAAACTATATACACACACACATAGTAGAATACGCTATATATGTAATGTCTATCAGTAAAATATAGTATCGAAAATAACAGTAAGACATTAGACATATTCCTCCTTAACACATTTTATTTGTATGTAGTCTATGCAAGTATTATAACATCACCCATAATTGGTAGCTGTAAGAGTGTCCACTATAAGTACAATACAAATAAAAATCAAAGTGGTCTCATATAAGGATAAAGTATGAAAAATCATATGAGACAATGCCCAAGGTATGATTCTACCCTTTTATCCTTTTTGGTTGGTTGTAACCCATATCGATCGACGCGTACAACACTCCCAAATCAAACCAAGGTGCACAAATAAAACTACAAATCAACAAATTAATACAAAGAGTTATGTTCGCTAGAGATAGCTAGCTTTAGTTTCCTGACATAAACTTTTATTTAGTCATTTTAATTTTGACACAAGTATAAAGGCTAAGCATCATCATTTACTTTATTCTAATAAACATTCACCGGTCCAACCACCTCATTCAGGAACATCCCCCATGCACAGAGTTGTTAAACTGGTACCAGTATTGATAGAGAGTGTTCCAATATCCAACCTCGGTCTCTTTAACAACTAACCATTGATTTAAGCACCATGTTCATTTACATCATATTTTCTAGTTACCGATCAGTTTAATATTAGGTTCAAATTTCGATTGCATTATTATATCCCAAATTGAAACACACATTGAATTCACATTTTGATTCATATTTCTATATCAAGAATTAGTTTAGTTCAACTTCCAGTTTCACATTATTATATATCAAATCGGTTCGATATTGGATTTAAGTTTCAATTTTAGACTTTCATGTCAAAAGTATCATTATGAAAATGTTATCTTTTACATTCAAAATAGTTTTGGGCTCAAATGGCTTGGATTGAAAATAGATTTGAGTAAAACAATTTACATGTACAACATTTTGGAGCAAAATAGATTTAAGTATAATATAGTTGAACTTAAATAGATAAGAATTAGAAATAGTTTTAATTGAAAATAGTTTGAAATAATATATTTCATAATAGAGTATAGTTCGAAATCAAGTAGCATAAACTGGAAATAATTTGCTTATTTTTTAACCATTTAAACCCAATTCCTAATCCCAAATTTCACTTTAAACTCTTTTGAATATCATATTCCAATTTGAATCAAATTGCAAATAATTTCTTTCTTTAACTTAAAATAAATTCAAATTCAAATTTTCAATTTAAAACCGACTTCAATTAAAATGGTTTCAATCCTAATTTCCAATTTGGACATGTTGCATTAAATTGGTTTTTAAACGTAAATTCCAATTTAGTCATTTTTACATTAAATTAGTTTAAAAATCAATTCTAAATATTGATATTTCACTACAAGAAAATTGATTTTTTGTAGCACCAAAAAAACGCTACCAAGCATTTTTGGTGGCGTTTCGATTATTGTTACGAGAAAACATGCCACTAAAAATCATTGAGTATTAGTTGCACTTTATATAACGCGACTAAATTTTGGGTTTTAAAAGAGTCTTTTAAACATTACGAATGTTATTTTTGCAGCGTCTATAAAACGTCACCGAAAATGTTTCTTCACTACGATATTATTTTTAATGGCAGTCACTTATCTTTTTTTTGTAGCGTTCACTAAACGCCACACAAAGTTTCCTGATCACTTTAACCATTTATTTGTAGTGGCTTTTAAATGCTACAAATAAAAATAATATTCTATAGCGTTTCCTCCACCGCCATTTGTTCCCAATTTGTATCACAATATTCCAAACCTACCCATAATTTTTTCTCCAATTATATAACATAATACACAAATGCATACACTTTCGAACATAACATATTAAACAACTACAAAATACGTACACATTCAAACATCCACAATATACATAAGTGTCCAAGTGTGCATAACCATACATTTTCATGGTTAGTATTTGCAATACCATTCATTTTCATGGTTAGTATTTATAACATACGTAAGAACTAAAGAGAGTCCAAGTGTGCATGCCTGTTGTCTATCCATTAGAGGCTTCTATTTACTTAGAACAGACGAAGTAGAGATAAACATAACTTGCTGTTAAATAATCAGTATTAGTGTATGGAATGTTAGAAAATTCATGGGGTATAACAAAAAATTACATCAATTATCCAAAATTGAACCATGAATAATGTTGTGCACAATTTATAATCAATTCACGAAATGTTACAAACCATGAGTAAGAAGAATCCCATTTAGCTCTATAACTTTGTTATTCATAGAAGGTACCTGAAATCAAGAAAACCAAACAATTTGAATTTGAACTGTAAATGTACATACATAAAGAGAGACAAGTCGATACAGTAGTGCATACGAGTAAATAAGAAGTAAAAAAAGACCTTTATAAAAGAATGCCATAGATGAAGATCAAAGAATCATAATAACTAAAAAATAAGACCTGGATCCATGATCGTGTAAACGACTTCTTCGTAACATTGATGCAAATGGAGCTACATTCCATTTTTCATCCACACTAAGTGACTGCATGGTTTAGCGATTAGTTAAGACTATATAACTTAATGCATATCATAATCAAGTAGTATTGTTCTACCTGAACTCCAAATTGGTAATATTTGAACCAATCTGTTACCAGAAAATTTAGAGATATATTTGCAAGTCTCACAACAGTATTTAATTGCTGGCAGAACCTGCGACTTACTTGAATCGGCATCCTTTCGCAGAAAATTAACATGTCATAGGGAAATTATGTTAGAAAATAAACAATTATAAGTTGCTCAATAAAAATGAAACGATTATATGGAAGGCAGAAAACAATCAGGCCACATTACAGTATAGAAATGTATTTCACTGTGGAACTAAAACTTCTACTCGCATAACATGTTTTATACAGATAGCTCATCAAAACTGCCAACTTTTTATCAACGTCTACAAGAGTTATACTGGCATACCGTGTATTAGAGATCATTATTACATATCTGGGTTCATTTTGGAAATTTTATCACATTAAAAACTGCCAAGAATACAGGTATAACATTTGATTTCATTATATTCACAACTAAAAAATAAAGAGGTGTAGCACATGCTAAAAGAATAAAACTTATATCACAAGGATTCTAACTCTTTAAGTTATTCTTGAAAACTAACCTATAATTGATTTGATAGGTCGAAATGCTGCATCTAAGATACCATGAAATATCTACACTTTGAAATCAAGAAGTACATCATAAAAAAATTCCAACAATGATGTAGGACTCTCAACATTAAAAGTGTCGTAACAAAGTTATAAAGAATAAGCAGTATCATGTAACTGTGAACATATCGAAGAGTTTCTATTGACTGATGACAAATTATGGCATGTGATATTTTTGATCGCTTCTATTCTAAGGGCTTTTAACTCTACCCAGGCTTTATGGACAGTTATCACTCCAACACAAAAACTAGTAGAACATAGAAAAAAATGGAATAAACATACATAAAAAATCACCTGAGGTTACCAACAATAATTCCAATTTTCTTAACCCCTTGTAAGCATCTGTCATTAAGTAAAACAAATCTCTTCTCCTCGGTATAATACTCATTGCAAATAAACAGAGGATGACATAAATAATCGCAAAATGGTAAAATAAATCAAACTGCGCCATGGAAACAAAATTGTAAAGTTATCAAAACTTGTACATACTATCGAATGCATAGAGTAACTTGCACGCACTAAATTCTTTCATGGACGAAGACAAACTTTTGTATCCTACCAGTCCCATTTAAGCTAAACAAATAGTAGATACTCCCCAAAAATAATACATAAATTAATGTACAAATAATAAATCAACAATATGCAATTAGACAAAGCTATATATATGTTAACGATATTTTTCGTCAACACCGGAAGTAGGTCAACGGGGACAGACCTAGAGGGGAATCAAGAGGATTGGCTCACTTCTTTAGTCGATTTTAGTGAGAATTTTAGAAGCCAGGGCTTTGGGTGTAGGATCGCAGGGGACTATAAGGTCGGAATCTAGGCTTAGTGAGCGAAGTTCGATCGCCATTCGAGGATATTAAGGGGTGTATCCCATGTTTCTCTGCAGAATTAATGATAAATTGCGACTACTACGATTAGAGAAATAATAACACACACTTACAGAGCAGTTTTCACATAGAAATATTCCTTTTTATTCATCTTTTATTGGAAATACATGAACGTTACAGGGAGGAATTCTCCATTGATCTTCTTTCCCAAGCTGTTTCTAATGATACAAAAAATTAGAAAAAAGATCCCCTAATGTGACCTCTGGGGTCGTATTTATAGTGGTTCAGGGCCTCTTCTGTCGGAGGGCTATTGGACCCGCATGGGTCTCTGCCGATCGTTTTATTCTCGGTTTTGGGTGCTTGACCTTTCGGCCGCCTTTGATGTATTCGGTTATGATACTCGAACTCTTGAGGGTAGCTTCTGAATGTTAGCTTGCGGACATGAACTTTCGGATGTAGGCTTTCGGCTTTATCGTGAATACTTAGAGGGGCTTGACCCCATAGTATATGTTGATAGCTACCGGGTTGAAAACGTTGCGGGTTTCGATACTAGGTAGATCAGTACGGGTAGCCTGTATCCTTGCCCGGGTTTCAGCTGGCCCTCCGGTGGGGTCTTTGCGGCAGCCTGTTTCCTTGAAGGGTGGCTTCTGGTATCACTCTTATTTATTTGCGGATGTGATCTTTCAGTATTTATGCAGTAGATACTCCAGAAGTTGTTTTGTGTGGCCTTTGCGTTCTCCCGGGTTAGTGCCTTTGATGCTCATCTTCAGGTGTATCGATATTTGGGCAAATCGTTATCAAAGATTCCTTTGGATTTTGTCCATCAGATCTATTGCCTCCGGCTTACTTGGTATCGGGTTAGGATGATGTTTCGCTATAGGACTCCTTTGTCGGACTGATGCTGCTTGGAGAATTCCTGTCGGATTGGCCCTGACTGATAAATCAAGCTAGTTACACCCTGTAGCTTTCGCGACCCTTTTTCTCAGAGGTTTACATTTGGTCTCGTGTCTCAAGTTAGTCTTTCCAACTCTTAACCCTTCCTAATAATGAGTTCCGCTTTCTGTCGAGCTTTTAGTGGGCCTTCGGCTGTCTGATACCCCTTCACCGCCAGCTCGCTTCTTTGCTAATTTTGGTAGTAACATCCCCCTAGTGAAGGGGTGTTTTGATTTTACAAGCCTAACTTTTTTCTTTTCTTTGGAGTGTTGCTTCTGTGCCTCCTACCTTCCTTCGATCGGCTGCGTTGATTGACCTCCTCTTGAGTGATCTAGATTGTCTCTGGACTTTGAATACAAAGTATATTTTCTTTCTCTTTACCCCCGTACACTATCCCTACTTTCCTCGTATGAATCTCGTACGTTGATTCAGTCTCAGGTGGACAACTGAGAGGCAGGGTAGATCTTTTTCCCTTTCTCCCTCCTCCTTTCCCTGCATAGCATTTTACCAAAGCAAGATTACTGTTCATCGCATTTTGTTGTATTATTTTCCCAGGACTTCAGCTCTAGCTGATAGTAAGTTTTTTTGATCGTCTGAATTGACGATTAATAGCAACCCTCTATGAGGTCATAGCCATCCCGTTCGCTACCGGGGCTTTAGGTAGTAAAACCTGGCAGGACTATGTACAAGATTACACAAATTGGCGATTTCATTCCGAATAAGTATGGACTTTATTTGACGGAGGAGGAGCTTGGGATGAAGGAACACCAAGTGAGAAATGTTTTGAGTGAGATCCCAGGTGTCTTGAATCAGCATTCCGAACTGTTATTCTCGAACTTTCCCTCCGGGTATGTCTCTTCTTCTTTGGAACAAGATCTTCTAGAGCAAACGTCTCCCCCTTGTTCTGCGTTTCTCGGAAATGGTTTGTTCCCACCCTCTGTGACTTCTTCTTCTCTTGAATTTTTGTCTAAGAAGAGATCTGCTTCAGTTTTTAACAACGATTCCTTTCGGAATCCTAAAAGGGTAATTCTATTTCCTGTTCTTCTGGTGGTGAAATTGTTGCATCGCCTTGTCGTTGGCTACTGCATACCCCTCTTGTATTTTCTCCTGGAAGTTCTCATAACGTTTGTCCCTCCTCCGCAGAGACCGTTGAAAGTGATTTTATTATTGGTTTTCGAAGATCCGATTTTCAGGGAGATCCGGATTCAGGAGAGCATGAACCTTCCTTTTCTCCCTATTATTCGTGTGACCCCGCGGGTCCCTCTTTTCAGGGCCCAGATTTTGACACAATTATAAGATCTGTTTTATCCTCTATCGATGTCTCCGACATTCAAGAACTTACTTCCGAAGGGTGGTTTAAGTTTTACCTCAACATCGTTAAACGACAACTTTTGGTTCGTATCTTTTATCCTCTTGTGGCTCTTTACTTGCCCTATTGATGTAAGGACTAACATCGTATTGGTTTTGCCTTCTATTCTCCCCCCCCCCCTTTTTTTAGATATCCAAGAATTGGTATGTTACCGGACTACAACTGCCTCACTAGTTCGGGATAAGGAAGAACTCCAGAGAGAGAAAGCCATGTTGGAGTCTAAGTTTCATGATCTAACCTTTGCGAAGAGTTGAAACGAAGAGGTTTGCTGTCAGATAAAGGAGTCCTTTAAGAGGGAAAGGGTTGCCAACTGTTCCCTAACTGCCGAAGTTTTGGCCGTCAGGCATGAGCGGTTAGACATGCTGATGAAACACACGGGGAGACTGAAAACAAAGGAGGCGACTCTTTATGATGCCAGGTGAATAATTTACGAAACTCGAGATCGGATTTCTTTGTTCCTGAAAATGCACTTTCCAGATATAATGTCTGACTGTTATGAAAAGGCTCTCCTCTTAGTTTACCGTAATAATTATGGCAAGTTTCCTGACATAGACTTTCCTTCCCTTCCTTCGTCCCTTCGTAACAAAATTTTGATAGGTGCTATTGCCTTTTATCTGGGTACTGGAGATTCTGAAGGAGAGAAAGTGAAGTTCGATGATCTTTTGTTCATCGAAAAGATGTTCGACTACCAATCATCTGAAGGTGATGAAAATCTGATTTTGCATAAAGAAGATAGTAATGTTGACAACCCGTATGGAGATGATGGATTTTGGTGAGAGAGAGCAGGCGGTGCATGTAGGTTCTCCTATTCTCCGGGTATAAATTCCATCCTTTGAATTATTTCTTTACTTGTACTAGTTGACCTTTGATGACTTGTTCCCATGGTGATAGGAATGATGTCCTTGCTTCTCACCCTTCCTCTTTTAATTTTATTTTTAAGGATGATCTTCATTCTCTTTCTAAGCAGAAGAGGGAATTTCTCACAAAGCCCCCCTTTAGATCTGGCAGAGAACGCTTCCTGAAAGAACTCAAACATATTTACATGAAGTATCCTTAGTTATCTTTCAACTTCTTGGGGAACGACAAGGAGATAATATTAAAGAAACTTAGGGCTCATCATGCAAAGTTAATATGTAACATGAAGGAAAAGAATACTGTGGAAAGATGATTTGTTATATCTATATATTTCTTGACAACAATGCGTGTGAATGTGAATCATATTTGTTTTTACCTTCTTTTTGTCGCAAGTTTTTCCTGGGTTTGGAATACTCTTGCAAAAGATAGCTTATCTGCTTATTTAAACAGGACGATTTACTTGAAGGTACTTCCTCTTTGGTGGATAGAGATGCATTGTTTTCTCTGTGTTTGAGAGATTTTCGGGAACTTCTCCTACCACCATAGGTGGTAGATGTGCCCTATACGGGAAATGATTAGCATGGCAAAAAAAATATGTGTGTTGGTGACTCAAATGAGGCAATAAGATAAAGACATTCCCAAGGCAAAGAGGAGCATAAAAACGAATCCTACTGTCGATTTTTGTGAAGAACGGGATGAGCTACGACGTTAAGTTAGGAACTTAGAGGCAAGATGCAAAGACGTACTAGTGAAATGCAAAGAATGAAAGACTGCATTTGGATGTGCTCTCGGGGTCTATGCCTCTAATGGGTCACGGGTCTCGACAGAATGTGACTCCTCGAAATTTGAGTTCGGGGATCCTCCCCTTGGGATAGATCATTCCTTTGCTGCCAGGTGGCATAGATGGGTTAAGGCAAGTGTGAAAGTCTTTATGACAGGATGGAGATTGAGGGAAACTCTCATCGTGCTGACTTTCATACCTCCAAACTTAAGTAATTGCAAAAGGAGAAATAGCGCTTGCAGGGAGAAGCTTTCGACCCGAGGAAGGAAAACAAAAATCTTCATGTGATGGGCAAGGTTTACAATAAGCTTTAAAGTAGCAACCCAAATCCTTGGATGACCCTAGTGTAGCGATGGGAAAGGTGCAAAAGGTCGTTGAGCTTTTGCGTGCTGTGATTCATCGTTCTGTCACTTCCTCCGGGTTACATGAATAGAGCGCATCCTATCGAAAGTTGGTCTATTTCTTATGCGGGAGTTGTTGTGTTGGGGCGTGCTTCCTCTTTTTTTTTAAAACATCTATGTAATGTGTAAAGTACCCTGTATTTTAACAGTAGAGTGTAGCATTTTATATAAGTAGCACTCACGGATAAGAGTAGGACCTATAATGATATGATTAGGCATGCAATTGTGTATTTTAATCTAGACGTTTTCCTTTTAGCCATCGCTATATCGTGACGTGGAACAGAATACCATGTTGGGGTCCATCTCGCGGTCTTGAAAACAGTGTCCCGTACCCTTTTTGCGGTTACCAGTACCATAGTAGTGCGTTTGGTCATAATATGTCAAAATACTCGCTCGTGTTTTGTGTGTTAGTACGAATATTTAGTGCATTCGTGTAAATCAGAGATACTTTTCTGAGTACAAAGGAGAAATGATAAAGACTACCGGTGTGTGATATGTGTTGTGGTTCGATGGTGAGTCGGAGTTGAATTGCCTCTCCCAACATTTGCAAAGGATTGGGATTGACCCTGATCCAAATATACATAGGAGACCGGATTTTCCTTCAGTATTTGTGAAGTGCGAATTGTCCCAGATTAGGGTCTTAACATAGAAGGCTGGAACACCCTCCAGTTATTAGTAAAGTGCCGAATTGACCCAAATTCGGGTATTAGCATAAAAGACTGGAACTCCCCTCTGGTATTGGCAATGCGCCGAATCGACCCAGATTCGGGTATTAGTATAGTAGACCGGAACTCCCCTCTGGTATTGGCAAAGCGCCGAATCAACCCAGATTTGGGTATTAGTATAGAAGACTGGAACTCCCCTCCGGTATTGGCAAGGTGCCAAATCAACCTAGGTTCGGGTATTAGTATAGAAGACCGGAACTCCCCTCTGGTATTGGCAAGGCGCCGAATCGACCCAGATTCGGGTATTGGTATAGAAGACCGGAACTCCCCTCCGATATTGATTTGGAAAGTAGAGGTTGTACGTGCTTTTTGAGCCTCCCCTTGGGCTTTTGATGTCAAAGCAGAGGATGTACGTGCTTTGTTGGCCACTCTTTGGGCCTGTGCGTCCGGAGCGCTTGGCTAGCTTATCCACAAGCAGAGCCCAAGGACTTACCCGACCTCCCGCCAGGAGGTGCCTTATCTGACCATCGTAGGCGATGATAAGGGCTTAGAAACTTAGACGGGCCATCGTAAGCACAGAAATAAGGTTTATTATTTTGACGCTCTATACGGTCCATCGTAGGCACTGATAGAGGCTTATACGCCACCCCTTCCAAGGGGTGCCCTATCCTGACCATCATAGGCGATGATAGGGGTTTGTGTTCCCTTCTACGAGTAACGCGGAACATAAGTAGAGGCAGGACGTGCTCTTCTGAGAGCAGACGTAGGACGTGCTTAATTCTAGCAGAGGCAGGGTGTACTCTTCTACGAGCAGAGGCAGGGCGTGCTAATTTTAGATGCATCATCATGACCATTTCTGGTGTGAAACGATGACTTACCCTTTTGATTCTTTAACCCTGCCCCCTCTGATTTGGGCATGGAGAATGACTAATACACCATCCCCCTTCGGGGGATGCCTCGTCCCGGCTAATTTGGCGATGACGAGGGATTTAATCCGTTGGTGGTTGGTCCCCTTTTGGTTTTTCCATTTAAAATTCCAATAGACAGGCTTTCCATACGTTGGTACATGTGTATTAATCCTTTTCCTAAGGATTTTCTCAAACTCATCTCGAATTTTTGATAAACTCCCGTAATCGGCCTTGACTGAAGAATCTGACGATGGCTTCCTCAAGGGTTCTGCAGTGATTAATCTCGTGTCCATTCATCAAGTGATTAGGCCAATTAGGTCCTCCTCTCTTTCTTTCGTATTTAGGCCTCTTCTTCATGGAGGTCTAATTGTCGAGTTCATGTTTGGTTAGGAAGTAAACATTCTCCTTCAAAGTAGTGAAGCAGCGTTCTTGGCACTACACTATATCAGTGAATTTGGCACACAGGGATGTAGAGATATAATACGGGTAAAAGCCGTATCATATTTGATAATGCTCAGATTCGTATCAAACTACATTTTGCGATGAGCACCACCCCAAACACCCTAAATCTGACCGTCCATAAACGAAGCCTCGGATTAGTTAATTTGATAAGGTTTGGGCAAAATAAAATCTGTATCATATTGTGCATCACATTAGGCACATGGAATAAAAATTTTGGCCACTCCCTTTTCCATTTGTTTTACTTTAATGGTGACCAAAAATCCAAATTAGGGTTTTCGGTCACCAAATCGTGCCTCCACCTTCGATAGGGACGAACAACCTTCTCCTTCGGCAGAAATGCAGCAACCCTTGGTCTCCCTAGCCCTCCTTCGATAGCGCATGTATGTGCTTCAATTGAATTTTGGCATGCATGACTGATAGTAGGGAACAAATTGAAATCTTTGTGTGATAGTTGATTGCTACTTTGTGTTAGTACATCGTGTGTTAGTTGTTTCGATTGAATTGGCTTGTGTAAGTGTGTTTGTGTAAGTGTGTTAGGGATGGATCTCTGGTTATACCCTGAAATCAGATAAATAAAATTTGAATCATGTTTTGTGATAATGTAAAAAACATCTGAATGTTTGTTAGATTGTGGTATTATTTTTGTTAGAATTGCCTTGGATGTATGGTATAATTTTAGATTGCGGTATATCCATGAAACAAAGAAATAACAATGAGTTAGTTTGCCATGATTTCATCGTCATTTGACTGTTTGTTTATCTTATGACAAGTTTACTCTATTTTGATGCTTTAACAAGTGTACTGAGAATATTTCAACAAGTTTGTTGAAAATTTTGGTAGATGGATGATTACTAGACTTTCTGGTTAATATTTTAATAGGCGATCCACCAGGTGGATGCATTTTAGCTCACGTGTAGGGTCGGGTATCCATGCTTATTAGCTTTATCCGAATGTCGGATGTTGCTGCACTTAACCTTAGTAAAAATTTGCTTTCACTAGCAACTTTCCCTTACTTTGTAGTAGAGACTTTAGTGTAAGTTATCTTGCACTACACAAACTGCTTCAAAGAAACTGAAAGTTGCAAGTGAAAGAATTTTTCCAAAGGTTAAGTGAAGGGGCATTCGACATTTGAATAAAGCTAACAAGCATGGATTACTGACCTTGCACGTGAGCTAATATGCATCCACCTGGTGGATCGCCTAGTAAATTCTTGATCAGAAAGTCGAGTATGTGTGTCATCCGACGATGATGATTCGATGTCTTTAGACGTTGGAGCAGGTATATATTATTCTACCTTATCTCTACATAGTATCTTACATAAGAATTGAATGGACATGTACTTATGTGCACATCTTGAATATTCTTTTTGTTTTTTTTTGTATAGGAGGATGTTCTGTATGTTAGGGCACGAACTACCGGTGTTGCAGATAGACTACACTTCAGGTGATTCTTCTTTTTGGTTTGCATTTTTAATGACTATCAGTTTTCTATCCCTATGTACGGTTAATTTCATTTAAATGTCTATGGTCATAGCAAAACCATTTTGAAATGTGTATTCGTTCATTTTTGAGACATACACTGATCGATTACACAAACACATGGATAGCACTCGACTAGTCGTCGACTAGTCTATAATCGAGATCAAACCATCGACATGAAGTCTCGACTTGCTTTTTGTATGAATTTATGCCGCATAGGTAGAAATTAGTCGACTAGTCGATTCGACTAGGTTGTTATTGGTTCCTAATGAAGTATTTGTACACAAACACACTGATCAACTATCGTTAAATTACACAAACACACTGATCGACACGATATGCCCTTCACTGTTAATGGTGTCCAGTGAAATTACACAAGTACAAAATATTGAAATTATTATCTAATCCATTATATTTGTAATGTGATTCCCTCAACTATATATCCAACTCTGATTCATACAGTTCTATAACATCCAATTACTCATCATCCCACATTTCAAACTCAGATATACCCTACAACATTGATTTTTTGTTAGAACCATTGTAATTGTTATCACGTTTTCTACCAGATTAACATTCAAATGGTGCATTCTGAACATACTCTGCTGAATACAGATCTTGTAAAGAAGAGGCATTGTATTTCATATTTTGGAATGATTCTACAGCACGATAAATCTTTGGAAAAAAAACTCAACTAGTTTTCATTTTATATCTGTATTAACATACACTTAGCTCTGTATTCATGTTTGCATCTCAGTCACAGTGAGTTACAATGTCGATCTACTGTCCAGCTGTGAAGTATTTGTAACTTGTTTCTTGTATTTTATAGGCAGTCCTGTTGGAGATTATGGTGCTTTTGTGCTGTTGGAACTCAGGCTGCAGGCTGGCAATCGCGCTCAATCTTCCCGGCCTCGACTGGAGTTTTATCAAGCTGTTATCTTTTTACCTCATTTTTGTTACTTCGTAATGTGATGACAATCTTTGACAGATTCCTTTTATTGTATATGTTTGTATGTACATCGTGTTATGACAAACCTTTTAATGCTTTGAGTATACATATAAATTGTGTTATTCCTGTGTATACTTTGTGGTATGTATATATGCTCTATGTTATGAAAGATATGTGCTACAGTTTCTGTTTCTATATACATACACACACATATATGATATATATATATATATACACATGTACATATATGTGTGCACACACATATAATTAGACACGGTCAAAGACCATGTCTGATAAGACTTTAGATACGGCTAAGAGCCGTATGTTAATAGAATGAAATACGGTTTGTAGCCTTATCTTATAATTTAACATGCTACTTTTTGATACAGCTTTTTACCATGCCCAACTGCTTTAGATACGGTTAAAAACACAGTCTAATCAGCATATATGGTGTAGTGTGGGGTATCTTTGGTGTACACTCCCCTTTTCGTTGATAGGGTCTAATCCTCCTGTGAATCATCCTAGTTGTGGTTCCTTTATTTTCGTCCTCTTTTTCTGGAACATTCCAGAATCGAGTTCTTATCTCTTTAGTCCATTTGTTGGCAAAGTGGTTAAAATCATCCATTATTTCGCGTTCGAGCGCCATTCCCTTAACTTGTCTGTAGAGAGCATCCTTTAAGTGGGGGAAAACGCCAATGTCCTCTGAGGTAGATCAACTGGGTGGGAACGTCATGGTTTGTCCTATGTGGGAAGAGCTGTTATTCCCCATCTCATAAGCATGTAGTCCTATTTTCTTCTTCTGCTTTATTACTCACAAAGCCTCTGCTCTTAACTCTTGATCCTCCATTACCCTACGGTTGGTGGTTCTCGACTTATCCGCTCGAGATCCTGAAAGCCTTCGTATGGGTTTCCTGCTTATAACTTCACTTCTTCAAAGCTAGTCCGATCCGAGAAGGAACAGCACAGGTAGATGTATGGCTGTTAGCCACAAGGTTGGAGGTTTAGGCCCTCCTTCCAGCGCCAAAATGTTAACGATATTTTTCGTCAACACCGGAAGTGGGCTAACGAGGACAGAACTAGAGGGGAATCAAGAGTATTGGCCCACTTCTCCAACCGATTTTAGTGAGAATTTTAGAAGTCAGGGCTTGGGGGTGTAGGATCGCTGGGGACTATCTGGTCGGGATCTAGGCTTAGTGAACGAGGTTCGATCACCATTCGAGGGTATTAAGGGGTGTAACCCGTGTTTCTCTGTAGAATTAATGATAAACTATGACTGCTACGATTAGAGAAATAATAACAAACACTTACAGAGCTGTTTTCACATAGGAAGATCCCTTTTTATTCATCTTTTATTGGAAATACATGAACGTTACAGGGAGGAATTCTCCATTGATCTTCTTTCCCAAGTTATTTCTAATGGTACAAAAAGTTAGAAAAAAAAAGATCCCCCCAATGTGACCTCTGGGGTCTTATTTATAGTGGTTCAGGGCCTCTTCTATCAGAGAGCTATTGGACCTGCATGGGTCTCTGCCGGTCGTTTTGTTCTCGGTTTTGGGTGCTTGAACTTTCGGCCGCCTTTGATGTATTCTGTTATGATACTCGAACTCTTGAGGGCAGCTTCTAAATGTAAGCTTGCGGACATGAACTTTCAGATGTAGGCTCTCGGCTTTATCGTTAATACTTAGAGGGGCTTGACCCCGTAGTGTATGTTAATAGTTGGCAGGTTGAAACCGCTACGGGTTTTGGTACTCGCTAGATTTGTACGGGTAGCCTGTATCCTTGCTCGGGTTTCGGTTGGCCCTCCGGTGGGGTCTTTGCGATAGCCTATTTCCTTGAAGGGTGGATTCCGGTATCACTCTTATTTATTTGTGGATGTGACCTTTCGGTATTTATGCAGTAGATACTCCAGAAGTTGGTTCTGAGTGGCCTTCACATTCTCCCAGTTAGTGCCTTCGATGCTTTCATCTTTAGGTGTATCGGTATTTAGGAAGATCGTTATCGAAGATTCCTTTGGATTTTTTCCATCAAATCTATTGCCTCCTGCTTACTTGGTTTTGGGTTAGGACGATCTTTCGCTATAGGACTTCTTTGTCGGACCGATGTTGCTTGGAGAATTCCTGTCGGAGTGGCCCCGACGGATAAATCCCGCCAGTTACACCCTATAGCTTTCGCGACCCTTTTTCTCAAAGGGTTTTGTTTGGTGTCGTGTCTCGATTTATTCTTTCCAGCTCTTAACCCTTCCTAATAATGAGTTCTGCTTTCTGTCGAGCTTTTAGTGGGCCTTCGAATGTCTGATACCCCTTTACCGCTAGCTCGCTTCTTTGCTAATTTTGGTAGTAATAATATACTTGAGTTTTACTAATTTCTTGATTCAATACAAAGATATAATGTTCTGTTTTTTGCTCTATTTAGAAATCTTGTGCACCTATATTGATTCCTACTTCTCAACAACCTATCATATATTTTAATTTATAGACAGAGAAACTGTAGCTGAGTTGCAATGCCAATATGTACACAGGATTTACTCAACATATTCTCAACTTGTACTCAAATTATTACTAGCACTTTCTAAGAAAATAAATAAATACCCAGCAATAACATTACCTTTGGAAGTAGCAATAAGTATCAACAATAATCTCAAACTCCCCTGGTACAGTATAACCATTTCTTCTATAACACCACCTTTCTCTCTAGGCTAAATACAAACAATACCACCTATAAAAATACTTGGAAGAAGGTGGGTTTCTCTGTTTAGTTTCCCGCATCAATTCACGTTTCTCTGGCCTCATTAATATTAATATCGAGATTACAAATACAGTTTAGGTTGAACTTGATCGTTGATGGACTATCAAAAATTATTGCAATCTTGATTATTAATACGAATGGGGTAAGAGCCTAAAACAAATTGTCTTTTCCCCTTTTGGCGGTTAGTTAAGAAGAAACTGAGTTGCCCTATGTAACATAATGCTTCTCCTGAGCCTGTAGGGAAATTTTGTATGACATGTATCATTTATATAACAACATAGTCATAAACATAGCATATGTTATACAATCCTTAAATTGTTAACCAATGTAACGCTTGTATGAACATTTTTATGATAAGTATGACATCTTTATGATATGTAACATTCAACACTGTAGGAAAAAAGGCACAGCCAAGATAAACTTTTGAAGATCCTGACACTATTAAGTAGTACTCCTAGAAAGTATATTCCAGAACCATGTCGACGAGGTGTTTAGTAACTTTAAGTATTGCAACCAAATTCCATGAAGATGGAACATTCACGTTTTATTAAGTACTAAATCACGAGTTATATGCGTATACCTGAAGAAGAGAGGTACTAAACAAGCATTATGTGGGTTGGTTGAGGAAACACTTCGAAATGATAAAGTTGATCATATGGACGAATATTTTTACTGCTTACTATTTAATAATTTGGTCTGGTTAACAAACCAAATAACCTTGATTTATCTTGGGAGTTACTAAATTGATCCATTGAAACTTATTGATCTTTGAAACTTAGGTTACTAAATTCTGAAGCTCTTTAATGATTGAAATCTTTATTTTAATGTTTTCATCATTTCGAAGTGTTTCCTCAACCAGACCACACACGTATATGCGTAGAACTCATGATTTGTTTCTTAATAACATGTGAATGTTCCATTTTCATGGAGATAAGTCATAGTATCCTAAAAATACTAAACATTTGCCAGCATGGATCTGAAATATACCTCCTGAAAGCACCATTATATACTAACAATGAACTTTGATAGGAGATACTACCATGTTAGTGTTACGTTTCAAATTAATTGTCAATCCATTGAATGTAGTCACTTAATTTAGTAACTCCCAAGATAAATCGATTTCGAAATGTTTGACCTTTTGGCCACAAAATTAACTTGCTTTAGTAACTCCCAAGAAATCTTGAAATATTCACATACAGTTGATATATACATCTAGGAATACATGCATACTTGATAAATACACCCCTCATAAACATATGCGTTCATTCTTGACATATATAAAACATAGTATCACCTGCACTATATATGTATGTAAGCTCATTTGCATATCCTAATGTCAAACACAAGGCATGCAGGTATTAATAATTATAAAGTGCCACTCTTTTAGCCTGTCATTATTTAGCTATATTTAAAAGCAGTAATCTTTCATGTATATCACTATATGTGTGTATATATACACATATATATAGACAACCCATATTTAAATATTTAATCACAACAGATATATTGCATATTTCAGTATTCGTTCTGATATACTTGCATAATCTCGCATATACTGCTTAAGTCATATGCTGGTATACTGCTTAATATCACATATTGCAAAATTCATATACTGTTTAAGTCATATGATGCACAATTTATATACTATGTAATTCATATATATAATTCATGCATTGCATGGTTCCTATCTATCTATTATATTATATGAAAGCACAATCTTTCCTCAAAGTCCTTTCAGTTCCACTTTTGTTCAAAAATCCATGATGGTGCCATATGTCCCAAAAATAAATCGTTCGGTCTGTATTTCTCATCAACTACCACGTGTTTCCGTTCTCTTTACGCAAGCGATCGCTCCACTCCCTTTCTCACCGTATCCACACATCATTTTCACACAAATTCCATAACCCTATCAAATCGACCCCAGCATCGTCCTTTACCTCCTCTGCCTCAGCCCGATCCCTTGGCCATAGCTTGCGCCGCGAGTTTCATTTGTCAATTCCTTGGCCATTGCTTGCGCCGCCAGTTTCATTCGTCCATGTTTCCCTCTGCACCAATGTTGGTCGGTCCCGGTTTTCCTTCTTGATCGATTCTGGTGGATGCCGTGCTTTACCTTCCGTCGACTTCTTCTGCGCAGTCTGCGCCCCCGATCATCTTCCTCTTTGCCTTCACTGTCGTACTTCTTCACCTTACAACAGGTAAAAATACTTCTTTCTTTTTAGTTTACCTGATATTGTTTATGATCGGTCACTGAGCTTTGTGCACGCCGAGTTTCATTCCCTGGTTTCATATATGCATAGATGTTCATCCACCATTGTTCTCAAATCAGCCCCATTTCCACCCGAATGTTCATTGGGTCAAAAAACTTTTGCTGCAAGCAATTCTATCTAAACAATATTAAAATACATGGCAGTTTAAATCCTAATTATGACCTAGATTTTATGTATTCATTTGTCACCCGAACCAAATCAAACGTATAAGATGTGAAAAATTTACATAGCAGGTGTGAAAAGATGAAATCCTACTTCTGCCTCAACCTGCTGACCTACCGTTCTGTCTGATACATTGCTCCTACCCTACAAGAGGTGCAAAGTTTACATGGTAATATGGTAGATATTCAACTGTTATGCCTGGCACAATATTTTTTTGCAGCTTTCTGCAGATAAAAATTGCATGGGGATATGCATAGTTTACAAATCAAGATGTCGTTTTTGTGACGAATCCTTGATAGTCAATTACAAACACAGTATATGTCATTTTAAATCCTTATAGCAATGTTCTGTGTGTACATGTTTCCTGACTGGAAGATTGATTTTTCTAAATGGATGTAACATAATCCTTAACTTTAATTTGTTTGTTGATCTCCAGTTGAGGAAAAGAATTTGAAATTTTATGTCTCCTTAATTTATGCTACTTATACAACCTGGTATTTGTGTACAAATATTTGTATTGATAAAAGGAATTAAATAAGCTAGCATGATATAAATTTTTGCTGTCAAGATTACATATGTAGATACAAAATATATATGGATATTTTGATACTTATTTCCTTAAAAACTACTATAACGTTCAGAAATCGAATTGCTTTTAGTAACATGAATGCTATAGAAGTGCATTTTTGCATTACTATGCATTAGTTGATAGATCGTGATGGTAAGAATGAGATAACAATGGAATAAGGATTTATTTTATATACTTTGAAGTTATAATTTCTCAACTGAAAAAAAGCATGCATTCTAGCTAATTCTACATTTCAATTTCCTACATCGCAGTCTTGATGTGTGCCTTGATCATGCTTTCATTGTACAAACTGCCATCATCATGTGCCCCTGCTCAATTTGAAAATGAACAAGAGATTGACATAGGTTTAATGTATTTCTGCTGCGTTGTTTCTCTTATCTACTCATCATTTTGGTTGCATATTTTCCTTAATATTTATGATCTATTATTTTTATTACATATTTTACTTTGCTATAGGAATAACGACTAAGCACAAAGAGAAAATTTTGAGTGCAGTTAAGGTTATACCATTGTTTTTTGGGTAGTGCTAGAAAGTACGAATTTTTTTTTGTCAAAAAGTAAGAAACGGGGGTAATTCCGGAATTCAGGGGGGTAAGCATTGAATTCAGGGGGGTATTTGTGTAAGTCAAGGGGTGGACCTCCTATTTTTTTTGTCTCTGGTGTACTTTTTGACAAAAACTTTTTTGTCATAGTAGCATTTTTGTTGTTTTTTTATGTTATTTGTTGTTATTTTACCCACCAATTCTGTTATTTAGGAATGCAACATATTTATTTGCAGTATACTCAACTTCAAGTCTTGATATTACTACTAATTGGTGAACCAGATACACTTATATTAGGAAGGCTTAATATTAATCCTTTGCTCCCTCCTGGTTATAAATATCTTTTGAAATAGTTCAAAGAATAACGATGCATATTGTCAGCCCATTACGACATTTTAGAGGTTCGTTAGTTCATCGATTTATGATTTTATCACTAGGGTCTCATCCAAACTGAGATTTCCTTGCCTTCGAAAAATAATTATCGTAGTTCTTGCATTATTAGACATAGCCAATCATTATATTCTTATTTCTTGGCTAAACAAGGACATGTGAATGTGGAAACATGACAGGGAGTAAACAAAGAACCCATGATTGTGGTTTCCTTAGTACAAGAAAAGTTAAAGATGATGAAATCAATAAATCAATGGATAGGCATATTTTAAAATTACATGTCAAACTAATAAGTTTTTGAACCATTGACTCTGCCAAATCCTTGCATATGTGAAACTACATACTGCTTAATTATACTTTGTGGTTAATGTAAAATTTATAAGAATTAATTCGTCTCTAACAATACGAAGTAGTTTCCAAATTTTGCATTTTGTTTTAAGTATTGTTAGTCTTCCAGATTTTGTGTATCGTTGCTTATGAAGTAACTTCAAAGCTTTTATTTCAATATATTTTCCTGTTATGGCAAAAAAATTAAACTTATCATATAATATTGACATCCACGTTTTGCAATTATTATTCATCTTGATTTAACCATACTGACAGTAAATTTTAATATATTTACATATTTAGTCTTGGCTGTGAAATACAACGATGGAACCATTGTTGGCCATTTATGATACTCTTAGTTGGTTTCTCTTTCCCTATGGTTAAATTTATTCTAGCCTTTCTTTTAAAATCCTTAAATTTGAATAGAGACCTGATTAATTTTAGCTGCACTACTAAAAAGATTAAGGGTCAGATGATAGAAAACGTTAAGCTTTCTCTATTCTGCCACGTTTTTTTATATAGCCAACTATTTCACTAATTTAGTTTAAAATCTTTAGTTACCAATAATAGCGAACACCCTGACTACATCAAAAACTTTGCTCACCAAGAAGTTTCTGCAATCTACACAAAGGTGGATTTCTGAATTCCTTTCTGATCCGTATAGTTTACCTAACATAATTTTGTATTATACTCAATTTGATTGGCTTATGTATTCCAGCTTTCAGATATGCTGCTTCGAGAAGCACTTACCAATGCATATCCAATTAAGCTGCAGTGTGCACTATTTGAGAGACTGACATTGCAATATTTGCTGTAACATTTGAATCGTATTCATTCTGTTCTTGGGGGTTGGATTCTTCTATAAGGTAAACAGTATCAGCTATATTTACACCCCTATTCCTTAAAAAAATTCCTGAATATCCATAAATCATTGGCTATATGTAACAGTGTATATTCATTTTGGCCTTTATAGATGGACACTGTATGTCATGTATAATCAATATAAACATATACATGGCAGCTACCATCTGCGTATCAGGCTACATAATAATCATGTTCTTATATTTCGGCCCATTTGCTTTTTTATCCTACTAAGCGACTTAACTCATACAGTTAGAACAGTTCACCTTGACTTAAATTTTGTGACAAATTTTTTTTATTGCCTATTGTTAATAGTGGATACTACATTTTTGGTTATAGGAACAAAAGGCATCACATATAGGAAACTTTTTATCAACCAAAGTGTAGCCACAATGCAAATGAGAAAGGACTGCTCCCGCACAAGGTTAGTTTTAAAAACCGACTGCAAGCAATTTGTTTGCAAACTTATCTTAAACTCTAAGTTACAATATATATCGTTAGGTTTGCATAAGTTTTAAACTTATCTTAAACTCATGCAGTAGAACCTGTTCACTATTGTTGATCACAAAATTGTTTTCTTGATTTATCTATTCATGCCTTTTTCCTTCTCATTATAAACGCTTATTTTTTTTATACAAATAGATATACCAAATCACATGGATACTCTCTCATCACTTTGCTACTTCTTGGTGCAATTATAAGCATAGCAAAGTGTTCTTTTGCAAATAATTCAAAATTATATACATATTCATGAAGAAGTAATAGATCGAATTTTACGTTTGTTTATCTTTTTTCGCGTAATCAATAGACTTTCAAAAGAGTATTGGATAAATAGCTTATATGTAAGAGATTGGTATTGTTATCATTTTACATTAACAAGACTTGCAAACTCCAAATGTAGTATATTGTTGATCACAACATTGTTTTCTTGATTTAGCTATTCATGCCTTTTTCCTTATCATTATAAACGCTTATTTTTTTTATACAAATAGATATACCAAATCACATGGATACTCTCTCATCACGTTGCTACTTCTTGGTGTAATTATAAGCATAGCAAAGAGTATTGGGTAAATAGCTTATATGTAAGAGATTGGTACTGTTATCATTTTACAGTAGTATATCATGTAAATACTGTTTCATGATTTTTTTTTTCAGTTTACCAATGAGCTTTATACAAAGTGCCTCCATACGTGCATCAATTAGCCAATCAACAAGCGTCTAATTCACTAATCAATGGTATGTAGCAATTAACCTCTCATCCTTTAGAAATTGCATGTCTACATGTAATATTTTTAATTCTGGTGTTTTTATTTGGTTTCATAATTAAAATATGAGAATATGACTTTTTGTTCACTGTTGCATGTTTGAGTTTAGTTTTAGTTCACTCTTTAGAAGATTTTCTATTTTCGGATTCTTCCCTTCCATTTTGAATTTACTAAATTTTAACAGTAGGTATTTATTCTACACTCTATAAATTTCAATTTTTCTATCTCCCCTTCTCCTAAATTTTTATTCCCTTTTTTGTGTGGTTTCATTCCATAGTTATAAAATATTCTTAATTTATATGTGTACATGGTCTGTAACTGTTATCTTAAATTTTAATGGTTTCAAATTGATCGCTTTATTTCTTGGTTCTATAGTTTGGCAACCCTTCCTATTTTAACTTTTATGTTTTATAATATTATTCATTCAGTTATTCCCACCCTTAGCCTGTTCTCTGTAACCCAATGTTAAAGGAATGTATTACCTTATAATCGAAAATTTATATTTAGTAATTTCTTTGGCAGTAAAAATTATCATTTTGCTCATTGCATTTGATATTCATAAAAGATGATCTTCACTTTTGAATTTTTGAAAATTTAAATTTTAGTTTTATTGGTTTCTTTAAATGTCTCACTTGTGAGTTTATCATAAAACTTAATTCTCCATCTACGAGTCCCAAAATTTGTAGGTTCCCTTTTGTTCCATAATTTTCTAAATTTATATCTTGCAAACCTTGCACTTTCCAGTATTATGAATTCTAGCTTTTTCCCATATTTAAAATAATCCTTATTTAAGCTACTATTTTATAGTTTATAAAGTTCATTGACTAATGCTTCTCAATGGTTATTTTAAGTTTACATTTTTATTCATGATTCAACTTTTTAGTATAACAATAAACGAACCTTCTTTTCTTAATGAAAGATTAGTAGGTGGATACTACTGCAAATATTCCTACCACATGTTATAAGTGGAAAGTGGATGTAATTACTTAGTGTGATCATTCTTAGAAGTAACCCATTAATATTCCTTTTACATACGGTTAATTTATAATTAGTCATCCAATCATGTTTATGAGAATTGTTTTTCATTTATAGTGACTTATCAGCTATTTTTTAATTCATTAGCTATATCCAAGCAAAATTTTCTGTTAGTTATCCCTGTTTCAGTAATTATAATTTTTAGCTTACAAAGATTTCAAATGCATTTGTTTTTATGTTTCTTTTTCTTGATTGTTTTACTTCATATTTTTGTTGTTTATCTATTCGTATCGATTATGCTGTCTTTTGTCAACTTTGTTAAGGTCTAATGAATATATTTTATTCTATTTATAGGTGGATATGATATTCTTCTCTTCCAGGTAATTTAGAAAGACAGTGATAAGTAGTGAGTTATTTCTTTCTATTTGTGTTTCCTAATTTCCATTTGGTTTATACCATACATACCAAATCAGGGGTTGCAATTACATATACCTAACAATTCTGACAAACAAATCCAATGGTCCACGGTTCGTGTCTGTAATTTTATTGTTGCATTCATAAAACTATCTATGTTTACATTGTAGCTGAACGAGTTAAACTTCTTATCTTGCTAGAGAAAGTCATTAGCACAGCACGCTTGCAGAATTTATTGTTTGTAAACATAAAAACTAAACAATGTAGTTCTGTTAATCTAGGATGTGAATCTAATAAACACTTTAAAACTATTCAGTACGGAATATTTTCTATATGTATTTGAGTACTTTTAGTGCTTACCATCAAACATTGTATATTAATAAAACCATAAATGCTTACATTGCAGTTGAACAAATTAAACCTCATAGCTTGACAGAAGAAGATATTAATTAAGAGGGATCCCTGCAAAAGGCTTTGTTGGTGCACTTAAACATTAAACAAATCAATTCCTATTTCTTTTTCCTTTTTTGGATTTGGGAGTTTTTAATTCATACGTTTGTTGATAAATTTTCCTTTTTCTTTGTTAATCTATTTAATATGAAATGACAACAAGAACATTTTACTACTTGATGTTCCATCCTATAGTTTGTTAAACTGCACTTTTTCAGTCTTTTCATATATAATATCCTTATATATATATATATATGTATGTATATGTGTGTGTGTGTATATATATATAAGATAATATAACATAGAAAAGGACTGTATAATTTTTCAGCTTTTTCAGCAACTACAAATCATGTTACTATCTTTCAGCATGCTTTTTCACCTTTTTTCCTTCTGGAATTAGTCTTCCTGTAACCATATAATGAGTAAGATGATCAAAAGAATGACTACGTAAACTTGGATGATTTATGAAAGACAAGGATAGGTTCAACTTCAATTGGAATTGAAAGGCACTAACTTATGAAATGTTCATATTCATATGTCAAATAGATAGAACTTTTGAGAAAAGAGTTATGTGTTCAATACCCAAAATATTATAGAAACAATTCATAAATTAATTGGCGACGAAGAGCAATATTTTAATGCCTATGGAAATATAGTTATATTAATTGATGATGCAATCATTCTTAACATGGAACATGTGCATGTCTTAAGCTAATGTATTGGACATTCCTATTTGATGACACAGTCCATGTATGGGTCTTAAATACACACACATGGGATAAGCCTAGCCCAAATACCAAATTAGATAAACACTTATTATAAAAAAAGATTAAAAAATAAAAACAAAGAAAACTGTTTGGTAATGTGGAAAATGATATCTCAATGATTATTTAGGGCTAATTATATTAATCATAGGATATTCAAGAATTTTAATGACAGAGCTGTAATAATTTTGGTGTGAGTAGTGCGAAGAAGAAAACAATCAGCATGCCTTTGTTGGATTGACCAAACAACCTGTAAAAAATTATAACGCAAGATGTGTATCATACAACAATAACATATTGATGCTTTGAAGCAACCGTTTAGTAAGTTAAAATTATGCAAGAAATAAATAACAAAAATATGATATCTTCCATGCATTTGCATTTGATTCTAATGAAAACTGGATGATGCTAATGGACAATCTGATTACTATTGGATATGTAGAGGTAAGTGTGGCAACACAAATGAGGTATTTTACGTAATTTATCTAATATACTGATTGAATAGGTTGAGCAATATTTTTATATATGTATCGTTGATACAACCTAGAGATGAGTATCTCATCACTGTTATTGGAGGAAGGTATGCTTTTTCAATGGCAATTATGTTCTGACATCACTTTAATATCCTAAGGCCTGGCTCAAAAGATACCATTGATGAAGTGAATAACTTAGTACTGCATTTTGCATTCTAACTAGGAAATAGTGGTTACTCATGGAAGCTCAAGTAATAATTAGAGGAAGGTATGCTTTTTTAAGGGCAGTTATGTTCTGACATCACTTTAATATCCTAAGGCCTGGCTCAAAAGATACCATTGATGAAGTGAATAACTTAATACTGCATTTTGCATTCTAACTAGGAAATAGTGGTTACTCATGGAAGCTCAAGTAATAATTGTTTGGTTCGACTGTAATCTCCTTGGAGCAAGAGGTGATACCCTTTCACCTAGATCTATTAAATTTACATGTAACTTAGCAGATTATAATAAATAACAACTCTATATCTGCTTCATAACTGATCCTAGCGTTCTATGCATTTTAGCCAAACCGAGTTTTCTTTCTTTCAGTGCACATTAAATGATACAAATTTGGATAATGCATAGTAACTTATCATCGAGTTTCAAAATTACTCCTTTAGCATTGAGAATATTTTAATTTGGCATTGCAACATAAGATTATTAGTACAACGTAGAGCACTATTTTTATTTTTATTTTGTTTGAGTTCATAATATTTTAACATGGATAACTGATAATAATGGTAATAGATCTTAGCAAATGTAGATTAAAAAAATCAAGAGATATATCAGTAATCCTTAAGGCACCTATAAAAACTGTAATTAATTGACCGTTAATTCCAAATCTGTTATTTCCTTAACTTTCCTTATACATCAGAACTGTTAACACTACTACTAATGCAAGCTATGCTGAACTCATATATGCAGCTAGGGCTGTTATGGTAATGGTTACCGTTACCGTTTGGCAAATACCGTTACCGTACCGTTTTTACTGGTAAGTCAGAATTGCTTACCGTTACCGTTACCAATCGACTGGTATACCGAAGACTGGTATACCGATAATCTGGTAACCGTTACACTGGTAATGGTAAATTACCGTTTGTCCATCAAACTCTATATCTTGACATGTTTTTTGTACACATTGCCCTTTATTATACTATATGCAGTGTTAGTTTATAAAAAAATTATTAACGAGAAAGAAAATAAGTGTATTTAGAATTATTTCACCTGAATATTGAAGTAAATATAATCATTTATTTTGTTCTAAATGCACGTAATAGAGCGTATCAGATGAGTATACATATGTTTTAAATTAATTGGTAAATTTACCGTTACCGCTGATACTGAAGAAATGTTACCATTAGTTTACCGTTAAAAATGGTAAATTTACCGTTACCATACCGTTTTAACTGGTATACCGATTTTAATCAAAAATGGTTACTGATCGACTGGTAATGGTATGGTAATGGTAAATTTACCGTTACCGTAACAGCCCTATATGCAGCAATGGAAAAAGGATCAAATAATTATTGCTGATATAACAATGTCGAAGTTCATTGCAAGAGGGAAAAGGGTTCTCTTGCATGTCTTGGTTTCATAATGAACAGTCATAGTTAAAATTTGGCAACAAAAAACACTCCTTTTCCTTTCTAATAAATAACTAAATTTGTATGTTAACCAGCCTTTGAAATTGACATAATTTAGATATGATAAACACTCACACGATTTTCTTAAGGTTTTGATTATGCTCATATATATGGTCTAATTAGGTCTTTCTATGTTTCATGTTTGAAATGCATTTTGGGCCAAAGTTGATGGACATGTCATAAATGCTGGAGCGAGTTATTTGGCTGTATGCATCACATTATGGATATTATAAAAGCTTATTAAGCTCTCATGCGACCCAGTCTGAGGCCAAATCATTTTTTTTCATCCCTTTTGCTTTGATTTTTTTTTCTCATGTTAAAAGCAATACATTGTTGTACCAGAAAATAATTTTATTATGGTTATACATTGTTTTATTGTGATTGCGATGTTTAACCATGTTTGGTTGCTTATTTCGAAGCATTACTAATTATAACGAATTTAATTACAACTATGCAAATATTCTGAGTTACTTTTCACCTATCTTTGGTATAGGGAGAATATCATTAGTCTTTATTGTGATTGCGATGTTTAATCATGTTGTTTGGTTGCTTATTCCGAAGCATTACTAATTATAACGAATTTAGTTACAACTATGCAAATATTCTGAGTTACTTTTCACCTATCTTTGGTATAGAGAGAATATCATTAGTTTTTAGCAGAAAGTGCTGAAGCGGTTTTTTCTTAGGTAACACATTCTACCGTATACCACCATTGACTAAATATATTAGTTATTACTTCGTTACCTTTAAAATTATCTATGAATATTTACCAAGTAACTTTGTTAATATTTTATGAGAAAAAACAAATTTTAAAAATTACAATATAAAAGCATATAATAAACCATCATGCAACTAAAATGAATATAAAAATGTCCAATTGTAAAATTTTGTAAATCCCGTGTGCGTAGCACGGGTTCGCACTAGTATATATATATATATATCAGTGTGTGTGTGTGTGTATATATATATATATATATCAGTGTAATATGCTTGCTGCAAGTACTCAATATAGCAATTTAAATGAACATGTTAACATTTAAAATCAATATCCAGATTAAACTCCAATCCATATAAATCAGGCAATCTACTTATATATACAAAATAGGTTCAAAACCCATTCAATTCAGATGCAAACAGCATGGAAGATATTGTAACAGGTATAAACACCATTTGCTTTCATACATACTATTATGAGACATTTATATGTATATCTAGATCTAAATTTAAAGCATACCGGGGGTCATAAGCATTTAAAATTAATTTGGTATACTGTCAAACTCAGATTTCATAAGTAACTTAAGAACCCAGATATAAAATCCATTTACAAACATTGCTTGCAGAAATCAACTGTTTTGGTTTATGGTTGCAAAGAGTTTGCAGAAATCAACACGCAACGAATTTTAACTGTTCAAAACCCTGATAGGATCCAAACAAAACTAGACAAATCAAATTTTGTTTTATACCTTTCAAGCTTTTGCGATTTCACGAACTTGAATACGATTTAGAAATGAATCAAATCGCGTTGTAGCATACTTGAGATGCACAACCTCTACTGGTATCCCTTCGACCGTTGAACGAAATCGTATTGAAGTGAGAAATAATAAGAAGTAGAAAGTGGTTGGAAGCTAGGTTTTTTACGGAAAAAGTAAGAAAAGGGAATGAGGGTTAAAAAAAACTAAGTACGAGGGAAGATGTAACACCCCGTATTTTCTGTGAACGTATAAGTAACAAATTAAAGTATACTTAATTTTAGGAGAAGAATTCAGGGAAACGGGTTGCGCCATTGCGTTCGTCTTGAGATTTTGCTTGAGATAGAGTCCGAGTTTGCGCAAAACGGATATCGTATGAAGATGATATGGACGAACGAAGTTAGGCAGAAAAACCGGAAACAAGCCAGAATACACTGGCGCACTTGTGAAGTGTGCCAGTACAAAAATACACTGGTGCACCTCCCAAGTGTGCCCATACCGATCCAGCACAGAATTCTGGAGTGTTATGTGATGACGTGTCTTCTTCTGAGTGGTTGGATGACCTGTCTTCGAGCTGGGTGGTTCTAATGACTTCTGGACTGATCTGAAGGCTCTAAATCACCCTATTCTCCTATAAAAACACCCCCAAACCTCACTTTCTCTCCACACAATTTCATTCTGCCTATACTCTGCCTCTATTCAAATTAAAATAAAATAATGGCGTCGCTACTCTGCTGAAATCTAAGCTAGGACTAATGCATCTTCTTCCAATCTGAAAAGAATTAAAAGAGAACAACTATTTTCTAATCTAATCGATAGCCTACGCCAAAGGGGAGCTATTCAGTGTCAGAATACAGATTCCAGAATACAAGAATCGTTCCCTTTTTGTGAGTACAGTTATTTTCAGATATGAACTTTAATTATGATCTTGACATGGCTATAAATCTAAATCTGAGGTTATGCATATTCTTATCTGTCAGATCTGTTTTTCTGTGACTATTCTCTTTCTTTCTTTTTTTCTGTTCTATAGCCAGGCTACTACGAGCCTGCGCCAAATCTCATAAGAGATTAACGCACGAATGCTAAATTTTGGAGTAAATAATGAATAATGCATAATTGAACATGACTGATCTGTGACTGATTTGAGAAAAGGACATATGTTGTAAATTAGATCTAGATCTGTGCATACTCTGTGATTTGGAAGAAGAGGAATCATTGAATGATAACATATGACTTGAAACCTTGGGACATAATGCATATAAAAATTAAGATCTGATTTTGAGAGGATATAATTTAAAGATTTAGATTTTTGGGTATATTTTATATAATGATTCATGACTTGAAAAAGAAACATGAAACTTAGGCGTAAGGACCTATATTAAAATAGGATAACTATTAATGTGAATGCGCCTAAATATGGATTTTTGGATATAGGCATTAAAGGCTATAATTTGGCATAATTCATATCATGATTTGGGGCTTTTAGAGAGTGTTCTGTACTGTGCAAAGTTTAACGAAAATTTGGGGGCATATATTGTATTATGAATTATGACCATGATTTGAGCATGTAAGTTTAGGCTTAATTTATGATTAGGCAAGTTATGTAAATAGAATTTTTAAGAAATGTTAAATCTGCTAATCTGCTGAATTGCCTAATCTGCTAAATTTGTTGAATTGTCTATTCTGTTAATCTGCTAAATTTCCTAATCTGTTAGATCTGTTATCTGCTAAATCTGTTGAATTGCTTAAGCTGTTGAAAGCTGAATAATTGTAATTTGGAGGCTCGATCTAAAATTGAACAAAACATGTTAATAGAACTTTGGATAATCTGCCGTAACTTGTAAAGATGTTAAATCTGCTAAATGGACATAATTAATCTGATATTTTCTGTAATGGAATAAAGTGGCTATGACACGAGGTTAGACTCCATTTACGGTAGAAGCCTGCCCGGAACCAACCGGTTTAACCAGCGACCGCAAACTGTCAGTCTAATGTGAGAGGTCGTAGGCATAACTAAAATATGCTTAGACACAAGGTTAGGTCTGGCTTGTGGCAGAAATCTGCTCGGAACCGCCCGACATATCCAGCGGCCACAAGCTACCGACCTAATGTGAGAGGTATGTGCATTAATATTTAATTAATGCAAATCTGAGATAAATATGATGTCTAAACGTGTTGGGTGGATAGAGTTAAACCAAATGGACTGATGAATTTAACAAACCCATTTCATGAATCTGTAGGCCCAATACAAAGTTAGACAATCTGTAAGTCTGTTAAAACTGTACATCTGATCCGTTAGTCTGAAAACTTGTTAACTTGATTGTTTGATCTGTGAACTAGTAAATCCGAACTCTGTATGTCTGAAACTTGTAAACAAGTTAATCTGAAATCTGTTAGTCTGGGGACACAAGGTTAGGAGGGGAAATACTTGTGTTATCTATTGTTTGGGATCCATATTAGTCAGTAACCCTTTCTGGTATCAAAAACTTTGACCCCACGCTATGTAGGGGTCCGGGCACGCTTACTGAACTAATGATAAGCGGTTCATTTTGATAATGGCGAGGGGTGTTGATGGTGCGTTCCAACCGGGTCATGTGCGTGCATGGATCCGGTCTGCTCTGAGGATGTAAGACACCGTGACATCTGTAAATAGGTCTGTGCCAATAGGTTGCCATTTTAGGGAGTGATACACCCTACTGTGGGGCCGACAAAGGGTATTTATGTATTAGGGAGCCGATCGCTTGGGGTAGGACTTAGGGTACACTTAGTTCTATCTGTTTCTGTTGGTACCGTCTGTTTCTGTTGGGTGGTAACACCTGTCTGTTTCTGCGTGGTACCGTCTGTTGGGGTGATAAAGGCCCATTACTAGTGTACACCTAATTCTAACATTCTGTTTCCGTAGGGATTATTCTATTTCCGTCTGTGATTCCGTTTCCGATTCTATTTCCGTACCTTCTGTCTGTTGGGGTGGTAAAGGCCCATTAGTTTGGTGGTAAAGGCCCATTATTAGTATTATGTTTCTGTACCTTCGGTCTGTTGGGGTGGTAAAGGCCCATTATTAGTATTCTGCTTCTGTACCTTCTGTCTGTTGGGGTGGTGAAGGGCCATTACTAGCATTCTGTTTCTGTATAGATTATTCTGTTTCGATTCTGTTTCAGTTTAGACATTAGGGTAACACCTAACCCTGTTATACTCATATTAGTGCAGAGAAGTAAGATGTAAGTAAGGAACATAACTTGGTTTACATCATTCTGTTTCTTCTGTTAACTTAAAGTATATCTGTTATTCCTGTTGATGTAATCTCTCATCCAGCTTTATTTACATGTCATGATAATATTATCTGTTTTATGCTGGAAGTCACTGGACTCGCCAGACTTTATGTCTGACCTCATTTGTTTTCTCCCCTTTTCTTTTCGTCCCCCCCCCCTAAGGTGCTCAGGGTGGAAACATAGGAGCTTGATTCTGATTCTCTCTGCTTGAAGTGCTGGGAGTATTGCTTGGCTTTGACTCTATCTTTTCATGGCAGTTTATGTTGGGGATTATGGCTTTGAAACTTTACATTCTGAAGGATTTTGTGTAAGACTCATATTTGTGTACTTGAGTTTTGGTATTGTGATTTAGAAAGATGTAACCAAACTTATTTTTGCTTTTGCTGTAATAAAGTTATAGTTTTTCAAGTACTACTTATCTATCTTGTAATATTCTGTTCTGTCTACTAAAACGCTCCATCAAAGTTAAGGCATTCCCTTTGTGAGTGACCTTAACGGAGGTGGGGTGTTACACTTGGTATCAGAGCTGAAGGTTACCAGATTTGATAAAAAGTTTTTGAAAACTATTTTCAAAAAGGTTTCAAAAAGGAAGTATTTTCAAAAGTTAAGTTTATTTTGAAAAACATAATCCCAAAAAGCCATATATCTATCCTTTCTCCGTTTTGAATCCCTTTTCTTTTTCGTTTCAGTGTGTCTGGGGATCTTAACCTTCCAGAAGGCGTACTGGTACCTAGTTGGTTTAGTAGGTATCTAGAAGCTAGGGCTAATGATGCGGGCCCAGCAGACGTCCCTCCTCCCCCAGCTGCAGCGGTTCCTCCTCCTCCTCCGCGCGTGAATACTTTCCCGAAGATATGTAGAGACTTTCGAGCCATGGGTGGGAAGAACTTTAATGGAACTGAATCATTCGTGGAGGCAAGGAACTGGCTCAAAGAAACTGAGGATTTGTTCGTTATCTTCGAGGTGGACGATAGGAAGAAGATACCGTTCGCGACATGGTTGCTTAAGGATGAAGCTTCTTTTTAGTGGGAGGTCACAAATGGAGAGCGTCCGATAGAGACATGGATGGATTTCAGGCATAGGTTCGAGATGAAATTTCTCTCACGAGCGGAAGAGAGTCTATATGTAGAGAGGTTCTTGGCATTGAAGCAGGGGGATTTATCAGTGAGAGAGTACGTTAACAAGTTTAATCAGTTGGCGAGATTTGGCTTAGATTTGGTAAATACATCGCATAAAAAGGCAGTGAGGTTTGCTAAAGGTTTGAATGAGCCGCTACACGGATTGGCGATGTCCCACATTCCTATGGGGGCAACCTTCGAGAAATTGGTGGACATGGCGTTAATGCATGAAGAGGAAGCCGAAAGTAAAAAGACAGAGGAAAAGCTCGAAGGACAACAGAACAAGAAGGCGGGGCCCAAAAAGGAAACACAAAAGAAGGATGAAAAGACTGAAGATAAGAAGGAGAAAAAGTGCTTTACTTGTGGAAGCTCGACTCATCTGAACAAGGATTGCAGAAAGAGGAAGGGCACTTGCTTCAACTGTGGTGAGATTGGACACTTCACTAGGGACTGCCCGAAGAAACGAGGGCAAGGGCAGAGGACAGGTCCTACTTCTGGAGGGCAGGCGAATACCCTTGAGGCTGGTGGATAGGATAGAAATAGGAAAAAAATTATGTAGATGGTTTAATTTCCTTATCTGATTGTTGAGTTAAAACACTTTCTGATTCTGGCATTTTGATTCTGTAATTGATACTCTGCACTTTAATACTAGTCTTGTTTCTGATCCCGTTGTAGACTCAAACCAATAAGGGTATGACTCATCTGTTTGTGATAAGTTGGGGTTTGAGGGTATCTGTGTTGGGCGTTAAGTTGACT
Source organism: Allium sativum (assembly GCA_030737875.1). Taxonomy (NCBI): domain Eukaryota; kingdom Viridiplantae; phylum Streptophyta; class Magnoliopsida; order Asparagales; family Amaryllidaceae; genus Allium; species Allium sativum. The sequence continues at coordinate 479,625,369 of CM060919.1, read as the reverse complement.
TTGACGCATACATTCTGGGTTTTTTTTATCATGCTTGGTTTCCTAAGAATAATTTGATAATCTGATCTGTACCAGTAGTTTGTAAGTATCTGAATATTTCTGATAAGGTTAGGGGTTTTTACTCGAAGCATGAAGTAGATTTCCAGTTTGGCATTGTTTAATGGGAGTAATTCACTGGGTGTCAATCTGATGTTGATTTCGGTCTTCGGGGTTGATACTTTGGGAATTATTTTCTTAACCGATGTCTAATAGGAATAGAGCTCTTGTTTTAATCATACTTGCTTTTATCACTCAGTCGTATCCTATCGATCGAGCCTTCGACCTTTAGGTAGAAACTAATGGGTGTAAACATGTGTTTGAGACATGTTATGTTTGATGGTTTCAAGTGGATGCAAGTGGTTGCTAGTGGTTGCTCGTGGATGCATACACACACACTAGGCACTAGATCGGCTCAAAAACACTCTCATACTGCATATGAATGTGTGCGCATTTTTCAATTTTTGTGGATGCAAAATGATCGACTCATCACATGGATGTTGCATTTGGATGAATGGTTATGCACACATATAGAAATGATGTGTATCAAATAGGATTTCTTGCATACATAATTGGACTCATGGCACCAACATAGTTCGCATTGAGGAGGTCAACTGAATCAGTAGACCGCCTGATCTTTGCAATAGATAAGAGACATATACACACACTTTTGCATATGTTCATACAACATTAGAAGTTTTCTAAGGACAATGGATGCTTGTAGATGATGGTTGAGTAGATGGATGACTGGTTGGTAGGACACATTCTTCTTAACTTGAAGATTTCGGGGACGAAATCCTTTAAGGAGGGGAGAATGTAACATCCCGTATTTTCTGTGAACGTATAAGTAACAAATTAAAGTATAATTAATTTTAGGAGAAGAATTAAGGGAAACAGCTTGTGCCATTGCGTTCGTCTCGAAATTATGCTTGAGATAGAGTCCGCGTTTGCGTAAAACGGATACTGTATGAAGAAGATATGGACGAACAAATTTAGGCAGAGAAACCGGAAACAAGCCAGAATACACTGGCGCACTTGTGAAGTGCGCCAGTACAAAAATACGGGCGCACTTGCCAAGTGCGCCCATACCGATCCAGCATAGAATTCTGGAGTGTTCTATGATGATGTGTCTTCTTCTGAGTGGCTGGATGACCTGTCTTCGAGCTGGGTGGTTCTAATGGCTTCTAGACTGATCTGAAGGCTCTAAATCACCCTATTCTCCTATAAAAACACCCCCAAACCTCACTTTCTGTAATAACCGGAAATCTGAGCCAGTTTAAAATTTTTATTTTGGCAATTTTAATGAATTTTGAATATTTAAAATGGATTGGAAATAAATTGAATTGAAATTCAAATTGAAATTGAATAGAATTGAATTCGAATTGAAATTGAATTGAAAACGAATTAGAATTGAAATTCGAATTAAATTGAATAGATATGAAATTCGAATTAAATTGAATAGATATGAAATTCGAATTAAATTGAATAGAATTGAAATTCGAATTAAATTGAAATTGAATCGAAACGAATTTAAAACGATTTAGAAAATACGTTTTAAAAGGTAATCGACGAAATATTTATTATATATATATTATATATATAATATGATGGCCTGAATAGAACGCGCTGCGGCAGTTCGTGAATCTCGACCATTGATTTCAAATGGACATTACGGGAGATCCGACCGTCGGATTCTCCTAAAACTGGAACCGCTGGGTTCGTATCGAAAAGAGCTTTCTAACGAATATTAGAAATTAGAAATCTAACGGTTGGATTTGGAATTATGTCCAAATCAAATTCGGAAAAAGTCGTTGTAAGTGCAGTTCGATGGCCGTTGATGGAAATCGACTGTACGGGCCTTGATAAAATTATTGAAAATATTAATAATTAATATAAATCATAAGAAATGATTTGGAAAGAACTGGGATGAAAAATCCCATATTTGAAAAGATAAAAATAGATTTTTATCGAAATGAACTAGTTTTGAACTAGAATTAAAATTCAATTATTTTGAAAAATAAATAGATTGGATTTGAAATGGTTTTGAAAATAACCAGAATTTCCAATATATAGATTGGAAATGGATTTGAATCGAAATTGTCTTCGGAATATTTCGATGTGGGATTTTGTGATTATACAGATATTGTTATGGAAATTTGAAAGATATATTTATATCGTTATTTCCAATACGATATTTGTTGGTCGTAGAATTTGATATTGAATATAAGCCGATATATTTTCTATTCAGAGCCTTATATTTAATATCAAATGGGATTTGTGTTTGTCGTGAATGGTGTCTTCATTAACACTATTCTTAAACCCAATTGAGAAAAAGATTAAATCTTTTTGTTTAGATTTAATGAAGTGTACCAATTAAATAATATTTAATTGGAATTGAATTGGAATTGATTTTTGGGTTTATCGTGAACGGTGTTTTAAATAACATTTGTTCTTTAACCCGAGAATTAATGGAATGTGATTTTGGGTTGTCGTGAACGGTATCTTTAGGAATACTGTTCTTAGACCCAATGAAGTTAAGAAAATCAGAAATTAACTAAAGATTAGTTAAGTTGAATGGTTTCTTGGGTATTGATCTGATGTTGGTATCGGCCTTCGGGGTTATTACTTAGGGAATTGTTCATTTGCTAATTTACGGTTAATGGCTGATGGAATAGAATGTGATTTCGGGTTTACCGTGAACCGTGTTTTAATTGACATTGGTTCTTTAACCCAGTTAAATACAGGATATGATTTCCCAAGTTAAATAATTATTAATATTGATTTTTGGGAAGATTAAAACCAAGTGGAGTTTTAATGAATCTTTAATTAGATTGAAAAGTGAATTTGATAATTAAAATTATCAAATTCAAGAAATGATCGAGAATGGAGTATCACTAGTTTTGCTCTAGGCGATAGTTAAATCTTTAATTAGATTTGAACGTGAAATGGTAATTGAATTTACCGATAACACTGTGGTGTTAGATATGAAGTATTATCAGTTTTACTTCATGGGATGAATAGGTTGGGGTTGGGAAATTTAACAATTGATTACTTCGGTAAGGTTCGTTAATCCCGACTAGTTTGGATAAACCATAATTTGGTTTGAATTGATATTCAAAAGAAGATTAAAGAATAAATTTAAATAATTTATCTTTGATAAAATTAATGGGAACATTTCCCTAAGAATGTGAAATTTAGCAACTAACTGAAGATTAGTTAAGAAGAAGGGTTTCCTGGGTATTGATCTGATGTTGGTTTCGGCCTTCGGGGTTAATATTTGGAGAATTATTCTCTTGCTAATTTACGGTTAGTGACTGATGAATTGGAATGAGGCGTATGTTGTGTTTGTGTAACACTTGTTTATTATATACGCGAGTTATTCGGAAAGACCGGGTTTATCCCATTCTGAATAACTGATACGACGAAAAGTCGAAGATGAAGACGGTGGTCGAAGACCGGAAGTCTTCACATCGTTTGGGTGATTACTGATGATCTTGATTGGGCTGTACACCCAAGATGAGGGAATCAGTTGGTGATCGTCCAAACGTACTTGGAGATCGACGAATTTGCAAGGAAAGTGCCTCCGGTTTCGTTCAGACCTAGAACGAACTTGTAAATGGACTGTGTGTCTGACATTGGATTTCATTCTGTGTGACTGATATCGGTTGCATAGAGTGGTTTGCCTGTGTGGCATGCTAAGATGCAAATGATCAAGGCTTCTGTTGAAAAGCAAAGTCTTGTGGTTGATGATCAAAGCACCACCTGTGTGGCATAGCTTTGTGTAACGTGAATTCACGAGCCTCACACCCCGGTTGTGAACCAGAAACGGGAGAGGACCTCAGGGAGGGCATGCGTTTCTTTCTAGCTAGGGTGGTGTCAGTGACCTACCAGCCCTGACATTAATATATTTTTCACCTGTGTGGTTGTTGCTGTTGCGAGGCGCCTCGGTTATATCGGTTTCGGCCGATGCATTCTGGTCGGCAGACAGACCAGACTTACGCCGCATAGGGTGGGGGAACGCAGTGTTCAGGCTTTTTAATCCACATCGGTGGACCGGCCCTGACGATCCAAGGGTCACTCGAGCTCTGATCCTGAGACATGATAGGCTAGATTGTCTTGAATCGGTAGAGGACGATCCCTTGCCTCGGTTCATAGATGGAAATCCAATTTCCAAATACGTGACTTTTGCGGTTTTAATTGTAGAACTAGTATGGCGACATGATATATGGTACCCATGCCGTCAATGATTGATACTTATGATTGAAACTGTTTTTGACACTATACACTTATAGTAATAATAAAAGATGAAATTAAACGTATCAAGCATGCTTTGGCTATTATAAGGTAAAACCCTATCATCTGGTTTGTGTTGCATTGTGTGATGAGACCAGGGTCTTATAATAGCTTCATTTTTCTTTATTTAGCATTGCGTTGTTGTTTTAATGCACTGGTGTTCTTGGGAGGAAACCCGTTCCGCGTTATACGGCGTGGTCCCTTGATTTGTCTAACTTTAAAATAAAGATTAATAACTGTTTTAGTTCTCACACCAGTCACTTGACTGACCTGGAGTTTATTGTTTTAACCTAAACTCTGGGTGCCCTTATTTTCGACACGGGCAGCTAGTAGTTTTGGTTTTGCAGATTTATATTCACAGGATCCTGGTTTACAGCTGGAAGGATATCCGGAAAGCTTTGTATCCGCATATCTCCTTCAGTTGTATTTTGTATTATTTTCCGCTACTATGTTATGTACTGTAATCTCTGATATTTTATAATGTGTATTATTTATTTGTTTATACTCTGTATATTCTTGTAATCTGATGAAATTGTTGTAACTAACAATGAAGTGTTCTTCCGTTTGTGTTATGATGTGGTTTGTTCTCAATTCAATCCGGCCTTTCCTTACCGGGGAAGTTCGGGTCGTCTCACTTTCTCTCCACACAATTTCATTCTGCTTATACTCTGCCTCTATTCTAATTAAAATAATGGCGTCGCTACTCTACTGAAATCTAAGCTAGAACTAATGCATCTTCTTCCAATCTGAATAGAATTAAAAGAGAACAACTATTTTCTAATCTAATCGATAGTCTATGCCAAAGGAGAGCTATTCAGTGTCAGAATACAGATTCCAGAATACAAGAATCATTCCCTTTTTGTGAGTACAGTTATTTTCAGATATGAACTTTAATTATGATCTTGACATGGCTATAAATCTAAATCTGAGGTTATGCATATTCTTATCTATCAGATCTGTTTTTCTGTGACTATTCTCTTTCTTTCTTTTTCTGTTCTATAGCCAGGCTACTACGAGCCTGCGCCAAATCTCATAAGAGATTAACGCACGAATGCTAAATTTTGGAGTAAATAATGAATAATGCATAATTGGACATGACTAATCTGTGACTGATTTGAGAAAAGGACATATGTTGTAAATTAGATCTAGATCTGTGCATACTCTGTGATTTGGAAGAAGAGGAATCATTGAATGATAACATATGACTTGAAACCTGGGGACATAATGCATATAAAAATTAAGATCCGATTTTGAGAGGATATAATTTAAAGATCTAGATTTTTGGGTATATTTTATATAACGATTCATGACTTGAAAAAGGAACATGAAACTTAGGCGTAAGGACCTATATTAAAATAGGATAACTATTAATGTGAATGCGCCTAAATATGGATTTTTGGATATAGGCATTAAAGGCTATAATTTGGCAAAATTCATATCATGATTTGGGGCTTTTAGAGAGTGTTCTGTACTGTGCAAAGTTTAACGAAAATTTGGGGGCATATATTGTATTACGAATTATGACCATGATTTGAGCATGTAAGTTTAGGCTTAATTTATGATTAGGCAAGTTACGTAAATAGAATTTTTAAGAAATGTTAAATCTGCTAATCTGTTGAATTGCCTAACCTGCTAAATCTGTTGAATTGCCTGTTCTGCTAATCTGCTCAATTTCCTAATCTGCTAGATCTGTTATCTGCTAAATCTGTTGAATTGCTTAATCTTTTGAAAGCTGAATAATTGTAATTTCGAGGCTCGATCTAAAATTGATCAAAACATGTTAATAGAACTTTGGATAATCTGTCGTTACTTGTAAAGAATTTAAATCTGCTAAATGGACATAATTAGTCTGATATTTTCTGTAATGGAATGAAGTGGCTATGACACGAGGTTAGACTCCGTTTACGGTAAAAGCCTGCTCGGAACCAACCGGCTTAACCAGCGACCGCAAACTGTCAGTCTAATGTGAGAGGTCGTAGGCATAACTAAAATATGCTTAGACACGAGGTTAGGTTTGGCTTATGGCAGAAGTCTGCCCGGAACCGTCCGGCATATCCAGCGGCCACAAGCTACCGACCTAATGTGAGAGGTCTGTGCATTAATATTTAATTAATGCAAATCTGAGATAAATATGATGTTTAAAACGTGTTGGGTGAATAGGGTTAAACCAACTGGACTGATGAATTTAACAAACCCGTTTCGTGAATCTGTAGGCCCAATATAAAGTTAGACAATCTGTAAGTCTGTTAAAACTGTACATCTGATCCGTTAGTCTGAAAACTTGTTAACTTGATTGTCTGATCTGTGAACTAGTAAAACTGAACTCTGTATGTCTGAAACTTGTAAACAAGTTAATCTGAAATCTGTTAGTCTGGGGACACAAGGTTAGGAGGGGAAATACTTGTGTCATCTGTTGTTTAGGACCCATATTAGTCAGTAACCCTTTCTGGTATCAAAAACTTTGACCCAACGCTATGTAAGGGTCCGGGCACGCTTACTGAACTAACTATAAGCGGTTCATTCTGATAATGGCGAGGGGTGTTGATGGTGCGTTCCAACCGGGTCATGTGCGTGCATGGATCTGGTCTGCTCTTTGGATGTAAGACACCGTGACATCTGTAAATAGGTCTGTGCCAATAGGTTGCCACTTTAGGGAGTGATACACCCTATTGTGGGGCCAACACAGGTTATTTATGTATTAGGGAGCCGATCGCTTGGGGTAGGACTTAGGGTACACTTAGTTCTGTCTGTTTCTGTTGGTACCATCTGTTTCTGTTGGGTGGTAACACCTGTCTATTTCTGTGTGGTACCGTCTGTTGGGGTGGTAAAGGCACATTACTAGTGTACACCTAATTCTAACATTCTGTTTCCGTAGGGATTATTCTGTTTCCGTCTCTGATTCCGTTTCCGATTCTGTTTTCGTACCTTCTGTCTGTTGGGGTGGTAAAGGCCCATTATTAGTATTATGTTTCTGTACCTTCAATCTGTTGGGGTGGTAAAGGCCCATTATTAGTATTCTGCTTCTGTACCTTCTGTCTGTTGGGGTGGTGAAGGCCCATTACTAACATTCTGTTTCTGTATAGATTATTCTGTTTCGATTCTGTTTCAGTTTAGACATTAGGGTAACACCTAACCCTGTTATGCTAGTATTAGTGCAGAGAAGTAAGATGTAAGTAAGGAACATAACTTGGTTTACATCATTCTGTTTCTTCTGTTAACTTAAAGTATATCTGTTATTCCTGTTGATGTAACCTCTCATCCAGCTTTATTTACTTGTCAAGATAATATTATATGTCTATATGCTGGAAGTCACTGGTCTCGGCAGACTTTATGTCTGACCTCGTTTGTTTTCGCCCCTTTTCTTTCCGTTCCCCCCCCCCCCCCCCCCCCCCCCCGCAAGTGCTCAGGGTGGAAACATAGGAGCTTGATTCTGATTCTCTCTGCTTGAAGTGCTTGGAGTATTGCTTGGCTTTGACTCTATCTTTTCCTGGCAGTTTATGTTGGGGATTTTGGCTTTGAAATTTTACATTCTGAAGGATTTTGTATAAGACTCATAATTGTGTACTTGAGTTTTGGTATTGTGATTTAGAAAGATGTAACCAAACTTATTTCTGCTTATGTTGTAATAAAGTTATAATTTTTTCAAGTACTACTTATCTATCTTGTAATATTCTGTTCTGTCTACTAAAACGCTCCATCAAAGTTAAGGCATTCCCTTTGTGAGTGACCTTAGCGGAGGTGGGGTGTTACAGGAGAGGAATAGAGAACAGGACTTATTTTTACGAAGGCGGGAATGTAAAATATTTTTTATTGCGCTTATATTGGTAGCGAAAACATTTCTGCTTGCACTTGAAAATAAACGCCACCAATTTTTCCAAAAAAAATCAATTTTCTTGTAGCGTTTAATACTTGAAATAATTCAATTTTGATGGCTACTATTCAAATTCAACCTTCAGCTATTTATATTTAAACCCATAGTTTCGAGCCAAAGTTTATTGATAAATTTGATTTAACAAATTCAAATTTATAAATTTGAAAACATTTTATTTGACGAAATTCGATGTTCATTATTTAATTTCCTACCTTACAGCTAAGCGACCATTCAATTTAAATTTCAATTACATGTTATATGTCATTTCAACTCATATTAAATGTCATAGGTATTATCAATTCAACTTACCTCTCAGTTCGGGTATCCAATGTCTAAAGGATGCGTATAACAACTCATACAATTCCAATGATATAAAGGGTTATATTATGGATAACTCATAGTCAATAATCATCCAATCAGCAATCATATCAACCATTAGTCATACACATCCAACAACATCCAAATCGAATAATAATCACAACAAATGCTAGTTATATAATAACGGTATTCTAACTAGTAATTTAATTTTAATGACAATTTAAACGTTAATTCTATTAAATGTCGATTTGATGTCAATTCAAATTCGATTGTTTAAATTTAATTTCAATATATACCTACTTTCTAAATAATCAATCAAAATAACATGTCACAATAATACCAATTATAACATATTGGGTGTTAGTAGTGCTTATATCCATTTCCATTATCAATTTAACTCTCAAATATTAGTTAAGCAAATCATATCACATCATAAATTTAATTTAACTTGCAGTGGAAATATTAGTACTTTATAAGGCGGTGTGAGCACTCATCTTTGATTTTAAATCCAATCAAAACCCAAATGAACATAATTTTTATAATGGCTTCCAATATCAGTCAAACCAGTTTCCTAAAGAAAATACCATTAGCTTGCGACATTTAAAAAACATCAAAATAAGCTAAAAGCACATGAACATAGTCATTAGGTTCTGCCATATGTTTGGAGTAGTGAATGAAGAGTAACTCGAAGTATTTTTGAAACTAGAAGATTATGAACCACTATGTCAATAAGAGGCTTAGTCAATGCACTGCAGTTATTTCACATTATTAACCACATGTTGTCTTACAGCCACCTCAAAAGCTCCAACTTCCAAAACAACAGCCTCTTTTTCAATGGTATTCTTAACGGGTCTAGGACCATCACGAAAAATATCCTTGATATATGCAATGGAACGATCACTTGGTCCATTGATTAGGATGGTGTACGAATGAGGATTTTTGACATTCTCCGTAAAAATATATTTATTTTAACCAATGAAGTGGCGTAAACATGTCTAACCCAATTAAGACATGATTTGTCAAAGTTGTAAACAAAGATAATAGCCTCTCCACTACACGCTAGAACTGGTCTTCCCATATTTCTTTTCATTCGGAGTGCAACGACTATCAGAAGCTACTCATATTGCAACAACTCAATGACTATCAAGGTTAATGGATTAAAATTATCATTCAAAAGCCCAGCGATCAAGTCCGAACAATGTCATATGACGACAATCAATTTAGATCACCAAAATGTATGTGAAAACTCTTCCAAGGAGGTACCACCTAATACTCCACATTTTAAATTAAATAATAAAATAAAATTCATAAAATTTTCTGAACTTGGTCATGGAACTAGCGTCATTGTGTCCTCGAAATTTTCTGATTAATTTAGATCTATGATTTGTAGAAAACAGACTTAAAACGAAGAAGATATCATTAAATGAAGTTTCAGAACAAACATGAAAAAGAAGAAATAACATAAACACACATAAAACCAATAGTTTTCAATGTTCTAATTTTTTGAACAAAAATGTAGCGTGGTTCAATGGTTGAGCACTTTCCTCCTAAGTTGTAGCACGCGAGTTCAAATCCCATCAACGTAAGAGGATCAATCAAAAAGATGCATATTCCAAGAGAAAAGTAAATGTGTACGTACATATAAGGAAAGATTATATATACAAGTGTATAAAAGTGTATATATATATTTTGAAAATTGGTATGCTTTATTAACTTTAAAGAAAAGTACATAGTACGGTTAGCCCTCTAAGTCCCTGAACTGAATTACAAATCAACATAAGTAAAATCGAAATACAACAGAAAATACTGAAGATAAAAAAAATGCAAATATGAACCATAATGGGGTCAAAGAATCCCACTGTAGCAAGTGCTCAACCTGCACTTTAACGCACATACTCCTCGTTCTTGCACAGTTATAACCCACTCGGTCAAGACCGGCCATATCATGTAGAAAACAACTTGAAAATTACCGGAAACCACCACAACATCACTAAAAATTGCCTTGACATCTAAACATACACAGCCTCTCCATCACATTTAATTATGCACGATTATCATCTTCTTTGCAGTTGAAAAGCTTATATAAATTCAAATAATGCTCCATACTTTTAGCACACAATGTTGTCACATTTTCTAACATACCATAATCACCTACCACTAAAAACCTCCTAATAAACCGTCAAATTACCTCTGCCACTTTCTCCACAATATTAGCACATAGGAATCGAAACAACCGGATTCCATGTAGAATGAGAAAGCACTGTTTAATATAACATGAAACTTTAAAGAGGCAGCTAATGTACAGCTAAGATACGAGAAGCACTTCAAGTCTTCTAAGCCAAACCACATCTCTAACACATAAAACGATGAGGCATGAGTAACTCCACATTTTAAACAATTGCTCCACGTTTTAAACAGTTGTTCCACCATTGAGGAGAAGTAATTTGACATTTATCTGAATGTCTGGATAAGCTTCTTCAAATGGCAATACACCCTATAAACATCAGCAATTGCTTCATGTATACACAAGGTTAACTTCCATCTTCCCAAAAGTAATAGCAAAGCAGCTGAACTGAAAGTTCATTCAAACCAATAATAAAAAAACTGGGATCCAAACGCCTTCCAGTAAACATGTATTTTAGGGGTTAGTTCAAAACACCAAAATTTAACTTTAGTAATTCCTGAAATGGAATCATCCCAGTAACCAAAATAGTGATCTTCTAATATTGGGGAAATGGCAGTGTGAATGATAAAGCTGATGAACAGTACTATATTGATCAAGTACAAACTCCAGAATTCAGTAATATGAATATTTCACTGCTATGCAAACCGCGCACTAGATAAATCAATGGTAGAAGCTAAATAAGCTTGACGTTTAGATCACACCCTGCTTGTAGGAGATTTAAAACGTTTAGATAAAATCCTTTTTTATTATCATTAGTAAAACCAGTATGCCATTAAATCAGAACGCCCAAAAAGATAGATAAACAATACTCTATGGCTATCAAACCAAACTAATACCGCAAAGCTTGAAGTTGAAACCAAATCAACAACTTTGATAAAATCCGTTAGAAATGGTATATCCAAACCTTCTTCTCAGTGTAAGAGCAGATCAATTTGAACATACTTGAATAATAGTTAGGATCAAAAGCATCAAATCCCCCACGATAAACAAAAATAAAACCAACACCAATCGCCCTGTGAAGTGTCCATCCTCTTGTGAAAATTCATCTGAATCAAACAGAATTTACCAAATCCATTGCAAAAAATCGAAGTAGAAAATGTTGCAAAATCGAACGTAATAAGGAATTGGTTAAGAGAAATCAGAAGTGGTGTAATCACTTACGCTGGAGCATGCCAAAACCCAATATCTCAAGTGGCTTGATCCTCATATTCAAATATATTCACCATATTCCAGATTGATTAATAGCTTAGAATCGTATCTAAACTTGGATGTGGAGATTTGCGAGATGATGTATAAAAAATTGAGGGCAATGTAGTGAGATTAGTCGACCGATTAGGGTTATCTCGAATCAGTTGAGGGTTAACGATGAATCGGGCATCTGGCATACCTTGTGGAAAAAAAAACGTAATAACCTATGGCTTATCAAGGAAGCGGAGATTTTGTTGAAGGTTAGCTATAAATCGCAAGCAAATTTGATTTTGTTGTAGGAAATCGATTAAAATTAGAAGATGAGGTAAAGCTTAGGGAGAAGCTCACGCACAACGAAATCAGGTGAAAAGAAATTATATGTCGCCATTAACAAGCGTTCGCCTCAAAAGCAACACGCAATTAATCAAAACAAGTAAGAAATAAATTTCGGGATAGCGCTGTTTGAATTTTGAAATAAATAGGATTAATATATGGTCAGATTTAAAATTGGAAATTTTAATGTATATTAAAAACAGATAGAATCAATGAAACATTTAGAATAACTCCGCTTACAAAACAAAAATTACGTTGCTATTAATGGTTAAAATTTTATGGAGTTGTGCGTAAATTTATACATATTGATTTAAAATTGAAATTTAAAGCGTAAACTAAAAGTGGAAAATATTAAAATAGATTGGAGAAGGTAAGGCAAGAAAGTAATGCTAAAGCAATGTTATAAATACAATGGAAATAACATAGACGACCTAATTTAGGCAAGGCATCGTGATTTAAATGTTGTAAACGGCTATGATTTTATTTGTTTTGATCTAACGGACGTGGTTCTTCTGAACACCTATAAATAAACCAGTAGGCCCTAGCCTCTAGCTAAAATTTTCTGAGAGGGCATCAGAGCTCTGTCATTCTTTTTTCCCTCAAATTCTTCAGAAAACAAATATATATTAGTTTTAGAATTTCTGATTCAAAATTTGGAGAAGAAAGTTGTAGATATAAGCTATAGATGTCCGGATCCTCTATCCAGATAGATCTACAAATCCGAATTAAAAAGAAAATAATGTAGATCAAAATAAGATCCAAAATATTAGAATGCAAATCTCAGGTGAGTGGATTTAAATTATATTTTCTGATAATGATATATTGTATCGTTTGATTTTTGTTGGAATTTACAATATGTTCTTCTTCTTCTCTTGCCCTCTACTACGTTAGAATATACAATTTACGATAAACTTTGGTTATCCGCAAAATGAGTAAAATTGTGATTATGCGCAAAATAAATAAAATTGTCGTATACGCAAAATAAATAAAATTGTGGTTATGCGCAAAATAATTAAATTGGGATTAGGCGCAAATTTATTTAAATTATGGTTATGTACAAAGTAATTGAATTATGGTTAGGCGCACATTAAGTTAATTTTGGTTCTGCGCAAATTAATGGGAATTGTAATAAAAAGGGGAAACTTGATGATTTAGGACTAAATGAACATATTATGCCAAAACTGTAATAAAAGGATAATTTGAAAGTAGACAAATTTGGTAAGGCTTACTAAATTAATGTGAGAAATATTGATAACATAAACAAAGTTATGTACAGTAAATATTTAGCAAAAAGGGTAGGTTCGAGAATTTGCATATTATTTGTAAGAAATCACTTTTTAGATTTAAAATTAAAATAATGCACAAATTGTAGGGATTGAAAGAAAAAGAGGCATAAACTAAATTGTTTCCAATTATGCTGTAATTATGCAAAGCAAAAAAGGGAAAATAAGTTAGAGACAAAAATTAGTGTATATAAGTTAAATTAGAAAGTTAGTAGTAGCCTAGATTGATTGGTTAAGAAAAAAGGGATATATTTCCATAGTTTGGTTTTTAAAAAGATGTGAAAATCATAATTGTAAGTTTTGAAAACAAATAAAGATGTATACTAGAGCAAAATAAGATTTTTTTTCGTATTGCACAATGTTCAATAGCATGAAAATAATTAACAAAAATGTCTTGTAATTATGGATTTTCATTGCGGTAATTTCCTTAAGCTATGGAAATAGATTTTGTATAGTTGTAATAACTAGTTAATAGGAATAACTTTGATTTCCTAAATAATAAATTGTAAAGTCGGAAATAAAAAGGGGTAACATCAGTGAAGGTATTATGTAAAGAAAAAAGAAATAAGAAATCAATGATTTATGTAATGAACGGGGAATGTGACCGATTACAATAAATCATATAAGACGGGAATGTAATGCAATAAGTAGGATTGTCTTAGAGGAAAGAAGGATTATAACATACAGGTTATAATTATAATATGAAATGGAAAGTAAGTGGCTTATTATAAATGAACTTAAATTGCGGAAAATTAGTTTAATAAGAAAACTAAGAATTATAGTTGTGGTAATAATATAACACTAGGTTATAACTAAACGGAAAAGAGTAGAGTAGGCTTATTCTTAACAAACTTATAATTGAGGAATTAAGTTTAATGAATATAAAAATAAGCAGTGGCCTGTAATGGTAGTGAGAGCGGATTAGAGAAAATACGCGGCTAACTAAAGCTAATAAACGAATAAGTTGAATGTAGAATAAATAAGTGAATGTTTAAGTTAATTAGCAATGCGTAAGTAAAATAAGCGCGTAGTCGAATATTAGATATAAGGTCTAATGACATAATAATGAGATGCGCTAGGACCAATGTGTATGCATGTGGATGAAGAGCCCAACCGGGTAAGTCATCATAGGTGTCTGGAGGCACGTCCAGCTTATTATTAGATAAGACTGAAAGGAAGTGCGAGACTTCTACACGGACATGAGGAAACTCCGTGATGGTCCTCCATGGTAGGCCTAATGAAGATGTAACCACATAGGCATAGTTTGTACGATTCCATCAAGATGAGTATGCCTTAGCTGCATAAGGTGGGCAGCCTAAAAACTGATTAGGGTGATCTTAGGATGATTCGGCGGCTTTCTCAAAGGAGCAAGCTTCGTGGTCAAGACCCAACAAAGCATAGTAGGTCATCGGATACCTGCCGTTGTTCGTCGAAGCGTATGCGGGAAAGGCTGGAGCTTAGCCAAGAGGCCAACGATCTTTTACTGTAGGATCATTGGATGAGGGACCACATGTTTGTTTAGATTGAATAGTAGTTGGTCATTTAGCTCTTTGAATAGTCTTTCATTAGTTGGTGTAGGCTAGGTGGGACCTTGGAGAGCACCGAAAGAAACTGATATATCTTCGGATATTTGTATTGTAGGCTTAACGAGGTTGTCCTTTATAGATATGTGTAAATCCCCCGACTGAGTTCCGTAGGGAAACTCAGGAATTAGGATGCCCTCATGGTGCAGCGGTAGATGCTTATTCGCTTTTGCAGCGTAGCCTGGTACGCTTTCGTGGGGTAGTGTTGGAGGTCCAGCATATTTTCGTAGTATGACGATGCGGACCACTTGAAGAGTGTACTATAGGGAATACTGATATACACGTAAATGAGTATATTTTATCCGCTTATTTATCTTGTTTTCCCTTTAAAATAAATAATATTGTGTATTCATAACTGTGTTTTCAGATTGTTGATAAAAAGCATAGTTTAAAGCATCTGGTGGATAAAGAACGAAGAATTTGCTTTAAAAGAGTGAAGTTTGATATTTCTAAAGCTTGAAGAGTTTAAAGCTTGAAGAACGGTTGTAAATAGAGTTCAGTAGATTTGGCTCATTAAGGACTCATGTTGCATTCACATTGGCTCATTTGCAAGGCCTCTCACTCTACAACTGCATTCACACTGGCTTATGTGTTATTTGGGCAAAACCTTTAGTCCTACATTGTGAATTAGCCAATTAGTCTTTGTCATGTCAGCTATAAGTACACTGTATCTCCTTCATTTGTCATTACATTGGGTTTTATTCTGTATAACTTCTCTTGGAATAAAATTCTTCTCCTTCTCTTCTTAGTTGTTATTTTATTTTATTTATATTTATGTTGTTTATTTTCTTTTTATCTTCTTTTCTTTTAGCTATGTCTAGCTAATCCCCTTTAATCAGGGGGTGATGACGCTTAGATTAGATTCAATATGAATCATATAGCAAAGAGATTAGGACTTCATGTATATAGATCTAGATCTGAACTAAGGGTTAGATCTGAACCTTCATACTCTGTGTCGTTTAAGACCTATGCTCCTTCACAGGGTATATTCGAGTTCGATCCAACGCTTATCAGATTTAGATCTAATTTTTAGGGTTTTAGAAATAAAGTAGTGAATCTGTCATGATAGCCTATAATTGTTTAAGAGCTTAGCTCCTGCATAGGCTATGCTTGTCGTTATTCACATATTTGTTTTTGAAAACCTAATTGTTGTTGATTCATGTTTGTGACAGAAATATGAGTTAGATCTAGAATAATTTGTTTGGCTATAGAATCATATTAATCTAGTTTATGTCAATGCTCCCAAATTGTTTTCGTTTATTATTAAAAACTCTCTTTTTGTTTATTTTCTGTTATTTTGAAACAATCAAAATTTCAAAATAACTTGATTGGATTTATTAGTAAAATATTTTTTGGTCCCAGAATTCGACACCCTTTACAACAACCCTTGTTGTTTAGGAAAGCCGAACGAATTTAACAGTTGTTTACAATTGTTCAATTTGTTTGTAAACAAATTTTGGCGCCGTTGCCGGGGTCCAAAATAATTTTTATTGGTAAATCCTTCGGGTTATATTTTTTTCTTATTTTTTTCCATAAAAAACACAAAAATATATTTTTCAATTTATTCCTTTTGCTTTCTTTTGTATATATATAAAAAATCTTGTTTAGCTGATTTGATATTGATAATTCATACTGTAATCTTCTACACAAAGAAAAAAATGCCAATTCTTTCCATTTTCTTTCTAATTGTTTTGCTTTGATTTCTTTCCTTTCTATCTCTGATTTCTTTCCAAATTCCATTTCAATTTTTCTTTCCTTTTGCAATTGATTACACGCTAAAAAAAAGAAAAAAAAGAAAAAAAATCCTTTGTAAATTTTCTGCCTTGATTTTTTCTTCCCTTATCTCTAATTTCTTTCCCTTTCTACACATATTCAATCACCACGTCCAGACTTCTACCTTCGCCATCTTCAAACCCAACGTCCTTACCAGCCACTCACAAATCCCGATCAACCCAATTTTCACTACCATACATCATTACAGACCAGGACCTCAAACAACAAACTGATCACCAACGTCAACAATACCTTACCACAACCTCCACTCTGCAAATAAATTTGCACAACCTCTCCAAAAATCCATCGCAATACAGAAACATCCTTCAATTGAGAAAAACCGCAAATACCCCACAATTCACGCAAACCCTTGCCAAAACCACTGACTACCACTTTTACCACCCCTTGTTTGCCTCTTCTCTGGAACTCCCCAACAATACCACAATAAATACACGCATCTCACTGCTTGAATGCCACTTTCATCAATTTTCAAAATGTGATTTAACTGCTCTTGTGTTCATAGCTTTCATCTTCTCCACGCATCCAATCCGCTCCTCTAACCAGTACCACACACCATCAAACCAGCTTCTAACTCCTGCACCCAATCAAAAAAAACCAAATCGTAGCGCAACTCCCTGGTCCACGCAATCATCCCACCTCCACGCACTACACCTGCAAACTCACCTTGCATCACCATAATTCCCTTCTTCCATCTCAATACAGGCAGTTCCATTCAACACAAACTCCACAAGTCTATCACCCAGTTTTTAATCACCCTGCGTCCTTCCACCATTCAACAGATCCGATTTGTACCCAACTACACCACTCTGCAAACCCATCGCCTTCACTCTGCAAACCCACGGTCATCTGAAATTGTACACCAACCACTCCTCAATCACATAAAACATCACGCAGTCCTCAATTAGCGGATTCAAAGTCAAAAATAACAACAGATTTGGGCACCATTCATCAACAAATCACCTTCACACCTATTGCATCCCAAAGAACCACATGCCTTCCAAATCAACTGCAAATCAAAACGCCAAACACCCAATCAATATACCCAAATCCCAAATCGCATTATCCGATCCAAAAGCAAATGCCTCGCGATTGAAGAACCAAGAACCCTAACCACTTCACAGTTCGCACCCGTGAACCCAGAAATCGAGAACCACCAGAACAGTTTTTTTCATTTAGAGGATTGGTCAATATTTTTTTTTTGGGATCCGAAATTGTATTTGAAACAGGGTCGGTCAATTTATTTTTAAGAGGGTCGGGTGCCATTTTATTTAGGGAATGTTTTAGTTTTTGGGCTGTGGCCTTGGTATTTGTGGACAAGTGTGTATTTTTATAATAATTGAAAGAAGTGGTTGCACTTGCTTGTGTTTTAATTTTCCTTTTTGTTTTAACTTTCAATTTGTTTTTAATTTCACTTGCTTTTCCTAAAAAAAACATCATCCTTTTGTTTAATTAGGCTTAATTTAGTGTTGTTTTTATTTGTTTTCGTTTTTTTCACTCACTTTATTTTTAATTTCATTTTTGCTTCATTTTGATTTTTTTCCCTAAAAATTAAAAAAAAATCCAAAAGAAAAATCACAGATCAAAGTCGAGGAACAAATTCATGCATCAAACAAGAAATTCAAGGGCTGATGAAAAGTGAAGTGTTCCGTCAAGCAATTTGCAAACACCAGAATTTGAATTGTTCGAGCGTTTGCACACAAGGTGGGATGTGAACGCGCTAGCGCTACTCAGTTGCACTAGACGGACTGCCGATCTAGGTGAGAATTTTCTAAACTCTATAGGGTCTGCTGCTGCTTGAAAAATCTATAGAAATTACTTGTAAAAATCTTCTACATGGGCAGCGGCTTGCTTGTAAAAAAATTTATTCTGCAATTAATTATTCTGTGACTGTTTTGTGATTATTCTGCTTGTTGATGTTTGGTTGGAAATTTTAAAACGAATGTGGAATAAATTAGAAAATTTGTTTTTGAAATCAAATCGAGGATTTCCCAGAGCTCATAGGACAAAATATTCGTTAAATTGATAATTAGGATTGATACTTTCTAAGGTGTCTAAGGAACGATAGAATCCAAAACTCAAACAGGTTCTTAAACCTTCAATCGTGTTTCTACGGTGATTCGTGGCACACTGATAACCCCTGGCTCAATACAACTAGCTCAATACACTATTGAACTTTGGAAAAATCTAGAAAAGTTATTACTTTAGGGAATTGATGACGTTGATGAATTTGAGAATTTCATGAAACTTGGCTAGACTTACATCGAAGAGCTAGCTCAAAGAATAGAAGATAGCAAACAAAGTTGCACTACGATAGTGTATCAAATTTCTCTTCTTCAAACTGAAGCTACGAACCTGTACAACAACTTTAAATCCAAATCTAGTGACAAACAAGTTTCTGCAAATGCTTCTTTTGAAAACAATAATCAGCCAGTAACTTCATTACAACATAGCATAACGATTATTGATGATTCTGGCGATATGACTGCTTATGGAAATGAAAATTTGGAAAAATCTCTTGTGCAAAACACTGATTTCTATGAAACCGAAATTCAAACTCAAACTCATGGTTCTACTGAAAATTCAAATGTTACTACATAACGATTATTGATGATTCTGATGATATTACTGCTGATGAAAATGAAAATTTTGAAAAATCTCTTGTGCAAAACACTGATTTCTGTGAAGCCGAAATTCAAACTCAAACTCATGCTTCTACTGAAAATTCAACTATTACTGCAATCGAAAATTTTCAACTAACAACTTTTGAAATTGATGAAAATCATAACGAAGTTGTTGAAATCTCTGTAATTGGCTTGAATTTAAATTTTCTTGAAAACGAAGACGTCAATCTTCAATTTGATCTTCCTCTCTCAGATTCTGAAAAATTTGAAAATTTAACAACTTTAGATTGTCAATTTGAAAGAAATGATGAAGTTGGTAACAACTGTTTAGGTGAGGACGACTTTGGTGAGCAAAAACTTCTTGAACTGATTGACGATAATGTTGTTGGGTCTAAAACTGAAATTGAAACATTTGAAACCTTTGAAATTCTTGAGTTTGAAAACAACGAGACTGTTGAATGTGATCTTAAACAGAATGACAATTTTTCTGAAACTGTTGAAACTCCTTGTGATTTGATCGTTTCAATTGAACCTCATTGTGATTACATGTTTTTCAATGTTAAATTTATCCAGTATATGAACTCTTTCTAGAATAACACCGTTTTTGAGAAAACATGATTTCGAAATTTGCTAAAAATTCATTTGTTTGTTTTTGACTTTAGGTTTATGAATGAACCTTTAGTTAAGAAAATTTCAGTATCAAAGCAAAACCGAACAATATTTCTCAAAACAAGTGTGGAGGTGAGAATGATGCACACATCTCTCAATTTATATATCATCTGAACAAATCAAGCTTTGTTTTTGAAACTTTTACTGAACCCTGGTTCAATGACCTCTATTTAGTTGCTACAGAAATTCAATTCGATTTTACGATCAATTGTAAGCTCAAAATTTTAAAATTAGAAACTCAAACTTTTGAAAAAACAAAATTTGTTTTTCCAAATCTGACACATAATATAAAATCCTTTATGATTTGGTTTGCTATCCTTCAGCCGTGTCCCATAATCTAAATGAGGTTGATCCATTGGTCCATTATGGACCGATTCATCTATTCGGTGACTGCATATTTTCAGCACATACATCTGGTAAGCCACGCTTACCCTCTTATTTTCTTTCCCTTTCACTAAGATATGTATGATTAATGAATGTAGGGACACAACCACACTCAAGTGTTGGGGGGATTTACATTACATCAGCAATCAAATTTTATGAACTAGGTCATTCGTTGAACAAGGACTAACTTAAAATTCATAAATAACACCTTGGTTCTTGTTTGATAAGTTGAATTGTTGGGTGATGGGAATGAACATTATTTATTCATTGAGTCGTAATGTGTCTTTTAAAGATGCTAGCTTGAGATTGTGCAGACGTAGTCGTGTTCTGGAGTAAGCGTGTCAACCCTTGTTATACATGTTAGAATGTGCAAGTAAAAATAATCAAAAAAAAAAAATCATCAAATAAACAATGATTTTGCACCAACATTTGTTGGATTTTCTGAGTTCGTTTTCATGCATAATATTTTTTCCACTCAAATTTTCAAACTTGTAAGTTTTAAGTTCCACTTGGCCCACTTAAGCAGAAATGACTCATTGTAGCGTTCTTCTTCGATACCCTACATTATTCAGACCCATGTTTTAGTCGATTTACATCCATGTTTCGACAAGTTTTTCTTATATTGGTATACTATAGAACTTTGTACTGATTTATTTTCAAAGGTTCAAAAACGTCACTTTTTATACCAATATTACACCACCCACTCCGTACTTGTTTTAAGGTAGGATAACCATATACTACATCTTATTTTATATGGGTTATCTATCTTACGAAACTTTGCTTGTCTCTCCTTTCAGCTTTTTAATAACATCAATCTAGACTTGTGTGTCGAATTAGGGTTACAGAAGTAGAGTAACTAGGGAACAAAACTTTCCTTTCATGAAGTGTTGGTTATGATTCGCTTAGTGGAGGAGGAATCAAATGAAATAATATACGGTATCATTCCATGCCATCTCCACTCATCATTCATCATGCACAAAAAAACGCAATGAAGAGAAAATCTCTCAGAATAAAATAGGCATCCATCATTCTTGACCATAAAGCGTTCATTTCCATTCCATCCACATCTATCATATCGTACTTGGAAGTGAGGATTGCAGTAGAGGAGATGAAAGAAAACAAAAATGTTCATATGTGCCTTAGTATTACTTTATCTTTTGTAGCTTGAAGTTCAACTAATACATGTAACAACCCGGAAATTCTGAGCCAATTTAAAAATTTTATTTTGGCAATTTTGATGAATTTTGAATATTTAAAATGAATTATTTTAAATAATGACGACGAGAAATTTATTTTGAATAGAATTAGAACGTATATATTTATATTGATCGTCGTTAGAATATAAATATTTATTTTAAATTATAAAAGGAATTGAAAATGGCGTGGAAGCTTGAAATATCGATTTCAAATTTCAAATGAATGTACAGGATTCAAAATAAACCGGATTTTAGCGAAACCAAAAATATTAGAATCTAATTGAAAATATCTTTCCAACGAATCCTAAAGATCAAAATTTCATTGCGGGAATCAAAAGTTACGTCCAGTTGAAAATTCAGAATAGTCGCTATGGAATTCTGGCCCTTAAAAATGAAAATTTTGCAAACGACCTCTGTTTTCGACGAAACCACTTTTGTTGGATCCGTGATGTCAAGTTATTACTAGATTCCAAAATTCGTAATTTTGAAATCAATATGTGAGTGTGGCGAAGTAAAACGTGTTTTGGCAGTTTCAGTCAATTTCGATTGACAGGAAAATGACCATTTTTCAAATGGTCTCGGAATTTGACGAAATTAATTTTGTTAGGACTGGATCGTCAATACGAAGCTAGGAATAATTTTTCTAGAATTTTTCGAGTTAGTATGTGTCCCCGGTAAATTAAAATGTACGTTTAAAATTGAATATAAGAATTTATATTTTAATTTTGATCAAAACTGATTGTAACGGCCGAGTTGGCTTACGATACATATCACATTGTATTCGGAATGTGGGTAATTAGCGATAGACGACAGTCGGTGGGTTCAATTTGGGGTTCAAATGTAAAGGGTACTTTATATGGAAAAATAAATAAATTAAATTAAATAATATAAATCCCTCCCTCCCTTCTCTCTTCAAAGTCAAACCATCAGTTTAAATAAATAAAAAGGGAGAAAAACCCTGTTGGATCTCGTCCGCCCTCCTCCACGATTTGACCACCGCCTCCCCTGATGGCGTCGCACTACCTCGGTCTCCCTCTCTCTTCCCCCTCCCTCGAACGTGGAAACCTCCGAGCCCCTCAGCCCAAATCGAGACAGCACCCACGCGATTCGAGACCATCGCGAGACACTGCCATCCCCAGCCACTAGTTAGCCTTCTCCGCCAATGGACGACCGCCGCACCACCACCAGGACCCCAGCGCCTCCTCCCATCGGCCACAACTCCAACGAGGACCCTCTCCACCCTTAATGATGTAATTTTTACATTGAAAATGTGAGTTTCTTTGTTTATTTTTACTTGTTTATTAAGTAAAGAAGTGATTTTTTACTAAAGGAAGCTATGATTTTATTTATTAGAAGAAGCTATGATTGTTAATATATAAAAATACAATTTTTGTATATAGATAGCGAACTAAAAATCGGGTTTTTATTTATATAAAATAGATATAAAGATTAGATTTGATTTTTATTTAAAAAGAGAAGAGTTTATATTTTTATTTAGAAAAGATTTTATTTTTAAACAATGAAAAGATTTTACTTTTAAACATAGGAAAGATAATATTTTTAACTAAGAAAAGGCGAGATTTTTATTGGATAAAGGTATGATTTTTAATTATATAAAAATTCAATTTTTATATGTAGTAGCGGAATAAAAATATAATTTTTAGAATCGAAATAAAAAGGTGATTTTTATAGCGTTGAAATAAAAATGTGATTTTTATTATGAACAGTGTGAACAAGAGTGCGATGGAATTGACCGGCAGCAAAACATAATCTAGACCGTTCAGAAATGAAAATGGCGGAGTGGAACCCAAATGTGAGAACTCCTCACTTTTAATTTGTTTTCTAGTTGAAATATATACTAGGATGCAGACGGTGCTTAGCAGCACTCGACACCCGTTGTCCACAGACCATGGACGACTTGTGTGATTGTTTGTGTTGTGAAATTTGACTGTTGATTGTGATGTGAAAAATATATATTCATGTGTTGAAATCAAATATATATTCATGTGTTGAAATAAAATAAATATTCATTTACAAATCTAACGATTTGTTTATGTACACCGATTTGACTGATATCGATTGGGACGATAAATTTACACATCGCCCAACTGCACAAATAAAATCTATGTTTGATTGTTTGAAACCCCACACGGGTGTTGGGATGAAATTGGACATACACTAATCCCAATAATTAGCTATATATCGATCGGTTTATTGACAGGCTGTTATAAGCGTTGAATATTTATATTTGATGCTTATACAGTGTAGAACGCACTCTGGATGATGGTTGATTATTTATCGTTGCTATTATATACATGTGTTGTATGCAATCCATATAAATAATATTATATGATAATTGAGTGGGTCTCATTCCAATTTAGAAAATAAATTATATTCATGTGTTGAATAAACAAAATAGTCATGTGTTGACAATACTCATGTGCTGAGAATATTCATGTGTTGAAAAAATAAATTCATGTGTTGAATAAAATATATTCATATGTTGAA
Source organism: Allium sativum (assembly GCA_030737875.1). Lineage (NCBI taxonomy): Eukaryota > Viridiplantae > Streptophyta > Magnoliopsida > Asparagales > Amaryllidaceae > Allium > Allium sativum. The sequence goes on along the minus strand of CM060919.1, from coordinate 479,601,107 downwards.
TAAAAGAAAATTCATGTGTTGAAGAAAATATTCATTTGTTGAATAGAATAACGAAGTTATTGAAGTATATAAAGTCGTGTTGATTAGATATCCGCCATTTTGATGCGAACGATATTTATATCGACTTTATTCATTTTTATAATGAATATAGTAAAAGAAGTGATTTCAAAATATAACGTTTTGAAAATATTATCATTTATATATTAATGATATGGAATATTCAATTTTGATTAGAAAGTGAATAGGAAATTGAAGTCGTTTTTAAAACGAAGTTAAAACGATTTATAAAATACGTTTTGAATTGAAATCGACGAAATATATATTATATATATTATACGTAAATAATATAATAGCCTGAATAGAACGCGCCGCGCTGCGGTAGTTCGCGAATTTCCACCATTGACTTCGAATTGACGTTGCGGGAGATCCGACCGTTGGATTCTATTAAACCAGAACCGTTGGGTTTGTATCAAAAAGAGCTTTCTAACGAATATTAGAGATTTGAAATCTAACGGTTGGATTTGGAATTATGTCCTAATCAAATTTGGAAAAGGTAGCTGTAAGTGCAGTTCGAGGGTCGTTGATGGAAATCGACTGTACGGGCCTTGATAAAATTATTAAAAATAGTAATAATTTGTGTAAAATCATAAGAAATGATTTGGAAAGAATAAAGATGAAAAACTCCATATTTGAAAAATAAAAATAGATTTTTATCGAAATGAACTAGTTTTGAACTAGAATTATAATCCATTTATTTTTGAAATAAATAAATTTGATTTGAAATGGTTTTAAAAGTAACCAGAATTTCCAATAATTGAATTGGAATGGATTTGAATCGAAATTGTCTTTGGAATATTTCGATGTTGGATTTCGTGATTATATAGATACTGTTATGGAAATTTGAAAGATATATTTATATCGTTATTTCCAATACGATATTTGTTGGTCGTAGAATTTGATATTGAATATCAGCCGATATATTTTCTATTTAGAGCCTTGTATTTAATATCAAATGTGATTTGGGTTGTCGTGAATGGTGTCTTCATTAACACTGTTCTTTAACCCAGTTGAGAAAAGATTGAATCTTTTTATTTAGATTTAATGAAATGTGCCAATTAAATGATATTTAATTGGAATTGAATTGAAATTGATTTTTGGGTTTATCGTGAACGGTGTTTTAAATAACACTCGTTCTTTAACCCGATAATTAATGGAATGTGAATTGGGTTTGTTTTGAACTGTGTTTTAACGACATTCGTTCTTTAAGCCGATTTACAGTGAAATGTGATTTGGAATTTATAAATCTTTTGTTAAGATTTAAAGGAGATTTTCCAAAGTAAAGTTTTCCAATTTAATAAAATAAATTGGAATAGAATGGAATTCGATTTAGTGATAATCGAAGTGAATTTATGTGGATGAGGACTGCTAATATATATTGAATTTAAAAGGCTTTGCCGTTATTCCATTTATATTGCTAGTAGGATATGGAAGTTTATATCGATTATATATCTCGATTTGTTTTCCATGAAGATTCCATCGTTAATGGAATGTGATTTTGGGTTTATCGTGAGCCGTGTTTTAAATGACATTGGTTCTTTAACCCAGTTAAAGACAGGATATGATTTCCCAAGTTAAACAATCATTAATATTGATTTTTGGGAAGATTAAAACTAAGGGGAGGTTTAATGAATCTTTAATTAGATTGAAATGATTGAGAATGGAGTATCACCAGTTTTGCTCCAGGCGATAGTTAAATCTTTAATTAGATTTGAACGTGAAATGGTAATTGAATTTACCGATAACATCGTGGTGTTAGATATGAAGTATAACCAGTTTTACTTCATGGGATGAATAGGTTGGGATTGGAAAATTTAAAATAAATGATTACTTCGGTGTGGTTCGCTAATCCCGACTAGTTTGAATTGATATTCAAAAGAAGATTAAAGAATAAATTTAAAGAACTTATCTTTGATAAAATTAATGGGAACCTTTCCCATAGTATAAGGATAATTGAATAAAAGAATATTCTGAATTGGAATGAGGCGTATGTTGTGTTTGTGTAACACTTGTTTATTATATACGTGAGTTATTCAGAAAGACCGGGTTTATCCCATTCTGAATAACTGATTCGACGATGTGTCGAGGATGAAGACGGTGGTCGAAGACCGGAGGTCTTCACATTGTTTGGGTGATTACTGATGATCTTGATTGGGTTGTACACCCAAGATGAGGGAATCAGTTGGTGATCGTCCAGACGTACTTGGAGATCGATGGATATGCGAGGTACAAGGCGCCTCCGGTTTCGTTCAGACCCAGAATGGACTTGTAAATGGACTGTGTGTCCGACATTGGAAATCATTATGTGTGATTAATGGATATCGGTTGCATGGATTGGTTTTCCTGTGTGGCATGCTAAGATGCAAATGATCAAGGCTTCTGTTGAAAAGCAGAGTCTTGTGGTTGATGATCAAAGCACGGCCTATGTGGCATAGCTTTGTGTAGCGTTAGTTCGTGGGCCTCACACTCCGGTTGTGAACCAGAAATAGGAGAAGGACCTCAAGGAGGGAATGCATTTCCTTCTAGCTAGGGTGGTGTCAGTTACCTACCAGCCCTGACATTTATATTATTTTCACCTGTGTGGTTGTTGCTGTTGCGAGGCGCCTCTGATATATCGGTGACTATATGGAGCCGATGGAGTCATTTGGCTCATTGATGCCCCATAGGGTGGGGAAACACAGTGTTCAGGCATTTTAATCCACATCGGTGGACCGGCCCTGACGATCCAAGGGACGATGCGTTCTGTTCCTGAGGGGCGGGCTAGAGCGTCTCGAATCGATAGAGGACGATCCCTTGCCTCGGTTCACAGATGGATATCCAACTCCCAAATATGTGATTTTGCGGTTTTAATTGTAGAACTAGTATGGCGACATGATATATGGTTGATGTGCACGTAAATATGCAAATTTAAATTCACACATTTATTCTTATTTTAATTAATTAAATAACATAAAGGGATATTTTTTACATGTTTTAAACCAAAAATCTAAAATTCTCAAATTACCATGCATTCAACCTCATTTAAATTGTAAAACGGTAAATTGTGCTTGGTTTAATTTGTGATATCATTTACTTCGTCCATGTTGTTGTCTCTTATAGGAAATTTGGAGCAAAAATGATGGTTGCATATGAAGTTATAAAGAAAAGCGTGCATATATACAAGAGGCGATGGAATTAATTCATTCACTACTTAATGGAGGACACCACCTACCTATTATCTCTCCTTCCTTAATGGTGCAATTAAAGGCCTCATGCAATTTACATGACTGATTAGTGGATGGAAACAAAATTGTAGCTTCATGAAGGGGGTACTTTTGGTAGTCCCCAACAAATGTAACTAGGATTTTAGGGTTTAGAACATGTGTATATATACCCCTTTTATGTGATGTAAATCCTCTCTAATTTCTCTCCCCTTCTCTATCGTTATTTTTAGTTAGTTTTTAGGATCAGAAAAAAAGTTCTTTCTTTTTCTTCAGTGGCTTCTTAGTCATTTTTTGTGTAATTTCTCTTTTGCAATTTCAATTAGTTATCTTTTATTTGGATGTTCTCTTCTTTTATGCAAATAGGATAGATTTGTACTTTATTTTGCTTTTCTTTTTCTTTTGTTTTTGTTCTATGTTGGAATCTACTTCTGTTGTTAGAATAACAAACATGAGAGGCTAAATCCTTTGATTTAGGGGTAATGAAGCTTTCTTGATTATGTTAATGCAACATATTTTGGTTTTTATGATCTCTTGTTATGCTTAATGGAATGATTGAAGTAGTAATTACATTGTTGTTTAGTTTTGGTTTTGATAGTCAATGTTTGTTGACAACAAAATAGGCTATGCTTAGTCAACATAAACACAAGATTGCCTCTTCATCTATATATGAATATGGTAATTAAAGTGTGACTGAAATTCAAAATTTTATATTCTATGTTACTAAATTAATAGTAAATAGAATATGCTTAAAGTAAATTTTAGTTTCATTTTTGTTGTCATTTCATGAATGTATAATTGTGGATTAGAGAGTGTGTTAGAGTTTGACGGTTTAAGTGTGTTCTCTAATGACACATTAGGCCGTGCTTATGATAAATGCACCAAATAATTACACAAAAGATCAAATGAGAGATCATGAAATCATTGTATGTTGATTTATGTGGTCATAAGGGTGAAGTTGCCTCTAAATTGTTTTCATTTCATATTCATCTCTCAACTTAGTTATAGTTTTTTTTCATTAGCTTTTATTAATTAAATCTTCACTCGAATTCGGTTTAATTTGATTGAATAAAATTAGAATTGCTTCTTTCCCTGTGGATCGACTCGTATTCGCCATGTACTAATAATTGTACGCCGTGCGCTTGCGGTTTATTACACTTCGCGACGGTATTCTAATTCATAGAATATTCGTCGTCGAACAAGTTTTTGGCGTCATTGCCACGGAAAGAATTTAATTTTAATTTTATTCTTCGAGTTAATTTTCTTATTTGTTGTTTTCCTAAAAAAAAAATTGTTCATAGTGTTTTGTTTTGATCTTTTGTTGTTTCATTTTGTGTGTGCTTGTTTTTGTGTTCACTAAAAACAAAAAAAAGAGTTGTGTTTTTTTTTTCCATTTTGTGTTTGTGTTTTGTTTTACTTTTGTTTATGTGTTTGTTTCTTCTCGTGTTTATGTTTTTATTTTGTGTTTTTTTTTAAAAAAAAAATTCTTTTGCCAATTTCCTTTATTTCTTTCCCTTTCTTTTCCTCTCACTTATTTCTTTCCTTCCCTTTCCTTGCTTATTACTTGCCATTTCTTTTCTAATTTATTTCTCAATCTTCTCTCCAATTGTTTTCCTTTATTTCTTTCCTTTTCCTCTCTCATTAATTGTCTTTCTGTTTTCTGCCTTAATACCCCCACACTCATTTATTCCTTCCCTTTCTCTAGTTTATTTCTTTTCCTTTCTATTCACTTTCAGTTCTTACACATAATAAAAATCTTTCCATTTTTCTTTTTTATTTCTATCCTTTCATTGATTTCTTTCCAACTTTTATCCAAAAAAAATTCCTTTCTTAACAAATAAAAAATCCAATTTATTGCTTGCCATATTTTTGTTTCTTCCTTCCTCTGTAATTTTTCCCCTTTCTGCCTTAATATACCCCCAACATCCTCGCCAAAAATAACTCACTCCATCTACAAAACTTCTTTCCTCAATTCATAACTCTTCTCCCATCCACCACCATATACTTCTCTGTCCCTTCACCTTACCTTTTCATGGCCCTCTCCCCTTCCTCTTATCCAAATCATTCACCACGCAAACAAACTCTTCCTCCACTTTTGTTGTTTGTTTTCACTTTTGTTTATTTGGTTTTTGTGGGTGCTAGTTTTCTTGTTCTTATTATTAAAAAAAAAATCTTGTTCTTGTATTTAGTGTTTGTTCACTTGTTGTTGTGTTTTGTGTCACTTTGTTTTTTGTTTATCTTGTGTGTTTGTTTTATTTTGTTGTTCCTCTTTAAAAAAACCTTTTTATTGTGTATATGTTGTGTTTTAATCCCTTTCAGGTTGCAAGATCAAGAAGGAACAACGCCGCTTTGCCGCGCTTGCTAATAAATAAAATTGCTGCTTAAAAAAATAATTGCTAATAATTTTACATGCTCTGATTTCAATTTGGATGTGCCTGATTTGTGCTTGTAGACTTTTATTTGGGAGTGTGATTTCTAGGTATTGCAGAACTCAGCAGATAAAAAAGTGAAATCTCCAAAAATTGAATCAAAGAACCAATAGTGAAGAAAATCGTTCAAGCAAAGCTAACAAAGTTCTAGGGTCAAACGAAGCAAACAGTAAAGTCTCATAGCTCTGGAAGGACAGCCATACCCCACTTTGAGTGATTCCTAAACTCTACAGGTGCTCTGCTGCAAAGAAAAATATATTGAAATTGCTTGTAAAAATCTTCTGCAGGGCATCGGCTTGCTTGTAATTTTTTTTTCTGCAATTATTATTTTGTGACTGTCTGTGATGGATTATTTTGCCTGTTGATGTGTGGTTGGAAATTTTAAAACAAACGTGGAATACATTATTTTTGAAATCAAATCGAGGATTCCCCAAAGCTCATAGGACAAAATATTTGTTAAATTGACAATTAGGATTGATACTCTCTAAGGTGGAACGGTAGAGTCAAGAACTCAAACAGGTTCTTAAACCTTCAGTTGTGTTTCTACGGTGATTCGTGGCACACTGATAATCCCTGTCCGAACCTGGCCTAGACTTGTATTCATATAATCCAAAGTTGTTAATTTTAACAAATTTTTTAAGAGCTTTCTTGAAAATGTCTCAATTCCCTTATTCCTACGGATTTTACGATAATTCTAAAAATCAATATAATCCATATAATTTTACACCAAATACATATGGATATTTTAATAACAACTATTGTACAAACAATTTGGATTTTACGCGACCAACTTTTCAAAATTTTCAAGATAATCCCATTTGTACACCACCAAATTTTCAAAATGATGATCAACCCTCAACTCTTGAAAAACATGTTGAATCTTTGCTTGAAATGAGCATACAACAAAATAAAGAAATAAATGAATTGTGTAAGTTATACATGTGCAACAATTCAAGTGAAAGCTTTCAAAATAATCAAAATTCGATTTCACATCCAAATTCAAATGATTCTGATTATAACCCTTGTCAATTCAATTTTGAACTCCAAAATGAATTTCAAATTCAAAATGGAAATGTAAATCACTTTTAAAATGATTTTGGCAGTGGGAATAATTTCAATTGTGGTGCTACTGAAAACTTTTGTTCTCAACAATTTCAAAGTGAAAATTCTCATGTAAATAATTATAAATTTGATTTTGTTGAGAAAATGAACATACTTGACGATTACTTGAAGTTTCGTGAGAAACAATATCGGATCCAAACTTGTGACGATTTGAATAAAAATCCACCTTTGCCCACGATCGATGATTTTCAACTAACAACTTTTGAAATTGATGAAAATCTTAATAAAGTTGTTGAAAGCCCTGTGCTTGATTTGAATTTAAATCCTCTTGAAAACGAAGACGTTAATCTTCAATTTGATCTTCCTCTATCAGATTCTGAAAATTTTGAAAATTTAGCAACTTTAGATTGTCAACTTGACAAAAATGATGAAGTTGTTAACCACTGTTCAAGTGAGGATGACTTTGATGAGCTAAAAATTCTTGAATTGATTGACGATAATGTTGTTGGGTATGAAACTGAAAATGAAATGTTTGAAAACTTTGAAACTCTCGAGGTTGATAATAACGAAACTGCTGAATGTGATCTTGAACACAATGACGATTTTTCCAAAGCTGTTGAAACTCCTTGCGATTTAATCGTTTCAACTAAACCTCACTATAATCACTTGTTTTTCAATGATAAATTTCTGCAGTACCTGAACTCTTTTTGGAATAACACTATTTTTGAGAAAACATGATTCCAAAATTTACCGAAACTTCATTTGTTTGGTTTTAACTTTAGGTTTACGAATGGACCTTTAGTCAACAAAATTTCAAATATCAAAGCGAAACTGAATAATATTTCTCAAAACAAGTGTGAGGGTGAGAACGGTGCACACGTCTCTCAATTTACACATCATCTGAACAAGCCAAACTTTGTTTTTGAAACATTTTCTGAACCCCGGCTCACTGACTTCTCTTTAGTTGCTATAGAAATTCAATTCGATTTTCAAATCAATTGTAAGCTCAAAATTTTAAAATTAGCAACTCAAACTTTTGAAAAAACAAAATTTGTTTTTCCAAATCTGAAGTGTAATATAAAATCCATTATGATTTGGTTTTCTGTGCTTAAGCTGCATCTCATAATCTTAATAAGGCTGATCCATTGGTCCATCGTGGACCGGTTCATCTATTCGATGACTGCATATTTTCTGCACGCACATTTGGTAAGTCGCACTAACCCTCTTTTGTACATATGTAAATATTTATCTTCCATTCATTCATGGTGTCATGCATCGACTGTGGGGACACAGTCAAAATCAAGTGTGGGGGGAGTCTCATTTTCATTCTGTTTTGCATAGTTTAAGTTTGCATTTTTTTCCCTTTCTCTTTTTGCAATTTTTTTTTCTTCTCCCTTTCTAAAAAAAAAATCCGCACTTCTATTTACTTTTAAAAAAGGCATGATGGAGTTATTAGCATATAATTTTGGTCGTTCAATTAAATTGTTTGGAAATTTACTTCTCTTAGTGGATAATGAAAGGAAAGTTTGAATTATGAGAAAATTTGGTGTAATTGGTATATTGGGCAATTCGTAGGTGATGAGTATGAAATGTGTTCTGAATTGTAATCCGATTAAATGAATGGTTGATTTAAACCACTTGCGATAACATTTTAGATCGTTTAAGTGAAGTTTTGCTAAGGAATTCTCGCTTAACTCTCTCTCTCTTATGTAAAAAAAAAAAGAAGAAGAAGAAGAAAAAAAGTGTATATATATTTATAATTATCCAAGGGTATCCAACATTGCTGGTACATCTGGCATTGGTGTGCAAACCCGCCAAGCTCTTTTCGACACCTTGTTGACAAAGTCAGCGTCGGTATATCTTGGTCTCATTTTATGAGTTGGACACCTAAGGATTACCGACATCTTGTTGGCAAAGTCAGCGTCGGTCTGCACAATCCGCCAAGCTCTGTCCCAAACTCTCACGGGTGGTATACCGTGGTCTTTTCGGTTAGGTGTTTGTAAATACTAATAATGTAAATATTTTGTAATAAAGAGAGAGTAAGCACTTGAAATCCAAGCACACTCTTCACTTATTCGACCTAAAGTGTAAACAAAAAGGAAGTTGAGATGCCGTTTTATGATTGTTGATATCGATTATAGAATTCATTTCATATTTGCACTATGTTTCTACCAAAACAATTGGCCAAGCTGGAGGAGTTTGTGATGATAACATGACTGTTGTTTGAAGCTTTGATTAGTAATGGACTTAAATTTCATAGTGATGACCCAAATTTGTGTTAACTCATTCGTGTAATATTTAAAAGTAAATTATCCATTTGTAAATATTCCTTTAAAAGCTTGCATTCGTCTTGTAAATATTTTCTAGTCTTGCATTTTGTAAATATTTTTGCATTTAACATTTGGATTTTGTGGGTAGTATCCGCTGAAAACCCTCACGAGACAACACTCGTCCTACTGGGGACACCCAGAGGTTTAACGGCTTGTTGCTTACGCTAAATGCAATCGTGTTTCCTACGAAAGTGTGACATATTTAGTTTTTTTTATTCGAGGACGAATAAAAAGATAAGTGTGGGGGTATTTGATGTGCACTTAAATATGCAAATTTATATTCACACATTTATTCTTATTTTAATTAATTAAATAACATAAAGGGATATTTTTTACATGTTTTAAACCAAAAATCTAAAATTCTCAAATTACCATGCATTCATCCTCATTTAAATTGTAAAACGGTAAATTGTGCTTGGTTTAATTTGTGATATCATTTACTTGGTCCATGTTGTTGTCTCTTATAGGAAATTTGGAGCAAAAATGATGGTTGCATATGAAGTTATAAAGAAAAGCGTGCATATATACAAGAGGAGATGGAATTAATTCATTCACTACTTAATGGAGGACCCCACCTACCTATTATCTCTCCTTCCTTAATGATGCAATTAAAGGCCTCATGCAATTTACATGACTGATTAGTGGATGGAAACAAAATTGTAGCTTCATGAAGGGGGTACTTTTGGTAGTCCCCAACAAATGTAACTAGGATTTTAGGGTTTAGAACATGTGTATATATACCCCTTTTATGTGATGTAAATCCTCTCTAATTTCTCTCTCCTTCTCTATCCTTATCTTTAGTTAGTTTTTAGGATCAGAAAAAAAAGTTCTTTCTTTTTCTTCAATGGCTTCTTAGTCATTTTTTGTGTAATTTCTCTTTTGCAATTTCAATTAGTTATCTTTTATTTGGATGTTCTCTTCTTTTATGGAAATAGAATAGATTTGTACTTTATTTTGCTTTTCTTTTTCTTTTGTTTTTGTTCTATGTTGGAATCTACTTCTGTTGTTAGAATAACAAACATGAGAGGCTAAATCCTTTGATTTAGGGGTAATGAAGCTTTCTTGATTATGTTAATGCAACATATTTTGGTTTTTATGATCTCTTGTTATGCTTAATGGAATGATTGAAGTAGTAATTACATTGTTGTTGAGTTTTGGTTTTGATAGACTATGTTTGTTGACAACAAAATAGGCTATGCTTAGCCAACATAAACACAAGATTGCCTCTTCATCTATATATGAATATGGTAATTAAAGTGTGACTGAAATTCAAAATTTGATATTCTATGTTACTAAATTAATAGTAAATAGAATATGCTTAAAGTAAATTTTAGTTTCATTTTTGTTGGCATTTCATGAATGTATAATTGTGGATTAGAGAGTGTGTTAGAGTTTGACGATTTAAGTGTGTTCTCTAATGACACATTAGGTCGTGCTTATGATAAATGCACCAAATAATTACACAAAAGATCAAATGAGAGATCATGAAATCATTGTATGTTGATTTATGTGGTCATAAGGGTGAAGTTGCCTCTAAATTGTTTTCATTTCATATTCATCTCTCAACTTAGTTATAGTTTTTTTTCATTGGCTTTTATTAATTAAATCTTCACTTGAATTCGGTTTAATTTGATTGAATAAAATTAGAATTGCTTCTTTCCCTGTGGATCAACTCGTATTCGCCACGTACTAATAATTGTACGCCGTGCGCTTGCGGTTTATTACACTTCGCGACGGTATTCTAATTCATAGAATATTCGTCGTCGAACAATGGTACCTATGCCGTCTATGATTGATACTTATGGTTGAAATTGTTTTGACACTATACACTTATAGTACTATCAAAATAATCTGTTTTAAAACGTATTAAGCATTCTTTGGCTATTATAAGGTAAAACCATATCCTCCGGTTTGCGTTGCATTGTGTGATGGGACCTGCGTCTTATTATAGCTTCATTTTTCTTTATTTAGCATTGAGCTGTTGTTTTATGCACTGGTATTCTTGGGAGGAAACTCGTTCCGTGTTATACGGCGTGGTCCCCTGATTTACCTCACTTTAAAATAAAGATTAATAACTGTTTTAGCTCTCACACCAGTCACATGACTGACCTGGAGTTTATTGTTTTAACCAAAACTCTGGGTGCCCCTATTTTCCGCACGGGCAGCTAATAGTTTTGGTCTTACAAATTTATATTCACAGGAACCTGGTTTACAACTGGAATGATATCCGGAAAGCTCTGTATCTGTATATCTCTTTCAGTTGTGTTTTGTATTATTTTCCGCTGCCATGTAATGTATTGTAATCTCTGATATTTTTCTGATGTATAATATTTATTCATACTTTGCATTTTCTTGTATTCTGATGAAATTGTTGTAATAAACAATGAAATGTTCTTCTGTTTGTGTTCCGATGTGGCTTGTCCTCAACTCAATCCGTGGTTTCCCATGAGGGGGATTTCGGGTCGTTTCAGCTTGGTATCCTTACCCTCTTATCAATAATATTTTTAGAACTTACAAAATTTTCCTTCATCTATGCATAACTCACATCCAGTACAGTACAGTTACATTGGTGCAAAATTATTCAAAAAAAATAAACAAAATAATGAATAAATGATTGGGTGCACATTGTCGATGTGTAGAACTTTGGTTGACACCACACTCTTAACCTTCAAGACAATTACAGTGTTATCAAGGAATTACGATTTAGTTTGAAATTTTTTATTCATTTTTGCACCAATAATGGGATGGACAATTTGGGGCTAAACCGTTATTATTGAAGTTAGGTAAAGCCCTTGGAATGTGAAAGACTTTAAATATATTGTTTGATTAATCTATGTACATAAGACGCTTTGGATTTTGTGGGTAGTATCCGCTGAAAACCCTCAAGAGACAACACTCATCCTACTAGGCACGCCTAGGGGTTTAATGACTTGTTGCATACGCTAAATGCAATCGTGTTTCCTACAAAAGTGTGACATATCTTAGTTTAGTTTATTCGAGGACGAATAAAAAGATAAGTGTGGGGGTATTTGATATACACGTAAATGTGTTTTATCCGCTTATTTATCTTGTTTTCCCTTTAAAATAATTAATATTGTGTATTTATAGCTGTGTTTTCAGATTGTTGATAAAAAGTATGGTTTAAAGCATTTGATGGATAAAGCACGAAGAATTTGCTTAAAAAGGGTGAAGTTTGAAACTTCTAAAGCTTGAAGAGTTTAAAGCTTGAATAACGGTTGCAAATAGAATTCAATTAGGTAGATTTTGCTCATTAAAGACTCATGTTGTGTTCACATTGGCTCATTTGCAAGGCCTCTCACTCTACATCTGCGTTCACACTGGCTTATGTGTTATTTGGGCAAAATCTTTAGTCCCACATTGTGTAATTAGCCAATTAGTCGTTGTCATGTCAGCTATAAATACATTGTATCTCCTTCGTTTGTCATTACATTGGGTTTTATTATGTATCTCCTTCTCTTCTTAGTTGTTATTTTATTTTATTTATATTTATGTGGTTTATTTTCTTTTTATCTTTTTTTCTTTTAGCCATGTCTAGTTAATACCCTTTAATTAAGGGGTGATGACGCTTAGATTAGATTCAATATGAATCACATAACCAAAGAGATTAGGACTTCATGTATATAAATCTAGATCTGAACCAAGGGTTAGATCTGAACCTTCATACTCTGTGTCGTTTAAGAGTTGTGCTTCTTCATAGGGTATATTCGAGTTCGATCTAACTCTTATCAGATTAAGATCTATTTTTAGGGTTTTAGAAATAAAGTAGTGAATCTATCCTGATAGCCTATGGTTGTTTAAGAGCTTAGCTCCTGCATAGGCTATGATTGTCGTTATTCACATGTTTGTTTTTGAAAACCTAATTGTTGTTGATTCATGTTTGTGACAGAAATATGGGCTAGATCTAGAATAATTTTTTTGGCTATTGAATCATATTAATCTAGTTTATGTCATTGCTCCCTAATTGTTTTCATTTATTATTAAAAACTCTCTTTTTGTTAATTTCTGTTATTTTCAAACAATCAAAATTTCGGAATAACTTGATTGGATTTATTAGTAAAATAATTTTTGGTCGCAGAGTTTGACACCCTTTACAACAACCCTTGTTGTTTAGGAAATCCAAACAAATTTAACAATTGTTTACAATTGTTTAATTTGTTCGCAAACAAGTACCTCGATATATTAGCCACACACACACACACACACACACACACACATATATATATATATATATATATATGTATATATATTATTTATTAGGTTAATCTACTAGGGAGTATATAGGTACGATTTACGTGGAAAAATTAAGAGTATATTGTAAGATAAAATTGGATAACTTGATAAATATGAATCAGTGATAGAACGGTATATGTAGCATTATTCGTAGAAAGTATAATTTGTCCATTCACTAGAACTTTTGTTCTGACCCCCTCCTCATAACAAACCCGCATGTTAGACAGGTAGTTAAGATTCTACAACTTAGAGATACTTGTAAGATAGTGTCATTTTATTGGTAAGTGTTTACCAACTATTTTATTTTATTCCCTTCAGCTGTGAGATTTTTATTATGAGCAGTGATATATTTATCTTTGACTTTCTATAGGATAACAGATAAACTAACTCGAGCTTCAGTAGATTTGGATTTAAAAAAAAATCTCGACTATCGAAATTGGGGTTGTTACATTTGGTATTAGAGATTAGGTTTAAGATTTCTATATAAAGAGTGAGTGGTTGTATTTGTATTTTTAAAATATAAATATTATATATATACCTATATCCATGGAGGAGACCACTATTTAAGTGAACAATACATAGAGGAAGTTGGGATATTTTTTTTGTAAACTAAGGAAATGGTTATGGAAGTTTGAGGATTATAGACCTATGAGTGGCTAAGGCAGAAAGTATACAAAATGTTTGAAAAAAAGATCCCATGTGTTTATCTTTGAAGTTTGTGTATTTCAGATCAGTGGATTAGGCAATAGGGCCTTATAATTGGAGAAAGGATTAAGAAAGAGAAAAATGAATTAGGGATATATATATGCATTTGGCGCAAAAGTGGCAAAAGTCCCTTTTTTTAGTTTAGACGCGATTTTGGAGGAATTTATAAAGAAAATTTTTAGGATAAAGAAATGTAATTTTGCGCAAAAAACTTATAAAATGCAAAACTTAGAAACCACTTTGTTATTAGCCCCACGGTTAAAACTTCTAAAAAGAAATTGAAAAAAAATGCAAATGTAGAAAAATATTTCTAGAAGAAGTTTTCATGTTTCAAAATTCAAAAGTTCACAATTTTAGATATTTTTGGTTTGTAATATTTAGGGTTGCATTAAAATGGTTTTTGAGAAAATTGTGCAATCTTGTTTTTAAAGAGTACTGAATGCATAAGCAAGTTGTGTGGTTAAGCGATATAAGTCGTTAAGAGAAAGTGCGAATATAAATGAATTGGCCATGCATAGGTGGCCTTAAGTGAAACAAAATATAAAAGTTTTCTTAAAGGATGGAATGTGACACACTTTAACTTGTGTTAATAGAAGAATCATAAGATATTTTTTATGAATCGATAAGTTTTTAAGTAATCATGTTTTGTTAAAGTGGCAAGGAAATATGCAGCGAAAGAGTCATACAAAATATAGGTGAAGCACCATATTTTGTGCTATCTATTTCAACAAAATAATAATAATAATTTTGAAGCGAGTATTAGGCACACGTCCCTAAAACTAAACTTAATTAGGCTCAGGTTTAGTCATAAACTTATTGCAAATTTAGTCCCTATTTTTCGAAAATAGGTTAAAAAAACGTAAATTAAGATTAAATAAATTATGCATTCGACAAAAAATTCAGTCCAAAAAACATCAAAAAACACGGAAAAAACAAGAAAACAGCAAAAAGTGCAGTTAGATGCATAATATTATGCACATATTTGAATTTTATTGCATACATATGTGCATGTATTCCAGTTTTTGCATCTACGTTGACTTACTTGCGTATTTCAGTGTGACTATTGCATAATTCTAGCACAAAAATGTGCAATAATTCATAACAGTGCAACTCAGTTCATTTTTATTTGCATTCAGGTGTGCAAGTAAAACAGAAAACATGCACATATGTGGGCAACATATCTGCAGGAAAAATGTTAGCTGAATTTCCTTTATGCAATAGTTGCATACATGTATGCAACTTTTTTTTTAATTGGCGTGGACTTCTGGGATTATTTCCAGATTTTAGATTATTTTTTTTACTCAATGCCGCATTTTTTTTGGCACAAAATGAAGGAGGCGGAAGTTTTCAAAGCAAGAGGCGGAAGGTAAAAACAGGCACTGGGTTTATATGTGAAAAAGGGAAGGATGTGGCGCGTATTTCAAGTTGTAATAGGGATGTGGCGCAAAAGTACCCAATTTTAAATTTCCTTATTACTTTACACAGAACACAAAAGCCCTCTTTAGGAAAGGTTTGTGGAAAATTAATCTCATTTAATTAAAAATAATTTAGTGAGAAGGGTCCCATTAGTGTGCATGGACAATTAGTAAAGATTTGAGGAAATTTTGAAAAGATGTTTCAAGTGGTTAATGTTAAATAGAAAGAAAGTAAAAAATAAATTTAAAACTTGCATGATTTAAGGAAAGAAGACAACTGTAGAATCTCCAAGCGATTTCGCGATTTCTAATCTTTCTGCTTGCTCTCTTGCTCGAACTTAATTTCTTGGTCTGTTGCTCATCGCCTGTATTCTCTTCGCTTTGGCTGTTAAGTGTTTGGGTGGCGGAGATTATCTCTGTAATTGGGCTTTTAGGGTTTCTGATAAATGGTCGATGTGGTCGGATTTGAGCTTCTTTGGAATTTCATCGTCCATGCCCCAATATCGATATTATCAAGGCAGCGCTTGCGTCGTTGTGCTCTGATGCAATTTATGTTGAGTTGGTCGGCTTATCGTCTTTCGTGGTGAAAGATGCCTCATTGGAGTCCTTCGAGGCTCTTAGTCGCCATCGTTTTATGGTTATTTCAGATGACTTCATGGAATTATATCCCTGGTTCATAGGGTGTTTTGCGATGCCAGATATATTCCCCCATAGAAAGGGCGGCGGTGTACTGCATCATTCTTGATCGCAGGAAGGTTATTCGTCCGTGCTTTCATCGATCAATGGGGGTTTAACCACCCAATTTTCGCCGAGTTTATTGTTTATTGGCCGTGGCGGCCATGCTTCAGTTGCTCTAGTGATGGGATTTTTGGTGGGTTTTATTTGTTGTGGTGTAACATTTTTAGACGGTCTTATCGCCGCCTTTGTAGTCTCATATGCTAGTGAAAGGGAGGCGATGACCCTTAACCAATATCAAACTAGGAGTCGGCTTCTTAGCTCATCGGGTGTGTCCTTCTCTGCTCGGTCTGAGTGCTCACCTCGAGGTTCGTTCTGGTCGACGTCATCAGTCCAGATGTTCGAAGAGAGAATCCAAAGGTGGCTTTGCTGTTTCCGCTGATGCTGGTTCTTTTTTTGGTTATCGGTATGTTTCTGGTACAGTTTCTTGTGCTCAAGCACCTAGACCTTTGGCTTTGCGCAACAGCTTCGAAGCTACTTCTGCTTCGGCTGTTTTGGCATCGTTGAGGTGTCCGTATGCTCCGATTTGGTTAAGGCATCTTAGGTTGGATCGGGCGCTTACAAGACTTGTCTTTGAGGTGCCAGTTTTCGGTGCTGGCGTAAATCTTGCCTCCCGGTTGTGGTTTCTAGTGTTGCATCCCCTATAAGTCTGTATCTCCGTGTGCAGCCAAAGCTAGCTGCTCGCGGCGAGGAAACGAAGATCGTTCTTCGGGGGTGCAAGCGGGTTGGAACTTTTGCTGATATACCTCGGCAGCCTGCGAGTTGTTCAGTTTTGACTGCTTCAGTAGGCAACCCAACTTCTTAGTGGGCGGCGTAGATGTGAATATTAGGCACAAGTCCCTATTAAGTCTTAAAATTAGGCTCACATCCGGTCCAAAACTTATTATAAAATACATCCCTATTTTTCGAAAATACACTAAAAAAATATAAAAAAATCACATAAATTCGTATTTAATTAAAACACGTAAACGTTAAAAAATCAGATCAAAAATCCATCAAAAACCATGTCAAAACCAAAAAAACAACGAAACTGCAGTTAAATGCATAATAATATGAACATATTTGTATTATCTTTCATACATATGTGCAAGTATTTCAGTCATGCAACTATGTTGAGTTTTTGCATACATCTTTGCTAGTATTGCAGAATTATTTCATAAAAGTGTGCAATAATTCGCAATCGTGCAAATCAGTTCACATTTATTTGCATTCATGTGTGCAATAAAAACATAAAAGTTGCATGCATGTGTGCAACAATCTGCAGGCAAAATTCAGCACAGTTTTACTACATGCATATATGTGTGTAGGTATTTCAAATAGTGGCACACATGTATGCAAGTTTTGGTCTATATTTTCAATGAAAATAGCTTATGCAAGATTTGCATACATGTATGCCACTACTGGTTTTTTTACGTTTGTGTGGCCTTCCGAGAACATTTCCAGATTGTAGATTTTTTTTTTTACTCAGTAGAGCATTTTTTTTGGGCAGAAAAACGTAAAAGGCGAAAGGTTTGAAAACAGGGACCGGGTTTGAAATCAAAACATGGGAGGGACGTGGCTTACATTTTAAAAGTTTATAGGGACGTGACGCAAATGGACCCGGCGTAGATTTAGTGATTGTGCCTGTAGTGGTGTTTATCAGTTTGGCTTCGGTCTCTCGTTTGGTATACAGGTTGAGTACTCAGGTTCGGCTGTTCTCCCCCTTTTCTTGCTTTGTATCTGTTTCTTGGGATTTTAAATTGTGCTATTGGTCACTGGTTAGTGTTGCTTATGGTGCTTTGAGCCAAGACATGCGTAGGCATGTGCTCCCGTCACTTTATTCGCATTTATCGATGAAAAAATGTCGAGTCATGCGTGTGTAGCCTCTTTTGGTTTCATTGTTTTGTTAGTACATGTGGTACCTTCCCTGCTGCCTTGCATGTTTTTCCTCAGTTGATTGTTTCAGGCCTTCCATGTGAGGTTGATTCACTAGTCCCTATCTATCCTGTTGCCCATCCTTGTTGTGTGGCTATTGATTTTGGCTTCTTCGAGACATGATTTGTGTCTTGATCTGGTCCCTTTTGTGGTGGATTCGTTACTGCTTCGGTCGGCCTTTATTATTCTCATTGGATATCGGTTTGTTCGGATTTTGTTGCATCGTTGGTTCAGGCTTAACGACAGACAGTTTTATGGTTACCGGGATGGCAGATTTGTTGAGTCACGGTGATGCCTACTTTGTGTCATTTGCCACACGGGTTTTTTGGTTTTGGTTTTTGTTGGAGTTTTCAGCGGCATTACGTAGAGGTGTCAGATAGGGATGGACCGGTATTTCACCCATTGAGCGAAACTACATTGCCTTCGTCCCTTAGCAGTATACCCGTCTCGGTGGGTCAAGGTGTGATTGTTGTCTGCCCCCGCCCCTTTCTACCTCTTTTTCTCTTCCCCTTCATAGTAAGGAGGAGATAGTGATGATTAACAATCATCTATCTCTCCTTACTAAGAATTCCTGTCTTGCATTGACGTTTTATCCGCCTCATTTTTCCCCTGATAGGGGTTTCAGGGAATCTCTAGGATTCCCCGAGAGCGGAGAGGCGCTTGTATGATATTCTCCGTTTCTTCACCATTCTATGCGACGTAGACCATGTTTGTCTATTCACACTCCCCGCACGATTCGCACCTGCTCTATAGCGGCGTCCGAGTAGATCGTTCGATCTATTCGACATACGTTTTATCTTATCTAATTTGTTCTGTCATTTTCTCTTTTTTCTCGGTCTTTACTTTTTCCTCTGCTGGTTATTGTTTTCTTCTCTCCCCTAGATGACGAATCTCTTATTCTGGAATGTTCTGGCATAGGTAACGATGCATCTATGGATAGTCTCAAACGCATCTTTAGGGAGCACTCGGTTTGTACGGTGGCGCTTCTGGAGCCATTGTTGGTGTCGGAAGAGGTCACTAAGGTTGTTCTCTCCCTTGGCTTCATTGGAGCGTTACCCAATGTCTCCGATAAGATTTGGATCCTTTGGTCCAAAGACAACGTGGTCAGTCCTTTTTTCGACTCTGTCCAGCTCCTCTCTGTAGCTTGTTCTTTGTCTTCCTTCTCCTCTTCCTTTCTCTTCTCTGTAGTTTACGCTAAGTGTGATCAGATAGAGAGGTTGGACCTTTGGTATGACATCCTGTCTTTATCTGATATGGGTTTTGGTGCTTCGGTTTTAGGTGGCGACTTTAATATTGTCGCCTGCCAGGCCGAGAAGTAGGGTGGCTCTGCTATAAACCGGGCGGTTGTTGCGAATTTCAATTCTTTCATCGTTATCTCTGGTCTTTCAAAGGTTTCCTTTCTCATTTTGGTGTTCACTTGGAGTAACAACCAGGAAGGGCCTAACCAGATTCTCTCCAGACTCGACAGAGTGTTCGGTTGGCTCAACCTTCTTGTCTCCTATATTGTTTCTCATATGCGTCGTACTTTCTCGGACCAAGCGTCGATGATTCTATGATGCTATCCATTCTACCTAACTGGTCCTTCGTCTTTCTGCTTCTAGAGTATGTAGAGATCTTACCACACATTTCATCAGATTGTGGAAGATTCCTGGAACTCTCTGGTCCTTGGTTCTCCTTTTATCATGTTTTCTCTTAAGCTGAAGTGTCTCAAAGCTTGCCTTAAGGTTTGGAACATGTAGGTTTCCAAGAATATCTTCGATCGTGTTAGGGCGAATGAAGAGACTCTTATTTTAGTAGAATCCTATTTGATGAGGTCCCCTCTCCTGCTAATAAGGAAGCATGGGCATTGTCCTAGTTGGCCTTTTCTTCGGAGTTCCGTATTGAGAACGACTTCCTTCACCAAAATGCGAGGATCAAGTGGATCATCGAAGAAGATACAAACACCAAATTATTCCATTCTTCTATTCGTAAGAAGAATAGCTTACTCTCGATTCACCAGATCCAGCGCCCTGATCTCTCTTTAACCTCTATGCCGGCGGAGGTTAAAGAGACTATCTTGTCCTACTTCCATTCTTTTCTGGGTATGCCATCTGTGGTCATCTTTGATTTGTCACTTCTAGATTTTATCCCTAGGTTGGTCTTACCGTCTGATAGCATCGACCTTGTTGCTCCTCCTTCCTTGAAAGAAATCCAGACTTGTGTCTTCTCCCTCGGTAAGGATAGTGCATGTGGTCCAGATGGCTTCAATGTCATGCTTTACAGAAATGCTTGGCCAATCATTCAGGCAGACTTTTGTCTTGTCATTCTGTCTTTTTTCTCTGGCGGAGTCCTTCCTAAGGGATGGACTTCCACCAACTTGGTCCTAATCCCCAAATGCAAAAATTCTTGCTTGTGCGCGGATTTTCACCCGATCAGTTTATGTAACGTTTCTAAAAAGGTTATATCCAAGGTGATCTCTTCTCGTCTCGCTCCTTTTCTGGATCGTATCATTTTTTCCTCTCAGGTTGGGTTTGTCAAAGGACGATTGATCACTGACAACGTCTTTTTAGCTCAGGAGCTGGTCTCCTAGATTGATCCTAAGACCAGGGGTTCTAATGTGGTCATCAAGCTGGACATGGCTAATGCTTATAACTGTATGTCTTGGTTCTTCATCATCAAGGTTCTTTGGGCTTTTGGATTTTCGGAATCCCTTATCAACATTATCTGAAGACTCATTTCCAACTGTTGGTTCTCCGTTCTCATCAATGGATCGGCCAACGAGATTTTCAAGTCCGCAAGGGGTCTTCGTCAGGGAGACCCGCTTTCGCCATCTTTATTCGTCTTTGCCGGCGAGGCTTTCATGCGAGGATTGCATTTTCTTACAATAGCGGGCCAGATTTAGAGGTTTGGAGTCTCATTAGTTGTTCCCTCATATCTTTCTTATCCTTCGCGGATGACATAATCATTTTCACTAATGGTAACTATCGCTCTGTCTATCGCCTTCTTAGCTTTATTCACCAATACGAGAGGTGCTCCGGCCAACTCATAAACTCTCCAAAGAGTTACTTCATCCCTGTGAAAGACTTTCCCCGGTTAGGTCCTCTTGGATCGAAAAACTAATTGGGTTCATGGTTGTCTCCCTCCCCTTGCCTTACCTCGATATTGTCCTTTACTGTGGTAGGAAGCTCAACACTATTTTCGATCCACTGACTGATAAAGCCAGGGGTAAGATTATTAAGTGGAATGCAACTCTCCTCTCTCAGGCAGGAAGACTAGTTCTTATAAAGCTGGTTCTTGACTCTATAGGATCGCACGTTTTTGCTGTTATGACTCCTACTTCCTCCTTCTTTAGCATCGTACTTTTTATGTGGTAAAAAGGACAACGCTAATCGTCATCAATGGATTTCTTGGGACGTCGCTTGTCATCCCAAAAGTGAAGGAGGCCTTAGCCTTCGAAATCCTAAGGATATCTGCATTGCCCACGCTTACAAGTTGTGGATATGGTTTAGAGCAATCGATTCTCCATGCCAAGTACCCCAGGCTCCTGGCCACGAATTTCACCGGTGTCTCATCCAATGATAGCGAGACATGGAAACATATGCAATCCATGAAGTCTTTCTTTAACTCACATGGTGGTGGGTCCGGATGGGATGGCTGTCCTTTCTTTCTTAGTGCGACTTGGAGTATAGCGAGGACCCCCTCTCCATGCTCCTTATTTTCTCTTTCATTTGGGATGTCTGACTTCCTCCGAATGTTTCTTTGTTTATGTGGAGAACTCTTCATGAAGGGTTACCACTACATGAAAATCTCTAGAGGATTGGCATCCCACTCGTGTTGCATTATAGATGATGTCGAGCCGGTGACTTATAATCTAGTGCTCATTTGTTATTCATCGGCTCTTATGCTAAATCTGTCTAGAACTACTTCCGGAACTTGGTTGGTGTCCAAGGTAATGCCACTTCCTATCAAGATTTACTGAGAGGCTAGTGGTACGGCATCTCTGGCAAATCTGTCTACTCCACTCTTTTTCGTCTGATTTCTTGTCTTATATGCTGGCACCTATGGAGCTCGAGGAATAAAGCCATTTTCGGCAAGTCTACCATGGACCCTCCTACCACCATATAGAGGGTAAGGAGTGACGTGTTCTTTGCCTACCGTGGAACGCTTTTCAAGGGAGATCTTGGCTCTTGCTCCATTCGGTTGGCGCGCACATTTGATATCACTACTTGTCCTCCGTCCCTACGAGTCAGGATTGGTTGATTCTTTTTGTTGTTTGTTATCGCTTATTTTACCTCCTCCCCCTTTTTTTGGACTTATGATGTTCTCTGGTCGTGCTGGACTTGGATTTACATATATTTCTTTGGCTTGATTGGGTTGTCATAGCTAGTCCTCTAACTTGGATTTGGCGGGATCGGTCTTATCTTCAGGTAGCTTTTTTAGATGTGTTTGCTTTTGGATCCCTTGGATTTGCGCCTATCATGTTTCCCTTTATTCTTGTCTTACCGTATTTGTAGGCCTCTGTATCTTCTACGACCTATGCTGGACTTTTTTGTTCTGCCCCTTGTACATATGGATGAGGAGGATTTTGTATAGTTGTTTCATTCTCTCTTTTTGTCTGTATTTATTAATTTTTTGTTTATCTCTGCTATTATTTTAATGATTTTGGAGTCGTTATATACTATGAATCTGTTTTTGTACGTCATTGGAGAAAGGCTTGTTTCTCCCCTTTTGGTATATAGTTTTCTTTTTGGTTTAAAAAGGAAGAGGATAAAGAAGAAATGAACAGGAAAAAAGATGATATTTTTATAAGTAAATTTATGACATGGCTAATAATTAATAAAAATCCCTTTTTAAGCACTCCTTGAGGAAATCGAAAAGTTTTCTTTTAGTATAGATTTGCATTCCAATGTAGGTTCTATTTTAGTAAAATAGGATAATTTAGTGGGATATTTTCTTCCTAGGTGTTTGTGGTGATAGTTAGGCAAGAACAAAAACATAGAATATTATGAATAAAATGAAAATGAAAGTAAAAGATGAACAACTAAAAGAAAAACAAACAAAGACGACAATTGCAAAAATTGTGAACAATAAAAGAAAATGAATTCTTCCGAGTAAGCTTGGAAACCGAAAAGAATATTTTCTAATGTAAAATATGCTTGAAAAAGAAAATAGGAATTTTTGTACAATTAGCAATTAAGGTTTCCAAGTATGGGGAAAAAGGTGAGTAAAATGGGGATGGAAAATATGTAATTTTCCATTTTCTACCTCTTTCTAATAGAAGAAAATAAATTCAAAAAATCAAACTTTTCTGAAATTCGCACATTTAAAGTTGGTTGGTATGATTTGGATGCAAAAATTGGATGAAATACGCTCGTAGGAGTATGAGAAGATTTGGATGAAAAAATATTTTTGATTTTCAAAATATTGCATTCATATAGAAATTGCCATCATATTTAGGATGTGTGCATCATGTTTTCAAAAGATGTTCAAGAGAATTTGCATTCACAGGTACCTCTTAGGCATTCATCGCATTCACATATTTTTATGTTGTGTTACACTTTGTACAAGTGCACAAATAGTTGTAAAAATTGGATGTACACACGATGGTTGTTATTATGCAAGGAATTACTTGATTTTACCCTTAGCAAATTTCGGGGATGAAATTTCCTAAGGGTACGAGAATGTAACACCTAACATTTTAAATTAAATAATAAAATAAAATTCGTAAAATTTTCCGATGTTGTTCACGGAACTAGCGTCATTGCATCTGTGGCGGTTTTCTAATTAATTTAGCCCCTATGGTTTGCAGAAGACGAACTTAAAACGAAGAAAATATCATTAAATGAAGTTTCAAAACAAACATGGAAAATAAGAAATAAGATAAACACACATAAAACCAGTAGTTTTCAATGTTCTAATTTTTTGAATGAAAATGTAGTGTGGTTCAGTGGTTGAGCACTTGCCTCTCAAATTGTAGCACGCGAGTTCGAATCCAACCAATGCCACATTTTTAAATTTTAAGAGGATCAATCAAAATAATGCATGTTCCAAGAGAAAAGTATATGTATACGTACATATAAGGAAAGATTATATATATATATATAGGTGAATATGCAAATATATAAATATAGTATATGTGTGTGTACATGTGTATATATATATAATTTATATATAAGCATATATAGAGATATGAAATTCAAAATTAACACGCAATTAATCAAAACAAGTAAGTAATAAATTTTTGGGATAGCATTGTTTGAATTCTGAAATAAATGAGATTGTACGTAAACATATACATGTAGATTTAAAATTCGAAATTTTAATGTATATTAAAAATGGAAAGAATCAATGAAACTATTAGGGAACAATAAGTTAATAATAACTTTAAGAAACAAAAATTACGCAGCTATTAATGGTTGAAATTTTATGAAGTTGTGCGTAAATATATACACCTAGATTTCAAATTAAAATTAAAATCGTAAACTAAAAACGAAAAATAATAAAAATAGATTGGAGAAGATTAGGGAAGAAAGTAACATTGAAGCAACGTTTCAAATAGCAGCAGAAATCACTTACACGACCCAATTCTGGGTGGGGCAGCGTGATTTTAATGTTGTGAACGGCTCCGATTTTATTTATTTTGATCTGACAAATGTGGTTCTTCAGAGTACCTATAAATAAACTAGCAGGGCTTAGCTCTAACTCATATTTTCTGAGAGGGCGCCAGAGCTTTTTCATTTCCTTTCTCCTCCAAATTCTTCAGAAAATAAATATATATTAGTTTCAGGGTTTCTGATTCAAGATTTGGAGAAGAAAGTTGTAGATATCAGCTATAAATGCCAAGATCCTCTGTCCAAATAGATCTACAAATCCGAATTGAAAATAAAATAATGCGGATCCAAATCAGATTCAAAATATTAGAACGCAAATCTAAAGTGAGTGGATTTAAATTATAGTTTCTGATAATAGTATATAGCATCATTTGATTCCTGCTGGAATTTACAATATCTTCTTCTTCTTCTTTTAACCCTCTTCTACGTCAAAATATACATTTTATGTTACATTTTGGTTATGAGCAAAATGAGTAAAATTGGGATTATGCACAAAATAATAAAATTATTGTCATGAGCAAAGTAATTAAATTGTGATTAGGTGCAAATTTATTTGAATTGTGGTTATAGGCGAAGTAATTGAATTGTGGTTAGGAGCACATTAAGTTAATATTGGCTCTGCACAAATTAGTGTGAACTGTAATAAAAAGAAAAAATCTTGATGATTTGGAGCTAAATGAATGTATTATGCCAAAAGTGTAATAAAAGGGAATTTTGAAAGTAGGCAAACTTGGTAAAGCTTACTAAATTAAAGTGACAAATATTGATAAGGCATAAACAAAGTTATATACCATAAATCATTAGCAAAAAAGGTAAGTTTGAGAATTTTTATATTATTTGTAAGAAATCACTTTTCATATTTAAAATGGAAATAATGCAGAAATTGTAGGGATTGAAAGAAAAAGGGGTATGAACCCAATTATGTCCAATTCTACTGTAGTTATGCAAAATAAAAAGAAGAAAATAAGTTAGAGATAGGAATTAATGTAAGTTAGTTAAATTAGTAAGTTAATAGTAGCCTAGATTGATAGGTTAGGGAAAAGGGATTATATTTCCGTAGTTTAATTTTTAAAACGAATTGGAAAACATAATTGCAAGTTTAAAAATAAATAAGATGTGTATTAATGTGAAACAAGGATTTTTCAATATTGTGCACTATTCAATAGCTTAAAATAGTTGAAAGAAATGTCTTGCAATTATGAGTTTTCATTGTGGTAATTGCCTTAGGCTATGGAAAGAGATTTTGTACATTTTTAATAACCAATCAATTAGGAATAAGTCTGATTTCCTAAAGAATAAATTGTAAAGATGGAATAATAAGGGATAACGTTAGTGAAAAGGTATTATCTAGAGAAAAAGAAATAAGAAATATATGGAGCATTTAATAAATGAGAATGTAACCTATTACAATAAATCATATAAGAGGGGAATGAAATATAATAGGTAGGCATGTCTTAGGGACAAGAAGGATTATAACATATAGGTTATAATTAAAGATGAAATGGAAAGCAAGAGGCATATTATAAATGAACTTAAATTACGGGGAATAAGTTTAATAAGAAAACTCACAATTATAGTTGTGGTAATATTATAACACAAGGATGTAATTAAATGGAAAAGAGTAGAGTAGGCTTATTATTAATAAACTTATAATTGAGGAATTAAGTTTAATGGATATAATAATAAAGTGTGGAAAGCAAGAGGCTTATTATAAATGAACTTAAATTATGAGGAATAAGTTTAATAAGAAAACTCACAATTATAGTTGTGGTAATATTATAACACAAGGATGTAATTAAATGGAAAAGAGTAGAGTAGGCTTATTATTAATAAACTTATAATTGAGGAATTAAGTTTAATGGATATAATAACAAAGTGGTATGTTGTGGCAGTGATAGCTGATTATGGAAAATAATATGCCAACTAATGCTAATAAACAAATAACTTGAATGCAGAATAAAAAAGTGAATGTTTAAGTTAACTAGCAATGTGGTAAGTAAATTAAGCGCGTAGTTGAAAATTAGACATAGGGTCTAATGACGTAATAATGAGATGCGCTTGGACCAGTCTGTACGCATGTAGATGAAGGGATCAGCAGGGCAAGTCATCGTAGGTGGCTGGAGACACAAGGGAGGCACGTCCAGCTTATTATTTGACGGGACTTGAAGGAAGTGAAAGACTTCTATAGGATGTGGATACTCTGAGATGGCTCTATGTGGTATGCTTAATGAAGCTATACCATATAAGCATGATCTATACGGTTCCATCAAGTGAGTATGCCTTGGTTGCATCTTTGATGGTCAGCAACCTAAAGACTGATTGTGATGATCTTAGGATGGTTCAGCGGTTGCCACAAGGGGGAGGCTTCGTGGTCAGGACCCAACAAAGGAAAGTAGGTCGTCGGATACCTGTTATCATCAATTGGAGCATGTGCGGAAAAGATGGAGCTAAGTCAAGAGGCCAATGATCTTTTACTATGCGATCATTGGATGAGGGACCACATGTTTGTTTAGATTGGATGGTAGGGCGGTTATTTATCTCTTTGAATAGTCTTTCGTTAGTAGGGTAGGCTGGAGGGGCCCTGGAGAGCCATCGAAAGAGACAGACCTATCTTTGGATTTCTGTATTGTTGGCTTAACTAGGTTATTCTTTACAGGTATGTGTAAAACCCCGATTGAGTTCCATGGGGGAACTTAGGGATTAGGGATCCCTTATGGCACATTGGTAGAGGCTTATTCGCTTTTGCAACGTAGCCTAGTACGCTTTCGTGGTGTAGCGTTGGAGGTCCAGTACGTTTTCGTAGTACGACGATAGGGACCACTCGAGGAGGGTACTATAGGGAGTACCTCGGTATATTGAGCATATAGCTATATATATTATTTATTAGGTTAATCAATTGGGAAGTAGATGGATACAATTTATGCGGAAAAATCGAAAGTGTATTGTGAGATAAACCTGAAGAACTCAACAAATATGAATCAGTGATAGAACGGTATATGTTGTGTTATTTGTAGAAAGTATAATTTGTCTATTCATGAGAACTTTTGTTCTGACCCCCTCCTCATAAACAAACCCGCTGGTTAGACAGGTGGTTGAGATTCTGCAACTTAGAAACACTTGTTAGATAGTGTCATTTTATTGGTAAGTGTTTACTTATACCTACTATTATATTTTATTTTGTTCCACTGTGATATTTCTACTATGAGCTCTGATATATTTATTTTTGTCTTTCTACAAGATAACGGATAAACCAACTCGAGCTTTGATAGATTTGGATCTTAAAAAAAATGGGTCTGTTTAAATTCGGGTTGTTACTGATCGGAAAAATCAATATTGAGGAATCATTACAACTCCGAGACAAAACGTAGAATAACACTAATTCAGCAATCAAAAGAACATAGCTCATAAACTACAAGTTCAAATGAGGTGAAACTTACAAAGACTGCAGAATGGACCCATTAGAGAACATATAGGCCCTACCAGTCAATATTCTGGGATCAACACTGATATTTATAGAGTGATCGTGACCATTCCCTCACTTAGCTAATTTTGGAGTTGGACCTTCTCTTCTCCTTTTCCAAAGGTCTTCCGACTTTACTGTCCAACCTACATTTATAAATACCTGTTGCACAGACAAACAACAGACCTTTCTGGCATATGTTTACGTTGTACCATTCTATTTGGATTCTTATTGATCCAAGTACTTGTAAACTTATAATTCAGCAATTAATGAGCGAATCTTCAAATTGGACGTATGCCAATCAACACCGAACCACTATAAATCTTTATGTCTATTTTATAGGAATTCTATTATTCTATTCTTTTTTCTCATTTATTTTAGTTTAACTATTCATTGAACTCATTGGGTAGTGTAGCAACCTTTTGTATCAATGCATGTTCTCATCATGAGATTTTCTCTAGTCTCTCTTTAAAATTTAGGTTTTTGATTGCTTCATGGTTTCTACATTGGATTATAAAGGATGGTTGCCACACTTTTAATATTATTTTTGTACTCGTATAAAATTTTGTGCTTGTTTAGGATGTCGACACACATGATAATACATGTCACTATCTAGCATTCGTACTACGGTTCAATTCGCCTAATAGTCTGTTCCATCTAATCACATTGTATTTTTGATTTAGTGGATGGTTACGTAGATAGCTTAGTTTTATAACAAGGTTGTGGGGAATTATACGTCCCTTAGAGATTTCGACGATGAAATCTTTTAAGGGGAAGAATATAACACTCATGAAATTAATTAACCAATTAATAGCAAGATGAAAAATTAGAATTCAATTAGACAATGGAAGTTATAATTTTACGTTCATGGCGATTTTTTGATCTATTTTCGTATATGAAATTTCAAGAGTGGAGTTGTAACAGCCCGCATTTTACGTATCGGAAGATCGTAAAATATATTTGTTTTATTCTCTAAGGGTTGGATCATTCTCATCTTTTAATATGTTGTTTATGGGGATGTGAGACATGTCC
Organism: Allium sativum; assembly: GCA_030737875.1. Taxonomy (NCBI): domain Eukaryota; kingdom Viridiplantae; phylum Streptophyta; class Magnoliopsida; order Asparagales; family Amaryllidaceae; genus Allium; species Allium sativum. The sequence goes on along the minus strand of CM060919.1, from coordinate 479,571,927 downwards.
ATAATTTTTACCGATTTTGTTTGTGACCATTTTGCCTTTGTCGGGCTTGTACAGGGCATAACTTTTGACATAGGTAGAATCAGAGGGTGAGACCTGTGCCGTTGGAAAGGAATTGATGATTGCCTTTCCGTAGAGTGGTTACATTAAGGATTTGGCTCAGCGGTTTGGGAGAAATCGTTGTTTTAACGTTTTTCAGTTGGTTGTTTAGGTTTTGGAGCCTTAGTGGAATCCTATAAATAGGGGGTGAGAGTGGAGGGAAAAGGTTTACTTTCCCATTTTCTCATTTGAAGGCATTTGATCTCCTTCTTCCTCCTACACCTTTCCACCATTAAAAATCCAAATCTAAGGGAGGAAATCGAAGATCTACACCATCCAAGGCAAGATCTACATCATTTCAAAGGCGAATTCATCGGATCGAGGGGTTTGATTCGGAGTGCTCGCTGTCCGGATTATTATTTCTATCGTTTTAGATTGCTTCGGCAAATCGGTGAGTGATTTACATCTCTCACATGAATGCAATGAAGTATATGAGTGTTTATGCATGTTTCTCATCAAATTGGGATGTTTTACCATAGATTTACACCATTAGAAGTTCATTTTCATATGATTCACCCTATGATCTAATCTAGCAAGTTTTACTCGTTAATTTCATGTCATTTTACATGTTTATGTTAGTTAGATCTCTCATTTTGATCATATGTTCATTTAAATTGTTTTTGGGTGAGATTTACATCATTTTTGTGGTAATCGTCATATTCATGTGGTTAGTAATGTTATGATATGTTTATGATTGTGTTTGGTGATTTTAGTTGAGTTGGTTTCGCCAGATTCATCGTTTGGCGAAGTTTTGGTCGAAATAGGAGTTGAATTGCAATATGCAGAAATTTGGATCGGTCAGATGTGGACTGGGTGGAGTCAAATTTGGATCGGTTAGATGTGGACCGGGTGGAGTCAAATTTGGATCGGTCAGATGTGGACCGGGTGGAGTCAAATTTGGATCGGGTGGTGGAGTCAAACTTGGATCGGTCAGATGTGGATCGGGTGGGGTCAAGTGATGGTGTGAATAGCCATCAAGGTTGGACGACTAGAGATATTGAAGGCCGAGAGATTATCGTTGCCGTAAGTTCTAGTAGGCTCGAAGCAGGAGTACGATGGGGGCACCCAGAAGACCGATTGTAGGTCGAGTACCTTGGGTATCGTTGAAAGGCCTAGTTGTCAAGGTTGGACATTGTCAAGGTTGGACATATAGAGTTTATGCTAGAACTGGGGTTACCATTATCCCTTGACATATGGCAAGGTTGGTCGTCATACGATTAAGGGTGGTTTCAAAGCATGATTGGCGGTGATAGCCAGAGTCAGTCATGGATGATTGGTTGTTCTGTGTGAGGCTTATATAATCTGGATGATATGTGTGTTTTCCATGATTGAGTGGTTGTTCTGGTTTCCATGTATGAATTGTTATTCCTTTGGTTGAATGGATTGTAAAGGCTATCACTGTCCGATGTGGGGAAGATAAGGTTGAGTTCTTCTCTGGTGTCGTGGGTAGATTAGTATGTTTATCTATCCCCTCTCATACACTTTATTGTTGAAGTTTGTTAGTTGTTTTATCGCTCACTAAGACTGTTGTCTGACTCAAGGTTTTATGTATCCTCTTATACCTTGGGTTGTTCATCCGATTGTGGATGGGAAAACTAAGTAACAGGTGACAGCTAATGCTTTAGTGAGGACGACGATGTTGATCGATGGCGAGCAGGAGGCTCACGTACCAGTAACTAGCTAATAATTGGATTTCCGTTGTTTGCTTTTTTGAGTGATGTAGTGAGGCAACTTTGTATGAACACTATTTCCAAGTTTGTGTATCTTACTTTCTAGTTGTACGAAAGTCCAGTGTTTCTGCTTCACTATTACTTCCTGTTGTATATGTTCTATTATATTTTATCCTTGCGCTGTGAGTTTTACGATAGGTTCCGCTTGTGTTTACTACTCTAATGATCGTCCATGACAGCCTTGCACATCTTTCAGCGCATTATTTCTCTTGTATAGTGCGGGGGTTATGGGAAGTCGTCACATTTGGTATCAGAGCTCTGGTCAACAATTTTTGGCCAAAGTTCAAGGACGTAATCACGTATGAGAGACGTACTTGTAGATTTCAGTTGGATGCTTACTATATATACTAGCATATATGGTAGTAGCGGTTGTTTTCCTTTAGCAGTTTATCTTGTAAGTGGACTAATCATTCTATTTCAGATCTAGAATGAGTCGTCAAACCTCTAGGAGTGAGTCTGGGACTGGAGGAGTAGGAGAGGAAAGCCAATTGGAAGTTTTAGCAGTTGCACCGGAGCACCTGATCATGTTTGGGGCAGCCATGATGGCAGCGGCTATATTAAGGATACCCATTCTAGAAGCGGTAATAAAGCGTGGTGTTCCTGTGCAAGTACCAAAAATGAATTTTGCTATGCGACAGAGGGACTGTACTCCTATGGATGAGGAAATTTCTACTGGTCCTAGTGCTTTACAAGAAGAAAATGGTAATCAAAAGAAGAAATCTAATAAGAACGTGCTCTGTTTCAATTGTCAATTGGAAGGCCATTATTCTTGGGATTGTAAGGAAGAATGGAAGTGCTTTAGATGCGGCAAGCCTGGACATAAGAAGAAAGACTGTCCGCACCTTCCAAAGAATAAGCAACCGGAGGAAGCATGTGTTGTAGAAGCTATTCCAATTTCTTATTGTATCCTGATGAGAATTAGGAGAAGGGAAAGGGTGTCGTGGTGCAAAGTACTCTTTCTATTAATGGTGTTTCAGTTCGTGTGCTTTTTGATACTGGAGCATCGCATTCCTTCATTTGCAATGAGCTTGTGTGTCTCTTGGGTGTGGAACTTGAGATTTGTGATAGACCCTTCGTAGTGACTAATCCAATTGGGGGTTCATCAAATCTTTGCATGATATGTCGTGGTCTAGTGTTGTCGAGTCATGGTTGCTCTTTTGTGTGTGATTGCTTTGTTCTTGACTTCGCTAGGTTTGGGATCATCTTGGGCATGGATTGGCTCAAGAGGTATGCGGCAAGGGTGAATAGCGAGAAGCTAGAGGTGAGGGTCGGGGATGTGGAAGGGCGAAAGGTGTTGATTAGATGTAAGCGCGAAGACGGGGTCTTCGTGAGTTATCTATATTCTCTTGGGATTCCACAAGAAGACCTGTCATCAGTACTGATCGCTAATGAGTATGCAGATGTCTTTGACGAGGTCAAAGGGTTGCCGCCACATGTGAGATCGAGTTTAGGATCGATTTGGTCGAGGGTGCTAGACCAATCGTTATGCTTCTTAGGCGGATGGCGCCTAGGGAACAACGAGAATTAGAGGTGCAAGTTCGTGACCTTTTGGGAAAAGGATTCATTTGGAGGAGTGTTTCCGAGTGGGGTGCACCAGTCGTATTTGCAACTAAGGCGGATGGCTCGTTAAGATTGTGTGTGGACTATCGTGAGCTAAACAAGGTGACTAAGAAGAACAAGTATTTGTTGCCAAGGATTGATGACTTGTTCGATCAACTTCAGGAAGCCAAAGTGTTTTCTCAGATGTATTTGGCGACGGGATTTCACCAGTTGAGGGTGGCTAAGGATAGTGTGCCAAAGACTGCTTTTAGGACACCATCTGGTTTCTTCGAATGGTTGGTGATGCCATTCTGGTTGACTAACGCGCTAGCATATTTTGTGGATCTTATGAATAGAGTATTCAGAGACTAATTGAACAAGTTTGTGCTTGTGTTCGTGGATGATATTCTGGTTTACTCCAGAAATGAGAAAGAACATAAGACGCACTTGAGAGTTGCGTTAGAGATCTTGCGGAAGCATCAGCTTAAGGCTAAGTTCTCAAAGTGTCACTTCTAGAAGGACGAAGTGAGGTTCTTAGGTCAAGTAGTTTCTGGTAAAAGTATAGCGGTTGACCTCGCTAAAGTTGCAGCAATCCAGGACTGGGATCGACCTAAGAATGCGACGGATGTTCGGAGTTTCCTTGGGTCGGCAGGATATTACCGACGGTTTATCAAGGATGGATTTCTCCAAAGTAGTTGCACCATTGACAGGATTGACGAAGAAGAACCAAGTGTTCACATGGGATGCAAAGTGTGAACAAGCGTTTGGAATCCTGAAGGAGAGATTGATGAGTGCTCCTGTGTTGACCATTCCAAGCGGGAATGAAGAGATGGTGGTATATAACGATGCATGTGGTAATGGACTTGGAGCAGTGCTGATGTAGAAGGATAAGGTTGTGGCATATGCGAGTCGAAAGCTGAAGCCGCATAAGAAGAATTACCCAACTCATGATTTGGAGTTGGCGGCGATTGTATTTGCTCTGAAGATGTGCAGACATTACCTGTTGGGAGTTCGATTCGAGTTGTTTACGGATCACAAGTCATTGAAGTATCTTTTCTCCCAAAAGTATTTGAACCTTTGGCAGCTAAGATGGTTAGAGTTTCTGGCGTCATATGATTTTAACATAGCCTATACTCCGGACAAGGGTAACGCAGTTGCAGATGCGTTAAGTCGAAAACACGCAAGTTTGGGAGCGATGTTTTCATAATGGAAGAGCCTCGAGTACTTGGCAAGGTTCGATTTCAGGCCAAGGTGTGAGTTGGAACCTGAAATGTTGGCAAGTTTGTCGATAAGACCTACTCTTATCGAAAGGATTGGCAAGAGCCAAAAGAAGGATGCGAAGCTTGTCGATTTTATTCAGAAAATGGAACCAGAAGATAAAGAGTTCGAGGTCGATCGAGAAGGTTGGCTTCGAAAGCAAGGGCGATTAGTTGTTCCGGATATTGACGGATTGAGGGATGAGGTTCCGAGAGAATGTCATCACTCGAAGCTGACGATTCATCCCGGTGGAAATAAGATGTATCAGGACATGAGGAGAGTCTACTACTGGGAAGGGATGAAGCGAGATATTGGAAAGTTCATTTCCAAGTGTATGAACTGTCAGTTGGTGAAAGCTGAACAGAAGAAGCCGAGCGGTTTTCTTCAGCCATTAGAAGTTCCTACGTGGAAGTGGGAGCAAGTATCAATGGATTTTATCGATGGACTACCTAGAACCAAGGCTGGAAACAAAGGGATTTGAGTCATCGTGGATCGTTTGACCAAAAGTGCGAGATTCATTCCTGTCAAGTCGACTAGGACGGCATCAAAATTGGCTGAACTTTATGTGACATGGATAGTTCGATTCCATGGTGTCCCAAAGAGTATAGTGAGTGACCGAGATCCATTATTCACGAGCAGATTTTGAAAAAGTTTGCAAGAAGATTTGGGAACCGAGTTGTGCTTAAGTACGGCATATCATCCCCAAACTGATGGTCAGACCGAGAGAGTCAATCGAGTTTTGGAAGATCTCCTGAGGGCTTGTTTGTTAGACTTCGGAGGATCATGGGAAGACCATCTACATCTAGTTGAGTTTGCGTATAATAATAGCTACCAATCTAGCATTGGGATGGCACCATATGAAGCGTTGTATGGAAGGCTATGCAATTCTCTAGCATGTTGGCTAGAAACTGGAGATAAGTTGGTACTTGGGCCTGAGATGATTAGAGAAACCTCGGATTGTATCGAGACAGTTCAGCAATGAATGAAGGAAGCCCAGGACCGTCAGAAGAGTTACGTCGACCAGCGTCGTAAGGACTTGGAATTCGACGTGGGCGATATGGTTTTCGTGAAAGCTTCATCGTTGAAGCACATGGTTAGATTTGGTAAGAAAGGAAAGTTAGCTCCAAGGTTTGTTGGACCATTTCCGATAGTCAAGCGAATTGGAAAGCTCGCATATAGATTGGAGTTACCCGAGAAGATGTCGAGTGTGCATAATGTGTTCCATGTGTCGTTTCTACGGAAATTCGTGCATGATTCGAATATAGTGGTATCTCCAGAGCAGTACGAAGACATAGAGACCGTAGTTTCGAGACCTCGTAAGCTGCTTCGTGTTGTGGGAAATAACACGAAACAGCTCAGGAGGAAGACAGTTACGCTAGTCAAGGTACAATGGAGTGAAGATGACAATGATCGTACGTAGGAGACGGAAGAGAGTATGAGAGCAACTCATCCAGAACTCTTTGTCGGTAGGACCCTTTGATATCGTATCTTCGTTATATCGTTGTATTTTATTGTTGATTGTTAGAATTCCGCATGCTAGGATAAGGCTATGGATGCATGGCCTGATGGATGCTGGTTTGGATGATAGAATTGGCTTTTCATGGATGATAGGCATGCGGAATCATTGTGATTACTTGGGTTTGTTTGGAATTTCGGGGGCGAAATTCTTAAGGGGGGGAAAATGTAACAGCCCGCATTTTATGTATCGGAAGATCGTAAAATATATTTGTTTTATTCTCTAAGGGTTGGATCATTCTCATCTTTTAATATGTTGTTTATGGGGATGTGAGACATGTCCATAATTTTTACCGATTTTGTTTGTGACCATTTTTCCCCTGTCAGACTCGTACCTGGCATAACTTTTGACTCAGCTCGAATCAGAGGGTGAGACCTGTGCCGTTGGAAAGGAATTGATGATTGTCTTTCCGTAGAGTGGTTACATTAAGGATTTGGCTCAGCGGTTTGGGTGAAATCGTTGTTTTAAGGTTTTCAGTTGGTTGCTTAGGTTTTGGAGCCTTGGTGGAATCCTATAAATAGGGGGTGAGAGTGGAGGGAAAAGGTTTACTTTCCCATTCTCTCATTTGAAGGCATTTGATCTCCTTCTTCCTCCTACACCTTTCCACCATTAAAAATCCAAATCTAAGGGAGGAAATCGAAGATCTACACAATCCAAGGCAAGATCTACATCATTTCAAAGGCGAATTCATCGGATCGAAGGGTTTGATTCAGAGTGCTCGCTGTCCGGATTCTTATTTCTATCATTTTAGATTGTTTCAGCAAATCGGTGAGTGATTTACATCTCTCACATGAATGTAATGAAGTATATGAGTGTTTGTGCATGTTTCTCGTCAAATTGGGATGTTTTACCATAGATTTACACCATTACAAGTTCATTTTCATATGAATCACCCTATGATCTAATCTAGCAAGTTTTATTCGTTAATTTCATGTCATTTTACATATTTATGTTAGTTAGATCTCTCATTTTGATCATATGTTCATTTTAATGGTTTTGGGTGAGATTTACATCATTTTTGTGGTAATCGTCATATTCATGTGGTTAGTAATGTTATAATTTGTTTATGATTGTGTTTGATGATTTTAGTTGAGTTAGTTTCGTCGGATTCATTATTTGGCGAAGTTTTGGTCGAAATAGGAGTTGAATTGCAATATGCAGAAATTTGGATCGGTCAGATGTGGACCGGGTGGAGTCAAATTTGAATCGGTCAGATGTGGACCGGGTGGAGTCAAATTTGGATCGGTCAGATGTGGAGCGGGTGGAGTCAAATTTGAATCGGTCAGATATGGATCGGGTGGAGTCAAATTTGGATCGGTCAGATGTGGACCGGGTGAAGTAAAATTTGGATCGGGTAGTGAAGTCAAATTTGGATCGGTCATATGTGGACCAGGTGGAGTCAAATTAGCTCGGTGATGGTGTGACTTCGAAGTAAATTCAAGTAGGAAGGTTCGAAGTGTTGAATGTGTTCGTTGATCAAGGTGGAACAACGAACGAGGTGGCAACTCAAAGGTTGAGAGTTGGTGGGTAATGGTTGCTCGAGAAGGTCGCTTGAGCAGTAAATAGCCTTCAAGGTTGGACGACTAGAGATATTGAAGGCCGAGAGATTATCTTTGTCATAAGTTCTAGCAGGCTCAAAGCAGGGGTACGATGGGGGCACCCAAAAGACCGATTATAGATCGAGTACCTTGGGTATCGTTGAAAGGCCTAGTTGTCAAGGTTGGACATATGGAGTTTATGCTAGAACTGGGGTTACCATTAGCCCTTGACATATGGCAAGGTTGGCCATCATACGATTAACGGTGGTTTCAAAGCAGGATTGGCGGTGATAGCCAAAGTCAGTCGTGGATGATTAGTTGTTCTGTGTGCGACTTATATAATATGGATGTTATGTATGTTTTCCACGATTGAGTGGTTGTTCTGGTTTCCCTGTATGAATTGTTATTCCTTTGGTTGAATGTATTGTAAAGGCTGTCACTGTCCGATGTGGGGAAGATAAGGTTGAGTTCTTGTCTGGTGTGGTAGGTAGATTAGTATGTTTACTATCCCCTCTCATACACTTTATTGTTGAAGTTTGTTAGCTATTTTATCACTCACTAAGACTGTTGTCTGACTCAAGATTTTATGTATCCTCTTATTACCTTGGGTTGTTCATCTGATTGTGGATGGGCAGACTAAGTAACAGGTGACAGGTAATGCTTTAGTGAGAACGACGATGCTGATCGATGGCGAGCAGGAGGCTCAAGTACCAGTAACTAGCTAACAATTGGATTTCCGCTGTTTGCTTTTCTGAGTGATGTAGTGAGGCAACTTTGTATAAACACTATTTCCAAGTTTGTGTATCTTATTTTCTAGTTGTATGAAAGTCCAGTGTTTCTGCTTCACTATTACTACCTGTTGTATATGTTCTATTATATTTTATCCTTGCGCTGTGAGTTTTACGACAGGTTCCGCTTATGTTTACTACTCCGATGATCGTCCATGACAACCTTGCACATCTTTCAGCGCATTATTTCTCTTGTATAGTGCGGGGGTTATGGGCGGTCGTCACAGCAGTTTAAAAAGAGAAGTTATTATCGTTTAAAGTTTTTGAATATTAAATAATCTGAATGAATTAAAATTTTGAATAGAAATAACATTATGTGAAATTAAATGGTAATGAATGATTTATAAAAAATGTTGAAGGTAGAAAGGAAAAGGAAATAAATTAAAGGATTAAACAAGCATTACATTATCATCAAAATTAGTAGTATTGGTCGGCCACTTAAGGAGTGGTTGACTAGTGGGATAGTGGCGATTAGGGCTTTATTAGGCATGAATGTCCAAGATTTTTTTATTTCAAGCTTACTTGAATCTTACAGGTCGGACAACTTCTAACCGTTAGTATGATATTAGCCCTTACTTATATTTAAAAAAAACATTAGGAGCACTAACAAAGCTTTATCAATCTTCTTCCTTCGCTCGATTCAAGAGTTCAAGTCGAAAGGGAAAAGGTATTAGGCTTATCTAGATATGCTTTTTTTCTTTTTATTCTACCCAAATCTCTAGCTTTAGAATCAAATTACATATAACTGAATTAATGTATATTTCAAAAACGGATAATTTGAAGGAGATGTAAGAAAATGTTGTAAATCGAATCTAGTGTTGTTGGATGCTGTTTATGAGTGAAAATCTTAGTTTTTCAATTTTAATGTGTAGTAGAAGTTTGATTTTGTTTTAATCTCGGGGAATTTTCTGTATGAAAATCCAAATAAATAAACCCTAAGATTCTCCTATATGAAATGTGGAATACCAAGTTTATAAGAATCTTAATTTTTTTATATACTAAAATAGTAGAAGTTGCTCTATTGTTGCACTTTGAATATTTTACATCTTGTTTCCCTTCTAATTTTTCTCTACTATCATTCCAAAATGAGAATAAGTAGGAAATGGTATACGAAGTATTAATTTTCTTATTCATAGTTTGCATTATCTGTTTCCGTAGTTTAAATATGAACCCATTTTTTACCTCAGCTTCGTGTATGTAAAAGTAGAATACAATACAGTGGGTTTAGTTTGTAAGTTTAAATCATTGAAAAAGACTTGTAGATTTATAATGTTATCATAAAATAACTGTTGGTACATGTTGACGTCAAAAGTTGGCCTAGTGATGATCAACACCCAACGTGTGTTAACAACACACGGGAACATTCACAGAAATGCAAGAAAATATAAACAAACACAGAAGACACAATATATTATAGTGGTTCGGCTTATATCGGAGCCTACGTCTATTTATAATCTTTGTTTTTACTGTCGATTACAAGTTATAGTGATTTTTCAGTGGAAGAAAGTAGAGAAAGAAGTGATTTAAACACAAAATCCTTGTGTTGAATCTAGAGAATACGACATGCTATTTTTGGTAAGCCGAATAAGAGGTTTTTCTCATGAATTCCAATTTCCCTTTCTTTTCCAAAGGTAGTTGTACTTATAGGCAAGCAAGTGGGCCAAATTTGCATATGGCATGACACACATCTTTTTTGGGCTTTAACACGTGTAGCTCGATCCGGTTGAGTAGTTTTAGGTGGTGGGACCCGGTACACTGCTCATGAATAGTTCTTCCTCGAAATATGCGAAGTACATGGAATTTAATATTTGGGGTACAAAAAGAAGTGTTGGTCAAGGCTTATATGTTGCTTTAGCCTTGGGAATAGGACTTCGTTTGATAGCGGATAACTCGTTCACATATTGCTACAGTTTGTTCTTCCTAATCAACTCTTCAATGAGGTTCTTCAAATGTCAGCATTCATTAGTGTTATGACCAGGCTGGTTGTGAAACCTATAGAACTTTCCCGAGTTTGCTGCCTTATCGCCTACCCTTATCGGATTTGGTTCCGCATATTCTTTAGAATTCTTCGTTGTAAGATAGATATTTTCAAGAGTGTCATTCAAAGACGTCAGCTCTGATGAGCTGAAAAACCAAGACTTATTGCCATCTCGATTATCTTTCCCGTCGTTTCCTCTTTTTTGACTTTCTGGATTCTTCTGGTTATATTGAGTAGCAACATTTTTGGGAGCTTCAAGAAGTTGGTTACCATCAATAATCTGAAAAGGCATAGGATTATTGTCCACTCTCATATACTCCTTTGCTTTTTTATAGAATTTCTCAAGCGTGTTTGGTTCTTTCATTTTAATCCATCTACCAAATTCACTCTTCTCATCTATGGCACCGATTAGAGACATTAAGATCATGCGGGGTTCGGGATTCCCCACCTCGGACAAAGCAGTGTTGAGCCTCTTGAGGAAAGCTTTAACAGACTCTCCTAGATTTTGCTTCATTGATGTCAGAGAAATAGCATCCTTAGCTTTCGTAGCTTGCAGCCTAAATAGCTCTTTGAGTTTCAGAGTCAAACCATTGAACTGGTCAACGAACTTGGGCGACAGCCTCGTGAGCCATAACAATGCCACGCCTTCTAGATAGAGAGGGAAGCACAGGCACTTGATATCGTATGTCGCTTTGGATGCATTCATATTCCATTCATACTTATACAGGAAGTGATTTGGATCAGAAGTCCCATTGTATGGAAGTAGAGTAGGATGAGTGAACTTTTTAGGGAACTTTGTTTTGCGAATCTTTTTAGTGAACGGATTTTTGCTGGGGGAGAAGTCCCATTCCCTCGCACTGTCATAGCGAGCCATGCTATCTTTCATGATTTGCTGTACCATATCAGCGATATACTCATCAGAGTTGTGTCATTCCTTAGAGCGGACTTCGATCTCTTTACTGGATACTCGTCTTGGTGAGCGATCACAATTAGAGGATCTAGTTCTTCTACCTCCACTGTGGTGAGGTTCCCCCTTGGCGGGACTAGCAATTCTTCGGGTATTTTGATCGGAATGGCTTTTGGTCTTTGGCTTTTGAGTCTTGGACATCAGCGTCGCCTTTGTCACTTTCCCAGCCATCAAGCCCTTCTATGTTATCGTTATGATGATGATCAAAGGCTGACGAATTCGCGTTATCTTCATGGTTGACGTGAACTCTTTGAGGAGGAGCGAGATTCGGTTGCACATTCAAAAGAGCATTCATCTTATCAATAAGAGCCTGATTAGCATCCATTAAAGTTTTAGTGGAAGTCTCCATTCGTTGGTTTAAATTGGCGATAGCGGCATCCAATTCATTCCTAGTCACACCAGCTCCTCTAAGTTTTCTCCAACTTCAAAGTGGTTTGATAAGTGGTGTAGCTTCGTCGTTAGCAACGTTGTCAGTTTGTCCAACGGTTTTACTTGCGGTTTTCTTAGATTTTGTCATTATTTCGGACAAAGCTTGGAATTACAGAGAAAATTCGTCAATTAGGCCTGGATCTTAGATCTGAAGGATCTATCGAAGAAGCGGGCTTAGCACTTTAATGCAATCACAAAGCAATTAACCTTGAGAGAGTGAACGTGGCCCTATGGTAGGCACCAAATGTTGAAATCAAAAAATGATCACAATGCCAAAGGTGTTTTTACAACACTTCACCAAAAAGTAAGAATTAGAAAAACGGAGCCACAAAATATAAAAACAAATAAACATACGAGAATTTAGAGTGGTTCGGCCTAGAAATGGCCTACGTCCACTATAGAAGCACTTTTCATTATCACTTTTGGATTTACAAAGTACATGACTTCACTCAAATCACTCATTTCTCTCTTTTATATGATCTTCTATTTTTTTTTCTCTTTTTGCTCTAAATTTCACTTGAATTCACATTGGAATGAGTGAGATCTTTTGATTTGTGATGGTAGTTGTGTAGATCCTCAACCACTTGAACCCTTAAATGATCTTCATTAGTTCCATCATGATTTTGTGTTAGATCTAGGCTTAAGAGTGAATTAATGGTAGTTGGAGATCACATGAATTGAGTTTGAGAGATTTGTAATGAAGTTTGGAGAAGACTTAGTCGATCTGTTGTTGGAAGAAGATGGATTGAGCTTGAGAAGCCATTAATAGTGCTTGGAGTGCTTAAGAATGGTAGAGAACTGAAAATAGCAGCCCTTTGGGGTTTCAAAATCGGTCCCTTCAATGATTGAGAAGTGGGGTACTTATAGGTGTAGTTTGGGGGCAGCTGCAGAGTTGTAATTATGGTGTGTAGGGTTTGGGTCGGTCATAAAAGTATTTACGAAAATGCCACTGGACAGTTAGCGACAGCTGCAAGATCGACCCAAAAAGTATGCAAGAGTAGATACAATGCTCGACCAGTATTCATGAGCGACCAAGATTTATGTGCGACCAGGATTCATAAGCGACCAGGATTTATGTGCGACTATGAGTATTTTGTTGAACGACCCATGGGGCAAATTATCTGACTGACCACCCTATTACTCATTTGTGCCTCCGCCTTTTTCTTACTGACCGACCCTCTGAATATTATTTTTCCACTGCATTACATAATACTGCTCGACCAACATATGGTGCTTGACCCCTTTACGCGGCAACATGCTGCTCGACCCACATGTCATACGTTTGTGATTGATCTAACTCTTTGTATAACTGCTGATCCATTCTTTCACATTTATACCGATCCTCATGGACAACTTCATGCTTTGTTTACTCAGTTCGCATATTATATTTTCCACGTTTTGTTCATGTGTGTTTACACTTTGTTGTGCCCGCACGTTTGCATGCAAACCAAGATTTCGTGACAATGACCTGGCTTAATGTTAATATGTGTTTCATTTTGAAGCTACGTGTAATATGGACTAGTATAGTATATTGAAAAACGTTGAAGCATTTCACGGGTTTGTACGTGTTGCCAGGTTCTCATATAACACTTTGTTATAATATGCATGCATTATAATATGTTTCCACGTTGTAGTGCCCTGATAAAATGAGCTAACTCATCATGTTATAATGCCATGTACCATGTCACCTTTTATGTATGGTAAAACTGCATGTTTGTATCAACACGTGTTGACTCATCAGCAAAGCACTGATCGATCCATGGTCTCCAGGAAGTGAACGACCCATGCCTCCAGAGAGCGAACGACCCATGCTTAGGTGATGCTTGATGTGGCACCCCACGTCTATTAATGTCACTCATTAAGAGAATGCATTAAGTTTCGTGAAGCGTTATAGGTAAACAGACACAGAACATTACAATACAGATATAAAAGATAGCAGCTGAATTTAAATTTTTATTTAAAACATAACTCAGAACATTGTGGTCTAAAATATCACAAGTCTGGAATTACATAAAAACCATTACAATAATATAAAGCTTCTGTCTTGTACCATCAGAGTACAGAATTACATAAAAGAAAAAGAATAATTCCCCAAAAGAGACAAAGCCATAACAGTAAAGACAAGAATTTGAGCAATACTTCAAAAGCATCTCCTAGAAAGACGACAATTGAGTCCTGATTAAGCCTCGGTATTCCCACCCTGCGAACTGGGGGTGGGGGGAATGAAAGAGAAGAGGAAACAAAAAGGGTTAGACATAAAGTCTGGCGAGTCTTGTTACTTTTAGCAAGTAAATAAGTAAAAGTATCATGACAGGCATATAAGGTGGATAAGAAAGATAACATCATAAAAGGTAAGTATATATGACAAGGTAAAAATGATAGAGCATATACGCTTCCCTAATGATTACTTTCATTCTATGCACTAATACTAGTAACCCGAATGAGATGATCCCAACAACTATAAGATGGTAGACTTAGGCGTACTTCTGGTGAGAGGTGTTAACCCCATACAATCCATAGGCAGCCCAACCTAACAGGCTCTTAAACATTTTTACCAGATTCTAGACGTACCCTAACTACTACCCTAAGCGATCGGCTCCCTACTCCGTAGATACTCAGTGTCAGCCCCACAGTAGGAGGTATCACTTTCCTAAAGTGGCAACCATTCGTGATGTGCACAACCATATCTACTGGTGTCACGGTCGTCTTATCCCCTTTTGCCTGGCCCATGCACTCACATATCCCTGGTCGGTTTTTGCCTCCCACACTGTCCTCCACGTTTGGATCTCTTACAATCAGCCCAGTAAGCGTGTCCCTGCTCCGACCTAGGGCAGAGTACTCGTTCGATACCGTTATATGGGTTACTGACTGAAACGGGTCCCATATATAAGATGATACAAGCTCTCCCCCTTGTCTTGTATCCCCACTAGGATTTCCATCAGTTATGTATACCTAATGGTGTCTTTAATTACATAACCCCCTTAGGTTAAGTTTATGGGCCTATATATTAATATTACCCACCCCCTCATATTTACTTAACCCACCCATTGTTCAATCAAATTTACTTAACCCCTATTCAAGTTCATGTTCATACAATCCCTATGGATTCAACTAGGCTAAGTATTCCAATTCGTTACCATGTCTATTTATGTTTATTATGTACTGAACCCCTCACATTAAGCCTACCACTTGTGGATGCTGGATATGTCGGGCGGGTCCAGGCAGACTTCTTCCACAATTCGGGCTTAACCTCGTGTCTCATCACATCTCATATTTGTGCACCTAGATCCCTCATATTAGATTCACCATTTGTGGTCGCTGGATATGCCGGGCGGTTCCGGGCAAACTTCCACCACAAGTGTAATCTAACCTCGTGTCTAGGCGCAGTTATAGTTTCTAATTATTGTAATCCTAGACATTCCATTATTAGCCAATTTTTACCTATGTCATTATAGGTTTCATGCCCTTTTACCCCAAATATGTTCATAGAGAATTATACGCCCAAAATTCATATTCATAAACATTATTCAAGTTATGACAATTTTTCCTTTTACAAGTTATGCCCAAATTCAATGTTTTTCCCCTCGTTCCCAAACTAACGCATTCGCATAATTTTAGCGGCATCCCTAGGCTCAAAAGTAGCCTGGCTATATAAAATAAAAGGGAAAGGGTGAAGGGAAGATGACAGAAATGTTTATTCTAACAAAATTGACATAAACATATAATGGCATAATGTTAAGATGGACATATAAGAATAGATCTGGGGAACTTGTGATAATAAAACTAGTTCTAACATAGTAGGGATGTCATAATAGGCACGATTTGATCTAAACAAGGATTTAGATGTCCAACTAATGACAGATCCAAATTAACCACAGCATGATAGGTTTAAGATGATCTAAATATTGAATTAGATCTAAAATCAAAAGTAGATCGGACATGATAAAGGTAAGATCCAAGTCATAGTTAATTCAGAATATCATAGATTCACCAATTGCAATAGATCTGGTATGATTCAATCAAAGGGATAGATCCAAATTATAGTCATATCATGTTTTACTTTTAGTTATTTAAATCTAAAGGTAACTTAAACTCACAGTGTTCGGATCTAGAAGAATAGAAGGAGGAAAAACGGAGGTTAATCATAGATCTACACCTGAATCTCTAAACTTGATTGCAGAAGAAGAAAAGGATTTGATTCAGTCCAGGCACCGACAGCATTTAGGCCTCCATTGATTTCAGTGTGAGAAAACTAGAAAAATGATGTTGAATGATGTTGTACATATAGCTGCCATCCCCTTGAACCGACCTGCCACGTCAGCCCTAGGGGGGTCGACCCCCTCCCTTAGGTGGTCGACCCATAGGTCGACACCCCTCTTGAGGGGTCGACCCAGGGGTCGACACCCCCTTAAGGGGTCGACTCCCCTAGGCAGGATTTTTCCCGCTCACCAGAATTTTCGTGATTTCGAACTTTCTGAACCAAATTTGAATTTCAGCAACCTATATGCATATATATATATATATTCTTCTTGCGTGTATACAAACTCCAAACCTTCATAACTTCTTCATACGGTGTCCGTTTTACGCAAACCAAACGTCTATCTTGACCAGAATTTCGTGACGGACACAATGGCACAGTCTGTTTCCCTTAATTTTGAATATTAAATTAATTATTATTTAATTTATCCTCTTTAGTGCTGTTAAATTATGGGGTGTTACATTCTCCACTACTCAAAGGATTTCATCCCCGAAATTTCCAAGTTAAGAAGAATGCATATCCTACCATCCATCACCCATTTACTCATCCACCAATCGTAGGCATCCATAGTCCTTAAAAACTTCTAATGATTATATGAACATATGAAAAGGTGTGTGTATATGTCCCAATACTAATGCGAAGATCAAGTGGTCTACTGATTCAGTCGACTTCCTCAATGCAATGTATGTTAGTGTCATGAATCCAACATGTATGAAAGTAATCCTATTATAACATGTAAGCTCTATATGCGTGACAAATATCCGTCGAAATGCAACATCCATATGATGATACATTCAATTTCATCCTCACAAAAGAAGAAAAATGCACACACATCCATATGCAGTGTGAGGTGATTGCACCGATCTAGTGCCTACTGTATGTGTATATACATCCAGAGCAACCACTAGCAAACACTTGCATCCACTTGCATCCATCAAACATAACATGTCCCAAACACATGTTTACATCCATAGGATTCCTACCTAAAGGTCGAAGATTCAATCGATACGACATACTTTAATGATAGAAACAAGCATAAATAAAAGCTTTGGTAAAGGGGTTAAGAACATACCCTCGAGAAGAAAAGGGTACGAAGCATGAATCTTGTCTCCGGTCTCCTAAGTCGCATCCTCTAGGTTATCTCCCCACTGAACTTTCACCAACTTGACTTCCCTATTGCGTAGCTTCTTAACTTCTGATCCAAGAATACAAGAAGGAACTCGTCTAACTGTCGCCTCCCGTTCCACCTCTAATTCTTCCAATAAACTCGGCTCAACTACTTCCGCGGTATCATGTAAACACTTCTGCAAATGAGAAACGTGGAAAACATCATGAACGCCGGATAGTCTCTCTGGCAGCTTTACTCTATAGGCCATTTGGCCAATCCTTTCTGTTATGAAAAATGGACCTACGAATCTTGGTGCCAGCTTCCCTACAGATCTGAATCGAACCACATTCCTCGAAGGTGACACTTTAATGAAAACCATGTCTCCTACTACAAATTCAATGTCAGTCCTTCTCTTGTCTACATAGGATTTCTGCCTATCTTGAGCGGTCTTCATTCGTCGTCTAATAAGATCAATCTTCTCGGATGTTTTTCTAACCGTATCTAGTCCAAGTAATAGCCTTTCTATAGATTCCCACCAACAAGTTGGTGACCTATAGGGTCGTCCGTATAATGCTTAGAAGGGTTCCATGCCAATGCTAGCTTGATAACTGTTGTTATAGGCAAACTCTACTAAAGGAAGATGCTCTTCCGCAGTCCCTCTGAAGTCTAGGATACACAGCCTCAAAAGATCCTCAAGAATTCTTTTCACCCTCTCCGTCTGTCCATCGGTCTGAGGATGATAAGCGACGCTTAAACATAACTGTGTACCTAATGCTTCTTGCAAGCTCCTTCAAAATTCACTAGTGAAGATGGGGTTACGATTGCTTACGATGCTGGAAGGTACTCTATGAAGATGGACTATCTCATGAACATAAATTGCTTCCAACCATGTTGTCGTCCTCTTACTCTTCACTGGGATGAAATGAGCGCTCTTAGTAAGTCTATCTACTACCACCCAAATACCCGTGTTGCCTTTCTTTGATCTAGGAAAACCATCTATGAAATCCATAGAGACACTCTCCTACTTCCACTGTGGAACCTCCAAAGGATATAGTAAACCACCGGGCTTCTTTTTCTCAGCTTTGGCTTGCTGACAAACTAAACATTGAGAAACAAACTCTGCCACATCTTTCTTCATCCCAGCCCAAAAGAAAACCCTCTTCATGTCCCTATACATCTTATCACCGCCTGGATGAATAGTCATCTTAGAATGATGAGCTTCTTCTAGGAATGTCTTTAACAAACTTCCAGTTTAGGGAACACAAAGCCTTCCATCTCGTCGCAACCACCCCTTATTGTCAATGGAATATCTATTGAGGTGACTAGAAGTCTCCCTTTTACTGATCCTATCCAAGATATCTGAAATCTGTGGATCATTTCCCTGTGAAGCTCCTATCTGATCCATAAGAGTAGGTCGTATCTCTAGCGATGCAACAAACCAGGCAAAAATTTGGTGGAGGGTCTAAAATCAAAATTCGATATGAACTCCAAGCTTTTCCTTTCCACAAACAGAGGACTTAAGGCCATCCTCTGCCTACTCAGTGCATCTGCCACCACATTACCCTTGCCAGGGGTATAAGCAATCTCAAAATCATAAGAAGCTGGGAACTCCATCAACCTTTGTTGCCTTAAATTAAGATCCTTCTACGAGAATAAGTACTTAAGAGATTTATAATCGGTGTACAACTTGAACTTCTCTCCAAGAAAATAATGATGCCACATCTTAAGCGCATATACTATGACAGCTAGCTTTAAATCACGGGTAGGGTAGTTCTTCTCATGAACTCTTAGCTGTCTACCCCCATAAAACACTACCTTCTCTTCTTGCATCAGAACCACACCAAGCCCTGTACCACATGCATCAGTGTAAACTGTAAACACTTTATTCCCATCAAGCAAGGTCAAGACTAGGGCTGTTGTCAGAGCGCTCTTCAATCGTTGGAAAGAAACATCACAATCTATATCCCATGAAAATGCCAAATTCTTCTTCGTCAGCCTGGTGAGTGGGGTTGATATCTTTGCGAAGTCCTTAATAAACTTCCTATAATAGCCTGCCAGTCCGAGAAAACTTCTCACTTCCGTTGCATTCTTAGGAACCTGCCAGACTTGAACTGCAACCACCTTTGCGGGATCTACTTTTGTCCCTTCTTTAGAAACCACATGCCCTAGAAATCTCACCTTTTTTCTCCAAAAATGGCATTTGGAGAATTTTGCCTTAAGTTGATGCACACAGAGAGTTTTCAAAACTTCCCTTAAATGTTGGACATGCTCTTCTTCGCTCTTTGAGAAGATCAAGATATCATCAACAAAGACCACGACAAATTTATTTAGAAACTCCCGAAACACCGTACTCATCAGATCGAAAAAATAGGCGGGTGCATTCGTCAACCCAAAAGGCATCACAAGCCATTCAAAGAAACCATTTGGAGTCCTAAAAGCGGTCTTATCTATACTGTCTTAGCCACACTCAACTGATGAAACCCTATGGCCAAGTCTAACTGAGAAAATACCGAGGCACCAACAAGCTGGTCAAACAAGTCATCTATCCTCGGAAGTGGGTGTCCGTTCTTCTTGGTGAGTTTATTCAACTCTCTATAGTCTACACACAGACGAAACGAACCATCCGCCTTAGTCGCGAATACTACTAGAGCACCCCATTCAGATATGCTTCGCTTGATAAATTCTTTCTCAAGTAGCTCCCCTACTTGCTTGCTAAGCTCCCTCCTTTCCCTTGGAGCCATATGGCGCACTGGTAATACAACTGGCTTTGCATTGTCCACTAAATACATGCAAAAATCAATCTCGCGCCTCGGAGGTAAGCCCTGTACCTCATCAAAAACATCAGAATAATCACGGACTACTGGAACAGATTGCAGGTCATCGATAGATGCATCTAGAGACTCTAGGAAACTGAGCATGACAGACCCTTGTGGGTCACAAGAAATCTCGAGGGTCCTCCCATGGCAAGTCAAAAGTATAATGACCCTCCTCTCACAATCTAGAATGGCACCATACATGGTTAGCCAATCCATCCCTAGAATCAAACCATAGCCCATAAATCCGAGCACATACGTGTCACACTCAAACTCAATGCCTAAGACAGATATTCTCAAACCCTGACAAATCATAGACAAATGAGCCGAACCACCAATGGGGTTTGAGATAACTACGGGATCCACTACCATCTTGTATTTAAGTGCAAAGATTCAGCCAAAGAACTAGATATAAATGAATGGGAAACGCCAGAATAAAAAAGAGTTCTAATTGGATGACTGGAAAGAAAAATCAAATCTTCCACGGAAATTTTCCTACCTCTGTCTGAAGCATTAGTCGCGAGAGCATGCACATGCCTCCCAGAAGCTCCTGCCCTTTGATCTTGTCTCTGCGGTCCCTGTTTCTTCGGGTACTCCCTAGCAAAGTGTCTGACCTCTCCACAATTGAAGCAAGTATTCTTCCTTCTTTTGCAGTCCTTGGCCAATTGACCCTCTCTCCCACAACTGTGACATTTCCTCTTATCCTTAGCCTTGTCATTCTTTCCGCCTTTCTTCTGTTGTAGTTGTTGTTGTCCTTTCTTGGGCCATACCTTCTTGTTTTGCATTGTTTCCTCAGCCTTAACTTCCTTCTTTTCTCCCTTGTCTTCCTCATGCATGAAAGCCATATCAACAAGCCTTTCAAAAGTAGTTCACATTGGAATATGGGACATAGCTAACCCATGAAGGGGTTCATTCAGCCCTTTAGAAAACCGCAAAGCTTTCTTATGCGGAGTATCTACCAATTCCAATCCAAACCTTGCTAGCTGGTTGAATTTGTTCACAAATTCTTTAATAGTCATGTTTCCTTGTTTGAGCGCCAAGAACCTCTCCATTTGCATGCTTTTCTCAACTTGAGAAGGAAACTTCATTTCAAACCTTTGTCTAAAATCATCCCATATCTCCGCCGAATGTCCAGCTTGGGTTACTTCCCACCAGAACGAAGCTTCATCTTTTAGTATCCAGGCAGCTAACTGAATCTTCCTTCGATCCTCCACTTCAAATATTACAAACAAGTTCTCGGTCTGCTTGAGCCAATTCCTTGCCTCTACGAATGTTTCGGTTCCACGGAATGGCTTCCATCCCATGGTACAAAAGTCTTTGCAGATCTTAGCGAAATTATCTGCTCTTGGAGGAGGAGGAGGAGGAGGAGGAGGAATGACGGGTGCAGCTGGGGGAGGAACGTCCGCTTGACCTCCGGCAGGCGCCGTGGCCTCTAGACGCCTGAAAAACCAGCCTGGTATCTTAATTCCTTCAGGAATATTAGGTTCCCCAGACATGATGAAATGAAAAGGAAAGAGATTCATACAAAGGATCGAAATATATTACTTATGGCTTTGGGGAATATGTCTTTCAAAACAGACTTTTCTTTTTGAAAAAATGCTTTCTTTTAAAACCTTTTTGAAAATAATTTTCAAAAACTTTTATCTAATCTGGTAACCTTCAACTCTGATATCAAGTGTGACATCCCACGTCCGTTAATGTCACTCATTAAGAGAATGCGTTAAGTTTCATGAAGCTTTATAGGTAAACAGACACAGAACATTACAAGACAGATATAAAAGATAGCAGCGGAATTTAAAATTTTATTTAAAACATAATTCAGAACATCGTGGTCCAAAATATCAAAAGTCTGGAATTACATAAAAACCATTACAATGATATAAAGCTTTTGTCTTGTACCATCAGAGTATAGAAATACATAAAAGAAAAAGCATAATTCCCCAAAAGAGACAAAGCCATAGCAGTAAAGACAAGAACTTAAGCAATACTTCAAAAGCAGCTCCTAGCAAGATGATAATCGAGTCCTGGTTAAGCCTGAGTATTCCCACCCTGCGAACCTAGGTGGAACGGAAGAGAGAAGAGGAAACAAAAAGGGTCATACATAAAGTCTGGCGAGTCCAGTTACTTTTAGCAAGTAAATAAGTAAAAGTTTCATGATAGGCATATAAGGTGGATAAGAAAGATAACATCATAAAAGGTAAGAATGACAAGGTAAACATGATAGAGCATATACGCTTCCCTAATGATTACTCTGATTCTCTGATCTAATACTAGTATAACCAGAATGAGATGATCCCAACAACTATAAGATGGTAGACCTAGGCGTACTTCTGGTGAGAGGTGTTGACCCAATACAATCAATAGGCAACCCAACCTAACAGGCTCCGTAAACTTTTTTACTAGAGTCTAGACGTACCCTAACTACTACCCTAATCGATCGGCTTCTTACCCCGTAGATACCCTGTGCCGGCCCCATAGTAGGAGGCATCACTTTCCTAAAGTGGCGACCCTTCGTGATGTGCACAACCATATCTACTGGTGTCACAGTCGTCTTATCCCCTTCTACCCGGCCCATGCACGCACATGTGCCTGGTCGGTTTGCACCGCCCACACAGTCCTCCACGTTTGGATCTCTTACAATCAGCCCAGTAAGCGTGTCCCTACTTCGACCTAGGGCGGAGTACTCGTTCGATACCGTTACATGGGTTACTGACTGGAACGGGTCCCACACATAAGATGATACAAGCTCTCCACCGTTTTTTGTATCCCCACTAGGATTTCCACTGATTATGTATAACTATTGGTGTCTTTAATTACATAACCCCCTTAGGTTAAGTTGTGGGCCTATATATGAATATTACCCACCCCCTCAGATTTACTTAACCCACCCATTGTTCAATCAAATTTACTTAACCCCTATTCAAGTTCATATTCATACAATCCCTATGGATTCAACTAGGTTAAGTATTCTAATTCGTTACAATGTCTATTTATGGTTATAATGTACTGGACCCTTCACATTAAGCCTACCACTTGTGGATGTTGGATACGTCGGGCGGGTCCGGGCAGACTTCTTCCACAAGTCGTGCTTAACCTCATGTCTTAGCACGTCTCGTATTTGTGCACCTAGACCCCTCACATTAGATTCACCACTTGTAGTCGTTGGATATGCCGGGCGGTTCCAAGCAGACTTCCACCACAAGTGTAATCTAACCTCATGTCTAGGTGCAGTTACAGTTTCTAAATACTGTAATCTTAGACATTCCATTATTAGCTAATTTTTACCTATGTCGTTATAGGTTTCATGCCCTTTTACCCCAAATATGTTCATAGAGAATTATATGCCTAAATTCATATTCATAAACATTATTCAAGTTATGCCAATTTTCTCCTTTACAAGTTATGCCCAAATTCAATGTTTTTCCCCTCGTTCCCAAACTAACACATTCGCATAATTTTAGCGGCATGCCTAGGCCCGAAAATAGCTTGGCTATATAAAATAAAAAGGAAAGGATGAGGGGAAGATGATAGAAATGTTTATTCTAACAAAATTGACATAAACATATAATGTTAAGATGGACGTATAAGAATAAATCTGGTGAACTTGTGATAATAAAACTAGTTCTAACATAGTAGGGATGCCATAATAGGCATGATTTGATCTAAACAAGGATTTAGATGTCCAATTAATGACAGATCCAAATTCACCACAACACGATAGGTACAAGATGATCTAAATATCGAATTAGATCTAAAATCAAAAGTAGATCTAACATGATAAAGGTTAAGATCCAAGTCATAGTTAATTCATAATATCATAGATTCACCAATTGTAATAAATCTTGTATGATTCATTCAAATGGATGGTTCCAAATATAGTCATATCATGTTTTACTTTTAGTTATTTAAATCTAAAGGTAACTTAAAATCACAGTGTTCGGATCTAGAAGAATAGAAGGAGGAAAAACGGAGGCTGAATCACAGATCTACACTTGAGTCTCTAAACTTGATTGCAGAAGAAGAAAAGGATTTGATTCAGTTCAGGCACCGACAACATTTAGGCCTCCATTGATTTCAGTGTGAGAAAACTAGAAAAATGAGGCCGTATAAATAGCTGCCAGCCCCCAGAACCGACCTACCACGTCAGCCCTATGGGGGTTGACCCTCCCCCCCTTAGGGGTTCGACCCATGGGTCGACACCCCTCTTGAGGGGTCAACCCAGGGGTAGACTCCCCTGGGCGGGATTTTTCCTGCTCACCCGAATTTTCGTGATTTTGAATTTTCTAAACCAAATTTGAATTTCTGGACCGGATATGCATATATATATATATATATATATATATATATATATATATATATATTCTTCTTGCGCATATACAAACTTCAAACCTTCATAACTTCTTCATACAGTGTCCGTTTTACGCAAACCAAATGTCTATCTTAACCTGAATTTCGAGACGGACGCAACGGCGCAGTCTGTTTCCCTTAATTCTGAATATTAAATTTATTATTATTTAATTTATCCTCTTTGGTGTTGTTGAAGTTACAGGGTGTTACACTCGACCGACCAGGTGACATGTGAGCGAGCGACCCATGGGCTTTATGAGGTGTTCGACCAGTGGTGCCGGAAGATTGCTCGACCAACCAATTCATGTAACAATTAACGACCGACTAGACCAGCTGTCAATGGTGAACGACCGACCTACTGACGGTGGAAGTGAAGTTCTGCTCCCTCATTTGGACGTAAGCAATATGATTGTGTACACATGAAGCCGCTATGATTCACGGTTTACATAGTTTAGGACCGATACATGCAAACTTGTCTAAGTCTTCTTCTTGTTATAACATAGTTATTTCATATAAAGGCATTTGCTTATCACGTAACTTATACTAATATACATGAGTCAACAATCCATTAACTACGTAGTGATCCACGAAATAACTTGTATGAACCCAGCGATGCCTCGTGGCATTATAAACGGCAAATGACTTCATTCTCGTGTAGAGTTGCCGATCCAAATTGCTTTTTTACTTATGCTTTGAAAATATGTTTAACATGTAACACGCTATATTTCATTATATACACATAGGCCAATCCATGTGCAATTATTACTCAATCCATATGTTCATTTGGGAACCGATCCATGAGCTTGAGGTCGATCGATCCATATGCGTTTGCCTGAAAAGTACGTGTCCAACTTGATCACTTAAATAGACAGTTGATGTACCAATTTCTGAACTGCCTCAATAACGGGGTTAACAACCTTCTTGGATCAACAAGCTGGGAAGGCTGTAGGGGGACTGCATAAGACGGGTTTGCAGTCTGATGTTGGGTCGAGCCGGATATGATAACGTTCCTGGTTCTGGCCGACCCAAAGGTTACACTAGATTATGAACTGTTTATCTAGGGAGTTGAGCCGATCCCTGAACCGGAGGCAAAATGGTCGATGGGTCCGGAACTTGGCCAGGGTCGACCTGAAATTCTGTAGCTACCTGTGCTTCAGAAATTACCGGAAGTGACGACATTAAATCTAGCCAACCGGGTTGCAAAGTAGAACTAAGAGAAAGTAAAGGTATAGACCTATCTGGGGCTTGGGTGTCAGCAAACCGAAGATCAGTTGTTGCCCCAGCCTCGGTCAGTGCAGGAAATGGTACTGGAATGTGAGGTCCCTTTTCCATCCGAGCGATGAAGTTGTTCATCACTTCCTGCTAATGTTTGAGAAGTTCACCCAGGTATGCCATTTGATTCCTTAACTCGGTCAAGACTTTATCCATCTCGTCCCTGGTGAGGTATTGGGACGATTCTTCATAGGAGGAAGCCTGTTGGCTTGCCCCTGCTGCAGCTGTTCCTATTGCATCGGCAAGTCGAGATTGATCATGAGAAGGCGCTAAATCCTTCTTCCGTTTAATCATTTCTTAATTAAATGAAGCCAAACATTGTAGGGTATACCCATACTCCCCTTCCTGGCGCGCCAAAGTGTTGACATCAAAAGTTGGTCTAGTGACGATCAACACCCAACATGTGTGAACAACACACAAGAATATTCATAAACATGCGAGAAAAATGTAAACAAACACAGAAGACATGTGAGGACCTCCCACATCTCCCCATGCACGACCGACCTTACTCGACCAGCCCGACCGACCCTGCTCGAGCAGCTCATTTTCTGACTTTCTTTCCAAGACATGATTTCGGCCGACCGACCCAACCATGACCGACCCAAAACCTGCACCACCCCGTGCAACTCCAATTGCGACCAAAACTTTGCCAAACGATAAATTCAATGAAACCAACTCGTCCAACTCATCAAATATGACCACAAACATGATATGAATTCGCTAGCAACATGAAAACGACGATTTTCACCAAAATTATGCAAATCACTCCAAAATCATGACAAATGAACATATGAATTAAATTGCGGATCTAACTTGCATAAACATTTGAAATGGTATAGGAATTACCGGTTTAAACTTACTAAATTGACTCCTATGGTGATTCATATGAAAATGGACTTATCATGGTATAGATCTATGATAAAACACTTGAATTTGATGAAAAACATGATCAAACATTCGTACACTTCATTGAATCCATGTGAGAGATGCAAATCACTCACCGATTTTCCGAAACAAGCTAAAATCAATTAATTAAGATTCCGGACAACAAGCAATTCGAACTAAACTCCTTGATCTGATGGATTCCCACTTCAATTGATGTAGATCTAGCCTCCAATGGTGTAGATCTTCGATTTTCTTCCTTATATTTTGATTTTTAATGGTAGAAAGGTGTTAGGCGAAGGAGGAACATAAGCCACCAAATGAGAGGATAGAGAAATTAAACCATTTCTCATACCTCTCACCCCCTATTTATACCCTTCCATCAGCCCACTAATGGGCCTTCCCAAATCAACCCATTGTGGCTCCCAAAACCAGAACAAGCAACTGAAAAACCTTAAAATAGTGATTCCTCCCAAACCGCTGAGCCAAATCTTTAATGTAATCACTCTACGGAAAGGCAATCATCATTTCCTTTCCAATGGCACAGGTCTCACCACCTGATTCGACCTGGGTCAAAAGTTATGCCCTATACAAAGCTGACAGGGACAAAATGGTCACAAACAAAATTGGTAAAAAATTATGGACATGTCTCACATTCTTATCAGCATCTTATACAAATATGAGAATGATCCAACCCTCAGGGAATAAAATAAAAAGATTTTATGATCTTCTGATACGTAAAATGCGGGTTGTTACAAGACACAATATTTTATAGTGGTTCGGCTTATCTCGGAGCCTAAGTCCACTTATAATTTTTATTTATACTGTCTGTTACAGGTTACAGTGATGTTTCAGTGGAAGAAAGTAGAGAAAGAAGTGATTTAACACAAAATCTTAGTGTTGAACCTAGAGAATACAACATGCTATTTTTGGTAAGCCGAGTAAGAGGTTTTTCTCATGAATTCCAATTGCCCTTCCATTTCTGGAGGTAGTTGTATCTATAAGCAAGCCAGTGGGCCAAATTTGCATGTGACGTGGCATATCTTTTTTAGGCTTTAACACGTGTAGCTCGATCCGGCTGGGTAGTTGTAAGTGGCGGGACCCGATACACTGCTCATGAATAGTTCTTCCTCGAAATATGTGGCGTACGTGGAATTTGATATTTGGCGTATAAAAAGAAGTGTTGGTCAAAACTTATTCGTTGCTTCAGCCTTGGGAATAAGACTTCGTTTCATAGCGGATAACTCGTTCTAATAGTTATGTTGATCTGGTGCTGTAGGAGATAATTTTACTAGATACTTTAGCTCCGATATTCCAGCTCGATCCGATCTTTCAAGAGCAGGTCGGTCAACCAGTTGATGACTTGGTCGGTCGGTTTGCCTTTTCTTTTGAAAAATGTCGACTTGGGAAGGTGAGCTTTTACTTTCTGCAACATAGCTTCGGGTCAATCCATGGTCGGTCGACTTAAGGTCCGGAGTGCGCCTATATCTAGTAACAAGATTCGACTTCGGGTTGGGATGGTTTTTTGCCAAAAAGCTGGTCAATAGTACATGTTCTTATTTTATTAATGCAAGTCCATTTGTTTTTCTATGAGTATCAATTTTTTTGTAAGTTATTATATAAACTTAGACTCGTATGAATTTGGAAGTTTTGAAATTTTAACAACTAGTAAATCAAACTAAAACCTTCCCGCGTTTAAAAATATTTTATTAGCTTGAATTGCGTATAAATAAATTAGCATATAATTAATAACGTATTAATCATATAGAATAAACATTTTAGTAAATACCATTAAAACCATAGAAAGGAAGTCAAAGGCAATTATTGAAATTAATCCGTTGTTAAAGATGTAATAAGGTGTTTTCCTTGACTTATTGTGTAAATGCAGATAAGGTGTTCCATATACATAGTATAAGCTTATGATAGTATGGTAGAAGAGCGGGAAAATAGCTAACTTGCAAAGATACATGATAAATAAATAAAACATAGAAGTCTATATAACTAATATGGCTACTAATAGTGTAACTTTGAGACCCTATAAAAGTACCTATAGTGAACCCGATGTTAATCGCAATTACATATGGTAAATCAGGCTAGTTAATCCTACTATTAGTGCCTACGAATATGTAGACTAATGTAAGACAACATGGTATGGGCATGGGCGATAATAAGGATTATCTATTAGGTGCGATAGCGAGAAATATTAGGAAGCCCTGCTTTAGCGGTTGTGGTATTAATTGATTATCGCAGGTTCCGCCTCTTCTAATTAATGAATTATAAAGAGGTTATACGAGATTCCTTACGAGTCGGCTAGGAAGTACCGAAGAGGTGTATACCTTGGGTTAGGTATTAAATGACGAGGATATGCCTAATATATATATATATATTAAATGGTCAAATTCTTCCTAAATTCTATTTAAAATCTATTAGGTGTCTTAACTACCTTCTCTCGCATTTTTATGAAACGATTGATGGTTTTGATTATACCTAGAAAGCCATTTGGCTTATAGTTGAAGGAGTGTTATGGAGTTGGACTGGAAAAGCCTTCGAGCTTATAGTTCGGAACATGGAAGTACTATTGGTAGGTGATAGTACACAATATATATTACTTATCTAAATGAAATTGCCCGAATACTATTATAGTAGGACTAGAAAATCTCCATCATCAAATATTGTAATTCAGATTCTCTTCTCATTGTAATACACTAAATGGGGAAAACAAAGTTAACAAAGAAGATACATACGAAGATGAAAACTTGTGCTAGTTTACATATCTATTTGTGTTTTTCATAAATTATTGTGTGCCCATTTTAGATACTGATGTTATTTGGTATGCTGTATTTTGCATATCTGGGACATATGTTGTATTTCTTAGAATGAAATATTATGAAATGGGTATTGTTAGCCATAAAAAGGGCTAACATCATGGAATTTGTTTTGCGCATGTGAATGGCGAGAGCTTATGCTTTCGCCTTAGACGTGCTATCATGTAGTCACCCTGAAAGGATGATGACTTTTATTTCTTAACTGAATCCAAAGGGGGTGAGGTTGTTAAGAAGTTATTCAAGTTGAAGCTTCATTTTGGTTTCGGAACACCAACTTGGGTTCTGGTACCAATCCTTTCGGTGGAATTACAATCTTTCGGGAAAGACGAGGACCAACAATAAAACTGTAAACAAAGAATTGTATATTGCGAAGCTCCATGAGTCAACAAGGAATTTCTCCAATCGGATAATAATTACTGCACATTTTGGTGAAATTATTGTCACCTTCTTTATATCTCCGCTTTATGAGCTTCACAGTATAGATTCAGATAAAAAATGAAAATATAAGATAAATTATCTGTTATCAGCTATTAATAGGTTAACAATGTAATGAATCATGCTCCATTCTCTTAAGATTAAACTTTCATAATTGAACTCCTCGCTTTCTCTTTTATTGCAAGATATGAAATAAGATTACAAGAAAGTATAGATATTTCCCAATTCGATTTTAAAATTAGGATTTTACTCTGCAATTTAGGATTACAAATTTTGAAAGTGAACCAATTGTCCCGATCTTGGATCCCTAGGGTCCTATTTGTAGGTGACGGTTGAACCCTCCTCTTTCTTATGAGCTTTGTCTCGTTCGCTTGGTAGGAGTTCACGTGGAGGCTTTGTAGGTGCGTTTGCCGCTGCTTTTTGTAAGGAAATTTATGAAGCCGCTGCCGAGATCCTCGAAAACGGGGCTTTTAGTTATGTGCGAATGAGACGTATATGCTTGGGAATTTCGCTCTCTAATGCTTCACTTGCAAAGATTTGTTGGTGTAGGCTTAATTTTTCATGTATTTCCATTTCGGATAAATCAAAAGGCTTACTGAACTTAGCCTTTCACGCTTGGAGCTATTAAACCTGGTTCCATTACCCTTCGTTATGCCAACAGAGGTTCTTCCGAAGGAATTCTTGAAATCTCGACATTATCACTTTCATACGATTTTATAAAGATGCTTTTGTTATCGTCTAGTTTAAGGTCTTCATGAATATTCCTTTTCGGTATTAGGTCTAATTATTTTAGGAAGAATGATGCTTCCTTTGATATTTGCCTTCACTTATTTCTTGTGGAAACTTCCCCTTTATTCTGACCTTCTTTCACTTTACTTATCTAAGGAAGTAGTTTTTGGGTTAACATTTAGCCCCCTAAAGTGTGAAAGAAGCTTTGGTTATTTAGGACAAACTCTGAAAATTGCTTTTTGGCTTATCTCTACTACCAACCTACTTATGTTGGTTTCAAGATAATTAATACACAAATTAACTCAAAAGGATAGATCAATAAATTATTAAGGATAACATAGAGTTGGAAGCTTTGCCAGAAATTTGGAATCTCATTCGACAACCAGATTCGGGTTTCGACTGAAATTTATGGAATTCTCCTTGATGCGGGTCCAAATTTAAATATTAAGAAAATTAGAAATTATAATTTTTCTTTTGGAAATATTATATGAAACTATTTCTCGACTCAGAAGACCCGAAACCCAGACTAGGGTATATTTTATGGAAGAGATACATGAAGTTACAATTCTGGAAATAAACCCGACGAAGCCATCTTCGGTCTAGAAAATGTTAGAAAATACGGAACCCAGATTTGGGTAACAAAAGATTCAGAAATTCGGAAACCCAATGGAAATATTAAACTTGCAACAATTTTTTTTCTTAGGAATTCTAAAACCGTGGTTGAGGTATTAGGGTAATAAGTGCCCTGAAATTTTCTTCTAGAAGTAGGTCAACTGAAGCTTCTTTGAAGATATATGTTTAGACAATAAGATATTTGGATATCTGGAATGTCCATTTTCATTCTTATTAATGATGAAACCGTTTATGGCCTAAGTAGAAGCCCCGAACAATGTTTTTCGGTTTAAATGACAGAGGCATCTTTGACTTTAATGGAAGCCTAGAATGTCCTCTTTTGGTTTTTAGTTCAGAATCTATCTTCGGCTTTGGTAGAAGACTGGAATGTCCTCTTCTGGTTTGACTTAGATACGAAAGCGCTTTCATTTTAAATCTATTTTAAGCCATTGTAGGCCTTTTCTAAAGAAGAGCTTGGCACACTTTAGTGCTCTTTTCGAATTTTGTTCCCTTCTTCAGGATAGGACATAAACAGAGGCAGTGCATGCTTATGCCGAAGTAAAGGCAAGGCTTAATCATGTAAGGATTAGAGGCAGAGCATGATTCATTCGGAGTCGGGAGCATGTTCCTATGCTTACCTGTCCTCCTCTAGAGGGCTCCTTAACTGGGCTCTTCGACGTTTTTAAGGGCTTAACGGGTCAGCCTTGTATGTATTGACCTTACCCTTCTCCCTCTAGGAGGCGCCCAAGATATACCTGGGAAGTAGAGCCAAGTGCGCGATTCCTTGGGCTTAACCCCTTCCCCTTTTAAGGGAAGGACCAATGATATACCTAGGAATTTCTAATCTAATCCATTATGAGAAGGGTATTTCACCCTCAACCAAGTAGGAATTCTTATTTTTGAGTTTTCCATTTGGAAATTATTCCTTTACAAGTGAGAAATGTCGATTGTTATATGGCAGATCATGACAACGGAAAAATTCAGTGTGTATAAATGGTGATATGATGCAAACAGTTTAATCCAGAGTGATCAAAAAGGCAATGCATACATGCATAAGCAAATGGTAATGGAGATCAAATACATGCAGTTCAAACCAGAAGCCAGGTGTACAATCTGTTCAGTGGCATATTTACAATATAATACGGATATATACACGCATAAATATGTGTATATATACATGTTCATATATGACCATAAACACCACAATTGAAAGAGAAATAGGCTGAGGTGTGGTACACAGCATCCTTATTTTTGGCAAGTACAAATCAAAAACAAGGCCAAGGGAATCGGGTTAATTTCAAAGCAACTAAAGGCAACAAATCAGTGAGAATTCAAGGCAATTTTTTTTATGGAAAGTGCACATTTTTGTGTCAACATGTTTGGCAACTACTTCAAGAAAATCATATATGGCATACTCAAACATGTTTCCAGATTTGGCAAACATTATTTTCGAAAACTATTTTTGTTTGTGAAGGGTTCAAAACATTTCCAGGAATCAACCAAACATGTATGGAAAGTTTTGTCAACAGCATTTTGTACAGCAAGTTTTTTGTAACACCCCGTATGTTGAATAACTTGCTATAATATAAAACAGGATAGAATTAAATTTTAAAATCTGAATCAGGGGAAACGGGCTATGCCATTGCGTTCATCTCGGAAAAATACGCGAAATAGAGTCCGAGTTTTCGAAAATCGGAGTCCGTATGACCCAGTTAAGGCCCGAAGAAGTTTTCAGAAAATTCAAAACAGATTTAAATATAAAAATTTAACATTTCAGAAGAGGCGGGAAAAATCCCGCCAGGCAGAGGGTGTCGACCCTAGGGTCGACATGGGTGTCGACCCCCTCCCTAGGGGTCGACCCAGGGGTCGACCCCCCCTGTCGGTCTGTGTGACCTGGGTGCAACCTGATGGGGTTTGGGCTATGTTTTAGGGCTAGTGACTAGATCTGACGGCTCTAATCTGATTTAGGGTTAATCTAATGGCCTAAAACACCTAACTAATCTATAAATACACCCTAAGACTACCCTAATTCATACTAAAAATAGATACAACGTCGTTATGCCGTCAAAATGCAACTTGAAGGAGCCTCCATCAAATTAAGAGGAAGATAGCTTCTCAAATCAATCTCTAATCAACTCTAGCAACTTAATCTTCTTCATTGAAGTGCTAATCAACAAGTTGTGAGTTTCTATAGCCTTAATGACCAATTTTTGAAATGATTATGATAGGATATAATGAGGTTATGGCTATGAATGTGGATCAACGCAAGTTATGTTATCATATGCTATGTGATTATGATGTTATGCAAGTTTTGCAAGTTATATGCTATGTGTTCATGATGTTATGCAAGTTATGCAAGTTATATGCTATGTGATCATGATGTTATGCAAGTTATGCAAGTCATATGCTATGTGATCATGATGTTATGCAAGTTATGCAAGTCATATGCTATATGTTCATGATGTTATGCAAGTTATGCAAGTCATATGCTATGTGTTCATGATGTTATGCAAGTTATATGCTACATGATCATGATGTTATGCAAGTTATGCAAGTTTTAGGCTATGTTTTCATGATGCTAGTTATGCAAATCGCTATGATAAACATTGATCCATTATGACACCATGTTATGCAAGTTTGGTGTTTGATTATATGCAAGTTCATGTATGACATGTTATGCAAGTTTGGTGTTTGATTATATGCAAGTAACATGTGCAAGTTAACCTCTTGGTATGTCATACATACATATGCAAGTTTACCCCTTTGTATGACATAAGTAGCTTATGCAAGTTACCCTCTTTATGACATATGTGATTCATGCAAGTTTGGGTTGATTATTTATGCTAGTTGGGTTTGATGCTATATGCATGTTGACACCTTTAAAACCCATGTTGATGCTAATGTTTTGCAAGTTGAACCCATTGTATTTGTGATGAATCTTCCCTTTTATGTCATGTTAGCGAATTACGTGGGGAACGATGGGGTTAATATTCATGTTAATGAAATGGTGTGAAGTTGGTATGATTATGCATACCATAAAGTGGATGGACATAATTGAGTCAATTATGTACATCGTTAAATTTGTAATTAATTAGGGATAATTAATACAAATTATGGGGGGATTAATTAGGTGTAATTAATCGACTAAGACACGAGGTTGGACCCTTTTGTAGCATAAGACTGCCTGGAACCGACCGGCAAATCCAGCGGCTACAAATGATTGGCCCAATGTGAGAGGTCTTAGGCATAAACTAAATACGTGACAAGTGTAAAGACACGAGGTTAGACTCGGTTATGGCGTAAGGCTGCCCGGACCCGACCGGCAAATCCAGCTGCCATAAAAGATAGTCTAATGTGAGAGGTCTTTACAACGGTTACGTTCTTAATCAATTAAGAAATACTTAACCAGATAAGCATGTAGTGGGGCATGAGGGGTTAAGTGGGTGCCTTGGGTGGCATGTGGAAATCTAGTGGGTTGCCTTGGGTGGCAATAGAAAATACGATTAGAATACTTAACCAAGTGGAAACATGTAATTAAACATGATTAAAGGGTTAAGTGGGATGCACTAAATAAAGGGACAAGCTTAGGTGGGTAGCTTGTGGGGGCCCATTTCAACCAGTAACCCATATGTATCTTATTGGGCTCGACCCATGTCGAGGACGGGACACGCGTACTGGGCTTGACTATAAGAGGCCAAAACGGGTTAGCGGTGGCAACGCAAGTCCAACGGGTTTCATATGCGTGTGTGGACCCGGGCTGGTAGGTAAGACGTTGTTGCATCGTGTAGGTATAAGCCGTGCACCATTGGTTGTATCGGGTTGCCACTTTGGGGAGTGATACACCCCACTGTGGGGCCAGCACGGGTATCTACGGTAGGGAGCCGATCGCTTGGGGAGTAGTGGGTACACCTAGTGGAGATAAGGGCAGACGGCACCTATGTAGTCAGCTAGGGGTACACGAAACTACTGGGAAAATTTTCTAAGTCCTTGGGTGGGATCAACCTTTAAGTAGGAATGACTGGTGTGGTGCAGTTAGTAATTACCCTTGGGTGGGTAGATGCGTCTTTACCGTTATCTTAGTTCATCCTATGTCTAGTTGGCTACTTAGGGTAGTCATTTATCCCCAGTCATCACCGTACCAAGTTCATATCATACCCTAATTACTTTAATGATTGTGTTGTTAAAGTTATAGGGCTCACTCAGACTTATGTCTGACCCCGTTGTTTTTATCTTTTTCCCCCTCAGGTCCTCAGGTTGGGCCTAGCACTAGTGGGCTTTGATCAGATTTCTTTATCTATCTTTTAGAGCTTGGACCGTGATGTAAAGCCCAGCTTATCTTTTCTATTATGGCTATTAGTTGTGTAGTGGGATTATGTACTTATGTTTTATCAGGATGGATATTTGGTACTTGACTCTTTTTTTATGGTGTTGTAACTAAACATGTTTACCTTCTGCTGCAATGAAATGATGTTTTAGATTTTTCAAGTATTATTCATATCAGTCTTGTTGTAATTTTTCTGTTCTATATTCAATTAAAATGCTCCACCGAAGTTAAGGCATTCCCTTATGAGTGACCTTAGCGGGTGTGGGGTGTTACACGTGGTATCAGAGCTGAAGGTTACCGGAACAGATAAATTTTTTTAGAAAACTATTTTTCTAAAAACATTTTTGGAAGAAGTATTTTCAAAAACATGTCTTTTAAGAGAAAAGTTTTTGAAAGAAAAGCATAATCCCCAATAGCCATATCTTTGTCTTTCGAATTCTCCGTTTTGAATCTTTCCTTTTTCGTTTCAGCATGGCTGAAGATTTAAACTTATGGG
Source organism: Allium sativum (assembly GCA_030737875.1). Classification (NCBI taxonomy): domain Eukaryota; kingdom Viridiplantae; phylum Streptophyta; class Magnoliopsida; order Asparagales; family Amaryllidaceae; genus Allium; species Allium sativum. The sequence goes on along the minus strand of CM060919.1, from coordinate 479,535,988 downwards.
AGGGTGTAGCGATACCAGTATGGTATAGGAGATTGATGGAGGCTAGGGCCGCCACTGCGAGTCCAGCAAATGTTCCTCCACCAATAGTAGCACCCGATCTTCCTCCTCCTCCTCCTCGCACGGATACTTTTGCTAAGACTTGCAAGGAATTTAAGGCTATGGGAGGGAAACCTTTTCTAGGATCAGAAACTTTTGTGGAAGCTAGGGATTGGCTTAAGGAAGTGGAAGAGTTGATAGATATCTTTGAGATGGAAGAAGGAAAGAAAGTCAAGTTAGCTGCTTGGTTAATGAAGGGAGAGGCCTCATTCTGGTGGGAGGTCACTAATGGAGAACGCCCTGTTGACTCTTGGGCGGATTTCAAGCAAAGGTTTGTGGTAAAGTTTCTCTCAAGGGCGGAGGAAAATTTGTATATGGAAAGGTTCTTGACTCTAAAGCAAGTAAACCTAACAGTGAAAGAATATGTCAACAAGTTTAATCAATTGGCAAGGTTTGGCATAGACATGGTGAATACACCGGAGAAGAAGGCTTTGAGGTTCGTTAAGGGCTTAAATGAACCGATGCATGGATTGGTTATGACTCACATCCCTATGGGGGCCACCTATGAGAAGCTAGTAGACATGGCACTCATGCATGAGGAAGAGAAGGGTCCCAATGCTAATAAGGCACCCGAGAAGAAAGGAGATCAGAAGAGACCTCAACAGCAACAGCAAAACAAGGGTGGGAAAGGCAACGGTGGCAAGGGAAAGAAGAAGTGCTTCAATTGCGGGACACTAGGCCACCTAAGCAAAGATTGTCGGAAGAAGAAGAAGACGGGCTGCTTCCACTATGGCGAAGCAGGGCATCTAGTGAAGGACTGCCCTAAAAAGGGGCAAAGGACGGAATCTACCTCAGGGGGACGGGTGCCAGGTCAGGCAAGGGGGCAAGTTCAGGCTCTCGCGGTTCCACCGATTCAGGAAAGAGGTAGAACTATTTCCGTTGAAAGTCTGGTTTTTCTGTTTGATCATCCTGTCTGTACTTTGTTTGACTCGGGCGCATCGCATTCGTTTATCTCATCATCATTAGTTGAGTCACTGCACTTAGACACCAGTCTAGTAGATGATCCCTTGGTTGTTTCAAACCCAATTGGGGGCTCCACTTATTTTTCCATGATATGTTTTGGTTTGAAGATTTCTATACTTAGCGTTGAGTCTAGGTGTGATGCTTTTGTTTTGGGCTTCACGGGCTATGGGTTGATTTTGGGCATGGACTGGTTATCCAGTAATGGTGCCGTTCTTGATTGCGAAAGGAGAGTTGTTAGGCTCATGACCCGCTTGGGTAACACTCTCGAGATCTCGTGTAATCCCATGGATTCTGTTATGCTAAGTTATCTTGAATCGCTTGAAGCTTCGGTCGAGAGTTTGCGATCTGTTAGAGTGGTCCGGGAATACTCGGATGTGTTTGAGGAGGTGAAGGGCTTACCTCCGAAGCGGGAGAAAGACTTCCGAATATATCTGGTGGACAATGCTAAACCAGTATCTTTACCAGTGCGCCACATGGCTCCTCGTGAGAGGAGGGAACTCCATAAGCAAGTAGGGGAGTTGCTTGAGAAGGGGTTCATAATACGAAGTATATCGGAGTGGGGTGCTCCGGTAGTTTTTGCCATGAAGGCGGATGGGTCCCTCAGACTTTGTGTACACTATAGAGAACTCAACAAGCTCACAAAGAAGAATAGACACCCATTGCCGAGGATTGATGATCTCTTTGATCAGTTGGTTGGCGCCTCAGTGTTTTCGCAGTTGGACTCTGCCACGGGGTTTCATCAGCTGAGAGTGGCTGAGGATAGCATAGACAAGATTGCCTTTAGGACTCCGGATGGTTTCTATGAGTGGCTGGTGATGCCATTTGGTTTGACGAACGCCCCTGCATACTTTGTTGATTTGATGAGTAGGGTGTTCAGGGAGTACCTTAATAAGTTCGTGGTGGTATTTGTGGATGACATCTTAGTCTTTTCTAAGAGTGAAGAAGAGCATGCCCTACATCTTAGGGAAGTGTTGGAGACTCTTCGAGCGCATAGCCTTAAGGCTAAATTCTCTAAATGTCACTTCTGGAGGAAGGAAGTGCGGTTCTTGGGGCACGTGGTCTCCAAGGAAGGGATAGCTGTGGATCCCGCGAAGGTAGTATCCATCCAAGATTGGAAGGTTCCGAAGAATGCTACCGAGGTGAGGAGTTTATTGGGGTTGGCTGGCTACTATAGGAAGTTTATCAAGGAATTCGCGAAGATATCAGCCCCATTAACTCGCTTGACGAAGAAGAATCTGGACTTCGCATGGGACGTAGATTGTGATGATGCGTTCCGACGGTTAAAGAGAGCTTTAACCACGGCTCCAGTCTTAGTGTTGCCAGATGGGAGTAAGCCATTTGTTGTTTATACCGATGCTTGTGGGACAGGACTAGGCACAGTCTTAATGCAAGAGGGAAGGGTAATAGCCTATGGGGGGAGGCAGTTGAGAAAGCATGAGAAAAATTACCCTACCCATGATTTAGAGTTGGCCGCTATTGTTTTTGCGCCTAAGACTTGGCGCCATTATCTTCTTGGAGAAAGGTTTGAATTGTTCACTGACCACAAATCATTAAAGTACTTGTTTTCTCAGAAGGATTTGAACTTGAGACAGCAAAGGTGGATGGAGTTCTTAGCATCCTATGATTTCTAGATAGCGTATACCCCTGGCAAGGGTAACGTGGTGGCGGACGCCTTGAGTAGAAAAAGGTTGTCCTTGAGTCCATTGTTCGTGGAACGACGAAGCTTGGAATTTATCTCGATGTTTGATTTCAGACCTTACATTGACTTTGTACCCGGTTTGCTAGCGTCTTTAGAGGTCAGACCAACTCTTTTGGGACGGATTGGCGAGGCACAGCGGGATGACCCACAGTTGGTTGAGTTAGTAGAGAAGCTCATAAGGGGGGAGTCGTCCAGCCATTTGAGTAGGTACACCCTAGACGATAAGGGTGCTTGCGTAGAGACGGTAGACTTTGTGTACCGCAAGACGAGGGTTTGAGGAAGGTTATTCTCGATGATGCGCATCGTTCTAGGATGACCATTCATCCCGGTGGGGACAAGATGTACCAAGACATGAAGCGAGTTTTCTTTTGGACCGGTATGAAGAAAGATGTGGCCGAGTATGTCGCTAGATGCTTTGTGTGCCAACAAGTGAAAGCGGAGCAAAAGAAACCTGGTGGGTTGCTTCACCCATTGGAAGTTCAGCAATGGAAGTGGGATAGCGTCTCGATGGATTTTATTGATGGGTTACCGAGATCAAGGAAGGGTAATACGGGAATTTGGGTTGTGGTAGACAGACTTACTAAGAGCGCCCATTTCATACCCGTGAAGAGCAAGAGGACTGCTCCATGGCTAGCTTCAGTTTATCTTCGAGAGATAGTTCGGTTGCATGGTGTACCCTCTAGCATAGTGAGTGATCGAGATCCTATCTTCACTAGCGAGTTTTGGAAGAGTTTGCAAGAAGCAGTGGGGACTCAGTTGTGTTTGAGCACCGCATATCATCCTCAGACGGACGGCCAGACCGAGAGGGTGAATCGTGTTCTGGAAGACCTTTTGAGGCTTTGTATCTTAGATTTTGGAGGTACATGGGAAGAGCATCTTCCATTAGTAGAGTTTGCATATAATAACAGCTTTCAGTCCAGTATTGGTATGGCTCCTTTCGAAGCTCTTTATGGAAGGCCTTGTCGATCACCTACATGTTGGTGGGAATCTACGGATAAGATCTTGTTTGGGCCTGATATGGTTAGAGAGACTTCGGAAAAGATTGATTTGATTCGAAGAAGGATGAAAGCGGCGCAAGACAGACAGAAATCTTACGCGGATAAGAGGAGGACGGATCTGGAGTTTGATGTTGGGGACATGGTCTTTGTCAAAGTATCTCCATTACGGAATGTTGTTCGCTTTGGGTCCGTTGGGAAGTTAGCTCCAAGATTTGTAGGACCGTTTCCTATTAAGGAAAGGATTGGACAGATGGCATATAGAGTGGATTTACCCGAGAGACTTAGTAGTGTGCATGACGTATTCCATGTGTCACATTTGAGGAAGTGCCTACATGAGACCACAGAGGTGGTAGAGCCGAGCTTGCTTAGAGAAGTGGAGGTAGAGCGTGATGCGACTATTCGACGAGCTCCCACCCGCATCCTTGGGTCAGAGGTTAGGAAGTTGAGAAACAGAGAGGTTCGACTAGTCAAAGTGCAATGGGGAGAGGATGAGAGCAATGCTACTTGGGAGACAGAAGCGAAGATGCGTTCACTGTACCCATTCCTTTTTTAGGGTATGTCTTTTAACTTCTCCTTTATCGTTTGTCTGGTACTTATCTTATCTTTAGTATGTCCTCTCATTAGTACCTTTGACCTTTAGATAGGGTAAACCTATGGTTGAAACATGTGTTTGAGACATGTTATGTTTGATGGATGCGTGTGGATGCAAGTGGTTGCTAGTGGTTGCTCGTGGATGCATATACACACACTTTAGACACTAGATCGGCTCAGTCACTTCATATTGCATATTGCATAAAACTGTGTGTAGGTAGCTATATTAATGGATGTATAATGGTTGTATTATCATATGGATGATGCATCTTGGTGTATGATTGTGCACACATGTAGAGATAGTATGTGTCGATAGGGTTCTTACGCATACATATTGGATGCATAGCACTATTATGGTTTGCATTAAGGAGGTCAACTGAATCAGTAGACCGCCTGATTTTGCATTAGACAGGGAACATATACACACACTCTTTGCATATGTTTATACCACATTAGAAACTTTAAGGACAGTGGATGCCAGTGTTTGATGGTTTGAGTAGATGGTTGTTTGGTTGGTAGGATACGTTCTTCTTGACTTAGAGATTTCGGGGACGAAATCCTTTAAGTAGGGGAGAATGTAACACCCCGTATGTTGAATAACTTGCTATAATATAAAACAGGGCAGAATTAAATTTAAAAATCTGAATCAGGGGAAACGGGCTACGCCATTGCGTTCGTCTCGGAAAAATACGCGAAATAGAGTCCGAGTTTTCGAAAATCGGAGTCCGTATGACCCAGTTAAGGCCCGAAGAAGTTTTCAGAAAATTCAAAACAGATTTAAATATAAAAATTTCACAATTCGGAAGAGGCGGGAAAAATCCCGCCAGGCAGAGGGTGTCGACCCCTTCCCTAGGGGTCGACCCATTGGTCGACCCCCCCTGTCGATCTATGTGACCTGGGTGCAACCTGATGGGGTTTGGGCTATGTTTTAGGGCTAGTGACGAGATCTGATGGCTCTAATCTGATTTAGGGTTAATATAATGGCCTAAAACACCTAACTAATCTATAAATACACCCTAGGACTACCCTAATTCATACTAAAAATAGATACAACGTCGTTATGCCGTCAAAATGCAATTTGAAGGAGCCTCCATCAAATTAAGAGGAAGATAGCTTCTCAAATCAATCTCTAATCAACTCTAGCAACTTAATCTTCTTCACTGAAGTGCTAATCAACAAGTTGTGAGTTTCTATAGCCTTAATGACCAATTGTTGAAATGATTATGATAGGATATAATGAGGTTATGACTATGAATGTGGATCAATGCAAGTTATGTTATCATATGCTATGTGATTATGATGTTATGGAAGTTATGCAAGTTATATGCTATGTGTTCATGATGTTATGCAAGTTATGCAAGTTATATGCTATGTGATCATGATGTTATGCAAGTTATGCAAGTCATATGCTATGTGATCATGATGTTATGCAAGTTATGCAAGTCATATGCTATATGTTCATGATGTTATGCAAGTTATGCAAGTCATATGCTATGTGTTCATGATGTTATGCAAGTTATGCAAGTTATATGCTACATGATCATGATGTTATGCAAGTTATGCAAGTTTTAGGCTATGTGTTCATGATGCTAGTTATGCAAATCGCTATGATAAACATTGATCCATTATGACACCATGTTATGCAAGTTTGGTGTTTGATTATATGCAAGTTCATATATGACATGTTATGCAAGTTTGGTGTTTGATTATATGCAAGTAACATGTGCAAGTTAACCTCTTGGTATGTCATACATACATATGCAAGTTTACCCCTTTGTATGACATAAGTAGCTTATGCAAGTTACCCTCTTTATGACATATGTGATTCATGCAAGTTTGGGTTGATTATTTATGCTAGTTGGGTTTGATGCTATATGCATGTTGACACCTTTAAAACCCATGTTGATGCTAATGTTATGCAAGTTGAACCCATTGTATTTGTGATGAATCTTCCCTTTTATGTCATGTTAGCGAATTACGTGGGGAACGATGGGGTTAATATTCATGTTAATGAAATGGTGTGAAGTTGGTATGATTATGCATACCATAAAGTGGATGGACATAATTGAGTCAATTATGTACATCGTTAAATTTGTAATTAATTAGGGATAATTAATACAAATTATGGGGGGATTAATTAGGTGTAATTAATCGACTAAGACACGAGGTTGGACCCTTTTGTAGCATAAGACTGCCCGGAACCGACCGGCAAATCCAGCGGCTACAAATGATTGGCCCAATGTGAGAGGTCTTAGGCATAAACTAAATACATGACAAGTGTAAAGACACGAGGTTAGACTCGGTTATGGCGTAAGGCTGCCCGGACCCGACCGGCAAATCCAGCTGCCATAAAAGATAGTCTAATGTGAGAGGTCTTTACAACGGTTACGTTCTTAATCAATTAAGAAATACTTAACCAGATAAGCATGTAGTGGGGCATGAGGGGTTAAGTGGGGGCCTTGGGTGGCATGTGGAAATCTAGTGGGTTGCCTTGGGTGGCAATAGAAAATACGATTAGAATACTTAACCAAGTGGAAACATGTAATTAAACATGATTAAAGGGTTAAGTGGGATGCACTAGATAAAGGGACAAGCTTAGGTGGGTAGCTTGTGGGGGCCCATTTCAACCAGTAACCCATATGTATCTTACTGGGCTTGACCCATGTCGAGGATGGGACACGCGTACTGGGCTTGACTATAAGAGGCCAAAACGGGTTAGCGGTGGCAACGCAAGTCCAACGGGTTTCATATGCGTGTGTGGACCCGGGCTGGTAGGTAAGACGTTGTTGCATCGTGTAGGTATAAGCCGTGCACCATTGGTTGTATCGGGTTGCCACTTTGGGGAGTGATACACCCAACTGTGGGGCCAGCACGGGTATCTACGGTAGGGGGCCGATCGCTTGGGGAGTAGTGGGTACACCAAGTGGAGATAGGGGCAGACGGCACCTATGTAGTCAGCTAGGGGTACACGAAACTACCGGGAAAATTTTCTAAGTCCTTGGGTGGGATCAACCTTTAAGTAGGAATGACTGGTGTGGTGCAGTTAGTAATTACCCTTGGGTGGGTAGATGCGTCTTTACCGTTATCTTAGTTCATCCTATGTCTAGTTGGCTACTTAGGGTAGTCATTTATCCCCAGTCATCACCGTACCAAGTTTATATCATACGCTAATTACTTTAATGATTGTGTTGTTAAAGTTATAGGGCTCACTCAGACTTATGTCTGACCCCGTTGTTTTTATCTTTTTCCCCCTCAGGGTCTCAGGTTGGGCCTAGCACTAGTGGGCTTTGATCAGATTTCTTTATCTATCTTTTGGAGCTTGGACCGTGATGTAAAGCCCAGCTTATCTTTTCTATTATGGCTATTAGTTATGTAGTGGGATTATGTACTTATGTTTTATCAGGATGGATATTTGGTACTTGACTCTTTTTTTATGGTGTTGTAACTAAACATGTTTACCTTCTGCTGCAATGAAATGATGTTTTAGATTTTTCAAGTATTATTTATATCTGCCTTGTTGTAATTTTTCTGTTCTATATTCACTTAAAATGCTCCACCGAAGTTAAGGCATTCCCTTTTGAGTGACCTTAGCGGGTGTGGGGTGTTACATTTTTGGCAAGCAATTAATTTGCAGATATGTCAATTCATGTGTCGACAAGAAATCAATTTTGGGCATGAACTCAAATATGGTTAGAATCAACATTAGTGAAAAACTTTGTGCACAAGTATTTGTACAAGAATGTGCACACAGTTTCCAGTTTTACATCTCATGGCAACAATTAACATGTTTCCAGTTTTACATGGGACCACATATGTTTTGAATGACAAGAAAAACATTTGATTTATTTTTCCAGAAATACAATGCAAAGAGAAATTTTCAAATTATTTCCAGAAATTCAGTGATCAAAAATGACAGTTAAATCATCCAAGAAATTAATCAAGCACACAAGGACAAAATCAACACTTTGCCAAAAATCTAAATGGTAGTAAGGGACCAAGAAATTTCATTCGATTTTATTCCCAGATATTCATCCAAGGCAACAAATTTTTTCAAGGAGGAAATTAAATTTTATTTAGCATTTTTCTGTGCAACAAAGAGGAAATCATGCATGGGATTATATTTAATAATTCACGCAAGGGACATATGCATTTGAAGACCTAACTCAAGTCCAGGTTCAATTCAATCTCGCAAACCAAAAGAGGAAATATGTAAAATCAGATCGTGCCTTTTATGAAATCAGAGTATCAATTAGGGTTTTTACAATCCCTATATATAATTACACCATTACATCACAAGCACAAGAAAATCGAAAACCACAAACAATCAAAAGAAGTCAGTAGACAAATGTCAAGATAACTCACTTTTTTCACAAGGTTTTCGATTTCCCAAAATCCCCAAATTGGAGAAGAAAGAAGCACCAATATTCGATCAAGAGCATCAACGAGATTCTGATCATCAGAGAATAAATCTTTTCAAAGCATACGAGATCGATTTGGAGAAAGCAATCAGAAACCCTAGAATTTTTCCCATTTCCAGAGCCGCCATTTATTTTCTAAATCAAAGAGTACTGGACGATTGAATTAAGGGTGCGCCGCTTTGAGATGTGGTCGGCTAAGTCTAGCCTAATTGAAGTTATAAAGGGGATGATCTTATTTTTTTTAACTCCTAGGGTTTTTAGTTTTTTTATTTTGTTTTATTTCATGTTGTATTTTTTAATTTCTTTTGTAATCGTCTGAACGGTTTCTAGGTCTGTAAAATCTAGGGAATTCAGTTAGAGATTAACTGACAGTTTACTAGTATCTGTAAAACTAGGGGAAAATCTGGTCTAGCGGATATAGACCAGTCTAGGGTTTTGAGCGTAGGGTTAGTATAGGAGCAGGGAGTGCGAGTTTACATGGTCTTGTAAGCGGGATCTGTTCTATCACCTAGTAGAAACCTTAGGAATGCAGCAATAGGCAGGGTTTTGCCGAAGCTGGGTATATCTGTGTGTGATTTATTTTCTGCACTTTTATTTTGCTGCATTCTATGATCTGTTTATTATTTTAATATCCTGTCAGTTTTTTAATTCAGCAAAAAAACCTATGATAAACCCTATTCCCCCCTCCCCTCTAGGGTTAATCTAGAACCAACAAGTGGTATCAAAGCCTGGTAGTCATTAACTCTAGAATAATGGTGATCCCTAGTTGTCAGTCCATAGAGAGTCAGTCCAGTCGTATTCCAACTATTTTTAATGGTACTGATTTTTTGAATTGGAAATCTGAAATGGAATTCTACTTAAAATTTGTTAATTTTAAATGTTGGGATGTTGTTATTAATGGTTATGATAAGCTAGATATATGTTTTAATAATCATGCTACGCATATCTTATATTCTCATATTGATGATGTTCAATATAGCCTTATCTCTCAATGTTTAACTGTGCAGGAAATCTGGAATACTCTAAATACGAAATATGGACAAATTGACAATAGTTGCTCAAAACCCCAAAAGGTCAACTCAGATTCAGATCTATGCGTGGAAGGAGAATCAGACGAGAATTCAAGTGATTCAGTCGATGGAGATTCAACAGACAATGAGATAGAAAATTTCTCATATGAAGATTTAGTTTATATGTGTGTTGATTTAACTAAATCTGTTGACAAACTCCAACTGAAAAATAAATCTTTGAAATCTAAAAATCATGAGTTGACCAGCAAAATTAACTGCTTGGAATCAAAACTTTCAAATGTCATAAAATTAGAAAATTCTGATTGTAATAATTGTTTGAAATTGGAAATTGATCTCGTTCATCTAAATAAAAACATTCAAAGACTTGAAGAGGAAATTTTGATTTTAAAAGATAACGAGATTGAGCTGAAAGATGCAAACAATTGTTTACAAAAGGAATTTATAAATTTTAAGGCTATCAAAAATTCCAAACATGAAATTGCTGAAAATAATAATTTGTTGAAAACAGATCTAATTTTGAGTGAGCTTGAAAAAGAGATTGAAAATCTCAAGAAATTTGAATTTGAAAAGATCTTTGAATCCAAGACCAGAATTAAATTGCTTAAAAACGAAAACTTGGTTTTGAAACAAAACGATGTTGAAAAGAGAAAGATCAATATTGACCGTTGTTCAAATCTGATGAAAGAGAATAACAATCTTAAATCTAAAATTCAACATCTCGAATTAACTTTGGATAGATTCTCTAACGGAGAAAAATCTTTGAACATGTTATTGAAAAACTAGTTTTTTGTTGGAAATAAACATGGTCTTGGTTTTGGGAAATTGAATGCTTCTGGAAATTTGAATTCGTATGATTTGAAAAATTCTACAAATTGCTTTGGAAATAATGGATTTGAACATTCAATCTCTGATAATTTCAAAGGATTTCCGAATCATAAATGTGATGTGAATTTGTTTTATAATAATTCATCTAAATAATCCTGGATCCCAAAAAGAAAAACTAGATTAAACCGCTTCATATCACTGAATCAATCACGGTTCCTTAGCCACATCTATTGAGTCAGAGATTCTGGTTTACATTGATGTTAGGTATGATCTCTGAACTCATCTTTGTAAATATATTTTTTATTTCTCCTTCTATCTCTTCTGTTTATTTTCTTTGTCTGTTTTATTTGTCACTGTTATATCATTGTAATTTTTTTCTTATGCTTTCTCAACTTCCAATTGTAGAATTCATATTTTCTGGAAATTCACTTCATTTTTATAAAAGCCCTGATGTTTTAATCATTTCCAGATCTTGAATTTAATATCTGCAATTGATTTGAAGTTTATTTCTGATACCTGAATTCCTAACAGTGTTGATGTACTCATGTCATATCTTGAACACTATTAATTTTGAATTCTAATCTTTTTTTTTTGAAGATCTGAATATTTAATGAAATTTCACACATCACTACTGTGTTGAGTTTTCACTAATTCATTTTTAGAAAAGCTTGAAATAATATACTCATTACAGCACACCAATACTTCTCAGTTGTGATAATTTCATTGATTTTCAGATTGGCTAGGAAATTTTAAATTGTCTAGAATCTCAGTGATACATCTTGAATTTCACCTTTATTCATGATCATTATGGTTGAAATTTGTTTGTTTGAAATCATCTGAAATTCCTGAAATTTTGAATATCACACACCTCTTAATCCTGAAATTATCATCTTGTGTGAGTGATTCATTATATCTCAAACTTGACATTGATTCAAGTGATTTCAAATAAATTATTGTTTAATTTTTTAGATTATGAATACCTCTCAAACTTGATGTAAATGATCTGAATTTTTCTTTGGGCTTGTCAGAAATACTTGTGAAAATTTCATTGAAAATCTGGTCTTAAAATTCATTGTTATTTCATGATTATTTGATTTGAATATTTGTCTGTTTAAAATCATTTGAAATTATTGATTTATTGAATCACACACATATCTTGAATCTGAAATTAATAATCTTGTGTGATTGATTCATTAAATTCTAATATTTTCACATTCCATCAAATGATTTAAAATAAACAATATTTTTATAACCTTGGATCATGGAATATATCTTGTGACCATCAGAAATATCGACTGACAAGTTTGCTGTTCTATTGGTTTCTGTGCTGCTCTGATATTATCTTTGAAAAATGTTTTCAAATAACTGCCTTTTTTGTGACCGCTGCTCTAATAAATGAAATTATGGTGCCTAATTTGTTATATGGTCTGCTTGGGCTATAAATTTCTGTTGTTTGTGATATCTTGGTTTATCTCTCGTGTCGTCTTATAATCCTCATTAATAGAGACACCAATTGGTATTAGTAATGGTGAATTTTTTTGTATATATTTGCAATCCCTCTTGCTTTGTATAGATCTCCATATCCCTCTTGTAGTTGATTTTCAATTTTAAAATTATTTATTCATTCAGAAATTGAAATCTATATCGAAACTGAACTGAATTTATAATTCATCAAAGTAATTATCAGATCTTGAAATTGTGATGAATTGTGACTGCAATATATTTTACAACAAAAGGAGATTTTATTTAAATTCTTCATGATGGTCGAACATTTATTATAATATCTTTGAATTGGCAATTATTTCACGATCATCTCCTTTATCTGTCATCATTCTGCCATCCATTGAAATTTTATGTTAATGTGGAGAGTTTAATGTTTTTTAAACCATCTTAAATAAACAACGAAAATATTTGTGATAGAAATGGGACTATGTTATTTTTCAGAATTAGTGATAATTGAAAATTTTTCAATGATCCCAGTACAGTCGAGCATATTTCATAATATAATTAATTTAGAAATTTATTTCACAGTCAATCTCTGTACCTACCCCATTTTCAACCATTCATAAACCACTGAGGAGTTTTTCCTTTAAATGCTAAAAATAATAAATATAATTAATATTTAAGTGTGTCTCTAACCTCATTTAAAAATCCAAGCTCTTGTCATGCATTGCTAAGAGACAACTTATAATTTAAGCTGCGACTGACCTCATTTAAAAATCCAAGCTCTGGTTATGCGTGGTCAGTGTGCTCTTGAATAAAATAAAAAGAAAAAGGAAATTTTGTGCTAAATTGAAATTAATCTGAAATTCTCCTTGGTGTATAAAAATCAGCCTATCAATCCATCTTTCTAATCTGTGAAATGTGTTGAAATCTTATGAAGTATTATGATTTGTTGATTGACAGCTATTGGGATTTGAAATTATTTGATTTTGTCACTTAAGTTGAATTATTAATTATAGTCCAAATCCGTCTTTTTTTATTTTAAACTTCATTTTTGTAAAATCTTTTGAAAATAATTGAAATTCATATTTTATAACTCTCCTCATTTTTATAAAATTCATCGTAAATCCGTCATTCTCTACAATGTGAAATATGCCACTAGTTCTTAGAATATTATGGTTTTTGTTTGACTGATTGAGATTTTTGACGGCCGTTCTTCCTCTTAAGATGAAATTATATTTTTAGTCATTTTTCATCTATATTTTAAATTCTGAATCCTTTTGATGATAACAAAACGGGGAAAATGGATTGAGATTTTGATTTATGGGTGAATATTTTATAAATATTTTCAATTTTGAAAATATATTCAATTTTCATTTTTCACTCATTCACAGTTATAGGGGGAGTTTCTGTTGTAGGGGGAGCATTCAAATAAGGGGATCCCAGTTGGTAACTGTCAAACACATTCATTGGATTCAAAATCTTAATATTTGTTTGTCATCATTAAAAGGGGGAGATTGTTGTATATAACGGTGTTGTATACACAATTATATGATTAATGTTTGATGATGACAACCAAATATATATTCTTTTAAATGTGTTTGTAATCGTACTGTTTCATATTCACATCGCAGACAAGAATATAATATTTAAATTTAAATAGAATACGACTATGCACGAATTCAAATATTCAACGGTATTTTATTTAAATATAAATATTTTATTTCAAACATTCAAACAGTACAAATTTACACTCCGCTATTTGAATACATCATTGATATACATTTTAATTTATATTCTTTTTCATATTCAATACAATACTCATATACAATTCCATTTATACATTCACTCATATACACTTTTACACACTGTTTTTGTTTTCTGCCTTCTGTCTTCTGTCTTCACAGCTCACTGTCAGTCCAGTCATCTTCTACTTACCTGTCACATGAAACACACACACAGTACACTGCAACAGAAATAATATTCTAAATTCTAGCGAATATAATTTTTATTTTGAAAATTTATTTGCCTTAGAATTTCGGTGTGTTTCTCATCATTTTTCTGACTCGGTCTAATTTTTCCGACTGTGTCTAGACGGCTTGTGATATTCACAGTGAAACACTATAAATACCACAAGGCAGTCAGTGTATATATATATATATATATAATATTTCAGTGCAGGGACCTTTTCTCAGTGCAACACATGTCAATCAGCGTGCAACTGAGGAGTAGCCACATGGACCATCTCTGCTCAGTGCAGCACATGTCAATGTGGTCGATCACAGGTCAAATACAGTGCAGCATGGTCAAGCTAGTGAAATCATGGACATGCATGAACAATGTTTCAAGAAGGTGGCATGTAAAACAACATACAAGCAGGTTCATGAATTTCCAGACCCACATCGCACAAATAACTGATGCAAGCAAATAAAGATAAGGACTAGAACACAATGGTGCAAACTTATATACATGGTGTGCACAGTGGAGCATACATATACTAACATGTCAACAAGCGATCAAGGCTAAAAGTCATAGTGTACAGGTCAGTACACGAGTAACAAGCAATGAAGTTTTTCCGCAAACCAAATTCATGTGTACTGAATGATCAAGGACTCCAAAAGTCATGCTGCATGGCAAAGATATTCACAAACAGAGCAGGTTCATATAGAACAGCAAAGGTGTGAGAGAAAATATAAGCAACAGCATTGGACAATGGAAGTGCACAAATGTTTTCAAGTCCAAGTGAATGGAAGAAACAGTTTCGTATACAAGTGAGATATGTCGATTGTTATGTGGCAGATTATGACAGTGGAAAAATTCAGTGTGTACATATGGTGATATGATGCAAACAGTGTAATCGAGAGTGATCAAAAAAGCAATACATGCATAAACAAATGGTCATGGTGATCAAAGACATGTAGTTCAAACCAGAAGTCAGGTGTACAATCTGTTCAGTGTCATATTTACAATATAATATGGATATATATACACATAAATATGTGTATATATACATGTTCATATATGACCATAAACACAGCAATTGAAAGAGAAATGGGCTGAGGTGTGATACACAGCATCCTTATTTTTGGCAAGTACAAATCAAAAACAAGGCCAAGGGAGGGTTAATTTCAATGCAACAAAAGGCAATAAATCAGTGAGAATTCAAGGCAATTTGTTTTCATGGCAAGTGCACATTTTTGTGTCAACATGTTTTGGAACTACTTCAAGCAAATCATATATGGCATACTCAAACATGTTTCCAGATTTGGCAAACATTATTTTCGAAAACTATTTTTGTTTATGAAGGGTTCAAAACATTTCCAGGAATCAACCAAACATGTATGGAAAGTTTTGTCAACAGCATTTTGGACAGCATGTTTTTGGCAAGTAATTAATTTGCAGATATATCAATTCATGTCTCGACAAGAAATCAGTTTTGGGCTTGAACTCAAACATAGTCAGAATCAACATTAGTGAAAAACTTTGTGCACAAGTATTTGGACAAGAATGTGTACACAGTTTCCAGTTTTACATCTCATGGCAACAATTAACATGTTTCCAGTTTTACATGGGACCACATATGTTTTGAGTGACAAGAGAAACATTTGATTTATTTTTCCAGAAATACAATGCAAAGAGAAATTTTCAAATTTTTTCCAAAAATTCAGTGATCGAAAAATGACAGTTAAATCATCCAAGAAATCAATCAAGCACACAAGGAAAAAATCAACACTTTGCTAAAAATCTCAATGGTTGCAAGGGACCAAGAAATTTCATTCGATTTTATTCCCAGATATTCATCCAAGGAAACAAATTTTTTCAAGGAGGAAATTAAATTTTATTCAGCATTTTTCTGTGCAATAAAGAGGAAATCACGCATGGGATTATATTTAATAATTCACGCAAGGGACATATGCATTTGAAGACCTAACTCAAGTCCAGGTTCAATTCAATCTCATAAATCAAAAGAGGAAACATGTAAAATCAGATCGTGCCATTTATGAAATCAGAGTATCAATTAGGGTTTTTACAATCCCTATATATAATTACACCATTACATCATAGGCACAAGATAATCGAAAACTACAAACAATCAAAAGAAGTCAGTAGACAAAAGTCAAGATAACTCACTTTTTCCATAAGGTTTTCGATCGCCAAAAATCCCCAAATTGGAAAAGAAAGAAGCACCAATATTTGATCAAGAGCATCAACGAGAATCCTATCATCGGAGAACAAATCTTTTCAAAGCATACGAGATCGATTTGGGGAAAGCAATCAGAAACCCTAGAATTTTTCCTATTTCCAGAGCCGCCATTTATTTTCTAAATCAAAGAGGACTGGACGAATGAATTAAGGGTGCGCCGCTTTGAGATGTGGTCGGCCAAGTCTAGCCTAATTGAAGTTATAAAGGGGATGACCTTATTTTTTTAACTCCTAGGATTTTTAGTTTGTTTCTTTTGTTTTATTTCATGTTGTATTTTTCAATTTCTTTTTTAATCGTCTGAACAATTTCTAGGTCTGTAAAATCTAGGGAATTCAATTAGAGATTAATTGATAGTTTACTAGTATCTGTAAAACTAGGGGATAATCTGGCCTAGCGGATATAGACCAGTCTAGGGTTTTGAGCGTAGGGTTAGTACAGGAGCAGGGAGTGCGAGTTTACATGGTCATATAAGTGGGATCTGTTTTATCACCTAGTAGAAACCTTAGGAATGCAGCAGTAGGCAGGGTTTTGCCGAAGCTGGGTATATCTGTGTGTGATTTATTTTCAGTACTTTTATTTTTGTTGCATTCTGTGATCTGTTTATTATTTTAATATCCTATCAGTTTTTTAATTTAGCAAAAAAAACTGTGATAAACCCTATTCACCCCCCTCTAGGGTTAATCTAAATCCAACAGGTTTGGGTTTCCGGTTCTCGGCTCTAATTGCCAGCCCAACCTTGAAATAAACCTACTTAAAGCCGCTACCTTTCCATTGAGGTTCATTACATCATTGTTCGTTGTGGGTTCGACCATATCCCTTATCGCCTTAGTTTGTGCAGGACTAGCTCTATTCCTCGTTCACCTATCATATACCAAAGAAAATTTCCTGAATGAACACCAAAATGGCACTTCTGGGGTTCGGTTTCATTTGGTACTTCCTCATTACCCCCAAACATTTCCCTTAAAGTTTTAGATAGTTTTCTTCTTTGCGATTTAACCAACATGTCGTCGACATAGACTTCCATATTTCTTCCAATCCGTTCATAGAACATTCTATAAACAAGCCTTTAGTAGGTAGGTCTTTCATTCTTCAATTCGAAAGGCATTGCCTTAAAATAATATATTCTATTGTCAGTAATAAAACGTGTATGTTCCTCGTTTGGTTTGAACATCGGAGGCTGGTTATTCCTCGAACATGTGTCCATAAGTGATAGTAACTTATGGCTACTCATAGAGTCCACCAATTGATCAATCCTTGGAAAAAGGTAGCAATCCTTTGAACATGCTTTGTTTAGATCAGTGTAGTCGACATATATCCACCATTTCCCACTGGACTTCTTCGCTAGGAAAGGGTTTGCAATCCATTTAGGATAATGGACCTCTCTAATTAACCCATTCTCGGAATAACTTCTTTACCTCTTCTTTCAAGGCTTCTAATCAAACTTTATCAAATTGCCTTCTTCTACCTTAATGGGGTCATACTTAGATGAATATTAAAGGAATGGCATATGACTGTGGGGTCAACTCCTACCATATCGGAATGTGCCCTAACAAAGATGTCTTTGTTTTCTTTAAGTAAATGAATTAACTCATCTTTTAACCTTGGTTCCAAAGTTTGGCCTGGTTTTACGATCTTCCCCGTGTCGGAAGGATCTATGTTTATTTCCTCAATCTCTTCAATAGTTTAGAATCTTTCAACTTCACCCAAACAGTCCAAATCGGTTATAATTTCTTCTTATACCACCATATTAATTTCTAGCTTTTTCCTTTTTCCCCTTGGCCGTGCAATTAAATTTTTTTTTGTTTAACGAAATTATCATTTCTTACCTTCCTTACCTTTCCTTCAAATGTTAGGTTTAAATGGTCATCATCTGAAGGTTTGAATTCAGTGGAGGCATCGAGATAAGCAAATTATTCTTTTATATTTATCAAGAGTGGCAAATACATTTCCTTTGAACTGAACTGCTTACCTTGACTGTTCCCCAACCTTTCTTTGTCAAGAATGACCATCAAATATTTCGAGGATACAAAAGCATCTACCTCATCTAGCATCGGTCGTTCAAGAAAGGAATTGTAGAAAGAGGGTTGCTTAATAATGACGAAGTGGCTTTAAAAGTGCGACAACATGGAGGGAGTCCTATCTGAACTTTCATCTTTATCTGTCCAATGGGTGTCAATCCCTTATTATTAAATATAAAAATTGGTTCTAGGCTTAGTTCTAATTTAGCTTCCGAAATATTTATGCAATCAAAAGTGTGCTTGAAGATAACATTGATAACGTTTCCGACATCGATCAGTATTTTTGCCACCATGAATCATCCTAATTGAGAAGTAATCAGAAATGAGCCATTATAATGGTGATGGATTCCCTTCTGAAGTACTTTCAGGGTTATAACCAATGGGTGCATATAAATTCCTCTTAGAGAATGATCTAGGACCCCTTCTAGAACTGAAAAGACACCCTCTCTTGCTTCTCCACTATAGCGGTTCTTAGCACCTTGACTACTTCCGGCGACAAGCGAGGTCCCATGGATTACATTAACTTGATTAAGCGGTGGACCTATTTCTATAGCACCTTCTTCTTCGGCCATATTAACTGTAGCTCTGATGGAGGGCTTTGGAAAATGTTAATTATTTTAAGGGGAATTATGGTCGTTTTGAACAAACTCTTACAGTTGTCTCTCTCGAATAAGCTTTTGAATGATTCCAGCTAGAACTTTAGAATCATTCATTCTATGGCCATTAACCTTATGGTAAATGCAATAATTGTCACTCTTCTTAGCCTCCAGATTTGTCTGAGCCTTGAGAGGGGTAAGGAAGTTTACTTTCCCTTTGATTGTTGCATGATGAATGCAATAGGTTTGTTTAATTCCATAGAATTGTTGTCAAATTCCACACATCGTGCTCATTTATTGTTTCGATCAAAGTCTGGCTTTGCTCCATCTTTACGCACTGATGCCTTCTTTTTGGCACAGTAGATTTCATCCATTTGGATAAATTAGTCAGCACAAAAATGGCATTCCTATAGGCTTTCGACCTCATTTACCATGAGATCCCTCCAGAATGGTGTATTATCCTAAAGTACTGCATGGACGACGATCGGTTTCACTCCATCATTCATTTTTTGGCCATTATTGCTAGGGATGGCAATTAGAACCGAGAACCGAAAACCCGAACTGAACCGACCTGAAAAGACCCGAACCCGAACGAACCCGATGGGTCTCGGGTCGGGTCTAGGTGATGAAAAATAAATTTAAGACCCGATCAAACCCGACCCGAATGGATACGACCCAAAAGAACCGACCAAAAAACTTTGAAATACATGTATTTTTAGTGTTATAATCCAACCGAAACCGACCCGAACCGAAGGTCGGGTCGGGTCGGGTCCAGATTTTTGAAAAATATAGTTCAGACCCGACAAAACCCGACCCGTCTAGAACCGAGATCCGATGGGCCGGGTCCGAATCCATCGGGTCGGGTCTAATTACCACCCCTACTTATTGCCTCAACATTAAACTTATTCAAGTAGTCGCCCAAAAGTTCCCCAGTTTGTTGCTCAATGTTGTCCACTATCATATAATATAATTTACAGTGGGATCTTTTCTTACGCAAAATTGAGTAGTGAATGCATAAGAAAACCGCTTCTAGGAATATATATAGTCTTGTCCTGGTACTACCGATACCACTTAGAGGCATCACCTTGCAAAGTTATAGGAAACAATCGACAACAAACAATTCTAGAAGCATTGTATAAATCCATTTGGCTATCGAAAGCCATTAAGTGATCATCAGGGTTTGTGTTTCCCTTATATTTGATCATTGGGATTTTTATTTGCGAAGGGATGATTGTGGTCACAATCTCATCAATGAACGGAGCAACTCTTTCATTTCCCTTAGCCTTCACATCATAGATTATTTTTCCCTTCGCATTTAACGAATTTTTCATGGCTTTAGCTATCAAATCCTTGATGTAAGCGTCTTCATCGAGATAATTTATTCAGTGGGGTTTATAGCCATCGATTTTGGAGCTCCTAGATTATTCCACCTTGCTTTACATCTTTCCTTGATAATACACCTTCGCATTGCTATATCTTCGCTTCTCGTGATCTGACTATTTGTCCTTCTTCGTGCTTTCGGATTAAGCAGCCTTGGACCTTTTCTTTTTGGATACATCTAGTTGTCTCACCATGTTTATAGTATTTTGTTGACTTTGGCATTTAGCTATTTTCTAAGAAAGTAGTTTGTTTATCAAGACTCTCACCACAGTAATTTCTTCTTCCAATTGCTTGATCAACTCTGTGTTTCCATCCCGAGACTTTATTATGGAGTATCTCCCGACAAGGAGTTAACTTAGTTGAAGGATAGAGCCATGTCCTCTTCGAATCGAGAGACATGCACTTCATTCTCACTAATTGTGTCTAAATTATTTGACTTACTTTCAGCGGTCTTCATGATTCCTACATTTGACTAAGCATGAAGAGAAAATTAGTTTATGTTAACCACAAGGTCGGAGGTTCAAGCCCTCCTAGTAGCGCCAAAAATGTTAGCCATAAAAAGCGCTAACATCTCATATTTTGTTTTTCATAGGTAAATGGCAAGAGGTTATGCTTTCTCCTTAGACTTTCTATCATGTAGTCACTCCAAAAGAACGATGACTTCCATTTCTTAACCGAATCAGAAAGGGGTACAGTTATTCAGAAGTTATTCAGGTTGAAGCTTCATTTTGGTTTCAGAACTCCAACCTGGGTTCTGGTACTAATCCTTTCGGTGGAATTACAATCTTTTAGGAAAGAAAAAGACCAAAAATAAAACTATAAACAAAGAATTTTATATTGCGAAGCTCCATGAAAAAGGAAATAGAGGTCGGCCTTAGCTTTCAATAAGGAATTTCTCCCATCGGTAATAGTAATTACTGCACCTTTTGGTGGAATTATTAACACCTTCGACACATCTCCTCTTTACGAGCTTCATAGTGTAGATTTAGATAAAAATAAGAAAGTAGAAGATAAATCTGTCAGCTATTAAGAGAGTTAATATCCGCAATGAATCATACTCCATTCTCTTAAGATTAAACTTTCATGATTGGACTCCTCGATTCCTCTTTTATTGCAAGATATGAAAATAAGACTAAAAGAAAGTAGAGAATTTTTCCAATTAGATTTTAAAATTAATTAGGGCTTCACTCCGCATTTCGGAATTACGAATTTTGGAAATGAACCAAATGTCCCGATCTTAGATCCATGGGGTCCTATTTATTGGTAAGGGTTGACCCTTCCTCTGGCTTATGAGCTTTGTCTCGGTCGTTCGATAGGAGTGCACACGGAAGCTTTATGGTTGTGTTTGCTGCTTCTTTTTGCTAGGGGATTTATGAAGCCATAGCCAAGATCCTCGAAAAAAGGGCTTTTAGTTATTATGTGCGGATGAACCGAATATGTTTGGGATATCAGCTCCCTAGCGCATTGCTTGTGAGGCTTTGTTGGTGAATGCCTAAGTTCACTTATATTTCCATTTCAGGTAAACCGAAAGGCATACTGAACTTAGCCTTTCACGCTTCGAGATATTAAATTTGGATCCATTACCATTCGTTCTTAGGGGTTCTTCCGAAGGAAAGCATCGAAAGCACGACATTATCTCTTTCGGAGGGTTTTATAAAGCTGCTTTTGTTATCGACTAGTTAATGTCTTCATGAGTATTCTCTTCTGGAATCAGGTCTGGTTATTGCGAGAGGAATGATGCTCTTTTTTATATTTTCTCTTACTTATTTCTTCTAGAAACTTCCCCCTTCATTCCGACCTTCTTTCACTTTACTTATTTAAGGAAGTAGTTTTTGGTTTAACAAGTACTTATTTCAATTGTTATATATTATCATTTTCAATGTAAGATTCAGGTAACATAAATAGATAGGTTTATTTATTGTTCATTATATAAATTTTTCCTATCAATCATTAGTTTCAAAACATACCTAAATTCATTGTGCTTTTAATGGTTCAAAAATCAAGTCCATTTCTAGGTGACTTGTTACAAGAATGTAGTTTTACCATACACGTGTTTAGCATAATTTGTTATAGTGTATGTTGGCTAGTACTATTAGCACAGTTACACATTGTGAATCATAAGAAAGGTCAAATGTCCAAAAAGTCATTACAACCTAATGAGATATCAAGAAAAGAATTCAAAGCTAGTTTAAATAATCCCGCCAAACTCGAAGAAAGGAAGAAACTTGACTACTAAGCACTAAAAGATATTAGAAACATAAGGAGTTGGTTATATTCCCGAACTTACGTATCACAACCATTTTATCATCAACTTAAATCCTTGGTAGCCTCAATAATTATCTACGAGGAAAAAATGGTTAACTCTAAGCTAAAAGCGATCCAAGAGAAAGTTGTTATTGGTTTTGATTGGTGTTAAATTTTGAAAGGCATCTGAAGTTGGTACAAGAAAATCAAATAAACTGAGAAGACCCGAACTTCCCCGTGAAGGAAAGCACGGACAGAATTGAGGACAAGACAAAATAGAACGCACACAGAAGAACATTTCATTGTATATTACAACAATTCCATCAGATACAAGAATATACAGAGTATAAATGAATAAATTACATTCGACAAATATCAGAGATTACAATAAGTTACATAGCAGTGGAAAAATATACAAAACACAACTGAAAGTGATACACGGATACAAAGCTTTCCGAGCATCGTTCCAGCTGTAAATCAGGACCCTGTGGATATAAATCTGCAAAACCAAAACTACTAGCTGCCCGTGCGGAAAATAGGGGCACCCAGAGTTTAGGTTAAAACAATAAACTCCAGGTTAGTCATGGGACTGGTGTGAGAACTAAAACAGTTATTAATATTGGTTTTAAAGTTAGGTAAATCAAGGGACCCCGCCGTATAACACGGAACGGGTTTCCTCCCAAGAATACCAGTGCATAGAACAAACAGCGCAATGCTAAATAAAGAAAAATGAAGCTGTTATAAGACCCAGGTCCCATCACACAATGCAACGCAAGCCGAAGGATAGGGTTTTCCCTTATAACAGCCAAAGCATGCTTGATACGTTTAAAACACATTATTTGCTATTGTAAGTGTATAGTGTCTAAACAATTCAAATCATAAATATCAATCATAGGCTGCATAGCTACCATCTACTATGTCACCAAATTAGGCTCTACAAATAAAACCGAAATACACGTATTGGTAATTGGATTCCATCATGAGTCGAGGCAAGGGGCAAGCTCCTCTCCGCGTTCGAGACACTCTAGCAAATGCCTCAGGACCCCACTATGATCCTTTGGAACCTCCAAGGTCGGTCCTCTCTTACTTTTGAGGATTGCCAACTCCTGAACACACGTTTCCCGGTCCTCACAGACCTATATCCGAGGCGCCTCGTATCCAACAACCACACAGGTGAAAAGTATATAAATGTCAGGGCTGGTAGGTCACTGACACCACCCTAGCTAGAAAGAAACATCGTGCACTCCTTGGGTCCGTATCCCGTTTTTGACTCATACCGAGGTGTGAGGCTCGCGAATTCACGTTATACACAAAGCTACGCTGCACAGGCCGTGCTTTGATCATCAACCACAAGACTTTGCTTTTCAACAGAAGCCCTGATCAATTGCCACTTACGCATGCCACATTGGCAATTCACTCCATGCGACTAATGTCCATCGATATACAACCTCTAAGCTCGTACGTCTCAGAGAAGGGCGTTAAGCAAGAGAATAAATTCTCCGCCGCCAAACAGATGTATATTTAACAGAGATCAATCAACACAGAATAAAATCCAATGTCAGACACACAATCCATTTACAAGTTCGTTCTGGGTCTGAACGAAACCAGAGGCACTTTCCTCGCATATCCATCCATCTCCAAGTACGTCTGGACGATCACCAACTGATTCCCTCATCCTGGGTGTACAGCCCAATCAAGATCATCAGTAATCACCCAAACGATGAGAAGACTTCGGGTTTTCAACCACCGTCTTCATCTTCGACATCTCGTCGAATCGGTTATTCAGAATGGGTATAGACCCGGCCTTTCTGAATAACCCACGTATATAATAAACAAATGTTACACAAACACAATGAACGCCTCATTCCAATTCAGAATATTCTTTTATTCACAAAATCACATTCTTAGGGAAATGTTCCCATTAATTTTATCCAAGATAAATTCTTCTAAATTTATTCTTTAATCTTCCTTTGGATATCATTTCAAACCATATTATGGTTTTCCAAGCTAGTCGGGATTAGCGAACCACACCGAAGTAATTATTTATTTTATTTCCCAATCCCAACCTATATATCCCATGGAGCAAAACTGGTGATACTCCATTCCTAACACCACGGTGTTATCGGTAAAATTAATTACCATTTCACGTTCAAATCTAATTAAAGATTTAACTATCGCTTTGGAGCAAAACTGGTGATACTCCACTCTCGATCACTTTTCAGATTTGATAATTTAAATTATCAATTCACATTTTAATCTAATTAAAGATTCATTAAAACTACACTTAGTCTAAATTCTTTCAAAAATAACATCTTGCCTTTAACTAGGTTAAAGAACCAATGTCATCTAAAACACGATTCACGATAAACCCAAATCACATTTGATATTAAATACAAGGCTCTGAATAGAAAATATATCGGCTTATATTCAATATCAAATTCTGAAACCAACAAATATCGTATTGGAAATAACGATATAAAATATCTCTTTCAAATCCCCATAGCAATATTTGTATAGTCACGAAATCCGACATCGAAATATTCCGAAGATAATTTCGATTCAACTCCAGTCCAATCCACGTATTGGGAATATTGATTACTTTTAAAATCACTTCAAATTCAATTTATTTATTTAAAAATAAATTGATTTTAATTCTAGTTCAAAACTAGTTCATTTCGATAAAAATCTATTTTTATCATTTCAAATGTGAAGTTTTTCATCCCAGTTCCTTCCAATTCACATATTATGATTTTACACAAATTATCAATATTTTTAATAATTTTATCAAGGCCCGTACAGTTGATTTCCATCAACGGCTATCAAACTGCACTTACAGCGACCTTTTTCAAATTTGATTTGGACATAATTCCAAATCCAACCGTTAGATTTCAAATTTCTAATATTCATTGGAAAGCTCTTTTCGATACGAACCCAACGGTTCCGGTTTTAGGAGAATCCGACGGTCGGATCTCCCGCAACGTCAATTCGAAGTGAATGGTCGAAATTCACGAACTGCCGTGGAGCGGCGCGTTCTATTCAGGCCATTATATATAATATACATATATATATATATTATATATTTCGTCAATTTCCTTTTAAAACGAATTTTATAAATAGTTCTACATTCGTTTCAAAACAATTTCAACTTCATCTTCAATTTCAAATCGATTTGATTTCAATTCAATTCGAGTTCATTTCAATTCAATTCAAATTCAAATTCGTTTCAATTCAATTCAATTCGAATTTACCTTCTATTTGATTCAATTCGAATTCATTTCAAATTGATTTCAATTCAATTTCAGTTCGTTTTAAATTTCAATTTCAATTTAATTCAATTTGAATTCATTTCTATTTTATTCGAATTCAAATTCGCTTCCTATTCAATTCGAATTTTAATCTAATTCAATTTGAATTTCATTTCAAAATATTTAATTTTGAAATCACTTTTCAATATTCATTATACAACGAATAAAATCGATATAAATATCGTTCGCGTCAAAATAACGCATCTCTAATCAACACGGCTTTATATTTTCAAAACTTCTTTATTCTATCCGACAAATGAATATTTATCCCATTCAACACATGAATCTATATTTCTTTCAACACACGGCTAATCTCAACACATGAGTACTGTCAACAAATCACTATTTTTGTTATGTAAAATATTTTATAAAACTATGGTATCTATCGTTTGATTTTAATTAGACTCCACCGTAAAGTAGATTCTAATCGTAAATATGATAAAGATGTACTTTTTATTATTTAAAATATTTCACTCAACACATGAATAGTTTCAACCCATAATCACCGTCAACACATGACTATTTTTATATTCAACACATGAATTTTCTTTTATAATATTCATTATTTTCCCGATTGGAATGAGGCCCAATCAATCACCATATAATGTTAATTATATGGATTTTCATACATCACACGTATATAATTGCAACAATAAACAATCAACCATCATCCAAGGTGCACCACACTGTATAAGCGTCAAATATAGATATCTAGCGCATATAGCAGCCTGTCAATCAATCGATCGACATATTTAATCAATCAGGATGAGTGAACTTCAAATTTCATCCCAACACCCGTGTGGGGTTTCAAACAATCAAATACAGATTTTAGTTGTGCAGTTAGGCGACGTGTAACATTTATCGACCCAATCAATATGAGTCAAATCAGTGTATATAAACAAATCGGCCGATTTGTTTATAAATATTTTATTTTATTCACTTCCACGTTAAAAATTATATTTTTAACGATAAAACAATTTATTTTAACACTTGAATTTCTATTCAGTTCATTTATTCAATAAAATGATATTTTTATTTTTCTAACATATTTTAGAAAATTTCGACGGCATAACGGCACGATACTAGATACGGGATGAGGCCTAGCCTTATCCCCGGTCTAGTGAAGGCCCACGCCATTCACACATCAATCAAATCAATTTCATTTCACCAAACAATTCAATTCAAACCAAATAATCTAACCAACTACACAACCAAACAATTTTACAAGCAAGCCATCCATGGTCTGTGGATGACGGGTGTCGGGTGCTACTAAGCACCGTCTGCATCCTAGTATATATACATATATATATATATAACTAGAAAACAAAAATTGAAGAGTGAGAAGTTCTCACCGAAAGCTATCCAACTTCACCACACTTCTAATGCAGGAAATCTTCACTGTTCTCGTCTCTTTATCACCTTCGTTGCCCGTATTCTCTACATAAGTAAAAATCGAATTTTTACTATGTTATTCAATATATTAAAATCGGATTTTTACTATGCTATTTTCTATATAAAGGTCTCGCCTTTTCAACTATAAAGATTTCGCCTTTTCAAATTTAAAGATTTCGCCTTTTCAAATTTAAAGATTTCGCCTTTTCAAATTTAAAGATTTCGCCTTTTCAAATATAATAAAAAAAATTATATTTTTCTATTCTCTACATAAACAAAATCATATTTTTACATCCTCTATATAGTAAAGATTATATTTTTATCACACTATTCTCTACATAAAGATTTTGCCTTTTCAAATATAAAGATTTCACCTTTTCAAATATAAAGATTTCGCCTTTTCTATTATAAAAATCTAATCTTTTCTACTTTAAAAATCTAATCTTTTCGTATGAATAGACATCATATTTCTCACATGAACAAAATCATATTTTTAGTCAAATAAAAATCTTAACTTTGTAATTTCAAATAAATAAAAAAAATCATATATTTTTCTCCAACCCAATTTCTATATAAACTAATGTTAAACAAACTGATTTCTTTTACATAACATTATATATATACAAAGGAATTAATAAAAATAAAATAAAAAACCTTACTGTTTTCGTTTGCAGGGGGAGGAGGCTGCTGCGTACGCCGGAGGGGGTCGGAGGACATAGTGGCGGCGGAAAGGGGGTTGGCGGCGGTTCAGGTGTGGGCCAAGGGCATGGGTTGAGGCTGCGAAGGCTAGGGGTGTACAGTTTTCGAAGGGGGAGAGGAGCGGGGGACTGACGTGGCAGGGGGGGTCGGATCGGAGGTGGCGGTGGGCGGAGGGTCTCCGACGGCGGCGAGAGTGGAAGGGGAAGGCGCGAGCGCGATTTGGGGTTTTTCTTTTTTTTTTCTTTTTCTTTGAAATGAACGGTAGAAGGGGGGGCTGAGTGATAAGGGAAGAGAAGAGTTTTATTTATTTTTATTATTTTATTTAATTATCTCCCAAAAAGCAACTTTTATTTTCGACCTCTAAACGAGACCCACCGCCTGTCGTCCATAGCTAATTACCCCCATTCCGAACACAATGGGATACGTATCGCAAGCTGATTCGACCGTCTCGATCAGTTTTCGTCAAAATCAACATATAACTCTATATATTGAATTTGAACGCGCATTTCAATTTACTGGGGTCACATACTAACTCTAAAAATTCCAGAAAAATATTTTCTAGCTTCGTACTGACGATACGGTCCTTACAAAACTAGTTTCATCGAATTCTAAGACCGTTGGAAAAATGGCCATTTTCCAGTCGATTAAAATCAACTGAAACTGGTCAAACGCGTTTTCCTTTGCCACGCTCACATATTGATTCGAAAAATTATGAAATTTGAAACCTAGCAATAAATTGACATCACGGACCCAACAAAAGTGGTTTCGTCGAAATCCGAGGGCGTTTGCAAAATTCCCATTTTTAAGGGCCTGAATTCCATAGCGACTATTCAGAATTTTCAACTGGACATATCTTTTGATTCCCGCTATGAAATCTCGATTTTTCGGATTCGTTGGAAAGATATTCACGAATAGATTCTAATATTTTTGGTTTCACTAAAATCCGGATTGTTACGTATATAATATATACGTCGAATTATATTCAAAAATAAATTTCTCGTCGATTTTATTTAAAATAATCTATTTTAAATATTCAAAATTCGCTAAAATTGCCAAAATAAAAATTTTAAACTGGCCCAGATTTTCGGGTTGTTACATTCTCCCCCACTTAAAACTTTTCGTCCCCGAAAAGGAACAAAGTCGAAAGTGGTTTGATTAATCAACTCTACTTTCGATCTGGCTTCCATTCTCCAACTTTTCAGTTTCTGAGAATTTTCTAAAATTTCAAAAATTTGGCTAACACCCTAAATTTTCGAAAAATTTCGCCATAACCTCCCCTGCACCGGGAGCATCGGGGAATTTCAAATAGCTTCCCCGGTCCTTCTAATCCCAAAAAGAAAAAGAAAAAGCCAAGCGGCTGGCCAATAGGCTCATAAAATCATCATCACCCAAACAAAACAGTAAATTATGTAGTAAACATGTACCTATTTGTCGGGCAAACAAATTTTATTCTCTGCTCTAGCCTCCTTGCTATGACCTGTTCAATGTAAGTATATGTATATGCAAGCAAATGCGACCAATTATCAGTACAAATCAATATTTGGTTCAATTAGGCATAATGGTTAAAAATTATCAAACAAATAAACAAACAACACAAACATCAATCAATTAGTGGATTAGAGTTTCAAATCCATAAATTTTGATATATATATAAAAATCATGTTTTTGATGCCAATTCACAACAATGTGTTCTAACTATATAGGTTTTGGTTCTCACACCAATCGAATGGAAATATATAGAAATCACAACTTCGAAATTCGAATATGAATACTGATGATGATGCACCATCATCAGAATCATCCCCGGATGTCTAGAATGTGATTCTATATCTACCCAGTATATTAAAACTTCGAATATACGTTCATGACGCGTATATGCAAAACCTTTATATATTGGATTGCCCATATCAATCTAAATAAATATTCAAATACGTATAAAGCGATTTAAATTTTAAAACGAAATTGTTTTCATTTGAAAAATATACTCTTCACACTCGTTCTAGGATACTACTGATCCTATCTCTAACGAGTCATTCTAATTGGATTCTACTAATCCAATATCTGATGAATTCTTTCGTATGGTTCTAATGTGTCTTGTTCTCGAGCTCTGTAAACCAAAGCTCTGATACCAAACTGAGACGACCCGAACTTCCCCGTGAAGGAAAGCACGGATAGAATTGAGGACAAGACAAAATAGAACGCACACAGAAGAACATTTCATTGTATATTACAACAATTCCATCGGATACAAGAATATACAGAGTATAAATGAATAAATTACATTCGACAAATATCAGAGATTACAATAAGTTACATAGCAGCGGAAAAATATACAAAACACAACTGAAAGTGATACACGGATACAGAGCTTTCCGAGCATCGTTCCAGCTGTAAATCAGGACCCTGTGGATATAAATCTGCAAAACCAAAACTACTAGCTGCCCGTGCGGAAAATAGGGGCACCCAGAGTTTAGGTTAAAACAATAAACTCCAGGTCAGTCATGGGACTGGTGTGAGAACTAAAACAGTTATTAATATTGGTTTTAAAGTTAGGTAAATCAAGGGACCCCGCCGTATAACACGGAACGGGTTTCCTCCCAAGAATACCAGTGCATAGAACAAACAGCGCAATGCTAAATAAAGAAAAATGAAGTTGTTATAAGACCCAGGTCCCATCACACAATGCAACGCAAGCCGGAGGATAGGGTTTTCCCTTATAACAGCCAAAGCATGCTTGATACATTTAAAACACATTATTTGATACTATTATAAGTGTATAGTGTCAAAACAATTCAAATCATAAATATCAATCATAGGCGGCATAGCTACCGTCTACTATGTCGCCATACTAGGCTCTACAAATAAAACAGAAATACACGTATTGGAAATTGGATTCCATCATGAGTCGAGGCAAGGGGCAAGCTCATCTCCGTGTTCGAGACACTCTAGCAAATGCCTCAGGACCCCACTATGATCCTTTGGAACCTCCAAGGCCGGTCCTCGCTTACTTTTGAGGATTGGCAATTCCTGAACACACGTTTCCCGGTCCTTACAGACCTATATCCGAGGCGCCTCGTATCCAACAACCACACAGGTGAAAAGTATATAAATGTCAGGGCTGGTAGGTCACTGACACCACCCTAGCTAGAAAGAAACGTCGTGCACTCCTTGGGTCCATATCCCGTTTTTGACTCATACCGAGGTGTGAGGCTCGCAAATTCACGTTATACACAAAGCTACGCCACACAAGCCGTGCTTTGATCATCAACCACAAGACTTTGCTTATCAACGGAAGCCCTGATCAATTGCCACTTACGCATGCCACATTGGCAATTCACTCCATGCGACTGATGTCCATCGATATACAACCTCTGAGCTCGTACGTCTCAGAGAAGGGTGTTAAGCAAGATAATAAATTCTCCGCCGCCAAACAGATGTATATTTAATAGAGATCAATCAACACAGAATAAAATCCAATGTCAGACACACAATCCATTTACAAGTTCGTTCTGGGTCTGAACGAAACCAGAGGCACTTTCCTTGCATATCCATCCATCTCCAAGTACGTCTGGACGATCACCAACTGATTCCCTCATCCTGGGTGTACAGCCCAATCAAGATCATCAGTAATCACCCAAACGATGTGAAGACTTCCGGTCTTCAACCACCGTCTTCATCTTCGACATCTCGTCGAATCGGTTATTCAGAATGGGTATAGACCCGGCCTTTCTGAATAACCCACGTATATAATAAACAAATGTTACACAAACACAATGAACGCCTCATTCCAATTCAGAATATTCTTTTATTCACAAAATCACATTCTTAGGGAAATGTTCCCATTAATTTTATCCAAGATAAATTCTTCTAAATTTATTCTTTAATCTTCCTTTGGATATCATTTCAAACCATATTATGGTTTTCCAAGCTAGTCGGGATTAGCGAACCATACCGAAGTAATTATTTATTTTATTTCCCAATCCCAACCTATATATCCCATGGAGCAAAACTGGTGATACTCCATTCCTAACACCACGGTGTTATCGGTAAAATTAATTACCATTTCACGTTCAAATCTAATTAAAGATTTAACTATCGCTTTGGAGCAAAACTGGTGATACTCCACTCTCGATCACTTTTCAGATTTGATAATTTAAATTATCAATTCACATTTTAATCTAATTAAAGATTCATTAAAACTACACTTAGTCTTAATTCTTTCAAAAATCAACATCTTGCCTTTAACTGGGTTAAAGAACCAATGTCATCTAAAACACGATTCACGATAAACCCAAATCACATTTGATATTAAATACAAGGCTCTGAATAGAAAATATATCGCTTATATTCAATATCAAATTCTGAAACCAACAAATATCGTATTGGAAATAACGATATAAAATATCTCTTTCAAATCCCCATAGCAATATTTGTATAGTCACGAAATCCAACATCGAAATATTCTGAAGATAATTTCGATTCAACTCCAGTCCAATCCACGTATTGGGAATATTGATTACTTTTAAAATCACTTCAAATTCAATTTATTTATTTAAAAATAAATTGATTTTAATTCTAGTTCAAAACTAGTTCATTTCGATAAAAATCTATTTTTATCATTTCAAATGTGGAGTTTTTCATCCCAGTTCTTTCCAATTCACATATTATGATTTTACACAAATTATCAATATTTTTAATAATTTTATCAAGGCCCGTACAGTCGATTTCCATCAACGGCTATCGAACTGCACTTACAGCGACCTTTTTCAAATTTGATTTGGACATAATTCCAAATCCAACTGTTAGATTTCAAATTTCTAATATTCATTGGAAATCTCTTTTCGATACGAACCCAACGGTTCCAGTTTTAGGAGAATCCGACAGTCGGATCTCCCACAACGTCAATTCAAAGTCAATGGTCGAAATTCACGAACTGCCGCGGAGCAGCGCGTTCTATTCAGGCCATTATATATAATATATATAAATATATATTATATATATTTCGTCAATTTCCTTTTAAAACGAATTTTATAAATAGTTCTACATTCGTTTCAAAACAATTTCAACTTCATCTTCAATTTCAGATCGATTTGATTTCAATTCAATTCGAGTTCATTTCAATTCAATTCAAATTCAAATTCGTTTCAATTCAATTCAATTCGAATTTACCTTCTACTTGATTCAATTCGAATTCGTTTCAAATTGATTTCAATTCAAATTCAGTTCGTTTTAAATTTCAATTTAATTCAATTTGAATTCATTTCTATTTTATTCGAATTCAAATTCGCTTCCTATTCAATTCGAATTTTAATCTAATTCAATTTGAATTTCATTTCAAAATATTTAATTTTGAAATCACTTTTCAATATTCATTATACAACGAATAAAATCGATATAAATATCGTTCGCGTCAAAATAACGCATCTCTAACCAACACGGCTTTATATTTTCAAAACTTCTTTATTCTATCCGACAAATGAATATTTATCCCATTCAACACATGAATCTATATTTCTTTCAACACACGACTAATCTCAACACATGAGTACTGTCAACACATCACTATTTTTGTTATGTAAAATATTTTATAAAACTATGGTATCTATCGTTTGATTTTAATTAGACTCCACCGTAAAGTAGATTCTAATCGTAAATATGATAAAGATGTACTTTTTATTATTTAAAATATTTCACTCAACACATGAATAGTTTCAACCCATAATCACCGTCAACACATGACTATTTTTATATTCAACACATGAATTTTCTTTTATAATATTCATTATTTTCCCGATTGGAATGAGGCCCAATCAATCACCATATAATGTTAATTATATGGATTTTCATACATCACACGTATATAATAGCAACAATAAACAATCAACCATCATCCAAGGTGCACCACACTGTATAAGCGTCAAATATAGATATCTAACGCTTATAGCAGCCTGTCAATCAATCGATCGACATATTTAATCAATCAGGATGAGTGAACTTCAAATTTCATCCCAACACCCGTGTGGGGTTTCAAACAATCAAATACAGATTTTAGTTGTGCAGTTGGGCGACGTGTAACATTTATCGACCCAATCAATATCAGTCAAATCAGTGTATATAAACAAATCGGCCGATTTGTTTATAAATATTTTATTTTATTCACTTCCACGTTAAAAATTATATTTTTAACGATAAAACAATTTATTTTAACACTTGAATTTCTATTCAGTTCATTTATTCAATAAAATGATATTTTTATTTTTCTAACATATTTTAGAAAATTTCGGCGGCATAACGGCACGATACTAGATACGGGACGAGGCCTAGCCTTATCCCCGGTCTAGTGAAGGCCCACGCCATTCACACATCAATCAAATCAATTTCATTTCACCAAACAATTCAATTCAAACCAAATAATCTAACCAACTACACAACCAAACAATTTTACAAGCAAGCCATCCATGGTCTGTGGATGACGGGTGTCGGGTGCTACTAAGCACCGTCTGCATCCTAGTATATATATATATATATATATATATATATATAACTAGAAAACAAAAATTGAAGAGTGAGAAGTTCTCACCAAAAGCTATCCAACTTCACGACACTTCTAATGCAGGAAATCTTCACTGTTCTCGTCTCTTTATCACCTTCGTTGCCCGTATTCTCTACATAAGTAAAAATCGAATTTTTACTATGTTATTCAATATATTAAAATCGGATTTTTACTATGTTATTCAATATATTAAAATCGGATTTTTACTATGCTATTTTCTATATAAAGGTCTTGCCTTTTCAACTATAAAGATTTCGCCTTTTCAAATTTAAAGATTTCGCCTTTTCAAATTTAAAGATTTCGCCTTTTCAAATATAATAAAAAAAATTATATTTTTCTATTCTCTACATAAACAAAATCATATTTTTACATCCTCTATATAGTAAAGATTATATTTTTATCACACTATTCTCTACATAAAGATTTTGCCTTTTCAAATATAAAGATTTCACCTTTTCAAATATAAAGATTTCGCCTTTTCTATTATAAAAACCTAATCTTTTCTACTTTAAAAATCTAATCTTTTCGTATGAATAGACATCATATTTCTCACATGAACAAAATCATATTTTTAGTCAAATAAAAATCTTAACTTTGTAATTTCAAACAAATAAAAAAAAATCATATATTTTTCTCCAACCCAATTTCTATATAAACTAATGTTAAACAAACTGATTTCTTTTACATAACATTATATATATATACAAAGGAATTAATAAAAATAAAATAAAAAACCTTACTGTTTTCGTTTGCAGGGGGAGGAGGCTGCTGCGTACGCCGGAGGGGGTCGGAGGACGTAGTGGCGGCGGAAAGGGGGTTGGCGGCGGTTCAGGTGTGGGCCAAGGGCACGGGTTGAGGCTGCGAAGGCTAGGGGTGTACGGTTTTCGAAGGGGGAGAGGAGCGGGGGACTGACGTGGCGGGGGGGGGGGGGTCGGATCGGAGGTGGCGGTGGGCGGAGGGTCTCCGACGGCGGCGAGAGTGGAAGGGGAAGGCGCGAGCGCGATTTGGGGTTTTTCTTTTTTTTTTCTTTTTCTTTGAAATGAACGGTAGAAGGGGGGCCTGAGTGATAAGGGAAGAGAAGAGTTTTATTTATTTTTATTATTTTATTTAATTATCTCCCAAAAAGCAACTTTTATTTTCGACCTCTAAACGAGACCCACCGCCTGTCGTCCATAGCTAATTACCCCCATTCCGAACACAATGGGATACGTATCGCAAGCTGATTCGACCGTCTCGATCAGTTTTCGTCAAAATCAACATATAATTCTATATATTGAATTTGAACGCGCATTTCAATTTACTAGGGTCACATACTAACTCTAAAAATTCCAGAAAAATATTTTCTAGCTTCGTATTGACGATATGGTCCTAACAAAACTAGTTTCGTCGAATTCTGAGACCGTTGGAAAAATGGCCATTTTCCAGTTGATTAAAATCAACTGAAACTGGTCAAACGCGTTTTCCTTTGCCACGCTCACATATTGATTCGAAAAATTATGAAATTTGAAACCTAGCAATAAATTGACATCACGGACCCAACAAAAGTGGTTTCGTCGAAATCCGAGGGCGTTTGCAAAATTCCCATTTTTAAGGGCCTGAATTCCATAGCGACTATTCAGAATTTTCAACTGGACATATCTTTTGATTCCCGCTATGAAATCTCGATTTTTCGGATTCGTTGGAAAGATATTCACGAATAGATTCTAATATTTTTGGTTTCACTAAAATCCGGATTGTTACGTATATAATATATACGTCGAATTATATTCAAAAATAAATTTCTCGTCGATTTTTTTTTAAAATAATCTATTTTAAATATTCAAAATTCGCTAAAATTGCCAAAATAAAATTTTTAAACTGGCCCAGATTTTCGGGTTGTTACATAAGCCATCGTTGAATGAGAAAGAAAGCATTCGAGTCTGGATGGACTAATAACATATTTATATCCGTTTGAGAGCTTTCTTTTCAATCCATCTAACA
Organism: Allium sativum; assembly: GCA_030737875.1. Lineage (NCBI taxonomy): Eukaryota > Viridiplantae > Streptophyta > Magnoliopsida > Asparagales > Amaryllidaceae > Allium > Allium sativum. The sequence goes on along the minus strand of CM060919.1, from coordinate 479,499,553 downwards.
AATTTGTTTCATGATCTAAAATAATTTTAGATTTTGTATACCATTCTATTATGTTCACTTCATTTAACTATAAAATGTTTTTTTTATAAAACAACATACCTATAACAAGGCGTTTACTGCCTTTAACATGTTTGTAGTTGTAGAAAAAAAACAATATATTATTTTCTAATTTTAAAAAACAAGTTTTGATTCGTTGTCTCTTTTTGAAAGATTATACTCTTTATTTGCTCTCTAATTCAAATTTTAGCAAGTTGATATGTTAACCTTCTAAAGTACTCCTTACATTTGTGTTCAAAAATAAGGCTAGTGGGTGGGAATTTGTTTACGAAGTGGATCGAATTTATATGAAATGTTAAATGCCTAGAACCTAGACAACTAATTCATGATAAAGTTAAACTAAGCTAATTACAAAGCATTCAGAATCTTTTTCACCTACCATAGAAATATTTCATTTATCCTTGCACTTTCTCAAAAGAGAAAGAATCCCTCTAGCATGGTACTATCAACTGGCTACACGATAGGACATATATTACAGTTTTTTTTGGCCCTTCAATATAGTGTAATGGTAATGACATAGATGTTTTCACTAAGGCTGCCGCAGTGCTTTTTGATCGATGATTAACCATCGATCAAACAAGGATGGTCGGTGGCTGTCCATTGAATGAGGCTCAATCAGTTGACAACCGCCGACCAGACACCAGATTGGTAGCCAGAGTCGGCCCTATAGTTTTGCTGTCCAAGCCCATTACACCCTTTTTTTCTCCCAATTTTGTTGCCCCATTCTTTTTTTTATAGAAAATACCAACAATATTTGTATATGTACAAAATGTGAAATCAGGATGCAAATTTCAAATATAAATAACTGTTGAGGCTCATAGTATATATGTTGCAGGCAAAAAAAGTATATCCTACAGCAGAGCCTGCTCTATATGCTGCTAAGCCTATTAAACCTTATTTGCGGAAAAATGGACAGTACAAAAATTAGAAAAACCCTGAGCACCTAGTCAGTTTTGATCCTGCATCACTATACTTATTGGCATAGCAATTACCGCTCAACTACAAACCGTTTCACACGCTGTTAACTTTACAACCAGTATATCAACAACTTACAAAGAAATAAAACTATTTTTTTTTTGCCCCAACCCAGTAGTTTGCCCTAGCCCAAGGGTTTGGTGGGCTTTCCTCTGAGCCGGGCCTGTTGGTAGCCTCTAGTAATCAATCCGATGCACTTAGCAGTACACTCAATATATATATGATCATAAAGAATACACATTCATAACTTATGGGTGCGTTCGCAGCCTTATTTTGGCACGCTGGAGATTTTAGTGGCGTCCGACGCGTCGGAAGCCAACACCTCTTTCCACTTCCAAATGGAATGTTGGCTGGAAGTTGGAAATCAAGCCGTTGGCGTCCGACGCGTCGGACGCCAACGACTTTATTTTCAACTTCCCTTCCTCCCTATAAATCACCCCCTCCTTCCTTAACATCTTTCACAACTACTACTTCACCAACTTCTTCAACTCTTTCTACTTATTCGATTAATGTCTAACTCCGATTCATCCTCCGATTACGACGATTTGATTGATCTCTATGGGGTTTATGTGTGTCAGAATGGAACGAGAAATCATATGACGTGGATTAATACTTCAGCGTTCACTGGCTTATCTTGGATTAACGAAATTTTGAATGGTCATCAAAACCGTTGTCAAAATAATTTTCGAATGAAAAGACTTTGTTTCCACGCATTATGTGATAAACTACAACATCATGGTCTCGCTTCCAAACCAGAAATCTGTGTCATCGAAATGGTTGGAATATTCATTTATACAATGGCTACTGGGCTTTCTAATAGGCAACTTCAAGAAAAATTTCAACGATCAGGTAGCACAATTTCCGTTTGTTTTCATGATGTCCTAAACACTTTTCAATTACTCGCTGCGGATGTAATAAAGCCAGGAGAACAACAATTTAATATTGTTCCACATCACATCAGAAATTCAATCCGGTATTATCCGTATTTCAAAAACTGTATTGGCGTTATAGATGGTACACACGAATCTGCACATTTATCCGCTGATCAAATTATCCCATATATCGGAAGAAAAGGTTTTGCAACTCAAAATATATTAGCGGACATTGATTTCGATTTACAGTTTACGTATGTTATGGCTGGTTGGGAAGGGACTGCACATGGTAATAGAATTTTTAATGCTGTTACAAACGATAGAAGCTCTAACTTTCCTAACCCTCCAGCTGGACAGTATTATTTTGTTGATTCGGGCTATCCACTTCAGACTGGATATTTACCACCATATCGAAATATGAGGTACCATATTCCGCATTTCCGTGATACCATGAATCAACCAAAGTCGGCCAATGAAGTGTTTAATTACTACCATTCGAGTTTACAGATGGCCGTAGAAAGAACATTTGACATTTGGAAAAAAAATTACCATTCTCAACAAGATGCCTATATTTCGGTTCAACACTCAAGTGAAAGTTGTCATATCTACAATGGCCTTACACAATTTCATACGCAAATATAATAGCGGTGACCCATATTTTATGACTTTTGATGATGATCCTGAACTAATCCCCGATCAATACGTGGCGGAATATTATAGTATGAGAAATACGACGAATAGAGGCACTGAACGTGTACACCTAGACGGATACCGAGAACTGTCATTAGTTCGAGATAACATTAGAGATGAGTTGGTTGCTGCCGGTCTGCGCTAATTTTTCTTTGTATCTGTAACTGTACTTGTACTTGTATCTGTATTAGAAACTGTATCTGTATTTGTATTCGTATTTGCTAAATCATATCTTTTTATATCTTATTTTAAAAATACCACGCTCAAATACCACGCTTAGATACCACGCTCAAATACCCCGTTCGCAGCTAAAAACACATTCCCCGTTCGTTACAGTACGACGCTCAAATGTCACGCTGAAAAGCCACGCTCAAATACCTCGCTCGCGTTGGTTAAGAACGCACACTGAATGTAGGGCTGTCAACGGGTACCCGAAAAATTCGATATCCGTCCGCATTCGTATCCGAAAATATGAAATATACCCGTTATCCGAGATGCGGATACGGATATCCGATATCCGAAAATCATTCCGGATACGGATATGGTTATAGTAGTATCCGTATCTGAAAAACATCCGTCCGATTTTCTGATACGTGTATGTATGTATATATTATATAATTTTTAATTTATATTTAAGATTAAATTAATATATAAATTTCCTTAAAATAGCTAACCTAAATTCAACTATTGAATTATCAAGGAATGTTGTATTTCGAATTATGCAACATTTTAAATCATGTACTCATTTTATTTTGTGGTATGGTTATAATTAAAACATAATTGTGTATGTGTTTCCATGATTTATGTTTTGTTTTATTTTAGCCTTAGGGTTGTGTATTTCATATTTTGAACACTTTATCTCTCAAAATATTTGTTGTACGAAATTTATTTGATTGATGTTCTGCTTGTAATTTTTAATTAGATGTATTTACATTTTGAAAAATATATTTTATGAGCCAAATTTGCATGTGAGTAATGTATTTGTAAACTTTTATTGTTTTATTTTTGGATTTTTTTCGGATATTTTCGGATAACCACATCCAATGTACAGTTTTAAGTTTCGAATACGGATATTTCGGATATCCGTATTCGCTAAGGCGGATACGGATATTTTCGGATATCCGGAAATATCCGCGAATACGAATACAGATATTTTTAACTGGTATTCGCGGATATCGGATACGGATTTTCATTTTCGGATACGGATTCAGATACAGCACTATCCGTATCCGACTGCATCCGTTTACGGTCCTACGTGAATGTACATCCATATGAACGTGTCACTGGACTCTGGCGTCTGCTCCATTCACATACTGTATAGTCACTGATATAAAGTTATAAACCATCAATTTTATTCAACAATCAATGCTAGAAACCCCTATATTATATGAGATGAAAGCAGCCAAATCGAAATCAGATCAATGGGTAATTTTACCAATGGTATAATCGTCATTAACCACCCAGACAGAGTTCAGCTTGGTGGGTCCTCCAAGAAAGTTAAAGCAGGGCTCAGAACTTAAATCGGATTCTTAATTCAAATTTCAAAACTTCAAACTAAAACACTAAATGCCAAAGCCTATACTAGGACTACTTCGCTTTCTTTTTCTAAAATAAGAAACTCAAGGCCATGGGTGTGTCGTCAAAGTGGATTAAAACACTTGTTGGCGGCAAAAAACAAGACATCGATGAAGAAAATGTCTGTACACTTCATCAAGCTTCGATTTTTTTCGTGATTCTTGTTATCAAAATCTCGTCTTTTGACCTGGGTTTCTCTTGGTTTTATTTTGCAGGATGGGAAGAGTAAGAAATGGAAAATGTGGAGAAGCAGGTTGAATTCGAAAAACAGTGATTTTGATAAGGCAGCACATGAGTTCAGCTCCGCAGTGTCTACCATTGTAAAAGCTCCACTTAAAGATTTCAAGGCTGTTAGGGAAGAATGGGCTGCTATCAGGATTCAAACTGCATTCCGAGGATTCCTGGTATTTTGTTATCATATAACCCTATTGTTTTACATGATTTTTCATCCACATATACGTGTTAGTGGTAAATGATTGGTAAATCATTAATAGTGTTCTTAAAATCGGAACAATTTTTAATTATTCCTTGGGTAATGAACTAAGCACCGAAGTCTTCTTGGCTATTACTTATAGGAGAAAATCACTTAAGCCCAAAGGGCATCAGGGATCTATTTGTAAAATAAATACTATGTTCAGGTTTACTGGATTTGAGTTTGATTTGACAGTACTTGCGCTATTTTGCGCTATGCGCTGTAGACTAAGCTGGTTGGTATCATATCAAAGCACCATGCATTATCGAGTTGGTTTCATCGAATTCCAATAATTTTTAGTTTTTTAATTGATTAATTTATTTTCATAAATTATTAACACATGTAATTTATTGAAAAACAATCAATTAATCAATAAACCATAAGTCGGTTAAATTAAAATGTCTCGTTCAAATGTCCCATATAGACTTTCCGTTTTTTGTTCGTTGCAAACACACCTAAATATAATCAATAAACATTCTTAATTAGGGTTCAAAAACTTGTTTATTGGAAATTGATACTTATAATAAGTTCAAATAAGCAGCAATTTCAATGTTTGATTATGAAAGGCAAGAAGAGCATTGAGAGCACTGAAGGGCATAGTGAGGCTTCAAGCTCTAGTTAGAGGTCGGCAAGTGCGTAAGCAGGCATTAGTTACATTAAGGTGCATGCAAGCTTTAGTCAGAGTGCAGGCAAGAGTACGAGCACGGCGTGTCAGAATGTCCACTCAAGGCCAGGCAGTTCAAAAGATGCTCGAAGCTCATCGCTCCAAGTCTCAACTTTTAAAAGAAGCTGAGGTGATTCCCCTTTATCCTTATCATGTTTCTATATTTGTCCAGTAGATTAACTTATGTTTGAGGAAATGTAGGAAGGATGGTGTGATAGTCAAGGTACAATAGATCAAATAAGAGCAAAACTAAGAATCAGGCAAGAGGGAGCTATCAAAAGAGAGAGAGCAATTGCATATGCTTTGGCTCAAAAGGTTATTATCACCACATACAATCATCATAATACAGTAGTTAATATCAACTGAAGTTGATATTTCTATGCATTTATGCAGCAATGGAAAATGTCTTCGAACGCAAAGCAAAAGAACTCGTCTTACATCTCACAAAGGACTCAAGAAGGCGACAACATTAACTGGGGTTGGAGTTGGTTAGAGCGATGGATGGCAGCGAAGCCCTGGGAAAATCGAATACTTGATAGTAATCAGACTGATCTATGTGACATTGAAAAGCCTAAAATTTGCGAACCTTGCACAGTTAAAATAAAGAAGAACAACGTCACAACAAGGGTATCGGTGAAACCCATGTCTGCTTCCTCTTCAGAGTTAAAATGCTGTGAAAGTTCACCTTCTTCGTCTTCGATTTGTGCATCTACGCCTGTATCTGATAAAGCCGAGGAGAGCAGCTGCAAAAGACCTAGCTACATGAATTTAACTGAATCAATGAAGGCCAAACAGAAATTTTGCAGTGGCAATGACAGAAGAAGTTGTGAGCATATAACAGTTTCTTCTAGATTGTCAAGTGAGGCGTCGTGAAAAGCTAGGGTACATAAGGTGAATTCTTGTGCAATAAGCGTTTCTGTTGCGATTCGCGGCAAGTTTATATTTGGTTTGTTCAGCTTTCAGCTTTGGATTCCTTTTAGTTTCATTTTTGTGTGTAATTGCTCAACGTCTAGTTGTTATGTGTTACTGGAACATGGGATTCATGTGTATTTAGTAGCTTATAAAAACATCTTTTTAGCGTCATCAAATGTGCTTATGTTAGCAAGAAGCAAGGTTTTAAATCTCGGATATCGATCGCGTTTCGTCTGGGGGATTTTATAGACTCGGTCTCGTATCTGGGGAGATCTCGGACGAGATAAGTCTAACTCGGGAGTTCGTCACGGATTTTCATCTCGGATTTGAAAGTTCATATTGGAACAATCTCGGGGTACATGATATGTTAAAAATAATATTTTAACAAAATGATTTTTATGAATACTATTAAAAACATAGTAACTTAAACTTCAAATGCAGAATAACTTTATTATTCTTTATTTTGTGAAAGATCATTCATACTCTAAATCGTAATATGCTTAAAACAGAAATATTATTAGATAGAGAACATTAAAAGGATCCAAAACATTAAAAAATTCAGCATAAATAGACCATAAAATACATAATTTCATAAATAACATGTATGTAAAAAGGTGAATATGAAATCATAAGCATTGTAAAATATATACGAACATACAGTATAGTCATTTAACATGCAAAAAGTAAAATAACAAAAGATTGTTATGGCTATATTTGAGTTTTTAAGTATTGTTCTAGTTCAGGCACATATTTAAATTTTAACAAAAGAAAACTAAAATCTCGGACGATATTCCATTATTTTGTCTCAATCAATATATCGTTCGATATTGCAATATCTGGAGCGATATATTCAAAAAGAGAAATAGAATGATATTTGTTGTTTCATTTCGAAAAGAGCCCAAAATGAGATCTCGAAGGAGATCTCGGGCGATATTTACGAGATTTAAAACAGTGGTAAGAAGGCGCAAAGTTTGGATTAGATCAGTATGGTTCAACAATTTATCCACAGATTTTGATCAAGCCAAATTCAACCATGCTCTATTTTATAAAGGATGATACCAAAATAGTAAGTAAAACCATGAGAAGTACTAATTTATTGTTTATGACTTATAGACAAATCACACATGCTAAATTATTTCATTTATTCAAATTAAAAGTCAAACTAAACCAAGATAATCCTACTATTAATATTTGAAATTACTTAAAAATTTGCTAGTAACATAAAATATAATATAAAATCAGAATAAATTGTTATCTAGCATATCTGTATTTAAACTTGGGATTAAGTACATTAAATCACATAAACAAATTCAGTAACAGAAACAAATATGGCAATAACTTTTGCCACAAACACAATTGTTTTCACTGTCGAAACTCATAACGATGTTATATACTTTCGCCATCAATCATTATGCACTTTCGCCGTCATGTTTTCAAACCACAATATACAGATTGTTCTTGAAGCAAATCTTAAAACACAAAGGTATGAACATTTCAATCCCACAAAAAAGAATAGAGAACGAAAAATACAATGATATGTGTACATAGGAATATTTGTTTGTAACACAACATATATCAACACACTGACATTGATATCATGATACTGAACATTCACTCAAAATGTGAAGTGCATGGATATGGAAAAGGCAGTATATCCCCCTTGATATGAATAAGGTGTCTAATGGGTAAGTTTGAAATACATAATTAGTAGAATGGCCAACACAAGGGCAACGATAATAGATCCCACGACCCATTTGTTTCTTTCCATTCTCCTTGACATTGACGTCAATATTTTTTTGCTCTTACCAATATAATCGTCCACTCCATGAAGCTGCAAATCCAAAACAACGAATATAAACATTACATTACATTAGCCATGTCAGATAGATATTCTGTAGTCAAGTTGAAAATGTACAGTGTTATTTGCATGCAAGAGTGACTGGCGCTGTTGATGCAAGTCTTGAAGAATTGAAACACCTAGCTCTTCCGTTTCCAGCATTGTTCTTCTGCTCTCTTTGATTCTATCAGTAGACTGGTTCAGTCTATCAGTAGACATCAAGAGTCTTCCTCTTTGATCTGCAGAAGCCTGCACAAAATAATCGCAAATGCAATGCGCTGAAAACCTGAAGCTGTTGCTATTTTTAAGATGATGTCACAAAGCTACAGGTTGCCACAATGTAGCCTCAAGCACTATAAAAGATGCCAGTACAAAGGAACATGCACAACAGGCAATCAAGAACTTGGGAAGCTTTAAAACATTGCTAAAACTGTCGTTATTTCTAGGACAGAAGGTAGCATAAAAATTGCTAAGAATGCAAGTTTTGTTAAATAAATTTGAATAAGAACTCTAGTTTGAATGACGTTGCAAACACTATCAAATACAGATGAAAGAAGATACTGCTTATAATTTGATTAGAATGGAGTAGTGAAACCATATAGAAACAAAAGCTCCCAGCTTCCCTAATTCTTATTTCAGATATGGGATTCGAGTTTCCAATGAAACTTTTACCAAATTACTTTCTCATGACATCTTGCAATAGATACATAATTGTGATATGTAACATAAGCAGAACAAATTACCAAACATACTCTAAACAATGTAAAGGCGAACTGTACATGGCAGTAAGTTACAAATCATACCGATAAAGTATCCGCCCTTCCTGTCTCTAGAAGCTCCTCTCTTGTAGCATTATTTAAATTACTAGAGGAAATTCTCTTAACCTCAGCTTTCAGATTATTCAGATCCGACTTGTACTCTCTCAACTTTGTTAGCAATACAGCCTTCACGCTTGGCTGCAAACTTCTCGCCTCAAGATCCATTTTCCTAATCTGATAAGACGAATCAATACAATATTTTACTGAATTGTCTAGAATGGGAGTGTTTACGAATAAAAATCAATATACAATCTTGTCCACAATAAGGCAATTGTTTAGGAAGGCATGTATTTAGGTAAAACAGATAATAGAAGCTAAGATCCTTGTCAGAAACCAGTGTTCCTTAGCAAGTAGCGCGATACCGATCACCTTACTTGGAAACATCATTGAGAGTCGAAACACAGTTCAAAATAGATAGATACACGTTTCTAAGTTGATGAGAACTTTTCAATAAATGTTAATTAAATTCAAATCAAAGCAACTGTTCTTCAAAACAAAATAAAGGTTGTAGTTGATAACTAAAGTTTAAATGCTCATATGTATTCGATTATTAATACTTTTATACTATGTATTTGATGATCATATTATTAATATTCTTATATTGTCTTTAAGATCAATCTGAAATGAAATAATCCGTTGAATTGAATTGCACATATTATTTAATAAAAATATTGGAGCTGAAATGGTAATACTATGATTTCAAATAAATATGTAAAATAATAGTAGTAAAGGAACTAATAATAATAATAACAATATTAATAAATAATTATATGTGTGTCCATTGGTTTTATAATACTGTAGAAACAACATGACAGTATGTAACAAAATTTGGAAGTACTAAATCTATAACAATACACAAGAAAAAAGACAATTATAGCACATTTGCACCACATTCCCAACTTTGACATTTTTACAAAGTTGTGATTCCTCATCTATGTTCCCATATTCGCTTCCTTAGCTGCTATGGTTTTTAGTTTCTATGAACTAACTTGCATTCTTGCTTTCAAATGTTTAGCAATCAAACAAGGTACAGCATAAGAGCAAACTTTTCATTTTCAAGTTATGAACACGAACTACTATGCTCATTAAAAAAAAAAAAAATCATTTCAAGTCATAAAATCTGAAGTTCGGTGTTTCCTATCACAAATGCCACTATGAATTAGCGAATATCACCTAGTTTGCTACGAATTAGAACATACACACCCACATTATGTCATTACAGAGCATTGGCACAAATCACTTGAAATTACTAAACCAACTAGTATATTATTACATAGACCATCCCTTCATAGTTAAACGCAAGGTTTTCAAAATGAGATTCAAATCATAAATCATAAAATTTAAACTATGAATTGAAATGGGATTTAAATCGTAAATCGTGGATTCAAAAATCATGCAGTTTGAAGTTTGCACCCACTTTGAAATTAATTTTGATGTTTAAACTTCTACATCTAAACTTAAAACATCATTTTCTATCTTGTTCCAATTTTTTTTTTTTTTTTTTTAAATGATTAAAATTGGAATTGTAGGCCCAAATAAGTATACTGAATATGCTAATTTGAATTGAATGATATTTCTAAGCGTGGTATTAACTTCGTTTGAATCGAAATATAAATTGAATCGTAAAGGGAGGGATTCGATTTAAAACGGGATTCAAATCGTAGGATTTTAAGACTTTTGACAACAATGATTAAACGACAATAGTGCATGAAGTTTTCCTACTTTCATAAGTGTCCAGGTTAAACTTTTTCTCTGGGCTTTGTCAAACAACTGTTTAGAGCAAATCCTACCTTGTCAAAGCATTAAGGTCCATACTAATATAAGCCTTATGAATACCCTCTAAATTTTTACCAATAAGTGCATGTGAGAGTAGGGTGAGCCTAAGGGTATAATATTGTAAAACCAGTTTTATAAAATACCAATCAATATGTTATTCATATTCTTAAATGAATCGTGAAATATCCGATAGCAATGCTTTGCCATAACAAGTTTTGGTTCATCTGTAGTACATTATCGAACAAGATGATTTCATTCTATGATATTTTGCCAAACCATCTTTAATTTATTCATCATTATCCTGCCTAATATTCTTAGTATTTGAAAAACTGGGGTATTTGAAAGACCACAGCATTATAAAGCGTGATTCTTTAATAGTTATAGCTTTTCAAATCATGTATTGGAGAAAAAGATTCAGCACCATATAACTGGAATCAGTCATAGTAAATTTACACAATCACTCAAATGAATTGGTTTATCTAAAAATTACCAATCCTTCAGCATCTTCTAGACCCGATTTTATCTCCGAAACTTTCTGCTTCTTCAATTCTGTAAGATAAAAAACAAATCAGCATCCAATTAAAAAATAAACAAATTAAATCAGCATGCAGTTACACAACAATTTACACAAATTGCAATAGCACAGCTTACCTCCATCTAGACTAGATGCATTTGTACACTTCCTAGATAAAGAGGCAGAAATTTCGCAATACTGGCGTTCGTATCCTTCAAATACTTCGCTCATGATGAAGAGATCTGTCAAAAACCGAAAGAGATGGTATCACCTGCGATCAATAAAGAGATCTATCAACCCTAATTTATAGTCAGTGGCTAGATGTTAATGTCGTAATCTGGCACGAATTGTAATTGAAACCCTATATTAAATCTGATTTCATGGAACAAGGGGTTATGATCCAGACATAATATAACGAAATACAAGAGGGTATGTAAATCTACTCACGATCTTTTTACTCGCTGCAGAGCAATTGAAGCTACAGAACAGGAAGAAGAAAATGATAAAATACTGGAATATTGGAAAAACGTGTTATAAGTTATCTTCCTTTCTTTCAATCTTGAATATACCAATTATTTCATTGCTAATCTCCAAACGCATAGACGCGCGACCAAAAGGCACCTTTTCAACAACAATCGGGTCAGTTTGATAGTCTTTGTTAAGTTTGAAAATGCACAAATTCTTGTTATTTTAAAACTTTATAAATTAAATTTCTGTTTTCGAAACTCAAAAGTAAATAAAAAAATCAACGAAAAAAACTACTAAATTTCGAAACTTAATTTAATATATGATCATCTCTATATTAATGTAAAAAAGATAGAAAAAGAAAGCTTCAGAAAAAAATACATTGCAGCAAAAATACAAGAAAGACCATGTTTTGATGCTATTTTTGCCGATTACTTAAAATTTTCAAATTCAATGTCTAAACTTATTCATACAACACATTATTGCATAAAAATCATCAAATAACGATGTTCATCGGAAACAAATGGTAAATGTACATAAATAATAGCAACTATTTTGAAGACATGTATGCAATTTTTTGATATACTGGGATATGTTTGAAATACACTGGGGGATTATTAAGTGCAGACAGTCCAACAACTTGTTTTCCTTTATGCAATACACTGGAATAATTGTTGATATGTCAGCACTTTTTCATAATAAGTGCAGACATTTCAGCAACTCATTTTTCTTTTCTAGTAGCAGCAATATAGTATGTAATAATTGCTGATTTGTTTGCACATTTTCACAATAACTGTAGACATTTCTGCAACGTTTTTTCTTTTTTAGTAATCTTTTGTTAATAACTGCAGACATTTCAACAACATTTTTTTCTTTTTCAGTAATCTTCCGTTAATATTTACAACTTGATTTTGAAAAGTTGCACAAAAATTCACGAAATACGTTGCTACATTAAAATAGGGACCCGCTTTACAATGAAACTTTGGTGATGATACGCTTTCAATTAAGTTTCATTGTAGGGGATGCCTCCCTAATATTCAATCATTATACATCTTTTCAAAAAAATTCTCTACATAAAATGCATTCATACTCACACAAAAAATTGAAATTCAACGAGGTAATTTAGTTAAGTTTATTAATTTTAACATATGCTTTAGAGTACATAGATAAAACTTATAATTGTCCGTAATACACGATTTGTTGATGATTTTTAAATGTGGAACGGGAGAAGTAATGAAAATCTAGAAATGAAAGACGCATGAAATAGTTTCTAGAATTGAGGAATATATGAACGAATAATTTTAAGAAAGAAGTATGTGCCCCTTGTTTTTCTCTCAAATAATAATAAAAATACAACTATATTCTCTTGTCAAACTAATTTCAACTTTTTGTTAAATAATCGATCATGAAAATAAGACAAATTGAAAATGCTTAGTTGGAGCTAGACAAGAGCACTTGGTTGATTTTAATATATTAAAAAATCAAATCGAATTAGAACTGAACAAAATTAAGTTTAGTTAATTCGGACGGTAACTGATTTAACCGAAGTACAACAAGATGTTTTACTCAAGTGATTAATTCAATCATGGAGAAACATAAATTTATGTTTTAAGAGATTTTATTTAGTAACTTTTATGTTTAAAATAAATTTTGACTTATCTTAAAAAGGCAAACTTTGTATTTTATCACTAAAAAGATATTTAAAGTACTACAATACAAAACTGTTAGATAATACTGTAAAAGTTCGGTTAACTTGGTTAAACTAGTAACTGAAGAAAAAAACTCAAAACGTTTAGTTTTAAAACAGAATCGACCAAAATAGATTGGTTCAATCTGCTCATTCGTTTCTAACCAAATATTGCTCACCCTTAGTTGAAGCTGTTATTCATAATAAATGCGTCGTCACATAAATAAAGTTATGAACAAACTACACTTCCTTTGAACTGGGTTTTTAACGTGTCCTGCTCTAGCAGACGATGGAGTGTATTTAAAACTGGCTTTAGCAAACTATTTTTTTTACCAATCCATGCTTTAAACAAAATTTATAATAGTAGCAAAAAATATTATGGATCTTCATTTTAGTATTGTTACATAAAGGTTATATAGTAATGAATATGTAAATTATGATATTATTTCTGAAAAACATAAAATGTAAGGTAATTTGCACTGTTCTGACATAAATTGCAATTTGATTTGCATTTTCCAAGAAAAAGTTTTATAAATTTCGATAAAACGAAACCCGGTAGTTATTTTCCAAAATTATATTCAAATAACAATGGCTACTCCTTAGAATAAAGAAATTTTCATTTTTATTTTTATTTTTTGGAAAACTTATTGAGAAGCGCAAGTTATTTTGCACACTTGGATGATAAATGCAAGTTAGTTTACAGATTAAGATTTATAAAAGTAGGGATCTAATTTTGAGCTTTATTGTTATATGCACTTTTCTTTTAACAATATTGAAAATAAGGACTTGGTGTGCAAACTCCGTTTGTTATTGCATTTTAAGTTTTAACAACCATGCTTCTCCTAAATTGGGTTCTTTGCGAGCAATACTCTATTGGAGTTGGATACTTTAATGCTTTCTAGATTTGAAATTGGTTGTAGTGGAGCATGATTCCAGAAAAAATCTAGAGAATCACTATCTAGTATACCAAACTTTCCATTGTATAATTTTGTATTTGAATTTTGACCAATGATGTTCAAGCTTAAGCACAAAAATATTTTTTGTGCAAATTGATTGGTTAAACCCGATTATTATTTGAAATGATTTTAATTGCTATAAAGTAATCCACCTAGTATGAAGCAATATATGTCTGAAATGTTGTGATTTGTGATATTTATCACATGGATGTTGAAGATGGAGATTTGGAGTTCGATAACTCGAGATATTGGAAGTTGCAGCTGAAAGAGGCAAAAAATAGACAGAGCAGGTGGTCAAACATCTGAGGCATCAGGTCAGACGTATGAGTTGTCAAGGAATTGTTTTCAAAGAGTCTGGTCAGAGTCTTACCGTCCAGGTCAGACGTATGAGCCATGTGGTCTTATTTTGACCAAGTTTTATGGAAATATTTATTTTGAGATATTTTAGGGCCCAATTAGGTATTGACCTAGTCTTTCTATTTTCTATATAAACATCTCTTTAGAGATAAATTTATTTGTACTAGGAAGGGAGAAAAACTTGTTTTTGTTTTAGGGATTGAGATATCTTCTCAATTATAGGTCTTTCTTTGTAATTAACATTAATAAAGGTTGCTTGGAGAAATTCGCTTGTTATTATTTTCGTCTTTCCTCTTCTAAACTCTAATTGTGCAGTGATCCTAAGGAAACCCTAACAATTGGTATCAGAGTCTTCTACACATTTTTTTTGAAGAGGGTTTGAATATGGATAAAATAATTATTGAAAAGCTTAATGGAAGAAACTGGGGATTATGGAAGGAAAATATGGAAGATTTTCTTTGTCTTAATGGTCTTCATCAACCATTAAAGAATAATGGGAAAACTGTAGCAATTTATCTGAAACAAATTGGAAGACTTTGCATAAGAATACTGCTGCGTCTATTCAATGATTTTTTGGATAATTCAGTATTTTATATTATTGCTGACGAAACATCTGCTTATGCATTATGGAAGAAATCGGAAGGAGTTTATGCAAAGAACTCTATAACAAATAGGGCTCTTCTTATGAGAAGATTGGTAAATCTGAAGCTTAAGGAAGGTGGATCAATTGGAGATCATCTTAATGTTTTTCATGAAATTGTGAATCAATTGGTTGTCGTGAACTTCAAGGTGGATGGCGAAATACAAGCTTTAATGATGATGAGTTCATTACCGGAGAGTTAGGAAACACATATGGTTGCATTGAATAACTAAAATTTGAATGGCGTTGTTCCAGTGGGGTCAGTGATTAGTAGCTTGCTTAATGAGGAGATGCGAAGGAAGAGCCTTATGGTCGGAAAAGATAAGGAGGCAACCGATATTGAAACTCAAATCAAAAATGCTTTTATTGCATGAAGGGTTAATCATCGAAATATGGAAAGACAATCGAATAGACCAAACATGAAAAAAGAATACATTTGTTTTTACTGACAAACTAGGTCATCAACTGAGATTTTGTCATAAGCTTAAAAGGGATAAGGAGAAGATGAAGGCATTGGAAGAAGAATGGGATGACCAAAATAATAATGATAATGAGGTGAATCTTATTGAGGAACTTGAGGGAAATGTTTTGCATGTTAATGAAGGCAAAAACAAAAATTGGATACTTGATTTATGAGATTTTTTTCATGTATGCCATCAAAGGAAGCATTTATTAATTATGAAGAACAAAATGGTAAAGTGGAATCCACCGATGGCTGAGATTTGCATATTAAAGGGTCAGTTCGGTTCAGTTGAAGATGAATGATGGAAAGGTGGTGGAGCTAACAGGAGTTAGGCACATCCTAGAAATTAAGAAGAATCTTGCTTCAATAGGGCAGTTAAAACAAAAAGGCTGCATTCTTTTGACTAGAGGTGGAGTCACAAGAGTTTAGAGAGGTAATAAGGACCTTTTGTGCGCAAGACGGACAAATAATAACATATATAAATTGCTTGGAAAAACTATGGAGAATGTTATGAGTTCACAAACTGGATTAAGAGAGGCAAGTTCATCTGAATTAAGGTGGAGCCAGCAATGTAAAGCCACAAAGCCTGCATGGAGGCCATTATGGTATTACAAACAATTTTGAGATCATTTTTGTGTGGTGTATCTTACGAGGGAGATGAGTCATTGGTAGGCGATTTTTCGGGTTTGTTTTGAAATTGGTGTTGATGTGATTTCATATCAAGAAGTAGTGTTGTGATTTGTGATATTTATCACATGGACCTCGAAGATGGAGATTTGGAGTTCGGTAACTCGAGATATTGGAAGTTGCAGCTAAAAGAGGCAGAAAATAGCCTGAGTAGGTGATCAGACGTCTAATTTGTCAGGGAACTGTTTTCCAAGAGTATGGTCAGATGTCTGACCGTTAGACGCACGTTTGAGCCGACATGGTCTTATTTTGACTAAGTTTCACTGAAAAATTTATTTTGAGATATTTTAGGCATCAATTGGGTATTTGACCTAGTCTTTATATTTGCCTATATAAACATCTCTTTAGAGATAGATTTATTTGTACTAGGAAGGGAGAAAAAATTGTTTTTGTCTTTAGGGATTGAGATATATTCTCAATTATAGGTCTTTCTTTATAATCAATTGGTGAATTAATAAAGGTTTGTTTTAAGGAATTCATTTACTATTGTTTTCTTCTTCCTTCTTCTAAAATCTAATTGTATAGTGATCCTCAGGAAACCATAACGTGAAAGTCAACGAATTACAATAAATGCAAGAATTATAGTGGAGAGTCATAAGTGTGAAATGCTCTAATGACAAGAAATAAGATGTCGAACTCGAGAAGAGAGATGAAGGGTGATATATTCACTAAAAGGGGTCATAAAGTAGATTATGGGTAAATAAAACATTATAATGCGGGTAATAAGCAAAGTGTAGTAAACAAAACTAACAAATAATGATTATATACTAGTTTAGAGCACCTCTCCTATGTCCACTCTATGAGCACCACTTAGGTATTTCACTATAATTCCCTCACTTAAACTAGAGGAATTGGCTTATTGGCTAAAACATGCTTTGACCTTGTGCTTGAATATCTCCAAAGGGACATAACAGAGTAAAAAATTCTGACTACATCTGTCATTGAGTAACACATATGAGTCATTATCATACACTATTCATATTGTTAGGATTGTCTCACATGTTGTTAAAGAGGAATAACATTTTGGATCCGGAAAGTCCAACAGAAGAAATGGTGCATAAATAGGAGTTGGTAGGAAAGTAACATTAAGGGATTCCTCTTGCTACAACAAAGTGTGTGCCAACTCATATGGATGCGCCGTGTGTTGGAGTAGGGAGAAGCTTGATTCGATCGTCGTTACATAACAACGGTATAAGAGCCGAAGGTTACAGATTAGGTTATGCATACAAGGCAACGCTGTTAAAAGTTACTTGAAAGGGTTGCGAGTCAAGGGAGAGACTATTAGGATTCTCTCATATGTTGTTAAGAAGGAACAACAGTTTGGATTCGGAAAGTCCCACTGAAGAAGTGGTACATATATATGAGTTGGTAGGCAAGTAAGATCAAGGGATTCGTTTTTCTATTACAAAGCGAATGTCAACTCATGCGCTATGTGTTGGAGTAAGAAGGAGCTTGAGTCGACCGTTGTTACCTGACACATATAATATCTAAACAGATTATCTGAATGTTCTTGTATATGAATTTTAGAGCTTTGATTGTTTTTTTTAAATTGTAAGAGCATATAGTTGGTAATTAAGAAAGCATTTGATTCATTATTAAATAATATAAAATATGAAATTCCACTCTTATTTATATTATGGAATATTTTCCATTGAAAAGTTGCAACTATTGTGAAAGAAGACGACTTTTTAAGAATCAAATTAGTATGGAGAGACGCTTTTGTTCATAAAATTTAGATGGCTAAAAATATATAGGGTTTAAAACAGGAAGTAATATATACAATTTTCTGGATATTTAGACATCTGGAAATAAAATCAAACATCTAAAATTTATCCAACACTCTAAATAAAAGTTGATGTTGATCAAAACTAGCCTTTCAGATGTTTGCTTTTCAAATCCAACGTCTGGTTTTGGTATTGACATACCAGTTTAAACCGATACAGCTGAATAATCGTGTTATTGATATGTAGGACTATATTTTCTGAAAATATTACTTTGAAAAATTAAACAAAATATTTTGTAAAACTTATTTCCACAACTTATATATATATATATATATCAGTATGTGTGTGTATGTGTGTGTGTTGTTTGTGTTTGCGAAATCATCGTGTTTTGGGAGGTTGTGCAAAAAGTAATGTTACTTAATCTTGACATACTCAAAAAGTTTGTTTATCTACATCTAGCTCGCTGCATGAAGACTTTTGCAAGAATTGTTTGATATACACGTATATATTAACATGTATAGTTGTCACATTAAAACTCATAAGGACATGAGCTAATGATCTTTGGTAACTATACATATTACAAAAAATAAATATACTCTAATAGCTCTCCTTATCAACATGCTTAGCGCCATATCGATATGCTCATAGATCTCCCCCCTCCTTCATCATCAATAAAATGAAATGCAGCAGTATGAAATATAAGAGAGCGAGATAAATGAAATAGAAAATTAGTAATAATAATTTTCATTAGTTTTTATAAATTAAAACCATTTAAAAACTATAAAAAAATCTCAGAATCTTAGTTTAATGGAAGACACCTTCTTCTACCCAACGACGACCTAGATCTCCTCTTTCCTTGCGCCTCCGCCTCTATTCTGCTTCCTTTCCTAATCGCCTTTCTTCTTTCCTCCTCTATGGCCAAGAATAAAAAATCCAAGCCTTGGCTCAGATCCTCAATTACGACTAGATCTAGAAGTCGCACTAAATCACTCGTGTCTTTATCGGATTCCGAAATTAAACTCTAACTAGTTTCTGGAGGTGCTCCAGCGAGACTCGTGTATTCGCTTTCTATATCTCATCCTTTGAAAAAGTTGATTGCCTAGATTTCCGCAGCTACACCAACAATATCCACGTAATTTATTGATATGGAGCTAATTTAAAGGGGAGAGTATTTGGGGAATTAGATCTGAAAGGAGGAATTTAGGAGAAAGAATACATTACAAGGAAAGAAGAAAGAACCACTAGAGAGGAGAAACTTTGCAAAATATTTTTCTATATTCATTCATTTCAATGCTAGTAAATATATAGGATATTTGATAACAAACTTTCTGACGTGGCTATTCTAGAAACCACTTTTGTAACCAATTCATATGCTTCATAACAGAACGGGAAATTTCTAAATACAAAATAAGAGAAAAAGATAATTTCAACACATATGCATGTGCTTATGATATACTAATATGCGCATCATTACCACAACCTCGAAATCGATCTTGTCCTCAAGGCTGTAAGTTGGAGGTAGCCGGAACAAGCAATGGAGTTCGAATTATGAGTAAGTTTGGCATAACCTTATATGATCTGCACTGCAAATGAGCATCTATGTAACACCCCGTAATTCTGTAACATTAAGTTTCACAATTAAAGATAATTAATTTGAAAAATAAGAATTAGGTAAAACGGGTTGCGCCATTTCGTTCGTCTCCGAATTCTGCTTGAGATAGAGTCTGAGTTTGCGAAAATCGGACTCCTTATGAAGAAGATATCTTTAAATTAAATATTGCAGCAAAACATGAAAAAGAAGAATGAGAAAAGAATAATGTTTATCATTTTTATAAGGTTTGTATATAAAAGACTTAGTAGTATATTTGGTTAGTACATGTGACTTGCATATAAAAGGTACAGAGTTCGATTCTCGCCAGCGCCATATTTTTGTTTTAGGGGAATGACTTAAAAGTGGCTTAGTGTGAACGCACTTCAAAAAGTGGTTTAGTATGAAAAAGGTTAATTCGAAAGATAGATAAAAATAAATAAATATAATATATATAAATTTACATACATACATACATATATATAGGGCCGGTTCTGGCCTAGTGCGAGCCGTGCGACCGCACATGGCCCATTAGGTCAGGGGGCCAAAAAAAAATTGTATTACCTTTACTAGAGCCGCTTTTTCTTGTCAGTATGCATGTACTTGATAGTAATTTATCTATGCAAAAGTAGATATGATTGTATGCTTTGTTGACATCAATCAATATATTAAAATGGAGATGTGGCTTGTGTGGACCTCTAGTTGACAGATTGAAAATATGGGTAGAAACTTTATGAATTTGCTGAAACACGCAATTTTCTCAATGGAGATGCACATTAGAAAAATCACATTTTCACTTAAGTTCAACTTCATAAAAAAAAAATTAAGGGCCCAAAATTTTGGGTCCGCACTAGGCCCATAAATACTCAGGGCCGGCCCAGCATATATATATATATATATATATATATATATATATATATATGACGTGTATGCATTATGTGGCGTACGTTGCGCATTTTTGGTTGTCAAGGATTGTTTTTTTTACGTGGCCTTCTCTAATTGGATTTATGAAAAATTAAAAGTAAGAAAGATTTATTCATGTATAAATAAATATTTATATATGGGTAGCTAATGTATATAGTAAACAGAATATATATATATATATATATATATATATATATATTAAGTAGGTGTTTATGTTCGGTTGATTGACAATAAATAATAAAAAAGAAAAGATGTACATTTGGTACCTTGACATTAAAGTAGAAAGTTATTAATACAAATGCTGAGTCATTGCTGATTCATTTCTGACCTATTGCTGAGTCACTGGGATAACTCTATCTTGTCTAGATGGCCTTGATTGATTCTTTGATGATCTAATGATTCTAAAACACTCTCTGCATCTATAAAAGAATGCCTAGACCTAAGATTTCTCCACACAAATTCTTTGAGTCGTCTACATGCTGTTTCTCTCTATTCTAAGCCTCCACCATTAAAATAAATCTTATGCTCCACTAAAACAAGTTATGGTTCTTCTTCAAATTGGAGATTCAAATCAAGTTAAAGCTTCAAGAAGGGAAGCAGAGGCTAGTTCAACGGCTTCGAGCAACGTCACGCGAATCATAACAAATCGCCACAACGCTATCTTATTGTCATTTTCTAAAACCGATCAATGCAAGTCAATTACTTTTTAGATTTGAATGCCTAGATCTATTTGTGACATAAAATCAAATGGATATGAGAATATGCCTGATCCTTTCATTTGAATCTATGTTTGTACTTGCCTTTGGACCTGATTCCGGACTTGTGATTAATTACCAAGGAGACTATGCCTATGCCTATGACTATGAACATAACACTATGCCTATGGCTATGAACATAAGACAATGCCTATGACTATGAACATAAGACTATCGCCTATGACTATGATTCATAAATTTGGGACTATTGCCTATGATTCATGACTATGAGACTACTACCTATGACTATGATTGAGAAACTATCGTGGTTAGTCGCACATGACTATTGTAGTTAATGTAACACCCCGTATTTTCTTAGAATATTAAAAAAAATGGTTAATTATGAAGAAGTTATTAAGCCTTGAAGTTTGTATGCATATGAGAGAAATATATATAGATATATATAAAAATTAAATAAATAAACATGCAAAAAAGGTTCAAAACAACGAATTGGGAGGGGTAATAACCGAACCGGCCCATTTTTGAGGTCGACCCTAGCTCCGCTGGGTCAACTAGGGGTTAATCCAGGGTGTTTGGCTGTCATCCCGTGGGCCGATTCGCTCAAATGCAGATTTTGCATTTGAATGGTTCTCATGATTCAGGGTTAATCTAATGGTCCTAAATAACTTCCTACACCTATATATACATCCCTAACCTAAACCTAAATCTCATATACAATTCTCTAGCCTCCATTGCTCTCTTCCTCTCTAAAAATAAATAAATCAACGGCGTCTCTACTCTGCTGAAACCTAAGCTAGGACTTGTGCTTCTTCTTCCTCTAATTCTGATTAGGATTAAAAGAGAACAACTACAACACCTTTTTCTTTTAGAATCCAACCAAGGCAAGTGCAGTTATTTTCGGATATAAACTTTAATTATAATTGTGACATGATTGTAAATCTGAATTTGAGATTGTGTATGTTCTGTTCTGATCTATTTTATTCTATATCTCTTTCTTCTTTCTGTTCTATAGCCAGGCTACCCCGAGCCTGCGCCAAATCTCATAAGAGATTAACGCACGAACGTTAAACTTTGGGAAAAATAATGAATGATGGCATAATTGGACATGGCTAATCTGTGACTAAAAGGACATAGCTTCTAAACTAGATTTTGATCTGTGCATATTCTATGACTTGGAAGAAGAGGAACCATTGTATATTAACATGTGACTTGAGACATTGGACATAACGCATATTTTTGAATTAAAGATCTGTTATAATTTAAAGTTCTAGATTGTTGGGCATATTGTTTATATAGAGATTCATGATTTGGGATAAAAAGGGAATATGACTTAGGTGTGAAGATTTATGTTAAGATTTGATAACTATTAAATGTGAATAACAACTAAGTGGGAGATTTTTGAATATATGACATGCATTGAAATCGATGGCTATATTTGGTATAATCTATATGTGAATCTTTTGTACTAGGCAAGTTTAACTAAATTTGAGACGTGTGTTATATGGTAAATTGTGACCATAATCTGTGCCATGTAAATTCAATGCAAACGTGGGGTATATGATCATAATGTGAATCATGACAACTATTTAGGCATGCAAACTTAGGCCAAATTTATAATTAGGCAAGATATGTTTATGAAACTTTAAGGAATGATTAAATCTGTTATATGACCTAATCTGCTAGTTCTGTTATATTGCCTAATTTGCTAGTTCTGTTATATTGCCTAATCTGCTAGTTCTGCTATATCTGTTCATATACCAAATCTTTCATCTGCTAAGTCTGCTGAAGATGCCTAAACTGTTATATGCTAAATCTGCTAAACTGCTTAATCTGCTGAATCCGTTAAGTCGCCTAATCTGCTAAATCTGTTATCTGCCATATCTATTGAGTTGATATATTTAGTCTGTTATTGACATAATCTGAATTGGCTATAATTATGAAAATTGACATGTATATTAGGCGTGGACATAAATGGTAAATTAATAATTAATTGGCCGCAAAGATAAACATGGCTGACTCGAGGTTAGAATGAGTTTGCGGCGTAATCATACCTGGAACCGCCCGGCACATCCAGTGGCCGCAAACAATAGGTTCTAATGTGAGAAGTTAGTCATAACGTGCTTGAAACCCGAGGTTAGACTCAGTCTGCGGCAGAAATCTGCCCGGAACCAACCGACCTAACCAGTAGCCGCAAACTGTCAGTCTAATGTGAGAGGTCTGGGCATTAATATTTAATTAATGAAAATCTGAGAAAAATATAATGTCTAAAACGTGTTGGGCGGATAGGGTTAAACCCACTAGACTGATGAGTTTAATAAATCTGTTCCGTGAATCGGTAGGCCCAATTACAAAGTTAGACAAATCTGTAAATCTGTTAAATCCGTATATCTGATCCGTTAGTCTAAAACTTGTCTGACCTGCGAACTAGTTGATCTGAATTCTGTATGTCTGAACTTGTTAATCTGAAATCTGTTAGTCTGGGGACACAAGGATAGGAGGGGAATTAGTTGTGTCATCTGTTGTTTGGGACCCATATTAGTCAGTAACCCTTTCTGGTATCAAAACTTTGACCCAACAGTAGGTAGGGTCCGGGCACGCTTACTGAACTAATTATAAGCGTTCATTCTGATAATGGTGAGGGGTGTTGATGGTGCGTTCCAACCGGGTCATGTGCGTGCATGGATCCCGGTCTGCCTCTGAGGATGTAAGACGCCGTGACATCTGTAAATAGGTCTGTGTCATTCAAAGGTTGCCACTTTAGGGAATGATACACCCTTCGGTGGGGCTGGCACAGGGTATTTATGTATTAGGGAGCCGATCGCTTGGGGTAGGGTTTTAGGTTACACTTAGTTCTGTCTGTTTCTGTTGGTACCGTCTGTTTCTGTTGGGTGGAAACACCTGTCTGTTTCTGCGTGGTACCGTCTGTTCGGGTGGTAAAGGCCCAATTACTAGTGTACACCTTATGCTACATTCTGCTTCTGTCTGTTTCTGATCGGGTGGTAAAGGCCCATTACTAGCGTGGAAATTATTCTGTACCTGTTTCTGTTTCAGTTTAGACATTAGGGTGAAACCTAATTCTGTTATACTATTATTAGTGCAGAGAAGTGTAAAGCAATAGCTTATATCATTCTGTTCTTCTGTTATATCTGCTACATCTGTTACAGTTATCTCTCATCCAGTTTTATTTTCATGTCATGTTATTATTATCTATTCATAACTGAGAATCACTGGACTTGCCAGAATTTTGTCTGACCCTTGTTGTTTCGCCTCCTTTCTTCCGTTTCCCCCCCGGTTTTGTAGAAGGGAATACTCTAGCTTGATCCAGTTCTTCCACTTGCAGTGCTTAAAGTATGGCTTGTCTTCTTCTGTGGGGATTATGATTTTAAACTATGCATTCTGAAGGCTTTTGTACAAGACTGATATTTTGTACTTGAATTCTGATATTGTGATTTGAAAGGATGTAACCAAGCATCTGTTTGAAATAAAGTTATAATTTTTCAAGTACTGTTTATCTGTCTTGTAGTATTCTGTTTCTGTTTACTAAAATGCTCCACCAAAGTTAAGGCATTCCCTTTGTGAGTGACCTTAACGGAGGTGGGGTGTTACAGTTAATTGCCTATAACTACTGTAGTTAGTGGCTTATGCCTATTCCCATTAACCTATTAAGTTGTACTTAGAACTGGCATTAAGTTAGGCCAAATCACCTATGCCTATTCCTTTAATTATGTTGGATCTCATATTTAGGGTGTAACTTGTCTAGTTTATTCCTATTTACTGTTATGTACATCGAACCTATGGGAACCATTATTTTTGTATTTGGTTCATTCTTGCATGTATATTCTTTTATGTCAATTCTCGTGCTTATCCCCTATTCCTTTTGTTTGTTTCATTTCATGAGTACTTAGAAACTTGTGAAATCATGTTATACGTATGATTACGGCGCGGGAATTTGGGTGTAGCTTAATTTAGATAATTTGGCATAACAAATATGATGGCAAAATCTGAATTGGCTATAATCGTAAATAATTTACATGCATATTAGACTTGGGCGTAAATGGTAAAATTGTTAATTGGCCGCAAAGTATGTAATTGGCTTGTAAACCAAGTTTTGGGCATAAACTGTAAACTAGAATATTAAATCTAGTTTTAACATGAATTGTAAGTTTGGATATTTAATCTAGATTGGGTGTAAAATATAAATAGGAATATTAAATCTAGATTAGGCTTAACTATTGATTTGGAACGCCAAATATATGACATAGTGATTTTGGGCATGACTATTATGGCGAGTTTGGAAAGGTGGGGTATAACCTATTCTGATTAATAACTTGAAATTACATGTAATTGTCATGTTTGGCATAATCATGGTTAGTGACACTTAATTTGGTATAATTTACATACCAAAAATTATAAACATGATTTAAAGGGAAAGTGGGCCATAATAATAAATGTTGATAATGTACATTAAAAGAGTTATTATGGCAAGTAAATTAGGAATAATTTACATATAGAATTTGTCCTAAATGAGAAATGTGTACATTGTAGAAAATATGAATAGGCCTAACCCGATGTTAGATTGAGTTGTGGTGTAAAACAGTCTGGACCTGCCCGGTTATCCAGTAACCACAACAATACATATCTAATGTAAGAGGTTAAGGCACTGAGCCCAATAAGAATCCGAGGTTAGACTGAGTTGCGGTGTAAAGCTGCCCGGAACCGACCGGCACATCCAGTGACCGCAACAATACTTGTCTAATGTGAGTGGTTGGTGCTTTAATAAATAAACTAAAGCTAAGACAAGATTTGGTAGGGTTAAGTTAATTTTAGAACACTTAACCAATTTAACATGTTAATTAGACAAGTGGGTAATGTTAAGTAAATTTAGAACACTTAACCAATTTAACATGTTAATTAGACAAGTGGGTAAGGTTAAATAAATTTAGAATGCTTAACCATTATAACATGTTAATTTGACAAGTGGGTGAGGTTAAGTACATTTAGGACACTTAACCGATATAACATGTTAGTTAAACAGATAGTAGGGTTAAGTTAACTAAGGTAACATTTAACCAATATATATATATATATATATATATATATATAAATATATATATATAACATGACGTGTGGTAGGGTTAAGTAACACAAGAGGATACACTTAACTAGCATAACATAATTTGTGGCAGGGTTAAGTTAATACAAGAGGGCAACACTTAACCATAGTAACATGACAAGTAAATGGGTTAAGTTAACTTGAATTGACTGATGACACTTAACCAATATAACATGGTAAACGGGTGGGGTTAAGTTAATATGAACACTTAACCAACATAACATGACGAGTTGGAGGGTTAAGCACATTTCAGATTGGTGGGTAATATCAGTAAATATAGGCCCACACACTTAACCATTAAATACACGTGCTTGGATCTGTAGTAGGGTTAAGTACAAGTCAGGGTTGTTGGGTAATATCAGTAAATATTGGCCCACAAACTTAACCATTAGGAAACCCTAATAATGGGGACCCATTTCAGCAGTAACCCAAATAGATGTATCATGGTACCCTGAAACTAGGCAGGGTGGGGCACGATTACTAGGCTGATTATAAGTGGTCAAAGCGACGGTGGTTGGTGCAGCAGTGTAGGTTCTAACGGAGTGCGGGCGTGCACACACTCCAGAGCAGAAAAAGTAGGCACTGGGCATTAGTAGTATACACTATGCACTCTAGAGTTGTGTCAGGTCGCTACCATGGGACTTGATACACCCCATGGTGGGACCAGCATAGGTATCTACAATAAAGTGGGGGCCGTATGAAACATGTGAATATGCAAGTAGGGAGCCGATCGATAGGGTAGTAAGGGTACATCGAACATATTCATGGCAATTGGGCTGATTGAGGTGGAATCCTCATAATCGATGTACACCTGAAGGCTACCATAATTGTGGGGTTGGGATCACGTTGTAATTATTATCATTGTATACAGATTACTATTTGGGACACTAGTTAGGCGGTACAGAGACGTAGAAATCCGAATAACAGGGTAGTGGCGAGGCAGAGAAAGAGTAGAAGCGCATCCAGTTTATCTTGCCTTATCATATCTTATGATTATCCTTTGTTATCTTGTTATCCTTATTATTATGGTTATGTCTTGTATCCAGTTAATTCATGTCATGTTGTTTTTACTTGTTCACATGTTGAAAGTAACTGAACTTACCAGGCTTTATGTCTGACTCTGTTTTTTTCGTCTTCTTTTCTTTCGTCCCCCCCCTCCCCAAGATAGTCAGGGAGTAAACACTTCTGCTTAGCTTGGATTCTTGCTGCTTCAAGATCATCATGTATTGCTTTTGACTCAGTCCCATTTCAGCTATGGCTTGCTTTGCTCTACTGGGGAATGTTATTGTCATTTATGCTTCTTTATTTTATTAAACAAGATAGATACTTTGGTATTGTAAATAATCTTTGTACAAGCTATTTTATAATAAAGTAAAGTTTCATTTTCCGCTGCTTTATTTGTCTGTCTTGTAATTGATCTGCATCTTTTACCCAAAGCGCTCCACCAAAGTTAAGGCATTCCCTTAGTGAGTGACCTTAACAGAGGCGGGGGTGTTTCACTTGGTATCAAAGCTGAAGGTTACCAGATTAGATAAAAGATTTGAAAAATTACCTTCAAAACGGTTTTTAAAGAAGGATTTTTCAAAAGAAAAGTTTTGTTTTAGAGGAATGTTCCCCAAAGCCATATGCACTATCTTTTGATCCTCTGTTTGAATCCTTGTTTCCTTAGTCTTTAGGGCTCCTGGCATTCTAGGAGGTAACCTCATCGCGGTATGGTTCTGTAGGCTTGACGAGATTTCGACACCTGTCAAAGGACAAAGAAGTGTCCGACTTCCATCTATAGTCGCAGTAGTTTCACCTGCGGTTAATCTTCTTTCGAGCTTTGTAGGATTTTTCGTGCGGTGGAGGCAGCTTTCGAGAGACTTATCAACATGATTACACAAGGATGGTGAAGATGAGAATGAGGGAGACAACCCAAGGATGAGAAATTCATGGATATGGACTTGGCCACGAAGGAGGAAAGAATAGTAAAACACTAAGACAAGAGGAGGTATCTTTATGGTATAACGACAAGGGCAAGCGCATGCTCTCACCGCCAGTGTACCGGAGAGAGGGGTAGTAAAGTTTCTGTTGAGAGTTTAGCTTTTCTTTTTGATCAGCTTGTTAGCACCCTTTTTATTTTAGCACTTCATATTCGTTTATACCTACTACCACAGTTGAGTCTCTGTACCTTAGTACTTGTATAGTAGAAGATCCTATTTTAGTCTCAAATCCAATTGGTGGTTCGACCCATTTATCTTTGGCTTGTAAGGATTTGAGAATAGCTAAAATTAAGTATTGGGTTTAAGCGTAATGCTTATGTTTTTGGGTTTCATGGGCTATGGGTTGATGCTAGGCATGGGTTGGTTAGCTAGTAATTGTGAAGGGAGGGTAGTTAGACTTTTGATTCACCTCAGAAATACCCTTGAGATTTCGTGCGATCCTAAAGGATCAGTCAGGCCTAGCTACCTAGAATCACTTGATACATCTATCGACGGTTTGCGATCCGTTAGAGTAGTCCATGAGCACACAAATGTTTTTGGCTAGGTTAGGGGTTTGTCCCTTAAAACGCAAGAAAGACTTCCACATATATCCAGTTAACAATACCAAGCCAGTTATCCGATCAACGACAGTTTTGGAAATTGAGATCAAGAAGCTTCGCAATCGTGAATGTTAATTAGTTAAGGTACAGTGGAGTGAAGCACAAGAAGATGCGACGTGGGAGACTGAAGATAAGACACGCGTATCATACCCTTTTTCTTAAGGATATATCCTTGATCTTTTTATAGGAATCTTATGCATACTTGTTTCTATCTTTTTAGGTATATCCTCTAGGTCATATCTTCGATCCTTAGGTAGGTATAAACTTATGGTTGAAACATGTGTTTGAGACATGTTATGTTTGGTGGATGCAAGTGTTTGCTCGTGGATGCATTCACACACATTAGGCACTAGATCGGCTCAGTCACCTTTTCATATTGCATATGGATCCAAGTGCATATGTTTGTATATGAAATAAACTTGATGTGTTATCATATGGATGTTGCATATGGATGAATGAATATGCACGCATATAGTATTTACATGGCTAGGGATGCTTGCATACATATTGGACGCATGACACTCTCATAATTCGCATTAAGGAGGTCAACTGAATCAGTAGACCGCCAGATTTTGCATTAGATAAGAACATATACACACACTATACATATGAACATGAAAGCATTAGAAATCTTTTTAAGGACAATGAATGCATGTGATTGAATGATTGAGTAGATGGATGATTAGACGGTAGGACACATTCTTCCTAACTTGAAGATTTTGGGGACGAAATCCTTTAAGGGAGGGAGAATGTAACACCCCATAATTCTGTAACATTAAGTTTCACAAATTAAAGAATAATTTATTTGAAAAAGAAGACTAGGTAAAACGGGTTGCGCCATTTCGTTCGTCTCGGAATTCTGCTTGAGATAGAGTTCAAGTTTGCGAAATCAGACTCCATATGAAGGAGATATCTTTAAATTAAATATTGCAGCAAAACATGAAAAAGAGGAATGAGAAAAGAATAATATTTAGCATTGTTCTAAGGTTTATAAGCAAAAGACTTAGTAGCTCATTTGGTTAGAACATGTGACTTGCATATAAGAGGTACAGAGTTCAATCCCTGCGAGCGCCATATTTTTGTTTTAGGGGAATGACTTAAAAGTGGCTTAGTGTGAACGCATATCAAAAAGTGGTTTAGTGTGAAAATGGTTAATTGGAAAGATAGATAAATATATATATATATAATATATACACATATATATATATATATATATATATATATATATATATGACGTGTACGCATCATGTGGCGTACGTTGCGCATTTTTGGTTGTCAAGAATTGATTTTTTTACGTGGCCTTCTCTAGTTGGATTTATGACAAATTAAAAGTAAGAAAGATTTATTCATGTATAAATAAATATTTATATATGGGTAGTTAATGTATACAGTAAAGGGAAAATATATATATTAAGTAGGTATTTATGTTCGGTTGATTGGCAATAAAAAATAAAAAAGAAAAGATGTACGTTTGGTACCTTAACATTAAAGTAGAAAGTTATTAATACAAATGTTGAGTCATTCCTGACCTATTGTTGAGTCACTGGTATAACTCTATCTTATCTAGATGGCCTTGATTAATTCTATGATGATCTAATGGCTCTAAAACACTCTCTGCACCTATAAAAGAAAGCCTAGACCTAAGGTTTCTCCACACAAATTCTTTGAGCCGTCTACATGATATTTCTCTCTATTCTAAGCCTCCACCATTAAAATAAATCTTATGCTCCACTAAAACGAGTTATGGTTCTTCTTCAAATTGGAGCTTCAAATCAAGTTAAAGCTTCAAGAAGGGAAGCAGAGGCTAGTTCAACGGCTATGAGCAACGTCACGCGGATCATAACAAATTACCACAACGCGATCTTATTATCCTTTTCTAAAACCGATCAATGTAAGTCAGTTACTTTTTAGATTTGAACACCAAGATCTATTTGTGACATGAAATCAAATGGATATAAGAATATACCTAATCCTTTCATTTGAATCTGTGTTTGTACTTGCCTTTGGACATGATTTAGGACTATTGTGATTAATTACAAAGGAGACTATGCCTATGACTATGAACATAAGACTATGCCTATGACTATGAACATAAGACTGTTGCCTATGACTATGACTATGATTCATAAATTTGGGACTATTGCCTATGGTTCATGACTATGAGACTACTACCTATGACTATGATTGAGAAACTATCGTGGTTAGCCGTACATGACTATTGTGGTTAATTGCCTATAACTATTGTAGTTAGCGGCTTATGCCTATTCTCATTAACCTATTAAGTTGTACTTAGAACTGGCATTAAGTTGGGCCAAATCACCTATGCCTATTCCCTTAATTATGTTGGATCTCATATTTAGGGTGTAACTTGTCTAGTTTATTCCTATTTACTGTTATGTACATCGAACCTATTGGAACCATTATTTTTGTATTTCGTTCATTCTTGCATGTCTATTCTTTTACGTCAATTCTCGTGCTTATCCCCTATTCCTTTTGTTAGTTTCATTTCATGAGTACTCAGAAACTTGTGAAATCATGTTATACGTACGATTACGGCGCGTGAATTTGGGTGTAGCTTAATTTAGATAATTTGGCATAACAAATATGATGGCATAATCTGAATTGGCTATAACCATAAATAATTTACATGCATATTAGACTTGGGCGTAAAAGGTAAAATTGTTAATTGGCCGCAAAGTATGTAATTGGCTGGTAAACCAAGTTTTGGGCATAAATTGTAAACTAGAATATTAAATCTAGTTTTAACATGAAATGTAAGTTTGGATATTGAATCTAGATTGGGTGTAAAATGTAAATAGGAATATTAAATCTAGATTAGGCTTAACTATTGATTTGGAATGCCAAATATATAACATAGTGATTTTGGGCATGACTATTATTGCGAGTTTGGGAAGGTGGGTTATAGCCTATACTGATTAATAACTTGAAATTACATGTAATTGTCATGTTTAGCATAATCATGGTTAGTGGCACTTAATTTGGTATAATTTACATACCAAAAATTATAAACATGATTTAGAGGGAAAGTGGGCCATAATAATAAATGTTGATAATGTACATTACAAGAGTAATTATGGCATAAATAAATTAGGAATAATTTTCGTATAGAATTTGACCTAAATGAGAAATGTGTACATTGTAGAAAATATGAATAGGCCTAACCCAAGGTTAGATTGAGTTGTGGTGTAAAACTGCCCGGACCCGACCGGCTGTCCAGTAACCCCTACAATACCTATCTTATGTGAGAGGTTAGGGCACTGAGCCCAATAAGAACACGAGGTTAGACTGAGTTGCGCTGTAAAGCTGCCTGAAACCGATCGGCACATCCAGTGACCGCAACAATACCTGTCTATTGTGAGTAGTTGATGCTTTAATAAATGAATTAAAGCTAAGACAAGATTTGGTAGGGTTAAGTAAATTTTAGAACACTTATCCGATTTAACATGTTAATTAGACAAGGGGGTAAGGTTAAGTAAATTTAGAACAGTTAACCGATTTAACGTGTTAATTAGACAAGTGGGTAAGGTTAAGTAAATTTAGAACGCTTAACCATTATAACATGTTAATTAGACAAATGGGTGAGGTTAAGTACATTTAGGACACTTAACCGATATAACATGTTAGTTAAACAGACAATTGGGTTAAGTTAACTATGGTAACACTTAACCTATATATATATATATATATATATATATATATATATATAACATGACGTGTGGTAGGGTTAAGTAACACAAGAGGATACACTCAACCAGCATAACATGATTTGTGGCAGGGTTAAGTTAATACAAGAGGGCAACACTTAACCATAGTAACATGACAAGTAAATGAGTTAACTTGAATTGACTGATGACACTTAACCAATATAACATGGTAAATGGGTGTGGTTAAGTTAATATGAACACTTAACCAACATAACATGACGAGTAGGAGGGTTAAGTACATATCGGGTTGGTGGGTAATATCAGTAAATATAGGCCCACACACTTAACCATTAAATACACGTGCTTGGATCTGTAGAAGGGTTAAGTACACGTCAGGGTCGGTGGGTAATATCCGTAAATATAGGCCCACAAACTTAACCATTAGGAAACCCTAGTAACGCGGACCCATTTCAGCAGTAACCCACATAGATGTATCATGGTACCCTGAAACTAGGCAGGGTGGGGCACGATTACTGGGTTGATTATAAGCGGTCAAAGCGACGGTGGTTGGTGCAACAGTGTAGGTTCTAACGGAGTGCGGGCGTGCACACACTCCGGAGCAGAAAAAGCAGGCACTGGGCATCAGTAGTATACACTATGAACTCTAGAGTTGTGTCGGGTCGCTACCATGGGACTTGATACACCCCATGGTGGGACCAGCATAGGTATCTACAATCAAGTGGGGTTCGTATGACACATGTGAATATGCGAGTAGGGAGCCGATCGATAGGGTAGTAAGGGTACATCGAACATATTCATGGCAATTGGGTTGATTGAGGTGGAATCCTCATAATCGATGTATACCTGAAGGCTACCATAATTACGGGGATTGGGATCACATTGTAATTATTATCATTGTATACAGATTACTAGTTAGGACACTATTTAGGCGGTACAGAGACATAGAAATCCGAATAACAGGGTAGTGGCAAGGCAGAGAAAGAGTAGAAGCGCATCCAGTTTATCTTGCCTTATCATATCTTATGCTTATCCTTTGTTATCTTGTTATCCTTATTATTATGGTTATGTCTTGTATCCAGTTAATTCATGTCATGTTGTTTTTACCTGTTCACATGCTGAAAGTAACTGAACTTACCAGGCTTTATGTCTGACTCTGTTTTCTTTCGTCTTCTTTTCTTCCGTTCCCCCCCAATGTAGTCAGGGAGGAAACACTTCTGCTTAGCTTGGATTCTTGTTGCTTCAAGATCATCATGTGTTGCTTTGGAATCAGTCCCATTTCGGCTATGGCTTGATTTGCTCTATTGGGGAATATTATTGTTATTTATGCTTCTTTATTTTATTAAACAAGATAGATACATTGGTATTGTAAACAATCTTTGTACAAGCTGTTTTATAATAAAGTAAAGTTTCATTTTCCGCTGCTTTATTTGTCTGTCTGTCTTGTAATTGATCTACATTTTTTACCCAAAGCGCTCCACTAAAGTTAAGGCATTCCCTTTGCGAGTGACCTTAACGGAGGCGGGGTGTTTCAGTCAAAGTTCTAATTTGCCACCTGGATCAAATACAAATAATTTTCTTTCATATTTTGGGGTGTACATTTCAGCAAAAAGGTTATGTGCTTCAGCCCATTTTTGTATTTTTGGCAACATCCGATTTAATGCTTGGCTCATGTACAAAACCACAAAGGGAATGATTCTGGAGTACACATCTAAAGAGATCCGCAGCTTCATGGCATTGCCGAACAGGAATTCGATGTGAGAGTTGGAGAAGTGCTCAAGTATTCAATGGGTAGAGTCGCTTGGCTTAATTGGTGAGAAGGGAGTCCATACTTATTAGTGTTGGCTGATGGAAATAATGAGCATCAACAGGGACGATGTTAGAGGTGGGCTGAGGACGCTTAGGAGAAGTAGGAGCAGCAACGGCTACAGCCGAGGCGACAGGAGGTACAACAACAACGACTATGCTCAACGGAGGACTTGCAACTGAGATTATTGATGGGGCTGGAGCTGTCGTGGAACCTGGAACAGTTGTATACGATGGAGTTGTTGGAGATGGAGGCAGTAGTTTGTCTAACTTTCGGTGGAGTTTGGTCACTTGTTCAATGAGGTTTTGAAGGGTTGTTTTAATGTCTATGGTGCTGACGCGTAGATTTTTAAGCATTGTGGTGTGTTTTGCTTGAGTGGCTAGGATGGAGTTAATGGTGGTTTGTTGGTGAGTGATGGTTTCATGAAGTTGACGGATGGATTTGTAGGTGGAGTGGTTGCTGTTGATAGTTTCGACCACGGAGTCTATTAGTAAGGAGACAAAGGTGAAGGTGAGATTAGAGGTAGATGAAGGAGGTGAGATCAAGAATGAAAGCAACAAATGATATGGAGCTAATTTAAAGGGGAGAGTATTTGGAAAATTAGAGCTGAAAGGAGGAATTTAGGAGCAAGAAGACATTACAAGGAAAGAAGAAAGAACCATTAGAGAGGAGGAACTTTGCAAAATACTTTTCTATATTCATTCATTTCGATACAGATACATATATAGGATATCTGATAACAAACTTTCTGACGTGGCTATTCTAGAAACCACTTTTGTAACCAATTCATATGATGCATAACAAAAAGGGAAAATTCTCAATACAAAATAAGAGAAAAAGATAATTTCAGCACTTATGCATGTGTTTATGGTATACTAATATGCGCATCATTTATAAACTGGGGTAAGTCTCCTTTGACTACAATGCTTGCACAGGCTTCAATTGCTTGGCCTTTGCCAGGAGAGTATGTGAATGGGAATTTTCGTGTAGTTGAGTATACTGTTTTAGGAGCTTTGGAGGCTGACTTGGGTTTGAATCCTATTAGTAATGCTTGTGTATTAGGTCATGATAGTAATAACAGTGGTTCTGGGATGGTTGAGAATGTCAAATTGATTGGAAATCGACCCCTAAACTCTATGTCTTGCGATAATATACAGTGCACTACCTATTTAACTTAATTCCCCAACCAATCTGGGTTCATGCCCAGCTGTACCCACTCAAAATGTAGCTCCTGGAAAGACTATGTGGACTGTTGGGGTTTTGTGCGCAGCGGAAGTTTTGACAAAACACCCAAAAACAAAATGAATCTTTTTCACCCAATCACTTGAAAATGAATGTGATTGAATAAAAAACAACAACACAAAAATATCGGAAATATGAACACAAGATATTCCACCCAACCACCCTCTTTATTGATTCACCAAAATATTGTTTACAATGGATCTCAACTATCGTTAAACAAACACAACTTGAATCAATAACCTTATTGAGAAATAGGTAGAGAATATCTAATGGCTAAACAATTTGAGGAGAAAGATAATGAAGAACAATGGCAAATTTTTCCACCACATAATGAAGATATCATGTAGGCCTTTTATAGAGTAACTTGTCACCCAAATTATCCTCATATATCTCAAATATATCCTCATATATCTCAAATATATCCTCATATATCTCAAATATATCTATTTGGATAAGCACCAAATAATCCTTGCCTTCATTTTCAAATATCCCATAAAAGAAGCAACAAATATCTCCACCAAAAATGGATCTACATAGATATTTTGTTGCCTACAATTGTGATTTGCGTATCACAAATCTCAACACTCCACCTTGATACCAAATCACAACATCTCCTCCACTCAACACTAGCCAACTTAGCTCTCACTTTCAACCTTCTTTTCTCAATTAACATCATTAGAAACCTCCACCATCGCCCACTAATGGTGCACTTCCCTCATCCGTGCACCACACCAATAGCGATATTCAAAAGCGTTTGTAATACCACAAAGACCTCCATCTTGTCTTTGTGGATTTCACAACTCGACATCCGTCTTCCGCTTGACATGATCTCTTCATCTCCGGGATCCCTCGAGCATCATCAACATCTAGACCCTTGTCGATACCATGATCCTCCACCTTAGGACCATCAGCAGTGACCATATTAACCTCTCCACTTTGCTGTGGACTAGGTTCTGCAACCGTCACCCGCCTTCCACTGTTGACCACTGAACCGACCAAACTATATAGGTTTCCCTCCTCCAAAACTCCTCGCATCATCACACGACCACCCTTCTTCACTCTCAAAACTCCACCTCAAGTCTCATAAGGTCAACCGCGGCGATCTAACTGACCGAGAGATATGAGGTTATGCGAACAAGTGGGTATGTGCCTCACACCGGCAACTTCTCTCTCCACTCCATCATGCATCCGAAACCTAACAGCTCCAACTCCACAAATTGGTAGCTCTACTCCATTGGCCGTCTTTATCATGCCAACACTCTTCTCATACGAAGAAAAACTTTTCACATCTCGACATATGTGAAAACTGGCTCCTGAATCCATCTTCCAAGGCTCCACAACACTAAATAGGACATCACATGAAGAATCGCATTCGGTACCTTCAGCAAAGCATGCCTGTGCCTCATCACTATTATTATCACCTTGCGCCTTCTTCTTCTTCATATCTCGTATATATGAATAACAATCATTGTGCTTGTGGCCTTTCTTACCACAATAATGACAAAAGATAGCACCTTTCTTCTTCCTTGTATCTTTACCCGAGTCCCTTGCTGCCATTGCCTCAGTTTGAACCGATTTCAACTCCGACCCTTTTCTCCTTAGCTCCTCATTCAAAAGACTGCTTCAAACCGTTTCCAAAGAGATAATTCCATTAGCATTGGAATTACTCAATGAAACAACCTAAGTCTCCCAGCTTTCCGAAAGAGAACTCATCAACAAAAGAGCCTGCAACTCATCATCAAAATTGACCTTCATGTTTGCCAATTGATTGATGACATCCTGAAACTCGTTCAAATGCTCTGCAACAGACTTCTCCTCATCCAATCGAAGTTGCACCAACTTTCGAACCAGAAAAGCCTTACTTGTAGCACTCTTTGACTCATACAAAGATACTAATTTGTCCCACAACGCCTTTGCGGATTCACTACTAGCCACATGGTGGAACACAGAATCATCCAAATATTGGCGAATCAACGCAATCGCCTTTTTGTCCATTTTCTTCCACTTTCCCTCATCCATCTTCGAGGGCTTCTCCCCATTTCCATCAATGGGATCATGCAAATCATTGAGATATAGAACGTCCTCCATCTTCGACTTCCATATACCCCAATTCCTCCCATTCAAAATAGCCATCTTCGACAACGTCATCATCTCCGACATAAAAAAATCAATTTTTTTCAAACAAAAAATCAATTTTTTTTCAATCCAACAAACACTCCAAGCTATGCGGTGATCTGAGCTCTGATACCAACTGTTGGGGTTTTGTGCACAGCGGAAGTTTTGACAAAACACCCAAAAAAAATGAATCTTTTTCACCCAATCACTTGAAGATGAATGTGATTGAATAACAAACAACAACACAAAAATATCGGAAATATGAACACACGATATTCCACCCAACCACCCTCTTTATTGATTCACCAAAATATTGTTTACAACGGATCTCAACTATCGTTAAACAAACACAACTTGAATCAATAACCTCATTGAGAAATAGGT
This sequence comes from Allium sativum, assembly GCA_030737875.1. Taxonomy (NCBI): domain Eukaryota; kingdom Viridiplantae; phylum Streptophyta; class Magnoliopsida; order Asparagales; family Amaryllidaceae; genus Allium; species Allium sativum. The sequence goes on along the minus strand of CM060919.1, from coordinate 479,461,259 downwards.
AGAGAATATCTAATGGCTAAACAATTTGAGGAGAAAGATAATGAAGAACAATGGCAAATTTTTCCACCACATAATGAAGATAACATGTAGGCCTTTTATAGAGTAACTTGTCACCCAAATTATCCTCATATATCTCAGATATATCCTCATATATCTCAAATATATCTATTTGGATAAGCACCAAATAATCCTTGCCTTCATTTTCAAATACCCCATAAAAGTAGCAACAAATATCTCCACCAAAAATGGATCTACATAGATATTTTGTTGCCTACAATTGTGATTTGCGTATCACAAATCTCAACATACTTCCCTGCTTTCTACACATCCTAATATTGTCGATGCTTATACACCAACTGACTTCACTATCCCCATGTTAAGCTTGGTTCGATTCCTCCATCGGAATTATTCCAGGAAGCCTCGTCGTTTTGGAAGGATCATTTAGTTGGCTTTTTCTTGGATTCTAAGCCTCCGGGTGTGGATATGAATAATGCGCGTCGATCGTCATGGAGACTACGAGGTGTCACACACTTAACCTATGTTGATGGCCTCTTTTACTTGAAGTTTGCACTACCTGAGGAGCGGGTTCTCGCCTTGGAAGATCCGCCGGCAATCATTGATGGAAAGCCGTACATTATAACGACTTAGAGCACATCGCTTGATAGGGTAAAAGAGCAAGTCCTTTCCATTCCTATTTGGACCCAATTCACACATGTCCCTCTGTTCCACGACCACTTTTTGGTTTGAACTGGTTAGCCTGTCATATTGGAAAACTGAAATGCTTTGACGCTAATACTAAAGCCAGGAAAAGCTTAGTTTATGCCCGAGCCTTGATAGAGATTACCCCAGATAAGCCCTTACCTTCTCAGATCAAAGTAACACTTGAAGATCATGAATATTTAGTAGAGGTTAAATACAAATCAAAACCTTGCACAGTGTGCAAGTATTTTAGTCATTCAGTGGAAACTTGTAGTGTCACTGTTGGTACATGGCCCGTACCAAAAATCCCGCTTCCACGGTTCTAATGTTGAGTGGAATGAGGTGGAGCGTGCTTGGATTCGTGTGAGTTCAGGAATGCACTATAATAGGGAGTGTTACTTCTACATTTTATTGGTAAAGCTGGTGATACTATGTCTTTTTTTATCGCCCTATGGGAAAAAAAGTGCAGCTTTGGGACGAGGGCGAGATTGGGGACGACAATAATATTCTCCTCCAGGATATGTCTTTGGATCGGAAGTTTATTTTCTCACCAGAATCGCCTGAATATGTTGAGAATCTTGCTGGTATTATCTGCACTCATGTGACTTCAACATTTGACTTCTTAGTATTTGGAGCCTGATTGTTTATCTGTGGATGATGTATTGTTGGTTTATTTTTACATGTTGTCATAACCTTGTTATATTTTGTTATTCTGCATTTTGGTGACTGGATTTATCCAGCTATAGTTGAGTTATGCATGTGCACTTCACCTATTTTTTTTCCTTTTTAATAAAAAATGGTATGACCACAATAATCCGGTTTGCCTTGCTAAAAAAACCATTTAAAAACTCTTTATTAACTTATATATATATATATGTATGTATGTATGTATGTATGTATATATATACGTATATATATATATACGTATATATATACGTATATATATATATATTGTTATGAGAAAAAAATTGAAGAGTAACCTATTACTAATAAATGAAAAAGCTTATACCGTTTAAAACACTAAATGAGTAGTATATATATACAAGTTAATTTTTCGTCAATAATAGTAGTAAAATAATATTTTTGATAAAATCATTTTATATACTCAAAGATGAGATGGATCTTCTAATTTTCCTCTGTTTGTAGCTTCAATTCCGTATGCGTAATTTCTTTTGGAATGCATCTTCCAATGTATTCGTGGTGTACCTATAAACAAAATAAACAATGTTTGGGTACCCACTTCCAATATTAGGGTCCAGGTATATGGTTGAAAGTATCCATACCCATACTGATTTAACAGAACCTTTAAATTGAAAATCCCAATTAAAATGTACTTCATTTTAAAAACCATCAATATACCTTTGCCTAATCAACTTCTGATTGTTTCAGATATCCATATCTTAATACTACTATTAAAGTTTATTTGTGGTTTGGTTTTTCTAAAGTTAGTATATAATGAAGCATACTTAGTTATGGTTTTGTTTATTTGATTGTTTTTTTAAATCCTAAACCATTCTTATTATTAGAGGGTTCTATTATAATATAAATGAGACAAATTCTATTCGTCTATTAAATTAAAAATACTTATGTATAGATTATTTTATTCTCCAAAATACCCTTTCACTAGCTAATTTTTATGTATCATTTACCAAGGTTTTTGCTTTGCCTATTGATTATGAATCATATTTTGTAAATTATTGTTATTTTAAATCAAAAGAATATTTTCATTTGAAAATCTACATTAATTTTAGAACTTTTCGGCAAATTTTATAAATTAAGATTTTTTTTCTTTTAAAACACATTTTTTGTTCTTTAACAACTTTATTTTCAACTTCTAGTTTATTTATATTTTCACCACATTCCTTATGAATTTTCTCCTTGGATTTCTAAGTATATCGTCTAGTTATGTTGCTGTTTTAGTTACATCATCAAAAAAGATCAAAATATATCCCATATTTTGTGGCCATGAAGTTTACATTTGCTTGTTGAACATCACTATCACTAGAAGATTAATCATCCCAAGTTACAAAAATACTTGTTCATTCTTTATGAATTTTTATCATTTTTGATTTTTTTTAAAGCTTTTCTTTTATTTGTTTAATTAAGGGAAACCTTTCTTCATGTGTCTAAAATTATTACATCCACAACATTAGAAAGTGTCTGCGCCACTTTAATTTTTCGATGTCTGTCTTTGCCCCATCTTATTGAACTTTCGATTTTTTTTATAATTATTAGCAACAAATACGACATCTTCTTCATCTAGTCCCAATAATCGTGTTTATCATTATCCTAAAAAGCAAAACTTCATTTTTCCTAAGCTAGCATTTTTTCGAACTTGTATATTTACTTTATAAAACATTAGATTTTCTATCAATTCATCAATTTTAAGTGTAAAAATATAATTTTCTTCTTTATAGCGATCATTTTTCTTTCTTTCTCCTCTATAAAGAATTTATAATGCATGATACCAGATAAAAGTCAATAAAATTTTCTTTTAAATCCATAATATTATGCTGTATATTTTGAAGTCTGGAATACGTTTCTATAATACTCTCACTAGGTTTTATTTTAAAAGATTATGATTGATTTTTCAAATTTTAGTTTGCTTAACTTTAGCAGTACTTTCATGAGTGATCATTTGTAACTTTCTCCAAGTGTCGTAAGTAATCATACATATCAAAATTCTAGAAAATCCGTTTCTATCTGATGCACAATATAAGAGATTTATTGTTTTAGCGATATTGGAGGAAGTGGCCTTTTGAGCCTTTATCCAGAAACTCGCTATAGTGGTAGGTGGAATGTACCAAGTTTGAGTAGCGAGCCATTTATCAACACCACTTGATTCCATGAACACTTTCATGCATTTAGTCTGATCTTTACTAACAATGATGAGAACACTTCAATTTGGTCCATGCGTATTATTTGCATTTTCAAAATTATCCTTATAATGTGCGCACTCCACCCCTTAATCATTATAAATCCCTTACAAAATTCATTGCCGCTAAGAGAGAAAAATGGAGCATTGGAAGTGCCTCTTATTTAAAGGTTCCTCTATAAAATTTGCCATATTAGATTATATATTACGTGTACAGGGAAAGCTAATCATCATGCATGCATGTGGATTTGGTAGTTAGATTCCTATAACACTAATAAATTATGAAATTGACAATAACGAGTGATTTGAAGAAAATTTACATGTTTTACTTCTTAATTTTCTGAACAAATTATGCAGAGAGAATAAAAAAAACATACCTTCCATATTTTGATTGAATGGATAAGATTTAGGATAACAAAAATATATACTTATTAAATGAACTGGCGTCACTAATTAATAGAAATACAATTATATGTTAAACAGGATCAAATTTTGGTTGGGCGTAGTTTTTAAATGCATACATTATCTTTTAACAAAACCTGATTTGAAATCCGACGATTTATTCCGACATAAACATGAGTTATATATATCGACATACACTCCCAAATATCTTTGGTTTGGATTTAATGATGTCTAATCAATCCCAGAACATGGTAAAATTAGGCCTCGAAACGGGCTGGAATAAATCTTCAGTAGCCAGCGACGTAGAATGGAAGGAGATGGCCCGGAATGCTGCTTGTCACATCTAGATCAGTACATATCCGAGGCGCACTGGCCCGAACCATACCGATCTGGGTATACATTCATGCCAATTCAGTATAATCAGAGAGGATCGAGTCAGATTTCGGGGTACGCGTTGATCTAAGGTAGGTATCCCATGCTAACCTGAACTCTACGTCTCTTGAACCAAACAAAGTTGCATTTGGATCTTCACGTATCGTTGTTGCACTTCCTACTCATCCTACAATTTACTTGGACATCAAAAACCAAGGAAACACTATCAGAGATATGCCTCGGGAGGTCCGATATAAAAGGCATGAACCAAAAAGACATAGGCATAGGTTTGACCTCGCCTACCAGCCTGCATCGATCTCGACATTGGATTTGGGAGCCATTGTTTGGCAGATAATGGGAGACAGTCAAGGCCAATCTAATGAGGGCTAAAGAGTAGAGGGGAGCCCCACTCCCATATACAAATAATGTACTGGATGTTGAATACTCGTACATGTTTAACTTGTATACAATGGCAATTATGTGGTGAAGACCGACCATATATAACATCTCACTAGGTACCAGTGGTATATGCACTCATCGGAAGCAACAGATGCAGCCAAGTGTAAAGCCTTTCTATATATTTGGAATGAGTAGCTATAATATGGTTTAATTAAAAGGCTACCTCCTATGTCTATTTCGTCATTTAAGAAGCTAGGAAGTAAGTTTCTCCGTCATTTCTGCATTTATGCGGCTCGCCTGAAGCATGTTATGAACTTTCCAACATACAACCATCCCCAAGGAGTCCTTAGATGACTATTCAAAATGGTTCAATGCCTAGTGGATGAGGTCAGTGAACCCAACAATAAGGTTATTTTGATGGCGTTGACAATGGGTGCTGACCAGGATCCTGCATTTGGTGATTGCCTAACTGGGAAGCCTCTTCCACTTTGGACCATTTTTTTAACAAAATGTGCCAAATCTTGAGGAAGGTAGAGGCGAGGATGTCCCACAAGAGAGAAGTAGCTGGACTTAGAAACCTAGGTGTTGAGAGTAGCATTGTGGTGAAGCTGTCGAGAAGGAGCTTTGGTAAAAAGGAGATAAATGTCCAAAACCAGAATAAGAGGAATAACAATCAGAAGTGAGATATTAATGGAAATGGAGGTCGTAGTCATCAGTGGTATTCAAGGAAACGTTAGAGGTTTCCAACATATAATGATTTTAGTCCACTTAGTTACTTGTTAGAGAATGCGCATTTGGCCATGTAATACAGTTAAGTACATGAATGCCCTTCTGTAGGACCAATGAAGAAAGAAAGAAAGACAGGCAGTAAAGTTTTGTTTACTGCCAGTGAACAACAACCACAGACCACCGAATGCCATCATTTGAGAGATAAGATTGAGAATCTTATTTTAGAAGGGAAGTTGGATGAGTATAAACTAGCCTCATGGGATAAGGGGTAGAGTTCTAACCAAACTAACCAACGACCGGTAGCACCTAAAGCTACCACCCAAAAAAAGGTAAGTTTATTGGGATAAACGCTATAGTTGGTGGATGTTGTAACCGTTGTGATTAATCGGATTCAAGACCACTCGAATCCGATATCTAAACCACAATGCGCTAGCGGAAGACTAGATCGTTGTTAGACTTGCAAAAAACAACCAAAGCAATAACTCTAGTCACAAAACCAATATCAACCAATCACGAACAATCCAAATCTCAATCACAAGCAAGAAATTAATGACAAAGTAGCAAAAATAAATCACACAAGAATTTATAATGGTTCCACTAACATCTTGTTAGTGTACATCCACTTTGGAGAGAGTATTTTATTACCACGATGAAAGGAATACAAGAGATTGATCCAATGATCACTATATTTCAATATATAGAAAAGAGTTTGAGGAGAATAGAATTGAAGAATTTGAATTAGGTTATAAACCCTAATTCTCCCTTGAGAATAAGTCCTTGATCCCTAATCAAGTCTTCAAGCTCTCCTAATTCATTTCAGAAAATAGCTTATACAGAGGTTGGCCAATTACCCAAATTGCCCCTGAATTAGTCACAAATCAGTTTGCTAATCTTCAGCCCAAAAATAGCCCAAAACCCGATGAGACGTCTGTCGAACCTCCTGACAGACGTCTGTCATCTTCCAGATATTCATTGGGAAAATGTACTCAGCATAGACGTCTGCCAAGGGTATGACAGACGTCTGTCTGACCTCTCGGAAACCAATTCCCTGAAGTCAGACGTCTGTCATCCCCTAGGATAGACATCTGTCGCTCCAGACCACTGAAAACTGCACCTTCCAGCTCATATCTCCTCCATACAAGCTCCGATTTGCGAACGGTCACCTCCGACTCGAAGCTATCTTCGTCCACTTCAATCCAACATATAGTATCGCATATCACAACACTCCACCTCGATACTATAACCATCTCAACTTCAAACTCCAATGCACCATGCACTTCCTTCTACCTTCGACCAAGCAACTTGAATGTTTTCCCAATGAGCTCCGGCATGGCCACCGCCCATTGCACTACACCAACGAATTCAGGCAAAGTCACCACCCGTCAATGTAGTGTTAAAAACATTAAAACCAAAAAACCGTCTCACCAAAAGACAATGTACTCGGGAGTGTAACAAGTACTTACCATGAAGATAGATTTCCAATCTCTCACCGCTATTCCTTTTCCACCAAGCACAAAATCACTCTCTCCACCTCGTGCCACCCCATGGAACCTAGCAATTCAACAAGCGAATTAAGTTCGAGCAATGCTCAAACTTCCCATAAGGCAATGCCTACGTAAACATATCCGCTGCATTATCCTTCGTGTGCACTTTCCGAAGGTATACTAGCTTACCCTCATCCATGGCTACAAGAAATGACTCTCTCACCTCAATATGCTTGGTCCGTGAGCTAAACGCCAAATTCTCCGCCAAATGGGTAGCACTTTGGCTATCACATCAAACATCAACACCCTCATGTTCGAAACCCTAGTCACACAACAATCGCTTCAAGTAGAGTGCCCCCTTGGCCGCTTCCACAGCGGCAATCAACTCCGCCTCCGTAGTGGATAAAGCAACTACGGTTTGTAATCGCGATCTCCAACTAATGGCTGTCCTGCCAAGTGTGAAGACATACCCGGAAGTTGATTTCCTCTGATCCCTATCACCGGCGTAGTCCGAGTCACAATAACCAACCAACTTGCAACTCCTATCATCACTACCGCCAAAGACAAGTCCATGAGATGCTGTGCCTTTCAAGTATCTCATAATAGCCTTCACGGCTTCCCAATGCGATTTCCCCGGATTAGCCATATACCACTAACCACCTCGACGGCATTTGCAATATCGGGCCGTGTAAACACCATTGCGTACATCAAACTACCAACCGCACTTGCATATGGCACCTTTGCCATATAAGCTTTGTCTTTATCCCCGATAGGTGATCTCTTATCCGAAAGCTTCATATGCAAAGGTAAAGGTGTATTTAACGCCTTTGCATCCTCCATGCTAAACCGGCAAAGCACTTTCTTAATGTATTCCTTTTGAGTCGATCTTAACTTAAAACGCTTTCAGTCCCTTTCAATTTCCATGCTCAAGATTTTTCTTGCTTCTCCAAGATCCTTCATCTCGAATTCCGATTTCAAAAGCATCTTCAACTTGTTGATTTCTTTTTGATCCTTGGAAGCAATGAGCATATCATCCACATACAAGAGTAAATACACCCAATAATCATTTCCCAACCTCTTGAAATATACGCAAGCATCTTTGATGCTTCGATGGAAGCCACTTTCAAGCATGAAATGATTAAATCTCTTGTATCATTGTTTAGGTGGTTGCTTCAACCCATATAGTGAATTCTTCAACTTGCAAACCAATTTAGACTTACAATCTACAACAAACCCTTCTAGTTGCTCCATGTAGATGTCTTCATCCAAGTCTCCATGCAAGAAGGCGGATTTCACATCAAGTTGCTCCAACTCCAGTCATGGATAGCAACCATGGCTAGTAAAACCCGGATAGATGTATGACGAACCACCGGTGCAAAAATTTCATCATACTCCTTTCTTTTCCTTTGTGAGAACCCTTTGCCACAAACCTTGCTTTGTACCTTCCATCATCCTTCACCTTGTAAATCCATTTGCGCCCTATAGCACGGTTTCCTTGAGGAAGTGAACCAACTCCCAAGTTCGGTTCTTCACAAGTGATTGCATCTCTTCCTCCATGGCGCAAATCCACTTCGAGCTCTCTCTCGACTCCATGACGTCATCAAGGTCCATCGGCTCATCTTGGACTACATTGAAAGCATAGTCCAAATGATCACAAAAGCTAAGGTATCTCCAATTAATATATCTTTCGGGAGGCCTTATTGCATGTCGACCAAACCGAGTAGCAATACTATCACCCAAACCCCTTTCGGCTCCACCTTGAGTCAAAACTTTTCTAGTATCATGTACATCACCAACATCACTAGAGGAACCATGTCGATTATGTGATGTTTCATCAACCGCTTGAACCCCATGAGCTTCTTCAACTCTGCTACCACTTGGACGGAATGTGGAAATGACTTCCTTCTCCTTTGATTTACCATGAACCAAATTCGGAAAGTCCGATGAGCTCTCATTCACCTTGAATAAAGCCGACTCATCAAAAGTGACATGACAAGAATTAACAACTTTCTTCGTTTCCGGATTCCTAATCCGATAGCCTTTCATGCCATCCGTGAAACCAAGCAAGACCCCTTTGAATGCTCTATCTCCAAGTTTATCATTCCCCGGATCATGCACATAAACCGGGCCACCAAACACACGAAGATATCTCAAGTCAACACTCTTCCCTTTCCATACTTCCTCCAGAATTTTGTTACCAATGGCCGAGCACGGAATTTGATTTACAATATGCACCGTAGTTGACAAAGTTTCGGCCCAAAATCCCTTAGACAAACCCGATGTCAATCTCAGGCATCGAGCTTTCTCAAGTAGAGTTTGGTTCATTCTCTCTACTACTCCATTAGATTGCGGATCTCCCGGCGTAGTAAAATGTCTCCAGGTTCCGTGATGCTTACAGTACTCCAAGAATTCACGCGGGACATATTCACCACCATTGTCGGTCCTTAACACCTTCAAAGTCTTACCACTCTCATTCTCAACAAGAGCCTTCCACACTTTGAACTTAGCAAATGCCTCCGACTTGGCCCCCATTACATACACCCATACCTTTCGAGACAAATCATCAATGAAGGAAATATAATACCTTACTCCTCCCAAAGAAGCAACCGGTGCCTATCCCTAAACATCTGAATGAACATACTCAAGACCCTCCTTTGAGTCATGCTTGCCTTCATCGAATGATACCCTTGTTTGCTTCCCCATGACACATTCCTCGAAAAACTCTAGTTTATTGAAACTCTCACCCTCGATCATCTCACGCTTCCGAAGAATATCCAAACTCCTCTCTGAGACATGACCCAATCCAAATGCCACAACTGTGTCGCATCCAAGTCACGAGAACTATCAACACCCACACAAGTCTCACCTCCTACGGTCACACATTGAAGCAAATATATACCATGAGTCCTAGCACCTTTCATAACCACAAGTGCCCCCTTCGAAACCCTTAAGCAATCCTTCTCGATAGTGATCTTGCATCCTAGAGAATCCAATTGCCCCAAAAATATAAGCGACTTCCTAAGTCCTGGAACATAGCTAACATTGGTGAGCGTGCGAACAACTCCATCAAACATCCTTATTTGCACGGAGCCACTACCCATCGACTTGCAAATAGCACCATTTCCCATAGCAATTGCATTTCCTTCTTTGACCTCTAAGGATGAAAAACAATTTCTATTTGGCGTCATATGATACGACGCACCCGAATCGAGTACCCATTCGTTACCCGAAACACCCATTGCTACCGCCGTCAACACATTCTCATCTATATCACCATTCCCACTCTCCACCGCCACGGATGAAGATTCTACTTCCTTCTTATCTTTGTCCCGACATTCATTTTTCCAATGTCCCGGTTTTTTACAAATAAAGCACTTGCCATTTCTCTCTTTCGATTTACCTCTTCCACCGGGTTTTCTTGATTTAGAACGCCCCCGGTTTCCCTTCTTCACATTCTTTTCTTTCTCCACAAACAACCTGTGATTACTACTAGCTTCACTACTTCCCTCACTCATCTCCTTCATTTGATCTCTCAACTCCTCACTAAGAAGACCCGTCTTGACATCGTCTAGAGTCAAGGTATCCCGGCCATAGATCAAACTTTTTGAGAAACCCGTATAACGGTCCGGCAACGAACACAATAATTCATTGCCTTTTGCTCTTCCTCAATCTTCAAATCAATGGCCTTCATCTTCATGAGCAAGTCATCAAAGGCATTCAAATGTGCCTTAAGCGAATTACCCTCCTTCATCTTGAAGGTGAAAAACGTTCGCAACAAGATCAAACGGTTAGTGAGCGACTTCTTCATATTAAGTTCTTCCAACTTGTCCCAAGTACCTTTATCAGTAGTCTCACCACTAATTTCGGAGATCACATTCTCCCCCATAGCAAGTTAAAGAGTAGTGTAATCCCATTCCTCCATCTCCTCTCTCTCAACATTTGAGATATCACTTGGCAATAAGTGAGTATCAAATACTACTCGGTGCACCCGATTCCGCCTAAGAACCGCTTTCATTTTCCATTGCCACTTCTCAAAGTCATTATCACCATTCCACTTGTCAATAACCAATTGAGAACCCGACGCCGCATACGAACCCCATACATAAGGCACAACACTATTCGGACTTCCGGTTGAAGGACTTACCGAGCTACTATCCGTCTCTGGCATTTTCACAAACACCTAACAAGCCCAAAACAGCTCTGATACCAACTGTTGTAACCGTTGTGATTAATCCAATTCAAGACCACTCGAATCCAATATTTAAACCACAATGCGCTAGCGGAAGACTAGATTGTTGTTAGACTTGCAAAAAACAACCAAAGCAATAACTGTAGTCACAAAACCAATATCAACCAATCATGAACAATCCAAATCTCAATCACAAGCAAGAAACTAATGACAAAGTAGCAAAAATAAATCACACAAGGATTTATAGTGGTTCCACTAACATCTTGTTAGTGTACATCCACTTTGGAGAGAGTATTTTATTACCACGATGAAAGGAATACAAGAGATTGATCCAATGATCACTATATTTCAATATATAGAAAAGAATTTGAGGAGAATAGAATTCACTACACCATAATGGTCATTTGGCAACCCTTTTTTTTCACAATCGCCAACACTTATTTGTGTTGTAGGGTAATAACAATAATAAGCGTTGCTATGCAGAAATGTGTTACCATAAATATATATCTATAATTATTATTTTTACCAACGCTTATTTATGTTGAGGGATATGTTTAAATTGATAGTTGCTGAATATTCCTGGGCAAAAAGGTAAATTGGTAAGGCTTACCCTAATTTTCTACCTCCAACGCTTATTCACGCATTTTCCATTCATCGGCCGCTAAAACAAGAGACTCAACACCTCTAAAAAATTGAAATCGCGATCCGATTCAAAATCAAAATCGTACGAGTATCATAACCTTACGAATCGAAATTGGGCTTCTCCTTGACGAATCGGCCTCTCGTTTGGATGATTTGATTTCAGCTACGACATCAAGAGATCCGATTTCAACTTCAGGCGATTTCTTGTTCAGGTGAATCCTACTTAATCCTTGTTATTATGGTAGCGTGTAGTCAAGAACTAACTTAATTCGTTATCTGCTTTATTATTATAAGTGGTTGCTGATCCTTTTCTCTTTATTGTGGTAGCTTATAGTTAAGAATTAATTTGATTCATTATCTGCTTTATCATTAAAAGTGGTTGCTAATAAGTTTGATAGTCAGAACTATAATTTTTCCAGCAGGCTTTGTTATATTGAGTTTATTAAAATGTTAACCTACCTATCCAATTACTTTATTTTTACAGATCACATAAAGTTAATTAATACTAGATGGGCTCTTCTCTAAAAAAATTAGATTATGCTATATTTCTGACAGTAGATCCATGCTAATTATGATCTATCTCACGTGAACATATAATTAGTAAAGAGTATTTTATAAACATGACATTATGGTCAAAATGAAAAGGATGATTATGATTTCATGTTTGATTTCAATATTAAGGATACTAATGAAGCCGACGATGGTGATGAATAAATTATGGAGGACATTGGTATGGATGCGTAAGTAGACAAAAGACGCAAGAATTTTATTTTTTTCGGTCTGAATGTTGACAATTTAGAATTTTAGGAGTATTATCTTTTTTATTATATCCTATTTGAGCTGAAAGGAACCTATGCTAATGGTTTAGTTGTGTAACAATATTTTCAACTAAAATTATATTTTATGGTCGGGACGTGGCAAGCTGCTCATTATTTGGCTATGAACTTATGTATAATACGATCGTTTTCATAACCTTTACCTAAGTTTTTGATATATTCATCAGCTGTTTTTGCTTTGCAAACACTAACCATAACAGCCACTCGGTGCATATCATGAGTTATACTAAAGTCTAAGCTTTGAAGGAGATGAGACAATTAAAAAGTTTTTTTGCTTTGCATTTCCAAAGCTATTCTCTAATAAGGATTTTAGATAGATACTTTTTTCTAGTGAAGCGTTCAAGTTATATCATGATTTATATTAAAATTTGAGCTTTGCAGTAGATGAGACATTTAAAAGTTTATTTAGAGAAGTATATATGAACAAAATCTTTGCATCTGAGTTGATATATTTTAAACATTGTAGCTGCATGCATACGAGAGATGAGACGCTGGAAACTACTACTGTTATATTTTAAACTTTTTAAATGATTGTTTCCAGTTTCATGCATTTGGGACGCACATATGCTAATTAGGAAAAATTAATCAAACCTGCAGATAGATGATTTATAGCATGTGCACATCATGTGTTGCATAGATTTGAACAGTAATTGTGAAGCCAAAATGGGGGTAATGGTAATTATATGAAATACTTGAAGTAGCCTATAAAAAATGAACATTTCTCCTCGTTTAAGTTATAGCACGTGCCCATCTTGTGTTGCATAGATTTGAACAGTAATTGTGAAGCCAAAATGGGGGTAATGGTAATTATATGAAATATTTGAAGTAGCCTACAAAAAACGAACATTTCTCCTCGTTTAAGTTTTTCCCCCTTTTTTCTCTCAACATGGTTTATTTGCTATTTTTTGTAACCCTTATTTTTTCCGAATGCATATATACTTCTAATGGTAAGCACACAAATTTTGCACTGTTATTTGAACTTCAACCATTGCACAGCAGCTTGAAGCTGCTGTGTGCACAACAGCTTCAAGCTGTTGTTTGCACAACAGCTTGTAGCTGCTGTTGCACAGCAGCTCTTTTATGTTTTTTGTATTTCTCCGTAAAAGAAAATCTAGATTACAAAAGTTGTAGCTTTTAATAGGAGGGAAGCTTTTAGCACATTTACAATGATGAAGTGATTGATTAGTGCATCAAACTGAAGTCGAGTTTGTCACTCTTCTTAAAAGAATTCCAACTATTAAAACAAACGATTCTAAGCACCTACTAGAAAATTAAAACTTTTTTACATTTTATCTTTAGGATTTTGAGAAATAAATAAGACTAATGAGAGCCTTATTAGAAAAATAAAGTAGTAACATTAAACCTTTTTAATATAGTTAGAACAATACTGTATAATGTTATAATAATATTCATTAACTTATCTGTGCATTTAATTTTGTTGATAATAGTTTATTAATGCACATTAAAAATTTACTGAATTAAAGGCTGACAAATAGAAATATATTTTATGTTTTTATACTCTATTAAATACTTTTGTACGTTACTGTTTTCAATGCCCAGGCAAGTAATTATTTTTGTAGCTACTAAATTAAATTAATTAATCCATTGTTTGGCTTCTTACATGTTTATTTTCCCAAAACCGTGTAAAGCTTTCTACGAGTTTCAGACTCTAAAAGCAACACAAGACTATGATTATTTTATCCTTATATCATCGCTCTAAGTGTTATATAAAGAACGATCACGGTTTGTAATACTTAATTCGAAGTAAGCACTTAAACCATACTATGAGATCTAATATTCAGTATGATACATTGCAATTGAGATTGTATTTTTTTTAAAATGTAACATTAGACAAAAAATACAACACATGTCCAAGAACATGATCATTTGAATGTCAATGTGATCAGTTTATGAAAGGTGCAATATATCTAATATTTTTAAACGTTGAGGACAATCACATGCACTTTTGTAGTTAATTATGATATTGTAGCTGCTGTTTGCACAACAGCTTGTAGCTGCTGTTTGCACAGCAGCTTGTATTAATCAAATTAGGAATAATACCCTGTTTAGTCAAAACTTAAATGGTATTGGATTAAATTATATAATGGTTTAGATTCCCTCACATATTTTCATAATATTTGGCAACTGCAGTTTTGTTTTGTTTGTTTGGCTGTTATCCTGGCACCTTGGTACATTAAATAACCTGCTTTATTACATTGTTTAAACGACATTAAAAAAATCATTTGGTTTGCAAACTATAAAAATCTAGGCTGTCTTTCAGTTAATCTTCTGAATAAAGTATTTCAAATGATTTATCACTTGGCTAACATCTCAAAATGAAAGGCAAAATCCAGGTTTGCCTTTATCATATTTTATCACTACAAATTTGAAAACTATGTTCTCCACCATAATAACAATAAGGTCCCAAAATAAATATAAAAGGAAAATTATAGCACTTCGATTTCTCTCTTGATCTATTGTTTCCACAGAAAATTATCAAATCTCTGCGACTTCAAATCATCATTTATTACCTAAAAGTCTTCTAATTAATTTTTCTAGATATTTGTTTCATGCCCAAATATTAAATACCCATTTCTTTAAAACTGTGTAATTTGGAAGGCTAATAGTCATCACTTACAACGTTATGTCAGTAGCCATAAACTAATACTAAAAATCACATGTCATGCATGCCTTGTTATTTCTTTCACATGAAAAAATATTTATCATCGAAGTTTCAAACTGTCAGTTACATCTTGCTTTACATGAAGGAAATACAGTGGAATATAATATTTTTGGTTGTGATTGGCATGTGCGAATTCTTGCTGTTATCTGTTGCTATGAGTTTGCTAGTGGTCGTACTTAGTTTGGTCTTGATGGTTGCTGGAGCTGTGTCCAAGACTGAATGAATACATGGACGGATTGGGTTGTATATATACAATTGTGTAGGCTTTAAAATAGGTATTTGTTTGAACAAATGAACATAAGGAAACCATATGGCTGTGGCACCCCTTGACTGGGAAATTTACATATCCCTTACCGGTTATGTGACAGAATTCATGTGATACTATAGATTTTAGTTGCATGAGTTTTTAAAAAGGGAAAATCTTTTTTTTTTGTTTGCATATATTTAATTCAAGTTTGATAATTTTTATGCATGTATACCTACAGTGCCAAGTTAAGGATTTGAACTGGAAAGTTGAACCTCCACGTTGATGACACTATGATTCCTAAACGTGTTGCCTTTGACAGATGTCCAGATGATATAGATAGAGTGTGGTGGGAAAAGTTCCTTGATATTGAGTATACGAATGAAAAGATGGAGCAATGTAAAAAAAATGCAAAAAACAAAGCGAAAAACCAAATTACTCATACTCTAGAAAGGAAACCTTACCATAGAGTGCACCATGAAATGGTAATAAAATTATCTTTTGTAAATGGTTGTTTGTAGAATGTTATATTAATTGTGTGTTGTCAACTTTGATATTTCTTGTAGGTCTTATCCAATCCAGAAGAAAATATTTCACGAACGACGATTTGGAAGGTTGGACATAAAAGAAAATCGGGAGAAGTACTACCATGTGCTGCAGAAACATATGTAGGTTTGCATATATGTTGTTAAGCTCAGTAAATTATTTTAATTGATCATTATTTGCCTGAACTCATGATGTTTTGCCAGAACAATGTTGAGTACATAAAGTTGGGTTTCTACAAATACCGAAAACATATACAGCTTTGCTGAGCCTTACCGCTCAGCTTTGCTGAGCCACAGACTCAGCTAGCTGAGCCTTGCCGCTCAGTAAAGCTGAGCCGTACGGCTCAGCAAATGCCGAGCCCATGGCTCAGCAAATGCTGACCCACAGGCTGAGCCGTGGCTCAGCATTTACTGAGCTTTGGCTCAGCAGCTGCTGAGCCTTACCGCTCAGCTTTGCTGAGCCACAGGCTCAGCATAGAATTTTGGCTCTGCAAATGCTGAGCCTGAGGCTCAGCATTTGCTGAGTTTTGGCTCAGCAACTGCCGTGCCTTACCGCTCAGCTTTGCTGAGCCACAGGCTCAGCATTTGCTGAATGCTGAGCCTGAGGCTCAGCAAATGCTGCTGAGCCACAGGCTCAGCAAATGCTGCTCAGCTGTGGCTCAGCAAAGCTGAGCCGTAAGGCTCAGCATTTGCTGAGCCGAGCCTTACCTAATTTGCAAGAAATTACCTAATGCTGAGCCGAGCCTTACCTAATGCTGAGCCGAGTCGTAAGGCTCAGCATTTGCTGACTTTTGACTTTTGTGAATTCGGTATTTTGTGCGAGATGTTTTTCTGTTTTTAACAAGAAACTGAAATTTTCAATTTAATGTGATATTCAATGAATGCAGGCACTTCTAGAGGCAGCGGAAGAAAAGAGAAAATTGGATGGTAGTTTTAGTGGCGCAGTAGATGATCTTGATAATGATCCAATTGCAGAAGTTTTTGGTTCCGGCATGAAGAAAAATTATTGTCGAGCAATTAGTTCTACTTCTTCTATAAAACAAGTAAAGGTGGCTCGAGCTGTAAAAGCTGTAGCTGATAAAAAACAAGCCGTGGATTTGTCCGTTTGAAAATTGGAGATAGAAAGGCAAGTAGCTACTCAAGTTAATAACGCCATCAATTCAATTACATCAACTTTTATGAAATTTATACCTAATTTGCAAGAAAAACTTGTTGCAAGTCCTTCCACTCCTCGTACAGAAGGTGCTTCTAATTTAAGGGATTCTCCTATAAGTAATAATGTAACCGTTACTCCAAATGTGTCACTTAATGATCTTCATTCATCTACAATGGA
Source organism: Allium sativum (assembly GCA_030737875.1). Lineage (NCBI taxonomy): Eukaryota > Viridiplantae > Streptophyta > Magnoliopsida > Asparagales > Amaryllidaceae > Allium > Allium sativum. The sequence goes on along the minus strand of CM060919.1, from coordinate 479,443,827 downwards.
AAAGAAATACGTAATGCTATCGTCAAATGATCTAGAGAAGGAGGTAGCAAAAGGTTATCTTGGAACACAAACAGTTTGTCATTTTAGGAAAGTGGTACCGAATATAGAGAAAGTAATTTGGGTTGTTGAAGTTCTTGAACCGGATGCACCAATTTATGATGGTCCTCAAAATGGAATGTACAAGTTATGTGAATTTTCAGATGGAGGCTCGTTATATGGCCAGAGTTTCGTATTCGTTATTTGTAGAATCTTATTTATGTATTGAATTTAGTAAACTAATTATGTATTATTGAATTTGACATCTTAATTATGTATTGTGTTTGTTTATTGTTAACTGATATTCTATGTCGTTATGTTACGAATGTTATCTATTAGTATGTATTGAGTTTAATATTAGTTTTTGATTCATATTAAATATCGTCTATATTATCATCATATTGGTTATTAATTGAATATTAATGTTAGAATATGCGAGTTGTTAATACATATTTCTGTTATTATTAAAATTTATATTTGTTGTGAATTAAAATTTTGTAACATGTATGGGTGTTACAAACAAATGTATTGCAACATGTATAAGCGTTGCAAACAAAAATCTTACAACGATTATAAGCGTTGGTAAAGAAAATCTACCAACGCTTATAAGCGTTGCTAAAGAAAATCTACCAACGCTTATAAGCGTTGCGACTGAAAATATACCAACGCTTATAAGCGTTGGGACAGAAAATCTACCAATGCTTATAAGCGTTGGTACTAATTTGCCACCCCTCCATAGCAACACTAATAAGCGTTGCTGAAATTGTTTGCGACGGTTATACTCGTTGGGAATCACCTGTTTTGGTGTAGTGATTGAAGAATTTGAATTAGGTTATAAACCCTAATTCTCCCTTGAGAATAAACCCTTGATCCCTAATCAAGTCTTCAAGCTCTCCTCATTCACTTCAGAAAATAGCTTATATAGAGGTTGGCCAATTACCCAAATTGCCCCCGAATTAGTCACAAATCAGTTTGCTAATCTTCAGCCCGAAAATAGCCCAAAACCCGATCAGACGTTTGTCGGGACTTGACAGACGTCTGTCATCTTCCAGATATTCATTGGGCAAATGTACTCAGCACAGACGTCTGCCAAGGGTATGACAGACGTCTGTCTGACCTCTCGGGAAATCAATTCCCTGCAGTCAGACGTCTGTCTTCCCCTATGACAGATGTTTGTTGCTCCCGACCACTGAAAACTGCACCTTCCAGCTCATATCTCCTCCATACGAGCTCCGATTTGCGAACGGTCACCTCCGACTCGAAGCTATCTTCGTCCTCTTCAATCTATCATATAGTATCGCATATCACAACGGTGGATTCCTTCCGAACGAAAAGATCTGGAGGATGATGAAATAGTATTCCAGTGCACTAAATCACATGGAGTATGTAGAGTACAATGCCACAAAAGAGTGGTGCTTGCAAAGCAAAGAAGGATGATGATAAATGATATTGTCTTCAGAAACAAAGCAGTAGATGGGTGAAGTCCCATTTATTGACCCGTCCGTCATTTCGACCACGACTGGCTCAGCTCTTGTGCAAAAGATCCTTGTTAGCTACGAGAGTTCCATTAATATATTGCTGAAAAAGTTTTGTGGAGGCCGAGGTCTTGAAGTCGGCATAGCTTGCACTCTTGATTTCAATGGATTAGCTGTTGAGCCAATAGGGATAGTGGAATTACCGGTAAAGCATAAAGAAAGAGACCTTCAAAGAATATGGATCCTTCCATTCATTGTGTTGGATACATTCTCTCATTACAATGATATTCGGACTGACCAACCCTTGCTGACTGTAGCACATGTGTCATCTCGTGGTGTTTATTCTTGAAGATTTCGACTGGTGGTGGGATCAAAGTAATTCAAGGACATCAGGTGTAACACCCACACCCCTTATCACACTCCAGACGGATCATGCTAAGAAATGTGGAGCGTCTATGTATGATAAAAGTACCACAGAGATTAAGATCCACAAAACATAAAAATAATTACAATGGAAGCATTTCAGAATAAAACAACTTATTATTCAAAAATCAGAGCTTATTCAAAAAAATCGTGACAACTAAAGTGTCATACAATCTTAGTCTCAAAAGCCATATCACACCACAAAACAAACATCCCTCCTCAAAAAAATCGTGACAACTAAAGTGTCATACAATCTCAGTCTCAAAAGCCATATCAAACCACAAAACAAACATCCCTCCTCAAGTTCCAACATAAACCAAAACTGATAGGATGAAAAAAGGAGGGTTTACATCAATAAGAAGATAACAGAACTTCTAAGATGAACCGTCCAAGTTGTCTGTATCACTCTCCGCCTTGTGAACCCGATGAGAGGGAAAGAAAAGAATGGAGAACAGGATGGACATAAAGTCCGATGAATTGAATTGGTTGCTTGAAATTGAATAGTTAATAGATAATAGACTTGATAATAGTTCCAATATCATAGGGTAAAGTTTCTATGCATTACATAGATTGATTTTTAGATTGTTTTCCCAATTGCGTGGTCAAGCTAATTGTTCGCACTTAATTGCTAAAGTAGACGTACTATTACGACTGATTCCTACTTCTACTGAATGATCGGTCTTCACTATCTGCCATCAAATTAGCATGGTAGTTGCCACTTATACATACTAAAAACCTATACGTATGTGAAACAATGCCATACGAATCACCAACCATGGCTCCACCAGATAGACGTCTATCTAGAGTTGGATGAAATCGTGAATTGTTTACCTCAATAGATGTTGCATGCTCGGTCATCGTCGGTACACACTAATTGTCGTCTCCTATCGACCATGATTTACCCCCAATTGATATACGTGCCTCTTCTAATGCCGGTACGGGTCCCGAGCCACTTATTTACCCCAATTTGCATGCGTTATATATTCTATCGGTACAGACTCCTTTAAACAAAAAAATTAATTGCGGTCTCATCTTATCTCATGACCTGAGTCTTATATATTGCCCAAGTCCCCATGACTGAGTTTTATCTACTGGCTACCATGCATATTATCATGATATTCTACATTCCCAAGATAAGTTTCCAATATCGTTATTGGTCTTATTCTTTTTCTTAAAACATATGTTATAACATATGTGCAAGTTTCCAAGGCTTGCTCTTTCTCAGTCCATTTTCTTTTCATTACAAATCCACATGCTTTATGTCTTTTCTGTAAATTCAGTCCATTACCTCTTTATTACAGATCTACATGTTTTACACCTATTTTTCTGTAAATTTAGCGATTTCCTATTTAATCTGTATTATGTGAAAACCACTCTATTTCCATTATTTTCAAGTAAGCTAAAGGATTAAATCTACTTTTCAAATCTAAAATTCATAGAATTATTAACTTCTTTAACATATTAAAAGAAAACTTGACAACTATAAATAAACATAGAAATAAAAATAAATGTAAAGAAATAGGCTGCAAATATACATGTACTGAAAATAAGTAAGAAAACTAAAATTTGTAAACTATAACCATTTTCAACCCAATTAATTTAACTATTCAAATCCTAAAATAATAACTTCCACTCACATGTTGTTCTATGTTAAAGCTACACTCCTCCCTATTCCTTCTAATGTTCTTAATATATATTCTTCTTCCCAGAAAATATTTTTTTAGGCCCCGCCTCAGTTAAGAGGGAACCCATAGGAAGAAGAAATGAATGAAATGAAATGGTTGTATTGAGGTCCTATTATAGGCGTGTTAGATTAAGGGAAACATCACAAGCCCTCATTTATCCCTTAATCTCAAAAATCCGTGTTCCAAATTAACAAAAATGAGATCTAAGCATCTATGTTTGCACTTGGACATTTTACAGGCTAGGTCGTGACTTTGGGTTGACCTACCATTGTTGGGCAGTCGATCAGCCCTTATTGTGGGTCGACCCATGCTGGGTCTATTATTATTACTATTATTATTATTATTTTGTTGTTATGTTTTGAACTTGTTTTCTGATTTTGAATTCTTTTATAACTCTTCCATTTAAATTTCGATTTTAACAAGTTGTATATGAGAATTATCCAGAAAATCGCCGCGAACTCAATGGTGCAATTCTCATGGACAAAGTGGGAAAATTTCATAAGCTTATTTTATTATTTAATTAATTTCTTAGTTTATCTTTATTTCTTAAATATAAGAGTGTTACATTCTCCTATTTTTAAAGGATTTCGTCCATGAAATCTTCAAGGGTAGAAATTATAATAAACAACCACAACCAAAATCTACAACCGTTTACCTAACCATCATCCATTGTTCTTAAGATTTCTATTGCAAATTTTGTTGTTCTGCAATCTTGTGGTGTATATTTCCTATCTAACGCAAAAGTGTAGGCAACCTACTGATTCAATTGACCTTCTATTTATGCAAATATTCTTATGCCACGCATCCAAATGTTTTCAAAAATCCTAATAATATCTGATAGTTCTATATGCATGCTACAATCATTGACCACATGAAACATCCATATGCTAAACACTCATTTATGAAAACCGTGGAATAAATAATAAAAATACAATACACATTGATATGCATATGCTTGTAACCTAGTTTGGTCGATCCCTGAAAGAGACTAGTGTCCATTTGCATCCACTAGAAAACACTTGCAACCACTTGCATCCATCACACATGGCATGCCCTAATAACATGTTTACAACCAGTCCTATCATCAATAATCTTAATCCTAAGATCCACCCACCCAAAGGATACTAAAGAAAAAATCATAATCAAAGGAAAAACTTAAGATAGAAAACTTCAAATGCGTACTGTCAAAAAGATAAGAGTATGAGATACGCACCTTCTCTCCAGCCCCTAAGTTGATTCTTCCACAATGTCTCTCCATTGCAACTTTACAAGTTGAGCCTCTTTATTCCTCAGTTGCTTAACATTATTCCCTACGATACGAGTATGAATATGATAGATTGGTGATTCTCTCTCGATCTTGACCTCCTCAAGCTGACTAGGTTCCGCAACCTTCGCCGAATAATGCAAGCACTTTCTCAAGTGCGAGGCATGAAAGACATCATATACACTTGCAAGTTTCCCTGATAGCATTACCTTATAATCCATTTCCCATACTCTTCCAAATATGAGAAAAGGTCCTACAATTCCGAGGGATAGCTTTCCAACTGATGCAAACCTCATAGCATTCCTTAACGGTTATACCTTGATAAAGACCAATCCTCTAACCTCAAACTATATATCCGTCCTTCTCTTATCGGCATATGACTTCTACCAACCTTGATTCACTTTCTCCTTTTCCTAATTAATTCAATATTCTCTAAAATCTCTTAAATATTGTCGGGTTCAAGTAGGAGTCAATCTGTAGTCTCCCACCAATAAGAAAGTGATCTACAAGGTCGTTTATAGAGAGCCTCGCAACGAGCCATTTCAATACTTGCTTGGAAACTACTATTATAGGCAAATTCCACTAAAGATAGGTGCTCCTTCTATATAGTTCCTCCAAAATCAAATATGCACATTATCAAAAGATTTTCTAAGACCCTATTTACCCATTTTGTTTAGCCATTCATCTTAGGATGATAGGCCATGCTTAATCTCAATTATGTCTCTAAGGCAACTGTAGAATTTTCCGAAATTCACACGTGAATGTCATATCATATCTCTATCAGTAATAATACTGGAGAGGACTCCTTGAAGTCGGACCACCTCTCTGTTATACAAGGATGCCAATGAAGTTGCAGACCTTTTGCTCCGAATAGATATGAAGTGGGCATTCTTAGTCAGTTTATCAACAATCACTCGAACAATATTTTTTCCCTTATAGATTGGGGCAAACCATTTATGAAGTCCATCGATAAGCTTTTCCATTTCCATGCGACATTTCCAAGGGATGGAGCAATCCTTCGAGGTTCCGTTTGCTCTGCCTTAACCCTTTGGTAAGTCAAACATTTGGCTACAAACTTAGCTACATCCTTCTTTATCCCATTCTAAAAGAAGACTCTTCTTATATTCCTATACATCTTATCGCTAATAGGATGGATGTTCATCTACGAACGATGTGTCTTTGATAATATCACACTTAACAAATATATAGTGTGGGGAACACATAACTTCCCATTTCTTCTTAGCCATCCCTCGGAATCTATGGAATAACATTAGAGATGCCCCGAGGCCTCTCCTCTGCCAATCCTATCTATAATGTCAACGAGTTCCATATCATACCTCTATCTCAAAGCAATATGATCAACAAGAATAAGATGAATCTATAACGCTACCAAACAATCTAGGAGTGAATCCATATAGGGTTAAAATCAAAGTGTAATAACCCGCAAAATCTGGGCCAGTTTAAAATTTTTATTTTGGCCATTTTAGCGAATTTTGAATATTTAAAATAGATTATTTTAAATAATGGCGACGGAAAATTTATTTTCAATATAGAATCGACGTATATATTATATACGTCGTCGTTAGAATATAAATAATTATATATAATTATAAATAGAAAAGAAAATGGCGCGGTAGTTCGAAAATTCGATTTCTAATTTCAAATGAATATACAGAATTCAATATAAGTCAGAATTGAACGAAACAAGAAATATTTGAATCTGTATAACTATATCTTTGTAACGAAGTTAACAAACTGAGATTTCATTTTAGAAATGATGAGATATGTCCAGTTGAAAATTAGAAATAGTCGCTGTGGAATTTATATATATTTTAATATAATATATAGCCCTTAAAAATAGCCATTTTGCAAATGACCTCGGATTTCGACGAAACCACTTTTGTTGGATCCGTGATGTCAAATTATTGCTAGATTCCAAATTTCATAATTTTTCGAATCAATATGTGAGCGTGGCAAAGGAAAACGCGTTTGACCAGTTTCAGTTGATTTTAATCGACTGGAAATTGGCCATTTTTCTAACGGTCTCAGAATTCGACGAAACTAGTTTTGTTAGGACCGTATCGTCAATACGAAGCTAGAAAATATTTTTCTGGAATTTTTCGAGTTAGTTTGTGCCCCCGGTAATTTGAAATATACGTTTAAAATTCAATATAGTGATTTAAAAGTAAATTCAAGGGAAACTGACTGTAACAATCGAATCAGCTTGCGATACATGTTTCATTGTGTTCGGAATGGGGGTGAAACGCTATGGACGACAGGCGGTGGGTCTCGTTTTGAGGTCGAAAATAAAAGTTGCTTTTTGAAAGTAATTAAATAATTAAATATATATATATTTTTCATATAAACCCCCCCCCTCTCGTTTTCATTCTAAAAACAGAAATCAAATAAATAAAAAAAAAAAAAAAAAAAAAAAAAGAAAAACCCCCAATCGCGATCGCCCCCCCCAGGATCCGTCGCCAGAGCCACCCAACGCCGCCTCTTCGCCAGCTCCGACCACCGCCCCTCCCCAGATGCATCGCCGCCCTTTCCCCTTCTTCTTCGATGATCCCCGAACCCCAAACCCGTCGCCCCATCGTACGCCATCGCCAATAGCGATCCACGCCACCGCAGTCCCCCCCCCTGTCGATGACCGCTTCCCCTCCCCTGTCGATGGTCGCGCCCCACTCGCGAAGTCCAGTACCCTCCTGCCGCCGACGAAGATGAAGCGAAGCCCCCCCCCCCCCCGACAAAGCCGACAGCGCCCCAGGTAGTTTTTTTATTTTATTTTATTTATTTTTACTTTTATATTGATTTTATAAAAAAAAAAACTGTTTTAAAAAGAATTTTTAAACTGTTTTTTTTAGAAATCAAAACTGAGATTTTTAAAAGTATTTTAAAAACTGATTTTTAATTTATTTTTAAAACTGAATTTTTAAATATAGAAAACTGTTTTTATTTTTAAGATTCAAAACTGAGATTTTTAAAAGTTTGAAAAACTGATTTTATTTTAAGATTTAAAATAGAAAAGGTTTAAACTTTAAAAAGAAAATGGTTTGAACTTTAAAAAGATTTGATCTTTAAAATAGGAAATTCAAAAAGGCGTAATCTTTAAATTCAAAAAGGCGTAATCTTTAAATTCAAAAAGGCGTAATCTTTAAATTCAAAAAGGCGTAATCTTTAAATTCAAAAAGGCGTAATCTTTAAATTCAAAAAGGCGTAATCTTTAAAGTAGAAAAGGCGAAATATTTGAAAAGACGAGATCTTTATATAGTAAACTTCGAAGTAAAATAAAAATTCGATTTTTATATATAGAACTTTGAAATAAAAATTCGATTTTTATATATTGAACTCTGAACTAAAAATTTGATTTTTATATATGGACCTTCGAAATAAAAATATGATTTTTAAATATTGAATAGCAAGGTAAAAATTCGATTTTTATATATGTAGTGGCTACGGACGACGAAGCTGACGAAAATGCCATAGCGATGAAGATTTCTATCAAAGAAGAGCCGTGGAGCTAGGATAGCTATAAGTGAGAATTTCTCACCCTTTCAATTTTATTTCTAGTTATATTTATATATATATATACTAGGATGCAGACGGTGTTTAGTAGCACCCGACACAACCGTCCACATACCATGGACTTGTTTGTTTGGATGTTTGGTGATTGATTGAGATATTGATTTGAATGTGGTTTGTGGTGTGAAAAATCGAATCGATAAATTGGTTAGGATTAGACGTGCGCCGTTATAAGGCGAAGGAGTAAGGCTAGGTTAGACCCTTACTCCAAATTTTGTGGCTTGCATAACGAAAGTGAATTTGATTGATGTGTGAATGGCGTGGGCCTTCACTAGACCGGGGATAAGGCTAGGCCTTGTCCCGTTTCTAGTATCGTGCCGTTATGCCGCCGAAATTTTCTAAAACATGTTAGAAAAATAAAAATAACATTTTATTTAAAGAATGAACTGAATAGATATTCATATGTCGAAATAAAATATTTTATCGTTAAAAATATAATTTTTAACGTGAATATGAATATAGTGAAAGTGAATAAAATAAATATTCATTTACAAACCGGACGGTTTGTTTATGTACACCTATTTGATTGATATTGATTGGGTCGATAAATTTTACACATCGCCCAACTGCACAAATAAAATCTGTGCTTGATTGTTTGAAACCCTACACGGGTGTTGGGATGAAATATGAAGTCCACTCATCCTGATTGATTAAATATGTCGATCGATTGATTGACAGGCTGTTATAAGCGTTAGATATCTATATTTGATGCTTATACAGTGTAGTGCACTTTGGTTGATGGTTGATTATTTTTCAATACTATTATATACATGTGATGTATGAAAATCCATATAATTAATTTTATATGGTGATTGATTGGGCCTCATTCCAATTTGAAAAATAAAGAATATATAAAATAAAGGTTCATGTGTTGACTATACTCATCCGTTGGGAATAGTCATGTGTTGAACGAATTATTTTTATAATAAAATTTACATCTTTATCAATATAATATAAAGGTTCATGTGTTGACTATACTCATCCGTTGGGAATAGCCATGTGTTGAACGAATTATTTTTATAATAAAATTTACATCTTTATCAATATAAAATAAAGGTTCATGTGTTGACGGTACTCATTCGTTGAGATTAGTCATGTGTTGAACGAAATAATTTAACCAAAAATAGTCACACATGGACGGTACTCATTCGTTGAGATTAGTCGTGTGTTGACAAAAAGAAATATTTGAAATAGAATATATAAAGCCGTGTTGAATAGTGATGCGCCATTTTGACGCGAACGATATATATAACGATTTCGAAATGAATTGAATATATAACGATTTCGAAATGAATTGAATATATAACGATTTCGAAATGAATTGAATATATAACGATTTCGAAATGAATTGAATATATAACGATTTCGAAATGAATTGAATATATAACGATTTCGAAATGAATTGAATATATAACGATTTCGATTTGAATTGAATATAAAACGATTTCGATTTGAATGGAATAGAAAACCAATTTGATTTCAAATTGAATATATAATGAACTTGATTCAAATAGAAAACGAAACGAATTAATTTGAATAGAAAATGAATTTGAATCGAATAGAAAATCAATTTGAATTGAATTGATTTGAATTGAATTGAAAAACGAATTCGAATTGAATTTAAAATGAAGTGAAATGAATTCAAATTAAATTGAAATTTGAATTGAATAGAAATGAATTTTAAAACGAATTTATAAAGAAGAATTCAATTTTGATTTGAATTGAAATAGAAGTTGACTTCGTTTTTGAAACGAATTCAAAACTAAATATATAATTCGTTTTAAATAGAAATCGACGAAATATATATTATATATATTATATATATAATATAATGGCCTGAATAGAACGCGCCGCGCCGCGGCAGTTCGTAAATTTCGACCATTTATTTCAAACGGACATTACGGGAGATCCGACCGTCGGATTCTCCTAAAACCGGAACCGTTGGGTTCGTATCGAAAAGAGCTTTCTAACGAATATTAGAAATTCAAAATCTAACGGTTGGATTTGGAGATACGTCCAAATCAAATTCGAAAAAGGTCGCTGTAAGTGCAGTTCGATGGCCATCGTTGGAAATCGACTGTACGGGCCTTGATAAAATTATTAAAAATATCAATAATTTGTGTAAAATCATAAGAAATGATTTGGGAAAAATTGGGGTGAAAAACTCCATATTTGAAAAGATAAAAATAGATTTTTATCAAAATGAACTAGTTTTGAACTAAATTTAAAACCCAATCATTTTTAAAATAAATGAATTAGATTTAAAAAGGGGTTTTAAATAATCGAATTTCTAATATGTTTGATTAAGTTTGAGATGGGTTTATCGTGAACAGTGTTTTAAATAACACTAGTTCTTTAACCCGATAACAAATAGAATGTGATTTGGGTTTGTTGTGAACTGTGTTTTAAATAACACCTAGTTCTTTAACCCAGTAAAAGGAGTTTTATTGAATCTGCAATTAGATTGAAATTCGAACTGATAATCTAAATTATCAAATTTAGAAATGAGCGAGAATGGAGTATCACCAGTTTTGCTCCAAAGCGATAGTTAAATCTTTAATTAGATTTGAACGTGAAATGGTAATTAATTTTACCGATAACACCACGGTGTTAGATATGGAGTATTACCAGTTTTGCTTCATGGGATGAATAGGTTGGGATTGGGAAATAAAATAAATAATTACTTCGTTGTGGTTCGCTAATCTCGACTAGTTGGAAAACCATAATTTGGTTTTAAATGACATCCAAAGGAAGATTTCAGGATAAATTTTAAAGAATTTATCTTGGATAAAATTAATGGGAACTTTTCCCTAAGAATGTGGAATTTAGAAACTAGCTGTAGGTTGGCTATGAAGAATGGTTTCCTGGGTATTGATCTGATGTTGGTTTCGGCCTTCGGGGTTAATGTTCGGGAAATTGTTCTCTTGCTAATTTGCGGTTAGTGACTAATGAATTAGAATGAGGCGTATGTTGTGTTTGTGTAACATTTGTTTTCAATATACGCGGGTTGTTCGGAAAGTCCGGGTTTATACCCATTCTGAATAACCGATTCGACGATATGTCGAAGATGAAGACGGTGGTTGAAGACCGGAAGTCTTCACATCGTAGGGATAATTACTGACGATCCTGATTGGGCTGTACACCCAAGAGGATGGAAATAGTTAGTGGTCGTCCAGACGTACTTGGAGATGGATGGATATGCGAGGAAAGTGCCTCCGGTTTCGTTCAGACCCAGAACGGACTTGTAAATGGATTGTGTGCCTGACATTGGATTTTATTCTGTGTTGATTGATTTCTATTAAATATATATCTGCTTGGCGGCGGAGAATTTATTCTCTTGCTTAACGCCCTTCTCTGAGACGTACGAGCTTAGAGGTTATATATCGATAGATATCAATCGCATGGCATGAATTGCCTGTGTGGCATGCTGAGTTGCATGGATCAAGGCTTTTGTTGAAAAGCAAAGTCTTGTGGTTGATGATCAAAGCACGCCTACGTGGCAGCTTTGTGTATAGCGTGTATTCGCAAGCCTCACACCTCGGTATGAGTTAAAAACGGGATACGGACCGCTGGGAGAGCGCACGTTTCTTTCTAGCTTTGGTGGTGTCAGTGACTTACCAGCCCTGACATATATATACTTTTCACCTTTGTGGTTGTTGGAATGAGGCGCCTCGATTATAGGTCTGTAAGGACCGGGAAACGTGTGTTCAGGCATAATTAATCCTCTAACGTAAGTGAGGACCGGCCCAGCCGCATCCAGGGGTTACCCAGTGTGCGTAATCCCGGGGACATTTGCTAGAGTGTCTCGAACGCGGAGAGGAGCTTGCCCCTTGCCTCGACTCATGACGGAAATCCAATTTCCAATACGTGTATCGCGGTTTTAATTGTAGAACTAGTATGGCGACATGATATATGGTACCCATGCCGTCTATGATTTATACTTATGATTGAAATGTTTTGACACTATACACTTATTATAGTATCAAATGATTTGTTTTAAAACGTATCAAGCATGTTTGGCTATTATAAGGGAAAACCCTATCCCCCGGCTTGCGTTGCATTGTATGATAGGACCTGGGTCTTATAATAGCTTCATTTTTCGAAAAAGCATTGCGTTGTTTATTCTATGCACTGGTATTCTTGGGAGGAAACCCGTTCCGTGTTATACGGCGTGGTCCCTTGAATTACTCTCTTTTAAAGTAAAGTTTTAAATAACTGTTTTAGTTCTCACACCAGTCACATGACTGACCTGGAGTTTATTGTTTTAACCTAAACTCTGGGTGCCCCTATTTTCCGCACGGGCAGCTAGTAGTTTTGGTTTTGCAGATTTATATTCACAGGATCCTGGTTTACAGCTGGAATGATATCCGGAAAGCTCTGTATCCGTATATCACCTTCAGTTGTGCTTTATATTATTTTTCCGCTGCTATGTATTTAAATGTAATTTAAATCTCTGATATTTCTGTGTAATATTTATTCATTTATACTCTGTATATTCTTGTATCTGATGGAATTGTTGTAATATACAATGAAATGTTCTTCTGTTTGTGTTCTGGTTTGTCATGTTCTCAACGTTCAGGGGTTTCGAACGGTTTAGATCGGTTTAACGACTGATTCAGATCGAGCGAAATTCCTTGCCGTCACATTTGGTATCAGAGCTTTGGTTTACAGAGCTCGAGAACAAGACACATTAGAACCATACGAAAGAATTCATCAGATATTGGATTAGTAATATCCAATTAGAATGACTCGTTAGAGATAGGATCAGTAGTATCCTAGAACGAGTGTGAAGAGTATATTTTTCAAATGAAAACAATTTTGTTTTGAAAATTTAAATCATGCTATACGTATTTGAATATTTATTTATTTTGAATGTGGACAATCTAGTATATAAAGGTTTTGCATATACGCGTCATGAACGTATATCCGAAGTTTTAATATATTAGATAGATATAGAGTCACACTCTAGGCACCCGGACATGGTCCTGATGATGAAGTATACCATCACCAGTATTTATTTTCGAGTGACGAAGGCGTGATTTTCTATATATTTCCATTAGGCTGGTGTGAGAACCCAAAACTTATATAGTTAGAACACATTGTTGTGAATTGGCATCAAAAACATGATTTTCTTTATATATATCAAAATTTATGAATTTGAAACTCTAATCCACTAATTGATTGATGTTTGTGTTGTTTGTTTAATTGTTTGCTGATTTTTAACCATTTATGCCTAATATAATCAAATATTGAATTGTATTGAAAATTGGTCGCGTTTGCTTGCATATATATATATATATATATATATATATCATTGAACAGGTCATAGCAAGGAGGCTAGAGCCGAGAATAGAATTTGTTTGCCCGACAAATAGGTACATGTTTATTACATAATTTACTGTTTTGTTTGGGTGATGATGATTTTGTGAGCCTATTGGCTAGCCGCTTGGCTTTTTCTTTTTCTTTTTGAGATCTGAAGGACCGGGAACGCTATTTGCAATTTCCCGATGCTCCCGGTGCAGGGGAGGTTATGGCGAAATTTTTCGAAAATTTAGGGTGTTAGCCAAATTTTTGAAGTTTTGGAAATTCTCAGAAACTAAAGAGTTGGAGAATGGAAGCCAGAACGAACATAGAGTTGAATAATCAAACCACTTTCGACTTTGTTCCTTTTCGGGGACGAAAAGTTTTAAGTGGGGGAGATTGTAATAACCCGCAAAATCTGGGCCAGTTTAAAATTTTTATTTTGGCCATTTTAGCGAATTTTGAATATTTAAAATAGATTATTTTAAATAATGGCGACGGAAAATTTATTTTCAATATAGAATCGACGTATATATTATATACGTCGTCGTTAGAATATAAATAATTATATATAATTATAAATAGAAAAGAAAATGGCGCGGTAGTTCGAAAATTCGATTTCTAATTTCAAATGAATATACAGAATTCAATATAAGTCAGAATTGAACGAAACAAGAAATATTTGAATCTGTATAACTATATCTTTGTAACGAAGTTAACAAACTGAGATTTCATTTTAGAAATGATGAGATATGTCCAGTTGAAAATTAGAAATAGTCGCTGTGGAATTTATATATATTTTAATATAATATATAGCCCTTAAAAATAGCCATTTTGCAAATGACCTCGGATTTCGACGAAACCACTTTTGTTGGATCCGTGATGTCAAATTATTGCTAGATTCCAAATTTCATAATTTTTCGAATCAATATGTGAGCGTGGCAAAGGAAAACGCGTTTGACCAGTTTCAGTTGATTTTAATCGACTGGAAATTGGCCATTTTTCTAACGGTCTCAGAATTCGACGAAACTAGTTTTGTTAGGACCGTATCGTCAATACGAAGCTAGAAAATATTTTTCTGGAATTTTTCGAGTTAGTTTGTGCCCCCGGTAATTTGAAATATACGTTTAAAATTCAATATAGTGATTTAAAAGTAAATTCAAGGGAAACTGACTGTAACAATCGAATCAGCTTGCGATACATGTTTCATTGTGTTCGGAATGGGGGTGAAACGCTATGGACGACAGGCGGTGGGTCTCGTTTTGAGGTCGAAAATAAAAGTTGCTTTTTGAAAGTAATTAAATAATTAAATATATATATATTTTTCATATAAACCCCCCCCCTCTCGTTTTCATTCTAAAAACAGAAATCAAATAAATAAAAAAAAAAAAAAAAAAAAAAAAGAAAAACCCCCAATCGCGATCGCCCCCCCCAGGATCCGTCGCCAGAGCCACCCAACGCCGCCTCTTCGCCAGCTCCGACCACCGCCCCTCCCCAGATGCATCGCCGCCCTTTCCCCTTCTTCTTCGATGATCCCCGAACCCCAAACCCGTCGCCCCATCGTACGCCATCGCCAATAGCGATCCACGCCACCGCAGTCCCCCCCCCTGTCGATGACCGCTTCCCCTCCCCTGTCGATGGTCGCGCCCCACTCGCGAAGTCCAGTACCCTCCTGCCGCCGACGAAGATGAAGCGAAGCCCCCCCCCCCCCCCGACAAAGCCGACAGCGCCCCAGGTAGTTTTTTTATTTTATTTTATTTATTTTTACTTTTATATTGATTTTATAAAAAAAAAAACTGTTTTAAAAAGAATTTTTAAACTGTTTTTTTTAGAAATCAAAACTGAGATTTTTAAAAGTATTTTAAAAACTGATTTTTAATTTATTTTTAAAACTGAATTTTTAAATATAGAAAACTGTTTTTATTTTTAAGATTCAAAACTGAGATTTTTAAAAGTTTGAAAAACTGATTTTATTTTAAGATTTAAAATAGAAAAGGTTTAAACTTTAAAAAGAAAATGGTTTGAACTTTAAAAAGATTTGATCTTTAAAATAGGAAATTCAAAAAGGCGTAATCTTTAAATTCAAAAAGGCGTAATCTTTAAATTCAAAAAGGCGTAATCTTTAAATTCAAAAAGGCGTAATCTTTAAATTCAAAAAGGCGTAATCTTTAAATTCAAAAAGGCGTAATCTTTAAAGTAGAAAAGGCGAAATATTTGAAAAGACGAGATCTTTATATAGTAAACTTCGAAGTAAAATAAAAATTCGATTTTTATATATAGAACTTTGAAATAAAAATTCGATTTTTATATATTGAACTCTGAACTAAAAATTTGATTTTTATATATGGACCTTCGAAATAAAAATATGATTTTTAAATATTGAATAGCAAGGTAAAAATTCGATTTTTATATATGTAGTGGCTACGGACGACGAAGCTGACGAAAATGCCATAGCGATGAAGATTTCTATCAAAGAAGAGCCGTGGAGCTAGGATAGCTATAAGTGAGAATTTCTCACCCTTTCAATTTTATTTCTAGTTATATTTATATATATATATACTAGGATGCAGACGGTGTTTAGTAGCACCCGACACAACCGTCCACATACCATGGACTTGTTTGTTTGGATGTTTGGTGATTGATTGAGATATTGATTTGAATGTGGTTTGTGGTGTGAAAAATCGAATCGATAAATTGGTTAGGATTAGACGTGCGCCGTTATAAGGCGAAGGAGTAAGGCTAGGTTAGACCCTTACTCCAAATTTTGTGGCTTGCATAACGAAAGTGAATTTGATTGATGTGTGAATGGCGTGGGCCTTCACTAGACCGGGGATAAGGCTAGGCCTTGTCCCGTTTCTAGTATCGTGCCGTTATGCCGCCGAAATTTTCTAAAACATGTTAGAAAAATAAAAATAACATTTTATTTAAAGAATGAACTGAATAGATATTCATATGTCGAAATAAAATATTTTATCGTTAAAAATATAATTTTTAACGTGAATATGAATATAGTGAAAGTGAATAAAATAAATATTCATTTACAAACCGGACGGTTTGTTTATGTACACCTATTTGATTGATATTGATTGGGTCGATAAATTTTACACATCGCCCAACTGCACAAATAAAATCTGTGCTTGATTGTTTGAAACCCTACACGGGTGTTGGGATGAAATATGAAGTCCACTCATCCTGATTGATTAAATATGTCGATCGATTGATTGACAGGCTGTTATAAGCGTTAGATATCTATATTTGATGCTTATACAGTGTAGTGCACTTTGGTTGATGGTTGATTATTTTTCAATACTATTATATACATGTGATGTATGAAAATCCATATAATTAATTTTATATGGTGATTGATTGGGCCTCATTCCAATTTGAAAAATAAAGAATATATAAAATAAAGGTTCATGTGTTGACTATACTCATCCGTTGGGAATAGTCATGTGTTGAACGAATTATTTTTATAATAAAATTTACATCTTTATCAATATAATATAAAGGTTCATGTGTTGACTATACTCATCCGTTGGGAATAGCCATGTGTTGAACGAATTATTTTTATAATAAAATTTACATCTTTATCAATATAAAATAAAGGTTCATGTGTTGACGGTACTCATTCGTTGAGATTAGTCATGTGTTGAACGAAATAATTTAACCAAAAATAGTCACACATGGACGGTACTCATTCGTTGAGATTAGTCGTGTGTTGACAAAAAGAAATATTTGAAATAGAATATATAAAGCCGTGTTGAATAGTGATGCGCCATTTTGACGCGAACGATATATATAACGATTTCGAAATGAATTGAATATATAACGATTTCGAAATGAATTGAATATATAACGATTTCGAAATGAATTGAATATATAACGATTTCGAAATGAATTGAATATATAACGATTTCGAAATGAATTGAATATATAACGATTTCGAAATGAATTGAATATATAACGATTTCGATTTGAATTGAATATAAAACGATTTCGATTTGAATGGAATAGAAAACCAATTTGATTTCAAATTGAATATATAATGAACTTGATTCAAATAGAAAACGAAACGAATTAATTTGAATAGAAAATGAATTTGAATCGAATAGAAAATCAATTTGAATTGAATTGATTTGAATTGAATTGAAAAACGAATTCGAATTGAATTTAAAATGAAGTGAAATGAATTCAAATTAAATTGAAATTTGAATTGAATAGAAATGAATTTTAAAACGAATTTATAAAGAAGAATTCAATTTTGATTTGAATTGAAATAGAAGTTGACTTCGTTTTTGAAACGAATTCAAAACTAAATATATAATTCGTTTTAAATAGAAATCGACGAAATATATATTATATATATTATATATATAATATAATGGCCTGAATAGAACGCGCCGCGCCGCGGCAGTTCGTAAATTTCGACCATTTATTTCAAACGGACATTACGGGAGATCCGACCGTCGGATTCTCCTAAAACCGGAACCGTTGGGTTCGTATCGAAAAGAGCTTTCTAACGAATATTAGAAATTCAAAATCTAACGGTTGGATTTGGAGATACGTCCAAATCAAATTCGAAAAAGGTCGCTGTAAGTGCAGTTCGATGGCCATCGTTGGAAATCGACTGTACGGGCCTTGATAAAATTATTAAAAATATCAATAATTTGTGTAAAATCATAAGAAATGATTTGGGAAAAATTGGGGTGAAAAACTCCATATTTGAAAAGATAAAAATAGATTTTTATCAAAATGAACTAGTTTTGAACTAAATTTAAAACCCAATCATTTTTAAAATAAATGAATTAGATTTAAAAAGGGGTTTTAAATAATCGAATTTCTAATATGTTTGATTAAGTTTGAGATGGGTTTATCGTGAACAGTGTTTTAAATAACACTAGTTCTTTAACCCGATAACAAATAGAATGTGATTTGGGTTTGTTGTGAACTGTGTTTTAAATAACACCTAGTTCTTTAACCCAGTAAAAGGAGTTTTATTGAATCTGCAATTAGATTGAAATTCGAACTGATAATCTAAATTATCAAATTTAGAAATGAGCGAGAATGGAGTATCACCAGTTTTGCTCCAAAGCGATAGTTAAATCTTTAATTAGATTTGAACGTGAAATGGTAATTAATTTTACCGATAACACCACGGTGTTAGATATGGAGTATTACCAGTTTTGCTTCATGGGATGAATAGGTTGGGATTGGGAAATAAAATAAATAATTACTTCGTTGTGGTTCGCTAATCTCGACTAGTTGGAAAACCATAATTTGGTTTTAAATGACATCCAAAGGAAGATTTCAGGATAAATTTTAAAGAATTTATCTTGGATAAAATTAATGGGAACTTTTCCCTAAGAATGTGGAATTTAGAAACTAGCTGTAGGTTGGCTATGAAGAATGGTTTCCTGGGTATTGATCTGATGTTGGTTTCGGCCTTCGGGGTTAATGTTCGGGAAATTGTTCTCTTGCTAATTTGCGGTTAGTGACTAATGAATTAGAATGAGGCGTATGTTGTGTTTGTGTAACATTTGTTTTCAATATACGCGGGTTGTTCGGAAAGTCCGGGTTTATACCCATTCTGAATAACCGATTCGACGATATGTCGAAGATGAAGACGGTGGTTGAAGACCGGAAGTCTTCACATCGTAGGGATAATTACTGACGATCCTGATTGGGCTGTACACCCAAGAGGATGGAAATAGTTAGTGGTCGTCCAGACGTACTTGGAGATGGATGGATATGCGAGGAAAGTGCCTCCGGTTTCGTTCAGACCCAGAACGGACTTGTAAATGGATTGTGTGCCTGACATTGGATTTTATTCTGTGTTGATTGATTTCTATTAAATATATATCTGCTTGGCGGCGGAGAATTTATTCTCTTGCTTAACGCCCTTCTCTGAGACGTACGAGCTTAGAGGTTATATATCGATAGATATCAATCGCATGGCATGAATTGCCTGTGTGGCATGCTGAGTTGCATGGATCAAGGCTTTTGTTGAAAAGCAAAGTCTTGTGGTTGATGATCAAAGCACGCCTACGTGGCAGCTTTGTGTATAGCGTGTATTCGCAAGCCTCACACCTCGGTATGAGTTAAAAACGGGATACGGACCGCTGGGAGAGCGCACGTTTCTTTCTAGCTTTGGTGGTGTCAGTGACTTACCAGCCCTGACATATATATACTTTTCACCTTTGTGGTTGTTGGAATGAGGCGCCTCGATTATAGGTCTGTAAGGACCGGGAAACGTGTGTTCAGGCATAATTAATCCTCTAACGTAAGTGAGGACCGGCCCAGCCGCATCCAGGGGTTACCCAGTGTGCGTAATCCCGGGGACATTTGCTAGAGTGTCTCGAACGCGGAGAGGAGCTTGCCCCTTGCCTCGACTCATGACGGAAATCCAATTTCCAATACGTGTATCGCGGTTTTAATTGTAGAACTAGTATGGCGACATGATATATGGTACCCATGCCGTCTATGATTTATACTTATGATTGAAATGTTTTGACACTATACACTTATTATAGTATCAAATGATTTGTTTTAAAACGTATCAAGCATGTTTGGCTATTATAAGGGAAAACCCTATCCCCCGGCTTGCGTTGCATTGTATGATAGGACCTGGGTCTTATAATAGCTTCATTTTTCGAAAAAGCATTGCGTTGTTTATTCTATGCACTGGTATTCTTGGGAGGAAACCCGTTCCGTGTTATACGGCGTGGTCCCTTGAATTACTCTCTTTTAAAGTAAAGTTTTAAATAACTGTTTTAGTTCTCACACCAGTCACATGACTGACCTGGAGTTTATTGTTTTAACCTAAACTCTGGGTGCCCCTATTTTCCGCACGGGCAGCTAGTAGTTTTGGTTTTGCAGATTTATATTCACAGGATCCTGGTTTACAGCTGGAATGATATCCGGAAAGCTCTGTATCCGTATATCACCTTCAGTTGTGCTTTATATTATTTTTCCGCTGCTATGTATTTAAATGTAATTTAAATCTCTGATATTTCTGTGTAATATTTATTCATTTATACTCTGTATATTCTTGTATCTGATGGAATTGTTGTAATATACAATGAAATGTTCTTCTGTTTGTGTTCTGGTTTGTCATGTTCTCAACGTTCAGGGGTTTCGAACGGTTTAGATCGGTTTAACGACTGATTCAGATCGAGCGAAATTCCTTGCCGTCACACAAAGTTAGATATATACTTAAAACTTTTCCACTTTACAAATAAAGGACTTGATGTGGCTCTCTTTCGAATAAATGCATCTGCAACCACATTTCCCTTACTAAGGGTATAAAATATCTCAAAATAGTAGGACATCAAGAACTTCATCCATTGCTGTCGTTTTAAATTCAAATCCTTTTGGAAAAATAGATATTTTAATGACTTGTGTACCGTGCACAACTCGTACCTCTCACTAAGATGATAGTGTCTCCAGGACTTGAGTGCAAATACGGTGGCAGTTAATTCCAAGTCGCGGGTAGGGTAGTTTTTTTCGTGGATTTTCCACTGCCTATTTCCGTAATTTACTACCCACCCCTCTTGTATCAAAATAACACTTAGGCCGGTAACAATGTGTTAGTGCTAACCATGTAAGACTTAGTACCACCAATAATTGCTAACACCAATGCATTGGTAAGGGCCTCTTAGGCTTTTTGATGGAATCCTCACAGTTACCGTCCCAAACGAATGCTAGGATCTTTTTGGTAAGACGAGGTAGTAGTACTGATATCTTCATGAAATCCTTAATAAACTTCTAATAGTGACCCGCCAAACCAAGAAAGCTTCTAACCTCGATAGCTTTTTTCACATTTTTCCCATCTTGCACCCCCACTACCTTGGCGGGATCAATAGCTAAACCCTCTCCAAAGAGTATATGCCCCAAGAAACCTACCTCTTCCCTGAAAAATGACACTTCAAGAGTATTCCCTTGGCCTATGCACTCAGAGAGTTCAGAGAACCTCTTCTAGTGCATGCCATGCTTCTCCGCATTCTTCGAGAAAACTAGAATTTCATTAATGAAACTACAATAAACTTATTTAGGATATCTTGGAAAACTCTACTAATCAAGTCAACAAAATATGTCAGAGCATTAGTTAACCCAAAGGGAAAAACCAATCACCTACAAAATTCATTTGGCATCCGAAATGTCGTTTTATCTATGTTGTGCTCTGCTACCCTTTTGATGAAAACCATTGGCCAAATCCAACAAAGAAAATACTATAGGTTCTACAAAATGATCAAAGAGATAGTTTATTCGATGGAGTGGTTAATGGTTCTTTTTTGCGAGCTTATTTAATTTTCAATAATCAACACAAAGTCTAAGGAAAACATCCTCCTATGTTCAAAAGATGACTGGTACCACCAACTCCGGGATACTACATATAATGAAGCCTTTCTTCAAGAGCTCACCTATCTTCTTGCTCAACTCTTTCCTTTCCCTCGAAGGTATGTGCCTCAGAGGTATTGCTACGGTTTGCCATTGTTAGAAAGGTAATTCTGGAAATTGATCTCTCTCTTAGGAGGTAGCTCTCTTACCTCCTCAAACACGTCAGGGAGATCTTAAACTACTGGAGCTGAATCAATCTCGTATAGGGATACATCAAGAGAGTACAAGTAACTCAACATGATTGATTCTCTAGGGTCGTAAGAAATCTTAAGTGTTCATCCACTGCATGTACCTAGCCTGACAACCATTCTCTCGCAATCTAAGATATCCCCATAAGCGGTTAATCAGAATATCCCTAAAATCATCCCATAACCCAATAAAAACTTATGCATCACAGTCAAATTCTACAACTAAAATCATAAATTCCAAACCTTGGCATGCCATGGATAAATGTGTCGATCCTCCTACAAGGTTTGAGACAACTACAAGATTTATGACTAGGGATGTTTCTAAGTGCAAATAATCTGCAACTGAAATAGAAATAAAAGAGTGTGACACTTCCGAATCAAATAGAGTGCTGATAGGAAAATCAAAAATGGAAATCAAACATTCTACGATAAATTTTTTTCCTCTACCTTTTCTGCCACTACACAATGGAACTACACCTAGAACTTGAATCTAAGCTGATTGAGTGTCAACCCTTTATGCCACTCCCATCCTCTGAGAGAAAATCTTGTTGTAATGCCCTAGATGCTCACATAAGAAATACTTTCCCTTCATTGGCCCCTTGTTACAATCCTTAACATAGTGACCAATCATCCCACAGTTATGGCGCTTTACCTTTTTCGAATTTGACCCTTTTTAAGGATCCCCAACTTTCTTCTTGTTATTACCTTTTTATTTTTCTACCAAAACTTCTTAAAATCTATTACTTCTGGAGCTTGCCAACCTCGGATAGGAGAGCCGTCTCCACTAGGGACTTAAACGTAGCTCCCATTGGTACATGAGTAAGTGCAAACCCTTGAAGGGGCTAGTTCGGTCCCTTGGCAAATTTTAGTGCCTTCTTGTGTTGAGTATTGATAAGCTCTAGACCAAACCTCGATAACTCATTGAACTAGTTAATATATTCCTTGACTGTCAAATATCCTTCTTTTAAATTGATAAACCTCTCTATATTCCCTATTCATCTTGGTATAAAAACTTCCTTTTAAAGCTCTCATGAAAACCATCCCATCCTAACTCTCTAGCTCCGATCTCAATCACCTTCTACCAATAAGAAGCCTCTCCTTTCAGCTTCCAAGGGCTGAATTCTCTCCTTGTCTCCAAGTCGAATCAAGCTGTATATCCTCTTAGATGTCCTTAACAATGTTCGAGCATCCACATAAGTTTTTGCCTCCATAAAAGACCTACCACCTAGGTTGGAGAAATCTTTGCAAAGCTTAGAGAAATCAGTTGTCATTGGTGGACAAGCAGGGGGTCCACCTTATGGTGCTTAAATTTGCACATCCTCTTGAGGCTTTTGAAAAAAGTGCTAGGGTAGGATTGAATAATAAGGAATATATTCTATCTTAGTGGAAGTGTGCTTCAATAGTGATAGTGAGCTGAGTCTCGAATCCGGGTGCCTTGATGGTGAGCTGAGTGTGCTTTCCAAATAAGCTATGGTATATTTCTTGTTGAACCTATACATTGAGTTCATATTATATTATAGGCTACAGAATTCTCTTTCTAAAGTAACAAACTAACCAATTAACTAACTTACTAAATTAATAAATGGTTGATAACTCTTCTACCTATCGCTTATCTTTTAATGTTGCTATTTCAAAGGAAAATCTTTTATATATGTACTTAAGTTTCCATATTTTATCTACAACTTTCATACTATTATTTCAATTCAAAAGAAACAACAAAACCATGTCAATATCAAACAAATCGTCATCTTCCAAAAGTACTCCAACCAAATCAAATGAAAAACATTTGTCAGAATCTATTGAAATTCTTGTTTCTCCCAATCCAGATAAATAACCGGAAACAAAGTAGGGAAATTACCATACCGGTTATGCACGGAATGCAAAGAAAAACAAACGTCAACTTTTCGTTTCTCCATTAACTAAATACAAAATCGATGAGATTCATCATTACCAACAACAATAGCTGGAATTACAATGAGAATTACACTTTGAGCAGAAAATAATGACACTCGTTTAAGCTTTCTAGAGCAATTAACGATAAGAGTATGTGGAAAAACAAACGTACTTGAACCACGTCATTATCCACTTTTCCACTACTCCTGAATAACCAACAACATCTTGGAGCCCATGGAAGAATAAACCTACTCGTCCTCCCTATAGCCCAAATTCATGGGATCGAAATTATGGAAATAATAAGGAGACTAGAAAAGTGTAACGAACCCGAAATTTTAATGAATAAAATGATGTATTATTAATTTTAAAACTTCAAAAGGAAAAACTTAAACGAATAAATGATGTTAATAGTGAAAACAAATTTTATTTTATTCTAGATTTAACGTTGGATAAATATTTCTTGCTAATAAAATTCAATCCTTAGCGCGCATAGTCGAAAATGTGCGTAAACGGATTAACGTGCGTAGCGCGTTCACTGCGTTGACCATTCATGACTATACGAATAAATAAAAATAAATAAAAGAAAAAAGGAAAAAAAGAGAAATTAAATTTTATTTCTTTAAATGTGTTAGCCAAATAAGGATGAAATAAATAGTTAATGCAAATTAGACTATGTAATAACGCTAGACAAATTTCAGCCAAAATTAACTCTTAACAAAAATAACAATAGTCCATGCTATCTTTGAATTGGTCATTCATGTCACTTTTAAATCTGATATTTTATTCTCCCTTAAAACATGGCAAGACAAAAATCTTTATTGTCAGTAACCAAATATTTGAAGGCTACTGTACAAGATTTCAAATATCTCTCCTCTATCAGTAGCTACTATTTGGAACAGTACACCTGAAATTTGAAAATATTTGGTGGGAGAATCCAACGCTGTTTCATGGATAAAATAATCGGAACCGCACAAATAAAAGCAGCGGTCCTTCTCTTCGCGTGAGCTACTCCTATCTTATTCTTCTTTCAAGCTCTTCACGTGAAAAGCCATTCTCTTCTTCTACCTATTTCTTTCTCCATGCCACTTTTCCCTACCTCATTTCTTGGGTCCAGCTCTTCACGCAAAAAATCCATTCCTCCATCCCAACCTTACAATACTGGAAAACACTCTTCACCATACCAATATTTCTCCACTTTCACCCACCTTGCTTCCATCCCATTTTCTCAACATCCTCTTTTAACAAAACAGCACCTCCACCTTTTAAAAACCCAACCGCCCTCTCCAATCCCATTTTGCTTCCAGATCTTCTTCCTAGTTCTAATCCTCCTTCACGTGAGAAGCAACTTGTACCCATTTTTCTTTAGTCTTCACAGAAGAAAAAAAAACAAAAGTAATTAAAACAAGACCAACGTGAAGGGCCTCATTCTTCCCTTGTGTGAAGAACTCCACCAACCGTTGCCTGTCACTGCTAGTCCACTCAGTTCACAGTTCATCAGCATTGAAGCTTCGCTTCCAGTTGATGTCGGCGCACCCTCGCCAAGCCCAACATTGGACTGCTGTGCCGTGAGTTCCTTGCATGCTTTAGTTGGGTTTAACAATATATATACTTAGATTTTATGCAAGTGAGCATTTAATTTGTAACCAAGTGGATCCTTAACACACTGTCACATTTCAGCTCCGCTCGCTGCCCGTTCCGGTCAGGCCACCAACAACTTGTCCGAGCTCCAGCTCCTTTTTCCTATGAGCCAAACAAGTGCCATGTGTCCACTTCTTCCTTTTTGGCATGTTTAATGTTTGAACTAGAATGTATACATTGCATTATCAATCATCTCGCATATCGGAAGCCGCTGAGTTGATTTCCATAGTGTACACTGCTGTTGAGAGCAGTTGTATACGATCAGGAACACATGCAGACCTTTATGCAAGGTATTGTGTAGATTTCCAGTCTTCAGTTAAAATATATAAGAACATTCCTTTTTGTTATGAACCAAAGTTGTACACAATTGAGTGGTTTGACGTGTGACAAGTAACTGAGAGGTCACTAGTTCGAATCCTGCTATAGCCGCTTGGTTTTGGTCAATTATTTTAGCCAAAATATTTTTGGCGTAAACTTTATACAAAAAAATCCAGTCCGCTTTGCTAAATAAAAATCATATCTTTTGTTCTAGATAGAAAATATCTCCTTGTATACACACTTCTTTCAAAATTTAATATACATATAATATTTTCAAAACTTAACTTTTCTAAATGTACTTATTTTATTTTATCTTATCTTGAATAAAACGTATGTCCAATCCAGTCTAATGAATCTAAGAGTGAATATTGGTCTACAATCCTGATCGAACCATTTGTAAATGATTTGAAATAATTGATTTTGGGGCAATATTTGAAATAAATCGATTTTTGATATTTGAAATATGTTTTCAAAACTAATGGACACGGTGTGAAAAATATATGTAACACTGGTTGTTAAAGAGATCGGAGTCGGTAAGTGGCATACTCTCTGTCAGTGCCGATACCACTTTAACAACTGTGTACGTGATGGAGTATCGGAACGATATCAAGATGGCTTGGAGGCGACCACTGGATCTAAGAAGGCGAACGATGACAAAACGGCCTTGACCTTCGAGTCATAATTGAAATGACTAAATCAGGAGCTATACCGTGACTAATTGAGGTCGCACCTCATATCGGACACGCTTCTTCGATACCATCTCTATTACTATTGTGATTGGTTTTGGGGACCCCTTTTGATTTGGGAGTGTGTTCTGAGGTGGGTGGTAGTTGCTGCTATGCGTTACCACTGGTCCGGGAGTGCAATTGGTAGAATCCTACCCTAGACATTGCCTCGTGTGCCTTGTCATATGTATCCCATACGAGCCCCATACAATTTTGACTTAGTATTTCTTTCTATGAAGTTCCCTCTGATAATACTAGTGCAGTGAATTTACGGTACTGTATAGACTGTGATGCCTATAAACTGCGTAAGGGTAATATGGTAATCCCTCTTACGCTATTTTCAGTATATTTACTTTACTGAATAGACATTACAATAATAGCGTACTATTTTGTGTTTATTATTTCCACGGATCCTTAGAGGATGAGAATCCCAAACATCCTTTAAGTTATTGTACATTTCAGTAGATACTTCATTTGGTTTAACTCACTTGTATGAGACTGTTAGTCCTGACCCTTGTATATTGTTTCTTTGACTATATGCATGGGTCAGCTTGAGTACCATAGCCATTAGTGATGCACTTGGGATATCAGCATATCATTTGGACCACCTCCAGTTATCAGTTATCTAGTTATCTATTATCCAGTCTTATTATTGGTATTTATATGTACTTTGTCTACTGTATGAGCTTATGACTCTCTATGTACTATTATGTATCATGTATTATGTAAGAACCTATGTACTATTATATTTCCGCTGCGAGTTACTCTGCTTATATTTCAGTGATTCTGTGTTCTGATTTGTATTTACCTCATTAGTAAAAATAACAATTCATTGTTTTGGGCAATTCAAGTCAGACATGTATGGTTTATTGTCGATTTGAATGGCTCGAAATAGTGGGTCGTTACAAAAAGAGACTCTCAAGAAAGAATCGACTTCTTCAAACTCAGAACGAGAATCATTTTCTGATGTTGTTTTAATTGTTCCTGCACTTAATAACTTTGCATTGATAAAATGCAAACATATTTGTATGTTGTTGTTTTTTGTATTCTCATGAATGAATAAATATTGATCTCATCATAATAACTCGTTGAAACGAATAAACCACTGAACTTAACTTTATTAAAATTTCATATACATATACATATACATATAATATATAACATTTCAAATAAGAACATATATGTGTGAATATATATATATATATATAGAAATCATCATGAAAAAATAACCAGATAACTGGTTTAATAGTTACCAGTCGACTGGTGACTTACGAATCAGTCGACTGGTGACTTACGAATCAGTCGACTGGTTCGACCTAGACAGAATTTCTTTTGTCTCTGTCGTTTCTTTTAAAACTCTACCAACCTCCTTTTTCTCTCTTCATTTCAAAACCCCAACTTCTAAAACTAAAAACCTTAGAGTTCCAGCAAAAGAAAAATCCAATTTTTTCCTCACAATCAAAACAAAAATGGCTCCTGTAACAACCCGAATTTTAATAACATGTTTAAACCATAAATCAAGGCAGAATTAATTTTTAAAATAAGAATCAAGGGAAAGGGTTGCGCCATTGCATTCATCTCGAAATTTTACTTGGAAACAAGTCCGAGTTTTCGAATTTCGGAGTCCGTATGAGGGAGATATGACCCTCCGAAGTTTCAGAAATTTTCAGAATCGAAAACAGCTCGAAAATTTGAATTCAAAACCTAGAACAGGCTGGGCGGGAAATTTCCCATCCAGGACCAGGTCAATCTGGGGGTCGACCATAGTGTCAACCTCCCAGGGACTAGGTCGACCAAAGTGTCGACCTGCCTCCCAAACCCATTTTTTGAACTAGATGCATTCTGATGTATTTAGACTCGTTTCGTGACCAGATTCGTCTGCCTAACCATATATAAACAGCCTCCTAGCCTCATTCTCTTTACACCATTCTTCTCTAAGCTTATGATGCACGAATTCTTGATGAACATGGCTTCTTCTTCTTCCTCTAAATTAAATTAAATTAAAACGCGAAGATTATTTCTTGAAGACTACGGCTAGGAATTTCATATCGGGGATTTGCTTCTGCAATCAAAGCAAGATTCAACGATTCAACGACAAATCTCTAGACTTGACTTCTATATCTAAATTTCTTATACCACGATCTGTAATTTCAAGTTACTTTTAGATAAAAACTATAAACTTAATATGGACATGTTATAAATTGGAATTGGATTTATGTATGATTCATATCTATTCTTGTTCATCTTGGATCTTGACTTTTGGGAATATTACTATGAAATCATTTTGGACCTATTCATGTTGTAAATCAGACTCTCACATATTTGTAACATTATTATGCCTATGACGTTGAAACTATTGTTAATGGCCTAAGACTATGACGGTGAACATAAGACTATGCCTATGCCTGTGACTGTGAACATAAGACTATTGCCTATGACTATGACAAGGACAATTGTGGCTAATCACCTAAGATTCATGACCATAAGGTTATTGCCTAGGATTATGACTATGAAATTGGATCTAAGCTTGATTTTATAATCATACCTATTTTCTTTATTTATCCTTGGATCTTGATTTTGGGGATTTTTCTATTTAAGTTAGATCTATCCATGTTCTTGAAACTAGATTATTATTCAAACCTTTTCATGATCATAATGTTATCAGATCTATATGCCTGCGAAGTTTTAGTCAATTTAGTTATGTCATTCCTTGGAATTAAATTAATAATAGAACAATGACTATTATGTTATATGTGGAATTGAATGATATTGATATAAGTTTGTGGTTCTATTTTATTATCATGTTGAATTGAGAATTAATGAATAAGTCTATTCAGATGTATATGAACATGGAGTATAACCCGTTATGACAAGTTGTGTAGTTTATCATGTTATGCAAGTTTTAAATTGTAAAATCATATCACATATGTGACCAAATGTTAGATCTACATGTTTATGTGTATATGTTAACCTATGTCATATTTCAAGTTCACACTTATTCATATGTTCATGATTGATTTGCAAGTTCACATATATGTAAGTTGATTTAGTCTATGTTGCAAATTCACATGTATGTATGTTGATTTAGTCTATGTTGCAAGTTCACACCTATGATATTCATGTTGATTATTTAGCAAGTACACACCAATGGTGTTCATGTTGACTATGCCGAGAATGCCAAGTTTTCACCTATGTCATGTTTATGTTAATGAATTACTTTATGCAAAATATGTTTACGCTAAATTAGGCTAAGTTTTTAGCCTAATATTATATGTCAAAAATCATGCGGACGGAAAATTAGGCTAAGATTGTTAGCCTTATATTTAGACGTGGTAACGTGGGGAAAAAATTGGTAATTATAGGAAACTTGGCATGAAACTCGCCATGAAACTTGACACGAACTTGACATGAACCTTGAACAGGGACATGACACTAGAATGAACTTGAAAATGGCCAACTTGAGGTTGGGTTGAGTTTGTAGTGTAATTCTGCCCGGAATCGCCCGACAAATCCAGTTACTGCAAACAATAAGATCCATTGTGGGTAGTTGGTCATATCGCACTTGAAAAACCCGAGGTCAGACTGATTTGTGGTGTAAATTTGCTCGGAACCGCCCGGCATATCCAGTGACCACAACAACAGGTCTGATGTGGGAGGTTGGGGTGCATTAATGAATTAATGCCACATGATAGGGTTAAGTCATGAACATGAAAGACAACACTTAACCAACTTGATACATGATTCATAGGGCTAAGTCATGAACTTGAACGACAACACTTAGCCAATTTGACATGACACTTAGGCAGGTTAGGTCACGAACTTGAATGACAACACTTAACCTATTGGACGGAAACCCTAGTTACGCGGTCCGTTTCAGCAGTAACCCACTAGATGTATCATGGTACCCTAGAACTAGGCGGGGTGGGGCACGATTACTGGGCTGATTATAAGTGACCAGAACGACGGCTGTGTTGGTGCGCCAGTGTAGGTTCAGGCGGGCTATGGTCGTGCACGTGGTCCGGAGTTGAAAAGGCAGGCATTGGGCATCAGTAGGTTTATCTGTGCATGCTTGATTCGTGTTGGTGTTTGGCACCTTAAGGCTTGATACACCCTATGGGAAACCTGCACAGGTGACTACATTCGTGATAGGGTCGTATGTCACAGACACACAACGAGCTAGAACTTGTAGGGAGCCGATCGATTAGTGGATCGTTATGTTGGACCTAGTAATGGGTCATTTCATGATATTGGGCCAAGGGATCATTTCATGATCTATATAAGACATGGGTTTGGGATTCTAGTACAGTTGATGCAGCGAACCTTGGATATATGATGCTATTCTTGATTTATACTTGATTTATCATGTTATCTTAGTCTATCTTGCCCATCTTGTCATCATCCTTATGTTTACTTTCAGTTTGTACATGTCATGTTACCTTTACTTGTTTTTATGCTGAAAGTCACTAGGACTTACCAGTCATTATGACTGACTCATTTTCTTTCGCCTCATTTCCTTTCATTTCCCCCCAGGTTCTCAGGGAGGAAACTCAAGCACTTAACTTGGATTTCGCTTGCTCTCGGTTCAGCTCATGTACGGTTTGATCCTGAGCTATGCTATGGCTGCATTTCTGCTACCTTTGGGGAAATTAAACTACTTTTGATGTTTTAAGTTTATGCTTCTTTATTTATGCAAGACAGAATTTGTTGTAATAGAAAATAATGACCTTGGCTATTTGATGTTAAAGGTTTTGACTCTTTTTGAAAGTAATGAAATTTATCTTTTGATTCTTCCGCTGTTTTATCTATGTTCTGTCTTGTAATATTTCTGTGTTTGTTTACCTCGATAACGCTCCTCCAAAACTAGTGCATTTTCTTTGTCAGTGACCCTAGCGGAGGTGGGGTATTACACTTGGTATCTGAGCAGAAGGTTACCAGACAGGGCAAAAGTTTTTAGAAAACCTTCTAAAACTATTTTCAGAGTAGTTTACAAAGAAGCATTTTTCAAGAAAAGTCTTGTTCTATTTCAAGGCTATTCCCCAAAAGCCATTAGCACTATCCTTTGTTTCCTCGTTTGAATCTCTTCTTTTTCATTTCAGCATGTCTAGGAATCTTAACTTTGCAGAGGGCGTGCCAATACCTGGCTGGTTCAGGAGGTACTTAGAGGCTAGGGCCAACGATGCAGGCCCAGCAGATATTCCTCGTCCAGCTGCAGCGATTCCTCCTCCCCCCTCCTCATGCAATTGCTTTCTCAAAGATCTGTAAAGATTTCAGGGCCATGGGTGGAAAGGATTTCAAGGGAACTGAATCATTCGTAGAAGCAAGGAACTGGATCAAAGAAACTGAGGATCTGTTCGTCATCTTCGAGGTGGAGATAGGCAGAAGGTACAGTTGGCAGTATGGTTGCTCAAAGACGAAGCTTCCTATTAGTGGGAAGTCACTAACGCTGAAAGACCTGTTGACACATGGATGGATTTCCGGACAAGGTTTGAGATGAAATTCCTCTCGCAAGCTGAATGAAGTTTACAGTTGGAAAAATTCTTATCTCATAAGCAAGGAAGTATGATGGTCAAGGAGTAAGTCAATCAATTCAATCAGCTGGCTCAGTTTGGACTAGACTTAGTGAATACCCCTCATAAGAAGGCTCTCCGTTTTGTCAAAGGATTGAATGAGCCACTTCACAGCTTGGCTATGACCCACGTACCAATGGGGCTACCTACGAAAAATTAATGGACATGGCACTCTTAAACGAAGAAGACAAGAATGGCAAGAACGAGGTTAAGGCAAATGAATCTCAAAACAAGAAGGCAGGCTCTGAGAAATGAGGCAAGAACAACAACAACAATAATGATAACAAGACACGTGAGAAAATAAAATGCCATTTCTGTGGTATTGAAGGGCATATAGTCCAAGATTGCAGGAAGAAGATGATGAAGATGGGAGCATGCTTTCAGTGTGGTGATACTGGACATATCAGCAAGAACTTCCCTAAGAAGCAAGGGCAAGGCCCGCAGGCAGGACCTTCTGGGGGTACATCTTTAACTTCTTCTCCTAGATGCTTTGTTTTATCTTACTTATCTTCTCAATCCTATCTTGAGAACCTTAGGTAGAACCCTTTTGAATGTAAGAATGTGATTAAAACATGTTATGGTTGATGTTTGCAAGTGGTCGCAAGTGGTTGCTCGTGGTTGCATAACACACATTTGGCACTAGATCGGCTCAGACACATTTTCATATTGCATATGCATGAGTGTTTATACTTGTTTATGGATGAAATTGAATGTGTTATCATGTGAATGTTGCATATGGATGGATGTTTGTGCACACATATAATGTTTATGTGACTAGGACTATTTGCATACATGTTGGATTCATGGCACTAAACATATTTTGCATTAAGAAGATTAATCAGGCCTGATCATTTGCATTAGATAAGGAACATATACACACACTTTCTGCATATGTTCATATAGCATTAGAAATCTTTTAAGGACAATGATTGCTTGTGGATGATGGTT
Organism: Allium sativum; assembly: GCA_030737875.1. NCBI lineage: Eukaryota > Viridiplantae > Streptophyta > Magnoliopsida > Asparagales > Amaryllidaceae > Allium > Allium sativum. The sequence goes on along the minus strand of CM060919.1, from coordinate 479,410,387 downwards.
GAGTAGATGGTTGATTGGATGATAGGATGCATTCTTCTTAACTTGAAGATTTCGGGGACGAAATCCATTAAGGAGGGGAAAATGTAACAACCTGAATTTTAATAACATGTTAAAACCATAAATCAAGGTAGAATTAATTTTTAAAATAAGAATCAAGGGAAACGGTTGCGCCATTGTGTTCGTCTCGAAATTCTTCTTCGAAACAAGTCCGAATTTTTGAAAATCGGAGTCCGTATGAGGGAGATATGACCCTCGGAAGTTTCAGAAATTTTCAGAATCGAAAACAGCTCTCGAAAATTCGAATTCAACACCCAGAACAGCCTGGGCGGGAAATTTTCCGCCTAGGACTAGGTCGACCTGGGGATCGACCATGGTGTCGACCTCCCAGGGACCAGGTCGACCATAGTGTCGACCTGGGGGTCGACCTGCCTCCCGAACCCATTTTTTGAACCAGATGCATTCTGGTGTATTTAGACTCGTTTCGTGACCAGATTCGTCTGCCTAACCCTATATAAACAGCCTCCTAGCCTTATTCTCTTTACACCATTCTTCTCTAACTTTATGCTGCACGAATTCTTGATGAACATGGCCTCTGTTTCTTCCTCTAAATTAAATTAAATTAAATTAAAACGCGAAGATTATTTCTTGAAGACTACGACTAGGAATTTCATATTGGGGATTTGCTTCTACAATCAAAGCAAGATTCAACGATTCAACAATTCAACGACAAATCTTTAGACTTGACTTCTGCATCTAAATTTCTTAGACCACGATCTGTAAGTTCAAGTTACTTTTAGTTAAAAACTATAAACTTAATATGGACATGTTATAAATTGGAATTGGATTTATGTATGATTCATATCTATTCTTGTTCATCTTGGATCTTGACTTTTGGGAATATTGATATGAAATCAGTTTGGACTTATTCATGTTGTAAATTAGACTCTCACATGTCCATAATATTATTATGCCTATGACATTGAAACTATTGTTAATGGCCTAAGACTATGATGGTGAACATAAGACTTTGCCTATGCCTATGACTATGAACATAAGACTATTGCCTATGACTATGACAAGGACAATTGTGGCTAATCACCTAAGATTCATGACCACGAGGTTATTGCCTAGGATTGTGACTATGAAATTGGATCTAAGCTTGATTTTCTAATCTGACCTATTTTCTTTATTTATCCTTGGATCTTGATTTTGGGGATTTTTCTATTTAAGTTAGATCTATCCATGTTCTTGAAACTAGATTATTATTCAAACCTTTTCATGATCATAATGTTATCAGTTGTATATGCCTGCGATGTTTTAGTCAATTTAGTTATGTCATGCCTTGGAATTAAATTAATAATAGAACAATGTCTATTATGTTATATGTGGAATTGAATGATATTGATATATGCTTGTGGTTCTGTTTTATTATCATGTTGAATTGAGAATTAATGAATATGTCTATTCCGATGTATATGAACTTGGAGTATAACCCGTTATGACAAGTTGTGTAGTTTATCATGTTATGCAAGTTTTAGGTTGTAAAATCATATCACATATGTGACCAAATGTTATATCTACATGTTTATGTGTATATGTTAACCTATGTCATATTTCAAGTTCACACTTATTCATATGTTCGTGATTGATTTGCAAGTTCACATATATGTAAGTTGATTTAGTCTATGTTGCAAATTCACATATATGTATGTTGATTTAGTCTATGTTGGAAGTACACACCTATGATATTCATGTTGATTATTTTGCAAGTACACACCTATAGTGTTCATATTGACTTTGCCGAGAATGCCTAGTTTACATCTATGTCATGTTTATGTTAATGAAATCCTTTATGCAAAATATGTTTATGTTAAATTAGGCTAAGTTTTTAGCCTAACATTATATGTCTAAAATCATGAGGACGGAAAATTAGGCTAAGATTGTTAGCCTAATATTTAGACGGGGTAACGTGGGGAAAAATTGGAAATTATAGGAAACTTGGCATGAAACTCGCCATGAAACTTGACATGAACTTGACATGAACCTTGAACAGGGACATGACACTAGAATGAACTTGAAAACGGCCAACTCGAGGTTGGGTTGAGTTTGTAGTGTAATTCTGCCCGGAACCGCCCGATAAATCCAGTTACTGCAAACAATAAGATCCAATGTGGGTAGTTGGTCATATCGCACTTGAAAATCCCGAGGTCAGACTGATTTGTGGTGTAAATTTGCCCGGAACCGCCCGGCATATCCAGTGACCACAACAACAGGTCTGATGTGGGAGGTTGGGGTGCATTAATGAATTAATGTCACATGATAGGGTTAAGTCATGAACATGAAAGGCAACACTTAACCAACATGATACATGATTCGTAGGGCTAAGTCATGAACTTGAACGACACCACTTAGCCAATTTGACATGACACGTAGGCGGGTTAAGTCACGAACTTGAATGACAACATTTAACCTATTGGACGGAAAACCTAGTTACGCGGTCCATTTCAGCAGTAACCCACTAGATGTATCATGGTACCCTGGAACTAGGCAGGGTGGGGCACGATTACTGGGCTGATTATAAGCGACCAGAATGATGGCTGTGTTGGTGCACCAGTGTAGGTTCAGGCGGGCTACGGTCGTGCACGTGGTCCGAAATTGAAAAAGCAGGCATTGGGAATCAGTAGGTTTATCTGTGCATGCTCGATTCGTGTCGGTGGTTGGCACCCTAGGGCTTGATACACCCTATGGTGGACCTAGCACAGGTGACTACATTCGTGATAGGGTCGTATGACACAGACACACAACGAGCTAGAACTTGTAGGGAGCCGATCGATTAGTGGATCATTCCGTTGGACCTAGTAATGGGTCATTTCATGATATTGGGCCAAGAGATCATTTCATGATTTATATAAGACATGGGTTTGAGATTCTAGTACAGTTGATGCAGCGAACCTTGGATATGTGATGCTATACTTGATTTATACTTGATTTATCATGTTATCGTAGTCTATCTTGCCCATCTTGTCATCATCCTTATGTTTACTTTCAGTTTGTACATGTCATGTTACCTTTACTTGTTTTTATGCTGAAAGTCACTAGGACTTACTAGTCTTTATGACTGACTCATTTTCTTTCGCCTCTTTTTCTTTTGTTTCCCCCCAGGTTCTCAGGGAGGAAACTCAAGCACTTAACTTTGATTTCGCTTGCTCTCGGTTCAGCTCATGTACGGTTTGATCCTGAGCTATGCTATGGCTGCATTTCTGCTACCTTTGGGGAAATTAAACTACTTTTGATGTTTTAAGTTTATGCTTCTTTATTTATGCAAGACAAAATTTGTTGTAATAGAAAATAATGACCTTGGCTATTTTATGTAAAAGGTTTTGACTCTTTTTGAAAGTAATGAAATTTATCTTTTGATTCTTCCGCAGTTTTATCTATGTTCTGTCTTGTAATATTTCTGTGTTTGTTTACCTCGATAACGCTCCTCCAAAACTAGAGCATTCCCTTTGTGAGTGACCCTAGCGGAGGTGGGGTGTTACATTTGGTATCAAAGCAGAAGGTTACCAAACTGAGCAAAAGTTTTTAGAAAACCTTCTAAACTATTTTCAAAGTCGTTTACAAAGAAGCATTTTTCCAGAAAGTCTTGTTTTATTTAAAGGCTATTCCCCAAAAGCCATTAGCACTATCCTTTGTTTCCTCGTTTGAATCTCTCCTTTTTCATTTTAGCATGTCTGGGAATCTTAAATTTCCAGAGGGCGTGCCAATACCTGGCTGGCTCAGGATGTACTTAGAGACTAGGGCCAACGATGTAGGCCCAGCAGATATTCCTCCTCCAGCTGCAGCGATTCCTCCTCCTCCTCCCCCTCCTCGTGCAATTGCTTTCTCAAAGATCTGTAAAGATTTTAGGGCCATGGGTGGAAAGGATTTCAAGGGAACTGAATCATTCGTAGAAGCAAGAAACTGGCTCAAAGAAACCGAGGATCCGTTTGTCATCTTCGAGGTGGACGATAGGCAGAAGGTACAGTTGGAAGTATGGTTCTCAAAGACGAAGCTTCCTATTGGTGGGAAGTCACTAACGCTGAAAGACCTGTTGACACATGGATGGATTTCCGGATAAGGTATGAGATGAAATTCCTCTCGCAAGCTGAACGAAGTTTACAGTTGGAAAATTTCTTATCTCTTAGGCAAGGAAGTATGACGGTCAAGGAGTACGTCAATCAATTTAATCAGCTGGCTCGGTTTGGACTAGACTTAGTGAATACCCCTCATAAGAAGGCTCTCTGTTTTGTCAAAGGATTGAATGAGCCACTTCACAACTTGGCTATGACCCACGTACCTATGGGGGATACCTATGAAAAGTTAGTGGACATGGCACTCTTAAACGAAGAAGAGAAGAATGGAAAGAAGGAGGTCAAGGCAAATGAATCTCAAAACAAGAAGGTAAGCTCCGAGAAAGGAGGCAAGAACAACAACAACAATAATGATAACAAGACACGTGAGAAAAGAAAATGCCATTTATGTGGTATTGAGGGGCATATAGTCCTGGATTGTAGGAAGAAGAAGATGAAGATGGGAGCATGCTTTCAGTGTGGTGATATTGGACATATCAGCAAGTACTGCCCTAAGAAGCAAGGGCAAGGCCCGCAGGCAAGACCTTCTGGGGGTACATCTTTAACTTCTTCTCCTAGATGCTTATTTTTATCTTACTTATCTTCTCAATCCTATCTTGAGAACCTTAGGTAGAACCCTTTTGGATGTAAACATGTGATTAAAACATGTTATGGTTGATGTTTGCAAATGGTTGCAAGTGGTCGCAAGTGGTTGCTCGTGATTGCATAACACATATGGCACTAGATCGGCTTAGACACATTTTCATATTGCATATGCATGAGTGTTTACACTTGTTTATGGATGAAATTGAATGTGTTATCATGTGAATGTTGTATATGGATGGATGTTTGTTCACAGATATAGTGTTTATGTGACTAGGACTATTTGCATACATGTTGGATTCATGGCACTAAACATATTTTGCATTAAGAAGATTAATCAGGCATGATCATTTGCATTAGATAAGGAACATATACACACACTTTCTGCATATGTTCATATAGCATTAAAAATCTTTTAAGGATAATGATTGCTTGTGGATGATGGCCGAGTAGATGGTTGATTGGATGATAGGATGCATTCTTCTTAACTTGAAGATTTCGGGGACGAAATCCATTAAGGAGGGGAGAATGTAACAAACCCGAATTTTAACAACATGTTAAAACCATAAATAAAGGCAGAATTAAGTTTTAAAATAAGAATCAAGGGAAATGGGTTGAGCCATTACGTTCGTCTCGAAATTCTGCTTGGAAACGAGGCCAAGTTTTCGAAAATCGGAGTCCGTATGAGAGAGATATGACCCTCCGAAGTTTCAGAAATTTTCAGAATCGAAAGCAGCTCGAAAATTCGAATTCAAATTCAAATTCCATACCCAGAACAGGCTAGGCGGGAAATTTCCCGCCCATGACCTGGTCGACCTGGGGGGTCGACCATAGTGTCGACCTCCCAGGGACAAGGTCGACCTGGGGGTCGACCTGCCTCCTGAACCCATTTTTTGAACCAGACGCATTCTGATGTACTTAGACACGTTTCGTGACCAGATTCGTCTGCCTAACCCTATATAAACCGCCTCCTAGCCTCATTCTCTTTACACCACTCTTCTCTAACCTTTTGCTGCACAAATTCTTGATGAACATGGCTTCTTCTTCTTCCTCTAAATTAAATTAAATTAAATTAGAACGCGAAGATTATTTCTTGAAGACTACGGCTAGGAATTTCATATTGGGGATTTGCTTCTACAATCAAAGCAAGATTCAATGATTCAACAATTCAACGACAAATCTCTAGACTTGACTTCTGCATCTAAATTTCTTAGACCACGATCTGTAAGTTCAAGTTACTTTTAGATAAAAACTATAAACTTAATATGGACATATTTTAATTTGGAATTGGATTTATGTATGATTCATATCTATTCATGTTCATCTTGGATCTTGACTTTTGGGAATATTACTATGAAATCAGTTTGGACCTATTCATGTTGCAAATCAGACTCTCACATGTCCATAACATTATTATGCCTATGACGTTGAAACTATTGTTAATGGCCTAAGACTATGACGATGAACATAAGACTATGCCTGTGCCTATGACTGAACATAAGACTATTGCCTATGACTATGACAAGCACAATTGTGGCTAATCACCTAAGATTCATGACCATGAGGTTATTGCCTAGGATTATGACTATGAAATTGGATCTAAGCTTGATTTTCTAATTAGACCTATTTTCTTTATTTATCCTTAGATCTTGATTTTGGGGATTTTTCTATTTAAGTTAGATCTATCCATGTTCTTGAAACTAGATTATTATTCAAACCTTTTCATGATCATAATGTTATCAGATCTATATGCCTGCGATGTTTTTGTCAATTTAGTTATGTCATGCCTTGGAATTAAATTAATAATAGAACAATGTCTATTATGTTATATGTGGAATTGAATGATATTGATCTATGTCTGTGGTTCTATTTTATTATCATGTTGAATTGAGAATTAATGAATAAGTCTATTCAGATGTATATGAACTTGGAGTATAACCTGTTATGACAAGTTATGTAGTTTATCATGTTATGCAAGTTTTAGGTTGTAAAATCATATCACATATGTGACCAAATGTTAGATCTACATGTTTATGTGTATATGTTAACCTATGTCATACTTCAAGTTCACACTTATTCATATGCTCTTGATTGATTTGCAAGTTCACATATATGTAAGTTGATTTAGTCTATATTGGAAATTCACATATATGTCTGTTGATTTAGTCTATGTTGCAAGTTCACACCTATGATGTTCATGTTGACTATTTTGCAAGTACACACCTATGGTGTTCATATTGACTATGCCGAGAATGCCAAGTTTACACCTATGTCATGTTTATGTTAATGAATTCATTTATGCAAAATATGTTTACATTAAATTAGGATAAGTTTTTAGCCTAATATTATATGTCAAAAATCATGCGGATGGAAAATTAGGCTAAGATTGTTAACCTAATATTTAAACAGGGTAACATAGGAAAAACTTGGTAATTATAGGAAACTTGGCATGAAACTCGCCATGAAACTTGACATGAACCTTGAACGGGGACATGACACTAGAATGACCTTGAAAATGGCCAACTCGAGGTTGGGTTGAGTTTGTAGTGTAATTCTGCCCGGAACCGTCCGGCAAATCCAATTACTGCAAACAATAGGATCCAATGTGGGTAGTTGGTCATATCACACTTGAAAAACCCGAGGTCAAACTGAGTTATGGTGTAAATCTGCTCGGAACCGCCCGGCATATCCAGTGACCACAACAACAGGTCTGATGTGAGAGGTTGGGGTGCATTAATGAATTAATGCCATATGATAGGGTTAAGTCATGAACATGAAAGACAACACTTAACCAACTTGATATATGATTCGTAGGGCTAAGTCATGAACTTGAACAACAATACTTAGCCAAATTGACATGACACGTAGGCGGGTTAAGTCATGAATTTGAATGACAACACTTAACCTATTGGACGGAAAACCTAGTTACGCTGTCCGTTTCAGCAGTAACCCACTAGATGTATCATGGTACCCTAGAACTAGGCAGGGTGGGGCATGATTACTGGGATGATTATAAGCAACCAGAACGACGGCTGTGTTGGTGCGCCTGTGTAGGTTCAAGCGGGCTATGGTCATGCATGTGGTCCGGAGTTGAAAAAGCAGGCATTGGGCATCAGTAGGTTTATCTGTGCATGCCTGATTCGTGTCGGTGGTTGGCACCCTAGGGCTTGATACACCCTATGGTGGACCTCGCACAGGTGACTACATTCGTGATTGGGCCGTATGACACAGACACACAACGAGCTAGAACTTGTAGGGAGCCGATCGATTAGTGGATCGTTCCGTTGGACCTAGTAATGGGTCATTTCCTGATATTGGGCCGAGGGATCATTTCATGATTTATATAAGACATGGGTTTGGGATTCTAGTACAGTTGATGCAGCGAACCTTGGATATGTGATGCTATACTTGATTTATACTTGATTTATCATGTTATCTTAGTCTATCTTGCCCATCTTGTCATCATCCTTATGTTTACTTTCAGTTTGTACATGTCATGTTACCTTTACTTGTTTTTATGTTGAAAGTCACTAGGACTTACCAGTCTTTATGACTGACCCATTTTCTTTCGCCTCTTTTCCTTTCGTCCCCCCCCCCCCCCCAAGTTCTCAGGGAGGAAACTCTAGCACTTAGCCTGGATTTCGCGTGCTCTCGGTTCAGTTCATGTACGGTTTGATCTTGAGCTATGCTACGGCTGCATTTCTGCTACCTTTGGGGAAATTAAGCTACTTTTGATGCTTTAAGTTTATGCTTCTTTATTTATGCAAGACAGAATTTGTTGTAATAGAAAATAATGACCTTGGCTATTTGATGTAAAAGGTTTTGACTCTTTTTGAAAGTAATGAAATTTATCTTTTGATTCTTATCTATGTTCTGTCTTGTAATATTTCTGTATTCGTTTACCTCGATAACGATCCTCCAAAACTAGTGCATTCCCTTTGTGAGTGACCCTAGCGGAGGTGGGGTGTTACAGCTCCTCCTAGCAAGAAACCAAAGAGAGGCTCCTCTTCATCAACCCAAAAACCAATTGAACCCTATATCTCAATTGCTATACAACAAAATTATTGTTGAGCGATGGCATAAAATGAAGAAGCTCAAGTTTCTAGAGGGAGAATTCGTCGAATTCCTCGATTTTAATGCATGTGGATTACAAGGCTTGGCAAGAATAGGAAGATTGGAATCCTTGATGGACTATTGTAATGGCGGGGATTTTCGACCCAGAAAATCAACATAAATACACTGTCAATTTCTCGAGCATCGAAAATACTGGGACATTAATGGAAGAATTTAGAGGGTGAGAAAGAAAAGATAGAACTAATAGAATAGAAGAAGAAGAAGAACACTCACAACTGAACAGAATCAGAGAAACACGAATCTCACAGCGGAATAATACTCTTTATTATATAACAAGTTTGAAATACAAATATGAGTTTGTATACATACATACCATATCAGAGTATAATACATGGTATATATCACAGCGGAAATAATCTCTCAATGACTAATAGTGGAGCCTTCTGCTTCGAGCTCCTCCAAGTGAATCTGCAAAGCCTGAAACACTTGACTGTCCGTACAAATTTAGGCACCCAAGAGTTTAGGGAAAACAACCAAATAAACTCTAGGTCAGTCATGGGACTGGTGTGAGTAAATTCCAACCATATTGTTTAACTTTGAAAATCCTTTTCAAAACAAGAAGATAATAGTAAGACCAGCCCACACATAAACATGGACGGTTTTTACCTTACTATAACCCAACATATTTTTATATCAAACTTCAGTGATATTATGATAGTGTCTAAACAAATAATTATACAAGTAGCAAAACGCTTGCATCTCACGTTCCACATATATATAGTGTAAAATCATAAACCGCAGGGCGCTTATTGGCGAATGGATTTCAACAGACAAGGTATGGGAGCACCTTCTGAATAGTGTACTCTAGAGGGGATACACTCAGGGTTCAACAAGAAAGTCTTGCAACCCGGCCACACATGACCTCTCACTCATTTAGCTTGAGTGTCGCGAATATATTTCCACCACGGTTGTAGGCCATCCAACCGTCATCCGAAGATACAGAATCGAAAAGAAGTATAAATATGAATTTTCTCTAGATCGGTGACAATACACCATGCTTGGGGATGACCCAACTAGCCATGCTGCCTAGCCCAACTTCTGTCATTCCTGGTTGTGAGGCTAGAGGCTACGTCTATCTTCAGAACATCTGATCACCATTCACTTTGAATGTCACATCGTCAAATCCGTAATCACACATTGATTACACAAATGCACACTGGGTGTAGAATAGAGAGAAGCTACCTTCTCCCTACCAACTTGGTATATTCGTAAAATCAACGGCATGACCGTTGGAATACTCTGTCAGACACTCGTCCATACAAGTTGTCCTGGGACTGGACAAACAAATAAACATCATTCTAGAACTGGACGACCCTTGCATTTAACTCCGTCTTCAATTATCTTCAGCATGTCTAATTCGCAGCGCTTATGTCTATACGGAGTGGTTTTCAGATAACATATCCAACCGGTCTCTCCGTATTGACAACGATGGTCAAACACTTCGATAGTCGGTTATTTAACTATCGGAGTTAAAACAACATCCATTCTAATGTATAACTAAACATCATATAATCACGGGCGCTTTTTATTTAACATTCGTTATATTTTCAAATTCCCATATCTCACTAGATATTTCTCAAACTCTGTTTTTGCCTTTAACACTTTTGGAAAACATTTCCAATTATTATAAACTTTTATTCTTTCATGTTCCAAAAGTATCCGTTATTAACGTTCGAACTATTTCCCATTAAGTTCACATTCTTTATTCCTATACTTGGGTAATCTACCTTATTTTCACTGGAAAATATTTCCAAATTCATCTTAACCTTCTAATCGGCACAACGTTCACTTTTAAAACATTATTCCCTTTGAAATGGGAATACCATCCCTTCTTATAGAAATCTAAACACCTCGATCATATAACTCTTTATTCACGTAATAATCCCCCTTATCTTATTTACCGAAATCTCTTTCATACTTTTTCACTCCTATTCCACTTTATAAACTCTGTCTCTAAGTCAACTTCTTATCTAATTGATATCAAGTTTATAACTAAATACTGATTTCTATCCTATCAACATTTATTTGTTTATAACTAAATGTTAATTATTCTATCAGATTATAATCCCAAAAAAATAGTTTACTTTTAATACATTCGACATCGTCGAATTCTAGTTCCAAATCCTAACGGTTTAATTCTAATCACATTTCGAACATCGAAATGCTGTCATCGTTTCTAACACGATTCTCCAATTTCTCTTTCTAAAACTGATTCTTATATTTTCTTACGACATCGTTATTTATCACGTTTGAATAAGTGGGTTTCAACTAAACTGTTTCATTTCCTCAGAAGTGCTGCTATATATAAAAGTCACGCTTAAGTCTAATCAACAGCAGTTAATTGGTCGCTATAGTTCTAAACTTGTCATACCCTGTAATATTTTCCTTATAACTAATCTCAACATTACAATCACACTTACCTTATCAACAGCGTTATTTTATTGCTATAGTTCAACTTGTCATACGCTGTAATATTCTTTGTTATAACTAATCTTGACATAACAGTCACACTTATCTTATCAACAGCATTATTTTATTGCTATAATTCTAAGACTGCCAATACGCTGCCGTATTCCTTTTATACACATCTTGACATCTCTTTCCGTTACAACTGTTATCGTTCCTCGATAATAGTGAAGCCGTTCAAGTTGGGGTATTCTATTTACCTCTCAGACCTTGATCGACAACGTTCTTATCTTAGAACATATATACGTTCGTAACTCTAAACTCCTTATTACTTATAATATACATCAGATCGTATTTCCTTGTTTTATTTTGGAATATGGTTTTATAATACCACACCTTTATTTTGAACTCGGTTGTTTTACGATTATTTATATTCCACATTAACTTTTCGCTTTCTCTATTCCATAGTTCTATTGATAACTTCTTAAATTAAAGGGTAATTAAATCTCATTTATTTCTAAACTGTTTTCATTAGATTAATTAAAGGCCAATTAATCTAATAATCATTTTCCAAATAACAGTTGATTAAATCAACTTCATTCCATCAGTAAATTCGTTAACTGATCTTAATTACTTCTCATTAGATTAATATAATTAATCTAATAATATTTCTAAAATTGTTTATCTTAAATATAATTATCCAAATACTTAATCATCAGATAATTTCTGCCTTATAAACTTATTTAAATATCATTAATCGTTTTTATTTATTTTATAAAAACGCACTCTAAAATACTGGTTTATAATAGAACTTCTATTATAAATTTAAATCTTCTTTTTAATTATAAAAATATAATTTTTATAATTATCTTAGTTGATTTGCCTGACGGCCAATCAACTCCTTAACCAAACGATGGGTTTACGGTCGACTGTCACCACTTTCTAAATCGATATCGTTTATTTATTTATCGAAATAGATGTTGAATTTCCGTTCAACATCAATATTCACATGGGGTTTTAAATATAATTCGGGTTCATACAAAACAAACAGTACATATAATTATCAAGGAATCCGGTCGGATTCCTCCAACCGGTTTCCGCATCCACAGATGTCAGTCAACACAATTTACACTAACTCTATATTAGGGGGTGTTCTAATCGATGGAAACAGTGTCCAACCGATGGTGTGTACATATGTAACGGTATATAATATTCAACCAAATTACTTGTAATCTACCTAATCGACCATCACACAACATTCAAACAACATTAAAATATAATTATAAAAATAGACCAGAGTTAGTGATTTTACTCACCTTGGCTCGTTAACCGTTAACAATGATTTGCGTTCTCTGATTTGATCAGGGAATTCCGATAGCTCCGTTCTCCGTAAAATCAGTTCCACACTGTAGATCTTGTCATTACGATTTTCAGCGGATCTGGTTGCATTCCGTTCGTAAATTTCATTTCTCAACATCTTCCCGATCAACTCACTTGCGTCAGCTCTTCTTTCTTATGCCTGCACCGACCTAGCTCCTTTTGTTTTTGTATATTTTTAAATATGGGCCTCACGCCTAAATTAAATACCTCGGCCCATTTACATACTTTAACCCGTCGTCTACAGGGATCATCTTCCTGGTTTGAAACAATTCGTGTTCCTCCAACTTTTCAGTAATAACTCCAACCCCATTACAAACATTTCCTTCATTGTATTACTGGTCGACGCTTCCTTTTCTTCATTTTAATGAATACCAACATTAGCTGCTTTAGTAGACTATTACTTCTCCATTTCGAAAACACTTTCCCCAATGCCATCACCATTGTAATGAACCCATCATCCACATGTATGTTTACACTTGAACTAGCTATCCTCCTTGATGCCCGTTCTCGAAAAAGTTTGCTTCACCACCTTTGAACCATTCACGTTCTCCCTAAAGGTACACTGGCTTCAAACCAAAACTTCACGAGTCACCAGCTCCAAAACCGAAAACTGGCGTGTGATAACAGGTCCAGTAGCCTTCCAAGACCCATACCTGCACCATGAAGCTTTACTTCACCAATTCTGTGCTTAACAGCACCTTGTCCCTTCATGTTGAAACCGCTCCAACTCTCCAGGCACACAACAACTTCTCACTAGACCCAATCCATGCAACTAACGTTATTAACTTTATGATACAACGTCCCACTCTTCCCCTCTTGTCCACGCAAATGCAAAGTCTCCGCATATCAGTACTCAACTGTAAATACAGTCACCCACATACCTTATATTAATGAAAACAAACCCACCCATACATGCTGCGCCATAAACATCATCCCCAGTTTGAAGCTCAGCACCCCCTTCAAGATTGCGACTTCAGAACGACTTGCACCATCATGACTTCACACAATCCGCCCCCCTCCAAACAGTTCCACGATGTCATCTACCCCTCCTCACGTTTTCTGTTCCTTCCATGCGAGCTTGCTACCCCTTAAACATTTCTGCACAAGCTTCCAGGTACACACTCCTTTACCTCAGACGCTTCACATTAGTCTTCTCCAAAAATCCCGCTACAGTACTGCTCCTCATAACCATTTCTTTGGTCCCATTTTCCTTTCTTTCTTTTCCTTTTTGCGAGGCGAGAGAGCTTTTGCTGCAGTATATATATATAGAGTTTGGAGACCTAAGGCTTAAGCATGAGGATGTGGTACTTGCTAGTGTGTAATAGGGTATGGCTTATACTGTAGGCGTATGGTTTATTAAATGGAAATATGGCTTCATGTAGGTAGGCTGAGCTAGAGAATAGAGTATGGTTCATTAATTTGACAAAGACTTAACCTTGCTTGTTTCACTTCATAGGTATGGTGTTTTATTTTCAACGATAGGTGTATGGGTTTGTATAGCTTAGCATGTTTTTCAATAAGCACAGAGTGATTTATTTTTCAACTTAACTGTGCATATGCATGTGCCATTAAATCTCGAAGAGGGACGGTATGGCCAATATATTAAATGCGAAAAGAAACTTTGGGTGTAGCTTAATTTAGGTACGTGTAAAGGCATGTTGGTGATCTTCATTTTGTAGCGGTTTTCAATGTATGCGGTGTATATATGTTTTATATTTCAAAACTTAGTGTACTGAATTACATAGAATTATGTTCATGTCCGAACTGTTATGGACAAAAATAAGAATATAGTCGTGTCCAGCGAGGTGTCACGATACCAAAAATATAATAATAACGGTAGATTGGCTTATATTTTGAAATCCCGAAATACCGATACAAGGTGCGAAATACTCCAAATAAAAGTTGCATATTTAATTAATTAAAAATTATAGTAAAATTTTAAAAATTAAATTATCACTGCGCCTCAAAAGAACCTTGTCCTGATTTGCACCAGATATCAAGTTATATTCAAATAACTGTTACGGTCAATATATGATTTCACGGCGACTTTTCGAATATTTGATTTGGACATATCTTGCAGTATATACGACGAAATCCTGATTTTTCACTTCTATTAGAAAGATATAGTTCAACAGATTCCGAGTTTCTCGTTTCGAAGAAATCCGATTCAAACGAGTCCGGTACACTCAGTTGAAGTTCAGAACGTTAAATTACAAACTGCAGCGTCGTTATGAGCTCGAATATAATTAATATATATTTATATACGTTCAACTTCATTTTAATTAATATATAAATCCATTCATATTCTGAATTCAATATTTAAACTGTTTTAAATATTCAAATACATACCGACGAAAATGCGGGACGTTACAACTATGATCTAAACAAATTTAAGATTAATATGTTATTCTGGACAAAGTTAGGCACTATTTTATTGATGATGATTCCGGTAGCTCAAGAACGAAGGGATTGTGACCAAGTGCTAGGTTATTACATCGTTCTCTAACAAGAACGATTTTACCTAGACTCGACATATTTGATTTGGTTTACACATAAACTTTTCGAGCCTTGCACACATTCTATAATGATGTACACATCAATTAGGTTCAACTAATCATGGATCATTTTCTATCATTCACTCATGGGACATTGCAGTATGTTTACTATAGCGAATATCTTATGTGATTGCTTACGATGCCAAAGTTCCCAAACTGGCTTTCGAAAAGCTTGAAGTGAAAATTTTAGATAGATTTTTTTTAAAATGATGAAGTTACCCCCTCCGAGCCTTAGTGTCATGACTTTTAAAGAATGGAAATAAAGAGAAGTCAATCATCTAGCGCTCTTATTCAAGCAAATTCAGAAGATATAAGACTTACTACTCCATCTCAGACTACACGTGAAGCCATTGATGTTGTAGCACAAAATTAGCTCTTGTTAGAAGCTCTCTTTAAGAGAATGGATAAAAGGATGGAGAAGAAGTTCGACAATATTAAGTCCTTTTTTTGGAAATATGTGGAATGCTATGGTATGTATGACTTTTTCATCCACCCAGGCGCAGGATCCAAGAAAAAGGCATGTTCCACCATTTAACTGGGCTACTTCTGAGAGCACAAGTTCTGATGCCTTTAGATGTTTATTTGGTAGTAAGTTATCATTTATAACTCTATGATCTTTAAGAGACTTGTATTAAATAGTCTCTCTTGCATGTTGAACACTATTATCTTTGCTTTTTTGCTTTTTCTTGTGAACACTATTATCTGGTATTTGTTTGTGAACTCTACTATGTGATGGATATCTTATGATTTATCCTATTATGTGATTTTTTTATCGATGACAAAGGGGGAGAAAATGGTAAATACTGGTAAGTACTCTAACATTAATGCAGGAGACGTACAACCATATATTCAAGGGGAGAAAATAATTTTTCTATAAGAAATTGCAAGAGGTTGTCGTCAACCAAAAAGGGGGAGAATTTTGATTCATGAGATTTTTGATTCACGACAACAAAGAAATAAAATCAACAGAAGTGAGATTTAGTATAATAATTTATTTGTGTTTTAGTTATGTTAGAGCTTGTTAAAAATCTATCCTTATATATTACACAATCAAGCACAAAAATCATGTATATATACATATACATATACATACATACATACATACATACATACATGCATATATATGTATATGTGTATATATATATGAATTGACACACAAAGTCGTTGGACTGTGCCTCTTGGCACAAACTAGTTGACTTGTGGAATTTCCTCCAGTCGACTGGTGCATACCATTTTGCAAAGTCTAGTGCATTTTTTCTGCCAAAGGTCATAAATATATATATAGTTTTTAAATACCAGTTGAATTGGTCATTTTTTACCAGTCTACGGATCCAAATATAACAATCATATTTCGAAAGAGACATCTTCTTTCTGAAAGGTTTTCTGTCCATTTCTGAATAGAAATAAGTGTTGCTTTTCATCACAACGTTTCATGTAAGATTGTCACACTTCAACTACTATTTATACATCACAAACTTCATTTTCAAATCATCGATTCTTCTTCTATTTTCTGATCATAATTTCTATATACTCTTGAATTCGAAAATCATTCTAAAATATTCAAATTGCTTTTGAATCATTGCTTTTATTCCATATCTCTTGATTCAATAAGCAACCTACTTCCTTCAAATCTTCACAAACACATTCAATATCTGAGGGTAAGATTATAGGAAGGGTGTACTCAAATTTTTGGCTAATCAATGTTACTTAGAACACATTCAGATGTCAAAACTCTTATTGTATTGTTGAAGTCCTATTCAGTTGCTCAAGCGTGGTGTTGAAGTCTTATTCGGTTTGCTTAGGCGTGAAATCACATTGTGGTTGCGTAGGTGGGTCGTTACCTTGTTCCTTCGGGTGAAATGAGAGTGTTGCTAGTGAAATTCCAAAAGGAGTCTGGGACTAAACGTAGGACGGTGCTCCGAACTAGTACAAAAATTCCTGATGTCATTTAATTTACTGCATTTACATATTGCTTATCTGTGATATCGTTATATTTAATTTATTAAATTTTTACTTGCATAACTATTGCATAAGTTTATAAGTGTTTAATATCATATTATCAATAGCTCTGCTAATGCCGTAGCTTGGAGATATCTACGAAACCAAGCATGAATTGAAATGTTTGGGATCTCTGGGACATTAGGGGTGTTATCCATTCTATGCAAAGGAAAAATATAAGTTTTATATTCAAAATATCTGAGGAAAGTTTTATTGAACTTGAGGGGATTTTTTGTAAAAATTTTATTTTATTTGAAGTACTCTTATTTTGTAAATCTATTTTCCTTGGAAAAGTACTTTACTTTAAAAACTAATTTTTAGGAATCCTGTAACATGAAGCTCGGATACTGCTCTGATACTAAGCGTAACATCCCATACCCCTTAGCACACCCTAGACGAGTCATGCTAAGAAATGTGAAGCATCGAGGTATAATAAAACTATCATGGAGACTAAAATCCACAAGACATAAAAAAATTATGGAGGAAATGTTTTTGGAATAAAACAACTTATTATTCAATAATTAGACTTTATTAATATTAAATCATAACAACTCAAATGTCATGCACTCTCACTCTCGAAATCCATATCAGAGTATAAAACAAACATCCCTCCTTAAGTTCAAACATAAACATAGACATATAGAATGACAAAAGGAAGGAGAAAATACATCAATAAAAAGAGAATAAGAACTTCGAAGATAAACCGCCCAACCTGGATGTATACTCTCTCCACTATAATCCTAATGGGGGGAAAGAAACGAACGTGGAATGAGTCAAACATAAAGTCTGTTGAATGGAAGTGGTTGCTAGAGATTGAAAAATTAAGAGATAGTAGACTTGATAATAGTTCTAGCATTACAATGGTAAAGTGTCCATGCATTACTTAGGTGACTTCTTAAATTATTTGCCTAGTTAATTATTTAACCTGATTATTCACACTTTAATTGCTACAATAAAAGTACTATTAGGACTGATTCGTACTTCTACCCAAATGATCGGCCTCCACTATCTACCATTAACCTAAAATGGTAGTTGCCCTTTATACTGGCTGGAAACTCCTTCGGACATGAAACCACACCATACGAATCACCATCCATGGATCTACAACATGGATTCTATCTAGCGCTGGACACATCAGTAAATTATTTACCCCAATTGATGTAGCATGCTCGGTCATTGCTGGTACACACTAACAATCATCTCCCTATTATTCACTTATTTACGCCAATCGGTATGCCTGTTTCTTCTAATGCTAGCATGGATACCAAGCTACTTATTTACCGCAATCGACATGAATTCGATATGCTGCCAGTACAGACTCCTACAAAGAAAAAATCTAATTGCGCTCCCATCTCAGTCCCATACCTGAGTCTTATCCATCGCCTCAGCCCCAAGACTTAATCTTATCAACTCGCTACTATGCATAGTATCATGATAATATACTTTTCCATGACATGTTTCCAATATCATAATAGGTCTTATTCTTTTATCTTTGCAAGCAATAATGAAACTCTTTCCACTAAATTACTAGGCGTCTTTTTGAACTTCTCAAAATGCCCTTAACCCTTTAAGTAATTCACCAATCAACCAAAAAATTCGATCTACCTTCTACTGTCTCCATTTTCCACAAAAGATCATCTCGCTTCTGTCGTGTCCATATCCCATATTTGAAATCTTCCTACATATGAAGTCGCTATTTTTTTTTTGTAAAAATTGCTGTAATTTCTTCATTCTGCCTCGGAACTGGATGAGATTTCGACCGATAGATTCCCACCAAAATTACGGACAGTGTGAAATACTCGGGGATTTTTTTCCTGTAATCGAACACTGTATTACTCTAAGGTGACTGCGAGTTGTACTTAGAAAATAACATGCTATATTCCCATATTTGAACTCTACCTACATACGAAGTCGCTATTTTTTTTAAATAAAAACTGCAGCAATTTCTTCATACTGCCCCAGAACCGAACGAGACTTTAACCGGCAGACTCTCACCTAAATTATGGACAGTATGAAATACTCGAATATTTCATCATGTGAACGAACACTTAGGTCTCCAAGGTAACTAACAGTTGTACTTAGAAAATAATTTTCTATATTCGCATATTTGAACTCTGCCTACATAAAAAGTCGATATTTTTTCTGCAAAAATTGCAGTGATTTCTTTATACTACCTTGGAACCTAATGAGGCTTCGACCGATAGGCTCTCGACTAAATTATGGACAGTATGAAACACTTAGGTATTTCGTCCTATGAACGAACACTATAGCTCTCCAAGGTGATTAACGTTTACACTTATAAAATAACAAACTAATTCACCAGTCGTCCAGAAATTTTGATCTAACTTCTGCTATTTCCATTTTCCACACAAGACCATCCCACCTCTGTCGTCTCCATTTTCGCATATTTGAAATTTTCCTACATAAGAAGTCACCATTTTTTTGTAAAAATTACAGTAATTTCTTCATACTGCCTCGGAACCGGATGAGACTACGACCGATAGATTCCTACCTAAATTACGGACAGTGTGAAATACTCGGACGTTTTCCTTTGTGATCGAACAATACAGTTCTCCAGGATGACTACCTGTTGTACTTAGAAAATAACATGCTATAATCCCATATTTGAACTTTGCATACATACGAAGTCGCTATTTTTTTTTTTTTGCAAAAATTGCAGTAATCACTTCATACTGCTTCTGAACTGGACGAAACTTCAACCTTAGACTCTCACCTAAATTACGGACAATATGGAATACTCAAATGTTTCATCCTGTGAATGAATACCGTAGGTCTCCAAGGTGACTAACATTTGTACTTAGAAAATAACAGACAATATTCGCATATTTAAACTCTGCGTACATACAAAGTTGCTATTTTTTGTGAAAACTGCAGTCATTTCTTTATATTAACTTGGAACCAAAAGAGTCTTTGACCGATATACTCTCAACTAAATTACGGACAGTATGGAACACTCGGGTATTTCGTCCTATGAACGAACATTATAGCTCTCCAAGGTAATTAACAGTTATAATTAGAAAACAACAAACTAATTCACCAGCTGTCCAAAATATTTGATCTACCCTCTACTATCTCCATTTCTACAAAAGACTATCACGCTTCCTTCGTCTCCATATTCCCATATTTGAAATCTTCCTACATACGAAGTCGTTATTTTTTTGTAAAAATTGCAGTAATTTCTTCATACTGCCTCGAAACCAGATGCAACTTCGACCAATAGATTCTCACCTAAATTATGGACAGTGTAAAATACTCGGACGTTTTGCCCTATGATCGAACACTGTAGTTCTCCAAGGTGACTACCAGTTGTACTTAGAAAATAACAAGCTATTTTCCCATATTTGAACTCTGCCTACATACGAAGTTGTCATTTTTTTTGGTTAAAACTATAGTAATTTCGTCGTATTGCCTCGGAACCGGATGAGACTTCGACCGATAGATTGCCACCTAAATTACGGACAGTCTGAAATACTCGTATGTTTCGTCCTGCGAACGAACACTGTAGGTATCCAAGGTGACTAACAGTTGTACTTAGAAAATAACAAGCAATATTCACATATTTGAACTCTGGCTACATACAAAGTTGCTATTTTTTTATGAAAACTATTGTAATTTCTTTATATTACCTCAGAACCGAATAAGACTTCAACTGATAGGCTCTTAACTAAATTATGGACAATATGGAATACTCAGGTATTTCATCCTATGAACAAACACTATAGCTCTCAAAGGCGATTAACGTTTATACTTGGAAAATAGCAAACTAATTCACCAATCGCCCAAAAATTTCGATTTACCTTCCACTGTCTCCATTTTCCACAAAAGACCATCCCGCTTCCGCCGTCACCATATTCTCATATTTGAAATCTACCTACATACGAACTCACTATTTTTTTCTTGTAAAAATTGCAGCAATTTCTTCATACTACCTCAGAACCAGATGAGACTTCGACCAATAGATTTTCACCTAAATTACGGATAGTGCGAAATACTAGGATGTTCTGCCCTGTGATCGAACACTGTAGTTCCCCAAGGTAACAACCATTGTACTTAGAAAATAACAAGCTATATTCCTATATTTGAACTCCAACTACATACAAAGTCGCTATTTTTTGTAAAAACTATAGTAATTTCTTTATACTACATCGGAACCGGATGAGACCTCAACTGGTAGATTCTCACCTAAATACGGACAACATGGAATACTCGAATGTTTCGTCCTATGAACGAACATTGTAGGTATACGAGGTGGCTAACAGTCGTGCTTAGAAAATAACATGCTATATTCACATATTTGAACTCTGCCTACATACAAAATTGCTCTTTTTTATGAAAACTACAGTATTTTTTTATATTCCCTTGGTACCGAATGAGACTTCGACCGATAGGCTCTCAACTAAATTACGGATAGTATGGAACACTTGGGTATTTTGTCCTATGAACGAACACTATAGCTCTCCAAGGTGATTAACATTTATACTTAGAAAATAACAAACTAATTCTAATAATTGATAATTGTAACACTATAGTCTCATGCTTTCTTCGTTATCAAAGATTCTCATGTTTCTCTCCGCACAAATATGATAAATCGAAGTTCTCAGTGCGACATAAGCAATATCTTGCACGACATTTTCATTTTAAAAGTTGATTTAAGCTCTTGACTTTCCTCTAAAAATCTACAATAACTGGATGAACTATTCTCGTTTTCGGTTGGCAAAAAGAGATGATGTATTTTTGTAGTTACAAAGGAATAACAACTGTTCATAAGTTTCATTCTTTCTGCAACACAGTGGACACTGAATATCAAGTTGGAAAAATAGTCTGCTATTTTGAAAATTATCAGTGTTATAGTTGTTACTTTTGTGATAGAAACATTATACTACAACAAGATTTGCATTGTGGTGCTCATACTTATTTAACTTTAGTATTAGCAGACAATATTATTTTGTTTCACTTCTATGGTTTAATGAATTACATGTTTTAATGATTTAATAATTTTTGCGTAACATGCAGCTTGAATAATTTCAAAATAATCATAGTATATATGGCATAGCATGCCTGAGCTTAGAAAGAATCTTATTTCTAATAGGTTATTCTACTTAATAATTTAAGAATTCAGTCCACATATATATGAATAATTATGGGGTATGATTATTGACTGTATTATGAGACATATTGATGACTTAAGTTTATGTTCATGAGGTTATCATGAGACATCTGTACCAGTAATCAAGAAAACAAATACATGAACATTATGGATGTTTGATTAATGGTTATATTCTGCGATATATTCATGGCTTCAAGTTACTTTAAATTTATGTTAATTAGCTTTCTTTGCACACTTAGGAGGCTACCTATGTGGTCTTTTCTCGCTATTAATCCAAAAGTATAATGAAATCTGGGCCTAGTTTCTCTTATTCACTTCTTAAGTTAAATTATATAATTTAGCTTTCGGTAACTGGATATCTGTATTGGATTTGATAAAAAGATGTTTGCTTTGTAATTTTTAACTTATCTTTTTGGAATGATTGATTGGAAAGGTAGCTAAAAGAAGGAGATGAGTTGTTGTATTATTCTTTGCGGATTAGCCTGAATCTCTCATTTTGGGTTCATACGAAGATGCATTTTTATTCATATACGATAAC
Source organism: Allium sativum (assembly GCA_030737875.1). NCBI lineage: Eukaryota > Viridiplantae > Streptophyta > Magnoliopsida > Asparagales > Amaryllidaceae > Allium > Allium sativum. Next base: position 479,387,536 of record CM060919.1, on the reverse strand, counting down.
TTACGTAATTGCTTATTTCTTGGTGAATCGTCTTCAAGTTCAAGACCGTGTTCCAATTTTTCATCATCTTTTCCAAAACTGTAATTTTGTTAATGTTATTGCAATGTCGGAAGAAATGATACATTTTTATGAAATTTGACTTTGTTTTGTTGAGCTTAAATTTAAAAATTCATCATTTGTGTTAAATAATTTTCTGTTTACCTAAAAAAGCTTGGAAATTGTCTCCCATCATTCATATTAGAAATGCAAAGGAGATGACATTATATTTTAATGGCCATAAGGAAACATCATTGCTATTACTTTTTTCCTTATATATTTATAGCTTACAGTGATTTTGTGATTCTGTCTACACATCAATCCCTATTGTTATTTGAGACTCACATGTCATATGTCTTAGTGTAACTAAATCATAATTTTGACTATTTGAGTTCACAAAAAGTAATAAAACATAATATCTTTAGCTAAGAGCGATGTACACTTTTTTTAACTTGCACTTGAGTTGAAGTGGGAAATGAAGATCAATTGTAACTAATATAGTAATGGACACTATATAAAATTGAAACAATCTATGTTAAAATAAAATGCATATAAATGAAATAATGAAAATGAGAAAAACAAATAAATATTCACCTTGAATATAAATGATCAGATAAAGGAGAAATTCAATGGTCGAATAAATGATGAATAATAGTTAATAAACTATAATAGGCAATAATGAAACAATTTAACGTCAGACAACTCCACATTCATCCACTCATTAAATATTCGATGGTAAAATATTATGAATTGGCTTACAAGCAACTCCATCAGTAAAGTATGAAAAAAGAGTTGAAAATGTGTATTTCATGGGCTTTGAAATTTCTATGTCAGTTACCCAAAAATGTAAATTTATGGAGGAATCGTAAATGTTGATTTAAACAAGGTAATGCATGAATATAAATACCTCATTCATCACATTCATCCATATAATAAGGTTAATATAGTCACATTATTCATTATCAATTCTTAACACTAATCATTCTTATCTAATGGCAGTTGCAACATCAGAAAATAGTGATTGATTGCATATTGTTTGCTTACTATCTTCCTGGGGATTGTCAAAGTGACTCCATTTTTGTTTAAGGGGAGGATAAATTTAAGGGGACTCCATCTTATTATTTATTTGTTAAGGGGAGGTTTTGAATTTTAAAAATAAAATAAAATATAGACTAAAGTACCCTTGGCCTCGTTGCCCCTTAAACACCATCGATCAAAATTCAATCTTAGTTCGATCCAAACACGCTGGTAGGTGAGAAAAAAAAGAAAACAACATGAACATTGATAAATCCCCTTTTTGAAATTTTAGATATTGTTAAAAAAGATGAATACAGTTTGTAGAAAGAGAATGAATTTCGTTCATGTGCCCAAATGGTGAATGTAGTTCATCATTGAAATTTTGGATTTTGTTCGAGTGAATACGGTGTAGATCTTACGTTTTGATAAGTGAAACAACCTCGCTTTGAGATGATTTGCCAAAAGTAATTACAATAAAACAATGTACATATTTCAACATTAAAACAAATGTTTGTTAAGTGTATTTATGCTTCTGTTCATGCTATGTTAAGTGTATTTTTATGTTGTTACTTTTTTTCATTTGTGGCTAGTGTGTTTTGTATGTGTTTATGTGTTGTAATTTTGTTTCATGCTTACTGTGATGGTGAAAACTAAAGTAAACAACGCTTAAAAATGTTATTTCCATTTATCCGAAATGTTTATGTTTCATATATTATTATTTTTCTATGTGCAAAATTAAATTAAGGGTTATGTTTTAAGGTTGCATTAATGAGGAGTATAGGGTTAGTATTGGAAAATTTATTAATATGTTTAAGGGGAGGCTGATTTATTTTAACCCTGCTTAACAATTTTAAAATAAACTGAATATGGTACTCCCCTTAACCAAAAGTGGAGTCCCTTTAACAATCCCCATCTTCCTAACTCCATTTAAATCCACATTTAGATCAGATCAAATCGGAAATACAATTAGATTTGAAATCAAAATCTGTTTCACCTTTTGGTATAGAATCCCCAGCAAAATGTTTGATAATTAAATATCCTAGGTGTCTTTGTAATTTAACTAAGTATGATTCATTGTGTTTCATTTCTTATATGTGAATTGACTATATTATTTTATTATTAACACATTAGGTGCTGCATCCATTTTCAATTTTCTTTTCACTAGCCTATTGTATATATAGTACTATTAGTGATGTTTTGGCTATTAAAGGTCTTGATTTTTTGTAATTTATACAGTATATAAAATAACATATTCTCTAAGATTTTGAAACCTACATAACCAACAAGTTTATGCTTGGAAATAATCAGCATTTATTACACTCAAAAACTACGTATAAAATGTTTGGAAACCTGCATGTAGTTACAAAAAAGATGTTTGTTTAGAAATAAATTAGAGTTCAATTCGAAAATTTTCATATCACATCATGTAGGTTTATTTTAGATAGTCCACACATGGCTGAATTAATGCATATATATTATGATTAGATGCAAGCCCATCTAGGCGTGCCTTTATACTCGTTCTTATAACATAGATTATAATTTACTTGCAAGTTTCCAAGGTTTTCTCACTCTTAGCCCATTTTCTTTTCATTATAGATCTACATGTTATACAAGTTTGAGATCTTTTTTGTAATTTCAATCCACTGCCTCTCTTTTATAGACGTACATGTTTTACAGGTATTTCTCTTTAAATTTAGTACTTTGTTATTTAATCTTTATTTCATGAAAACAATTCCCCATTATTTTCGTATAAGCTAAAGGATTGAATCTACTTTTCAAGTCTAACATTTACAGAATTATTAACTATACTAATATGTGTAAAAGAAATGTAGATAGTTGTAAATAAACTATAAAAATAAGAATAACTATAAAAAGAATAAGTTACAGATATACTTTTACTGAAAATAAATTTGAAAATTAAAAATTGTAGACTACAACTATTTCCAACCCTATTATTAAATAATTCAAACTATAAAATAATAATTTCCACTCGCCTATCGTCCTAAGTTGAAGCCTGCAGTCCTCCCTGATCCTCATTCCTAAGCCTTCTAATGTTTTTAATTTGTATTCTTCTTCTTAGAATTTTTTTTAGTTTCAGGTCCCATCTCAGCTAAGAGGGAACATAGAAGAAGAAGAAGAAATGAGTGAAATAAAATAGTTATACTACAGTCCTATTTATAGGCATGTTAAAAGGTCTCAGATCGTAGGATTAGCTTGATGATATGGGCTAGACACATCACAAGCCCTCATCTAACCTCAATATCAGAAATGAACGTGCCAAATTTGAAAAATTCATATCTAAACGTTTTGGTTCGCACATAGCCATTTTCATGTTAGGTCGCAAATTGTTAGTAGTCCCACAAATCGACGGACCCAATGGTTGGTCGACCGTGTTGGGTCTATTAGTATTTATTTTTCTATTATTTTCAATAGTTTCTAATTCTGAATTCTCTCGTAACTCTTTCATTTGAATTCATATTTTAACAAGTTATATATGAAAATTGCCTAGAAAATCGCCACAGAATTAAGGTGCTCATAGCTAAATTCAGACAATCTCATAATATTATTTTATTATTCAATTAATTTCCTATGTAATTTTTAGTTCATAAAACTGGGATGTTACATCAGGTTTCTGTGAGGGCATATTATATGGATGAATGGAAAGATGACCGATAAAAGAAAGAAGAATGCATAAAGATTTCTCTCTACATCAAGGACAACGACGCATAACAACCATAGGGAAAACCCTGGCCTGGACTACATAGCAAACTTTTCAAAGACTTAGATCATAGGAAAGATAAGGATTTAGGATATCATAGGGAAACCCTTACAGAGACAATTATTGAGATTCCGATCAATAATAATGGCCCGTCTAGGGTTTTGGAAATCAGATGTATTCTTAACCAGAGAGGGACGATTGAACTTTCTAGTCTCCTTAGGGCGAACTTGGATTTTTTTACATGGACTCATGCTGATATGCGTGGTGTTTCGCCGACTATTGCATGCCACACATTGAATACAGACTCGAAGTTCATGGTACTTAAGCAGAAGAGACAACTCTAGGCCTAGAGAGACCAGCCACTTAAAGAGCAGGCAGGCAAGCTAATATTATTAATGACACCCTTTGTCCTGACTGGGTTCCCAATCTAATCCTAGTGAAAAATGTTAATGGGAAATGGGGCATATGTATTGCTTATTCCGACCGAACAAAACATGTCCTAAAGATAGTTTCACACTACCGAGGATAGACCAGGTTATAGACTCCATGGATGGACACAAAAATCTTTATTTCATGGACGCATACTCTTGGTACAACCTAATTCCCGTGCATGCTCCTAACTAGGAACACACTAGTTTCATCATCAATTTATGGTTGTTTTTAATGTTTTTATTCCCCCTAGATCGGAAAATGCAGGAGTGATCTACCAATGACTGGTTAAGAACATGTTCATCGATCACATTGGAAAATTCATGGAAGTATAGGTGGATGATATGACCATGAAGTCACGACTAACGAATGACCACCTCGATGACTTAACAAAGATTTTCAGTGTTCTCCGCTAATGTAGACTGAAGGTCAATCTCTTGAAATTCTCATTCGGTGTAATAACTGGGATTTTTAACCCTTTGATATCGACCCACAAGCGATCGTTATAGGCTTGAGTTCCAAAAAACTGGTCATTATAAAAAAGAAAAGAGAGGGTAAGAAAGGAGAAAGAAAGAAGATTTTGAATAGAAACAAAAGAATACACATAGAAAAGAATCAAAGTAGATAAAATCTCACAGCAGATTGAACAAAATATGATGTACAATCTCTTTCTTATAAAAGAGAAACTCTATATACGTAAATCAAAGTACAACAAATAAACCAGCCTGGACAGTTATAATAACTTGCCCTCACAAACGCTGTCACGCAAAACACGTGGCATAGCGGAAATACAACATCAAACTTCATAGCATAGAATTATACAGACAAAACTTAAAACATGGCATAACAGAATAACAGATAATAACAAAATACGAGAATACATCTTGACTAGAGCTCCTCTCTTGAAGCTTCAATAAAATCTAAAGATGATTAAGAAAACATAATTGATTTGACCTAAGCATTAAGGAAAACAATGTCCGGATTAGTTTGGAATAGCAAAATGAGAAACTCACATTACAAACTACTTGCTTAATTCTAGAAATCTTTTGAAAGAAAGGATCTCTCATAAGACATGACCATACATAAACATGACACATGTTTTTATTCCTTACAATAACCAAAACATTTAAGAAATCAAATGATATTATATTTGAGATAAAACTCATAAAGTAAACTAGATCAAAGTGCGAAATGGTTACCATTATTAAATTCCACGTTATTAGTCAATGCAAACAAATTAATTGATTCGTACTAGAAAATGGACTGCATAAAAATGGCAAGTCCAGGGTATTCCTTTCCATACAGTACACCTTTAGAGAGATGTACCAAGGACCTACTGCCTTCCGCCCAATTGGCAAGATCGGCCCAGATACACAAACCCAAATGTGGTGCATTGACCGAATATGTCATCATTTCAATCATTCCCAACCTGCCGAATCGTACTCGACATTTAAAGAGTAAAGGTATTTAGAAGAGTAACGAGCACATCCTAATGGGAGCAACCCACATATCCTCGTTGCATGACCTACTTCGTTGTTTCTAGGATGAAGAGGTGAAAAGGTTGCACATGCCTTCCATATATAACACATAACCAACATTGAATGCTACATTATCATTCCATCGACCACTAATTGACTTCCGCAAAAGTATAACATCCGAGATTGTATGTCTCAGAGAAGTTGCTTTCTCAGGCACCTAATAGATGCGTGTTTGTAAAAATCAACATGCGTGATCTACGAAATGCAATGTCAGACATCCATCCGTACAAGCTGTCCAACAAATGGACAGACTAAAGGTACTATTTTACCACATCCTATCAGGAATAATCACTAGGATCAATAGTAAGAAGTCCACACATCATGCAAACCCCAGAACGTAGGGACCACTTCTATAGGTATAATCCTAGTAGCAAACTAGAGACATCAACAAGCAGTCCTTCCTATTTTAAAGTCGTAAGCCTTCAAATCATAATTATAAGCATAATGTTAATATCATGGATAGTAGTTTTGATGATAACAACCTCAAATAATGGTATATTTTATATTTACATTTGTACTAATGATTATCTAGATATATATTATATATAGTATAGTTTATCAGATAGGTATTGATAATGAAGACTGTACAATGTCAAGATAAAAGATCCAGGCTGATCCTGATATGAAGACTCGTGAGTATTGAAGTGTTCAAGAATTTAAAACGATCCAGATATACCATTGAATCCTAAACTAAATTTTATAACTCTATCTGCATTCACCTGATCTCTCTCTATCTATTTTATAAAATGTTTTAAAAATATTCCCATTTTTAAATATTTTCAAAAAGGAATTTTAAGTTTTAATATTTTTGGTTTAAAGTACTTCAAAATGTTTTTTATAATATTGTTTTCACCCTCATATTTTTATTTTAATATTATACTTTTGATTTCAATATTTATACATTACTTTTTACATTTATATTTCAAAATTATGCTTAAAACTTTGATTTCCTATTATGATTCAAACATTACATTATGACTGTAAATTATACTTTAGACTTTGATTTTATATTATACTTCATGTTGTGATTTTAGTTATATTTTACATTTTGGTTTTTAATAATTATGACTTGATATAATAGTTTTATACTGTAGTTTTGATTTTTATATTTCAAGTGAATATAGTGATTATATATTATTTTTGAATATATATTATACTTTAGTTTAAATTCTTTAAAATTAGTTTTGATAAGCTTCGGTTAGCTTTACTATGTTTAAATAGTTCACAAAATTCAAATCATTATACACAGTTTAATGTTTTTCAGTACATTTTTAGGAAAAATTATTTTTCAAATATGTTATAAATTTGTTGACATAGATAGGTAGGGTAGGTCAACCTAGTTGCTGCCTTTTCAAAGTTCAAATTTGAATAAAAGTGTCTACATAAATTTATCAGTTTTCACTTCTTTCTCTTCTCACTCGTTTTCTAAGAAAACTAATACTCTACCAATTTTCAATATCGAGTCAAGTCAATTCAACTCTAATTTGATTCCATGTTGAATTCTCAATTTTATCTCAAGAACAAAATGAAAATTTAAGTCAAAAAGCAATTGTAATCAAGAACTAAAGATCAAAGTCGGCATTATTTGAACAAAAAACTTAAAACGACGAGACTTAGTGATCCTAAATTAAGTTGGGTTTGATTATGTCTGGCAAAAAGCAACTGAGAGTGACTTGACTATTTGGAAATTAAGTTGTGCCCAGAGGCCGAGATTCTAGAGAGTGTCTTGTTGCAGCCTTGAAATCAAGAAGTGTAATTGAATTGATAATGACTAATGCCATACATTGTATTAGATGTAGGGTAATTTCGAATCAGTATAAATTCCAGTGTATTCATTTTATTTTATTTTTACTTTATCGGATTTTGTTGTATAAATATGGGTTTAGCGATGCACGTATGTGTGTAAGATCAACTGGTGTTAAAGACCATTTTTTTTTAGCTTTCACTGATCTTATATTATATATTTGAAGTACACGTAATGTTTTAAATTTCTATTTAAATATATTAACAAAACAATTGTCTACCAGAAACACTACGTCCAGGCCCGGTCCAACGTAATTTTGGGCCCTGGACAAATAGGTTGCTAAGAAAAAATTCGGTTTCATTGTGCCCAAGATAAATAGGCTGCATAAAAATTGCTTGAAGCTGCAAGGATTCGAACTCTGGTCAATTGGTAGGAAATGATTCAACAATTCCACTCAGCCATGTTACTATTGGTTACAATATACAGTGGCCTTATTCATCAATCTTACCTGCAAATTGAATATTAGCAAGCACAACGATTTTGGGCCCTTCCAACGGATTGGGCCCTGGGCCGTCGCCCAGCTTGCCCAGGCCCAGGGCCGGCCCTGACTACGTCCGAGGATTAAGTTATTTTGGAAATAATAAATCAGACAAAGTGAGTAGTCTACTATTGTATTAACATCTTGGAAAATGCAACAAACATTAAAGTTAATGCTTATGGCAGTTTGGAACTTTGAAAATTTACATAATCTCTCTTTTTAAAAAAGTAATCATGGACCAATCATATCCAAATGCTACAATATTTTAATATGATATGCGTAATGTTAAAATAGAGATATCCTTTTCAATCTCATAATTCCGGGTATTAAATTAAATATTTAATGAATTTCTTAAGTTGAGGAAATTAATACATTTTAGGTAAATTAATTATTTTAGCTTGAAAATTTTATAGCAGATAAAATATGACAAAGAGATTTCTGATGGTTTTTTAGATTTTTTTTTCAGAATATTTATGTTATATGTGAATTATTTATTGAAGAAAATCATCAATTAATTAATTAATTTGGATGTTTAACAATTTTTGAAATAAAGCTAAAAAGATGAAAAAACCAGCCGATGGAAATTCAACACCAAATTATGTTAGGTAAAGACAATTTACTTAATGCATAGCAAACCAACTTTTAATTTAATAACAGAACTAGAATTGGACCATTCATGATAAAATATAATTACATAAAATAAACTTTATATTGAATTAAGAGATCAATGCACAAAAGTTAAAATAAAACTGTAGGTAATGCGCGTGGATCAAGCAAGCAAAGTCCTATAGACAGCTTACCAGGCTATGCATATGGTTGCACAAACTATTGTAAGCGAGCTTCCAAATAAAATAGAGCGACATAACACTCTATTATAATGATCAATGGAAATAATGCTACTAAATTATTCACGATGGTTAGCCTTGGACGACTAAAGATGACACAATGATTTATCTATTGATGACACAAGAGTAAAGGCGGGAAATGTATGTATGTGTCTGGTACATACTTCTAATGCAGTAAGTATTGAAGATTAACATGCTGTAGAACACACAACTCACGGAAAAAAGAAGGAAATGTGCGATGGTACATGCTTTTAGAGGCAACACACAATCCAATAATCTAATGCATGCGATTCTTTAAACTGGTGAAGGCTATAACATATTGTAGTCAGGGCCGGCCCTGGCCTAGTGCGAGCCGTGCGACCGCACAGGGCCCATTAGGTTCGGGGGTCCAAGAAAAAAAAATTTGTATTACCTTTACTTGAACCGCGTTTTCTTTTCAGGATGCGTGTACTTGATAGTAATTTATCTATGCAAAAGTAGATATGATTGTATGTTTTGTTGACATTAATTAATATATTAAAATGGAGATGTGGCTTGTGTGGACCTCTAGCTGACAGATTGAAAATATGAGTAAAAACTTTATGAATTTGCTGAAACACGCAATTTTCTCAATGGAAATGAACAATAGAAAAAGCACATTTTTACTTAAGTTCAATTTCAAAAAAAAAAAAAAAAATTAAAGACCCAAAATTTTGGGTTCGCACTAGGCCCATAAATACTCAGGACCGGGACCCTGATTGTAGTTGTCAACTCATGAAATGATGTTGTATATGAACATATCTTTGAGCTGGGAGACGAATATATGAAAATATATGTATAAGTGGAACACCTAAAAAAAGGATAGCTAAGATTATCTAGATACCGCTAGCACCTATTTTTTGCACCATTTGCATTGTGGCGCATCCAACGCTGTCAAAATCTCCTACATCCACGTTCGAGCCATTGAAGGAAATGGGTGGCTGACATCCAATGCGTCTAACACATTGGACGCGTCAAGCCGTTTCCCCCTCTCGAAGCTCTTTTAATCCTTCCTTCTCCTCTCTTTACGCAACCTTTCTAACCATCTCCTTCTTCCTTGCAACGATCCGTTAAAAAACAACAATCTTCCATATTGTTGTTTCATTTTAATCAAAGCATACTACACAATAAATAAATAATTAGCTATAAAGAAATTAAATAAACATAAACAAAATTAAATGCACCACTCAGTACACCGCTGGTTACTGCATACACATATACCTCGTTCACCAATCAACGTCTCGCTAAATGCACTGTTCGTGCTCACTGTAAACGTACCCCTAACATGTATGCATGAACGTGGCCTAGATTAAGCATAAGACATTAATAACATGATGGCTTAGTATGTTGTTCACATGCATATACGTCAGCTATAAATATGTTTGTAAACTTGAATATAAATATGATAGCATGCTGCATGCATTAAGAGATATACGTACAGAGTACGACATAGGAAGTCCTACCATTCTGTGCAAAGGAAAAATACAGAAACAAATTTGCACCAAAGTTTATATGATATTTGGAAGGCAATGTGGTATATGTGAAAGATACTTCTTTTCAAAGATGCATTAACTATATATGTTTTATGGCTCAACACAAATAGGTTTATGGATATACAAATGGTTAAACTGTAAATAAATAATTCATGCAACTTTTATGTTTATAATATATTATCGCGTACTTTATACATTTGAGGCATGTTGCTATCAAAATAGAAAACAAAAATAAAGGCTTGAATTATACAACAAATGAATTGCTCTGCAACAACTGATGTGTTGTATAAATGTAGTTTACTACGAAACCTGTTAACAATTATTCTAACCTGAACTATCATATGCAACCTTTGATTTCTTCAAATAACTTTATCTAAATGCAGAGCCATTTGTATATCTGCAATCAAAAACTATCATGGAAAATAGAAGTATACTATCAAAAATTTAACATAGAAGACACAATATTTTACAAATATAATATCCATAGCAATAAATGCTCTTGTGCACATGCATTTCTAAACACTTATTTATATAATAATCCAACAGGAAAATACTCTTTAGGACAAAATGAACAAAATATTGTTCCATAAAGATAAGAGGGCAAATTTTTTTTCATAAGGAAAAGTTCTAGTAGGCTCCTGAATTCCTCCCTTTACACTAAATTTTGTCCTTAAGGATAAAATTTTGTCCCATTATCCTTATGGAACAACTTTTTATTCCTTTTGTCCTTTAAGGTAAAAACACCTAATCCAAATGATTATAAAAAAATTCATAAATTTAAGTAAACGCTACTCACCCCTCTAATGTTAATATAGCATTAAGATCCTATTCCATGTATCTCTCAGTTGGTATCAGAGCACTGATTTTCAAAAGTCTCATAATATGGTTTTTGATAAAGCTTTTAAATGGCTACCAGCATTGGTAATATTAACATTATCACTAGTTCATTTATTGAAAAACAATCTTTTGCCAAACCACTACTTTCTAATGTATTAATTATACTTAATAGGGATATAGAATGAAAATAAACTAAGAGTCAATAACATCAGATATTTGAAGTGTTACAAAAATTGAGTACACTGAACTCGAAAATTATGCATAGTGGACGCTGATCAAAAAGCAGTTGAATAAAGTAATTCAAATGCCATATATTATTTTTTTATTAGATAGAAATGAGTTTAATAGAATATCAATCTGTAAGTTTGCATATGAAATTTGGAGAAGTCTGCTTGTTACATATGAAAGCACTAGTAAAGTTAAACACATTAAGAATTCCATATTAATTACTTAGCTCCGGTTATTTAAAATGAGCCCACATGAATCAATATATGACATGTACATTATGTTTAAAGATATAGTATATTTTCTTATTGCATTGGATAAAAATTTCTGTGAAGAAGATTAAGTTAGAAAATCTTAAATTTACTTAATACTGATTGGGATCAAATTACTCTAGCTGTTGAGAAAGCTCACGATACTAATAATCAAAAAATTGAAGAGTTAATTGATAATTTAATGTCTTTTAAAGAACAAATGCAGAGTAGGATAGAAAGCAAAGAAACGGAGAAGAAGTTAATATCATTGATTGTAGTAGCATATGGATATGATTTCGAAATGAAGAGATTACGTCAATGACTATAAACTTTAAAAAATCCCTGAATATAGAAAGATGAATAATTTCAAAAGAAAGGATAATAAAAGCCAAGGAAATGGAAATGAAAGACAACTGATATAATAACGCCATAACTGTGATAATCCAGGACATATGAAGCTATTCTATTAGACAAACAAAAATTTACTCCAAACACCTATTCATCCAGAAAAAGAAAACAAGCCTGTATTGCAACATTAGATGATTTGGATTCATCGTCAAGCAGTGGAGATTCAAATGATACAGAAATGGCTAACATGTGCTTCATAGCGATACACAGTTCAAACTAAATAGAAATTAGAACTAAAATCAGTACGCTTTTACATTAATTTTTACTTTTTCCATGATTATCTGATTGCTTTTGTTGCTTTGAGTATTTATTGTTTTTTATTGCTTTAATTTTTTTAATTTAATTCAATTTTGAAAATAATTTAAAATTAAATTAAAATAGATATTTTTATAAAACAATAATACTAAAATAGTTCTTCATTTTTGAAAAATCTAGAAATAATAAATAAACAATCACATAAACAAAAAAATAGAAGGTAAAAACCAAATTTTCCAAACATCCACATGTATGTCAACACATAGGTTTGATATATGCCGACATATGTGTCGGGATTTTGAAAATTCAATTCAAATTCAAAAATTGAATTCGCCTCCCATCATTTCTCCAACTCCTATGCCATTAAGAGGCACCCTTATGACCAAAGAATGTGCCTATTAAATCTTTATTTATATCGCTCATATCTATTATTTATATCGCCTTTGATTTCAAATTCAAAAAATATTTTCAAACTCTTATCTCTACAAAACTTCAATGTCCTCCTCATCAAGCACTTCTTCTAGCATGAGACTCTCCAAAACTAACTGAAATTATCTTATCGTTGATCAAGCAGCTATCAAAGCCTTCAATAGAGTGAACTATGAATAAAGTTCATTCTGGAAGGTTTTCTATCATTAGTGATTTTTTCACTTATGAAGTTGGTGTTCTTTTTGAGGAAAATTCAGTTCTTTCTTTGGTTGATGCCAGGAAAAATGATTTTGCTTGTTACTCTGCCTTACTAAAATGTTTTATGCAAATTTAAATGGGAAATTTAATGAAGGAAAAAGAAGTGTGGAGTAGCGTTTAAGGAACTCAAATTTTTTTATATTGTGAGCTTTTGGGAAATATTCTTAGTAAATCCACCAGAATAAATCTCACTACCTTTCAAATTAATGAACAAAACAGAGATACATTCCATAATATTTTCGAAGGGGATGTTGACTTTGAGTTCAAAAATCACGGTTTTTGTCAAAAAGCAAGAATTATAAATCTTCTTTTGAAATAAATATTACTCTTAAATCAGGAAATCTCAAAAATTCGACTCTTAAAGTTTGTGAAGCTCATTTCACCCTTTAAGACCATTATTGTAACGACCCAAGATTTCTGGTCCTGTAAATCGACATAAATACCTTTCCCGTACCTTATGTCGACCTTCCAAACACCGAAAACACCGGAACGTTATTAGAAAGAATTTAGAGGGTGAGATAAGAATGAAAGAAATGTTAGAATAGACGAAGAAGAAGAACCAACACAACACAGGATCAGAGTCTCACATCGCAGCGAAACAAAATATACTATAGAAATAATTCTTTATTGAGAGCTTTTAAAAATACTTACAATATCAGAGTACAGCACATAACTGGACAGTTATAATAACTTATCCTCATATACATCACACGGCGGAAATGGCAGCTATATAATATCATACGTCCGGACTCTTCCAGCTCGTCTCTTCACCGTATTCGATAACTTGAATCTGTACACCCCGGGCTAACCCGAGAGTTTACAAAACACCGGGTCAGTCTGGTGAACCAGAGTGAGTAAAACTCGCACAGTATTAAGGGTAAATCATCCAACATGATTTTAAAGTTCAAAATCTTTTCAAAAGAAAAGGATAATCGTAAGACCAAATCACACATAAACACAGACGGTTTTTACCTTACGATAACCCAAAACATTTTTGAAATCAATATCTTTTCTGATATTATAATAATGTCTAAATACAAGTAAATAACAATCTAGTGGAACGCTTGCATCTCACGCTCCACATATATAGTATACAATCAAAACCGCGGGCGCTTATTGGAGATTGGATTCCGACCTTGACAAGGTATGGGACCACCTGCCGATAGTGTATCTCTAGAGGCGAATACACTGGGTTCAACAAGAACGTCTTGCAACCCGGCCCTCACATGACCGACCACTCATTTTGCTTGAGTGTATCGAATGTATATCACCAACGGTTGGGCTCAAACCACCGTTTCCCGAATAGGGACAATATAGAAATAGATTAAAGAAGCAAATGGAATTTCTCTAGATAGGTGATTATACATCCGAATGGGAGCGACCCACATAGCCATGCTGCCTGCCCGATTTTTGGCATCTCCCGGTTGATGAGGCTTGAGGTTTTGGTTAACTTTTGAACACTTGATCACCATTCACTTTGAATGCCACATCGTCAGATCCGTCAAATCACTAATTGACGTCCACAAAAATACTCTGCAGCTGACAGGAGTATGTTTGTAAAAGTTAATGTACGTGACCATCTGGAAATAATCTGTCAGACACTCGTCCATACAAGTCATTCAGGAACAGAATGAACCTAAGGTACTCTCATACTGCATCCCATATAGGAATCACCCCATGGATCAGTAGCGAGAAGTCCTTGCAACCCGTAGATTCCAACCACTACAGAACCACAGTTCATATCTGGGAGCTAACCAGAGAATTATTAGTAATCCTTCCGCTTATGAAGATCCACGGTCTTCAATGCTCCATCTCGACCGTCTTCTGATATCTTCACGTATTTGTTGGTCGGAATGGTTTTCAAATATAAATTCGATCCCGGTCTTTCCGTACCAACCATCGTATTGGACAGATTTGATAGTCGGTGATTTAACTATTAAAATAATCAGTGTTTCAATCATGACAATTCATTGAGTTCACTGGTTGGGTATTCAACACCACTTGGCCCTTTTAATTTAAACGAACGTAATTTAAAACTCTTATATATTTCGATCTTATAAATATAGTGTCGCTTCTTATTTATCATAAGATTTCTCTTTAAACCAATTCATTTTAAAACTATTCCAAATACATTAGGGTTCATTATATATATATAGATATATTCCCAACCTTGTTTTTAACGCATTCACGTAAACCATTGTTATGCACAACAATATCCAATCTTTATTCTTAGAATAAACTCATTCCAAGGACTTACCCTTTCTATTTACTTTTTCTTTGGAATCCTCGTTATAAATATTCTTCAGATTTTCACCAAAAATGTTACGTTGTTATTTCTCTATTGAAATCATAATTTATACTAACCTCTTTACCATTACAACAAATATCCTCCTCAGATAATCCTGAAGTTGTTCAAGTTGGGGTATTTTAATTCCCTCTCAGACCTTGATCAACAACGTTCATATCTTAAGATAGATACGAGCTGTAATCCAAAAACCAACATTTCATTTCAAACTCAAATCAAGTTCCATTTAACTATTTTATTTAAACACACTAATTAAATAGTCAATTCCAATTTAAAAACGGTCGATTTAGTCAACCTAAACTCGGTTATCCCATTAATCGATTCCAATTGGTTTTCCCTTTTAAATTAACCAATAATATAATTCATTTAAATAAATTCCATTTATTTATTAAAAACAATTAAACAACTTAACTGTTAGGTTAATTCCTATCCTCATACTTATAAATTCGATTAACATCAGAACTTACTTTATAAAATAAATTCATAACTAATTATACTTAAATAGTAATAATCATTATTTATTCCCTTTTAAATAAACCTTCATTCAAAATAATATATATTCAAAAATCTATCCCCAGTTATAAAATAAATTTTATAACTTCGTCTCTGTTGATTTGCCTGACGGTAAATCAACATGTATAAACTATTGATTTTATAGACCATATGTTGCCAAGTACTCAGCCAATACCGCCCATTGGTTTAAACTAAACAGATGTTGAATATTCAGTCAATTTTCAACAATCAAATCAGTCACTCCAACAGATCAGTTCATATATGACAAATATGAAAATAAATAATATATTTGAGGAATCCCGTTGGATCCCTGCAACCTGTTTTCCCTGAAATCAAAACGGTTATCTCAAATCAGATCATTCAGTCACACTTAACTGATAAGAACCAATGACCATTTAACCTCAATCACACGCAATTAAAACAATTCAACCAATTAAACACGTTTATTGTAACAACCCGAGTTTTAGTGGTTACCTGCAATAATTAATTAATTGTGTTAACATTAAAAGTTGGTTTTTTTTTTTTGGTTTGACCAGGAAAAGGCGGATTTAATCATTAAATTGAGGTTTGTTGTAATAAATTGATAGAAAAGTTAATTTTGGTGAAAATAAACAATACATGATTATTAAGTGGTGTTACAAATGATTTTTGTAACATGGAATAAGGATTGAATATAATTAGGGAAAACTGTTAGGGTTAAGCTCATATAAAAAACAATTTTGGTGGAAATAAATGTAATTATTGATTGAAATATATGATTGTGGGATTCTAGATTGAAAATGGAATTTTGATAGAATGTGTAATATAAAATATACGCATATATGTAAGATTTGTCGTGAATAATAGTAAATAAGAAAATATGTATTTTTCTAAGCTTTGATAATTTATTGTGCTAAAATCTATACATTTAAAAATTATTTAATTTAATGTATTCCATAAGTTGTGCAAATTAAATAAAATTGTCTATATTTTGTACAACTTGATGTAAATTGGAAATATTGATGTTATAAGCTTTTGAAGTATTTTATAGATAGTGTTATAATTTTTACTTATATCATTTGATGTTTAAATTTGTGAATTAGGTTAATATTAAGTGTAAACATGGTTCAACAAGGTTAACATAGGCTAAATATAAGTTAAATTAGCCTAAACACTTAACAATTAATTATTAGAGAATTTTTGGGCTTAATGGCTTATTTGGGCCCTAATAAAGTATTAAGGAGGAACTCTAGAAAAAGAAGGAGAGGGTACGTACTTTTTCTCTGCCTATCTTCTTCTTCCTGAGGAAAATAAGAAAAACTAAGAAGAAAATTTTACAACCATCTAAATCCAAGCCCTTTCTCTACTTGATTTGTTGAAATTGGAAGCTAATGGGGATCTACAGCAGGTAATCTATTCCAAAGCCTAATTTATTTCAATTTTATTCTCTGATTTGTTGAAATATTTCTATAAGTTGAATCTTTCCATCTACAAGTTGCTCTAACTTCAATTTCAGATGAAAGTAGGTCTTTTTCATGTTCTAGATCCCCAATTGCCCCAAAGGCAACATTTTGCTTGTCAAAACTTCAAAGTTTGCTACCATAAATTGCTTCATTGCTGCTAGGAACAATAGGTAAGCAAATATGCTTACAGTAAGCTATCTTTTATCAATTTTAATTTCATATGACGAAACCCCGTAGTTGTTTTAGTTTAAGTTCTTTGAATCTCGTTTTTCTGAAAATGAGCTATAGTAAAATTGGCATAACTTCTTCGTTTATCATCCGATTTGGGTCAAATTTTTTTTGTTGGAAAGCTGATTCAATAAGGAACAATTTTTGTTCAGATTATATTTTAGTATTGGGCCGTTTGAAGGACCTGAAACAAGTTTGAATATGGAAGTACAATTCTGTCTTTGACAGAAATTTTCGTTTTTTTGAAAATGAGTTGTAGTAAAATTGGCATAACTTCTTCGTTTATTATCCGATTTAGGTCAAATTTTTTTTGTTGGAAAGCTGATTCAATAAGGAACGATTTCTCTTCATATTTTATCTTGATATTCTGCCGTATGAAGGACCTGAAACAGGTTTGAATACAGATGTACAATTCTGTCTTTGACAAAAATTTTCTGAGTTTTAATGTGAAATTGTTTTTGCTATATCTTTCTCATTTTTGATCGGAATTCGACGATCTTGGTCAATTTGGAAAGCTTTAAACCTAAACTATAATTTCCTTCTATTTATTTTACTAAATCTTGAAGCTATGGTAGTCGAAATCTTACTTCTTCGCCGCTGTCCTGAGAATAAACGACAGCTACATTGAATTTTAAAAATCTGAGAATTGTATTCATCGTAACCCCTTCATACTAAGTTCGATTTTGATGATTTTTGTATCGTTGGAAATCTTAAACTTAGTAGAACATCTTTCATTTGCTAAGTATTTTCAGATTTTGAAGTTTGCTATGTTAAAACCCGAATTCTTTACAACAGAGCTGAAATTAGTATTGTGTTTAATTTTCGGATTTTGATGATATTTTGTCGTTTCGACAATTCCGGTTGCATTCTTTTGATGAAACGTGATGTTATTAGATTGTAATGATGACCATCAATGGACGAATTCAGATTTGAAGAAATATGTGATTTAAATTTGATTTAAATCTCATTTAAATTTAAATATTGGTTAATATCGGACTTGTACGATCGAAACTCATTTGATGCGATATTTTGAGATGTTGCCAAATTTTGGCGAAGGCCATTGGTTCTAGAACTACTCAAGTGAAGTATGCTCAGTGATGAACCAACCACGATGCTATGTAGACTTGCCGATGATACGAAGTAAGTTATTTTATGACGAATTCATGATGTTTTGATGTTTATAAATTCATGATGTTTATGATGGATTTTTACTTGTCGATAAAATGAGACAAGTTAGATTATCACTTAGTACTCGTCCGAAAGAGAGAAAGATGAGACGAGTTTGGTATCTTTACACTCGCCGATGAGATGAGGCGGTGTATATTTGATGATGCTTTATGATGTTTTCTAGTGTGGTATCGACTAAAGGTTAGTAAGCCATTAGGTGCAAACGTATGGTATGGGACATACGTTGACGCCTTATGGGTTCCTAACCGAGAGGTTGAGACACATTCAAGATGTCACTAGTACTATAGACCGAGTACTCGATTGGAGTCATCACGACGTGAATGATGGTATTACCCGACTCCAATCATCACGATGTTACTACTCGGGTTTTTGTGACTGGGTGTCATCAAGATGTTTCCGACTATAGTCAATCACGACGATCACGATGTTATGTGACCCCAAGTCATCACGATGTATGGTACCAAAAATTTAGTACTAGTCAAGAAGTTAAGCACGTGCAGTTTTCTATGAAGTTTTGATGTTTTGAATTTACCTTTTTGATAATGATGTTCGAATAAGGCCTTGAGTATGAAAAGGGCCGAGATATATTATATTTTTATGGTGATTTCGAATATGACGTTTTGAACCCTTTTTGGGTGCTATCAAGTTAGGTTTGTGACATTTTTTTTATATACCAGTGAAATGGGGTATATATTGTTGTGATTCTTTTATGATGAGTTTGAGTAATGGATTTGAGATGTATTTATATTTATACCAATGAGATGCGATATAATAATTAAGAAGTTTTTATTAGATGAGTTTTATGATATATTGAATTGTGTTGAGATTTAGTATGTGTCGATGAGACGAGACATACTTATATATGTTTATCCTTAATTTAAAGATTATGTAGCTACGGTGCATGGTTATGTTGTTATCCTCCTTTATGTAGACAAGTGATTCTTTAGAAGTTTTTAATCGATGTTTAATTGGCATTGACGATGATATGAGGCAAAGGAAATGATTAATTGAGTTTTACCTTCATGAACTAGTAAGTAGATATTCCATGCTTAAGCATTGTTTTTATCACTTGAGCGTAGTCATAACTTAGCCATCTCTTATAATTATCATGAAGAGATATCATTTCTTTTCATAAGGAATTGTTCGTATATGGCATGGTATCCTTTATATAGGAGGATATCACATCTTTCAATCACTCATCCTTATCTATTGATCTGTTTTGCTTATAAATGTAATTAGTCTGATTTGAGTAATGATTATGAAGTTTAGATTGTCTTATGAAAACTCCCTTTGTGGTTCACACCTTTACTCATTCCATTTAGTTATATTATAATTAGATGAACCATATCTAAATAAGATACATTGCATTCTTTTATGCAATCATGATGAATCATTGATATACCACCCTAGAGATAATTGATGACTTATATCATCCCATTAGTAATCATGGAACGGTCTTTCCCTTACCACGTATTATCATTACCTTTACTAATGATGAGTTTTAGCCTACCTGACCCGTGTGTTTTCACTCAGGTCAGACCGAGTTTGTTTCAGGTTTAGCTCTTCTCTTGGTCTTAGCTGGTTCTTGGTGCTAGCATTTAAGATTGAGTCATCTCTTTGGGATTGTTCACATTCTCATGGCATATTATAGAGATTTGAGTCCTTACCTTTCTTATATTGACTGGTCGTCATACCACTTTGATGTATTATTTGTATTGTATTGAGGTGTATCATTGTATATGTACGCATGCACATATATGTGTGTATATATATGTATCTGTACTGTCCTGTGATGTCGTTATAGCGTATTGTTCTGATAGATCCATATCCATCTATGGCTTAGTCTCAAGTATTTATTGAATGCGTCGTCCTCTTGAAAAAAAATTATAACATTTGTCGATGTGTTCAGTAGAAAGTTGAGACAAGGTTATAGTTGGTCGCCCCTAACCAGCCCTATTCTCCGCATTGGCAGACAGAATTACTATGTAATCCTCTTTGTTAATGTGGGTCTCAGGGTGGGGCGTTACATTTATTTTATAAACGTGACCAATAAGGTAAGTTACCTTTATTGGAACCAATCGTTAGAATAACGATTTGGTATTTCACTAAAATTAAACGACGGTTTAATTTCATCAGTTAAATCAGCAAGCAAACAGTCAACCATTGGCAAGCAGAGCACACAAAAATAAAAACCCAATTTATATAAAATATAAATGGGGAAAAACTGAGTGAGTTTAACTCACCTTGATCTGATCTGACGTTGAATGTTATTTCAATTGATTCCCATGCGTCCAAACCAGCTCCGAACAGTTCTGTCCGTCGATACGGACAATGACACCGTTTGTTTTGTTTCACTCTATTCATATACGAATAAATTATATGTTTTATGTTTTAAATAATTAACTTTTTAATTAAAACTAATCAACACTGATCAATTTTAACTGATAAATACGGTGCCTTAATCTCCTTTTGTTTCGTTAGAACCCGATTGGACAGTTTAAGCACTTGTATACATTTATACAAGCTGCACGACACGGTTTTAAAGATCCAGTTATAATACTAATCAACCTAACATATATGTTATCGCTAATTCAACATACGTTTAATCATAGAGGTTAGCAACTAAGTTTAATTCAGTACACTACTAACTGGTTATCGTATACGTTTTAACAAATCTGCGTATTAAACAAATTTGGTCTGTGCATAACTAGAAAGTGGTCCGTATTATATAAACCGTACTGTACTAACACAATGGACGCCTGCAAAAATCCACCCTTTAGCATATAGGATTAAGGTAGAATGGTAAGTTATATTAATTACTTAAACTTTGTTACTTTAAACGGAAACCTTACCCATGTATGTATCTTGGCCAAATGTCCTTAGTGTGTAACCCATGATTTCCGTCCTCACCCTTTCAACGCAGTAGCCTTTCCACCAGTTCAATCCTTCTCTCTCTTTTTTTCCCCGTTAGCCCAAGGCCTGCTCCTTAAAAATACAGCCCACCCCATCGATCAGTACACAAACCCGCACCACTTTTTCTTCTTCCCCACTACCATGAACGCACCGTTCCCATTTGCTGTACAAGCCCATCGTGACACCTCCATATACAACTCTCCCCTTCCCAACGTTTTAGCACTTCAT
The DNA here is from genome assembly GCA_030737875.1 of Allium sativum. Taxonomy (NCBI): domain Eukaryota; kingdom Viridiplantae; phylum Streptophyta; class Magnoliopsida; order Asparagales; family Amaryllidaceae; genus Allium; species Allium sativum. The sequence continues at coordinate 479,365,679 of CM060919.1, read as the reverse complement.
CATTTTTTTTTCTTTTTCCGCAACTTTACTCCCTCCCATGCCAGCTCGTCTTTTCCAGTATCTCTCACCACCCATCTCTACATCCTTCTGCTTGATCCCTTCAACCTTCATGCATTTTTATCTTTTTCTCATTTTTTTTTATTGTTTGTTGTTCGGAAGTTGGAGTTTTTCTCCATTAATGATGCGAAAGAAGAGAAGGATGGAGTAGCATTTATATAGAGGGGAAACAACGTGGTGACCAAGGTGTCCAGGAGAGGGTAGGTTTGCATAATAGAATAGCTATGTATATTTCTACTGAAAAGAAAACACAATCAGCTAGCTGGAAAGAAAAGACATGGCATGAGTGACCGATTTAGTTATAGGGTGGGAGAAGTAGCTGTATAGCTGTGTTGACGTTTCTTCCCTTTTTAAAAGTTGTGCATGAGTTTTCATTTCCCTTTTAAAAGTAGTGCATGAGTTTTCGTTTCAAACTAGCTATACACTACTACGTTGTAGAATAGCTTTGTTAAAAGGGGTGACGCATTCATGTGCTTCAGCATATAATAGGATAGGCGTGTATGTGTTTTCATTTCATGGTACAGTGCATGTTATACATGTTTGTGAATGGATATATATAGGGTGTATAATATTATTTAATTATTACGAAACTTCACCGTAAAGTAATTGATTAAAACCACTACAAACGATTTCTGTCTTCTGACAAAAAAGCTAATCTTGGTGTAAAAAGATATTCCGGACCCAATGGGACAAGTTTTGTCGAAATCCGAGGTCGTATGAAAAAAATTCCTTTATAAAACCAGAAATGAAAACCGTTTTATTTTTCCACGGTCACTAGATAAGTCAAATTAATTTGAAAATTTGCAATCCCATAATAATTTTTCAATACGAACCCAACGGCACCAGTTTCGTCGCATTCTGAGACTGTTTCCCCGGTAGGCCATTTTTACGCGCTCCGCACTGCCCTTTTTGACACCAAATTTCCTGGTCTTCAAAAATAACAAACTATATGCTTACCCTGACTCTAATCGACAATACGAACTCAATGGAACTGGTTTTGTGGCTTAATTCGATCGTCTATTCAAGTTACACTCAAATATCTCTTTATTATATTAATTACACGCTATAGAAATTAATTGGGCGTTTACGGTTACCGTGGCCACATACGACATCGGTTTGCCACGCCATTTAAAACCGTGCAATAATTTAATGTTTCGGTTCCAATGAAACAGATTTCGTCAAAAACGAAGTCCGTTTGCAAAATGGCCATTTTAAAGGTCGATATTTAAATAACGATTTTTCACAGCGACTATTTTAAAATTTGATTTAGCCATAACATACAATCTATAACACAAAATCTGAATTTTTCTCTTTCATATCAAAATTATCGTCAACACGGTTCCACCGTTTCTCGTTTCACAGAGATCCGACTTATATCGAATCCTGTATATCAATTTGAAGTTCGAAATTCAATATTACGAACTGCACGCTATTTTCAAGCTCTATTTATGTTTTAAATAAATATATATATCGTGCAAACTTCGTTTTAAATACGAACTCCATATTAAAATTCATTAATATTTAAAAAAATTAAAAAATTAAACTAAATTAAATACTTGACTGCTAAAAATACGGGTCGTTACATTCTTCCCCCCTTAAAATAATTTCGTCCTCGAAATGGCTAAGGTAAGAAAGAACGCTACAAATCCATTAATTTCCAAATCCCATTTATTATAAATCGAACACAATTTAATACCGTAAATAAATATTTTCAAAAATAGCGAAAATTTTCTAACACCTTAAATTCCCGGGAAAATTCGGTAGAGTCTCCCCTGCATGGAGTAACATCTGCGATATCGCAGGAACAGATAATATATATACATCGACCAACGGTCGGAAAACAAAAATCAAAACCCAAAATTTTATATTTTCACGTAGGCATACCTCTTGCGAGTGCTATTGAGCATATCTACTCAACGTATATGCGATTTACTCAACCAATATCAATCTGCCTAGCCATCTGGCACCTGTACTTGACTCAATTCACATATCAGTAACAAATATATGAAATTCTAAGGTAATTTCACTAATCATCTGGTATAACTATACCAATTCTAGAATCAAACACATCACATCAATTCATTATCAAACACAGGGTTAAATCATAATTTCAATTCCTATACAGTTCCAGCTCATTTTTATATTATACAGGAATTTATTCTTTAGTTTATAATTTATTTAACCCCATTAAATTATTGATTATTCCCATTCAAACAATTTAGCATCGAACAACAAACAGTTTACAATCAACAATCAGTACATAACCAAATCAACCAAATCAACTGAATTTACATTCAATATTAATATTTTATTCTGGTTTCACAGATTTGATTATTATTTATTCATTTAATTTCCAATTTCCAAATCTGTTTTATTTAATTTCAATATCATTCTTAATTAGATTCCACTTAACAAATTTAAGTTTTCAACTCAAATTTTCAATCAGATTTGAATTCCATTCAAATCAATCAAACACAATAATATCTCAATAATTTAATAAAACTAATCTTTTCTATACAAAACTATAATTTGGGTAAAATTATTTCATTTACCCTTATTTCAAAACAATACTCTATCCTTTGACAGTTCAGTGCTTCTCAACGAACTGATCAACAAACACAATACAAAACATTTGTATATAAAATTTACAAATACGCTCTCATATATATATATACACACTCAATCTCGATTTAGGGTATTACTAACCCAATCTCTATCGAGTTACACCACAGAGCCAAGGTTATTACTAAACCTGGCCCTGATACCACTGTAACGACCCAAGATTTCTGGCCCTGAAAATCGACATAAATACCTTTCCCGTACCTCATGTCGACCTTCCAAACAACGAAAACACCGAAACGTTATTAGAAAGAATTTAGAGGGTGAGATAAGAAAGAAAAAAATGTTAGAATAGAAGAAGAAGAAGATCCAACACAACACAGGATCAGAGTCTCACATCGCAGCGGAACAAAATATACTATAGAAATAATTCTTTATTGAGAGCTTTTAAAAATACTTACAATATCAGAGTACAGCACATAACTGGACAGTTATAATAACTTGTCCTCATATACATCACACAGCGGAAATGGTAGCTATATAATATCATATGTCTGGACTCTTCCAACTCGTCTCTTCATCGTATTCGATAACCTGAACCTATACACCCCGGGCTAACCCGAGCATTTACAAAACACCGGGTCAGTCTGGTGAACTAGAGTGAGTAAAACTCGCACAGTATTAAGGGTAAATCATCCAACATGATTTTAAAGTTCAAAATTTTTTCAAAAGAAAAGGATAATCGTAAGACCAAATCCACACATAAACACAGACGGTTTTTACCTTACGATAACCCAAAACATTTTTGAAATCAATATCTTTTCTGATATTATAATAATGTCTAAATACAAGTAAATAACAATCTAGTGGAACACTTGCATCTCACGCTCCACACATATAGTATACAATCAAAACCGCGGGCGCTTATTGGAGATTGGATTCCGACCTTGACAAGGTATGGGACCACCTGCCGATAGTGTATCTCTAGAGGTGAATACACTGGGTTCAACAAGAACGTCTTGCAACCCGGCCCTCACATGACCGACCACTCATTTTGCTTGAGTGTATCGAATGTATATCACCAACGGTTGGGCTCAAACCACCGTTTCTCGAATAGGGACAGCATCGAAATAGATTAAAGAAGCAAATTGAATTTCTCTAGATAGGTGATTATACACCCTAATGGGAGCGACAAACATAGCCATGCTGCCTGCCCGATTTTTGTCATCTCCTGGTTAATGAGGCTTGAGGTTTAGGTTAACTTTTGAACACTTGGTCACCATTCACTTTGAATGCCACATCGTCAGATCTGTCAAATCACTGATTGACGTCCACAAAAATACTCTGCAGCTGACAGGAGTATGTTTGTAAAAGTCAATGTACGTGACCATCTGGAAATACTCTGTCAGACACTCGTCCATACAAGTCATTCAGGAACAGGATGAACCGAAGGTACTCTCCTACTGCATCCAATATAGGAATCACCCCATGGATCAGTAGCGAGAAGTCCTTGCAACCCGTAAATTCCAACCACGACAGAACCACGGTTCATATCTGGGAGCTAGCCAGAGATTTATTAGTAATCCTTCCGCTTATGAAGATCCACGGTCTTCAATGCTCCATCTCGATAGTCTTCTGATATCTTCACATATTTGTTGGCCGGAATGGTTTTCGAATATAAATTCGATCCCGGTCTTTCCGTACCAACCATCGTATTGGACAGATTTGATAGTCGGTGATTTAACTATCAAAATAATCAGTGTTTCAATCATGACAATCCAATGAGTTCACTGGTTGGGTATTCAACACCACTTTGCCCTTTTAATTTAAACAAACGTAATTTAAAACTCTTATATATTTTGATCTTATAAATATAGTGTCGCTTCTTATTTATCATAAGATTTCACTCTAAACCAATTCATTTTAAAACTATTCCAAATACATTAGGGTTCATTATATATATATAGATATATTCCCAACCTTGTTTTTAACACATTCACGTAAACCATTGTTATTCACAACAATATCCAATCTTTATTCTTAGAATAAACTCATTCCAAGGACTTACCCTTTATATTTACTTTTTCTTTGGAATCCTCGTTATAAATATTCTTCAGATTTTCACCAAAAATGTTACGTTATTATTTATCTATTGAAATCATTCCAAGGACTAACCTCTTTACCATTACAACAAATATCCTCCTTAGATAATCCTGAAGTCGTTCAAGTTGGGGTATTTCAATTCCCTCGCAGACCTTGATCAACAACGTTCATATCTTAAGATAGATACGAGCTGTAATCCAAAAACCAACATTTCATTTCAAACTCAAATCAAATTCCATTTAACTATTTTATTTAAACACACTAATTAAATTGTCAATTCCAATTTAAAAACGGTCGATTTAGTCAACCCAAACTCCGTTATCCCATTAATCGATTCCAATTGGTTTTCCCTTTTAAATTAACCAACAATATAATTCATTTAAATGAATTCCATTTAATTGTTAAAAACAATTAAACAACTTAACTGTTAGGTTAATTCCTATCCTCGTACTTATAAATTCGATTAACATCAGAACTTACTTTATAAAATAAATTCATAACTAATTATACTTAAATAGTAATAATCATTATTTATTCCCTTTTAAATAAACCTACATTCAAAATAATATATATTCAAAAATCTATCCCCAGTTATAAAATAAATTTTATAACTTCGTCTCTGTTGATTTGCCTGACGGTAAATCAACATGTATAAACTATTAATTTTATAGACCATATGTTGCCAAGTACTCAACCAATACCGCCCATTGGTTTAAACTAAACAGATGTTGAATATTCAGTCAATAATCAACAATCAAATCAATCACTCCAACAGATCAGTTCACATATGACAAGTATGAAAATAAATAATATATTTGAGGAATCTCGTTGGATCCCTCCAACCTGTTCTTCCCTGAAATCAAAACGGTTATCTCAAATCAGATCATTCAGTCTCACTTAACTGATAACAACCAATGACCATTTAACCTCAATCACACGCAACTCAGACAATTCAACCAATTAAACAAGTTTATTTTATAAACGTGACTAACAAGGTAAGTTACCTTTATTTGAACCAATCGTTAGAATAACGATTTGGTATTTCACTGAAATTAAAGGACGGTTTAATTTCATCAATTAAATCAGCAAGCAAACAGTCAACCATTGGCAAGCAGAGCACAAGAAAATAGAAACCCAATTTATATAAAATATAAGTGGGGAAAACTGAGTGAGTTTAACTCACTTTGATCTGATCTGACGTTGAACGTTAGTTCAGTTGATTCCCATGCGTCCAAACCAGCTCCGAACGGTTACGTCCGTCGATACGGACCCCGACACCGTTTGTTTTGTTTCACTTTGTTCATATACGGATAAATTATATGTTTTATATTTTAAATAATTAAATTTTTAATTAAAACTAATCAACACTGATCAATTTTAACTGATAAATATGGTGCCTTAATCTCCTTTTGTTTCGTTAGAACCCGATTGGACAGTTTAAACACTTGTATACATTTATACAAGCTGCACGGTACGGTTTTAAAGATCCAGTTATAATACTAATCAACCTAACATATATTTTATCATTAATTCAACAAACGTTTAATCATAGGGGTTAAATACTAAGTTTAATTCAGTACACTACTAACTTACTACTAACTGGTTATCGTATACGTTTTAACAAATCAGCGTATTAAACAAATTTGGTCTGTGCATAACTAGAAAGTGGTCCGTATTATATAAACCGTACTGTACTAACACAATGGACGCCTGCAAAAATCCACCCTTTAGCATATAGGATTAAGGTAGAATGGTAAGTTATATTAATTACTTAAACTTTGTTACTTTAAACGGGAACCTTACCCATGTATGTATCTTGGTCAAATGTCCTTAGTGTGTAACCCATGATTTCCGTCCTCACCCTTTCAACGCAGTAGCCTTTCCACCAGTTCAATCCTTCTCTCTCTTTTTTTCCCCGTTAGCCCAAGGCCTGCTCCTTAAAAATACAGCCCACCCCATCGATCAGTACACAAACCCGCACCACTTCTTCTTCTTCCCCACTACCATGAACGCACCATTCCCATTTGCTGTACAAAACCATCGTGACACCCCCATATACAACTCTCCCCTTCCCAACGTTTTAGCACTTCATCATTTTTTTCTTTTTCTGCAACTTTACTCCCTCCCATGCCAGCTCGTCTGTTCCAGTATCTCTCACCACACATCTCTACATCCTTCTGCTTGATCCCTTCAACCTTCTTGCATTTTTATCCTTTTTCTCGTTTTTTTATTGTTTGTTGTTCAAAAGTTGGAGTTTTTCTCCATTACTGATGCGAAAGAAGAGAAGGATGGAGTAGCATTTATATAGAGGGGCAACAACGTGGTGACCAAGGTGTCCAGGCGAGGGTAGGTTTGCATAATAGAATAGCTATGTATATTTCTACTGAAAAGAAAACACAAGCAGCAAGCTGGAAAGAAAAGACATGGCGTGAGTGACCGATTCAGTTATAGGGTGGGAGAAGTAGCTGTATAGCTGTGTTGACGTTTCTTCCCTTTTTAAAAGCTGTGCATGAGTTTTCATTTCCCTTTTAAAAGTAGTGCATGCGTTTTCGTTTCAAACTTGCTATACACTACTACGTTGTAGAATAGCTGTGTTAAAAGGGGTGACGCATTCATGTGCTTCAGCATATAATAGGATAGGTGTGTATGTGTTTCCATTTCATGGTACAGTGCGTGTTGTACATGTTTGTGAATGGATATATATAGTGTGTATAATATTATTTAATTATTACGAAACTTCACCGTAAAGTAATTGATTAAAATCACTACAAACGATTTCTGTCTTCTGACAAAAAGCTAATCTTGGTGTAAAAAGATATTCCGGAACCAATGGGACAAGTTTTGTCAAAATCTGAGGTCATATGAAAAAAATTCCTTTATAAAACCAGAAATGAACACGCGTTTTATTTTTCCACGGTCACTAGATAAGTCAAATTAACTTGAAACTTTGCAATCCTATAATAATTTTTCAATACGAACCCAACGGCACTAGTTTCGTCGCATTCTGAGACTGTTTCCCCGGTAGGCCATTTTTACGCGCACCGCAATGCCCTTTTTGACACCAAATTTCCCGATCTTCAAAAATAACAAACTATATGCTTATCCTGACTCTAATCAACAATACGAACTCAATGGAACTGGTTTCGTGGCTTAATTCGATCGTCTGTTCAAGTTACACTCAAATATCTCTTTATTATATTAATTACACGCTATAGAAATTAACTGGGCGTTTACGGCTACCGTGGCCACATACGACATCGGTTTGCCACGCCATTTAACACCGTGCAATAATTTAACGTTACGGTTCCAATGAAACTGATTTCGTCGAAAATGAAGTCCGTTTGCAAAATGGCCATTTTAAAGGTCGATATTTAAATAACGATTTTTCACAGCGACTATTTTAAAATTTGATTTAGCCATAGCTTATAATCTATAACTCGAAATCTGAATTTTTCTCTTTCATATGAAAATTATCGTCAACACGGTTCCACCGTTTCTCGTTTCACGGAGATCCGACTTATATCGAATCCTGTATATCAATTTGAAGTTTGAAATTCAATATTACGAACTGCACACCATTTTCAAGCTCTATTTATATTTTAAATAAATATATATATTGTTCAAACTTCGTTTTAAATACGAACTCCATATTAAAATTCATTAATATTTAAAATATTTAAAAAATTAAATTAAATACTTGACTGCTAAAAATTCGGGTCGTTACAATTATAAGACATAAGTTATTCTTAATGATTCTTATCTTAAAAATTCTTTTGGCCATAATAATAATTTATTCATGATGTTTATCTTACTCGGATTTTTACCTGTTTTGGTGTTAATTCCAAAGAAGAGAAAATTATTTTTTGAATTTTTTTAATCAAGCCAACACTTATCTTATGTATATTCTATTGATTTTTGAGCCTTATGAGACTGTTGCAGAAAAAAGAACAAAGGCACACTCATGAGTTAGAAGTTGAGGAAAAGGAGGAAGAAGGAGAAGGGAAGAAGGAGAAGCGAAAGAGGAGGAAAGTTTCTTAGGGAGCACTGACTTCCACCGCATCCAACAACAATGATCTTCTTATTAATCAAAAGAAAATTGTTAACAATCAAATGAGCCTTAAGAGTTCTATGAGTAGAATATTCAATAAGTTTCAAGCAAAATGGACAAATTCTATAGAAATATTAGTTGAAAACTTGGATCATCATCTTCAAACCCTACTTCATATCTTAATTTCCTTATATTTGTCTATTGGCTTCTTCTTTTTCCGTTTATTAAGCGTTGTATTACCTAAATCTTTAATATTGTTTTCGCTTAGTTTAAATGTGAATCTTCATGTCCTATGTCAATTTGCTGTAATACTTTATGGATATTTCTAAATCGTTGACAAGTAACGTAAAAACTCAAAATCAACTAAATTTCGAAAATTCAGCAAGGGTACATCGACATACTCATGCCTCTTATGTCGACATATAACGACAAATCTATAAATTAAAAATATAAATAACTAATGTATATCTATTCATTTCAAAAGAATTTCTACCTTTGTAAATACCTTTTTAGACTAGACAAATGAATTAAAACTTTGTTATCTTCTTCTCTTTACTCATTTTAACCTTAAAGCAAAATAATTGATACTCTCATCCATAGTTTAACCTGAAATATCGAGCAAAAACTTGAATCCTATACGAATGCTCTCTCCTTTACTCTTCGAAATCAGTGCCATTTAAAGGTAAGTCAAATGCAAATGATCAAGGAACAAGAGAGGCATACTGATGTAATTCAGTTAGTGATATCTTCTCTTGTCAAATATGAACCAACAACTAATCCTGAGTGTGCTATAATAAAAAATAATGATGATTGGAATGTTATAAGAGAAAATTCTACCTTTGGCAAAGATGTTTGGTTGAAATGCCTCATGATATTTAAATTTATCTGTTTAAATAATATTCATTTTGGATTAATATAATTATTCAAAATTTATAATTGGATTGAATTACTTAGAATTCAGTTTATTTGATCATTTTAATTTATGATTGTTTTGAAATACATAAATATATATGATTGGATTGGACTAAAACACTTATTTCAAAATTGTTTGTTTTAATCTCTATATTATTGTTTAAGTCCATTCATTACATATTTAGTTAGTATTCAAATTAATATTATTGTCAATCCGTATTCTAGTTAAGTCAAATTTTAGGACAATTAATATTTGATCATATGTAGTTTTGGAGAATAGAAGTTTTTTATGACAAGGGAAAAATATAAAATATGCATAGATTGAGGGAAAATATAGATTAAAGGGGAGGGTTAATATAGATTAAAGGGGAGGGGGAACATAGATGAAATGGGAGTTCTAGAAATCAAGGGAGTTAAGATATATTTTACAAAAGAGTGTCAACATTAAAAAAAGGGAGATTGTTAATGCCATTGATAGTGGTTTTGATGATTACAACCTTAGGTAATGGTATGTTTTATACCTACATATGTACTATTGATTATCTAGAGATATATTGTATATAGTATAGGTTATAAAACAAGTATTGATAGTGCATGTTGTACAATATCAAGATAGAATGTCCAAATTTATGCTGATATGAAGACTCTTGAGTATTGAAGAGTTCAAGAATTCAAGATGATCCAAATATATAATTGAGTCCTAGATTAAATGTTAAAATTCTAGTTGCACTCACCTGATCTCTCTATCTATTTTATAAAATGTTTTCAATGTATTCCCATTTTAAAATATTTTCAAAAAAGAATTTTTAAGTTTTAATATTTTTACATTGAAATTCTTTTATTTACATTTTATAATGTTGATTTCAAATATTTATTATTTTACATTTATATTTTGATTTTAATATTATACTTATGATTTCAATATTTATGATTAAGTTTTTACATTTATATTTTAAAATTATACTATAAACTTTGAATTTATATTTTGATTTTTAATTATAATTTAGACTTTGATTTTATGTTATATTTATTTTTTTGGTTTTAGTTATATTTTTGACTTTGGTTTTAGCCTTAATAATTATAATTTGATACTATATCATTGATATTTATATTTTTAGTTTAATATATTGATTTTGACCATGTATTATACTTTATTTTAAACTCTTTGAAATTATTTTTGACAAGTTTTCTTAAACTTTGTTATGTTCAAAACATACATTTACTATGTTTAAATAGTTTCACAAGGTTTCAAATCATTATATATAGTTTAATACTTCCAAAACTTTTTTAAAACAAGATAAATTTTCAAATCGACTATAAGTATGTCGACATAGATAGGTAGGGCATTTCGGCATAGTTACCGATTTTCTCATTATTCAAATTTGAATAGAAATATCTATTCACCATAACCATTTGCTAAAAACCACTTTTCTTCACTTCCATAAGTTGCTTTCTCCCAAAAACTAATTTATATATATATATAAAAATCACATTTTCATCATGTCTTTCTATTCTCTTTCATTTTTGAAGAAATCTATACATATAATCTACCGATTTTCATGTCGAATCAATACAATTCAACTCTAATTTGATTCTATATAAAACTCTTATCATTTTCAATGTTCAATTCTAAGCTATATGAGCAACTGTAATAAAGATCGAAAGATCAAATTCTGTAACCAATATCAAACAACTTATAAGGGTGTGGCTGGGTGGCCTTAAATCAAGTTGGGCTTGACTGTGTCCGATGAAAAAAATTCAGAGTGACTTATTTAACCGAAAATCAATTTCATTCTCCAAAAAATCCAAGACTATGGAGGATGTCTTCTTTTAATCTTGAAATTAAGAAGTGTAACTGAATCGACAGTGACTAAAGTGTTGAATATGTGATTTTTTGTTTGATGGTAACAAACTTATTTTATTTTATAAATTTGCTCGAAGTTATACTGTTCTATATTTCATATCATATAGAAATAAAAATTATTTTTGACTAATAATACTACTATAAAGAATTTAAATACTCACACAAGTATTTATTATTCAAAAATAAATTTTATTTCACAATCAGAATTGTACATCTTTTCAAAACTCTCATATATACATTCAATCATTACATTCAGTTATTACATATGATCCTCACTACAATTTAATCTCACTCAGTTATGCTCTCTCACTCACATACATCTATTCACTCTTACTGAATCTTCATGTACTTATGATCTTATTCAGTCATCTGCAAACCTGCCACAAAAATACACACACAGAGTAAACTGGAACAAAACAAATATAAATTTAAGCAAATGTATTTTTTTTAATTTTTTTTATTGGCCTTAGAATTTTCTAGTGTGTTTCTCATTATTTTTCTGACTTGGTCTGTTTATATGTACATCCATCTATGTCTAGACTACTTTTGATATTCGTAGCGATTCACTGTAAAAACACATGGTGGAAAATTCCTCTGGTGCCTACATATATAAACTGCTTGTGCGCAATACATGTATACACATACATGTATGTATATGCACATATATTTTTTCAGGCATACATGGGCTATTTGGTCAAAATTCAATAACGACCAAAGATTGAACAAAGCAAGAACAAGATCAGATCAATACAATCAAGTGGCAACACAAAAATCAATGTGTGCAGCACTGAATCATACATATCAACATTTTTCTAAGCCCACACCTTTTCTTAATCATAAATATCAATATGTGTCTACTGGATCATACATATCAATGTGTCTCATATGCTACAGCAAGACAGAGCATTCATGTACATAAATGACATGCAAAGCACAAACACAAGCCAGGTGAACAAGTGTGTAAACAAAGAAAAAAAAACTAGATTGAACAAAGCACAAATAGGCACAAAATACAAAAACAAGTATGTCATGGCAAGTATATACATGTGTACATGCAAAGCCAGTTTCATTTTCATGCACACGGTACTACTGCAAGTGATCGAAGCTAACCCAGTTCCAAATTCGTGTATGTACAAGTCAACATGAGAACACACACATGTGTGCATAGATCAAAGGGGAGTGCAACAACAATGAACAGAACCAAGCTCAATGCAACAATGGCCAGTAAAATAAAAGCATGGGTTGCAACACGGTCGAGTCAAGTCATTGCCAAAGTAAAGCAGTGATGGACAAGAACACAACAGTAACAAATAGGTATCAGAGTTCAAGCCTAGATGCAGAAGACAAGAATGGTAATGTACAAGGCAACAGCATGGTCAAGGAAGTATGCAAGTACAAGATATTATAGAACTAAGCAAGAAGTACAATAGTAGAGCATAGCCAAAATTCTCTGCATGATTGGTAATATGGCAAGAAATATAAATATGTATATATACACATGTTTGTGCATATATATATATATATATATATATATATATATATATATATCAAATATATACACTGTATTGATCAACGTCAAGCTACTGCAATATGTTGAAATGCAAAGATATGATCGAATGAACCAATGGAAAAAAAGTTTTTTTTGACTTATTCGAAGAAATGGAAACTTATTATCTTTTGCATTGCTAGCATATATTAAAATTGGAAATTGAAAATTGCCATTCAATCCACAATTCACAGAGATTCAGAAAATTGACCAGATACATCTTTTGTTTCAGGAAAGCATTTACCTAGAAATTCAAAGATTTTTTTTCTAGAAACAAATCAATACGCGTTCGAAATTTTTCCAGAAATGCTCAATACGATTTCAAGGGCTAGAAACTTCCTAAAATTCACAAAATCAAACAAGGAAAATTGTATTTTGAAATCAAAGATTTGGGGAATGAAAACCCTATAAATACACCTTTTTCCTCATTAGCAAAAATCATCCAACACACATAAAACAATTCGAGTACTCAAACAAAAATCAGAATACTTATTGTGGTTAATAGAGCAAGAGATCCGAATTCTAATTTGTGAAATCGATCAGCATACATCAACTTGAGATTGCCTGAAGCCACTTTTTTTTAAGCCGATTTGAAAACCCTGGATTGCATATTTCCTGAACACCATTGAAAAAGAGGTCACCGAAGTTTTTACAAAGAAAAATTAAGGGGCCATCTTTTTTATTCTAAGTGTATTTTAATTTAGGGTCTTTTTTTTGTATTGAGTTGGTTTTCTCTTTTGAACTGATTCACTTGTTTTCTAGTTTAATTTTAAACTAGGGAGGTTTAGCTATAGGTCTTTGTAGTTAAGAAAATCACTACTTTGGATTTTAATTCATGTCTAGATTTTCAGCTTAGGATTAGAATAGCAGCAGGTATCGCAAGGTACAGGGTCTCGTAAGTGGGAATCTGTTTTTTTAATTCCAAGTAGAAATCTTGGGAATGCAGTAGTAGGCAGGGTTTTGCCGAAGCAGGGTAAATCTTATGTGTGATTATTTTTCTCCGCAATATCCGTCTGTGTTTTATTTTTCAATAAACCCTATTCACCCTCCTCTAGGGTTAATCTAGATCCAACATAAAGAATATACAGAGTATGAGACTTAATGTAGGGTAACTTTGAATATGTATAAAATTCTATATGTTCTTTCCTTTTTTACTTTACCTTTTTAACCTTACTTATTCTATGATCATTAAACACTCATTTATGCACACAATCCAAAATATTCATAAATTTAAGTAAACACCATTCACCCCTCTCTATTGTTAATATAATCTTAAGATCCTATTTTGCATCACTTTCACATAAGTATAAGTACAAGCATAAGGGCGAAGTGGTTTTTGGTTCATTTCTAATCTCCGCTCCTCAAACCAACATAATATAAGTCAAAAGGGTATTTATTGATAATCTGTTATATAACTATTAATCATAAATGTACAGTCAACCATATCAGTAGCATAACCACTTTTAAATAAAATCATTTCATCTATTCTTAATTGATTCCATACACTTATTTTAACAGAATAAGCATATTCACAAATTTCTTGTTTTCAATTCTTGAAAATCATATCCATACACTTGTCTTAATAGAATAAGCTAATTCGTAGATCATATAATTTCATTACTCTGAAAACATAGACATACTTAACTCAAAGGTATAAGTATAGTCATAAATCATAGGTAGGCCGAAACAATGTCGTATGATACATCATTTACCGTAAAATCAAAAATAAGTGGTATTAAGTACAAGCAGGTGTAAAGTGATAAGATTGATTATACCCAATACTAATTTCCAAATCCACTTATACTATTCATCGAATAATGGCGAAGTCACCTTTCAAATTCATCAAGTAATACAAATTCCATGTTCGGAATTTAATACTAATCAAATCAAAATATATACATTTGTTGACCCGCCTTTTTAGAAGGCCATCATGCTTAAAACTTATGATCACCAGATCGCTCAAAACTGAACATGGACTCACACTAACTCAGAAAAAACATAACTGATGCAGTAGATTTACCAAATGCTTATGATTTTGGATGGATGGATTTTGGGTCGACTTTGTTAATTACTCCGGATCAGCATACGCTATGGCCTCGGATCAGTATAACAACATGATTTCAGTTCCACTAGGCAGGATGGTCTCGGTTCGACCAGGCAAGGTTGGCCCAGATCAACACGGAGCCGGATCGACCATGCCACTTCTAGTGACATGTCCCATTACTTCGTGCTAATTCACCCATTACTCCTTTTCCGTTCCACTTCTCTTGGCCGAGCCGGATTCCCATGCTTTATAAATATTCCTAGAGAGGATTATTTAGAGGGATCCGTTTCACTCTCCTATGCCCATAGGCTACTACTTTGGAGATTAACTTCTTTTCTCTTTAGATTTCTTAGAAAAAATTGCAATTGTAATTATAATCTACAATGTTAGCAAGAGAGATTGCAACAAGTGAACGGACGCCTGATTGCTGAACCACTATAAAAATTACTCTATCTTTTACTTATTTTGTTATTTTGTAACTTTTGGTTGTTGTGATTACGATGATTAATTTTCTGATTTGGGCATTGGACTTGGTAGAACCAAAAATCAAGTCAACATTTTGACATGCCAAAAAGGGGGTGAACGGATAGAACACATAATTTTACTGTCTTGTGCTTAGGATTTCAACCATGGTAAAAAGGAAAAATACTAATACTTCAAACCACTTTGGAGATATCAGACATGAGGGAGACCTGGAAGCTTCCTCCAATGGTGAACCTTCCATCTACTTGACTAAAGAAGAGATGGAGGAGATGGTTCAAGGACTAAGACTATGCTAGCGAACCAAGAGAAATTGATCGGGAGATACTCACAAGACTTAGAGTCCCGGGAGCTCAAAATCAAAGCATTGGAGTAGAGATAAGTGCAGTGGAGATGCACCTCGATATGTCGGAGTCTGTTCCAGATTCGTACTAATATGGGGTTTCGAGTCAGTGCCAGACTTGATCACATTACGGATGCACCTTTGGGTCCCACAAATGTTGAAGTCACAACGGAGGCGGATCCTCTCGGAACTGGAGAGGCAGGGAAACCCACATTGGAAGTACGTTGGACTTCGGCAGGAGTTCTTGGTTTGCAACATGAACAATACATACCAGAGTATCCCCTAAATTGGGGAGCAAACGTTTCATTTTGTTGATGAAAGATATAGATTGGCCAAGTTGGTATAATAAGAGGTGGTCTACCAATCAAGGATATGATGACGTTAGCTGCAACCCTTTCATTTCTAACACCCAGAATGCGAAGGCTCCACTGGATTTCAAGTTGCTGGCGCTGATAGGATATGATGCTAGACCAGATCCAATGGCGGATATGACATGCTATATTAGGCATATGGAAGTGCCGGGGACAATTCCTGAAATGACGGCAGTGTGTTTTTCATTATTTTTGACTGATTTGGATGTGCTTTGGTTTAGGCAGCTTAACAACGAGTCAATTGGCTCTTAGATCAACTCGTAGAGGCAATTTAGAGTTTACATTACTCGAACAAAAAAATGTGATGATGTTAACAGCGATAAGATAAAGACCAAGAGAAACACTAAGGAGTTTCCTAGAGCGATTCAATGCGGCGTCAGCTTCAGTGAATAAGATAGAATTTCCTATGGTGTTGATGGTGGAAGTGTCTGGAGTAACTAATGATTATGAACTTAGAAAAAGCCTAGAAAGCAATCATCCGAGGGTTATCGATGATTGTTTTAGGCTGATAAGTTTCTGCATTAAGAGGATGCGCAAGCACAAAGGAACATTGAAGTCAATGTCTTAAGGGATGAAGAGCTTGAGGCTGGATTTAACCACGACAAAGGAAAGAGAAGAATGGAGAGAAACCGTGATAGCTTGAAGAAGGTTAGGAAGGGACAGAAATATGCCTCCTATGCGAAGCTGAATGAGTCCTGGAAAGGATCTACTTGGATACACGGGGGCAGATCCCATACCATAAACCATTATGAAGTGAGCTGACTAAAAAAGAAAAGTAGGTGGGAAAGTGCTTCCTGTTCCATGAATTGGATGGGAATACTACATCGCACTTTAGATACCTCCGAGATAAAATTAAAGAACATGTCAAGAACAGATAACTCCAAATGTATGTTGAAACTAAAATGACGGTGTCCAAGGTTAGGCAGCCGTCTATGGCTTAGTGCCAAGGACGACCTCGGTCCGAAAACTAGATCGTCATCTCATGATCGAAATGATGATTTGACGACTAAATGGCTTGCACATGCACAAGACCACGATTCGGTCCTAAGGCATACTTTGAGTGGATGTGGAGTCATGGATCCCAGAGAGAATATGCCCAGCTAAGATTTCCCTTATTCACACTTTGATTTATCTTTTAACCTCCCTTGGCGACGAATAATATTAATAACAATTTTGCTTTGGCCAGAGAGATAAAGTAAAGTTGCAGAATATGATCCCCTTTCACCAAAAAGAGATTAAATGGAGTCATATGATTGAATTACGAATTTCTTTCACTAGAAAGTGACTAGATGAGTTCATAAGCCATTGACATGAATCCCTTTCACTGAAGCATGACTGGATTGATTCATGTCAACGAATCACGAGTTCCGTTCATCAGAGAGTGACTGGATAAATTTATGCAGTCAAAACCATAAATCCCTTTCATTGGAGAATGATTGTATGGACTTATGAGAGTTGAATGTGAATCTCATCCACTATAGTATGTATGGATTGATTCGTGCAATTGAGCCATGAGTTCCTTCACCAGAGATTGTCTTGATGAATTCATGTAAACTGATCATGGATCCCTTTCACCGAAGAGTGGCTGGGTGGATTCATCCAAATGAAGTACAAATTCCTTCATTGGAGATTTACTGGATGAACTTGCATTGATGAGCGACGAGTTCCATCACTAAGGAGTGATCGAGGAACTGTTATCGATGTACTATAAATTCATTCATCGGGGAGTGATTGGATGAATTCGTGTCGATGAACTGCGAGTTTTGACACCGGAGAGTGATCCGATGAACTCATATCGATGAATTGTGAATTCACTAGAAAGTGACTGGATGTATTTGCATTACTTAAACTACATATTCCTTCAACTGAAAGTGATTGGATGAATATATGTGAAATTAATTTTAAGCTCCCATCGTCAGAAAACGACGGGATAGGTTTACGATTACGAACCACGATTCCCTTTGGCTGGATTGCGATTGGATGGATTCATGAAAATAAAATGAAAAACTAAGCGACTGACCAGAAAGTTGGGACTAGGTTACAAAAGGTAATGACACTTCACTGGAGAGTGATAGGATTGACATACTGGTTATTCACGAGAAAGTTATTGATTGGAACTCGAATTGTATTTCATGCTCAAAACTTGGATCGTTGAGTGATGCAACATTCGATAAGATCCCGACAAGGCTACATTGGGAAACAATGATGAAATGTAATATAAATATACAATGATTATTAAGCACGGGCAATACTCAAATAACGTCCGCAATGACCGAAGATTGGCACAATGTGGCTACATAATTTTAAGATGGCTCTAGAGAAGATATCTCTAACTCTTGAACGACCTCGAGAGATTGCAGACACTAAATGAATTCGAAACACATCTTCCAAAGAAAGAAATGTTTTTGGAGGGAAAGTGTTGACTCGTATTGCTAGGCCGTTAAGCTTTGTATTTATGATCACCTGATCACTCGAAACTAAAGCGTAGACTCATGCAAACTCAAAAAAGCTTGATTGAAGCAATAGATTTACAATTGCTTGGAATTTTGAATGGAAGAAGTCTAGTTCAGCATTGTTGATTGCCCCAGATCAATATATGTTATGACTTAAGATCAGCTAGGCGAGATGGCCTCGGTTCAGCCATGTTTCAGATTGGCTTTGATCCGGTTCGATCAAGCAAGGATGCCCCGAATCGACATGGGTCCGGATCGGCCATGCCGAATCGGGTTGGACACATGTAGTGATGTGTTTGATTACTTCATGCCACTTCACCCACTACTCCTATTTTCGTGCCACTAACCTTGGCCGAACCAAATTCCCATGCGTCTCTAAATAAGCCTAGAGATGGTCATTTAGAGAGATCTTTTTCACTCCTCTATGCCCAAAGGTTGTAGCTTTGGACATAATCTTCTTTTCTCTTTAGATTTCTTAGATAAAATTCAGTTGTAATAGTAATCTACAATATAAGCAAGAGAGATCGCAACAAGTAGCGTAGGGATGATTGTCGAACCACTAAAAAATTATTGTGTCTTCTACTTACCTGTGCTATTTTGTGACTTGTTATTGTTGTGATTGCCGGTGATTACTTTTCTAATTTGGGCATTGGACTTCATAGAGTCAAAAATCATGTCAACAACATTCATTATTCAGAATATGCAAAGCTTTGAAAATTTCAAATCTTATAAAATACTTTAATTACAAATCAAATCATTATGAATTTAGCTTGTAAATAAAATCCAAATCTTTTACAGTTCTTATTTAGATTTATAAACATTGTAATTTTCCATTTCTAAGTTCTAAATCCATTCATAAGTCGTTTTATAAATTCAATATGTCATTTTTATAAAATCTGTTCGAAAGAGTTGAGATCGTTTATAAAACTTATTTCATTATGATATCTTCGTTTATATAAACTTCATAAAACTTAGTTATAAACTTGGTTAAGTTGTAACACTTGAATATATTATTATAAAACTTGAATTCATTATAAAATCCTTTTATAAAACTCGCTCATGAATCTCCTTTTCTTTATAAAAAACATTTTATATAACTTAAACAAAATCTGTTTATAAAACTTGCTTCATTTTAAAATCATTTTTATAATTTAGTAATTTTCCTTATAACAAATCATATTTCAAAAATACTGCATCTGGCCCATCTACCCCAAATCATTTAATCAGGTACTATTTATTGATTATATAATAATACGATTGAACGTAATTGTAACGACCCGTATTTTCAGCGATGTATAATTAATTTATTTAACTATTTACATAGCGATTTAGAGATTTATATGGTTGTTTAATTAAATAATATTTAATATTTAATTAATATAAATAATATATATTTAATTCTGAAATAGTTAGGAATAGGGAATTGACAATATTGTGTGCATTGGACAATTTAATATATATATATATATATATATATCGGTTTAGAGTTGAATTATATTGACAAATATATTATATAAATGAAGTTTGAACGTAGAATTATAATATAATTATAATCGAGCTCGAAATGGCACGGCAGTTTGCTATTTGGCAATTTGAACTTCAACTGGATATACATGGTCCATTTTAAATCGGATGTCTGTGAAACAAGAAACATTAGGAGCTGGTGAAATATATTTTTCTAGTAGAAGAGAAAAATCAGGATTTCGTCGTTTAGATTTTGATTTATGTCCAAATCAAATTTTCAGAAAAACAGCGCCATAACCATTTAAAAATCATATCGATTTATTATATTTTAAATGGATTTTAAATATAAATCGAATATCGATGCAACCCTGGATTTGGGATATCGAGTTATTAAGCCGATATGGAGCTATGTGATATATATTGTGAATATATACAATAAAATTTATTTTTAAATATTTAATTTAATTATTTTTAAATATATTTATATATCTAAATGGCATATTTAGAGCTTTAAAAATAGCCAGTTTTGCAAACGACCTCCATTTTCGATGAAACTAATTTTGTTGGATCCGTAATATTAAATTATTGTCAGATTCCAAGTTTCGTGATTTTTAGAGTCACTGTGTGGCTGTACGGATTTTTTTATGTGAAAAACAATTAGTATTTTGATGGTTAAAAATACATTGTGTTAGCAAATGGAGTCGGAATTCGACAAAACCAGTTTCTTGGGTCTGTAATGTCGAACTCTAGTTATATGTCCATTTTCGTGATTTTTGGGTATCGTATGTGATCATAGGAATTTTAGAGGACGAATACAAATAGAGTTTGATTTAAAATGAATAAATTAATTAATATAAAAATATTAAAATCACTTGATAAATACCACTACCGTACTTCTAAACCTAATTTCAGTTTCATTCATCTGGTCAAACTTACCGCCGCTTCTTTCTTTTTCTCTGGGAATAAAAACCGAGATCTTCAAAAATAGAAATCAACAGAAATAAAAATCTATAAATCCATTAAAATATACATATGAGCTCATCAGGTGTTCCTCTTCATTTCTATGTTAGCTTGGTATGGTGCAATACAGTTTTTAATCGGTCGAGTTTTACACAGTAAATTAGGGTTTGCGGATTCTCGAGATTTGAGGTACTATTCGATGAAATGAGTGTTTCCAATGTGTTTGTGGTAGGAAATAGAACTCATACACAAAAATTGAAGGATATCGAGGTCAAAATATGTCATGAGATCCTGGTGTTCGTCCGTGAGGACGGTGATGTCGTGAGCGATTACATCAGTGCGAGCTTAGGGTTTTTGGGTTGGTTGTGAAGTTCTTCGGAAGGAGAGTTCGATGGTGGCCTTAGTTGAGAGAAGGTGAAGTGAAAAGGAAATGGGGGAGGGAGGAAGTTTCGGTAATGGCTATAGTGTTTACTGGAGGAGCTCGCTGTGTTTTTGGGAGGAAGAAAGGGTGATACGGTATTAGTTTGAGTGGCTGAAATGGTATTTACGTGGGCCAAGGAAAATAAAGGTTAAAGCCTAATGAATCTAATTAGTTAAGTTATTTTTAGTTTAAATTAGTGTTTAAACTTGTAAATCTAATATCGTGGTCATACGATATTGAAATTCAGCGAAACTAGATCCGACAGGATCGTATGGATGACGCCAACACAATGGAACCGACTAGGAGTGAATTGGAGCTCGTTACAATTTGTAGAGAAATAAATTATATGTCTGAATCGAGCGATGGTTATCGTTATCAATGATGATTGTCCAATGTGAGTAAAACTCACCAACTCCGAACAGTTATATTTTTATAACGTATTCTTAGAAATGATAATTATTTGTTGATTGCTATGTGTTAACTGTTTGGTTGAATTGCTTATGTATTGGTTGAAATTATAGATAACGATATATATATATATATATATATATATATATAAATCGTTAATCAAATATTGATTTTGTTTATCAGAATATTTCATATGGAAATGAAATCGATGCTAATTATATTGTTTAACATCTGTGATGCAGGGAAACAGGTCGGATGAATCCGACTGGTTTCCTCAACATTTATAATACTGTTCTGTTCATATATTGTAATATATGATGTGATATATAATCTGTTGTCGATTATGTGTGTTTGATAATATCTATCGTTGTTATGTGGTATTTTATATACCGTAAGAAATACTATGATGTAAAAAAGGGATTTTCAAAGTATATTTTGAAAATAAATTATTTATATAAAATCAATGGATTTTATGTATAAAAGGAAAAGGATTTTATAAAAGGAAATAATTATAAAATCAAAGAGTTTAAAAGGAAATTATTTGTAAAACAAGTATAAAGGAAAATATTTGTAAAGCAAATATAAAGGAAAATACTTGTAAAAGAAATGTAAAAGGAATATTCATTTAAAAAATAAATAGAATTATAAAGGAAATATTTATTTAGAAAATAAATAGATTATAAAAGGAAATACTTGAAAAATGAAGAAGAGTAGAATTTTGCACTAGGAAAGTTTAGACCCGTGCTTCGCACACGGGTATAACAGAATATGAATTTAAAGTATATTTTAAATAGAAATCTATTTTTAACAAATAAGTGGAGAAGATAAATTTATAAATAATATTTTATAAATTAAATAAAATGTTTATCATTAGATAAATAGAATATATAAGTCAGGACTTATATAGAGAAGTAAGAATCGATTTCAACATCGATATTTGAATCTGGATATAAACATAGAGTTAATCAGTTAGAGTTAACTAGTTAGAGTTAACCAGTTAGAGTCAATATGTTAGAGAAAATCGATTAGAGTAAGACTTGGTTGAGTTAGAGTTAATTGAACATAGTTAATCGGATTAGGATTCACTGAATATTTGTTATTCAATTAGAGTTGATCGAATATAGTAATTTGAGATAGAGTTAGTCAAACATAGTTATTCAGGATGAGTTGCCATTTCGTATGACTGCTAGCGCAATTCGCAGGGCTGTAGATAGCCTATGGCGGTCAGATGTATCCTGAGGGAACCAGGCGTAACCATTGTGATCGCTGCGATCTAGAGTCAAGCGAATGGAGTTAAATCGAATATTAGTTATTCGAAGGAGTTAATCGAATAGAGATTACTCAAAAGAGAGTTATACGTCGAATTCGATTATATCAAATTAGGGAAAGTATTATTTACTTTCCGATTTTTTTAATCAAGATTTATTTATTTATAAATAAATTAGTTCAGGTTAATTATTTTAAATAAGAAATAAGAGTTAGATTTTTAAGTTAGATCTTTTAGGAGTAGGGTTTATAATGTTAGCGTTATAATAAATGTTTTTCATAAAAGAAGTGGATTCATAATCCAAATTCGAGAATTTGTGTAAGCAAATGATTGTAGAAATTGGAGCAGTGAGCTTTGTCTATTGCAAGGTTAAGAACGTTGTTCAGTTAAGGTTTGAGAGGTAATTATACCCGAACTTGATTGACTTCCTTATTTAACTAAGAAATAGTTGAGGTTCGATGGCGAAGATTGATTAGAGATACAATAAGTAATAAGCGATTAATGGATTGAGCGGTCGTAACGATGTTTTATACAACATTAGTTTGAAATCCATATAAATGAGTTTTGGAAACGTTTTGCAAATATAGAATCAGAGATATATTCTGAATATAGAAAATAAGGAAATATGAATATATATATGATGATTGATCAATAGAAATTCCAATTGGAAATAAGTTGTTGTTTGCACACGTGTTTTTCTTTGATAGTTAACTCATCGACTATCAAAGTTTTTGACAATTTTTCCATCGTCAATACGGAAAAACCGGGATCAGACTCATTATCTGAAAACCACTCTGTATGGGTGTTAGCGTTGCGATCAAATATGATGAAGATAATTAAAGACAGAGTTATGCAAGGGCTGCCCTATTTACATAATAGTTCCATCGATTTGTCCAGTCCCAGGACGACCTATATGGAAGAATGTCTGACGATGTATATTTAATGTATCGCGTAAGTTGATCTCTTCAAACGTATATACGTTTGGTGGCAGAGGAATTCGTTTCTCTTAGCTGTATACACGTTGTATTTTTTGGGAAATCAATTTTTGATTTGGCGGGTATGATGATGTGACATTCAAAGTGAATAATTGTGTGATCTATCAGAGATAAGCATGGCCTCTAGCCTCACAACCGGGAAATGGCAAAAATCTAGCAGGCAGCTTGGCTAAGTGGTTGGCTGCCAAGTAGGGTGTACTATCACCTGATCTAGAGTTTCATTTACTCCTATAATCTATTTTCGATGTTGTCCCATACGAGAAACGGTTGCTGATCCCAATCATTGGTGATGTACATTCGATACACTAAAGCGAAATGAGTGGTTGGTCATGTGTGGTCGGGTTGCAAGACGTTCTTGTTGAACCCAGTGTATTCCTCTCTGGAGGTACACTATCGGAAGGTGGTTCCGTACCTTGTCATAGTTGGAAATCCATTACCCAATAAGTGCTCGCGGTTTTGATTGTATACTATATATGTGGAACGTGAGATGAAAGCGTTCTGCAAGATGATTATTATATTGTGATTGATAGACATTATTATAATATCAATGAGTTTTGATATAAAGTTTATCGTTTCTTTCAAAATGATTTGAAAGTTAAATCAAACTGATTTGGATTCTCATAAGGGATAAACCCGTTCCGTTATACGACGTGGTCTTACGAGATATTGTTATTTTCCTAAACTGTTTTAAATTGTTTTACCCACACTAGTCCCATGACTGACCCAAAGTTTGTTTTTTTTTGTTTTCCCTAAACTCTTGGGTGCCCAATTTTGTACGGGCAGCCAAGTAGTCAGGATTTTACAGATATACCAGGAGAGCTTAGAGCAGGAGGATTCAAGATTATATAGCTATTGTTTATTCCGCTGTGCTGTAAGTGTTGTACTCTGATAATGTTACTGTATACATATACTGATTTTTTTCAAGGATATGTTATCTATTATATGTTGTTCGTTCTGCTGTGAGATTCGTGTTACTCTGATGTTGTATGTTCTTCTTCTTCTTCTTCTTTTATTCTAAGTTTCTATCTTATCTATTCTCACCCTCTAATTTCTTTCATTAACTACCAGTATTTTCGATGTTTGGATAATCGACGTTGGTTTTATGTCGATATCCAGGATCGCAAATTCCCCGGGTCATTACAGTGGTATCAGTGCTTAAGGTTAAGTAATTACTTTGGCTCTATGGCGTGACTCAGTTGAGATAGGGTTAGGAATACCATAGATTGAGTTGAGTGTATATGTATGGGCGCGTATTTGTTATTTGATATAAAAATTGTTTTATATTGTGGAGATTCATTGGTTGAGTTGTTTATGAGTTCTGGTCGATCAGCTTGATACACTATATCGGTAGGAGTTTCTAAACACTCGAATACGATGGGTCGACACGATATGTTTTGAAAGAAGGGTAAATGAAAATAATTTTACCCAAAGTATATTTTGATATAGAGAGAATATATATATTGGAATTATAATTTATATTGGATATGTTGGTTGTTATTATAATCAAATAAGATTATAAAAAGTAAAATGGTTATAAATAACCAAGTAGAATTCACATAGATATAATATATGAGAATTTTAAAATCCTGGGAGATTTTAAAATTGTTTTGCAAGTATTGTAAAGGGTATTTTGAAATGAATTTCAAAATGAAAGTGTTTAAGAAATGGTTTTGAAAGTGATATAGTATTGAACTCACTTTGATCGCTGGAAAATAGATTTCGATGATGAGCTAGACATCATTGGTGTTCACTTTCGAGTGTGTAAGTGACAGATTACTACCCAAGATTTTTGTTTTGAATTATTTTGAGAAAACAAGTTGTTTAGAAATTCGAAGGTTATGAATTGGTATTATGATTTCAAAGTGATTTGAAATAAACCCAGGAATTTAAATTCTAGAATTTAAATTTAACTTGTTAAGTTAAATGGAATGAAATGGTAAAAGTAAATAAATTAATTAAAATTTAACTTGAACTAAGTTAAATAGAACTAAATTTGATTAGAGGATAATCTGGAATGGAATTGAGTTGATAGGTTAAGTATATTGGGTTAAGGAGTTAAGAGTTTGAAAATCAAGAATTTAACATTGGTTTGAAATTGAATTTGGCTTGGATAAGTGATTGGTTGTGTTGGAGATAAAACTGATTTGGAGTTTGATTGGAATTACATTGGTATATGTTGAATTGATAACAGGTGAAAGTGATAAAGATGATATGCCCGACAAAAAGGTACAAGTTTACATTTCTATTGGATATGAGATTGATGAGCCGAATTGGCAAGCCGCTTGGCTGTTTGATTTTCTTTTGGGTTGGAGAAGGCCTAGAGAGGCGAGTAGTAGTTGTACCAATTAACCAGTACAAAGGAGGTGATGGCGAAATTTCTCGAAAAATTATAGTGTTAGAAAATTTTTAGGATTTTTGAAAGTTTTAGTTAGTAGGAATGAATAAATATTTAACTGAAATTAATTTGGTTCAGTTGACACTGAAATGAAGAATTGAACAAATAGTTTCTAACCAGTCAATACGGTTTGTTTTCTACCTTAGCAATTTTGAGGATGAAGTTATTTTAAGGGGGGAAGAATGTAACGACCCGTATTTTCAGCGATGTATAATTAATTTATTTAATTATTTAAATAGCGATTTAGAGATTTATATGGTTGTTTAATTAAATAATATTGAATATTTAATTAATATAAATAATAGAATAATATATATTTAATTCTGAAATAGTCAGGAATAGGGAATTGACAATATTGTGTGAATTGGACAATTCAATATATATATCAGTTTAGAGTTGAATTATATTGACATATATATTATATAATCGAAGTTTGAACGTAGAATTATAATATAATTATAATCGAGCTCGAAATGGCGCGGTAGTTCGCTATTTGGCGATTTGAACTTCAACTGGATATACAGGGTCCATTTTAAATCGGATTTTTGTGAAACAAGAAATGTTAGAAGCTGGTGAAGTATATTTTTCTAGTGGAAGAGAAAAATCGGGATTTCGTCACGTAGATTTTGATTTATGTCCAAATCAAATTTTCAGAAAAACAACGCCATAACCATTTAAAAACCATATCGATTTATTTATATTTTAAATGGATTTTAAATATAAATCGAATATCAATGCAACCCTGGATTTGGAATATCGAGTTATAAAGCCGATATGAAGCTATGTGATATATATTGTGAATATATATGATAACATTTATTTTTAAATATTTAATTTAATTGTTTTTAAATATATTTGTATATTTAAATGGGTTATTTAGAGCCTTAAAAATAGCCAGTTTTGCAAACGACCTCCGTTTTCGATGAAACTAATTTTTTTTGGATCCGTAATATTAAATTATTGTAAGATTCCAAGTTTCATAATTTTTAGAGTCACTGTGGCCATACAGATTTTTTTTATGTGAAAAACAGTCAGTATTTTGACGGTTAAAAATACGTTGTGTGAGCAAACGGAGTCAGAATTCGACGAAACCAGTTTCGTTGGGTTCGTAATGTCGAACTCTAGTTGTATGTCCAGTTTCGTGATTTTTGGGTATCGTATGTGATCACAGGAATTTTAGAGGACAAATACAAATAGCATTTGATTTAAAATGAATAAAATAATTAATATAAAAATATTAAAATCACTCTATAAATACCACTACCTTACTTCTAAACCTAATTTCATTTCATTCATCTGGTCAAACTCACCGCCGCTTCTTTCTTTTTCTCTGGAAATAAAAATTGAGATCTTCAAAAATATAAATCCATAGAAATAAAAATCTATAAATCCATTAACATATACGTATGAGTTCATCTGGTGTTCCTCTTCATTTCTATGTCAGCTTGGTTTGGTGCGATACAGTTTTTAGTCGCTCGAGATTTACATAGTAAATTAGGGTTCGCGGATTCTCTAGATTTGAGGTATTATTCGATGAATGAGTTTTTCCAATGTGTTTGTGGTAGGAAATAGAACTCGTATACAAAAATTGAAGGATTTCGAGGTCAAAATATGTCGTGCGATCCCGGAGTTCGTCCGCGAGGATGGTGATGTCGCGAGCGATTACAGCAGTGCGAGCTCATGGTTTTTTGGTTGGTTGTGAATTTCTTCGGAAGGAGAGTTCGATGGTGGCCTTAGTTGAGAGAACGGTGAAGTGTAAAAGAAATGGGGGAGGGAGTAAGTTCTGGTAATGGCTATAGTGTTTACTGGAGGAGCTCGCTATGTTTTTGGGAGGAAGAAAGGGTGACACGGTATTGGTTTGAGTGGCTGAAATGGTGTTTACGTGGGCCAAGGAAAATAAAGGTTAAAGCCCAATGAATCTAATTAGTTAAATTATTTTTAGTTTAAATTAGTGTTTTAACTTGTAAATCTAATACGGGGTCATACGATATCGAAATTCAGCGAAACAAGATCCGACAGGATCGTATGGACGGCGCCTACGCAATGGAACTGACTAGGAGTGAATTGGAGCTCTTTATAATCTATAGCGAAATAAATTGTCCGTCTGAATCAAGCGATGGTTATCGTTATCAACGATGATCGTCCAATGTGAGTAAAACTCACAAATTTCGAGTAGTTATATTTTTATAACGTATTCTTAGAACCGATAATTATCTGTTGATTGCTGTGTATTAACTGTTTGGTTGAATTACTTATGTATTAGTTGAAATTATAGTTAACGATATATATAAATCGTTAATCAAATATTGATTATGTTTAGCAGAATATTTCATATGGAAATGAAATCGATGTTAATTATATTGTTTAACACCTGTGATGCAAGGAAACAGGTCGGAGGAATCAAACTGGATTCCACAACATTTATAATACTGTTCTGTTCATATATTGTAATATATGATGTGATATATAATCTGTTGTCGATTATGTGTGTTTGAATAATATCGATCGTTATTTATGTGGTATTTTAAATACCGTAAGAAATACTGGGATGTAAAAAGAGGATTTTCAAAGTATATTTTGAAAATAAATTATTTATATAAAATCAATGGATTTTATTTATAAAAGGAAAAGGATGTTATAAAAGGAAATAATTATAAAATCAAAGAGTTGAAAAGGAAATTATTTGTAAAACAACTGTAAAGGAAAATATTTGTAAAACAAATATAAAGGAAAATACTTGTAAAAGAAATGTAAAAGGAATATTTATTTAGAAAATAAATAGAATTATGAAGGAAATATTTATTTAGAAAATAAATAGATTGTAAAAGGAAATACTTGAAAAATGAAGAAGTGTATAAAAAGAGAGTTTTGCACTAGGAAAGTTTAGACCCATGCTTCGCACATGGGTATAACAGAATATGAATTTAAAGTAGATTTTAAATAGAAATCCATTTTTAACAAATAAGTGGAGAATATAAATTTATAAATAATATTTTATAAATTAAATAAAATGTTTATCATTAGATAAATAGAATATATAAGTCAGGACTTATATAGAGAAGTAAGAATAGATTTCAACATCGATATTTGAAACTGAATATAAACGTAGAATTAATCAGTTAGAGTTAACCAGTTAGAGTTAATCAGTTAGAGTAAATCGATTAGAGTTAAAGTTAATCGAATTATAATTAATTGAACATAGTTAATCGAATTAGGATTTATTGAATATTAGTTATTCAATTAGAGTTGATCGAGTATAGTATTTGAGATAGAGTTAGTCAAACATAGTTATTCAGGATAAGTTGCCATTTCGTACGACTGTTAGCGTAATTCACAGGGTTGTAGATAGCCTACGGCGGTCGGATGTTTCCTGAGGGAATCAGGCGTAACCATTGTTATCACTGCGATCTAGAGTCAAGCGAATGGAGTTAAATCGAATATTAGTTATTCGAAGGAGTTAATCGAATAAAGATTACTCAAAAGAGAGTTATACATCGAATTCGATTATATCGAATTCGGGAAAGTATTATTTACTTTCCGGTTATTTTTAATCAAAATTTATTTATTTATAAATAAATTAGTGTAGGTTAATTATTAAAAATAAGAAATAAGAGTTAGATTTTTAAGTTAGATATTTCAGGAGTAGGGTTTATAACGTTAGCGTTATAATAAATGTTTTTCATAAAAGAAGTGGATTCATAATCCAAATCTGAGAATTTGCGTAAGCAAATGATTGTAGAAATTGGAGCAGTGAGCTTTGTCTATTGCAAGGTTAAGTACGTTGTTCAGTTAAGGTCTGAGAGGTAATTATACCCCAACTTGATTGACTTCCTTACTTAACTAAGAAATAGTTGAGGTTCGATGGCGAAGATTGATTAGAGATACAATAAGTAATAAGCGATTAATGGATTGAGCGGCCGTAACGATGTTTTATACAGTGTTAGTTCGAAATCCATATAAATGTGTTTTGGAAACGTTTTCCAAATATAGAATCAAAGATATATTCTGAATATAGAAAATAAGGAAATATGAATATATACATATATATGATGATTGATCAATAGAAATTCGAAATGGAAATAAGATTGTTGTTTGCACACGTGTTTTCTTTGATAGTTAACTCCCCGACTATCGAAGTTTTTGACCATTTTTCCGTCGTCAATACGGAGAGACCGGGATCAGACTCATTATCTGAAAACCACTCTGTATGGGCATTAGCGTTGTGATCAAATATGATGAAAATAATTGAAGACGGAGTAATGAAAGGGCTGTCCTGTTTACAGAATAGTGCCTTCGGTTTGTCCAGTCCCAGGACGACCTATATGGAAGAATGTCTGACGGAGTATATTTAATGGATCGCGTAAGTTGATCTCTTCAAACATATGTACGTTTGGTGCCAGAGGAATTCGTTTCTCTTATATGTATACCCATTGCGTTTTTGGGAAAATCAATTTGTGATTTGGCGGGTATGACGATGTGACATTCAAAGTGAATAATGGTGTGATCTGTCAGAGATAAGCGTGGCCTCTAGCCTCACAACCAAAAAATGACAAAAATCGGGCAGGCAGCATGGCTAAGTGGTTGGCTACCAAGTAGATTGTTTTATCACCTGATCTAGGGTTTCATTTACTTCTATAATCTATTATCGATGCTGTCCCATTCGGGAAACGGTTGTTGATCCCAATCGTTGGTGTTGTACATTCGATACACTCAAGCGAAATGAGTGGTCGGTCATGTGTGGCCGTGTTGCAAGATGTTCTTGTTGAACCCAGTGTATTCCTATCTAGAGGTACACTATCGGAAGGTGGTTCCATACCTTGTCATAGTTGGAAATCCATTGCCCAATAAGTGCTCGTGGTTTTGATTGTATACTATATACGTGGAACATGAGATGAAAGTGTTCTGCAAGATGATTCTTATATTGTGATTGATAGACATTATTATAATATCAATGAGTTTTGATATAAAGTTTTTCATTTCTTTCAAAATGATTTGAAATTTAAATCAAACTGATTTGGGTTCTCATAAGGGAAAAACCCATTCTGTTATATGGCGTGGTCTTATGAGATATCGTTATTTTCTCAAACTGTTTTAAATTGTTTTACTCACTCCAGTCCCATGACTGACCCAGAGTTTGTTTTTGTTTTGTTTTCCCTAAAATCTTGGGTGCCCAATTTTGAATGGGAAGTCAAGTATTAAGGATTTTACAGATATATCAGGAGAGCTTGGAGCAGGAGGCTTCAGGATTATATAGCTATTTTTTATTCCATTGTATTGTAAATGTTGTACTTTGATAATGTTACTGTATACATATACTGATTTTATTTCAAGGATAAGTTATCTATTATATGTTGTTCGTTCTGCTGTGAGATTCGTGTTACTCTGATGTTGTATGTTCTTCTTCTTCTTCTATTCTAAGTCTCTATCTTATCTATTCTCACCCTCTAATTTCTTTCATTAACTACCAGTATTTTCGATGTTTGGGTAGTCGACGTGGATTTTATGTCAATATCCGGGATCGCAAATTCCCCGGGTCATTACATTAATGTAGCAATCATAATGTAAATGAGGTTTTAGTGTTACATATGTTAGATAGTTCATACGTGTATAATATGATAACGAAAAACATACATCGTACTATGAAATCTAGTTAGAACCCTCCAACCTTTCCTACTGCATCATAACTCATATATTGAAACATATGCATATAATATAATCCATATAAGATGAATCTTCCGCTATTAATTAGGTAGTATCAAAGGTCATTCACTCAATGGATGGGAATATATTAGCAAACTAACTAATAAGTAGTAAATCATCCAAACAACCAATCATACTAATAAATATTAAACCGACAGTTAATATTACTATATAGTAACACATCAGATATGTGAGCTTGAACTCGCCATTTATCCAGACATTGACTTCATATCATCGAACATTTAAAATTGAAGACATTTTATTTTAACTAAAAATCTAATGACAAATGCATACAACTCAATTCCTATGCGTTGATTTGGTCGATATGAATCCAGCTCAAGTCACCGCATCTAAATCCGATCTAGCACGAAACATATACCAATGTTGCAAGTTTATATGATAATTAAAATAATTTTAAATTAAACAATCACGCCATAAGCAATCTAATTACCTTTACTAATGCTTAATTAAATAAGCACAAATCATGATTACCCGTGCGCATTTCCTTTATCCAAATAAAATCAATCACACCCGTGCTCGAGCCCTTTAACATCAAATCACGCCTCCCTCTAACTGATGGACCTTTGTTGTGACCTACCACCAGCTCCCTTCTCCAAGGCGCCCTATTGCTCAAAAGTAAGACCCCAAAATAAGGATATGAGTGGCCAAAAATGGAGATTATCAATTTTTGTTCAACCTCTGATTTCATGCGCAGTTGTCCACCTTAGTTTCTCTACCACCAAATTGGCTTCCTCCGCCTTCCTCTACCTCCAGAATTCAGACTCCTCGAATTTAAACCTCACTCATGACAATCAATGACCAAAAGAACAAAATAACCACAGTTTTAGATTTTTAGAGATTCTGGCCACCTCTGTCATCTGATCGACAAATAACAAGAATAATTGTATTCATATCATCGATAAGATAACTTTCATGTTGATAGTTTTAAAAGTGAATTGATTGCTTGGAATAATTCCGGGCACGGGATAAACAAAAGTGGAGGCTAGGGTTTTAGGTTTTTAGAAATGAAAATAACGAGATGCTTATATATCCTTTCTAGAAAACATTATTCATCGAATCCAAAATTTTCCAAATTCCGAATGTGATGTGCTCACTGTTATCTATAGCTAATGACCACTATTCTAAATGCAATAGGATAATTTTTGGTGCTAATTGGATTGAATGCAAAATATAGTTTTTCAAATCATATTATAATACTTTAATTTTTCATAGTTAGACGCTACACATTTATAGCGCGCACAATCAGACAATAAAAATGATCTCTATAAAATTTTGAAATCTTATAATAATTTACTATTACAAATTTGATGAAAATGGTTTCACTGAAGTTTGAGACTATTTGCAAAATAACCATTTTACATGTAATCTAATCGAGTTACTATAAATCGATTTCAAAACATTCAAATTCATCGAAAATAGTTTATTATTAACATTCTAATTCAAAAAAATTATATATAGACTTTGAAGTCAATTTAATTTCATTTTAAATCCAAGATTCAAACTTTTTAGTTATTCAAATATTCAAATTCCTATATAAATTAAATACAAGTTATTAAGTTTCAAAATCAATTATTTTAATATTAAAATCCACTAAATATTCGCTGCTAAAAGTCTAGGTTGTTATACTCGACATTGCATCACACAAGTTCTTGTGTTTCATTATCTAAGTTCATGGGATCAATGTCAAACTCTAGAAGATTGCTGCAATTTGAAACATCTATGGGTAGCAATTAGACCTGACCTGGTGGACCTAGACCTGACTCGGCGGGTCCCGGTTTTAGAGAGGTTGGGTTTTGTCGGGTTTGAATTATGCATTTCAAAAAAATCTGAACCCGACTAGAGCTTCGGGTCGGGTCGGGTCAGTTTTGATTTAGTTGGATTGTAATACTAAAAATACATATTTCAATTCTTTTTGGTCTAGCCTTTCAGCAAGGTCAATTCGGGTCAAGTTTGAACGATTCTTAATTATATTTTTCATCACCTAAACCCAACTGGAGATCATCGAGTTCGGTCCGGATTCAGGTCTTTTAGGGTCGGTTCGTGTTTTCGTTTCTCGATTCTAGTTACCAGCCCTAGGAACATCGAAGTGCCAACAAAGATAAAAGATGTGAAGAATTTGAATAGAATGGTTCTTAACCTAAGTCGATTCATTTTCTAAAGCAACTGGTAACCGTATTCCTTTCTTTAATCTAATTAAAAGAGGGAAGCAAAAATTTTCTTGGATGCAAGACTATCTCGTCATGTTCCAAAGTCTATTAAATCAATTGGAGAGGCCTTCCATCTTATCGAAGCCTGTGGATTATGGAGACTTGTTTATATTTCATTACATGCCATTAATTATGCATTTGTGCGCAAAGTTCATCAAATACAAAGGCAAGTCTATTATGCGAGCAAGACATTAGCAAGAGCTGAGCGAAACTATGACAAACTTAAAATCTTGTAGACAACCTATTAATTTCATCCAAGTAACCCCACCATTATTTTTAGGCTCACCTGATCAAAATTTACAAAGACCAGCCTCTATGATAGGTTACACTACATCTTAAGGCATATGGAAGGTTACTTAGGTGGAACATAGGGTTAAGCCAGTCCGACATCACTTATACCCCTTGAAGAGATATCTAGGGACAAGCATATATACATATACATATGTCAGTTTCATTTGTATACATTGCTTCTCACTACAGTCTACTCAGTCGCTCAGTTTTACAAACACATATACGCAAATATTCTACTCTGCACTATTTTTCTTTCACTCTCTATTATATTTACATTGACACACAGACACAGTCTTGTCTTCTGTCTTCTGCCAGCTTCACAGTCAGTCCAGTCTTCTAATTACCTGTCAAAGAAATACACATAGTAATCTGGAACAAAATATTTTTAAATTGTAGTAGATATAATTTTATTTTTAAATTTATTTGCCTTAGAATTTTGGTGTGTTTCTCATTATAATTCACGATTTGATCTGATTTATGTATCCATCCATTTGAGTCTAGACAGCTTGTGATATTCACAGTGATTCACTGTAAATACCCCAAGCCAGACATCGTTTGTAGTGCTCACATATATACAACCAACATGTGCACTGTACATGTATACATATACATGTGTATGTATATACACATATTTCTGTGCAAAGACAATACAGTCAAACATAGTGAATGGACATGAAATAAGAAATTCAGTACATATGCAAACACAAACACAAACACACATACACACACACATATATATATATACATATATATATATATATATGCACACATCTGTGCATATATATATTTATATGTATATACATAGTAAGAATAATGTTTCAACATAATTTTTTTTAATGGAACAAGTGTGCGAGCTCAAAATACTCAAGCCAGTCAAGATGTACATCAATGAAATATACAACAAGTATGGCACAATGAACATGCCATATATTCATGATGTACAACAAATACAAATGATAAAAACATGTTCATATATATGGCAAAAGTTTTATGAGTAGAAGTTTCTAGTTTTTCGAATATTTTGGCATGATATCACAATCACTTTTCGAATGAGTAAAATTGGCAAATTTATAATTCACATGATATATATATATATATATATATATATATATATATATATACATACAAACACAACTGTGTGCATGTGTGTGTGTGTATATATATATGTATTTATATTTATATACACTGCATTTATAAACATAGAAATTCCAACATCATGCCAGAATTTCAAGCCAGTATATACAGCAAAATGGTAACATGAAAATGCCCATATACACAACAAAGCTTAGACATGTATATGCATAAATATGTAAAGGACAGGGACATACATATATGTAAATTTGGAGCTACATGTCAAAGCTCAAGTGCAAGTGAAAGTGAAACCAAGTAACAGTGGGTCAACACAGTCAAACAGTATTTCAAGGGTGAATAAGATATTAGAATGAATGGATTTTTTTTCTCTGATTTGAATTTTGGGAAAATTTTCTTTTGCAGAACAGTCTCAAACTCACTGGAGTGAACACAATGTTTTTGTTGGTAATTGGAAAAAGGGGCAAGCAAATTTGGAAAGTTTTTATCATAGAAACAAATTATTTTGTTTCCAGTTTTTGAAAAATCCATTATGGCAAAATTAAACTCAGCAAGAAATCATTTCTAAGTATTGATTTCTAGAAATGTATATTTTTGCAAGTTTTTTTGGGTTCGAAATCAATTCAGCATACAGCAATGTACAAAATGCAATATTGAGCACAAGCAGTTTTTGCAAGTGCAGGCTCAAAAACTTCTCAAGTTCATGGCCAAAACAACACAAGCTCGAGGACATATACAACTGCAGTTACAAGACAATTTCACGAGCATACACTAGCATTCATGGTTCAGGTTACATGAATGAACAAACTCAAGTCATCAAACATGTCAAGCAAAGTGACATACCTTTTTTTAGTGGGACAAAAATATTTGGAAAAGGTTTCAATTTTGCATGCATATCTCACGGCTGTAATATGATCCTAGAGAACAAGTTTTGGTTTAAAATCATTCATGGGTTTTAAGTTTTAAACACAGTGACTATTTGGCAATAATCATGTAGGGGATTTTTCTAAGGGAAGAAATCATTCCATTTTTTGAAATTTCAAACTCGACAATAACTCATGGGTTTTCCAGAAATCATGCAAACATTTCAAGGCTGACTTAGTTAAGTCATGGCAACAAATACAATCACACAATCAAAGCCGTGGATATCATTTCAAAACAAGGCAACCAAAATCACACAAATCAGATAAATCATTTTATGAAATAAAGGGAATGTATGTTTTCTACAACCTATAAATATCATCATGTTCATCATAGGCAGAGTGCCGAAACCAAACAAATTCATTTGAGAACAAGGAAATCAAAATCAGTGTCAAACTTACAAGGGTTTCGACCTCAAAGAGCCCAAATCAATCGAGAAGAAAGCCACAAGAATTCAAACCCACAGAGAATCTGAATCTAAGAATAATCGATCGCAATTTGGGAGAACAAGAAAAACTCTAATTTCATTTTAGTTCGGTGACATTTTTGGGAGCAAAGCTTTCAAATGAAATAAAATGAAAGGGGGCCAGGCTTTATTCTTTAGATAGAAAGGGTTTTTTTGTTTCTTATTTTATATTGTATTTGTTTTTAATTTCTTTTGTACTTGACCATTAGTTTTTCTGGTTGTCTGTATAAATTAGGGTTCACTAGCTACGGGTTTGTAGCTAGGGGAAAATCTGGTTTCGGGGATAGAAATCAGTGCAGGGTTTTGAGCCTAGGACTAAAACAGCAACAGGTTTTGCAAGTGTACAAAACTCTATAGGTGGTTAGCAAGGGGTTAGAGAGTTTATAGGTCTTGTATGAAGACGTATGTTTAATACCTAGTAAAAACCTTGTGAAATGCAGCAGTAAGCCGGGTTTGCCAAAGCTGGGTAAAATCTGTGCTATTTACTTTGTATATTTATTTTCTCTACTACAATCCGTGCTACCATATTTTATATCTCGATAAAATTCAATAAACCCTATTCACCCCCTCTAGGGTTAATTTAAATCTAATAGAAACATTGTGTTGAAATCAAGCTTTGTATCCGAAGTTTTCTGCAGACCCCGCCATAATTCACTAGTATAGAGCAGATATCTATTGCGTAAAATCGAATTAAGAACACTATGAGGACTTACAATATCCTAATATACAACTTAGATAGATGAGAAGTTTTATTATTAGACTTAATATATAGGAATAAAATTAGCTGACTTAGTCAAACTATCGACAATAACCCAAACACCGCCGTGACCCGATCTCAAATGAGGCAAGCTATTGATAAAATCTGTAGAAACTTAATTCTATTTCCATAAGGGACCTTAAGATACTGCAAAAGACAACTAGGACACTGTCTTTAGGCTTTGGTAAGTTGAAAAGTCATGCAATTACTCTTATAACTTGCCACATCATGTTTCATGCCTTCCTAATGATATAAGCGTCTCATATAAGCGTATATCTTATTGCTACCGGGATGAATAGTATACTTAGAACAATGGCACTCATCAATAATGTTCTTCCTAAGATCACCAACATTAGGCATGAGCAATCGATTCTTTATACGAATACAACCACGAGAATCAATACTGAAATCCCTTAATTATTCATCGGGGGATTCCAAATTACTAAGCTAAATAAGATGTGTAACATATGGATCTTATTGTTAAGCATCAACAATTCAATCCAATAATCTAGGATGCGCTTCCATACTAGATAATAAAATGGATGAATCTAAGACTGGAGCCCGTTCACAAATATCACAAAGAGATAAAGCTTCCAACACTTTCCACTTAACTAGCATCATAGAAACAATGTTTTGTTATATGTAACTTAATGCATCTACGACTCGGTTTCCCTTTTCATATGTGAACTAGATACCAAAGTCGTGAGAGGCAAGGAACTCAAGCCAACATTGTTGCCGCATGTTAAGCTCGTTCTTAGTGAATGGATACTTTAGAGATTTATGATTGGTGAAAGAAGTGCTTGTTCAAAAGATAATGATGCAATATTTTTAAGGCAAAGACTATGGCAGTCAACTCTAAGTCGTGGGTAGTGTATGGAATCTCATTCATATGCAACTGAACAAAACCCCAAGAAGGTAACCAATCTCTCTGCATAAGATTGGCACCGAGACTACATTGATTAGCATCGGTATAGATGACAAGATCTTAGTTCTATTCGGGAATCACTAAGATAGGAGCATATGAGAGAAGTTCTTTCAAATTATGGAAAGAAGCTTCACACTTATCAGACCAAATGAAACAGATACCATTCCTCGTAAAGCTAGTGGAAGGAAGAACAATGCAGGATAAATCCTTAATGAATCGACAATAATAACCTGCCAACCTAAGGAAGCTGCGAATCTCAAGATTTTTTTTTGCCTTTTCCAATTTGAAATAGCTTTTATCTTTGATGAATCAATAGAAATGCCATTAGAAGATACAATGTGGCTAAGGAATTTCACTTTCTTCTCTGACACTTGGAGAATTTGGCTTTAAGCTGACGCTGATAAAGAACGCTCAAGGCAATTCACAAGTGCTTAGCATAATAGGCTTCAGACTTTGAATATAAGGATATCATCGATGAAAACCAAGACGAACTTATCAAGATATTTCCGGAATACTCGATTCATGGGATTGATAAAATAAGCTAGAGCGTTCGTTAAACCAAAGGGCATACGAGCAACTCATAAGATTCATAACGAATGCATAATTGGTAGGAGGAATAATATCCTCCGTGACTCGTAGCTAACGAATACCCGTGGCAAGTTTGGGTTGAGAGAAGACTTTAGCACCACATAACTGATCGAACATGTCATTAATCTTAGGAAAAGGATATTTATTCTTAATGGTTAACTCATTAAGATTGTGATAGTCTATGCAAAGCCTAAAAATACCATTGATTTTTTAATAAATACAACTATGGCTTCCTACAAAAGTGTAATGGGTTGTACGTAGCTTCAAGTTTCAAAAATTGCTTCTTGAGTTCCTTATTTTCCTTGGTGGACATTCTCATGGGAGGACGACTACCAGGCTGAGCATTGGCAATGAGATTGATCGCAGACCTCAAATTCCTGTTTGGGTGGAAAAACTAAAAAGGTTCAAACACATCAGAAAATTCACACACAATTAGAATTTGATACATGTCATCATCTTATTTAGAGAAAATAAAGCCACTTTGGAATCATTATCAACATCCCAAAGAATAAGAGATAACTATTCAGACGTATCTGGATGCCGAAGATCTAGAATTCTTTCAAAACGCAAGGTTCGAGATTCGCATCAAATGAGCCAATCCATCCCCAAAGTCAAATCAAATCCAAGGTAGTGAATAATGTGCAAATTTGCACAAAATGAAAAACCTGATAGAACTATTTTTAAATTCTCACAAAGCATACTAAGTGTTATGGAACCTCCAACAGGATTCACAATCTTCAAAGAAGTCATAAGGCAGGATACAATTAAAGAACACCATCTACATATTCGTTCGATATAAATAAATGCGACGTACCCATATTGAATAGAACTCGAATGGAGAGATCATGAAATAAATTGAAACCTTCTAGAATAGATGAGAAGATACCTATTGGCTGAGAAGATCTGCTAGAAGGATCCACCACATTAAACTTTCAACCCTTAGAAGATCTACGATACGATGTAGACCAATTTCCCTCTTACTTGAAATTGTGAAAAATGGGAGACTTAGGATATCGACGAAAGAATTGACTAGGAGATCCACAATTTAAACATGACTTTTGGATAAAAGGTGCTGCAACAAGATGAGAGCTAGGACTGATTAGATTCTTCTTCTTGTTAGAAAATAATTTTGATTTGCGGAAAGGGAATCTCTTCTCATTCGGATTTTTCCAAATATCAAACTCCCTGCTACTATCTTTCTCTTTCTCAGCATTTTTAAGATGAAGCGCCGATTCAACCAACTCCTTAAAATAAAGCTTAAGTTGGAGCATCGAAGACTTTTTTGAGTATTTCTTTGAACCACAAACAAATTTCTTATCCTTCTTGGATGGTGTACTAATATACTCGATACCGTACTTGGATAAGGCCTCGAAATATGACACGTACTCAAAAATAGAAGACTTCGCTTGCTTCGACTCAAGGAAACGATGAGAAAGAATGACTTTCTTAGATTCAATAACGAATTTAAGCTTGAATCATTCCTTAAACAACTTCCATGAAAGGATAGACTCATCCACTTTAGCTATAAAGAGTTTATA
This sequence comes from Allium sativum, assembly GCA_030737875.1. NCBI lineage: Eukaryota > Viridiplantae > Streptophyta > Magnoliopsida > Asparagales > Amaryllidaceae > Allium > Allium sativum. Next base: position 479,324,486 of record CM060919.1, on the reverse strand, counting down.
CCATTCCAATACACATTCTTACAACATGCTTGATGCTACAAGAATGCAATGATGATCAAAAAATCCATATAAGAAAAGATATGCTCGCATGTATGCAACTAAACTTGGACGTCCAAAACAGTCTCTGAGCCTTTAAAGGTTTTCCTCCTAAATACGAAAAATCATTGCACATGCACTCAAAAGCAGACTTGCATAGAGGAGATGATCGAACAGGAGCGGAGCACTACAAAATTGCTCCATGACTTATTCGGTAGACATATAGACACCTTTTGGGTATGGGCCGCTTGAGTTCCCACCACCAAAACTGTCACTACTGCCTTTTCATCCATAGGATGAAAGGATAATATTAGATAAATATTATTCACAGCGCTTAGGATATTATTAATTGAATTCAAAATTTGGAAAACTAGAAACTTAGAATGCACTCCTAGACGTATTCCCAACTTATATCTAGCCCCAAGGACATGAAGAAATTAAGGACGACTAAGGATAGGATGATTATAAATTAAGTTAATTCGAATGTTATCCTTCAGTGTACTATAATACATGTTCTGTTTTGTTCTTATCACACTTTGTTATGAAATAAACTTTAATGCCACATTGTGACTCCACACCCAAGACCCATGCTAACAAAGAGTATTACTAAGTAATGTCGTCTACTAGTGAAGAGAATATGGTTGATTAGGAGCGATCATCTGTAAGTCTTGTATTAAACAAGTATCAAATATGTCATTTACTCTATTTTTAAGTGGATCGAGATTTTTGATTCAAGTTTAATACAAAACTAAAGTGGATAATGGATCTAAAGGGAAAAAATAACAACTTCCCGTAATACAATCACAAAACAACAAACACACACACACATATACATATACATATATATATACACACACACAAAAATTCAATAGAAGTATAACATAGAACTGTCACATAAGTGTTGGTTCTTATGAACTATATACACAAGAGTTCACAAAAGAATTTATATCATGTGATACCACAAAATAACTACACGACACATGCACTAGCATCAAAAGGAAGTAGGGTGATCCATAATGGAAATAAAACATAGTAGGCATCTACTGAAAGAGACTAATATGTAACATCATGATTTGATTTGAGTACATAAAATACACGGTGTAGTCTAGCTTGATAAGATATTAGTGCATGTAAGTGAAGGATAATGTCATATAAACGGTCCTTCTTTTCAATTGACAAGCCACAACCTAAGCTCATAACAGCATAACATACATGAGTAAAATTCATCCAGATCTACTTATAAGGGTCTCATGTACAAAGTAGTATTAACCAACAAATATATTTCCAACATCACCAAATTTCTTATGCTCTAAGGCTAAGCTACACGTAATCTCACACATAAAACATACAAGATGGAAATCACTAAAATCTCACTGTATAGAACTCGTATAGAAGTTCAAATCACCAAAAATGTAATCATCATAGTAATATCACCAAATGTCTCATAGACTATGTATATAACGCCAACACCCAAAAAATGGTAAAAACCTTTTGAAATTTCAACTTAAAAAAAATATAAAAATGGATCTATATCACTGTTCGTGAGCATAGGCTACGCACACATGCATCATCACTAAATGGTTGAAGCCTTCTAAGTATTATTTAACAAATAAACCACTAGTCTAATAAATGGCCCACCAACCTAGTAAATGACATCAGCCTGATAAATGACCAACCAACCGAATAAATGGCCCATCGACCTAGTATAGGAAACATCAATATAATGTGTCACAAACTTCCAAATAGTAAACCAAACGGTGACATTGTGTGTTCCATACCACAAGTTTTCACTTATCGGTTTACTATAAGTCAGTCAGTTTCACACTTATGCAGAGCTTCAATTGAACAAGTCCAGAATTAATCGATTTAATAAACCTTTGTGTTCCATACCACATGGTTTCCCATATTATTTAAGTTGCTTCCTAGTTCTCTCGAAGGATTCAAAAATGTGCAATTTTATATAGAAGATATATACTTTGAGAAACAAGCTTTAAAACGATGTTTGAAAACATTTGGAGATTATTTGCTTTAAAAATATATTTTTAATAGAGATTATATACATATAATATACCTTTAGAAATAATTGTGTATATTATAAAACAATTATGAAAATCTCAACAACTTGTTGATTTCTCAGTTCCTCGGTCGATGTTTGTTGTTGTCACACGTATTAACCATCCTCGTCGGCTTGGAAGCGACTTTATATTCGCTTCCTCTCAAGAGAATATCGAGTTACCATGGTAGAGGAAGCAAATGGCCTGTACTTAAGGGTGATTGTTCAAAATCGAATTTGGGAATCAGTAACTCCAAGTACGGTTTCTATAGGTGTGATGGCAGTTTGCAGGGCTTGTCTCACTTTAATCGACGACACTATGCTCCAAAGAGAATGTCACCATTGGCTGGCATGTCTAGTGAGGGTGATGAAACTTCAGTGCTCAACACCCTCACGACTTATGGCATTTTAGCGGTGATGCGTGAATGGGTCAAAAGTGATTCTAGGGGTGTTAAAGTGGTCGTCCATGATTCTGGTTGCAATGATATAGCTGTGACTACAACCCGCTACTCCCCTGATTAAATTTAACTCACTTGTGGTGCTAGGTGATGTCTGCCTTATAGTTAATAATGGAAATCCGTTAATTGCTACTGATATGCTGACTTATTTTAATTTTAAGTCACGGAAAAAAGATTAAAAAAGGCTGATTTTAAAGCTCTTAATAAGGGTGGAGGCACCGTAATTGATGCTTTGCAGCCACTACCGTTGGCGCTTGGTGACGGAGGTGTCGATTGCACTCTTCTTCTAGGTTACAAGGGCTTGGAGCTCAAGTATGGTCTGAAATTTTTTCTATGTTAACTACATGTTAGTCTATGCCTTTGTTAGTTTTCAGCATGTGGTTCGGTGCCCTTCTCTACCTTTATATGTCACTACTGCATTAGACAAAGACTGTGGTGATTTCCATTTAGTTGGTGACAACTTTGACAGACTGTTGGGTCCTAACATTACAAACCTAGCTTTGATCCCTTATCCCCCGTGAGCACCCAATATGTTGTCATTTTCATTGGTGTTTGTCAGGATGTGTCTGTTTTTTTTATTTTAGGGACCACTTACTTCCTTTGCACATTAGGTTGTAGTATAGGTAGTCATGGATTTCAGTAAAAATTCAGTATTGGTTGAATAATTTCTGGCTTTCCTCTCCTATATTGTTGTTGTGAGTGGGTTGGCTTCTTGCTTTATGCATCCATCTATTTTGATGTATGGGGTTCTCAATCCTCTTTTAGCAACCCAAGGCATGTTCAGTCGACCTCCTTTTTCCTTGTATTTCATTATTGTTTTATGACTGCTTTATGTTTAGAGTCAGTCCTAATTTTGCATCTTTTTCCGATGTTGGGCTTCTTGGCGTGCTTATGGCTGTGGTGGTACACTATATCCACTAATGATATAGTTGAGCCAAATATTTTTTTGGTTTGATGGTTTTGTGTCTTTTGGTTTCACCAAGGCTTTGGAGCGTATATGTTTCGCTCTATCTTCTGCTTCTAGTGAGCACGGTTCGGGTAATCCATGATCAAATATTTTCTTCCCTCCTATGTGCTGCAATCATTCACTTTCAACTCTCTTTACTGCCCCTCGATTAGTTTTTGTCCCATGTTGCTTCATGTTTATGTGACAGTCTTCTGTTCTAGTCGTTTATACGTATCTCGGTCTTTATTCACTCCGCTAGCCAATCAAGCTCATGAAAGCTTAGCAGCGACAATCTCCAATGGCCAAATAAGACCGTCACTGTGGCAGTCCCAATTAGTTTCTTCCATATGCCTTGATCATGGTATTCTTGATGAATTTCATCTTACTAACAAGGGTTTAGATCGGTTAACGGAAAATACAACCCATTATCTTTGGGTTAACCATTCCACTAGTAAGGACAAGGATATCTCTATTGTGCCTATGTCTTCTCTCAAATCTGTTTCAAATCATATCCCAAACTTCATAATAAAAGGGTTAATTCTCCTGTCTCTGCTCCTCACACCATTACAACTAGAGCTTAATTCGCTGAAGAACTTAATTTCAGAACAACTAAAAGAAACCTTTATTTCATTTAAGCATCTCTAGACTTCCTCCTTGCTTTTTGTTCATTTTGTTGATTTCAGATCTACTATTCATCCTTGCCCCATGGAAAAATGTCTATTCTGGAATATTCATGGAATATGTAATATAGCCTCTGCTGCTAGACTTTACTGAATTATTAAAAAATTCCATTCGTTTTGTTGCACTTCTTGAACCATTAGTGGGGTATATGTTCTCAACTCCATGATTGTTTGGCTTCATTTTTGTTGTGGCTATTTTAATGTTTTAATCAAAATCTGGATAGTGTGGGATCAAGAATTCTTACCTAGATTGTGTTTGGCTCGTCCCAACGTGCTTTCTTGTACTTCTTCCTCATTTGCATATCCTTACCTTTCTATGCTCACTATGATAGATTGGGGATGAAAATCTTATGGGGCAGCATCCTTGTTATCATCTCTTCATCGACAAACATCTTGATCATCGATGGCGAATTTAATGTCGACACCGGTAAAGCTAAAAAAATTGGTGGATCTCAGCTTAATCGTCTTTTTGTTGAATATTTTAATGCTTTTATCCTTCATTCGGGTCTTTCTGAGTCTTCTTTATCGGGATTACCTATACTTGTGTAATAACGTCATATAAACCTCTCCCATTCGGATGGAGTGTTTGGCAATGACGGGCAGTTTTGCCCAACCCTTTGTTTTCTCCGTTTAGCATTTACACCGCACCAACTCGGATCGTGCCCCCATGATCCTCAAGATTGCGTTGTTCTCCTCTTCAGGTCCTAAACCTTTTTGTTTTTAGAACATTTGGACTTCTCGTCACTTATTCTTTTCCATAGTTGTTGACTCCTAGGCAATGACGATCTTGAGGAACCCATATTGCTCGTTTTACTCAAAAATTAGAAATTCTTTAAACTTGCTTCAAATCTTAGAGCATCTTCAATGCTGAGGGAATTGGACTGTGAAGTGCATGCCACATTTGCATTTGACAATAATTTATGTTTTTCTTTCTCCAATGCAATTTGGAACTTAATGTAAAGGTTGACGTGTGGCAAAAACGATTTCAGAATGTGGAGCTGCATGTCTAGTTTCGGACATCAGGTTTCACATTTTGAAGCAGTCCACATCACCAAATCACCTATTTTTCTGACCATTATCCCATGTTTTTTTGGTTATCAACAAAATGCCTTTTTTTGTTCAATTACTGCCATATTTTCAGCACACCAAACGTGTTCGGTTTTGCCATATGGACGAGTTTTACTTTTCCAGCACATTTGCATTGGAGTCCCCTTTGTTATATAGACATTGTTTTTTGACACATAGGCTAGACATTGTGAAACTATTGTTTCCACGTAGGTTTTTGAAGACATTACATTACTTTGGGATTGGAGATGCTCTTAGGACAAAATGTGTTCAAGAATATTTTCGATCATGTGCGAGCGATAGAAGAAGCGGTTGTCCACACGGAAGTCGCTTTTGATGCCGATCCCTCTCCGATTTATCATTCTTCTTGGGTAGCTGCCTAGCTTCTACTCAATTACGAACTATTCTTAGAAACTATTTTTCTCGTCAAAAAGCTAGGATTAAATGGGTTATTTATTGGGTTTTTAACTCAACATTCTTTCATTCTCTCATCTTGCAAGATTAAAAAATATATTTAACATTCAACTGCTACTAACCAGACAACTCCTTCACTTCTTCGCAGGCCAAAGTGTAGGTGGTACTGCTTGGACATATTCAGTCGCTCTTTCAGTGTCCCTCGATTGATTTCATTAAGCCGGGGCTTTTGTTGCATCTGCTTCTGGTTCCTCCTTACAATGATACCAGACTTGTTAGTCCTCCATATACTGAGGAAATTCGAGAGGCAGTTTTCTCTCTTAACAAGGATTGTGCTAGAGGCCGCGATGGCTTCATCGACAATTTCCATCGATTCTCTTAGAGCATCATTTCTGTGATACCCCACGTCCCTTAATGTCACCCATATGAGGATGCGTTAAGTATGTGAAGCGCAATAATAATACATAGACTAATTCCACAAGACATAATATAAAATGCAGTGGAAAATTTTTAAACTTTTATTATCAAATTATTATAGCATTACATTTTCAAATACCATAAAGTCATAATCAAAAACATCTGTTTCGTGGAAACATAAACCATCAGATTACAAGTACAAACTCATAAAAATCAGCTCCCTCATCAGCCATAATAATAAGCATAGAACAGAAACTGAAGCAATACATAGAGTAAGAAATAGTCCAAGTCCAAGCTAAATCAAAGAATCACGACCACTGCTGCAATCCACTACCCTAAGATTCAGAAGGAAGGAAGAGAGAGAAGGAAAAACAAAATAGGTCAAACATAAATTCTGGCGAGTTCCAGTGGTTTTTAGCATAAACATAAGATAAAGAAGTATCAAAACAGGTCATATTACTGTACATGAAAATGCTGCAAAATATACAAGTATGAAATAAACGAGATAAGGTAAGATCAAATACGCTTCTCATTCATATCCTAGAACATAATTTCTGCACCAATTATCATAATATCATGATTAGGTTTCACCCTAGTTCCTACCCACTGATTGGCTCCCTGTAGACGCAAATAACCTGTGCCAGCCATGATAGTCAAGGATATTAGTCCCGAACCCATCAATTTAAAAAGACACAACCCTATCCACCAGAGTTACAACGTCTTATCTTCTCCCATCAGACCCATGCACGCTCATGACTCCACCGTAACGCTCTCGTACCCACTTCAAAATTTGAACCTCTTACATCATCCATCAGTAAAGAGTGCCCTAGTCCCTACCTAGTGCGGGACTCATTTGATAATACGAGGGTACTGATTGATATGGATTCCAAGCAAACAAAAGATTGGCATAAGCCACCCTTAGGTTTGGTTCCCCAAGTAACTAGGATTTTTAGAGTTCTCCCAAGATATATTAACAACAGACGTGGAACCTCTTAGCTTATTAATCAACCAGGTTTAACTCAATAGGTTTAAGTTCATTAATAAGCATCATATAACCTTATGTTATAGTTCTCGGTTGTAAATGACATTTATTAAATGTAACAACCCTTCCCCAAATCAGGCAGGCACCTGCTTAGATGTATATAGATTACAGTAGCATGTTTTACTTAATTTACATCTGATTTACATATTTTCCATAGCATATTCTACTTAATATAAAATTAAGTCCAACCTATTCAGATTAACATGTTTGCATATTCTTCCTTTATAATTATCCCAATTATATAGTAAAATTCCCCAATATTCCCATACCTCATTTTTATCGTTATTAAATGTTATTCCAATTTTACGCAATTCAAACGGAAATCGCCTAGGCTCTCAATGGCCTAGGCTCAGTGCAAAATAAAAAGGAAAAGGAGAAAATAGATCCAACTCAAAAATGGATAAATTAAATAAATAGGCATAATATGACTGTAAGTAAAACTAAGACAGAAAGGAGATAAGGAAGAAAGATGTACATATAAATAGATAATAACTAAAAACTGAATAGGCAATTGACAGTAATTAAAAGAACAATAACACATAAGAATAAACTTATAAACACTGATAATTCTCAGATCCAATATATTTACTATAAAAATCCTTTTTAAATTGCAGATCTAAAAATAATATAGAACTCACAGAGATATCTGTCAGATCCAGAAAAGTCTTTTTGAAATAGTTGTTGCAGAAGAATTATCCTTTCAATCTATATTTTGACAATACCCCGATATTTTCTTAATTTTTTCTCACATCATAACTTAGAGGACGAAGAAGATGAATAAATGTTTATGTAAGAAAATGGTGAGGTTGCTAGCCTATTTATAGATAAGATAATATAAATCATAAGATATTAGGTTTTAAAATCATGTCGTTAAAGACACATCCTGCTTAGTCAGCAAGGAATCAAACATATAAATCTGTCTAGGTTTAGGCTTCAGTCTGGTCGAAGGTGGGTCGACCCACCTACAACCTGGGTCTACACATGGGTCGACCCATGTAGGGACAGGTCGACTCATTACCATTGCCACTGTTTGAATTATTTATTATTTTAAATTTAGTACAAACTTCTTTTATTCATAACTTTTTCATATTTAGTCTGGTTTCCAAAAACCAAGAGTCTTGAGCGCAACGGTAAAGTTTGTTTTACTCAGTTCTTAATATTTTATTAATTAAAATTTCTTTTACTATCTTCTGCATGTAATTATGGTGTATTAAATTATGGGATGTTACATTCTTCCCTCTTTAAAGGATTTTGCCCTCAAAATCTCTAAGTTAAGAAGAATGTTATAAATGTTATCAATCAATATCTATACCCATCTATACATCCATCAACCATTGGCATCCATTGTCTTTAAAATTTCTAATGCTTTGTATGAACATATGCAAAGATGTTGTGTACATATCCCTACACTAATGCAAAAATCAGGCGGTCTACTAATTCAGTTGACCTCCTTAATGAAATATATGTCTGTACTATGTATCCAATATATATGCAAAGAAATACTAATAGTACATATAAATTCTATATGTGTGCAACAACCATCCACCAAAATGCAACATCCATGTAATGGTCCAACCATTTTTCATCCATTGAAAATTTAAAATTCGCACACATCCATATGCAATATGTAAGTTCTTAAGCCGATCTAGTGCCTAACGTGTGTATATGCATCCAGTAGCAGACACTTACATCCACTTGCAATCATCGAACACAACATGTCTCAAACGCATGTTTTCTACCATAGGCTTCTACCTAAGGATCGAAGATTCAAATGATAGGAAAAACAAATTTGACTTCAAAATCTTAGAAAGGAATTAAGAACATACTCTCAAAGAATAAAGAGTAAGAAGCGCGAATCTTGTCTTTGGGTTCCCATGTTGCATCGTCACATCTTCTTCCTATTGCACCTTCACTAACTTGATCTCCTTGTTGCATCCGTCTGAGGGTACACAACCTCAATAAATCCTCAAGAACCTTATTGACCCTCTCAGTATCTCCATCCGTCTGAGGGTGATAGGCTATACTAAGTTAACTGTGTACCTAGTGTCTTCTGCAAGCTCCCCCAAAACTCACTCATAAAAATAGGTTACGGTCACTAACAATACTAGAAGATACCCTATGAAGTCGGACGATCTCTCTAAGGTATACCGAGGCTAACCAATCTATTGTCCCCTTGCTCTTGACGGGGATAAATGAGCGCTCTTAGTCAATCTGTCTACTATAACTCATATACTTGTGTTTACCTTCCTCGACCTGGGCAATCCATCAATAAAATCCATAGAGATGCTTTCCCACTTCCACTGTGGAATATCTAAAGGCTGGAGCAATCCGCTAGGTTTCCTCTATTTAGACTTTACTTGCTGGAAAGTCAAACATCGGGCCATAAACTCTACCACGTCCTTATTTATACCAGTCTAATGAAAAACTCTATTCATGTCACAGTACATCTTGTCACCGCCCAGATGGATAGTCATCCAAGAGTGATGAGCCTCCTCAAGCACTGATCTAAAAAAGTCTCCAACTTTGGGAACACACAGTCTTCCATCTTGATGTAGCCACCCTTTCTCATCCATAGAATATCTTGCTAGGTGAATAGAGTTCTCTCCTCCATCAAGTCTATCCTAGATGTCCACTAATTGCTGATCCTCTCACTGTGCGGATCCAATGCGCTCCATAAGAGTCGGTTGCACCTAACATGATGCCAACAAATCAGGGCTAAAATCCGTAAGTGGTCTTAAATCAAATGTCAAGATAAAATCCAAGCTCTACCTCTCTACGAATAGAGGACTCAAGATCACCCTCTGCTTACTCAATGCGTTCGCAACCACATTCCCCTTTCTTAGGGTATAAGCTATCTAAAAATCATAGGACGCAAGGAACTCCATCTAACGTTGTTGCCTTAAATTGATATCCTTCTACGAGAATAAAATCTTGAGTGACCTATGATCCATGTATAGCTCAAATCTTTCTCCAAGTAGACAGTGTCGCCAAGACTTAAGCGTAAACACTATTGCACCCAACTCCAAGTCGTGGGTAGGGTAGCTCTTCTCGTGAACCCTTAACTGCCTACTCCCATAGCAGATCACCCTACCTTCTTGTATTAAAACAGCACCAAAACCCATTCCATAAGCATCCATGTAAACTATGAACATCTTGCTATCGTCAGAAAGAGTCAGAACAGGGTTTGATGTCAGAGCCCTCTTTAATTGCTAGAATGCATCCTCGTAATCTATGTTCCAAGTGAAAACCAAATTCTTCCTTGTCAGACGGCTTAGCGGAGCTGAGATCCATGCAAAGTCCTTAATGAACTTTCTATATTGACCCGGTAACCCCAAGAAACTCATAATCTCTATCGCATTCTTAGGGTCTTTCCAATCTTCAATTGCGACAACTTTAGCAGGGTCCACTGCTATTCCATCTTTGTGACAATATGCCCTAGGAATCTTACTTCCTTCTGCCAGAAATGAAACTTAGAAAACTTAGCCTTGAGATAATGCGATCTGAGAGTGCAAAGAACCTCTCCTAAGTGTATGACATGTTCTTCCTCGCTCCTCGAGAAGATCAGAATGTCATCCATGAAAACCACTACGAACTTGTTCAGGCACTCCTAAAACACCCGACTTAACAAATCCACAAAGTACGTAGGTGCAGTTAGCCCAACAGGCATGACCAACTACTCAAAGAATCCATATGGAGTCCTGAAAGTAATCTTGTTGATACTATCATTTGCTACCCTCAACTGATGAAAACCCATGGCTAGATTCAATTGTAAGAAAACCTAAGCGCCTGCTAACTGGTTAAACAAGTCATCAATCCTCGGGAATGGGTGCCCATTCTTCTTAGTAAGCTTATTCAACGCATAGATGGAGAGAGTCAAGTATATTGGTCGCAAAGACGACTGGAACCCCACACTCATAAATGTTATGTCTAATGAATCCTTTCTTAAATAACTCACCTACTTGTGTCCTGAGCTCCATCCTCTCACTAGGAGCCATGTGGCGCACTGGTAAAGCGAAAGGATTCACATTCTCTACTAGTTATATCCTGAAATCTTTCTCTCGTCTGGGAGGTAATCCTCCAACCTCATCAAACACTACCCTGAAAATCTCTGACTATGGGTATTGATTTATTATCATCAATAGAAGCATCAAGTGAATATAGGAAAATGAGCATAACTGACCCCCGTGGGTTGCAAGAAATCTCAAGAGTTCTCCCATAGCACATCAAAAGCCTAACAACTCTCCTCTGATAATCTATAATGACACCATATATGGCTAGATAATCCATTCCTAGGATAAGCTTGTAACCCATAAAGCCAAGAGCATATGCATCGCACTCAAACTCGATGTCCATAACAGAAATTCTCAAACCCCTATATATCATAGACATGTGAGCCATACCTCCTATGGGGTTTTAGACTACAATAAGATCAGAAACTATACAAGTGTCTAGGTGCAGACTATTTACCACAAAATTGGATAAGAATGAATGAGAGGCACCGAAATCAAACAGAGCCCTAATAGAAGAGTCAAAAGGAGAAATCAAACCTTATACGATGACTTTCTTCCTCGATCTAGTCCGCCATCCTGAGCTGCCTTTAGCGCATGAACTTGTCTGCTAGACGATCCTGCCTTCTGACATTGCTTGTTAGGGCACTGCTTGGTAAAATTCCAACTTGACCACAGCTGAAACAAGCATTCTTCGACTTCCTACAGTCTCTAACAAAGTGCCCCCATTCCCACAGCTATAGCACTTAACTTGTGTCTTGATTTGTGGCTTATCAGGTTTCCTCCCTTCTTTGTTGCCTCCTTGTTGGACCACCACCTTTTCTTATCAGTCTTGGGCTTGTCCTCTTGAGCATTAACTTCTTTCTTGTCTTTTTCCCGTCCTCATGCATCAAAGTCATGTCTACTATCATCTCGAAAGTCGCTCCCTTCAGGATATGTGTCAGCACTAGTCCTTGGAGATGTTGACTCAATCCTTTTGCGAATCTCAAAGCCTTATTATGAGGAGCGCTTACCAAATCAAACCCAAATCTTGCCAATTGATTAAAGCTATTGAGATATTCCATCACAGTCATACTTCCTTGCTTCAAATTTAAGAATTTCTCTATTTGCATTCCTTCCTCATCCTGTGGTAAAAAATTCATCTCAAATATACACTTAAACACATCCTAAGATGCCACCACTCGCCCCGCCTGAGTCACCTCCCACCAATATGATGATTCCTCTTTTAGTTGCCAAGCGACCAACTGAATCTTTCTTCTATCATCTAGCTCTAACAAACCGAACACATTCTTTGTCTCTCTAAGCCAATTGCACGCCTCCTCGAAACTCTCCGTACCACAAAATGGCTTGCTTCCCATCGCACGATAATCCTTACAAAACTTAGAGAAGTTGACTGCAGGATTTAGTTGAACTAATGCGGCTGCAGCTGGGGGCGGGACATTACCTTACACTTCGGAAGGTGTCATAGCCTCTACATATCTAAGGAAGCATGTAGGAATGGGAATGCCCTTGGGGAAATTAGGAGCCCCATACATGCTGAAAAGAGAAGAAACAAGGATTTAAAAAGAGATCAAAGGAATTTTGTAATTGACTTGAGGGGATATATTTTACAAAAAGAGGGTTTACTTGAAAATACTTTTTCAAAAAAAGTATCTGATCTTTTAACCTTAGGCTCTGATACCATATGTGACATCCCATGTCCCTTGTTGTCACCCATATGAGGATGCATTAAGTTCCGTGAAGCGCAGTAATAATACAGAGACTAATTTCACAAGACAAAACATAAAATGCAGCAAAAACGGTTACTACCAAAATGACCTTAGCATGAGACGACAGTGAAGGGATGTCAAATGAATGAGGAATGGAGAATCTGAGAGCAACTCAGGCTGATACCCTCTCTGGAGAAAAGGGACCCGAAACCTACCGGGCATCAGCAAAGGTCCATCCGACAGGGTCCATACGCCAAGAGTTAGCCGATGGACACCAACATAATAAAATAGGAAAATATCAGATCAGAGCATATAGGTGGTATGAAATCAACCCTTGAAGAATAGCTCCACAAGTGACAAAAGGGTCACCTTTGTATCACCGAAAGCTATCTTCCAGAAAGCCAAACTGGAAGGCTAAACCGAGACTCAAGAAAGGATACAAGCTATCGATACTAATTCGCCTAGTACCTGAACCATCGACGGTTCTAAGTCGGCAGACATACACGTACATCATAAGGGCAAACCTCTCCAAGTACCCGTGATAAAGCTGAAAGCCTACATCCGAAAGCCTATGACTGACACTTGGAAGCATCCACTGAGAAACTCGAAATGCCTCCGTAATCGGTCTTGGTAAAAAACTTCATTCCATCATGGGGAGGCCCTATTTCACCTGGAACTCTCGCTTCAAAGACTGTAACCGGCACTGTAAGGAGGACCGACAGCAGATGCCCAAGACCAAGAGAAATAGCGGCTAATAGGAATCGTTTAGGCCCAATACCATACTGATAGGAAGACCCCAAATTATCTATAAATAGGACCCTAGAAACTCCAAATAGGGGAATGATCTTTTCATTTCTCAATTTAGTTCCTTCCTTTTTGAGGGAAGCAAATCATCAATTCCTGTAACATATCTACAATCTATGAATGGAGAATTTCGAGTCATATACATCTTGTGATTTGTTAATCTTGTAGTATATAATGATGAAACAGGGAGTTAATACTAACCTTTCTGATGAGGAGATCATCCAGGGCACCCTAGCAGTGGAAGATGAGGGATTTGTGGCAACATGAAGTTGTTGTATATAACAATGTTGTATACACAATTATATGATTTTTGTTTGATGATAACAAACAAGTAGAAACTATTTTGAATGTGTTTGTTATTGTACTGTTATATCACATTACAGACATGAATATAATATTTGTGTTTTAAATAAAAATCGTCTGTACAGAAATTCAAATATTAACACAGTATTAATATTTTATTTCAATATTCAAACAGTACAACTATTTGTAACTCCACTATTTATACATTCACAGAATATTTGTACTTGTATAAACAGAATAAAATAGACAAGTTCGTTTGACAACAATAAAATGATATTTTATTCAAACTTGTTTATTACAGACATCAGTACATTTCATATATACACAGCTCCTCACAGCAACACTCATACATTCATTCAGTTTACATTTCATATATATCCATTTTCACTTGTATATACAGACTCATACATTCATTGACACCACACACTGTCTTCTTGTCTTCAGCTTGTCAGTCCCGTCATCACAGTTAGTCCAGTCATCCCAGCTTACCTGTCACACATGAAACACACACACACAGTACACTGCAATAGAAATAAAACAGAATACATGCAAATTTAAATTTTATTTTTAAAAATTTTATTTGCCTCAGATTTCTGGTGTGTTTCTCATCATTTTTCATGACTTGATCTGAATTATAAAACCAACAATCTGTGTCTAGACAGCTTGTGATATTCACAGTGATACACTGTAAATACCACAAGGCAGACAACATATATCTCAATGCAGGGACAGGGACAACTCGTTTGATGGCTGCATGTACACACGTGTACACGTGTGCACTGCCACGCCAGTCAGATTACAACTGAGGAGTAGCCACGTGGACCTGCTCGACTCAGTGCAACACTCAGACAAGCCATACATGAACGAGCATCTCAAAAGCAAAGCATATATACATATATGTATACACACACATACGTGCATATATACACATATGTATACATGAATGCAAAATGGTCGAGCTCAAACCAATGTGATAAAGTCAAAATTAAGGGTTCAGCATGGTCGAGTCAATATCAAAGGCAGTTCTCATATGAACAGCTCAAAACAGAATGATCATGGCAACAGCAAACTAACAAAGTCAAGACAGCATGGACCATACTCAAATCAGCAAAATACATGTGTGAAACAAGTCCATAAGCCAATCCAAAAAAGCTCACAAACAAGTGCTCAAGCAACAATGTCAAAAACAGCAAATGCAGTATGCATGTACAAGAATGGCTATGCAACTAAATGGTTCAGCAATAACATTTGTTTTTCCAGAAATCATGCATAGGTCAAACTAGAGGACAAACATTATTGTATTCAAGCAGGGGATTCTTCATTCATTCGAGCTAAATAAAAAAAGAAAATTCATAAAGGAATCAATGGAAACTGGTGCACAATGGACTGGTGGAGTCAGTGGGATGCAAATATATGTATGAGCAACAAAACAGCATGTATATGGTAGTCACACAGGTCAAAATTTGCTCAAGTACATAAGGAGCACACACATGTTCTCAGCACAAGGAAATTAAAGGGAGCCAAAAGAGTAAACATGGCAACAGTAAAATGGTAAATAGCATTCACTGCTAGTTTCAAGAAGAAAGTGAATATGGCAAGTGCAATAGTCAAGACAGTATACTGTTGTCAAAAGCAAGAGCAAGCAGA
This sequence comes from Allium sativum, assembly GCA_030737875.1. NCBI lineage: Eukaryota > Viridiplantae > Streptophyta > Magnoliopsida > Asparagales > Amaryllidaceae > Allium > Allium sativum. The sequence continues at coordinate 479,308,905 of CM060919.1, read as the reverse complement.
TTTTTTTTTTTTTGGCAATTATTTAATGGGAGTTTGAGGAAATTGACTCACAAGCTTTTAGGAAAGCATTTAAACATTTCCAGAATTGCACAACATAGTAATGGTATAGCATGGTCATGTTAACAAGCTGATGAGATCCTACATATATAACAGCAATGACAAAGTGACAAGCAGACTCATGCACAAGCAATGGATTGTGTTCAACATGAATATATGAAATGGTATTCTGGTAGGAAACAATTCAGCATATTTATATGTGACTGAGAATTCTACAAATCATAGTGTTCGTTTCCAAAAATGCAGTGAAAAATAGTTGGACACGAATCACTCTTGCATGCATGTGACTGCAAAATTATGGCAAGGAATATTTTTTGACTGGAAAGCTAAATTCGAGCAAGGCAACAATAAGGATTTTCTTTAAGCAAGAAATCAATTCTCTCCAGAAATGATTAACATTTTTTTTTCCTGTTTTAATTTTGCAAATCAGGAAATCCAAACAAATCAGAGAATTTAATGTCGGGCAATGCATTTCAAATTAAGGCAACATTTCAAAACCGTTTTTTTTTTTCAATCCAGAAAATCATATTAATTGTTTCCTATTTTGATTCAGTCAGGAAAGTTATTCAAGGCACAGCAGAGAAACAAGATGATTGAAGACATGTTTAGGCAAAAGTCAATTCACAGAAATTCCTCAAATCATTTTTTTTGGCAAGTCAGTATTCAAGCCAAAATCACAAAAGAGGCAACCGCAGAAACATCACACAAGGATTCATTCATGGCAGCAAATCAAAATTAAATCGAAGGCAAACCAAAAGAGGAAAGCTTTCAATCAGTCAAGACAATATAGCGAAATCAGAGATCAAATTTAGGGTTTCTATTTATCCCTATTTAACACCGATTTCATCCCTGGCATAGACGGGTGAACAAACAAAAAAATTCAACTCCAAAAATTCAGTGAAATCAATTTTAAATCAGAAGGTACTCACAATTTTCCAAGAGTTTCGATCGCCAGGGAAAAATCCCAAATCAGATAAAGCCGCAATCGAAGAATCACATAGCAATGAATTCGAGCTTCAGAGATTAGTCTTTTCATCAAGCAATCGATTCGGATTTGGGTGGATTTCAAAAACCCTAGAAAACCCTAGCCGCCATATTTTTTTCTCAGAGGCAAAAGAGGATCGGGCAGAAGAATGAAGCAATAAAAGAAAATGGGCCGGCCGTTTTTTAATAGGAAAAGGGGATGACCCCTTTAATATAAAAACTCCTCTTTTATTTTTTTTTGAACTAGGGTTTACATTTTGTTTTGTTTTACATTCTGTTGTTTTTTTTTTTTTTTTTAAATTGTGTTGTAAAATCATTTCTGAACAGTTCTAGGTCTGTAAAATCTAGGGGGATTTAGTCAAGGAGTTGACTGTCAGTTACAGAGTCTGTAAATCTGAGTTACGAGTTACAGGGTTTGTAATTAGGGAAATCTGATCGAGGGGATATCGATCAGTCTAGGGTTTTGAGCGTAGGGTTAGAATAGGAGCAGGGGTTTGCGAGTGTACATGGTTTTGTATGCGGGAACTGTTCTATCACCTAGTAGAAACCTTAGAAATGCAGCAGTAGGCAGGTTTTTGCCGAAGCTGGGTATATCTGTGTGTGATTTACTTTCTGCATTTCAGTTTCTGCTATTTTCTGTGATCAGTTTATTATTATATATCTCATTAAGTTTTTAATTCAGTTAAAAACTGTGAAAAACCCTATTCACCCCCCTCTAGGGTTATTCTAGATCCAACAAGTGGTATCAGAGCAGGTTATTTCACTAACTCTAGAGTCATGGGTCATTCTAGTTGTCAACCGATAGAGAGTCAGTCCAGTTCATCTCCAAATGTTTTTGATGGAACAGATTTTTTAAACTGGAAATCCAAAATGGAATTTTATTTGAAATCTGTTCATATCAAATGTTGGGATGTTATTATCAATGGATTTGATAGTGTAGATATTAATTTCAATACTCGTGCTATGAAAATCATATTTGATTATCTTAATACTGAACAGTTTAACCTTATCTGTCATTGTTTATCTGCACAGGAAATCTGGGACACTCTCAATACGAAGTATGGAAGATTTGACAACCACAGCTCAAAACCCAATAAAGTCAACTCAGATTCAGAGTTCTGTTTAACAGGATTTACAAAAGAAACTTCAGATGAATCAGATGATGGAGAATCAACAAATGCTGAAACCGAGAATTTCTCATATGAAGATCTGGTTTACATGTGTCTTGATTTAACTAAATCTGTTGATAAACTCCATTCTAAAAATAAATCTCTGAAATCTAGGAATTCTGAGTTGATCAGCAAAATTGATGATTTGGAATCACAACTTGAATATGTTAAAAATTCTTCAAATTCTGTTTGCAAAAATTGTTTGAAATTGAAAGCCAATCTTGTTCATCTCAATAAAAGTATCCAAAAGTTTGAAGATGAAATTCTGATCTTAAATGAGAACAAGACTGAGCTGTCAAATTTGAATAATCTTTTGCAAAAGGAATTTGAAAATTTTAAAACAGATATAAATTCCAAATTTGAAATTGCTGAAAAGGAGAATTTGTTGAAATCAAATTTGATTTTAGAAGAACTTGAAAATGAGATTGAAAAATCCAAGAATTTTGAGTCTGAAAAACAAAAACGACTTGAACTTGAAATTTCCGAATCCCAAACCAAGATAAAGTTACTCAATGATGAAAATTTGGTTTTGAAATCTGATTTTGAAAGATGTGAGATCACTAAAAATCGTTGTTCAGATTTATTGAAAGAAAATGGTGATCTTAAAACTGAAATTCAACAACTTGAAGCAATCTTGTCTAATTTCTCAAACGGTGAAAAATCTTTGAATATGCTGTTGAAAAACCAATTCTCTGTTCAAAATAAACGTGGACTTGGGTTTGAGAAAAATAATGATTTTGAAAGACGAATTTCGAATGATTTGAAAAATTCTTCAAACAACCTTGAAAAGAACTACGTTGAAAATTTGAACTCTGAAAATTTCAAAGGTTCTTTTAATCGAGATTGTAATGAGAAATCGTTTTATAATAAACCATTTAAACAATCTTGGATCCTGAATAAAAATAAAACGACTTTGACTAAATTCAAGCAGATTTGGGTTCCTAAAGGCACAAAGGTAAATTCGGATGGTTTGTTATATAAACAAGTCTGGGTACCAAAACACGTGAACGAAACTGTGAGTGGTTTTACAAATTTTGTTAGACCACTCGATCCTATCAACTATTAGGTACCTGAAGTGGCTGAGGAACAACTGTGCTAAAAATTCAAACTGCTTCATATTATTGAATCATCCACTGTTCCTTAGCCAAGACTGATGAGTTAGAGATCCACAACGTCTTCTGTGAATCAGGTATGATTTCTAACTTCATCCTTGTAAATATATTTTTTCTTTGTTTATTTCTCCTTCTTCTACCCCTTTCTATTTTATTTTCCTTCTGTTTTTTTTTTTATTAGTCACTACCATATCTCTTTGTTTATTTTGTGCTTCTTAAACTTCCAATTGCAGTTCTCATGACTTTCTGGAAATTCATTTTATTTGAATAGAACTCTCTTGTTTATAATCATTTCCGGAGTCTGAATTTAATCTTGTAATTATCTGCAATTGTTTTGAAGTTTATTCTCTGATTGTTGAATTCATAACAGTGTTAATGCATTCATATCATATCTTGAACACTGTTAACTAGAATTCTAAATTTTTTTGAAGATCTGAATATTTAATGAAATGTCACACACCTTTGTTGTTCTGAGTTTATTCTAATTCATTTTAGAAAAGCTCAAAATATTATACTCATTACAACACTCTGTTATTTATCAGTTGTGATAATTTCATTGATTTTCAGATTGGCTTGTATCAGTGATACATCTTGGAATTCATCTTTACTCATGATCATTATAATGAAATATGTTTGTTTGAAATCATCTGAAATTCTAGATGTTTTGAATATCACACACCTCTTATTTTTGAAATTGTCAATCTCGTGTGACTGATTCATTATATCCCAAAACTTTACATTGATTCATGTGATTTCAAATAAATTATTCCGATCATGAATATTTTCAAATTTGATGTAAATGACCTGAAATTTCTCTTGGGCTTGTCGGAAATAGTTTTGAGAAATTCTTGAAAATGTTCTTTTTGAAAATGGTCTTTGAAAATCATTGTTATTTCATGATTATTTGATTTGAATATATGTTTGTTTAAAATCATTTGAAATTTTTGATTTATTGGATCTTACACATATCTTGGATCTAAAATATAAACTGGTGTGATAGATCCATTAAATCCTAATACTTTCACATTTCTTCAAATGATTTAAAATGGAGTATATTTGCAAATCTTGAATCATGAACCACCTTATGTGACCAACATCTTGACAAGTCTGTTGTGATACTGATTTCTCTGTGCTGCTCTGATACTGTTTTTTGAAAAATGTTTGTTTTGGAATCATGCTCCTCTGATTATAAGAAATTGATTTGTAAATAATTTTTTTTGAGGACTGCTTGATTTGGTATCAAAGGTGTATCGTGCTTTGATAAATGAAATTTGTATGCTTGAGTTGCTTGCTTTGTAATTAAGTCTTTTCTGTTGATTGAGGTACCATTGTTTGCCACCGGGGTGTCATTAAAATCCTTGAGAAAGCGAGAACATTTGGTATCAGAAGCGCCTTATATTTGTCACATCCATCTGTTCTGATTTTTCACTTTGTAGAGACACCATGTGGTATCAGTTTAAAAGTGCTGCATATTTTTTTTTGCTGTATATATGTATTTTTTTCCCTCTTGTCATGCATAGATCAGCATATTCCTCTTGTAATTGATTTTCAATTTTAAAATTATTTATTGATTATTCTTTCAGAAATTAAAATCAATATCCAAATTAAACTGTATTTATAATTCATCAAAATTATAACCAGATTTAGAAATTGTGATGAATTGTGACTGCAGTATATTCCACAACAAGAGGAGAATTTTATTTAGATTTTCATGATGGTTGAATATTTATTATAATATCTTTGAACTGGCAATTATTTCACTGCCATCTTCATTACTTATCATCCTTCTGCCATCCGTTATGATTTTATATAAATGTGGAGAGTTTAATTTTTTTTTCTTAAAATCATTTTAAATAAACAGTGAAAATATTTGTGATGGAATTATGGTTATATTATTATTCAGAATTAGTGATAATTGAAAATTTTCAATAATCCCGGTACAGTTGGTCATATTTCATAATATTATTAATTTAGAAATTTATTTCACAGTCCATTTCTGTACCTATCACATTTTTCTATCATCCATATATTGGTTTTATACCGAGGAGCTTTCCTTTTTTTTAAAAAAAACTGAAAATGATGAAAATATAATTAATATATAAGTGTGTCTCTAACCTCATTTAAAAATCCAAGCTCTGGTCATGAATGGTTAAGAGACAACTTATAAGTTAAGCTGCGACTGACTTCATTTAAAAATCCAAGCTCTGGTTATGCGTGGTCAGTGTGCTCTTAAATTAAAAAAAAAGGGGAAAAGAAAATAATTTGGATAAAATAAATTAATGTGAAATTCTCCTTGGTATTTATAAAAACCAGCCTATCTATCCATCTCTCTAATCTGTGAAATGTGTTAATACCTTATGAAGTATTATGTTTTGTTGATTGATAGTCACTGGGATTTGAGACTATCTGATTTTGTCACTTAAGTTGAATCTATAATTATAGTCAAAATCCATCACTGTTTTGTGCCTCAATTTCTTAAAATCCTTTTTGAAAATAATTGGAAATGAATTGGTTTTAAAACTCTCTCCATTTCATATAAAATTCATCGTTTATCCGTCATTTTCTACAAATATGCCACATGTTCTTAGATTATTATGATTTTTGTTTGACTGATTGAGATTTATGATGACCGTTCTTCCTCTTAAGCTGAATTATACTTTTAGACAATGTTCATCTCTATTTTAAAATTTGTATCCTTTTGATGATAACAAAAGGGGGAGAATGGATTAGATTTTGATTTATGAGTGAATATTTTATAAATATTTTTAATTCTGAAAATTCAATTCATTCTATATTCTTTACACTCATGCACAGTTATAGGGGGAGTAGCATTTAAATAGGGGGAGTTCAAATATTCACGAACAAACACATTTATTATATTCAAAATCTTTTATTTGTTTGTCATCATCAAAAGGGGGAGATTGTTGTATATAACAATGTTGTATACACAATTATATGATTTTTGTTTGATGATAACAAACAAGTAGAAACTATTTTGAATGTGTTTGTTATTGTACTGTTATATCACATTACAGACATGAATATAATATTTGTGTTTTAAATAAAAATCGTCTGTACAGAAATTCAAATATTAACACAGTATTAATATTTTATTTCAATATTCAAACAGTACAACTATTTGTAACTCCACTATTTATACATTCACAGAATATTTGTACTTGTATAAACAGAATAAAATAGACAAGTTCGTTTGACAACAATAAAATGATATTTTATTCAAACTTGTTTATTACAGACATCAGTACATTTCATATATACACAGCTCCTCATAGCAACACTCATACATTCATTCAGTTTACATTTCATATATATCCATTTTCACTTGTATATACAGACTCATACATTCATTGACACCACACACTGTCTTCTTGTCTTCAGCTTGTCAGTCCCGTCATCACAGTTAGTCCAGTCATCCCAGCTTACCTGTCACACATGAAACACACACACACAGTACACTGCAATAGAAATAAAACAGAATACATGCAAATTTAAATTTTATTTTTAAAAATTTTATTTGCCTCAGATTTCTGGTGTGTTTCTCATCATTTTTCATGACTTGATCTGAATTATAAAACCAACAATCTGTGTCTAGACAGCTTGTGATATTCACAGTGATACACTGTAAATACCACAAGGCAGACAACATATATCTCAATGCAGGGACAGGGACAACTCGTTTGATGGCTGCATGTACACACGTGTACACGTGTGCACTGCCACGCCAGTCAGATTACAACTGAGGAGTAGCCACGTGGACCTGCTCGACTCAGTGCAACACTCAGACAAGCCATACATGAACGAGCATCTCAAAAGCAAAGCATATATACATATATGTATACACACACATACGTGCATATATACACATATGTATACATGAATGCAAAATGGTCGAGCTCAAACCAATGTGATAAAGTCAAAATTAAGGGTTCAGCATGGTCGAGTCAATATCAAAGGCAGTTCTCATATGAACAGCTCAAAACAGAATGATCATGGCAACAGCAAACTAACAAAGTCAAGACAGCATGGACCATACTCAAATCAGCAAAATACATGTGTGAAACAAGTCCATAAGCCAATCCAAAAAAGCTCACAAACAAGTGCTCAAGCAACAATGTCAAAAACAGCAAATGCAGTATGCATGTACAAGAATGGCTATTCAACTAAATGGTTCAGCAATAACATTTGTTTTTCCAGAAATCATGCATAGGTCAAACTAGAGGACAAACATTATTGTATTCAAGCAGGGGATTCTTCATTCATTCGAGCTAAAAAAAAAAAAGAAAATTCATAAAGGAATCAATGGAAACTGGTGCACAATGGACTGGTGGAGTCAGTGGGATGCAAATATATGTATGAGCAACAAAACAGCATGTATATGGTAGTCACACAGGTCAAAATTTGCTCAAGTACATAAGGAGCACACACATGTTCTCAGCACAAGGAAATTAAAGGGAGCCAAAAGAGTAAACATGGCAACAGTAAAATGGTAAATAGCATTCACTGCTAGTTTCAAGAAGAAAGTGAATATGGCAAGTGCAATAGTCAAGACAGTATACTGTTGTCAAAAGCAAGAGCAAGCAGATTTTTTTTTTTTTGGCAATTATTTAATGGGAGTTTGAGGAAATTGACTCACAAGCTTTTAGGAAAGCATTTAAACATTTCCAGAATTGCACAACATAGTAATGGTATAGCATGGTCATGTTAACAAGCTGATGAGATCCTACATATATAACAGCAATGACAAAGTGACAAGCAGACTCATGCACAAGCAATGGATTGTGTTCAACATGAATATATGAAATGGTATTCTGGCAGGAAACAATTCAGCATATTTATATGTGACTGAGAATTCTACAAATCATAGTGTTCGTTTCCAAAAATGCAGTGAACAATAGTTGGACACGAATCACTCTTGCATGCATGTGACTGCAAAATTATGGCAAGGAATATTTTTTGACTGGAAAGCTAAATTCGAGCAAGGCAACAATAAGGATTTTCTTTAAGCAAGAAATCAATTCTCTCCAGAAATGATTAACATTTTTTTTTCCTGTTTTAATTTTGCAAATCAGGAAATCCAAACAAATCAGAGAATTTAATGTCGGGCAATGCATTTCAAATTAAGGCAACATTTCAAAACCGTTTTTTTTTCAATCCAGAAAATCATATTAATTGTTTCCTATTTTGATTCAGTCAGGAAAGTTATTCAAGGCACAGCAGAGAAACAAGATGATTGAAGACATGTTTAGGCAAAAGTCAATTCACAGAAATTCCTCAAATCATTTTTTTTGGCAAGTCAGTATTCAAGCCAAAATCACAAAAGAGGCAACCGCAGAAACATCACACAAGGATTCATTCATGGCAGCAAATCAAAATTAAATCGAAGGCAAACCAAAAGAGGAAAGCTTTCAATCAGTCAAGACAATATAGCGAAATCAGAGATCAAATTTAGGGTTTCTATTTATCCCTATTTAACACCGATTTCATCCCTGGCATAGACGGGTGAACAAACAAAAAAATTCAACTCCAAAAATTCAGTGAAATCAATTTTAAATCAGAAGGTACTCACAATTTTCCAAGAGTTTCGATCGCCAGGGAAAAATCCCAAATCAGATAAAGCCGCAATCGAAGAATCACATAGCAATGAATTCGAGCTTCAGAGATTAGTCTTTTCATCAAGCAATCGATTCGGATTTGGGTGGATTTCAAAAACCCTAGAAAACCCTAGCCGCCATATTTTTTTCTCAGAGGCAAAAGAGGATCGGGCAGAAGAATGAAGCAATAAAAGAAAATGGGCCGGCCGTTTTTTAATAGGAAAAGGGGATGACCCCTTTAATATAAAAACTCCTCTTTTATTTTTTTTTGAACTAGGGTTTACATTTTGTTTTGTTTTACATTCTGTTGTTTTTTTTTTTTTTTTTTTTTAAAATTGTGTTGTAAAATCATTTCTGAACAGTTCTAGGTCTGTAAAATCTAGGGGGATTTAGTCAAGGAGTTGACTGTCAGTTACAGAGTCTGTAAATCTGAGTTACGAGTTACAGGGTTTGTAATTAGGGAAATCTGATCGAGGGGATATCGATCAGTCTAGGGTTTTGAGCGTAGGGTTAGAATAGGAGCAGGGGTTTGCGAGTGTACATGGTTTTGTATGCGGGAACTGTTCTATCACCTAGTAGAAACCTTAGAAATGCAGCAGTAGGCAGGTTTTTGCCGAAGCTGGGTATATCTGTGTGTGATTTACTTTCTGCATTTCAGTTTCTGCTATTTTCTGTGATCAGTTTATTATTATATATCTCATTAAGTTTTTAATTCAGTTAAAAACTGTGAAAAACCCTATTCACCCCCCTCTAGGGTTATTCTAGATCCAACAGAAGTCCCCCTTCTCTTTGCCTAAACAAGGGGTTGCCATGATTGATCCACAATCTCATACTAAGCCTAACGCTTCCTGAATATTGATGCGATGAAATTGTTTACGAGTTCCTAATCCGATCCCTGTTGTGATCCAGACCCTTCTCTTGGAAGGATCCGACACAAGAGGATCATCAGAGTTAATGATTATTACGACACCCTCGTCCATGAACTCAAAGGAAGCGTTAGCCAGTTTTCTTCTCAATGGAATACATGATGTCGTTGTCATGGCTTAGAGGTCTACCAATTCCAGATTCGGGATTATATCCAAAGAACTCTGAGTCATAACTGCGGAAAATTTCATGAATGCATACATTACATACTGTACTCTGAGTGTTGACAAAAAATATCATTAACATTTTAGAGCTAGAAAGAGGGCTGAACCTCCGACCCTGTGGTTAATTTGTTTAAGCTAACTAGGTGAATTTATCCTTCCATGGTAGGAAACAACGAAGTCGAAGGAACTGAAAGAACAAAACAATGAGCCAGATCCCAACATCACCCTCGAAGGAAATGAGGACCCAACGCTCAACCCGAATAATAATGAGAAAGGAGCCATGCCCAACCCACAACAACCACCAGACTCAAAGCCATGGAAGATAATGTCGTAAGAATCTCGGTCTTGGAAAAGAAACTTCAAGAAATGCAGGCTCAAGTCAACACTGTCCAGGCACAAAAATCCTCAAGGCTCACTATACCTAGTTAGAGAGAGACGAATGAATCTCCAAAAAGGAAGGCTTCTGTTCAATAGCCGGAAGCAAAAGGGAAGCCTCAGGCAACTTCTTCCAAGAAAAATAAGTCTCATCTGACGGGAGTAGATCATGAAGGGAATTAGCGCGAATAGGAACAGTCTGGAAGCTCTACCTCCAAAGGCTATGGTCCCAAAAGGGAAAACTATGACAACACGGAAGCTTATATCAGAGATGTCCCTTAGAAGACTGTTAAGGACTTGCTGGAAAGCAAGGGGAAGGGAACCCATGATGACAAGGTTAACGACAATGAAAGCGTGGCGCCGTTCATTGATGAAATTATGAATACCATAATACCATCAAGAGTCAAAGTTCCCACTATAAAATATCTGGGAACAACTAACCACGACGATCATCTAATTGCTTTCGACAGCCAGATGGATCTTTACAATGCTTCCAGAGCCGTTAGGAACCCTCTTTCCGGTGACTTTCCAAGGGGCTGCGACGAAGTGGTATCGCCAATATAGGGATAACTTCATTTACTCGTGGAAACAATTCTCCTACGAATTCTCCGCGCAGTTCTTCATTTGCAAAGATCCAACCATAGACTATACGGTCATCGCCAACGTTAAATAGTGACAAGGGGAGTTTCTAGCGGACTATCTGAAAAGGTTCAAAATCGAAGCTTTAAAGGCCAAGGATATGAATGACCGTGGCAAGATGATCGCCGTACACTCAGGGTTGATTGAGCACACACCCTTCTGGAAGGAGGTACATATCCATGGCTGCAAAGACTTGCAAGATTTCCACTTCTAGGTCGATAAATTTATCCGCATGGATGAATTGTACTACACGAAGAGGAAGTTTCGGCCTCGATGGGAAGGAGGAAGGCCGGACTTCGGACGAAATATCCCAAAAGGGAATCAGAGGAAGTCGAGGTGGGAAGACTCTAACACCGACTCGGTTGCCATGAACAAGCCTATCTCATATGTGTATGATGTCGCAAAAGAAAGGGTCAATAACTTCTCGGTCTCGTTCAAAGCTAAAAATTACCCCGAACCTCATGCCAGCGGTAAGTACTGCGAGTTCCATAAATCCAACGGGCACAAGACAGACGAGTGCAAGGTATTGGATGGGATTATCCAGAAATTAATCTGAGAGGGACACCTGAAGGAGTTTGTTCCAAATAAAACAGCACCTGCTCAACGTGTAGGAGGACAACATAAGGTTTTGGTAAACATGATAGGAGTCGCTACGGGGAGAAAGCTTGGATTTGGGGCCTCCCATAAACTGAATCAATGTAATCCACGGAGGACCACACCCTACCGGAAGCTGTCCGAAGGCCAGGAACCAATACGTGAAGGAAGCCTGGGAGGGAATCTTCTCCATCCAAGATGAACCGTCATTGAAGAGCGCGCGTTAAGCCATCAAAATGCATAAATTCGTGGTCTCTCTGGAAGAAATGATGAAAGGAGTCTGTAACCCCTATAATGACCCCCTCATGATAACGACGCAGATAAGGCTTTCGGTCATTTCTAAAATATTGGTGGACACTGAAAGTGCTGTCAATGTCACTTTCAAGCATGCCTTTGATCGGATGGGAATTTCTGAAAAGAAGCTGGAGCCTAGCAACAAACTTATTTTCGGATTCAACAATAAAGGGTTAACCTCAGTGGGTCAAATCAACCTCTTGGTTCAAGCCGGGTTATCCCCTCTTCACAGGACTTTCGAGACTCTCTTTGTGGTGATTGATCAGCCATCCTATTACAATTCCTTCTTTGGACGACCAGCTTTAGAGGAAACAGATGCCTTCGTTTCTTCCAAATATCTCATGTTAAAATTTCTAACCAAACAGGGATGGGGTACCATTGGGGAGAACAGTTTAATCCCGAGAGTTGTACTTCGCAACGGTCAAAAAATACAAATTGGATTATTCTTCATATTTTGACTCTTCTACTATTTATATGCCTTCAGATAAGGGATTTCTACATCCCTCATTTGAATCCAAGAAAAAAATAAATAAGACTGACAGACGCACTAATGGTAGGTACGCTTATTTGAAAAGGAAGAGGAAAAGGTCCATTGAGGTGAACTCATCTGAAGAAGGAGAAATCATCACAGTTTATACCCTAGAGGAGATATCGAAAGGATAAAACCAATAAAAGAAGTAGAGCAAGTAAGCGTTGACCCGAAAGATAAATCGAAGGTCATCAACATAGGGATGAGGCTAATGGAACCTCTTCGAAGCGACTTAATCCACTTTCTCTAGCTTAATAAAGATGTTTTCGCCTGGGCCCATTCGGACATGGTTGATATTGATCCTTCAATTATGAGCCACGCCTCAAACATCGACCCTTCGGTAACCCTAATCCGACAAAAGAAGAGACAATATAATCAAGATTGGATAGAGGCCTTGAAGGAGGAAGTCAAAAGGTTGGAAGCTAATGGTTTTATCTGAGAGGTCCATTACCCGAAATGGTTAGCCAATCTCATGCTAGTGAAGAAGTCCAATGGAAAGTGGAGTACGTTTGTTGATTACACGGATTTAAACAAAGCTTGCCCGAAAGACTGTTACCCTCTCCCACAAATACACTAATTAGTCGATGCCACAAGTGGACACAAGATACTATCCCTTATGGGCGCTTATTCGGGGTACAACCAAATCCCGATGCACAAACCCGACGAGGAACACACAAGCTTCATCACCGATTAGGGAACATTTTGTTATAAAGTAACGCCTTTCGGTTTGAGAAATGCAGGGGCAACATACCAAAGGCTGGTAAATCAAATGTTCCAAGAGCAGATAGGGAATAATATGGAGGTGTATCAGGATGACATTCTAGTGAAATCCATCAAAACAGAGGATAACCTAAAGGATATGGAAGAAATGTTTGGGGTCTTGAGAAGTTACCAGATGAAGCTAAACCCCCAAAAATGTTCCTTCGGAGTCCAATCAGGGAAGTTTCTGGGATATGTGGTGAGCGAGCGAGGAATCGAAGCTAGCCCCGACCAAATACAAGCCATTAAGGACATGACGGAACCAAAAACCAGCAAGGAAGTTATGAGCCTAAACGGGAAAGTAGCGGCACTCGGAAGGTTCATTGCTAAGGCCACCGATAAATGCGTCCATTTCTTCGACGTCATAAAGAAAAAGAAGAATTTCAAATGGAACGAAGAGTACTGTAGGAAGGCATTCCAAGCATTGAAAGTTTATATGGGAACGCCTCCGGTTTTGTCAAGCCCCGAGATAGGAGAAACTCGATACCTATACATGGTTGTCTCTGAATATGCAGTGAGCTCAAACCTGATAAGAGAGGACAATGGTATTTAACACTCTATCTATTACATTAGTCGAAGGCTAAAGGATGCGGAAACCCGATACCCCATCATTGAGAAACTAGTGTATCGTTTAATCCTTACTGCACGAAAAGCTCAAAGGGTATTTCCAGGTGCACCCTATTAAAGTTTTAACTAGCTTCCCTCTTAAACAAGTGTTCAGCAAACCGGAAACCTCGGGGAGGCTAGTAAAATGAGCTATCAAGCTTAGCCAATACGAAATTGAGTTCCACCCTCGAGCAGCAATCAAAGGGCAAGCACTCGTAGATTTCGTGAACGAATGCACAAATTTCATTTTGGAACAGTTGATTAAAGAAAATGACTCAAAAACCAAATGGCAACTCTTTGTAGATGGAGCTTCCAATGAGCAGGGGCAAGATATGTTATAATCGCCCCTGACGGACACCGCTTGCACTACGCCATGAAGTTAGAATTCCCAGCAACCAACAATGTGGCTGAATATGAATCCATGATAGCCAGTCTGAATTTGGCACTACATCTGAAGATACTAAGGATAGAAATCTTTAGTGATTCGCAGCTAATGGTAAACCAAATAATACAGACATATCAAACCAAGGAAGCGGCTCATCTTACACATGAATAAGGTAGTTAAGATGCTTTCCCTATTTGAGGACTTCTCAGTTCATCAAACAACCCATAGGGAGAATATCAAGGCAGATTCACTATCCAAATTAGCCAGTTCCCAGGAAGCTCTCGAAACCCATATAGTGCCGGTGGGATATCAGGAGATGCCCAACATCGAACAGGAAGAAGCAGAAATGGGAAAAGAGTTACTGGTTTTGACCAGAGCCCAAGCCTAAAGAAGAGGAGACGGAAAAAACTAAGAGGTGAATTCCGGGAGGGAATTCCCCATAAAAAAACACGCCATCAACAAGGAACTATGTGAATGACTCCCATAGAGGACTAACTCCTAAAAGGGACATTGCCCCTTAGTAAGCAAGATGCAAGAAAGATAAAATATCAAGCACCCATATTCGTGATCATAGACATCGTACTTTATAAACAGGGATAATCACTTCCTTATTTAAGGTGTGTAGGTTTCGAAGATAGACTCAGCCTATTAAAGGAAGCTCATGAAGGATGGTGTGGGGACCATTGTAGTGGAGTTAAGCTAGACAAAAGGGTCATGCGACATGATTATTATTGGCCGTGGATGGTTAGTCAAGCAGTTGAATACATCAAAAGATGCAACAAATGTCAGAAGTACTCTAAGATGCCACGACTTCCTCCCAGTGACCTGACCACTATATCGAGCCCCTGGCCTTTCGATATATGGGGAATAGATTTAATCGGGCCCTTACCACTCGCCAAGGGAGGAGCTTAATATGCCATAGTAGCCATCGACTACTTCACCAAGTGGTTGGAAGCGGAACACCTTCCGGTTATCACATCCAAAAAAGTATTAAATTCATAATAAAGAACATCGTTATTCGCTTCGGAATCCCGCATAAGATCATATCAGACAACGGAACACAATTCGAGAGCGAAGAGTTCACCCGTTTTTGTGAGAAAAATGGAATCATCAAAAGTTTCTCCTAAGTAGCCCACCCGAAAGATAATGGAGCTGTGGAAGCTGCAAATAAGACTATTAAAACAATCCTTAAGAAACGCCTAAATCAAGCTAAAGAAAATTGGGCGGAGGACTTTCCTCTAGTACTATGGGCATACAGAACTTCTACAAAAACAGCTACGGGGCACACGCCCTTTTCCCTGACATATGGATGCAAAGCTATGCTTCTGGTCGAGGTCGAAATTCCATCACATAGAAGGGTATCATATGCATTTGACCCCAATCAGGAGTTAAGAAAAGAGTCACTAGACTTGTTACAGGGACTAAGGATGAGGTTGCAATCAGAACCGCCGAATACCAAAGGAGGATCACAAGATATTACAATACAAAGGTCTAAGCTAGAACCTTCACTAAGGGAGAATTAGTACTACGAAGAGTAATGGCTAACACCAAGAATATGGCTGATGGTCCTCTTGGTCTAAATTGGGAAGGACCCCTAGTTGTCCATCAATAAGTCATACCGACACATATCGGCTATGTAGACCCAACGATGATCTTGTTCCAAGGATATGGAACTCGAAACGTTTAAGACCATATTTCTCAACCACAAAACAGTAGAGGATAAGACCTTTCCCCCAAGAAATCGTTATACAACTAGGGGCATGGAAAACCCTCCCAGTTGCTCATGAGAAACCCAAAAGTGGTCGAGCTGAAAAAAGGATTGAATCCCTCGTAATCGCCAAATTGGTCGGGGCGAGCCATCCCCCGGAGGGGGATGATTGTGTTAGTCTTTCTCCTTGCCCGAACCAGAAGGGGCAGGGTTAAAGCATCGAAAGCGTAAGCCTCTGTTCCACACCATAGATGGTCGTGGCGGTGCATCTGAAAATTAGCATGCCCTGCCTCTGCTCGTAGAGGAGTACGCCCTGCCTCTGCTTGAACTAAGCACGTCCTACCTCTTCTCATAGAAGAGCACGTCCTACCTCTGCTTATGTTCCGAGTTACCCGCAGAAGGGAGCGCAAACCCCTATCATCGCATACGATGGTCATGATAGGGCAACCCTTGGAGGGGGTGGCATATAAGCCTCTATCAGTACCTACGATGACCCGTGTAGAGCGTCAAAAGAATAAACCTTAGTTATGTGCCTACAATCACCTCCTGGAGGGAGGTCAGGTAAGTCCTTGGGCCCTGCTTGTGGATAAGCTAGCCAAGCGCTCTGGACGCACAGGCCTAGAGAGTGGCTAACAAAGCACGTACATCCTCTGCTTTGACATCAAAAACCCCAAGGGGAGGCTCAAGAAGCACGTACAACCTCTGATTCCCAAAACAAATCCGAAGGGGATACTCACTTCACTAAATAACGGAGGGAGTTCCGGTCCTCTACACTTATACCTGAATCTGGGTGGATTCGGCTGTTCATTAATGCCGGAAGGGTTTCCGGTCATTAATCTAAAAATACCCAAATCTGGGTGGATTCGGCTTTTCATTAATGCCAGAAGGGTTTCCGGATCTTAATCTAAAAATACCCAAATCTGGGTGGATTCGGCTCTTCATTAATTCCAGTATGGTTTCCGTTCCTTAATCTAAAAATACCGAAATCTGGGTGGATTTGGGTCTTCATTAATGTCGGAAGGGTTTCCGGTCCTTAATATAAAAATACACGAATTTGGGTGGATTCGGCTCTTCATTAGTGCTGGAAGGGTTTCCGGTCCTTAATCTAAAAATACCCAAATCTGGGTAAATTCGGCTCTTCATTACTGCCGAAAGGGTTTATGGTCCTTAATCTAAAAGCCTGAATTTGGGTGGATTTGGCTCTTCATTAATGCCGGAAGGGTTTCCGGTCCTTAATCTAAAAATACTCGAATCTGGGTGGATTCGGCTCTTCATTAATGTTGGAAGGATTTCTAGTCCTTAATCTAAAAATACCCGAATCTGGGTGGATTCAGCTCTTCATTAATACCGGAAGGATTTCCGGTCCTTAATCTAAAAATACCCGAATCTAGATAGATTCGGCTCTTCACTAGAACTGAGAAGGTTCCCTGGCCTTCAACCTTCTAGTCTCCGAATCTGGGTGAATTCGGCTCCTCGATCTTGATCCGTCCGAGTCTAGATAGTATTCGACCCAACGTCATCGTTGGAAAGAGTTTTCAATCTTCCATCAAGGCCTGAGTCTAGGTCACTTCATTCCTCTGCAATGCGTCTAAAGCGAATCTCTTCAGCAGGACCTATGGTGTAACTTGACATTGGAACGAAATTGGCAAACAAATAGGAGAAAGCCTGGAAAATGAAGCTTGATTTGAAAAGTCGTAGACACCCCTTGGGAAGGGAGGTAAATGTTACTACCAAAATTACCTTAGCATGAGATGACAGTGCAGGGATTCAAATGAATGAGGAATGAAGAATCCGAGAGCAACTCAGGCTGACATCCCTTCTGGAAAAAGGGACCCGAAACCTACTGGGCATCAGCAAATGTCCATCCGACAGGGTCCATACGCCAAGAGTCAACCGATGGACACCAACATATTAAAATAGGAAAAGTATCAGATCAGAGCATAAAGGTGGTCTGAAACCAACCACTGAAGAATATCTCCACAAGTGACAAAAGGGGTCACCTTTGTATCACCGAAAGCTATCTTCCAGAAAGCCAAACTAGAAGGCTAAACCGAGACTCAAGCAAGGATACAGGCTCCGGTACTAATCCGCCTAGTACCTGAACCATTGATGGTTCTGAGTCGGCAGACATACACGTACATCATAAGGGAAAGCCCCTCCAAGTACCCGTGATAAAGCCGAAAGCCTACATCCGAAAGCCTATGACCAACACTTGGAACCATCCATTGAGAAACTCAAAATGCCTCTGCAATCCGTCTTGGTAACAAACTTCATTACATCAAGGGGAGGCCCCAGTTCACATGGAACTCTCACTATAAAGACTGTAACCGACCCGTGAGGAGGATCGACAGGAGATGCCCAAGACCAAGTGAAATAGCGGCCAATAGGAATCGTTCCATCCGAACACCCTACTGATAGGAAGACCCCGAATTCTCTATAAATAGGACCCCAGAAACTTCGAACAGGGGGACGATCTTTTCATTTCTCAATTGAGTTCTTCCTTCTTGAGGGAAGCAAATCATCGATTCTTGTAATATATCTACAATCTATGAATGGAGAATTCTAAGTCCTATACATCTTGGGATTTGTTAATCTTGTAGTATCATATTGATGAAACAAGGAGTTAATACTAACCTTTTTGATGAGGAGATTAACTAGGGAGCCCTAGCATCGGACGAAGAGGGCTTTGTGGCAACGTGAAGTCCCCCTTCTCTTCGCCTAGAAAAGGGGTCACCATGATTGATCCAATATCTCATGCTAAGCCTAACGCTTCCTGAACATTGATGCGATGAAATCGTATACAAGTTCCTAATTCGATCCATGTTGCGATCCAGACCCTTCTCTTGGGAGGATCCGACACAAGATCATCATAGTTAATGATTGTTACGACACCCTCGTCCATGAACTCAAAGGAAGTGTTTGTTTTCTTCTCAATGGAATACACGATGTCATTGCCATTGCTTAGAGATCTACCTATTCCAGATTCAGGATTATATCGAAAGAACTCTGAATCATAACCATGGAAAATTTCATGAATGCATACATTACATACTATACTCCGGGTGTGGATGAATAATATCATTAACAGAAACTTTTCAAACTTTTCTTATCAAACCATCATAACATTACGTTTTCAAATACCATAAATTCATAATCATAAAAATCTATCTCGTGGAAACATAAACCATCAAAGTACAAGTACTAAACCATAAAAATCATATCCCTCATTAGCCATAACAATAAGCATAGAACAAAAACTGAAGCAATACATATAGTAAGGAATAGTCCAAGTCCAAGCAAAATCAAAGAATCACGACTACTGTAATCCACCACCCTGAGGACCTAGGGGAAAGGAAGAGAGAGAAGGAAAAACAAAATAGGTCAGACATAAAGTCTGGCGAGTTCCAGTGATTTTTAGCATAAGCATAAGATAAAGAAATATCAAAATAGGTCAATATTACTAGACATGAAAATGAAGTAAAATATACAAGTATAAAATAAACGAGATAATTTAAGGTCATATACGCTTCTCATTCATATCCCAGAGCAGGAATTTTTGTCCCAACTATCATAATATCAAGATTAGGTTTTACCTATTACCCAGTGATTGGATACCTACAGACGTAAATAACTTGTGCCATCCGTGTTAGTCGGGAATATCAGTCCCGACCCATCAACTTTAAAAGACACAGTCTTATCTACCGGTGTTAAAACAACTTATCTTCCCCTATCGGACCCATGCATGCTCATGACTCCGCCAGAACACGCTCGTATCCACCTTTAGAATTTGAACCTCTTACAATCATATACTAGTAAAGCACGCCCTAGTCCCTGCCTAGTGTGGGACTCGTTTGATAAAAGGAGGGTACTGAATGATAAGGATTGCAAGCAAACAACAAAGTGACACAAGCCACCCCTAGGTTTGGTCTTCCAAGTAATCTATGATTTTAAGAGTCCCCCCAAAGATATATTAACAGCATATATGGAACCTCTTAGCTTATTAATCAAACAGTTTTAACTTAACAGGCTTAAGTTCATTAATAAGCATCATATAATCCTATGTTATATTTCTCAATTGTAAATGACATTTATAAAATGTAACAACTCTTTCCCAAATTGTACGGGAATCTACTTAGACGTATATAGATTACAGTAACATATTTTACATAATTTACTTCTGATTCACATATTTTCCATAACATGTTCTACTTAATATAAAATTAAATCCAATCTATTCAGATTTACATGATTGCATATTCTTCCTTTATAATTATCCCAGTTATATAGTCGAATTCCAATATGTCCAAATCTCATTTTTACCGTTGTTACATGTTATTTTAATTTATCCCAATTTTACGCAAGTCAAACGAAAATGGCCTAGTCTCTCGATGGCATAGGCTCTTGATGGCCTAGGCTCAGCGCAAAATAAAAAGGAAAAGGAGAAAATAGATCCAACTCAGAAATGAATAAACTGAATAAATAGGAATAATAAAGCTATAACTAAAACTAAGATAGAAAGGGGATAAGGAAGAAAGATGTGTAGAAAAATAGATAATAGCTAAAAATTGAATAGGCAATTGATAATAATTAAAAGAACAATAACATATAAGAATAAACTTATAAACACTGATAATTCTCAAATCCAATATATTTACTTTCAAAAATTATTTTTAAATTATAGATCTAAAAACAACGTACAACTCATAGAGATGTGTGTTAGATCCAGAAAAAAAGGCTTTTAATGTAGTTGTTGTAGAAGAATTATCCTTTCAATCCATATTTTGACAGTACCCGGACATTTTCTTAATTTTATCTCAGAACATAACTTAGAGGGTGAAGAAGATGAAGAAATGTTTGTGTAAGAAAATGGTGAGGTTTCTAGCTTATTTATAGATATGTTAGGATAATATAAACCATAAGATATTAGGTTTTAAAATCATACCGTTAAAGATGCTTCATGCTGAGTCAACAAGGTATAAAACACATAAATCTGTCCAGGTTCAAGCTCCAGCCTGACCGAAGATGGGTCGACCAACCTACTACCTGGGTCGACAATAGTGTCAACACATGGGTCAACCCATATAGGGTCAGGTCGTCTCATTACCATTGCCTCTACTTGAATTATTTATTATTTTAAATTTAGTCCAAACTTCTTTTATTCGTAGCTTTTTCGTACTTAGTATGATTTACGAAAACCAAGAGTCTATCTGAATCAGAATTTCGTAACGAACGCAAATGGTAAAGTCTGTATTACTCAATTCTGAATATTTTATTAATTAAAATTCATTTTATTATATTCTTCATGTAATTATGGTGTATTTAGTTATGGGGTGTTACAACTTCTCCTTATCTCATTCTTTCCATGTAATATTTTTTCTCTAAATGTTTCCTTCCTAAAATCTGAACTTCGACAAACTTAATTCTCACCCTTAAGATAACCAATCCCTCAGTCTACTCGGACTTTCAGCAGATCGTCTCTTTTCTCTAAGAAAGTCATTTCCAAGGTTTTAGCTAGAAGAATCGCTCTGTTGTTAGATAGAGTAATATATTATTCTTAAATCAGTTCCATTAAAGGTCACTTGATCATCGACAAATATCTTTCTAGTTCAGGAACTGATTTCCCAGATCAACTGGGAAGTTCGAGGTTCTAACGTCACTACGCCATAGATGGCCTTCTGCAACAGATTGCAAGGTGTTGCTAGCTAAAATGTTGCGACAACTATAAAATTTTGGACCTATTGCAACATTGTAATTTTGGTGTTATCTTAGCCATAAACATGTGTTGCTCTAGCTAAACAAGTGTAACACAATGCAACATTTTGAATAGTGTTGCGATACCAGACATTTCCATAGCTTACGCAATGATCCACATCAATCTAATCGTACGTTGGAGAACGTGACACCTCATCAATCTAAACACCACTCAATTTAAATAACAACCTTAACTCACTTAAAACAAATTAGTTGACCCTCTTTTTATTATTTGCTATGTGAACTTTGCTCCTTTTTATTGCTCTTCAATGGCCGCCTAGGGTTTTCCTCTCTATCCCAAATCATGACTTCAACTGCTTTGGATATTGCTTTATGTTGCTTTAATTACTCGATGCTCTTCGTCGAACGATTTGGTGTTTGCTATTGATCAAAAATCTCCTAAATTTTTGTGAGTTCTTTGAATTTATTTATTCGATTTACTCTTGAATTTTCGATGATTTTCTATGATGAATCGGTGTTAATTTATAGGGTTTTAAACCCCGATATAAACTCTGATTCCGTAAATGACTTGGCTTTGATTTGATGCTTCGATTTTGTCGAACTTGAAAAATTCAAATGTAATACGTTGCGTGCTATGGTAATTTCTTTGATGACTTCTGGAACTTGAATCGGTCCTCTAAATAAATTGATATTTGGTTGACTCTAATAATCTCTGGAGCTTTATATTGACACTTTCAACACTATTTTAAATATTCTTTTGTAATCCATTTGAACCTGTAATGTGTTGCTGTGGTCGCTTGGCATCAAATGTTTATTCTTTATGCCTTGGGGTACTTCTATGATTTCATTCACGCCCTTGAAAACTGAAATTGCCTTGTGATATTTTCATCAAAAATTATGTCTATATTTGACCCGAGCATATGCAGCCTTAAAGCTTGACTTGGCCATCTTGTTTATGCACATTATTCCTACACCCTCCATATGTATGTTGCACTACTGTGTCATTCTTGCCTTGCTGCGTTACTTCTAAAATGAGCCATGTTCTTCATTGTACACCTTCTTGTTGTGCATGCTGTCTCCTTAATGTTGCATGTTGTTTGTACTTGTCACTTGGCATTATTATATATTTGTGCATTTTGAAATGTTCTATGAACCATTTTCATGCTAATTCGTAAAATAAGTGCACTTGAACCTGGCATTGTTCATGCACCTGATGTTGTGCACTTATTTTGTACAGGAGCAATGTTGACCTGAATTGACACCACGCTTATATTTGGCCATTCCTTGTTGTTGTTGGTTGGACCTGCTTGCATTAATGTTGACGTTGAATAACCCCCAATCAACTGCAAATCTCATGAACTTGCATTTGTCCTTGTAATTGTTGTAACTTGTACATTATCTTGTAGTTTCTCTTGTATGTGAGATTATGCTACTGCCTTGGTCATGTATTTGTTCCCATTGTGCATGCTCATGCCATTTATTTGTAACACTCTGTTGCTATGTACACTTACATTGACCCTGAATCATTTGCTTCACCATTTCATGTATTTATCTATAGCACATTGTGTTTGTTACTTGGCATGAAGCTATTTATATCTACCATGCTATGCTTATATATGTTGGCACTTGTGTTGATACTTGTGCACTGCACTGACTTTGTCAATCAGAACCTGGATGTTTATGCGTTGAGCTTCACGGTTGGTTCATTTGCTACTCTGTTCCACATTGCTTTATTGTTGCATATCCATGTCATGTACATGTGTACATTGTATTGCCATTCTGCCTTGTTGCATCGGTGCTCTATACTAGCACTGTCAATTTTAATTCATGCTTTGCGTGTCGAATCTGTTCACTGCACATTAATATATATATGTGTATATACATACACAAGTATGTGTACGCATGTATCATGCATGTGTAATTTATATATGTGAGCTATTTGAATGGCATACATGAATTTTCTATCAGTAGACCACTATATCTGTGTTATGGTTGTTCAAAATTAGTAATTTTAGATGCTGGTTCTGACCAGAAAACCCATATAGTTGTGTCGGGGCCGATCTATGAGCGCTAGAGATATAGTATGTCTTGTGGTATTTACAATGTATCACTGTGAATAGTACAAGTAGTTTAGACTCATACAAATGTATATATATCAGACCAAGTCTGTAAAAATAATGAGTAACACACCAAATTTTGTGGCAAATAAAATTTAAAATGAATTTATATATGCTTGTATTTAAATTTATTTTTCTTCCAGTTTATTGTGTATGTTTCTGTGACTGTTATACATGTGACTGGACTGGACCGGAGCACCAGAAGACTTAGTGTGTCAGTGAATGTATATGTAATTGAGATTGTATAACCGAGTGAATTGAGGGGAATGTAGTGAGGAACATT
Organism: Allium sativum; assembly: GCA_030737875.1. Taxonomy (NCBI): domain Eukaryota; kingdom Viridiplantae; phylum Streptophyta; class Magnoliopsida; order Asparagales; family Amaryllidaceae; genus Allium; species Allium sativum. The sequence goes on along the minus strand of CM060919.1, from coordinate 479,284,882 downwards.
TGTATATGTGATTGACTATGTTATTAAGACCGAATTGTAAATAGTGAAGTTAGAAATATATGTACTATTTCAAATATTGAAATAAAATATTTATTTGAATAAAAATATTGTTTGAATATTTAATTCCGTGTTGTAACATTTAATTATCCCTTTTGTTATATATATATATATATATATATATATATATATATATATATATATATATATATAGTTCAATATAAATATGTATAACAACATTTTTGGAATGTTGTTATAGACATCTATGGATGTTCTTACATACCCAAATAAGGTTCTATTGCAACAATATTTTTTCTGTTGCCTTAGATAGTCGAAATGTTGCCTTAGAGGTCTAAGGCAATGATAAAAATTGCAAAAAAGGAAAAGTATTGCCAAAGACCTATGACAACATTTTTTGGCTTGACCCAACATTTATTTGTGTTACAGAAGGTTGTTCATGGCATAATGTGTGGTGGTGAACTCGATATATCAAAGGCATATGATCGAATGTCGTGTTTTTTCATCATTAAAGCTCTACATGCTACCGGTTTCGCTGAAATTATAATTGATCTTGTTTGGCATATCATTTCTAACTGTTGGTACTCTGTTCTCCTTAATTGAGTTGCCAAGGGTTTTTCCTATTCAGCACCGCTTTCTCCTGCCCTTTTCGTCTTAGCTGTTAAAGCCGTTGTCCGAGGGATTCAAGCCCTTACAATTAAAGAGAAAATCAAGAGGTTTTGTACCCCTCTAGGTTGCCCAATTGTCTCCTCTCTCTTTCGCGGATGGCATTGTGATCTTTACTAACGGACAAAGGAACTCGTTCTGTTGGATAATGGGTTTTTAAAAGTTAAATCAATCTTGTTCTGAGCAAAAAAATAATATCTTAAAAGTTATCAGGTCCTATCTTCCTGGACCACCCCTACCTTGGAATCTTGGCTTTCTACAACATTAGGGTATCAGATCTCCAATTTCCTCCTTCATTAACTTGGTATAAATATATACCGAGGTGGAAAATTGAACGCTCTTTTTGATCCCATAGCTGATAAATCCAAGGAATATATCAACCGCTGGAATTCTACTCACCTCTCTCAAGCAGTTCGTTTTATTCTTATCAAATCCGTTCTTGACTCCCTTGACTCCTACATCTTCGCGGAAAAGACACTGAAGGACTCTTTCTTTTGCTCCTATCGGTCTCTGGCTTCTTCATTTTTTAGGGGAAGCAAAGATAATGAAATAAAACATCATTAGGTATCTTGGGACATTATCTATCTCCCTAAGAGTAAGGGGCTAGGTCTCTACAAGTCTTAAGACATTTGTAAGGCCTACGCTTGCAAACTTTGGATTCACCTCAGCGCTAACAATTCTCTTTAGGCCTCCTTCCTCCATGATAAATACAAAAGACTTCTGCCTCTAGACTTTAGTGGCACCGCTTCTTTTTCCAGTGAGACATGGAAGATGACTCAAAGAGTCAAATTGTTTAGCGACATCCATGAGCAAGGCCTTTCCTGGAAACGCAATCCCATCTTGATTAGGGTACAACCATGAGCAAGGCCTTTCCTGGAAATGCAATCCCATCTTGATTAGGGTAGCCTAGAACTTGGCTAGGCCCTGCTCCCTATAAAACATATCTTTAAGCTCATTTTAAACTACCGGATCGGCTCAAAGGTTTCACTTCTTATGTGGAAAGTCCACCACGACGCTTTACCCATAGATAGTAATATTAAGCGGATCAGCATCTCTATATCCTCTTGATGTCACTGCTGTGATGAGGTCCGTGTATTTGAAGAATCTCTTCCACACCTGTCTTTGTTCATGATTCAGCCAGGGTTGTTTGGTCGCACTTCAGGAACATGATAGATCTCACTCCCTCCCTCTAGTCTTATTCTGCCACTTTGCAATGTCGGAAGAAAAAGGATTGGGCAAGCGCAACTCTTCTCGCTTCTGCATTGTACCATTCCATGCTACATCTTAGGCATATTTGGTGTGCCAGGAATAAGACGATCTATGACGAATCTCCCATGAGATATGATAAGATCATTAGATCAGTAATCGGTGGCGTCTAGTTTATGCTTAAGGTAGACCGTTCTTGGGACTCGTCCTAGGCTCGTCTTCTTCTCTTATCAAAGATTTTAGTACTCTTCCCCAAGCCTCTCGAGGGTGTGGTTGACTTCTTTTAAGATCCGCTAGCTTCGTTGGATGCTAAGATTGGACAGCTCTTTGCTTGGAAGCTTTTTGGGGGTTTATTTGGGCCGGCCATTTCTGTTTGTGAGAGCTGGACAGTATAGGACCGCTCCTTTGTTAGGCTTTGGTATTCGATCTCGAGAATCTTGATGGTTGTTCTATTGGATGGCTCCTTAGAGATCCTGGAAAACATATGCCATCAATGAACTCGTCTAATGCTTGTTCAAGTGGAACAATTTCTTTACCGATCTTTTTGTTTACTTTGTTTATGAAATGCCACCAAGAGATAAATGTGTCCTTCATTTCGCGACAAAGGTATACAATTTTGCACCGGGATTGAATAATGGATTCTGGAAGCATCTCAAACGGTGCATGTGATGAAAATAGTCTTGGATCAGGCATTAAGTTCAAATTCGGAATTTTATCACGGTAGACTTGCTGTTCAAGGGAAGGCACACAATGGTGAGGGCCGAGACTTGCCAAGATACTGGAAGGACTGCAGGATGAGTTGCGATTCTGGGTTGCAAAGATTAGTGCTTTTAGCCATGTTGTACCTATAAATATGCTTTGGGTTAAATGATGCAAAAATACAATCTTGTTTCAAGGATGTGAAACACTACTACACTAAGGATGTGAACCACTACCGCACCAGATTTTGGAAAAGTTGCAAGAATGACATCCGAAGACTTGGCTTGAAAGAGTTGTTGTACAACCATCACACCGACAATCACCTCAAAAGGTGCATACATGTTTTTGTAGTGGTAAAGGGTGTAAACTCACCCTAGATTAGATTAGCAGCGAATTCAACAAAGAAAATGAAGCTTTAAGCTCCAAAATAGCTTCAAAAAAGACATAACTATGTGTAAATTTCTAGAGAACAAACGTGCAAAGCAAATGGAACTTACAGTACTTGATTTCTCTCAAATTTGAGAGTTTAGATGAAATAAATCTCTGTTTTGTAGGGATTACCTATTAGAATTGAGATTAACAAGCTATTTGCAGTTTAATTTTGAATTAAATCTTGGATTTGTAATTTTTAAAGAGGGATATAATTTCTTTCTTGGGTTTACTGTTTACAAGGAAAAAGAAAATGATGAGGAAGAAGAGAGTATATATATATATATTTCTTTCCAGTTTTCTCTCTACCTAAATTAATTTGATTAATGAGGTAGGATTAAGTCCCAAACCCGATCTACTAGATTAAGTATGTTATGTTTTAATTTTTATTAGGCTACGTATGTTTAGTCTAGGCCTAATAATGTCATTAGCCTCACTTAACAAATGTTTTACATTGATTTTTCACTATTTACATCATATTATTTACACCTAGCATGTTTTAACATTGAATTTTCACTATTTACATCATGTCATGGGTAGCATGCACCATACTACCATGACAGGGGATTCAACATTGTCCAACACTTGACCTCTTTCATCATGTCCCAACGCCTTAATCAACCGAGCAAGGATGCTTGTCAACATACTCAAATTTTCTTTAACCATTTAAACACAAATTTCAACATGAATACAGCTTAAAATTTACTTTTTTAATAAAAATTGTTTTACATTTCCATATATCTAAAACATACATTTTTACATCCAATTTACACAAATTCATTGTTTTGACAAAATGAATGTGCAAACTATACTAAAAATATTTTTACACTTAAATATTGATTTTTAATCAATATTTCATTTATTACATATCCATTTGCAACTCGCTTAAACTTTAAAATACAATTTTACAGCAAAACTCATCGTAATAATAGTTTGACATTTAGACGCATAAAAACCTTTAACACATGTTTTCATCATAAATTTACATTATAATGTTTTCAAAACTTTATTCTCTTTATATTTAAATTTATTTAACAAATTAATATTAAAATAAACCCGTTTGTAATTTTATTTAAATTCAATTCAAATCAAACCAAAAATACCTCTTTTTATTACCTAAATTAACAAAAATTTCCTAATTTATTTAACTAAAACATTATATAAATTATCCTCTTGGGATTTATCTTTAATTTCTCAATTAACAAATTATAAAGACTGTAATAATTTTATTATATAGGTAATCACAAAACCAGGGTTGTTACAAATAAAATGCACAACAAATTAAAGTTAAATTTTAACTTATTGAAATTCACTATAAGAGCTAAGTTTCGTTATGTTATAAAATCACATACTATTCCCTAGGGTGCACCTCTTATTTTACCCTTTCCGATGGTTTTTTGACAGGTGTTGTCCTTGCCAAAGCTTGTTGAATTTTGGTTAATGACGGTCATGCTAAAGCTTTGTAAAAAGCATCCTTATATGTTCCACCTTGGTTATTTTAGATATCGATTGAAAATGAAGTTATTTGTATGCATTGATTAGGAAATATAATACCAATGTAGAATGTTGAGATATGTGACAAAGTGTGTACTAATTTAAAAGTGTATGTGTGTGTATCATCAAGATTATTATTGGACTGCTGGTTTTTTGGTTAAACGATCCTAGTACTACAAATAGTGTAATAACAAGTCACACTGATCAAAATGACAGAATAAACAATCTACATATCACTGAACAACTACAAAAATAACAAAAAAAAGTAAAGAACAAGAGAACTTATAGTGTTTCGACAATGTGCCAATGTCCACATGTATTAATCTTTGTTTATACTACTAACTACAAATAAAGTTGATTTGATGTAGGAATGTAAAGAAATGAAGGAGCTATTGTCTCCGAAGAATGATAAAACTTCCGCGAGGAGAAGATAATAGAAAATCCATTCTTTAGAGTATCAGAGAACTATTTATAAATGAAGAACAAAGTAGGTCGGCTTGAAATCGCGTAGGGGGCCACAAACGTGAATTACTAGATCTCAAGAGTGGAGTTCAGATCTCCACGTCATGTATGCGGTTGGTACCCACCCCTCAAGGGGGACCAATAGTGATCCCTAGGAGTTGCCATAGTGAGGGTGCGACCCCTAGGGTAGATGCCCCTATGATCCATGTTGGCTCTTATGTAGTTAGTTCGCCCTTCAATTTTTAAGTTAATGACATTGTTTTGACGAATTTTGAAAGCTGAAATTTAGTACTTTGGAGTCATTCCAATCCTTGACTTTCCCGGAATCTTTTCTATACTTTTACGATCCCCGAGTTGTATTCAAGTGAACCCAGCTGTTTGTAGCTTCGTATATGTGTCAACATTCGATCGATTTTCGAGCGATTCGACCATCTCTCAGGACTATCCGCCTCGATAGTTGCATAATGTGGGTACCCTAGTTCATGGTTTTGTAAGATATAAATTATGCATGAAAACCTTATTTTTGCGAGTTACGAAAATAATCATAAAATTATGAAATTGTACATGTATTTATGGATGTTACAGGAAAAATAAAATAAAAGTTAAGTTGTCAAAAATAAAAGGCACGATACTATATCGTAGAAGAAAACAATCATAAAAAATAAAAAAATAAAAAAAAATCAGTTAGAAGTTAAAATATACAAAAATTGGGATATGGTAATAGGTGTTATATAAAATTAGAAAAATATCATAGAAAAAAAATCAATAATGTATCATTAATGTTATATTTTCACATATTTTTTAAAATATAAAATATATTTTTTATTTAAAACTCGTGAAATGATAAAAACTATTTTTAATTTGGATGTTTAGATATATAAATGACTTAAAGTCACTAATCCTGTTGATGGATGAAAAAAATGATCAAAATACCACTTCATTAGTTTACCATAAAAACTGGTGGAAAAAAGATGCTCCAATCCAAGCCTGAAGAAATAGTTATCAATAAGTAATACATGGTTTAGGGTTATGAGATAAGTTATCAAAACCTCGCTCGTTTCATCTTCCAAAGCAATGCTTCTTTTATTTAATTTTTTACCAAATTGGATCTATGTGATTCAAAATGCAAAGTATGCAAATTTGTTTTTATTCATTTGTTTATCTATTTTAAAAGCCGGTTGAGAATAATGCAAACATGAGAAATCCATGTATAAATAGTAAGATCAGTTTGGTAACATCACAACTCAAGTAACAAGAAGAGTCTAATACATATTTTTGTGCACAAAAACAGAATAATAGAACATCTACATTTCAGTTTAACAATCCACTAAAAATGACTAAAGCACACCTGCTATATGACGTTGGTACCTTATAAGTGTACCTCCACCAACCAAACTGCGTCCATCACAAACTGTCTGTGAGTCTTTGAATATACATAAACCCACACACCCCCCTCACATCAACAACTAAACATACGCAATTTGCAGCAAAGATCAGCCAACCAAGACAACTTTCCACTATATCAAATGGCTCGCCCTGTATCTTCAGCATTAGCTTTGATCATTCTGACACTGCTTCTATCTATAGCACCGAACGCAGACAGTCAGATATCATGTATCAGTGTGTACCGCTTTGCTAGGCCATGCGTGAACTGGGCCAATGGAGGAGGCGATTTTCTAGCCTGTTGCAATGGAATAGTCGGACTTCGCGCTGGCGTTACGACCCAAGCTGATCGGCGTGCTGCGTGCCAGTGCTTGGTGCTTTTAGTCCAAACAAGCATTCCTGTCAACAATAGACCAACTTTTAGCAGTGCCCCCCTTGTATGCCGTGTTAGCAGTGTCCCTTATTGGTGGAGACCAGGCATCAATTGCAACAGGCATGCGTATGATATTGAATAGACGTTTTTCTAGTTTATACCCCATGTTTTGATTTGTTTTTTCAGGATTTCGAGCAGTAATTGGGAATCTCTATGTTAGGAAATATTCAAGAATGAAGTTGCCTTCTGGCGTTAACACTAAGCACCGAGTCGGCCATTATAGATAGTATTGTTGCTTTGTTGAGTCAATGCATCGTGACTATTACCAGTGTGTTTAAATAAACGCATGACTATTACCAGTATTACTGCTTTGTTAGTTTTTTTATAAATTCAGAATGTCGTAGTTATTAGTTATGGCGTAGGAATTGTCGTAGTGATGGCGTAGGAAAGTTCCTACGCCAACTCTACGACAACGGAAATAAAATTAATAATTGGTACTGTACTAATTTATTTTAATCTTATATTTAATTACCATACTAATAAATTAATATGTAATTTCTGTATTATAAGAACATATCTCCAACGGATTTACGAGTCATAATATTATGACTCGTAAGATTAACGGGAGAATATGTGAAGCTTCCCAGCAAGCATGCGTCAAATTTATCAGTGTGTGCCGATTTATTGAACGTGCGCCGATATTATCGATGCTTTAACATAAGGCACCGATAAATTCAACGCTTTATCTCGAAAGATTTTTTGAAGTTTTATTTTTTGTTTTAGGTTTATTTATTAGTTTAGGTTCACGAATTTATTAACCACTTAAATTTATTCATCTGTTAAATCATTTTATTTTAGGATAATTAACCAATTTAGTCTGATTTGCATTTTCTATCCCTATAAATACTCATTTACTTCTTCAAAGCTTCTTCATTCATTACTCTCTTCTCCTACTCAACAAAATCCCCATTACTTTATTTATTTTAACAATGCATTTATGACTATCATCTCTTGACTCTGATTTTGGCGTCCCTCACCACTCCGTTCCAACGTCTAATGATTACACTGATATCGACTGGAATATAAACTATCAAGAGAAACATTGCACGGATCTTGATTTGCAATACCCGGATCTTGACGTACTCACACTTCAACCGGGACTGGATGTACATGTGTATGTCCCACGAGTGAATTGACGTCCTATATATCAATCTCATTAAGAACAAGAGGTTGAGCAGGTACCAATAATTCAACCCTCATCTAAAGAAGAGGTTAATCTTACCCAGTTTCTTATCATTGTGGACATACAGATGAAGTTGTTGTAAGAGTTGATGGCAAAAACATTGATCGTCGAATACTACTTTGTTCCAATTTTCCCGAGGGTTGCAATTTTTCAGAATGGATTGACGAACCACTACGTCCAAGGAGTATATCATATGCGAATGAGATTGAACAAGAAATTAGACGTCTCAACCAAATGCTAGAAAACTTTCAATTTAACCGTAAGCAGTAGTGTTCTTATTATATGTTGTCGTATATCTAATATTAGTTTGAATTATTGTTTGTGTGATTGTAGAACTTGGAAGATGAGTATGAAGTATTGTTTGATTTGATGATTGAAATATGAATTTAGCATTCATTTATTAAAGGAGATTGTAACAGTACGAAATGACCACATTGATTAAAGTTGCTCAAAAGCTGAATCCAATAGTACAAACAGTTCGAACTGACCACACCTAGTAAAGTTGTTCCAAAGTTGTTCCAAACATTAAGAAATGGTTACACACTGCTGTAACATCCTGCATTTTACGTATCGAAGAATCGTAAAATATTTTTATTTTATTCCTTGAGGGTTGGACCGTTCTCATATTTTAATATATTGCTTATGGAGATGTGAGACATGTCCATAATTTTTACAGATTTTGTTTGTGATCATTTTTCCCCTGTCTGTCTTGTACAAAGCATAAATTTTGACTCAGGTTGAATTAGGTAATGAGATATGTGCCATTGGAAAGAAAATGATGATTGCCTTTTCGTAGAGTGGTTGTGTAATAACCCGGAAATTCTGGGCCAATTTAAAATTTTTATTTTGGCAATTTTAGCGAATTTAGAATATTTAAAATGAATTATTTTAAATAATATCGACGAAAAATTTATTTTGAATATAATTCGAACGAATATATTTATATACGCCGTCGTTAGAATATAAATATTTATATATAATTATAAAAGGAATTGAAAATTGCGTGGTAGTTCAATAATTCGATTTCAAACTTCAATTGAATGTACCGGGTGCAAAACAATCCGGATTTTAGTGAAACCAAAATTAATAGGATCTAATTGATAATATCTTTCCAACGAATCCGAAAAATCGAAATTTCATAGCGGGAATCAAAAGATATGTCCAGTTGAAAATTCTGAATAGTCGCTATGGAATTCAGACCCTTAAAAATGGGAATTTTGCAAACGACCTCGGATTTCGACGAAACCACTTTTGTTGGGTCCGTGATATCAAATTATTGCTAGATTCCAAATTTCATAATTTTTCGAATCAATATGTGAGCATGGTAAAGGAAAACGCGTTTGACCAGTTTTAGTTGATTTTAATCGACTGGAAATTGGCCATTTTTCCAACGGTCTCAGAATTCGACGAAACTAGTTTTGTTAGGACCGTATCGTCAATACGAAGTTAGAAAATATTTTTCTACAATTTATAGAGTTAGTATGTGACCCCAGTAAATTGAAATGAGCGTTTAAATTCAATATATAGAGTTATATGTTGATTTTGACGGAAACTGATCGAAACGATCAAATCAGCTTACGATACATATTCCATTATGTTCGGAATGGGGGTAAACCGCTATGGACGACAGGCGGTGGGCCTCGTTTAGATGTCGTATGAAAAGGTTGCTTTTTGAAAACAAATTAATTAAATAATTAAAATAATATAATTAAATTTTACACTTTAAACCCTACCCTACCCTCTCTCCTCCTTATTCATTCAGAACGAAATGAAAAAAAAAAGAGAGAAAACCCTCGATCGATAGCCACCCCCCTCCCCATCGTTCGCCCGCCGCCGCATCTTCCCCTCCCTCCATCGACCTCACGACAGACCCCCCCTTTCCTCCTACTGCCGATCGACGAAGACCCCCCCCCCCTCGTCGAAGCCTGCTGCGCGACCCCCGAGACCCTCCCTGAAGCGGACGCCACTGCCGACACCCCCCCCACCCCCGCCCTCGCGATCGAATCCCCCCTTCTCTCTGCAAATCACTGTAAGGTTTTAATTATATTTTTATTTATAAAATCAGTTTTTTATATATGAATTAGCATTTATAAAAGCTGAAAATAAAGTATATATAAAGATTTGATTTTTTAAAATTGAAAAGATTATATTTTCATTTATAAAAATATGATTTTTATATAAGGAAGAGGTAGAAAAGATTTTTATTCAATTAAAAATATGATTTTTTATATTTTTAAAGTATTAAAAATATAGTCTTTACTATATAGATGATATAAAAATATGATTTTTGTTTATGAAGAGAATTAAAAATATAATTTTTACATGATAGGAATATTAGAAATATCATCTTTATATGTGTAGAAAAATAAAAATGTGGTTTTTATAATGATAAGTTTGAAAAGGCGAGATTTTTATATATTGAATAGCGAAATAAAAATTCGGTTTTTATATATTGAATAGCGAAGTAAAAATTCGATTTTTATATATTGAATAGCAAAGTAAAAATTCGATGTTTATATATTGAATAGCAAAGTAAAAATTCGATTTTTATATATTGAATAGCGAAGTAAAAATTCGATTTTTATATATTGAATAGCGAAGTGAAAATGTGATTTTTTATATATATAGTGGCTACGGGCAACGAAAGCGACAAAAGGCGAGAATGGCGATGATTTCTTTAAAGGAAGTGTCGTGAAGTTGGATAGCTATCGGTGAGAATTTCTCACCTTTCAATTTCTTTTTTTTGTTATATATATATATATATATACTAGGACGCAGACGGTGTTTAGTAGCACCGGACACCCGTCATCCACAGACCATGGATGGCTTGTTTGTTAAATTGTTTGGTTGTGTAGTTGGTTAGTTTATTGGGTTTGAATTGAATGGTTTGGTGAATTGAAATTGATTTGATTGATGTGTGAATGGCGTGGGCCTTCACTAGACCGGGGATAAGGCTAGGTCTCGTCCCGTTTCTAGTATCGTGCCGTTATGCCGTCGAAATTTTCTAAAATAAGTTAGAAAAATAAAAATATCATTTTATTTAAAGAATGGACTGAATAGAAATTCATATGTTAAAATAAAATATTTTATCGTTAAAAATATAATTTTTAACGTGAATATGAATATAGTGAATGTGAATAATAAATATTCATTTACAAACCGGACGGTTTGCTTATGTACACTGATTTGACTGACATTGATTGGGACGATAAATTTTACACATCGCCCAACTGCACAAATAAAATATACGTTTGATTGTTTGAAACCCCACACGGGTGTTGGGATGAAATTTGAAGTTCACTCATCCTGATTGATTAAATATGTCGATAGATTGATTGACAGGCTGTTATAAGCGTTAGATATCTATATTTGATGTTTATACAGTGTAGTGCACTTTGGTTGATGGTTGATTATTTTTCAATGCTATTATATACGTGTGATGTATGAAAATCCATATAATTAACATTACATGGTGATTGATTGGGCCTCATTCGAATTTAGAAGATAAAGAATATTATAAAATAAAGGTTCATGTGTTGACAGTACTCATCCGTTGAGATTAGTCATGTGTTGAACGAAATATTCTAATAATAGAAATATTTGAAATAGAAATATTTGAAAAAGAAATATTTGAAATAGAATATTTGAAATAGAAATATTTGAAAAAGAAATATTTGAAATAGAATATTTGAAAATAGAAATATATGAAGCCGTGTTGATTAGATTGACGCCATTTTGACGTGATGATATTTATATCGATTTTATTCATTTTAAAATGAATATTGAAAAGTGATTTCGGAATCGAATATTTTGAAATGAAATTTGAATTAAATTGAATAGAAAACGAAATGAATTCGAATTGAATATATAACGGATTTGATTTCAATTGAATATATAATGAATTTGATTTGAATAGAAAACCAATTTGATTTGAATAGAAAACGAATTTGATTTGAATAGAAAACCAATTTGAATTTAATCGAATAGAAAACCAATTTGAATCGAATCGAATAGAAAACCAATTTGAACTGAATCGAATAGAAAACCAATTTGATTTGAATATAAAACGAATTTGAATTGAATCGAATAGAAAACGAATTTGAATTGAATCGAATAGAAAACCAATTTGAATCGAATCGAATAGAAAACCAATTTGAACTGAATCGAATAGAAAACCAATTTGAATTGAATTGAATAGAAAACGAATTCGAATTAAATTGAATTGAAAACGAATTGAAATAGAAGAAAAATCAATTTGAAATGAATTGAAATTGAAATTGAAATTTGAATTGAATAGAAATGAATTTTAAAACGAATTTATAAAGCAAAATTTAATTTTGATTTGAATTGAAATGGAAGTTGAATTTTTTTTTGGAAACGAATTTAAAACGATTTATAAAATTCGTTTTAAATAAAAATCGATGAAATATTTATTATATATATATTATATATATAATATAATGGCCTGAATAGAACGCGCCGCGCCGCGGCAGTTCGTGAATTTCGACCATTTATTTCAAATGGACATTACGGGAGATCCGACCGTCGGATTCTCCTAAAACCAGAACCGTTGGGTTCGTATCGAAAAGAGCTTTCTAACGAATATTAGAAATTCAAAATCTAACGGTTGGATTTTGAGATACGTCCAAATCAAATTTGCAAAAGGTCGTTGTAAGTGCAGTTCGATGGCCGTTGATGGAAATCGACTGTACGGGCCTTGATATAATTATTAAAAATATCAATAATTTGTGTGAAATCATAAGAAATGATTTGAGAAAAATTGGGATGAAAATCTCCATATTTGAAAAGATAAAAATAGATTTTTATCAAAATGAACTAGTTTTGAACTGAAATTAAAACCCATTTATTTTTAAATAAATAAATTGGATTTGAAATGGGTTTTAAATAAAATTGATTTGTGGGTTTATCGTGAACTGTGTTCTAAATGACATTAGTTCTTTAACCCAGTAAAAGGAGTTTTAATGAATCTGTAATTAGATTGAAATGTGAATTGATAATCTAAATTATCAAATTTAGAAATTAGCGAGAATGTAGTATCACCAGTTTTGCTCCAAAGCGATAGTTAAATATTTAATTAGATTTGAACGTGAAATGGTAATTAATTTTACCGATAACACTGTGGTGTTAAATATGAAGTATTACCTGTTTTGCTTCATGGGATGAATAGGTTGGGATTGGGAAATAAATTAAATAATTACTTCGGTATGGTTCGCTAATCTCGACTAGTTTGGAAAACCATAATTTGGTTTGAAACGACATCCAAAGGAAGATTAAAGGATAAATTTTAAAGAATTTATCTTGGATAAAATTAATGGGAACCTTTCCCTAAGAACTAATGAATTGGAATGAGGCGTATGTTGTGTTTGTTTAACATTTGTTTTTAATATACGCGGGTTGTTCGGAAAGACCGGGTTTACACCCCATTCTGAATAACTGATTCGACGATAAGTCGAAGATGAAGACGGTGGTCGAAGACCGGAAGTCTTCACATCATTTGGATAATTACTGACGATCCTGATTGGGCTGTACACCCAAGAGGACGGAAATAGTTGGTGGTCGTCCAGACGTACTTGGAGATGGATGGATATGCGAGGAAAGTGCCTCCGGTTTCATTCAGACCCAGAACGAACTTGTAAATGGATTGTGTGTCTGACATTGGACTTTATTCTGTGTTGATTGATCTCTATTAAATATACATCTGTTTGGCGGCGGAGAATTTATTCTCTTTCTTAACGCCCTTCTCTGAGACGTACGAGCTCAGAGGTTGTATATCGATGGACATCAGTCGCATGGCATGAATTGCCGGTGTGGCATGCTGAGTTGCATGGATCAAGGCTTCTGTTGAAAAGCAAAGTCTTGTGGTTGATGATCAAAGCACGGCCTACGTGGCAGCTTTGTGTATAACGTGAATTCGCGAGCCTCACACCTCGGTTTGAGTTAAAAACGGGATACAGACTGCAGGGAGAGCACGACGTTTCTTTCTAGCTTTGGTGGTGTCAGTGACTTACCAGCCCTGACATTTATATACTTTTCACCTACGTGGTTGTTGGAATGCGAGGCGCCTCGATTTTAGGTCTGTAAGGACCGAGAAACGTGTGTTCAGGAATAAATAATCCTCTAACGTAAGTGAGGAGCGGCCCTGAAGATCTAGGGGTTGCCCAGAGTGCGTAGCCCTAGGACATTTGCTAGAGTGTCTCGAAAGCGGGGAGGAGCTTGCCCCTTGCCTCGACTCATGACGGAAATCAAATTTCTAATACGTGATATTGCGGTTTTAATTGTAGAACTAGTATGGCGACATAGTAGATGGTAGCTATGCCGCCTATGATTGATATTTATGATTGAAATTGTTTTGACACTATACACTTATTATAGTATCAAATGATTTGTTTTAAACGTACCAAGCATGTTTGGCTATTATAAGGGAAAACCCTATCTTCCGGCTTGCGTTGCATTGTGTGATGGGACCTGGGTCTTATAATAGCTTCATTTTTCGAAAAAGCATTGCGCTGTTTATTCTATGCATTGGTATTCTTGGGAGGAAACCCGTTCCGTGTTATACGGCGTGGTCCCTTGAATTACTCTCTTTTAAAATAAAGTTTTAAATAACTGTTTTAGTTCTCACACCAGTCACATGACTGACCTGAAGTTTATTTTTTAACCTAAACTCTGGGTGCCCTCATTTTCCGCACGGGCAGCTAGTAGTTTTGGTTTTGCCGATTTATATTCACAGGATCCTGGTTTACAGCTGGAATGATATCCGGAAAGCTCTGTATCCGTATATCACCTTCAGTTGTGCTTTGTATTATTTTCCGCTGCTATGTAATTTATTGTAATCTCTGATATTTATCGAATGTAATTTATTCATTTATACTCTGTATATTCTTGTATCTGATGGAATTGTTGTAATAGCAATGAAATGTTCTTTCGTCTGCGTTCTATTTTGTCCTGTTCTCAAACGAGCAGGGGTTTCGAACGGTCTAGATCAGTTTAACGACTGATTTGGATCGAGCGAAATTCCTTGCCGTCACATTTGGTATCAGAGCTTTGGTTTACAGAGCTCGAGAACAAGGCACATTAGAACCATACGAAAGAATTCATCAGATATTGGATTAGTAATATCCAATTAGAAAGACTCGTTAGAGATAGGACCAGTAGTATACTAGAACGAGTGTGAAGAGTATATTTTTCAAATGAAAACAATTTTGTTTTGAAAATTTAAATCACTTTATACGTATTTGAATATTTATTTATTTTGAATTTGGACAATCGAGTATATAAAGATTTTGCATATACGCGTCATGAACGTATATTCGAAGTTTTAATATACTGGATAGATATAGAATCACATTCTAGTCGCCCGGAGATGGTACTGATAATTGTCATGACATCATCAGTATTTATGTTCGTGTTTCGGAGCTGTGATATCTATATATTTCCATTGGACTGGTGTGAGAACCAAAACTTATATAGCTAGAACACATTGTTGTGATTGGCATCAAAACATGATTTTTTTTTTGAATATATATCAAAATTATGAATTTGAAACTCTAGTTCACTAATTGATTGATGTTTGTGTTGTTTGTCTATTTTGTTTGATAATTTTGAACCATTTAGC
Organism: Allium sativum; assembly: GCA_030737875.1. Classification (NCBI taxonomy): domain Eukaryota; kingdom Viridiplantae; phylum Streptophyta; class Magnoliopsida; order Asparagales; family Amaryllidaceae; genus Allium; species Allium sativum. The sequence goes on along the minus strand of CM060919.1, from coordinate 479,269,276 downwards.
CTAATTGAACCGAATATTGAATGTATTGGAAATTAGTCGCATTTGCTTGCATATACATGTACTTACATTGAACAGGTCATAGCAAGGAGGCTAGAGCAGAGAATAAAATTTGTTTGCCCGACAAATAGGTACATATTTACTATAATTTACTGCTTTGTTTGGGTGATGATGATTTTATGAGCCTATTGGCTAGCCGCTTGGCTTTTTCTTTTTCTTTTTGAGACCAGAAGGCCTGTATGGTAATTTCGGGATTTTCCCGTGGCTCCTGGTGCAGGGGAGGTTATGGCGAAATTTTTCGAAAATTTAGGGTGTTAGCCAAATTTTTGAAGAATTTGAAAATTATCAGAAACTGAAAAGTTGGAGAATGGAAGCCAGATCGAACGTAGAGTTGATTAATCAAACCACTTTCGACTTTGTTCCTTTTCGGGGACGAAAAGTTTTAAGTGGGGGAGATTGTAATAACCCGGAAATTCTGGGCCAGTTTAAAATTTTTATTTTGGCAATTTTAGCGAATTTAGAATATTTAAAATGAATTATTTTAAATAATATCGACGAAAAATTTATTTTGAATATAATTCAAACGAATATATTTATATACGCCGTCGTTAGAATATAAATATTTATATATAATTATAAAAGGAATTGAAAATGGCGCGGTAGTTCAATAATTCAATTTCAAACTTCAATTGAATGTACCGGGTGCAAAACAATCCGGATTTTAGTGAAACAAAAAATAATAGGATCTAATTGATAATATCTTTCCAACGAATCCGAAAAATCGAAATTTCATAGCGGGAATAAAAAGATATGTCCAGTTGAAAATTCTGAATAGTCGCTATGGAATTCAGGCCCTTAAATATGGGAATTTTGCAAACGACCTCGGATTTCGACGAAACCACTTTTGTTGGGTCCGTGATGTCAAATTATTGCTAGATTCCAAATTTCATAATTTTTCGAATCAATATGTGAGCGTGGCAAAGGAAAACGCGTTTGACCAGTTTTAGTTGATTTTAATCGACTGGAAATTGGCCATTTTTCCAACGGTCTCAGAATTCGACGAAACTAGTTTTGTTAGGACTGTATCGTCAATACGAAGTTAGAAAATATTTTTCTGCAATTTATAGAGTTAGTATGTGACCCCAGTAAATTGAAATGAGCGTTTAAATTCAATATATAGAGTTATATGTTGATTTTGACGGAAACTGATCGAAACGATCAAATCAGCTTACGATATATATCACATTGTGTTCGGAATGGGGGTAAACCGCTATGAACGACAGGCGGTGGGCCTCGTTTAGAGGTCGCACTAAAAGGTTGCTTTTTAAAAACAAATTAATTAAATAATTAAAATAATATAATTAAATTTTACACTTTAAACCCTACCCTACCCTCTCTCCTCCTTATTCATTCAGAACGAAACGAAAAAAAAAGAGAAAACCCTCGATCGACAGCCGCCACCCTCCCCATTGTTCGCCCGCCGCTGCATCTTCCCCTCCCTCCATCGACCTCGCGACAGACCCCCCCCTTTCCTCCTACTGCCGATCGACGAAGACCCCCCCCCCCCCTCGTCGAAGCCTGCTGGGCGACCCCCGAGACCCCCCCTGAAGCGAACGCCACCGCCGACACCCCCCCACCCCCTGCCCTCGCGATCGAATCCCCCCCTTCTCTCTGCAAATCACTGTAAGTTTTTAATTATATTTTTATTTATAAAATCAGTTTTTTATATATGAATTAGCATTTATAAAAGCTGAAAATAAAGTATATATAAAGATTTGATTTTTTAAAATTGAAAAGATTATATTTTTATTTATAAAAATATGATTTTTATATAAGGAAGAGGTAGAAAAGATTTTTATTCAATTAAAAATATGATTTTTTATATTTTTAAAGTATTAAAAATATAGTCTTTACTATATAGATGATATAAAAATATGATTTTTTGTTTATGAAGAGAATTAAAAATATAATTTTTACATGATAGGAATATTAGAAATATCATCTTTATATGTGTAGAAAAATAAAAATGTGGTTTTTATAATGATAAGTTTGAAAAGGCGAGATTTTTATATATTGAATAGCGAAGTAAAAATTCGATTTTTATATATTGAATAGCGAAGTAAAAATTCGATTTTTATATATTGAATAGCGAAGTAAAAATTCGATTTTTATATATTGAATAGCAAAGTAAAAATTCGATTTTTATATATTGAATAGCAAAGTAAAAATTCGATTTTTATATATTGAATAGCGAAGTAAAAATTCGATTTTTATATATTGAATAACGAAGTGAAAATGTGATATTTTATATATATAGTGGCTACGGGCAACGAAAGCGACAAAAGGCGAGAATGGTGATGATTTCTCTAAAGGAAGTGTCGTGAAGTTGGATAGCTATCGGTGAGAATTTCTCACCTTTCAAATTTTTTTTTGTTATATATATATACTAGGATGCAGACGGTGTTTAGTAGCACCGGACACCCGTCATCCACAGACCATGGATGGCTTGTTTGTTAATTTGTTTGGTTGTGTAGTTGGTTAATTTATTGGGTTTGAATTGAATGGTTTGGTGAATTGAAATTGATTTGATTGATGTGTGAATGGCGTGGTCCTTCACTAGACCGGGGATAAGGCTAGGCCTCGTCCCGTTTCTAGTATCGTGCCGTTATGCCGCCGAAATTTTCTAAAATAAGTTAGAAAAATAAAAATATCATTTTATTTAAAGAATGAACTGAATAGAAATTCATATGTTGAAATAAAATATTTTATCATTAAAAATATAATTTTTAACGTGAATATGAATATAGTGAATGTGAATAAATAAATATTCATTTACAAACCGGACGGTTTGTTTATGTACACTGATTTGACTGACATTGATTGGGACGATAAATTTTACACATCGCCCAACTGCACAAATAAAATATACGTTTGATTGTTTGAAACCCCACATGGGTGTTGGGATGAAATTTGAAGTTCACTCATCCTGATTGATTAAATATGTCGATCGATTGATTGACAGGCTGTTATAAGCGTTAGATATCTATATTTGATGCTTATACAGTGTAGTGCACTTTGGTTGATTATTTTTCAATGCTATTATATACGTGTGATGTATGAAAATCCATATAATTAACATTATATGGTGATTGATTGGGCCTCATTCCAATTTAGAAGATAAAGAATATGATAAAATAAAGGTTCATGTGTTGACAGTACTCATCCGTTGAGATTAGTCATGTGTTGAACGAAATATTCTAATAATAGAAATATTTGAAATAGAAATATTTGAAAAAGAAATATTTGAAAAAGAAATATTTGAAATAGAATATTTGAAATAGAAATATTTGAAAAAGAAATATTTGAAGTAGAATATTTGAAAATAGAAATATATGAAGTCGTGTTGATTAGATTGACGTCATTTTGACGTGAACGATATTTATATCGATTTTATTCATTTTAAAATGAATATTGAAAAGTGATTTCGGAATCGAATATTTTTGAAATGAAATTTGAATTAAATTGAATAGAAAACGAAATGAATTCGAATTGAATATATAACGGATTTGATTTCAATTGAATATATAATGAATTTGATTTGAATAGAAAACCAATTTGATTTGAATAGAAAACGAATTTGATTTGAATAGAAAACCAATTTGAATGAATCGAATAGAAAACCAATTTGAATCGAATCGAATAGAAAACCAATTTGAACTGAATCGAATAGATAACCAATTTGATTTGAATAGAAAACGAATTTGAATTGAATCGAATAGAAAACGAATTTGAATTGAATCGAATAGAAAACCAATTTGAATCGAATCGAATAGAAAAACCAATTTGAACTGAATCGAATAGAAAACCAATTTGAATTGAATTGAATAGAAAACGAATTCGAATTAAACTGAATTGAAAACGAATTGAAATAGAAGAAAAATCAATTTGAAATGAATTGAAATTGAAATTGAAATTTGAATTGAATAGAAATGAATTTTAAAACGAATTTATAAAGCAAAATTTAATTTTGATTTGAATTGAAACGCAAGTTGAAATGATTTTTGGAAACGAATTTAAAACGATTTATAAAATTCGTTTTAAATAGAAATCGATGAAATATTTATTATATATATAATATAATGGCCTGAATAGAACGCGCCGCGCCGCGGCAGTTCGTGAATTTCGACCATTTATTTCAAACGGACATTACGGGAGATCCGACCGTCGGATTCTCCTAAAACCGGAACCGTTGGGTTCGTATCGAAAAGAGATTTCTAACGAATATTAGAAATTTAAAATCTAACGGTTGGATTTGGAGATACGTCTAAATCAAATTTGGAAAAGGTCGTTGTAAGTGCAGTTCGATGGTCGTTGATGGAAATCGACTGTACGGGCCTTGATATAATTATTAAAAATATCAATAATTTGTGTGAAATCATAAGAAATGATTTGAGAAAAATTGGGATGAAAATCTCCATATTTGAAAAGATAAAAATAGATTTTTATCAAAATGAACTAGTTTTGAACTGAAATTAAAACCCATTTATTTTTAAATAAATATATTGGATTTGAAATGGGTTTTAAATAAAATTGATTTGTGGGTTTATCGTGTACTGTTTTCTAAATGACATTAGTTCTTTAACCCAGTAAAAGGAGTTTTAATGAATCTGTAATTAGATTGAAATGTGAATTGATAATCTAAATTATCAAATTTAGAAATTGAGCGAGAATGGAGTATCACCAGTTTTGCTCCAAAGCGATAGTTAAATCTTTAATTAGATTTGTACGTGAAATGGTAATTAATTTTACCGATAACACTGTGGTGTTAAATATGGAGTATTACCAGTTTTGCTTCATGGGATGAATAGGTTGGGATTGGGAAATAAATTAAATAATTACTTCGGTATGGTTCGCTAATCTCGACTTGTTTGGAAAACCATAATTTGGTTTGAAACGACATCCAAAGGAAGATTAAAGGATAAATTTTAAAGAATTTATCTTGGATAAAATTAATGGGAACCTTTCCCTAAGAACTGATGAATAGGAATGAGGCGTATGTTGTGTTTGTTTAACATTTGTTTTTAATATACGCGGGTTGTTCGGAAAGACCGGGTTTACACCCATTCTGAATAACTGATTCGACGATAAGTCGAAGATGAAGACGGTGGTCGAAGATCGGAAGTCTTCACATCGTTTGGATAATTACTGACGATCCTGATTGGGCTGTACACCCAAGAGGACGGAAATAGTTGGTGGTCGTCCAGACGTACTTGGAGATGGATGGATATGCGAGGAAAGTGCCTCCGGTTTCGTTCAGACCCAGAACGAACTTGTAAATGGATTGTGTGTCTGACATTGGACTTTATTCTGTGTTGATTGATCTCTATTAAATATACATCTGTTTGGCGGCGGAGAATTTATTCTCTTGCTTAACGCCCTTCTCTGAGACGTACGAGCTCAAAGGTTGTATATCGATGGACATCAGTCGCATGGCATGAATTGCCGGTGTGGCATGCTGAGTTGCATGGATCAAGGCTTCTGTTGAAAAGCAAAGTCTTGTGGTTGATGATCAAAGCACGGCCTACGTGGCAGCTTTGTGTATAACGTGAATTCGCAAGCCTCACACCTCGGTATAAGTTAAAAACGGGATACGGACTGCAGGGAGAGCACGACGTTTCTTTCTAGCTTTGGTGGTGTCAGTGACTTACCAGCCCTGACATTTATATACTTTTCACCTATGTGTTTGTTGGAATGCGAGACGCCATGATTTTAGGTCTGTAAGGACCGGGAAACGTGTGTTCAGGAATAAATAATCCTCTAACGTAAGTGAGGACCGGCCCTGAAGATCCAGGGGTTGCCCAGAGTGCGTAGCCCTGGGACATTTGCTAGAGTGTCTCGAAAGCGGGGAGGAGCTTGCCCCTTGCCTCGACTCATGATGGAAATCCAATTTCCAATACGTGATATTGCGGTTTTAATTGTAGAACTAGTATGGCGACATAGTAGATGGTAGCTATGCCGCCTATGATTGATATTTATGATTGAAATTGTTTTGACACTATACACTTATTATAGTATCAAATGATTTGTTTTAAACGTACCAAGCATGTTTGGCTATTATAAGGGAAAACCCTATCCTCCGGCTTGCGTTGCATTGTGTGATGGGACCTGGGTCTTATAATAGCTTCATTTTTCGAAAAAGCATTGCGCTGTTTATTCTATGCACTGGTATTCTTGGGAGGAAACCCGTTCCGTATTATACGGCGTGGTCCCTTGAATTACTCTCTTTTAAAATAAAGTTTTAAATAACTGTTTTAATTCTTACACCAGTCACATGACTGACCTGGAGTTTATTGTTTTTACCTAAACTCTGGGTGCCCTCATTTTCCGCACGGGCAGCTAGTAGTTTTGGTTTTGCAGATTTATATTCACAGGATCCTGGTTTACAGCTGGAATGATATCCGGAAAGCTCTGTATCTGTATATCACCTTCATTTGTGCTTTGTATTATTTTCCGCTGCTATGTAATTTATTGTAATCTCTGATATTTATCGAATGTAATTTATTCATTTATACTCTGTATATTCTTGTATCTGATGGAATTGTTGTAATAGCAATGAAATGTTCTTCCGTCTGCGTTCTATTTTGTCCTGTTCTCAAACGAGCAGGGGTTTCGAACGGTCTAGATCGGTTTAACGACTGATTCGGATCGAGCGAAATTCCTTGCCGTCACAGGTTGCATTAAAAATTTGGCTAAGCAGTTTGGGAGGAATCGCTATTTTAAGATTTATCGGTTGGTTGTTCAGGTTTTGAGAGCCACAATGGGCTGATTTGGGAAGGCCTATTATTGGGCTGGTGGAAGCTATATATAGGGGTGAGGGATAGGGTCGGTCAAGAAATCAAGGAGCATGGTTCGTCGTGCAAGTGGCTCGTTCGGTTGTGGGGGAATGGGTTGGTCCGTCGGTCATACCATGATAGGGTCGGTCAGTCGAGAAATGACATGGTTGGTCGAGCAGGGTCGGTCGCACATGGTCATTTCTGAAAATTTTTATTTTTTGGGTACGTCCCAGATTTGAACAAAAGAGCTGGAAAAAAAAATCCGGGGGTAACCCCCCCCCCCCGAACCCTAACCGCAATGCAGAGGTGTAATTTGGCTCATTAATGGTATGACTTCAAAGTAAATTCAAGTAGGAAGGTTGGAAGTATTGAAATGTGTTCATTGATCGGTGTAGAATAGCGAATGAAGTGACAACTCAAAGGTCGTGAGTTGGTATATAATGGTTGCTTGAGAAGATTGCTTGAGCTATGAAAAGTAGTTGGGTTGGATGACTAGAGATGTGAAGATCAAGAGATTATCGTTGTCGTTAGTTCTAGCAGGCTCAAAGCGGGGGTACGATAGGGGCACTTAAAAGACTGGTTGTAGGTCGAGTACCCTAGGTATCGTTGAAAAGCCTAGTTGTCAAGGTTGGACATGCATACATATCGTTGAAAGGTGTATGGAGTTTATGCTAGAGCTGGGTTACCATTAGCCCTTGACATATATGGCAAGGTTGGTTGTCATACGATTAACGACGGTTTCAAAGCAGGTTTGGCGGTGATAGCCAGAGTTTGTCATGGCTGATTAGTTGCCTTGTTTGAATTGTCTTATGTAGATTATCCAACGTCGAAGAGATGTTCCTTGGGTGCTTGTCTAATATTGGTTTAGGCCTCTGGGACTTGTGCTTGAGGGATGTTGAGTTCGATTAGGATGATTTACATAAGTATATAATTTGGATGTCATGAGTGCTTTGCTATGATTGAATGGGTGTTCTGGTTTCCATGGATATATGGGTGAAATGATGTTGTAAAGGCTATCACTGTCCAATGTGGGGAAGATAGGGTTGAGTTCTTCTCTGGTGTTGTAGGTAGATCAGTATGTTTATCTATCCATTCTCATATACTTTATTGTTGATGTTTGTTAGCTGTTTTATCGCTCACTAAGACTGTTGTCTGACTCAAGGTTTTATGTTTCCCTCTTATTACCTTGGGATATTCATCCAGTTGTGGATGGGCAGACTAGGTGGAAGGTGACATGTGATAAGTGAGGACGATGTTGAAGTTCGGACATGAGCTGGAGACTTACGTACCAGTTTTATTACTATCTTCTACTTATGTTTCAGTTGTTTGAGTTACTCTATAAGTGTTGTAATGAGGCTTTATGTAAAGACTTTGATATTTCCTATGATGTTTAGATAATCTTTCAAGATGTTGTGAAAGTTTCAAAAGTTTGTTATATGATGCTTCACTGCCTATTGTATATTTCTACTATATTTTATCCTTGCGCTGTGAGTTCTACGACAAATATCGATTGTGTTTTCCTACCTATGATGATCGTCCACAGCTGCCTGGCACACATTTCAGCGCATTATTCCTCTTGTTTAGTCCAGGAGTTGTTGGCAGTCGTCACAACTGCCATAAAACAGATGACATGACTGCACTTTGACAAAGCATAAAGATACAACTAAATTTAAGCAATAAGCATAAAGATACAACAGATCATAAACATCTTTGGCTGGCAAAATATTAGTATAATTGTTAGAGGATGGTTAAGAAATTGGCATTCGAACTTTTGTGAGTTGAGGTAAGTTTGCTAATCCTTATATATCTAGTAATTATGTGTGTTATTTACAAAGGAAAAGGTGGAACATGAGTTACCAATGGTTCATGATAACACCATCGGTAAATTGAATCCATCCTAGCAAGTTCTTTGAAATTTGTGCAACGTGGCTAGTGTCTATGATTGAGACCCAACATTGGTTTAAATTTGCTACAATGATGGTACTGGCAATTGATATGACCACATGGCACTGTACACTATTTACTGCAGTCATTTTCGATAACATATTGTGAAGTCACTAGCATTATATCCATGTGGACGAGTACGACCCTAATTTTTAACTCCTTTACGTTTATAAATTTTTACTATAAACGGGGACGACCCTAGTCTTTTAACTCCTAACCCACGTGGACTGGGTAGCGAGTTGAGATTTCACAATCAATCTAGCTATGTACCCATCACCTTTAACTTGCATACAAACATCATTCAATACAACAAAATATTGGATAAAGGATACATGCATTGTTCGACACAACATATATCTACGACATATTATGACATAACGTTGAATACAAACATATAATTACGACACAGTACCATATAACTATGACCCATAGTTTCGAGGTAAACCGTGACACCCATAAAGCATTTCATTCTTTACTGCATCTTTCCAAGTGACTAACCTCGGCTTGCATCTCAAGTGCGTATTGGACACCCCTTTCAGTCAATGGTGGAGCGATCCATGAAAAAAATACAACTTACTAATACGATCCTAGAAAAAATATGTTTACATCTCCTAATACACTGTTGAAAGGCGCTTGCCTAGATTAGAATTTCTATCATGCCATGCAACTGAAAATATTTGTGTCATAGGTACGAAGAGGAATATGGAATTTTTGTTTTCATGTAAGTTAAAATTTAAAATTAATATCCTACTATCCTTACTAACATTGCATGGGCATTCTTACTAGTACGTATGCCTAAATATCAATTACTTTTTGTGGGCACTACCACTAACAGCCCTGTTAAGTATACCAAAAAGTTGATTCATCGTTTTTTTACTACATAAGAATACCACTCACTCTATATCAAAATAAAGATTGTTAATTTTTGTTGTTGTTCAATGTCCTAAGAGTTAGTATGTAAATGGACAATAGAGAGAAACATTGCACTATATTAAAGAGAAAATTTATTAAACCACATTATTGTGATACAATAGATCTCGACAATTAAATCTTTTCATGATTTCAATCCATATATTGAACATCAATTTAAAGTCAAAACTTATTTGATTGTTTACTACATTAATTAGTCTTAGTAGCAACTCTCGTTAATGAAGTTAACATAAATAAAGCTAGGAAAATTCTATTTATACACTGAAAATCACTTAACATACACCATTATTTTTCTATAAAATTCTAGTACTAAACTACCATTTTCTTATAGTTGTTTTTTTTAAAACATTTGCAAATAAATAGTCAAATTATTCTTAAAAGTATTGAAACTCGATGCAAACAAAATATGTTAATGAAGATGCTAATGAATTATTTAATCATGAAATCTAAAATTTCAATTAAGAAAAACATTCAGAAATAATAATCTAATTTAGAAGTTTTGATTTATTTTGTAAAATTAGAGTAATTTTATTGAAATTTTTTTCTTTTAAAAAGTTTATAATAGCTACAATATTAGTACAAGAAATCAATTTCATTTTGTTAAATCTTACTCAATTTAATGCAAAGAATTTCTAATTTTAGGTAATCCTGTTTTATGTTTGAAAGAGGAAAGAAAAAGAATATGAGAACATGGATAATTTAGTAAAATAAACGGTGTATGTAAAGCAATATATGATGTATAGTAGTTTATTATAATTTTTTGTGTATGTTTAGCAATTTTTGGTATATAAATAGAATTAGCCATAAAACTATCAGTTGTTCACTAAAAAGTTAGCGGAAAATTATGTATCTCTATTTTTATCTTTGAAAATAGAAAACTACATAGAAATCAATGATAACTTCTCAACATTTTCATTACTAATGACATTTCTCTCAATCCTTTTTGACATTATCAAAGTATATCCCTATCAATATAATATAAAATGTATGAATAATTACCTTATGGTTTTTTTAACTAATTATATGTTATTTTGATGGATAAACTAAAAAAATTATGACATACATTCAAGCAGTGCGCTTTTCTTATACTCCCAAGTTATGTAAATTGATACATTATGCTAATGAAGAGGTAAATTTAAAAGTTTAAGCAAGTTTATTCATAATGTTTTTCTAGAAAAGCTTATTGAAAAGACAAAATCTTCAAAAAAAAAAAATGTATGAAAAATTGAATAAAATTCATTTCCTTATTCCAAATATATGTTAAACAATTTGCAACATGGTTTCGAATTAAAATATAAGTATATTAGTATTGCATATTCAATATAAGTTTTTTTTTTGAAAGGAAAAGGTAGTGAATCAGCATGATTCACGCCTTAATATATTACCATAGCATAACAAGTCGTGTATATACAACATATGTACAACCAAAAAACAGGCTATCGCTCCAACACAGCGATCATAATAAATAGATACGGCCTGACAAAAAGAGAGAGCAAATACTACATGACATTACAAAACATAATACTTAAAGCCAAAATAAGCAGCAGCCAACATCTTTAAGCATCAGGACCGGTGATGTGTCGCACACGCTTGCGCACCCGGTCATCGATGCTCTCCGCATGCCTCTTCCTCTGCATGTCTGCCCAGTCATAAACAAAGTTAAGGATGGAGTAAATGATAATGTTAGGGGTTTTCATCTTGCATTTAAATTTTCTGGAGTTGCGCTCATGCCATAAAATCCAAGTATAAGCAAAGTTCAGCAAAGAAAAAAGAAATTGTTGTGTGAATCATCTAAGGCCGGGTAAATGAAGTGCCAAAAGTTATATTGAGCATAAATGAAATCACCCCAATGCAAGTCCAAGTAAAGAGAAACTAAACACTTAGTCCAGATGTAAAACGCAGGTTCACAATTCATAAAAAGTTGATGGTAGTCTTCATCGTCAAGCTCGCAAAACACACAGCCACCCACTACGCTTACACCTCTCTGTCTAAGCCTGGAGACCGTATTCAAACGACCATGCATCACAATCCACATGTGGATTTTAACTTTATCAGGAATTTTGAAGTGCCACATATGTACAAAACCCAACCACTTAGTTCCAGCAAAGTTAATCAATATAAGATTGTGATACTTAGAATGATAAAAGTGTAAATAAAAAAAACAAGCATTTTCATGAAAAAATCAGTTAGAATAAAAAAAAACTATGTGGTTTTCTCCTCGATTGACATGTAAAAGTGTTTATTTTTATGCTCATATCGTATCTTTATTGTATATAAATAAATGATACTTTAGGTATTTTTGTGTGTTTTTACAAATTGTAAATAACAGTCCCCTTAGTCTCAATCAAAGACCAATTGCATGGAAAAGTGCTACTTCTTGGAATCAACAAGTTTTAAATCGCAAAGGATGTTGTAGCACACTGGTGAAGGCCTAGAAAGTTTGGTGAAGTGTTCCGAGTTCGATCCGTGTCAAGTACTATTTTTATGAAGAAAGGATTACGAATTCTTCACACCCCGCCTTATGTGTTTTGAAGAGTAAATAAACTAAGTGATATATTATACATATATATAGTCATAAAAAAACTTGATCGCTTCTTTTCTATAAATTACAAAAGCGCAAATTTATTATAATAACTGCAAGCACACAGATCGTGTAATATGCATATCGAACACAGGGAAGAATTTTAAATTTTATTATTGTTATATTTCTTGGGCGAGTTAGAAAATATTTGGAGATTTGAAATGATGCTATTGAATTTATTATAGATTCGAATCTAATTGGGATCTTATACTAAATTCAACAATTAGGACAAAAGAACAAATTATTAGAAAAGAAACAACAAACAAAAACAATAGCAAAAAATCAAAATTAGAATTGGCATCGAATCTAATCGAATATTCAATCACTAATATGCAATAAAAAATTAATAATAACAATTCGTGTTCTACCAAAACTAATTGAGTGGAAAACACGTATTGTTACAAAAGAAAAGATAATAAAATGGAATGAAGATAAGCTTTATTAAGGATAAAAAGAGAATACAGAATAATGGAATAAAATTTTTACAATGAACACAATGGGTACTTTTATAGGGGATGTAGCCTCCTCTCTCTATGTGAATATAAGGCCAAAAAAAAATTATGAAAAAATTCTTTCCAAAGATGAGGGAATATTCCTTTCATTATGCTTGATTGAAGATTCGTAATCAAAACCTTTCCTTTTGATGTATGGCACTGTCAGTGGGAAGATAAGCATATGCTTAATTGCTGATTTGTAATCAAAGCCTTCCATTTCTTTTTGCATGGAAATTAAACGTAATTGATTGGATTTGAATTCTTTCAGAGGATTATGTCAAATTCTTAAAATCTTTATTAAGTGCATATTATATACATATATGCATAAATATGACTATATATAATATATCACTTAGTTTATTTATTGTTCAAAACACACGAGGCGGGGTGTGAAGCATTCGTGATCCTTTCTTTATAAAAATAGTACTTGACAGGGATCGAACACGCCTGAACACTTCACCAAACTTTCTAGGCCTTTACCATTGTGCTACAACATCCTTTGCGATTTTAAACCTGTTGATTCCAAGAAGTAGCACTTTTCCATGCAATTGGTCTTTGATTGAGACAAAGGGGAATTTTATTTACTATCTGTAAATACATACAAAAATGCCCAAAGTATCATTTATTTATATACAATAAAGATAAGATATAAGCATAAAAATAAACACTTTTACATGTCAATCAAATACCCCCACACGTATCTTTTACTCGTCCTCGAGTAAACAAGAAATGAACAACTAAACTAGATAGTTCACTCTTTCGTAGGAAGCACAATTGCATTGAGCGTATGCAACATGCCGTTAAACCTCTAGGAGCCCCTAGTATGACGAGTGGTGTCTCGTAAGGGTTTTCAGCAGATACTGCCTACAAAATCAAATGAAGTATGTTGTGGTTTTAATGCACTACATGAATGCAACGGACATATGCAAATGAAAAAAAAATGAACACACGACTTGTTTCGGGAAAGTGGTACAACAAATTGAGTAAACAATTTCTAGTCAGTTGATTTTATTTTAGATATCTCAAACTTGTAACAAATTTTCAATTTAATTCAAGTTTTCAAATGTGATGTTCGAATTTGGCCAGTTGGTTTGGTTGATAACATAATACATCCATGAAATAAATTCTTAGTTTGTTTGTCACAATTTGCAAAGTGGTACTATAATTTCCTTGTGTATGACTAGTTAAATCAACAAGGTCAAGAAGTGTTTGGGCATCATTGCTTATTCTCTATCTCTATAAAAATTATAATTTATGATTAATTATATACACTTGACTTAAAGGACCAAGGTATACCACCCATGATAGATGGAATGGAGCTTAGCGGGTTGTGTAGACCAACGCCGACTTTGTCAACAACATGTCGGTAATCCTTAGGTGTCCAACTCATAAAATAAGACCAAGATATACCGATGTTGACTTTGTCAACAACTTGTCGGATAGAGCTTGGCGAGTTTGCACACCAACGCTAGATTTGCAAGCAATGTTGGATATCCTTGGATTACTGTTATTATTATTATTGAAAATATAAGAACAAGAGAGAGTTATGTGAATTTGGCTTAACACAACTCAGTTTTAGAGACCCAAAAAGCCAATATAAGTATTTTAAGTCCTCCACTCATTAAACAAAGACTATAATTTAGAATAAACTTCATGGCCATCACCTAAGAATCTCCCTATGTACCAGTTACAATATTATCCCTCAAGATTCAACTTTTCATTATATTTCTTATTCAATCTTAGTTAAGGGAAAAAATACTATAAAGTGAATAACATTTGTTAACTTATTTTGTTGTATCAATCTAAAATAAGTCAAGTCTGATTTTTTTTTTAAATAAAAAGGAAAGACATGTGGTAAAAAAATTGAGACATGATGCAAACTTGACTCCTCTACACTAGATTAAGACAGTGTCCCAGCTTTCTAAGGTATGCAGGCACAAGTGGAAAAAATGAAAATTAAAGGAAAAAGAAAGTGTACCACCTGATTTCACGATGGATGATCAGGCTCACGAAGATCAATAAGATCACCATCTTCGTATTGCTCAAATTCCAAAAATGATTTCAGTTTTTACCGTTTACTTTGAAGATATTTCCTTTTTTAGGATTTTCAATTCCAAATGCTCCATGAGGAATACTATTTTCACAATATAAGGTCTAGTCCATCGAGATCTGAGTTTTCCTGGAAACAAATGAAGTCTAGAGATGTACAAAAGTACTTTTTGACCTACATTGAATTCCTTACGAAATATATTCTTGTCATGTTATGCCTTTGGTTCTTTCTTTATAGATATTCGCGTTTTCGTATGCTTCATTTTTTATTTCCTCTAGTTCTGAAAACTGTAACTTCCTATGTGAACCGGCTTTCTCTAAGTCAAAATTCAAAAACTTTATAGCCCAAAGAGCACGATGCTCCAATACAAAAGGTAAGTGACAGGCCTCTCCAAAGACTAATCGATATGGTGACATCCTTAGATTGGTTTTGTAAGGAGTGTGAAATGCCTAAAGTGCATCAACCAGTTTTATGGACCAATCTTTTTTGTTGGAGTTCATTGTTTTCTCTAGGATTTGTTTTATTTGTCTATTAGAAACTTCCACTTACCAACTAGTTTGTGTATGTAAGGGGTAGATAGCTTATGTGTGATTGAGTACTTTTGAGCAAGGATTCAAAAGCACGATTACAAAAGTGAGTGACATTATCGCTAATGATAGCTTTAGGTGTGCCAAAGCGTGAAAAGATGTTTTCTTTGAGGAATTTGACAGCAAGTTTGTTATCGTTGGTTTTGGTTGGGATGGCTTCAATCCATTTTGAGGCATAGTTTACCGCAAGAAAGATGTAAAGATTCCCGAATGAGTTACAGAATGTTCCCATAAAATCGATGCCCCAAACATCAAATAATTCAATTACTAAAACGGGGTTGAGAGGCAGCATCTTTCGTTTAGTTATTCAACCCGTTATTTGACATCGATCTCACTTAGAGCAAAATTCGAAAGCATCGCGAAAGAGTGTAGGCCAATAAAAACTGCTTTGCAACACTTTTGCAGTAGTTTTTCTTGCTCCAAAATGACCGTTGCAAGCATGATCATGTGATAAGAAGATAATACTTTGGTTTTCATGATTGGGTACACATCTTCAAAAGATTTGATCTGTACAATATTTGCAAAGATATGGATCATCCCAATAATCTTTCGAACATTAGAGAGAAATTTTTGTTTGTCTTGTTTCAACCATTCAACGGGTGTTTGATGTGTGATGTAACACCCCACGTCCATTAATGTCACTCACAAAGGGAATGCATTAACTTCCATGGAGGTTTTAAATGAATATAGAACAGTAAAATTACAACAAGACAGATATAAAATAGTACTTGGAAATTCAAAAACTTTATTTCATTGTAGCAGAAGTCAAAACATGTTTGATTACATCATAACACCATATTCAATGTCAAGTACAATATCTATCTTGATAAAACAAGTACATAATCCCTTTACATGAATAGCCATTAAAAAGAAAGATAACAAGCTGGACTTTACTTCAGCAGTCCAAGCTTTCCAGAAGATAAGCGATCCAACTAGACTCCACTAGAACTTGGCCCAACCTGCGGGCATGAAGGGAGAAAAAGGATGGAAAAGAGGGGGTCAGACATAAAGTCTGGTGAATATGATAATTCTACAATACTATTACCAAAATAACTGGACTAAGGCATAAGCTGGAAAACAAGAAAATGTCTATGAAGAGCAGATTAAGGACATAGACAATCGCTAAAGGCAACGTTATAGGCGCTCCTAAATACTAAAGGATAAACACTATACTGCACCACACCAGTCACCCTAAAGATTCATCCCACTTAGCTTCACTTAGAAACTTTCCCAATGGCTTTACGTACCCCTAGCTGACTACATAGGTGCCGCCTGCCCCTATCTCCACTAGGTGTACCCTACTTCCCATTATTCGATCGGCTCCCTAACTCGTAGATACCCGTGCTGGCCCCACAGTGGGGTGTATCACTCCCCTAAAGTGGCAACCTGATACAACGGACATGCACGGCTTATACCTACACGATGCAACAACGTCTTACCTACCAGCCCGGGTCCACACACGCATATGAAACCCGTTGGACTTGCGTTGCCACCGCTCCCTGTTTTGGCCTCTTATAGTCAAACCCAGTATGCGTGTCCCGTCCTCGACTTGGGTCGAGCCCACAAAGATACGTTTTGGGATACTGGTTGAAATGGGCCCCCACTATTTACCACAAGCATTCCACCTAAGCTTGTCCCCATTAGTCCATCCCACTTAACCCACTTAGTCATGTTCATTTACATGTGTGTTTGGTTAAGTCTAATCGTATTTCAAATGCCTCTAAAGGCAACCACCAGATTCCTCATGCCACCCAAGGCACCTACTTAACCCCCATGTCCCACCTTACATGATTATCTGGTTAAGTATTTCTTAGTTCATTAAGGCCATAACCTCATAAAGACCTCTCACATTAGACTGGCATTTATGGCAGCTGGATTTGCCGGGCGGGTCCGGGCAGTCTTACACCATAAAAGAGTCTAACCTCGTGTCTTTACAACTGTTATGCTTTAGTTTGGGCCTAGGACCTCTCACATTGGGCCGACATTTGTGACTACTGGATTTGCCGGGCGGGTCCGGGCAGGTTTACATCACAAAGGGGTCCAACCTCGTGTCCTAAGCATTGATTACTAATAATAATCCACTTTCCCCCAATTTTAATAATTCCCTACTTGAATTATTAATTACTTCCAATTTTTAACAATGTCCATAATTGACTCAATTATGGACATTCATTCATGGCATGCAACATCTTACAAAATTGCACCCAATTTATTAATTCCTAATATTACCCCTACCCCACGTTTGAACGTTTATTCGCAAAATATATGTTAGACTCGAATAGCCTAACTCATAGCATAAAAGAGATTATCATAATAACAACATGTATATGTGACCAAATGAATCATAATAAGGGGTGAAACTTGCATATGCCCAACTTGCATAGATTATACATGTCATGGATCTAAAGGTGTCAACTTGTTCAAAATTCACCTAATATGATCTCAATCAATTTTCATAAACTTACATATGAACATGTGTGAATCAACATCATCTAATTTTTTTAACAACATGGTTTTATATGGGTACACCTAACTCAATAGGCAAATTCCCATAATCAAGTTTTATTTAATTATAGTTTCAAGTTTATGGGTACACCTAACCTAATAGGCAAATTCCCATAAACAAGGTCCATTTAAATTAAGAAAAAAAAAACATAACTTTAAGCATGATCCAACAACATCATGATTTTTCAACATAATATAGCATGATTTATAACATGGCATAGTATGATAGTATAACATAGCTTGACATGATTCTCAACATAGCATGACATAGCATAAGAGAATTTACAACATAGCATGACATAGCATATATAATTTACATCATACGACAACATAATAACATAATAAGAGATCCACAATATATAGAATTTACAATTACAAATCACATCACTTTCTTGTGATCCATTCATAACTGAGTCAAATTAGTTTGTAATAGTCTTGTGAGAATCATCATACTCACCAACAAAAGAAAAGAATTAGAGAAAGAGAGATCTTTTGATTTGATTTGTGTAGATTTAGTTGTAGATGATTAGGCTTCCTCTTCTTAGTTTGTGACGGCTATGCTGAACTCCATGGCAGCAGCATGACGGTAGCTTCTCTAATTTTACAAGTGATTTAGGTCTAGGGTCTACCCACTTATTTATAGATTTTAGAATTCATTTAGGCCATTAGATTTAACCTAGAAATAACCGCAGCCGTTCAGACAAGATGGGGTTTATCTTGTTGACTCAGCAATGAGTCAGAAGTGACTCAGCAAACACTCAGCAAATTAATAAACTTCTATTCATGTTTGAATTAACTGCCCATATATATATATATATATATATATATATATATATATATATTCTACAATGTACACATTAGATACATCCCCCCCTTTACACACTTATTATTGTTTTTATATACATATTAGATACATCCCCTCTCTTACACACTTATTAATATTTTTATATTCATATTAGATACATCCCCTCTCTTACACACTTATTAATATTTTTATATTCATATTAGATACATCCCCTCTCTTACACACTTATTAATATTTTTATATTCATATTAGATACATCCCCTCTCTTACACACTTATTAATATTTTAGCAACTTTAGTGTTAATAGAAAATTCGGGGTGTTACATTCTCCCCTCCTTTTAGGATTTCGTCCTCGAAATCTTCAAGTCTGGAAGAATGTATATCCTACCATCCAAACGTCCATCTACTCATCCATCATACACAGGCATCCATTGTCCTTAAAAGACTTCTAATGCTTTATGATCATATGCAAGTGTGTGTACATGTCCTTACCTATTGCGAAATCAGGCGGTCTACTGATTCAGTTGACCTCCTTAATGCAAATTATGTAAGTGTCATGAATCCATTATGTATGCAAAAGATCCTAATTGCTTACATACTACTTCTATATGCGTGCACACCCATTCAACCGAATGCAGCATCCATATGATGGTACAACCATTATACATCCATTATACTAAATACATCCATATATATGCAATATGCAATATGAAGTGACTGAGCCGATCTAGTGCCTAAAGTGTGTGTATATATGCATCCACGAGCAACCACTAGCAAACACTTGCATCCATTTTGCATCCATCATACATAACATGTCTCAAACACATGTTTCAACCATAGGATTATCCTAACTAAAGGTCAAAGATACTAATGAGAGGACATACTAAAGATAAGATAAGATAAGCTAAGCGATAAAGGAGAAATTAAAAGACATACCCTCAAAAAGAAAAGGGTACAACGAACGCATCTTCTCTTCTGTCTCCCAAGTTGTGTTGCTCTCATCATCTCCCCATTGCACTTTAACCAGTCTGACCTCTCGATTCTTCAACTTTTTGATCTCCGACCCAAGAATGCATGTAGGAGCTCGTCTAATTGTTGCATCACGCTCTATTTCCACCTCTTTAAGCAAGCTCGGCTCTACCACCTCCGCGGTCTTGTGCAAACACTTCCTCAAATGTGATACATGGAATACGTCGTGTACTCCACTAAGTTTCTCAGGCAACTCCACCCTATATGCCATCTTCCCAATCCTGTTTTTTTTTTACAGGAAACGGCCCTACAAACCTTGGTGCTAATTTCCCCACGGACCCAAAGCGAACAACATTCTGTAACGGAGATACTTTGATAAAAACCATGTCCCCAATGTCAAACTCAAGATCTGTCCTCCTCCTATCAGCATATGATTTTTGCGTATCTTGTGCTGCTTTCATCCTCCTTCGAATCAACTCAATCTTCTCCGAGGTTTCCCTAACCATATCGGGTCCAAGTAGGATTTTATCGGTAGATTCCCACCAACATGTAGGCGAACGGCAAGGCCTTCCATAAAGAGCTTCGAAAGGTGCCATGCCAATACTAGACTGAAAGCTATTATTATATGCGAATTCTACTAACGGAAGGTGCTCTTCCCATGTACCCCCAAAGTCTAGGATACAAAGCCTTTAAAGATCCTCTAGAATGCGATTCACCCTCTCGGTCTGGCCGTCTGTCTGAGGATGATATGCGGTGCTCAAACATAGCTGAGTCCCTACCACCTCTTGTAAACTCTTCCAAAATTCGCTAGTAAAGATGGGGTCACGGTCGCTTACTATACTAGAAGGAATACCGTGCAAACGAACTATCTCCTTAATGTATACAGAAGCCAACCACGGAGCAGTCCTCTTACTTTTCACGGGAATAAAATGGGCGCTTTTAGTAAGTCTATCTACTATAACCCAAATCCCTGTGTTACCCTTCCTTGATCTTGGTAATCCATCCACAAAATCCATTGAGATGCTTTCCCATTTCCATAGTGGAACTTCTAATGGGTGAAGCAACCCACCGGGTTTCTTTTGTTCTGCTTTAACTCGTTGGCACACCAAGCATCTAGCGACGTACTCGGCCACATCCTTTTTCATACCGGCCCAAAAGAAAACCCGCTTCATATCTTTGTACATCTTATCCCCGCCGGGATGAATGGTCATTTTTGAGCGATGAGCATCATCAAGAATGGCCTTCCTTAAGTCTTCGTCTTGTGGTACACAAAGTCTATTATCCCTTCGTAACCAACCCTTATCGTCTAGGGTATACCTACGAAGATGGCTTGACGACTCCCCCCCTTTGAGCTTTTCTACTATCTCAACCAACTGTGGGTCGTCTCGCTGTGCCTCACCAACCCGTCCTAGAAGTGTAGGTCTAACCTCCAAGGATGCTAACAGACCGGGTACTAAGTCGACGGAGGGTCTAAAGTCAAACATAGAGATGAATTCTAAGCTTTGTCGTTCAACAAACAACGGACTCAAGGACAACCTTTTCCTACTTAAGGCGTCTGCCACCACGTTACCCTTGCCCGGGGTATATGCTATTTCAAAATCGTAGGAGGCTAAGGATTCCATCCATCGTTGCTGCCTTAAATTCAAATCCTTCTGAGAGAATAAGTATTTTAATGATTTGTGGTCAGTGAACAGTTCGAATTTCTCACCAAGAAGATAGTGACGCCAAGACTTAAGCGCGAAAACAATTGCGGCTAGCTCTAAGTCATGCGTGGGGTAATTCTTTTCATGAACCCTCAACTGCCTTCCACCATAGGCTATTACTCTTCCCTCTTGCATGAGGACCGCGCCAAGTCCCGTCCCACAAGCATCAGTATAGATGGTAAACGGTTTATTCCCGTCTGGCAGCACTAAGACTGGGGCTGAAGTTAAGGCTCTCTTTAAACGTTGGAACGCATCATCGCAATCTTTGTCCCAGGTAAAAACCAGGTTCTTCTTCGTTAACCGTGTTAATGGAGCTGATATTTTTGCGAAGTCTTTGATAAACTTCCTATAATAGCCAGCCAACCCCAAGAAACTTCTTACTTCGGTTGCATTTTTAGGGACCTTCCAATCTTGGATGGCCACCACCTTTGCGGGATCCACTGCTATCCCTTCTTTGGAAACCACGTGCCCTAAGAACCGTACTTCCTTCCTCCAGAAGTGACACTTAGAAAATTTTGCCTTAAGGTTATGCGCTCGAAGGGTTTCCAACACTTCCCTAAGATGTAGGGAGTGCTCTTCTTTATTCTTAGAAAAGACTAAGATGTCATCCACAAAGACTACCACGAATTTGTTAAGGTATTCCCTAAACACCCTACTCATCAAATCAACAAAATATGCAGGGGCGTTTGTCAAACCAAAGGGCATCACTAGCCATTCATAGAATCCGTCAGGAGTCCTAAAAGCAGTCTTATCTATACTATCCTCAGCCACTCTCAGTTGATGAAAGCCAGTGGCTAAGTCCAACTGCGAAAACACTGAGGCGCCAACTAACTGATCAAAGAGATCGTCAATCCTCGGCAGTGGGTGTCGGTTCTTTTTAGTAAGCTTGTTTAGTTCTCTATAGTCCATACAAAGTCTAAGAGACCCATCCGCCTTTGTGGCAAAAACTACTGGAGCACCCCACTCCGATATACTACGTCTTATGAACCCCTTCTCAAGCAACTCCTTTACTTGCTTATTGAGTTCCCTCCTTTCACGAGGAGCCATGTTGCGCACTGGCAAAGATACGGGTTTAGCATTGTCTACAAGATAAATTCGAAAGTCTATCTCCCGCTTTGAGGGTAAGCCCTTCACCTCCCCAAACACATCCGGATATTCCCGGACCACTTCTACCGATCGCAGGTTCTCTACAGACGCGTCAAGCGATTCAAGATAACTTAGCATAACGGAATTTATGGGATTACAAAAGATGTCGAGAGCATTACCAAGGCGAGTCACAAGCCTAACTACTCTCCTTTCACAATCAAGAATGGCCCTATTTCTAGACAACCAATCCATTCCTAAAATTAGCCCATAGCCCGTGAAGCCCAATACATAAGCATCACATCTAAATTCAACGCTAAGTATAGAGATTTTCAAATCCAAACATATCATGGTCAAATGAGCCGAACCCCCAATTGGATTTGAAACGACCAAGGGATCCTCTACTAAACTGGTGTTCAAGTGCAGTGATTCAACTAATGATGCAGAGATAAACGAATGAGATGCGCCAGAATCGAATAAGGTACGGACAGGATGATCAAACAGAAAAACTAAGCTTTCAACAGAAATTGTTCTACCTCTTTCTTACAGCGGTGGGGCCGCAATAGCCTGAACTTGCCCCCTTGCCTGCCCTGGTGCCATAAGAGCCTGCACCTGTCCTCCCGAGGTAGACCCTGCCCTCTGCCCCTTCTTTGGACAGTCCTTCACTAAATGTCCCGCATCTCCACAATGAAAACAACCAGTCTTCTTTTTCTTTCTACAATCTTTGCTGAGATGGCCAGGCTTCCCACAATTGAAGCATTTCTTCTTCCCTTTTCCATTATTGTTTTTACCACCCTTCTTATTTTGCTGTTGGGGTTTCTTCTGATCCCCTTTCTTTTCAACTGCCTTATCCTCATGCATAAGTGCCATTTCTACTAGCTTTTCAAAGGTGGCTCCCATAGGGATGTGGGTCATAGCCAACCCTTGCAACGGTTCATTCAAGCCTCTAACGAACCTCAAAGCTTTCTTCTCTGGCGTGTTCACCAACTCCAAGCCAAACCTTGCTAACTGATTAAATTTATTGACATATTCCTTTACTGATGAGCTCCCTTGCTTTAGTGCCAGGAATTTTTCCATATTTAAGTTCTCCTCTGCCCTTGAAAGAAACTTTGCCTCAAACCTTCGTCTGAAATCCGCCCATGAATCAACTGGACGTTCCCCGTTAGTGACCTCCCACCAAAACGAGGCCTCTCCCTTCATTAACCAAGCAGCTAAACGGACTTTCCTCCCATCTTCCACTTCAAAGATATACAACAATTCCTCAGTCTCCTTAAGCCAATCTCTGGCCTCCACAAACGTCTCAGTCCCTTGAAAAGATTTTCCTCCCATAGCCTTGAATTCCTTGCACGTCTTTGCAAAAGTGTCAACACGAGGAGGAGGAGGAGGAATGGGTGCAACTAGGGGTGGAGGAGTATCCGCTGGGCCTGCAGTGGTGGCCCTAGCCTCCAAGTATCTCCTAAACCACCCTGGAATCGTCACACCTTCCGGGAGATTAAGATCTTCAGCCATGCTGAAACGAAAAAGGAAAGATTCAAAATGGAGAATTCGAAAGATAAAGATAAGGATGTGGCTATTTGGGATTATGTTTTTCATAAAAACTCTCTTTAAATAACATGTTTTTTTTTTTTTTTGAAAGCACTTCTTCCAAAAATACTTTAGAAAAAAAAATATTTTTCTAAAATTTTTTTTTATATGTTCTGGTAACCTTATGCTCTGATACCACGTGTAACACCCCACGTCCATTAATGTCACTCACAAAGGGAATGCATTAACTTCCATGGAGGTTTTAAGTGAATATAGAACAGTAAAATTACAACAAGACAGATATAAAATAGTACTTGGAAATTCAAAAACTTTATTTCATTGTAGCAGAAGTCAAAACATGTTTGATTACATCATAACACCATATTCAATGTCAAGTACAATATCTATCTTGATAAAACAAGTACATAATCCCATTACATGAATAGCCATTAAAAAGAAAGATAACAAGCTGGACTTTACTTCAGCAGTCCAAGCTTTCCAGAAGATAAGCGATCCAACTAGACTCCACTAGAACTTGGCCCAACCTGCGGACCTGAAGGGAGAAAAAGGATGGAAAAGAGGGGGTCAGACATAAAGTCTGGTGAAAATGATAATTCTACAATACTATTACCAAAATAACTGGACTAAGGCATAAGCTGGAAAACAAGAAAATGTCTATGAAGAGCAGATTAAGGACATAGACAATCGCTAAAGGCAACGTTATAGGCGCTCCTAAATACTAAAGGATAAACACTATACTGCACCACACCAGTCACCCTAAAGATTCATCCCACTTAGCTTCACTTAGAAACTTTCCCAATGGCTTTACGTACCCCTAGCTGACTACATAGGTGCCGCCTGCCCCTATCTCCACTAGGTGTACCCTACTTCCCATTATTCGAACGGCTCCCTAACTCGTAGATACCCGTGCTGGCCCCAAAGTGGGGTGTATCACTCCCCTAAAGTGGCAACCTGATACAACGGACATGCACGGCTTATACCTACACGATGCAACAACGTCTTACCTACCAGCCCGGGTCCACACACGCATATGAAACCCGTTGGACTTGCGTTGCCACCGCTCCCTGTTTTGGCCTCTTATAGTCAAACCCAGTATGCGTGTCCCGTCCTCGACTTGGGTCGAGCCCACAAAGATACGTTTTGGGATACTGGTTGAAATGGGCCCCCACTATTTACCACAAGCATTCCACCTAAGCTTGTCCCCATTAGTCCATCCCACTTAACCCACTTAGTCATGTTCATTTACATGTGTGTTTGGTTAAGTCTAATCGTATTTCAAATGCCTCTAAAGGCAACCACCAGATTCCTCATGCCACCCAAGGCACCTACTTAACCCCCATGTCCCACCTTACATGATTATCTGGTTAAGTATTTCTTAGTTCATTAAGGCCATAACCTCATAAAGACCTCTCACATTAGACTGGCATTTATGGCAGCTGGATTTGCCGGGCGGGTCCGGGCAGTCTTACACCATAAAAGAGTCTAACCTCGTGTCTTTACAACTGTTATGCTTTAGTTTGGGCCTAGGACCTCTCACATTGGGCCGACATTTGTGACTACTGGATTTGCCGGGCGGGTCCGGGCAGGTTTATATCACAAACGGGTCCAACCTCGTGTCCTAAGCATTGATTATTAATAATAATCCACTTTCCCCCAATTTTAATAATTCCCTACTTGAATTATTAATTACTTCCAATTTTTAACAATGTCCATAATTGACTCAGTTATGGACATTCATTCATGGCATGCAACATCTTACAAAATTGCACCCAATTTATTAATTCCTAATATTACTCCTACCCCACGTTTGAACGTTTATTCGCAAAATATATGTTAGACTCGAATAGCCTAACTCATAGCATAAAAGAGATTATCATAATAACAACATGTATATGTGACCAAATGAATCATAATAAGGGGTGAAACTTGCATATGCCCAACTTGCATAGATTATACATGTCATGGATCTAAAGGTGTCAACTTGTTCAAAATTCACCTAATATGATCTCAATCAATTTTCATAAACTTACATATGAACATGTGTGAATCAACATCATCTAATTTTTTTAACAACATGGTTTTATATGGGTACACCTAACTCAATAGGCAAATTCCCATAATCAAGTTTTATTTAATTATAGTTTCAAGTTTATGGGTACACCTAACCTAATAGGCAAATTCCCATAAACAAGGTCCATTTAAATTAAGAAAAAAAACATAACTTTAAGCATGATCCAACAACATCATGATTTTTCAACATAATATAGCATGATTTATAACATGGCATAGTATGATAGTATAACATAGCTTGACATGATTCTCAACATAGCACGACATAGCATAAGAGAATTTACAACATAGCATGACATAACATATATAATTTACATCATACGACAACATAATAACATAATAAGAGATCCACAATATATAGAATTTACAATTACAAATCACATCACTTTCTTGTGATCCATTCATAACTGAGTCAAATTAGTTTGTAATAGTCTTGTGAGAATCATCATACTCGCCAACAAAAGAAAAGAATTAGAGAAAGAGAGATCTTTTGATTTGATTTGTGTAGATTTAGTTGTAGATGATTAGGCTTCCTCTTCTTAGTTTGTGACGGCTATGCTGAACTCCATGGCAGCAGCATGACGGTAGCTTCTCTAATTTTACAATTGATTTAGGTCTAGGGTCTACCCACTTATTTATAGATTTTAGAATTCATTTAGGCCATTAGATTTAACCTAGAAATAACCGCAGCCGTTCAGACAAGATGGGGTTTATCTTGTTGACTCAGCAATGAGTCAGAAGTGACTCAGCAAACACTCAGCAAATTAATAAACTTCTATTCATGTTTGCATTAACTGCCCATATATATATATATATATATATATATATTCTACAATGTACACATTAGATACATCCCCCCCTTTTACACACTTATTATTGTTTTTATATACATATTAGATACATCCCCTCTCTTACACACTTATTAATATTTTTATATTCATATTAGATACATCCCCTCTCTTACACACTTATTAATATTTTTATATTCATATTAGATACATCCCCTCTCTTACACACTTATTAATATTTTTATATTCATATTAGATACATCCCCTCTCTTACACACTTATTAATATTTTAGCAACTTTAGTGTTAATAGAAAATTCGGGGTGTTACATGTGATATGATAGTTCACAATGTCAGCGTACCAAGGGGTGTTAGATATTGAAAGAATTTGTTCGTTGGGAAAATAGTCATTAATTTAGGTGTCATCAACATTCTCGTGCACAATTTGAGAAAGGTGGTCTGCTACAACATTCTTAGACCTTTTTTTACCTCGTATTTCTATATCGAATTCTTGACGAATAAGAATCCATCAAATCAAGCGGGCCTTGGCATCCTTTTTAGAAAGCAAGTATCGTAAAGCAACACGATCAGTGTAAACTATAACTTTGGATCCTATGAGATATGGTCTGAATTTCTCAAGAGCGAAGACAACTGCCAAAAATTCCTTTTCAGTAGTCGAGTAATTCAATTGGTCCTCATTTAAGCTTTTGCTAGCATAATAAATGAATCGAGGGAGTTTATTGATTCGTTGACCCAAGATGGCTCCAATTACAAAATCAGAAGCATCACACATAAGTTCGAAGGGTTAGGTCAATCTGGGGTTTGAATGATGGGAGTTGTGGTCAAGATTGATTTAAGAGTTTCAAAAGATGTTTTGCAACCATTGGAAAATTCAAAGTTGACGTCTTTAGCAAGTAAGTTTGAGAGCGATTTTGAGATTTTCGAGAAATTCTTAATAAATCTTCTATAGAATCCTACATGGCCAAGAAATGAACGAACATCTTTAACAAACGAGGTAGATTAGCAATTGTTAGCCCACTTTGTGAACTGGGCAACACAAAGTTAAGATGTGAAATATTGAAGAACTTGAAAAACACTGAAGCGGGTCGGATCGGAGCAGGGTAACGGCTCGGATAGGGTAATGTCTGCTGTTCGGATCGGTGAACTATTACTATTGGAATTAGAGAGGCACAGCTATTCGGATCGGAGGGCAATCTACTTCCAGTCGGATCGGAAAGCCACCCAATTGCTACAGAGATAGATCGGAGCGGAGCAGAGTAAAATGGAGAGAGAATTGGTGCTGAGTTAATCCTGGTTGGATCGGAGATGCCGATCCGAACCCCTTGAGCCCACTCTTCCGATCCGAACCCATTTTCCATGTCACTCCCCTGCATGAGCGCCTGATTATTCGGATCGGCTATGACCAGTTCCTACTCACAACGTCCACTACTCTGATGCGTTGTCAACATAGAAATTCATCCGAACCTGAGGCTGATGGGATGGATGACACATGGCTCCGATCCGGATCGGGTTCTGAGCGAATTTTCACCTATAAATACCCTGTTTGGAGACAATGAAAAGGATCTTTTTCTGACACTTTGAGAGTTCAACCACCTTCATAACCCGAATTCCAGCACTCCCGGAAAATCGAAATCTTCTTTCATTATTTGTTTTTAGACAATTGAGTAGTTGTAAGTGAGTTGTGAGAGAAATCAAGTGAATATTTCATTGTACTTGCAACTAAATTAGTGAAAATAGTGAAAGACAAGTGGACGTAGGCATTTCTTCGCCGAACCACTATAAATCCTGTGTGTTCATTTTTATTTTTTATTTTTGATCTCATTTCATTCTGCTTTTAATCAATTTGGGTGTTAGAACCACTTTTTGGTCTATCATTTTGGTGCTTTCACTGAGAATTCATCTGAATTCTTTGTTTTTCGGGATTATCGTTCTACTTTTTGGACCGTCGAGTTCAAAGAAGTTAATCCTCAAGTTTCAACGCCCTTGGATATTTGTTGATGTGATTGTCGAAGAATCATGGCCAAAGGAAAAGGCAAAGAAGTTCAATCTGGTCGAGGAAATGGAGCTGGCGAAGATCAGCAAAATGCAGTTGTAACAAGGTCTCGTGGGCAAAGTTCAGCAGCAGGACGAACCAATGCAGGAAATCCGAACCGTCTTCAGGAAGAAAGCTCCGATCCGATCCGGGTAGGAGATTCTGATGCAGTGCATTCCCCCAATCTGAACCGACCCGAGCAGCTTGCCATGTACCGACCCGACCAGACTCCCCAGCTCCGAACCGACCCGACCTCCCATCTCCGATCCGATCCGACTCTTGGTGATGTTGGAACCTCTACTCGAGTCCCTACAAATGCTCCGATTCCAGCCGCCAGGGTCAGTGATCAGGTCAATCCATCTGCGCCCATTACTCAAGGAGTTTTCTCGCGCCTACTTGATATGCTTGAAAGTACTAGGGAGGCTATGAAAGTCCACGAGCGCACCAACCTCATGATGCAAGAAAATATGAGGCTCATGAGTAGGGAGATTAGCGAGCTCCGTCGACAGAGAACCCCATCACCGGTTCGTCACACACCAGTGGATCAGTCTTCATCTTCCGAGGAAGAGCGGCCCCGTGAACGAAGGCCGCTCAAATGACCTCAGAATGTGGATCAGCTGACATTCGGATCTTTGGGGTCTCGCGAGGATATTGCACGAACACTAGGAAACAATGATCCCACTCTTGGGCAAAGGCTCCAGTCCCCTCCTCCCGAGATCGACCGGGAGCGTAGGGAACGGAATAGAGCAGAAGCATCTCGAAGAAGAAGGGCATCTCCTGAACAAGAGCCCAGAAGGAACCCGAATACTAGGGCCAGGGAACCTGAGCGGCCCCTAACTAATGCTGATGTACAGGCAATGGTGCGCCAGATCATGTCCGAGAGCCGGAACTATACAAATGAAGATTATGGCATTGAGCGAAGCCATACTCCTTTCACCGATGATATCCTCGACTTCCAGTTTCCCCGGCGTTTTAACCTGCCACAGATGGACAAGTACAACGGGAGAACTGATCCGGGACAGCATTTGATGCGATACTCGTGGCTCATGAATGCTGCTGCTGCCCCTGATGAAGTGAAGTGTAAAGCATTCCCAATCTATTTAGAAGATGTGGCGTTGTTCTGGTTTACCCGACTTCCCCCTCGTTCGATTTCGAATTACAGGGAACTGAGCGAACGTTTTATGAATCAGTTCCGACTCCATGCCCGAAAGTCCAAAAGTGTTATTGAATTGTCAAGAATTAAGCAAGCACCAGGAGAATCTTTGAGGTCATATCTTGACTGTTTTAACTTAGCTGTGACTGAGGTTAGTGACCCGCATGAGCCCACCATTCTGATGGCACTAAAGGAAGGAGTCGATCCTGAATCCGAGTTCGGGGATTACCTTTCTGGGAAGACACCCTCCACAAGAGAGATATTCTATGAAAAATCCGATATTTATTTAAGACGAGAGGAGACCAGGGCAAACAGAAAGAGAAAGTCTGAAGCGGCTTCAAAAGAAAATGTGCAGAGTAACATCGCCGTGAAGTAGTCTGGGGAAAGCTCCGGAAAGGTTGAAGTAAATGTGGGAAACAAGGGTGGAAACTACAATGCTGGAAACGGGGGCAACAACAATAATAACAACCGTAATGCGAACGGTAACAGAAGAAATAGAAATATGGGAAGTGATCCTAGCAAGAGACCCCGATTCCAGACCTACGAGGATTATACACCATTGAACGACACCCTGGAGAATATTTACCTGGATACGTACAACGTCTTGCAGTATAAAAGACCGCCACCTCGTGATTCGACCGAGAAAGAAATGGCAACTGGGAAGTTTTGTTTGTTCCATGGAACTCATGGACATTCAACCAATGAATGTCGACATTTAAGAGATGTAATTGAGAAGCTCCTGCGCGAAGGGAAACTGGATGAATACAAGGTTGCCCCGAGGGACAGGGGGCAAGGAGAGCAAGCTCCAAAACAGATTCTACCTGCTCCTAAGCCTACAGCGCAGCGGAAAGGCAAGGGAATTGTTATCAACTCCATAGTGGGCGGACCTCACCCAGCAATCCGTAGCTTTAGAGCAATGGATCAATATGTAAATGCTGCCAAGCACATAGATGTGAATGAAGGTGATGATCTGGAAGATATCGCCCCCATAAAACAACAGAAGACCATGTTTGACGACGTGGTATTCCGCAGCAGAGATAATACTGGGATTCACTCACCCACTGATGATCCGTTGGTCATAACTACCACCATTGGGCCGGCCTTGGTTCATAAGGTGTTAGTAAACAATGGAAGTTCCGTCAATATTTTGTTTAAAAAGTCATTCGATCAGATGAAGCTTGAATCTGAAGATTTGAAGCCATGTGAAGGATGGATCAGAGGCTTCAACGGGGCGTCAACAGCTCCCATGGGATACATAGAATTGCCTGTGACCTTGGGGCAAGGAGAACGCAGAAGAGTGTGGATGCTTCAGTTCGTGGTGTTGGACGTAGATTCGCCTTATAATGCATTTTTGGGGAGGCCTGCCCTAGCTGAATTCAGAGTTTGTATCGCCCCTTGGTGTTTATTGCTTAAGTTCCCAACCGAAGCCGGAACTGGAGTAATGAGAGGGGATCAAGTTTCCGGACGGGCCTGCTATGTTGCCGAACTAAAGATGTTGATGAAAGGACTTAACGTCGAAAGTAAAGATGCCTCGCCTCCCCCAAAGGGGGGCTCGGCGTAGCAATTAGAGAAATCGGCCCCGAAGGAGTTGCTTAAAGGAACGCCTGAAGATCTGGATCCCAGAAAAGACGAGGAACCAGAGACTAAAAATGCAACTCCTAGAGAAGCGACAGTGGAAATTCCTATTGATGACGCTGATCCGACAAGAGTCTTGAAGATTGGGTCTCAATTGGATCCACGTCGGGCCAAAGAATTAACGGACTTTTTGAAGGCGAACTTGGACGTGTTTGCCTGGACCCACGCTGACATGTGTGGGATATCGCCATCCATTATAAGTCATAAATTAAATGTAAACCCGAAGCATCCGCCTGTGAAGCAAAAGAGACGTATGCTGGGCCCAGAAAGGTCGGCTGCTCTCAAAGAGGAAGTGGAGAAGCTGAAGCAGAACGGATTTATTCGAGATTCGACATATCCCGACTGGATATCGAATCCCGTCTTGGCAAAGAAGCCGAATGGAAAGTGGCAGACTTGCATTGATTTTTCAGATTTGAACAAAGCCTGCCCAAAAGATAGTTTCCCACTTCCCAGAATTGACCAGCTTGTAGATTCGACAGCAGGTCATGAACTTCTCTCTTTCATGGATGCATATTCTGGGTACAACCAAATTCCCATGCATGTGCCAGACCAAGAACATACGAGCTTCATTACAAATTTGGGGTTGTATTGTTATGTTGTAATGCCATTCGGATTGAAAAACGCTGGAGCCACTTATCAGCGCTTGGTGAACAGAATGTTTTATAATCAAATAGGGAAGACTATGGAAGTTTACGTGGATGATATGCTTGTCAAATCGAAACAGTCCTCCAGCCATACGCAGGACTTGGCGGAAATGTTTAGTATCCTGCGAAAATATCGAATGAAGTTGAATCCTCTGAAATGCTCATTTGGAGTGGCATCGGGAAAGTTCCTAGGCTTCATTGTGAGCTCCCGAGGAATTGAAATCAATCCTAGCCAAATAGCAGCGATTAGAAACATTGAAGAACCAAGAAGAATTAAAGATGTCCAAAGTCTTGCAGGGAAAGTAGCCGCGCTGAGTAGATTCATCTCCAAAGCCACAGACAAATGCGTTCCGTTTTTTGATTTGATTAAAAGAGGAAAGAAGAACTTCGAGTGGACTCCGGATTGTGTTGAGGCCTTTCGAAATTTACTGGAACTGCTAGAGAAACCGCCAATTTTGTCAAAGCCAGTGGATCACGAAGTATTGTTTGTTTACTTGGCAGTCTCGGCTCACGCCGTTAGCACAGCCCTGGTTCGAGAAGAAGACAAAGTACAAAGGCCGGTGTATTGTGTAAGCAAGAAATTAGCAGCGGTAGAGCGCAACTACCCAAAGATTGAGAAGCTCGCTTACAGCCTCCTAATCGCATCCCGAAAACTTCGTCACTATTTCCAAGCTCATCCAATAACCATATACACCGACCAGCCCCTGAGGCAGGTGTTGCAGAGGCCCGAAGCATCGGGAAGGTTGATCAAATGGAATATAGAATTAAGCCAATTTGATTTAAATTTTCAACCACGAAAGTCGATCAGGGGGCAAGCTCTGGCAGACTTTATTGCGGAGTTCACCATCCCAGAGGAGGAAGTAATTGATGACAGAGTGGTTAAGTCCGAGGATGAGTTGAAGATAGATCCATGGAAGCTATACACAGACGGAGCTAAGAACGACCGAAGGTCCGGAGCTGGAATCGTTTTGGTAACTCCTGAAGGATGGTCGTTATATTACGCTCTGCGATTAGAATTCTCGGCAACTAACAACGACTCTGAATACGAAGCCCTGATTGCCGGGCTGAAACTCGCTAAAGACCTCGGAATAAAAATGTTGGACATATTCTGTGACTCTAAAATCGTTGTTTGCCAAGTGCGAGAGGAATTTGTGGCTCGGGGACCTCGACTTATCGCCTACCTCAGGAAAGTGAGAGAGCTATTGAGTAGCTTGGAGCGGTACGATATAACACACATCCCAAGAGCCGAAAACCAGAAGGCGGATAGGCTGGAAAAGCTGGCTAGTTCCGACAATCCAGAAGAGACTGAAATAATTCCAATTGAAACGTTGGAATCACCAAGCTTTGAGTCGATGGAAGTTGAGTTCGCTTTCGAAGCGGAACCGGAGAAGGAGTCGTGGATGACCCCAATTAAGAACTTCCTTAAGAATGGGACACTCCCATCAAAGAAGAGTGAGAAAAGGGCTGTAGTTCGCAAGGCTACCAGATATGTCATGCAAGATGATACTCTTTATAGGCAAGGATTTTCTATGCACCTGTTACGATGTATAACACACGACGACATCAAGCGTGTACTAAGAGAAGTACACGAAGGTGAGTGTGGAGATCATACAGGAGGTCAGACTTTAGCAAAAAAGATATTGCGATACGGATACTTCTGGCCCACAATTAATAAAAATGCAGCTGATTATTCACGACGCTGCGATAAGTGCCAGAGATTCGCCAAAATCCCCAGAGCACCGTCGACCCAACTTAAATCAATGGTCAGTCCTTGGCCATTTGCCACATGGGGAATTGATATCATTGGAGTTCTACCGATTGCTAAAGGAGGAGCGAAATATGCAATAGTGGCCGTGGACTATTTTACGAAGTGGGTGGAAGCTGAGCCCTTGACCAAGATCACAGCAAGAAAGGTGATAAGTTTCGTGGTCAGAAATATTATATGCCGATTCGGGATCCCAAGGACGATTATAACTAACAACGGAACCCAGTTTGATAGTACTGAATTCAGAAATTTCTGCCAGAAGTATAAGATTGACAAGCGATACACTGCAGTTGCTTACCCGCAGTCGAACGGGCAAGTAGAGGCAATAAACAAAGTAATAAAATCCATCCTCAAGAAACGGTTAGAGCGTGCAAAGGCAAAATGGGTTGACGAATTGCCGCTGGCTTTGTGGGCATATCGTACAATATTTAAGACGGCTACTGGTCACACCCCTTTCTCTCTCTCCTTTGGCTCAGAAGCAGTAATTCCAGTTGAGCTGGAAGTTCCTTCCCACAGGGTAACGTATTATGACCCAATGACGAATCGGGCACTCTTACTTGAGTCTCTTGATGAAGTCGAAGAAAAAAGGGACGAAGCAGATTTGCGTGCGGCAAGACATCGACGTCAGATGGCACGCTATTACGACAAAAAAGTTCGCCTTAGGACTTTTGAACCAGGAGATTTGGTGCTAAAGAGAGTCTTTCCATCCCTTCCTCACCTCGGTCCAAAGTGGGAAGGACCCTTTGTCATCCAACGGAAACTTGAAAAAGGAACCTTCAAGTTAACGACCGTAGATGGCGAAGAAGTCCCTAGAGCATGGAATGCCCAACACTTGATGCGATATTTGGATTAGAAATGATGTACTCTTTGTTATTTTTCTTATGAACTCTGTAATAAGGCACGACTTGCCTTGGGAAAATCTGACGATATGAATAAAGGACTATAAAGTGGATGTAGGCTACGACTTAGCCGAACCACTATAAAAATATTGTGTGTTATTTACTTTTATGCATTATATATATACATTCATCAATTATTCTGTTGTGATTATGGAATACAGGATGATTCAAAACCTGAAAAGGTTGAAGACAGTTTAAACATAAGAAAAAGCACAACGACTATTTGTGCGACGAGACATAAAAGAATGAGAAAACGACATTCTTAACTCTAACTCTCCAGAGAGAGAGAGAGTATAAAAGCGTCTCCGACTGAGCGCTGAAAAAGAAATCCTTCCCCTAACTCTAACTCTCCAGAGAGAGAGAGAGAGTATAAAAGTGTCTCCGACTGAGCGCTGAGAATGAGATCCTTCCCCGCTGAAAGACCGGGGAATGAATAGATTGCTAAGCTCGAATTCTTACTCTCCAGAGAGAGAGGGAGAGTATAAAAGGACGGGAAAACGACATCCTCTAAGGCATGAAGGTGCACCCAGACAAGGGACCGCCTCAGTAAGAACTCTAACCTGATTATAAGACAGGAGAGTATAAAAGAAATGCCAGAAAAAACGACAGGTGCTGACGACACAGGAAGTGCTATCCCATCAGAAAATCGGGAGCATTCAGATTTCTTGATTAAGCGTTAAATAATTCGTGAGAATTGACTAGGGGCATATGTGTATACACATATTTCCTCGCTCCGTAACTTCATTTCATAACTACAGTATGACAGGCATTTTTACATAAGCGCAGAACTACTGACAAACAGACATTGCAGAAAATGAATTATTTTTTATTTACAAATGAATGAATTTGTACAGGAAAATAGCTAAAAAAGAAGGTGCAAAAGCCACTCTTGTAGCAGCAATTGTTGGTTCGCTAAATGCTAAAACAATACAAGGCAATCCACTATTTAGGTTTCGAGTGAGCCTTGGACTTCTTGGCGGCTTTCTCCGCATCCTTTGCTTCTTTCTCAGCCTCTGTCAAGATTCGTTTAGATTTCTTCTTTCCTGTAGATGCAGTGTTGGAACCGGTTGACTTCTTCCCAGAGGGCGGAGCGCTGGAATCAAGAGAAGATTTTTTAGCGAGTTCCTTTGTAATAGATCTAGTTGAGAGCTTAACAACTAACCTTGATCCCGCATCCACAACTGCGAGGGACTTGAGGGCTTCAGGGTCTAGTTCTTCGGCTTTTAATTGCAAGCGTTTGTCTTGATCAGCTTTCATTGCAGCCAAAGTAACATCATCAGCATTTTTTGACTCCCCGATTATTGCAACTTCTGGTTCCACCTCATGACCTCCGTCACCGCCATCATCCTTTAAAGCTACTATCATTTCTTCATCATGGGGAGTGTCGGCCTTAGTCGGCTCACTTCTTTCTCCCAAGTCTATAGGAGCAGCCTTGTCCTCCCCTCTTTTTGCCTTTTCCGTAGGCTCTACCCCAGCACTGGCTCCCAGAGTCACATCTGTCTTTCCGGATGGCTCAATACCTACAGAATGAGAAGCAACAGTTATCAACTCAGGTGAAAACAATGGGTTTTTCATCGATTGCTCAATCATGTGGCGCAAGGTAGAAATAGCCTTGACAAATTGAGGAGAAAAGGTAGGGATACCTTCCGAAGACTTCTCAGCGGGGGTAACCACTGTCTCTGATGCCATTTCAGGGATTGGAGATAGCAGAGTTGTTCGGGGGATTCCCGGATTTTCAGGGTCATACCCCTCTACTTCCGAAGTCGCGGGGGCAGCAGAAGAGGAACCAGTCTCGGGAATGTTTTTCTGTTTAATCCTCCGCCTCTCTTCTTCCATAGCCTCAGCAATGAGGCGGCGCCCTTCAGCTAGGCGTTCTGGCTCATCATCTCTCAAGTATTTTTCCATTAGCTTATCCTCATCGATGGAATCGACTTTGAGCTCCTCTTTTTCCCACTCAACGATCTGATTCCATACTTGAACTAGAGTGGATGGGTAATCTTCGATCCAAGAAATGTTTCGGCGACGGATGATGTGTGCAAAGAATTCAATCATTAATTCGCCAAAACCTTGAATATCAGCCTCCGCCTCGGATAATTGTTTGTGGGCTTCCTCTGTAGATTTGATAGCACAATCAACATTGCCCTCCGCCAGGGCAGCTCTGTTCTCTGCCTCCAGTAGCTTTGAAGCTAAGTCAGCGTTCTTCTTTTCTAACTCAGCATTCCTCTTTGCTAACTCGGCATTTTTCCGTTCGAGGTCAGTAAAAGCAAGGCGCGTCTTAGCAGCTTCTGACTTAGCATCATTGGCTTGCTTTTTTTAGCTCAGGACGCTCTTGAGTGTGAGATTCAAGCAAGTCACGATAGCACTTTTGCATATCCTCAAATTGTTGTTTGAAGTTAGAAGCGTCCCTTTGAGCAACAGCTAGCTGAGCTTGAGTGTCTTCCAAATCTTTTCCTAGAGCCTTTAAAGCCTTGGCATCCTCATCCGCAGTCTTTTGCATTGAATCAGTATTCGTGATTAGAGTACGGATGATTCTGGAAAGGTTGCGTGAATATTTAAACATCTCAGAATACTGTTTTTCCACCGCATCTATCTTTGCTTTGGCCTCATCCGCCCACTTAGAAGAAATAGGTTCAAGGGCAGGTAAAAAAGTCAAAGTCTCGAAGTAGTGTTCGGGAAATTGCTCCTCCAAATACGCCCGCTTGATTGCAGTCTCTGCATCTAGTGGTGGAGGAGCGGGGATCGTCAATTCAGTGTCCCTGTGTGTGGAGGATTCAGTAGTTTCTTTGTCTGTCCTAGGTCGTTTAGTAGCAGGGACTTTGTGCTTACTTCGAGACCCAGTTTCTTTTGGAGGACTTCTCTCTCTACTGCGCTTTTCATGGGAAGAAGCGGAGTCTTTAGATTGTGGCCTGTCCTCTTCCCTACGGCTTTGATAACCTTTGTGTTTCTCTTGTTCCGGCCGAACGGGAGAGCGAGAACGTGAGGGTCGAGAGCGATAGGGATCATAAGGCCTTCTCTCCTCCCTACCGCGATCATCGCAGCGATCATACTCGATATCCTGAGGTGGATTAGACATGCTGCGGCGAAGCTTCCTGATATCATAGTAAGATCGAGACATCGTGCCTGCACAATAAGACAAACGAAATTCAGAATCAATGGATTTACAGAGAGAGAGGTGCAATGAATGCTAATGTTGTTGTATAAAGTGTGTCCTAAGTGGTGTGTTTCCCCCCAACCAACCCGAGTCTGAAGCTAGACTAGTATGGGCAGGCTCTTTGGCCTTAGCAGGAGTGGTCTCTTCAGAAGAGGTGAAGACCAAAGGATCCTTCCTAAAATCCTCTGAAGTGTATATGGTTTCAGGTAAGGGGAGATCCCCAAAACCCTGAAATATTGGGTCATCAGTACTAGGGACGTCTCCCTCAGAAGAATTAAGTGGCGACTCTTGAGAGGATGTTGACTTTTCCAGAGAAGTAGCCTCCTCGGGGGCAGTATATCCTTCACGATGCTTTTCGGCCAGGTTAGCCAATTCGTCATCCTGAGTAGAAGATGAAGAAGGTGAAGTTTGAAGGGGCACTGTAGGAACTCCCGAGCCTTCTCCTGCCTCTGGGACTACATCCACTAGAGGAATGTATATGTATGGAGCCGTCCCATGACCAATACTGCGAAATACGGATAACAGCCCATGAAAGTGAAGATATTCGTCCTTAAGGACTTCATCGATAGTTAAGAATTTTTTATCACCATTAAGAAGTTGGTGCATCCGGTCAAAGAACACCTGATCTGATATTTGTTTTGGATTGTCGACTGCAAACAAAAAGGAAAACAAGTTAAAGTGATGACTCAAGTGTATAGAGACCGGATTTAGAAAATCAGTGCTTTACTTGATTTCGTCCACCTCCTGGCACATCCAGGCTGTTGCCGCATATAGAACCATTCTAGTCTGGAATCTCCAGCTTTACTGCTGAGTGGCGCCGAGATTATCTTCCTCTTAGGAACAGACTCAAAATAGCAGAAAGATGGAGTCTCTCGAGTCCGACGCTTGAAGTTATAGAAGAAATGAACGTCATCGAACGTAAGCTCTATGCCTAAGACCTCACGATATGCTATGTACAAAGTGTGCAAGTAGGCATAAGAGTTGGGATGCAGCTGCATGGGGGCAATCCGCATTTGTCTTAGAAAGTCAACGATGAAGGGAGAAAATGGAGGGATAGCGCCGACCATACACATCAACCGAGTGACCGCCATATATCCTTCTGGAGGGTTGTGGGGACGGTCAGAGCTTGAAGGCACTAGAGTGTCCCTTTTTATTATCCCGTATTTCAAACAAATTCGGGTAAGTCGGTCGTTATCAATTGTTGATCCAACAGAATCTTGGGGCGATTCCAATATGATAGCCGATTCAAACTCATCAGGAGCCCGGTCGTCGCCAACCCCTCCTTCTTCTTCAAACCCTAAAGAAGTTTCATTCTCTGAAGACGCTTCGTCACTTTTACGATTTCCGACGTTGTAGTCTGAACCCTCATTATCCCATTCTGGTTCCGACGGGGAAGATATGTCCTCGAGAGTAATCTTGTTAGAGGTTTTCGGGGCTTCTATCATCTCAGCTAGTCTGGAAGAACGTCTGGGTCTCATGGTCATAAAACTATTGAAGAAGCAATAGCACAAATTAGAGCAAATTAGCCCGAATCCCCCCGTGCGTGTGTGCAAACTAAAGTGTAAACAGTGTATACGGAAAGTGCAAAGTAAATGTTTAAAAGTGCGGCAAAAACGTTTGGCAAGATATAAAGAGTTGAAGTAATTCTTGATGTCCAGTTACGTTCGCAAGGCACTATCCTAACTGTCCATTAAATTGAAGATCATGCCAAAAGTTGATTGAGCCAGTTAGACGAGTTTTTATGCGTTAAGGTAGACTGTCCTTCGGTTCGGTTCGGGTCCATTCATTGGGATCGGATCGGGGGCGTGGCCTTAGGCTTGAATATCACACTAAAACGCAGAAATCAAAGACAGATCGGATCGGAGGCAAAGTCTCCTAACGGTTCGGATCGGATCACGTAGTTATACTTCTCCTCCGTCATCTTACGGTCTGACCCGATCCGGGTAGGTAAGCTCCTTTTCCCCTTTTTAAATACTTGCTCCGACCCGATCCGATCTCCTGGATTTATTTTCTTGTTTCTTTCTTTACGTGCCCCGACCCGATCCGATTTCCTGAACTCCCTTCCTCTTTCCCTCGTTTTTTCAATTTCCCTGTCCCTCCGAACCGAACCGAATCTCCATCATCCTCTTCTTC
This sequence comes from Allium sativum, assembly GCA_030737875.1. Classification (NCBI taxonomy): domain Eukaryota; kingdom Viridiplantae; phylum Streptophyta; class Magnoliopsida; order Asparagales; family Amaryllidaceae; genus Allium; species Allium sativum. Next base: position 479,228,961 of record CM060919.1, on the reverse strand, counting down.
TCCTTCGCCCTCTTTCTTCCCTAACCGACCCCGAGGCCAATCTTGTGCCAGCCCCTCAAATCGAAACCAAGCAATTACATGCTGGTGCATTCAACTACGAATTCTCGTTCCCTCCATCCCAACCTCAAGACGGCGACGAGTCTGCTGACAACGATGACGAGGGGGAGGGTCACGGCGGCAAGGTCATCAGAGTTTTATAGTTAAATCATCCTAATCGCTCACGAATCCGACTCGAGAATGATTAAAGAAGGAATCGATCGAAGTTTTATAACCTACCGATGTAATTACTTCGAGAATTAAAAGGAATTTTGATGCTTCACGAATTAGTTTTCTTTCTCTCGTTCTGCAGAATTTCAGGAGTAAAACAGTAAAAATGAAAGGAGGAAGAAGGCAGTGTTTATATAGAAGAGAAGAGTGACTATTCGTCTCCCCATTCGGATCAGACCGATAGCCCAATAGCAGAACCCCCGTTCGGATCGGATAGGCAGTCCAGAAGAAAAGATTGGCCCAATAGTCCAGCGGAAAATAGAAAGGAGAAGGGGTCTGTTCGGATCGAAATCCGAACGGAACCGAGTTCTTTAGCTCAGCAACGAATTGAATTGAAGTTTGAAGAAAAAGATGAAAACACAAGGAAAATCAAAAGAGAAATTACCTCGAAGAGCGCTATGCATTGATAGTCAAAGCACGCTCCGTCTTCAACAGAAGCATCCTTTGAGGGGGCAAAATGTTAGCCCACTTTGTGAACTGGGCAACACAAAGTCAAGATGTGAAATATTGAAGAACTTGAAAAACACTGAAGCGGGTCGGATCGGAGCAGGGTAACGGTTCGGATAGGGTAAAGTCTGCTGTTCGGATCGGTGAACTATTACTATTGGAATTAGAGAGGCACAACTATTCGGATCGGAAGGCAATCTACTTCCAGTCGGATCGGAAAGCCACCCAATTGCTACAAAGATAGATCGGAGCGGAGCAGAGTAAAAAGGAGAGAGAATTGGTCCTGAGTTAATCCTGGTCGGATCGGAGATGCCGATCCGAACCCCTTGAGCCCACTCTTCCGATCCGAACCCATTTTCCACGTCACTCCCCTGCATGAGCGCCTGATTATTCGGATCGGCTATGACCAGTTCCTACCCACAACGTCCACTACTCTGATGCGTTGTCAACATAGAAATTCATCCAAACCCGAGGCTGATGGGATGGATGACACGTGGCTCCGATCCGGATCGGGTTCTGAGCAAATTTTCACCTATAAATACCCTGTTTGGAGATAATGAAAAGGATCTTTTTTCTGACACTTTGAGAGTTCAACCACCTTCATAACCCGAATTCCAGCACTCCCGGAAAATCGAAATCTTCTTTCATTATTTGTTTTTAGACAATTGAGTAGTTGTAAGTGAGTTGTGAGAGAAATCAAGTGAATATTTCATTGTACTTGCAACTAAATCAGTGAAAATAGTGAAAGACAAGTGGACGTAGGCATTTCTTCGCCGAACCACCATAAATCCTGTGTGTTCATTTTTACTTTTTATTTTTTTATCTCATTTCATTCTACTTTTAATCAATTTGGGTGTTAGAACCACTTTTTGGTCTAACAGCAATCAAATCGATTTTGGATTTATCGACTTTTAGACCATCTTTTGAGACGACATGACCTAGAACTATCCCTATTTTTACCATGAAGTGACATTTTTCCCAATGAAGCACGACTGATTTCTCCTTATAACGTTTTAGGACCAGTTCCAAATGAGTGAGACATTGGGAAAAAGATGATCCGTACATTGAAAAGTCATCTATTTCTAAAAATTCTTCCATCATATTAGAAAAAAATACTCATCATACACCTTTGGAAAGTCGCGGGGGCATTACAAAGGCCAAAAGGCATGCGGTGATAAGCAAAGGTTCCAAAGGGACATGTAAAGGTGGTTTTATGTTGATCTTCTAAAGCAACAGGAATTTGGTTATAGCCAGAGTATCCATCAAGAAAACAATAGTACTTATGTACTAGTGCTCGAGCATTTGATCAATGAAAAGCAAAGGAAAATGGTCTTTTTGTGTTGCTGAGTTGAGCTTTCGATATACATATGCACCATTTTTTTTATGTTGGAGCGAGTTCATTACTTTCATTTTTGATCACTGTGACTCCCGATTTCTTTGGTACAACTTGTACCGGACTCACCCAAGTACTATCAAAGGTGGGATGGATGATGTTATTATCTAGGCATTTGATTATTTCTTCCTTGACCACTTCTCTCATGTTTGGGTTTAATCGTCTTTGAGCCTCATGGGTAGGTTTAGCCTCATCAACAAAATGTATGCAATGTTCTACAATTGATGGCTGATTCCTTTGATATCGCTAATTTCCCATCCTAATGCCTCTTTATTTTCCCAAAAAAAATTCAAAAGCTTTTCTTCTTGGTCCCCAGTAACATCAAAGGCCAAGATTATAGGGAAAGTTTTTGTATAGTCCAAGCAAGCATACTTAAGGTCTTATGGCAGAGGTTTAAGGTCTAACTTAGGATGTTCTTGTGTGCTAACATAGTTCAATATTCTTTTTTTAGATTCTGGTGACGTTGGTTTCGAGTCAAGGAGTTCATTTAGTTCATAAATGTGTTCGAGCTCATCGAAATCAGAGTTGAGATGGTCAAGACTTGTTCTCAAGGCTTCAGAAATATTATTATAGGCTTCATCAACAGTTGTTTGAATCATGACAATTTCTTCAATCTCAAAATCCCTAGGTTGTTTGTTGAAATTAAAGATATTTACCTTAATGGTTAGGTGCCAGAAAGAAAGTCGAAGTTAACCGTTCCTACAATTTATGATAGCACTTGAGGTTGCTAAGAAGGGCCAACCTAAAATCAATGGGATTTGAACATTGGGATATGAGACGGGATCGGTTTCCAGAACTATGCAATCGACAGGGAAGTAAAATTGTTTGATTTGTATCAAGATGTCTTCGATCATGCCTAATGGCTTTTTGACAGATCAATCATCAAGATGAAGAGTGATGTTTATTGGTTTAATCTCCCCCAATCCAAGTTAACAGTAACCAGTGTAAGGAAGAAGATTGACACTGGTGCCAAAATCAAGTAGGGTATGAGAGATGTGAGTGTTTCCTATTTTGTAATTAATTGTAGGGCAGGCAGGGTCTTTGTACTTGACTGGGGCAAGATTTGAAAGAATAGAGCTTGTATTCGCAGTTAAAAAGGCAGTTTTTGGAATGTTAGTGGCACGATTTTGTGTACACAATTCCTTAATACATTTAGTATATTGAGGAATTTTTTCAATGGTGCCTAAATGAGAAAGTTCACACGAACTTACTTGAAAATTTCCAAAATTTTATCGAAATTTGCAGCTTTCTTCTTATTATTAGTCTATGAGGAAATGAAGCTACTAGTTTTTTGACTTTTTGACCAGTTTCCTCATTCGAAGAGGAAAGTTTAGCCATGGGAAAATAAAGTGGTAAAGGTGTAGAAGTTGGAAAGTTGGTATTGCCAACATTGATTTTTGAAAGCGTATCGGGTTTTCCGACACTAGGAGGAGAACCATTAGGATTGCCAATAGTTAAGGAAGATGGAGGTTTAGAATATTGGATCTAGATTAACCCTAGAGGGGGTGAATAGGGTTTGTAACACCCCACGTCCATTAATGTCACTCCCAAAGGGAATGCATTAACTTCCATGGAGCATTTTAAGTAAGTATAGAACAGAAAATCACAACAAGACAGATATAAAGCAGTACTTGAAAATTAAAACTTTATTTCGTTGCAGCGGATAAACCCATATGTTTGATTACATCATCAAAACCATAAACAAAAGTCAAGTACATCATATCCATCTTGATAAAACAAAGTACATAAACTGAAAGACATAGTTCCCAACATTAAAATAGCCATAAATAAAGAGAAGCTGAACTTTACTTCAGCGGTCCAAGAAATCTTCTAAAAGTAGTCCAAGATCAAGCTCCACTGGTGCTAGTTCCAACCTGAGCACCTGGAGGGGGGAAAAGGAAAGAGAAAGAAAAGGGGGGTAAGACATAAAGTCTGGCGAGTGCGATAATTCTAACAATATAATTAACAAAGTAACTAGGCTAATGCATAAGTTGGAAAATAGGGGAAATGACCATGAACCATTGAGTATGACAGAGTAAACAAGGAAACAAGATGAATTACGATATCGTTAAAGCGCACCTAAACTACTATAGGATAATTACTGAACTACACCAAAACTATAGGATAATTCCTAAAATGCACCGCCACTAATATACTGCACCACTACTAGTCACCCTAAGATTGATCCCGCCTACAGACTTAATAATGATATTGGTAGTTTCGTGCACCCCTAGCTGCCTTCATAGGTGTCGTCTGCCCCTATCTCCACTAGGTGTACCCACTACCCCCAAGCGATCGGCTCCCTAACTCGTAGATACCCGTGCTGGCCCCATAGTGGGGTATATCACTCCCCAAAGTGGCAACCCGAAACCACCAAGAATGCACGGCTTATACCTACACGATGCAACAACGTCTTACCTACCAGCCCGGGTCCACACACGCATATGAACCCGTTGGACTTGCATTGCCACCGCTAACCCGGTTTGGCCTCTTACAGTCAAGCCCAGTATGCGTGTCCCGTCCTCGACTTGGGTCGAGCCCATAAAGATACGTATGAGTTACTGGATGAAACGGGCCCCCATTACTTGACACAAGCTATCCACCTAAGCTTGGTCCCCTCTAGTACATCCCACTTAACCCACTTCTTATTCATGTTTCAATTACATGTTTCATATTTTGGTTAAGTGTTTCTAATCGTATTTCTAAATGCCACCCAAGGCACCCACTAGATTCCACATGCCACCCAAGGCACCCACTTAACCCCCTCATGTCCCACTACATGCTTATCTGTTTAAGTGTTTCTTAATTCATTAAGACCGTAACCTCATAAAGACCTCTCACATTAGACTGGCATTTGTGGCAGCTGGATTTGCCGGGCGGGTCCGGGCAGTCTTACACCACAAAGGAGCCTAACCTCGTGTCTTTACAATTGTTACGTATTTAGTTTATGCCTAAGACCTCTCACATTAGACTGACATTTGTGGCAGCTGGATTTGTTGGGCAGGTCCGGGCAGTCTTACACCATAAAAGAGTCTAACCTCGTGTCTTAGACGATTAATTACTCCTAATTAATCACCCCCAATTTGAATTACTTTCCCTATTCAAATTATCAATCAATTCCAAATTTAGCGATGTCCATAATTGACTCAATTATGTCCATCCATTTATGGTATGTAAAATTATACCAATTTCACCACAATTTTATTTTATGCCTTTTAAGGCATTTATGCCAATTAAACATTTTTAATATTATCCCCTTTTTCCCCATGTAGTACGTTTGTTCGTTTAACGTAAAGATATACGTTAGACTCGAATAGTCTAACTCATGAAATAAAAGAAAACATCACATATATACACATAATTAAAACATAGATCTAACATAGGGGTGAACTTGCATATGTGAATGATGTTCTACATCTAAAACTTGCATAGGCCAAGATTACAACTTGCATAACAACATATGTCATGGTTCCAAATTTAAAGGTGTGAACTTGATGAGAAATTGGCCACAAACTTGCATAAACATCATGTATAACATAGATCCAAATCTAAAGGTGTGAACTTGATGAAATAATGGCCACAAACTTGCATAGACAACATATGTCATAAACCTATATCTAAAGGGGTTAAACTTGCATAAACATTATATGTCATAAACCTATATCTAAAGGGTCAAACTTGCATAGGTAATACCATAACATGATTCATGTCCAACTCATAAATTCACATATGTGATTTATACATCGCAACAATGGTGTAAACTAATATCTAACATGTAAAGTATCATGTCATAGCCTAATCTTTCAATTAAATTATCACATAAACTAGGTGCCATAATCATGTAAGGTCACATGTAATTCTACCCAAACTTGTAAATGATTCATGTTTGAATCAACATCTAAACTTTCCTTCATATGGTTTATCGTATGAATCCATATCGCAAACTAGCATAAGAAACATGACGGTTTGATTGTATATAAGATTACAACATGGATGATAGCAACATAACTTCGCATCACAACATAACATCATAGGTATTTCAATCATAATCCTACAACATAATTACAACATGCAATCAATACTTCATATCACATCCATACAATCCGCGTTATAACTTAATCTAATTAAATTACTAATTATTTTGCTAAAACTAACGAACTCACAACTCAAAAGCAGTCTTGAGTTCTGAATTTGATTTCTGGAGTTGAATTAGCGCTCCTTTGATGAAGAATCGTTGTTAGAGTTGAATAGTTCTGATTTGGTTGTTTTTCCTCCTCTTTAATTTGGTGGCGGCTGCTCTAGGGTTCAAGACAACAGCATGACGGCCATAGGTTTAGTTTTAATTCTGATTTAGGGTTTGAGTCTATGGGTCTTTTTATAGAGTTATGAATTAATTTAAGCCGTCGGATGTTCTTAGGGTTAATCAAAACCATTCAATTATGATAGGGTGATGAGTCAGCCCTAATGACTCAGCAAGGAGTCAGAATGGACTCAACAACACGGGACAGCCTGAACCAAAAAGCTGTGCAGGCTCCAGCCTCGGCCTGGGCACACTTGGCAGGTGCGCCAGTGTAAATATGTACTGGCGCACTTCCCAAGTGCGCCAGTGCATTTATATTTTTTTTCTCTACTTTGCCACCAAACTTCGTTCGTCCATAACTCTTTCATCCGGTACTCGTTTCCCGCAAACTCGGACTCTATCTCCACTAGAATTCCGAGACGAACACAATGGCACAACCCAATCCCCATAATTCTCACGTCTGAGATTTATTATTCTTTAATTTAGTTAATCCGATTATTCAAAAATCCGGGGTGTTACATTCTTCTCTCCTTAAAGGATTTCACCCCCGAAATCTCCAAGTTAAGGAGAATGTATATCCTACCATCCAAACAACCATCTGCTCAACCATCAAACACGGGCATCCATTGTCCTTATAAAATTTATAATGCTGTATGAACATATGCAAGAAGTGCGTGTATATGTTCCTTATCTAATGCAAAATTAGGCAGTCTACTGATTCAGTTGACCTCCTTAATGCAAACCATGATAGTGCCATGCGTCCATTATGTATGCGAAAGAACCTGATACATATCATTTCTACATGCGTGCACAACCATTTACCAAAATGCAACATCCATATGATGGTACAATCATTATTCATCCATTACTTAAATATGTACACACATTTATATGCAATATGCGATATGAAGTGACTGAGCCGATCTAGTGCCTAAAGTGTGTGTATATGCATCCACGAGCAACCACTAGCAAACACTTGCATCCACGTGCATCCATCATCCATAACATGTCTCAAACACATGTTTCAACCATAGGACTATCCTATCTAAAGGTCAAGGATACTAGCGAGAGGACACACTAAAGATAAGATAAGTACAAGATAAACGATAAATAGAAATTAAAAGACATACCCTCGAAAAGAAAAGGGTACAATGAACGCATCTTCGATTTCGTCTCCCAAGTAGCGTTGCTCTCATCATCTCCCCATTGCACTTTGACTAGCTTGACCTCTTGACTTCTCAATTTCTTAATCTCCGACCCAAGAATGCGCGTAGGAGCTCGTCGAATCGTCGCATCACGCTCGATCTCCACCTCTCTAAGCAAGCTCGGCTCTGCCACTTCCGCGGTCTCGTGCAAGCACTTCCTCAAATGTGATACATGGAATACGTCGTGTACACCACTAAGTCTTTCGGGCAACTCCACTCTATACGCCATCTGCCCAATCCTTTCCTTAATAGGAAACGGCCCTACGAACCTTGGTGCTAACTTCCCAACGTACCCAAAGCGAACGACGTTCCGTAATGGAGACACTTTGACAAATACCATGTCCCCAACCTCAAACTCAAGATCTGACCTCCTCTTGTCTGCATAAGATTTCTTCCTATCTTGCGCCGTCTTTATCCTTCTTCGGATCAAATCAATCTTTTTCGAAGTCTCTCTAATCATATCGGGTCCAAGCAAGATCTTATCTGTAGCTTCCCACCAACATGTAGGCGAATGACACGGTCGTCCACAAAGAGCTTCGAATGGTGCCATGCCAATGCTAGACTAAAAGCTGTTATTATATGCGAATTCTACCAACGGAAGATGTTCCTCCCATGTACCTCCGATATCTAAGACACATAACCTCAACAAGTCCTCTAGAATACGATTCACCCTCTCGGTCTGGACGTCCGTCTGAGGATGATATGCGGTGCTCAAACATAACTGAGTCCCTACCGCCTCTTGCAAGCTTCTCCAAAATTCGCTAGTGAAAATAGGATCGCGGTCACTCACTATGCTAGAAGGAACACCATGCAAACAAACTATTTCTCGAATGTATACGGAGGCTAACCATGGAGCAGTCCTCTTACTCTTCACGGGAATGAAATGGGCGCTCTTAGTAAATCTGTCTATGTAATGACCCGGGTATTTATGCTTACCACTGACACAGTTATTGAATGATCGTCAGTACGTGTTTTCAAATACGATTTAAAAATCCAGTATTTTTAAATTCAAAACATATTAATTTGTAGCATTTACTGATATGATAGCACAACACTTGCTAAAATTCATTTCTACCCATTCATGTATGATAGCATCTATCTGATAGCGTTTATTTAAATTGGTTTTTATACATGTTTGAAAGATAACACTTTTTAATAGCAAGTTTTAATGCCATTTTATTTCATATGTTTTGTTCATTTTCAAAGTATTTAAGAATTTAGTTTTTCAAATTTTTGATTTAAAAACTTTTAAACTCTTGAATGTAAAGCATGTCAAAATCCTTTTGTTGTCAAAGCAAAGTTCCTAAGCAAGATTAAACAAACATGCATATTTCATTAATACATCAAACAAATACCATCGTCTTTTACATACATGTTTCCTTTCATCTGTATTTTTCATCCTCATGAATATAAACACAAACATGCAACTACACAAGTAAAAGTCTACACTAGAACTACACTAGAATAATGGATGTGAAAGCTTGTACATTTCACATGGCAAAATCCTTTTTGTTTCAACATTTTCAGATTTAGATTTTGAAATCTTACATGTTTTTTTTTTCTTGAAATTTTTCCTTTTTATTTTTCCCAAAACATTTTCATTTTGTCACAAACCCATGTGCTAAAAGATTACAAAATCATGCATATATATCATGGTTCTTCACTACCCTAGATAAACACTTAAGAAAGGATTTTCTATGATTTTTCTATGCCTAAAACTCACATGGCCGTAAGCAAGAGGGTACATGGATTTTCAGAAATTTTTAATACCTTGGAAGCCAAGGTATTCTATTATATAATTATTGTTAAATCACCCACTTCTCAGGTGGAAAGTGTAGGCTATATGCATGTGAAAACTGAGCCCAATTTGGTACAAAGGAAGCAACTATTTTTGGCTAAGTCCTATGATAGATTTAGTGAATGACCTGAAGTAAAAAAGGGCATTTAATTGATTGTTCATAGTCTACCAATAAGGGTTCTTGTGTAGGAAATATCCCATATGAAATGGATGCTAAAGCCATGTGAGTCCTAGGTAGTAGTGTACTGATTTTGAGAGAGAAAAGATATTTTGAGTTGTCACTTTTCAAAAATCTGAAAACAGATTTTTCTCTTTTGCAAAACAGTTTTTAAAGACACATATTTTAATAGTTTTACTCCTATAAATAAGCATGAACACACACCATTTTGACACACACAAACACTCCAGTCTGATCAGTAAGGGTGAAGAGATAACTAAGGGTTCAAGCATGCTATTTGTGAGTAAACTACTTTTTAAAATTTCCTGTTTGAATTTCCTGTATTTTGCAAGTTAGAACTGCAAATTGAACTTGGCCTTTGTGATAATTTTGTTAAGTTGTATGTCTTGATTGTTTAGTAATCTTTCCCTAATCATAGATCTAGTGGTTAGCAATTAAAATAATTAGTGGCATTAGTTTGAGGTTAGAATGTGAATAACCTGGAACTGCATAAAAGACAGTGGACAGATTAACAAAAACAGTAAACAAATACCGTGAGTATCCTTTCACTTAAATTTTGGCGCTAATTACTATATAGGAAAGTATAAACTTTTTATATGTATCATTGCTATTGGATGTATGGTCTTAAAACACCATTTGATCTACATGTCAGATCTGGAATTAGGGGAGGTACTTTGTTGAAACCAAATCCATGTATTTATCACCTGGCAAAAGTAATAAAACGTAGGAGTTTCAAAAGCTTTAACAAAGGATATTTTAGTATAGGAACAGACAAACGTGTATGAAATATAAAGGTAAATATATGGGGTTGTGGTGTATGCCTGGGCGTGATCCAATGGAAGAAAGAGTAGCGGCAATATAAGGCAGTAGTAGTTTAACAGAAAAGAAGCAAGGCAAGAAAGTAAAACAGGAAATAAGGAGTAGAGAAGCCGCAGTAGGATAAACACAAAACTGAAGTAACCAAATGGAGCGCAACATATGTTATTAACAAACAAAAATAGAGGGTGCATCATGGAAAAAAAGAAGGTGCATGGGCACGTATGGCTGAAGCATGATGGACCGAGGGAAGTGAGGTAGTAGTGAAGAGGAGTAGCAGCGGTTACGATTGAGTGATGGCTGGATTTGCGGCTGTGATGACCGGGGAAAATCCAATGGTAATAGGGTCAGCCGTGACCAAAGAGGAAGGTGAACGAGAGGTAGCAGGATGACTACAGGAAAGAAAAGAAGAAAGGGATAACAGTTGATCAAAGGAAAGAAAAGGTGATCGGATTTAAGTTGTGTGTTGCAATGGACGTGACCAATGCAGGTTGAGGAGGTGTGGTGTGCATGTGCACCGTGCACCCCAATGCACTGTAAAACCAGAACACCTAGAAAAAAGAAAAGAAAAAAAGGGGCAGTACATCTTTTTAAAATACGTACGGGTGTAACCAGTTTACACAGTTTATGTAAATGAATGTGTAAATGTTAAGTTTGATAGCAAACATTGGGCTTAAGACCAAAAGCCATGATAGTACAACCTATAACGAGATATGTATGTAAGAAAGAAAGCAAAGCCAACCAGCATTCATTATAATCATACCTTCTAATATATATAAAAAAAAATTAACATAATAAAATCAAAATAATAAATGCAAATAATATGTTGATGGTCCTATGAGTTCAGTATTCTCACGGGCATGGAAACAAGAAGAGGACGGGTTCATAGATGAATTGGATACATGAAAGTTGTATAGATTATTAGAGTAGTCAGGTACACTAAGAGGTATATATAGACTCTTGTATCACATTTAAAATTAAAGCTTTGATCATTGCGACTAACAGGCACATGCAAATTAGATTTTATCTTATTTTGCAAACTAATATGGTTAGCTGTAGGTTCATTAACAATCTGAAAGAAATATCACATATTATGACATATTTGTTTTTGTTAGCTGTAGGTTCATATAACGCATAAGTTAAACTTTGGTCCTAGAGGAACAGTGAAATAATAATACCACCAAATGGTTGAAGGTTTGAACTTTAAAGTACCGACTATCATCCTAGAACTAGGAAGACCAAGCTAAGTCTGAGTCAATTGCCAAATCTTGTTATCAATTTCTACTACGCCGCATTAGAGGAACTAGCACTATTGTTTAAATCAGAATCTATATTGTCGAAATCAGAATTTGTGACGAGTATCAAAGGACATATAAGATGTTAAAATTGAACACTCGAATTATAAGTGGAAGTAACCCAAAAGAAGTAGATCGATATAAGAAATAAAAGGGGGAAAATTAATATTTAAATAAAAATAGAATTTTTATTTTAATTTACAAGTGAAGGACAATAAGTGAATCAGGATATTAAATACAGTTTTTGTCAAAGACTGTAATTTAAAAACAGAAACCAGAATTTTAAATTATAGATTTAATTTAAAAATATAATTAGAAATGATTTTCTAATGAGATATTTAAACTGTAAAGTCGATCAAGTATAGAAGATTGAGTATGTTTTTGTCAGAAGTCGAGCAGTTAACGCAAAAGCTGTGATTTTATTAAATTATAAATTTAGTTTATAATTTAAAAATTGAATTTATTTTCAAAGGGAATGTTTGAAATGTTAAACAAGGTAGAAAACTGTATGTAACGCATACGGTAGAATTTGTCGGTTTTTTTTACGATATCTAAAATATCTGATATAAGAACTAATCATGAACAGTTCTGTACTTTTAAAAACAAGAACTGTGAATAATGTTTTTAATATATTAACCGAAGGAACTATATCAGTATGGAAAGTGAAACAGGTAAATCAAGAATGAACGATTAAAAAGGAAAATTTGACGATAAAAATTACCAAGGGTAAAGGTTGTAAAATAAATGATCAAATCATAAATCATTTATGAGCGATTAGATTAAGGAATAGTGATGAGTAATTTTTTCTAAAGAAAATTAAAGTAAGAATTCATTTTTATAGGTGACGAACAAAAAGGAAAGAAAAACTGTGTGCGACGCACACACTAAAATTGACCGTTTTGAAAAGATGATCAAAATAACCAGATAAAGACCAGATGACCTTATACTGTTTAGTTTGGCTGTGATTGTATATATGCAGATTAGATTATAATCTTGTTAGATTTATAATTTAAAAAGAAAAATGTTCGTTAATCATTTCAAAGAGGCCGAAATGAATATTTCACTTTGATTTGATTATACGCCGCGCGTCAGAGATTGTTGAATTGAAGACGGCGAGATACAAGGGCTATTTTTAAATAGTGCCTTCGGTTTGTCCAGTCGCAGGACAACTTGTATGGACGAATGTCCGACAGAGTATTTCCAACGGTCACGCAATTGATATTACGAATATACCAAGTTGGTGGGGAGAAGGTAACTTCTCTTTATTTTACACCCAGTGTGTATTTGTATAATCAATATGTGATCACGGATTTGACGATGTAGCATTCAAAGTGAATGGTGGCCAGATGTTCTGGAAGATAACGTCGCCTCAAAGCCTCACACCCACGAAATGACAAAAATCGGGCAGGCAGCATGGCTATGTGGGTCGCTCCCATTAGGATGTAGCATCACCTATCTAGAGAAATTCCTTTTGTTTCTTAATCTATCGATTCTGCCCATTCGGGAATGGTTGCCGTACACAACCATTGGTGATATACATTCGATACACTCAAGAGAAATGAGTGGTCGGTCATGTGAGGGCCCGGTTGCAAGACATTCTTGTTGAACCCAGATGTATTTGCCTCTAGAGATACATCAGCGGAAGGTGGTCCCATACCTTGTTAGAGTTGGAAATCCAATTTCCCTAAGTGCCAAGCGGTTTTTATTTGTATACTATATAGGAGAATGTGAGATGCAAGCATTCTTCTAGATTCTAAACTATTTGTGGAAAACCTATATGATAATATATGTTTCCAAGTATACAAAGTGTTTTGATCTCATAAGGTAAAAAAAAACCCGTTCCGTATTTACAGCGTGGTCTTATGAGATATTTTGATTTCTTTAAACTGTTTTAAACTGTTTACTCATACCAGTCCCCTGACTGACCCGAAGTTTATTTTTCTGTGTTTTTCCCTTAAACTCTTGGGTATTCATAACGCTTGTTATGAATAGACAAGTGAATCAGGATTTTGATGGAACTTGTGAAGCTGGAATGAAGATTTTGTTGTGTGCTGGTCCATCTATCTACTGTATAATTAAGTCTGTCAGTTGATCATCTATTATATGTACTGATGTACTAGAAATGGGTTGTATCACTAGTCATATGTTGTTCTGATGTATCATGTACTGTTGTGTAATATTATAAAGTATCATCTTTTGTGAAAATTCCGCTGTGAGTTTCTGATGTTCTGTGTTTATATCTTCTTTCTATTCTTATTTCTTAATAATGGCACAACTTCCGATGTGTTCGAAAGTTGGGTCGTTACAGTTGGTATCAGAGCTTAGGTTACTGATTACCTAGGCTTTGGGTGAGTGTGAGAGAGCGTATTTTTGTAAAAGTATTTAAAATGAATTTAAAACAACTTGGATGGTATACCTAAGTTAGTTATATTCTATCAAGTCGGGATTGACGACCTGTTATACTCAGGTGGTTAAGATGAGTAACCAACGATGAAAAAGTCAAGCTAGAAGATCTTACACTACTACTGGTCGTAATACTGGATCCCTGGATCAAGGAGAGACTGTGAGTGAAGTTGTACCAGTCCGGCAAGACAAAAGGAGTTAATTAATCAGGGTCTGCCTCGAGATAAATTAAATATGGTTAGATTAAATTAGACTAATATCCAATCACATTGATACTGGAAAATCGGGATAGAATTCTAAATTGAAGAAAAATTTGGATAAGGGCAGGACTGGAGGGTTTATTGGATATAGACCCAGAAAAAAAGCGAATTGGTCGATTTGTGAAATCAAATCATATTTAAAAAATCCTGAAATGGAGATGATTAAGTACGTGAATGGAAATTTTGGGAAATACTTAACGGGGTTAAGTAAATTGATCGATGAGTTAGAAAGGGATTTTGGTATAGATATTTTTGGGTTTTGAATAGGAAATTGTTGATGTGTGTTTTATTGTTGATATGTGTTTATATATATATAAGTCGATAGCTCTAATCTACTACTTACACATTTCGGGGACGAAATTTGTATAAGGGGGGTAGAATGTAATGACCCGGGTATTTATGCTTACCACTGACACAGTTATTGAATGATCGTCGGTACGTGTTTTCAAATACGATTTAAAAATCCAGTCTTTTTAAATTCAAAACATATTAATTTGTAGCATTTACTGATATGATAGCACAACACTTGCTAAAATTCATTTCTACCCATTCATGTATGATAGCATCTATCTGATAGCGTTTATTTAAATTGGTTTTTATACATGTTTGAAAGTTAACACTTTTTAATAGCAAGTTTTAATGCCATTTTATTTCATATGTTTTGTTCATTTTCAAAGTATTTAAGAATTTAGTTTTTCAAATTTTTGATTTAAAAACTTTTAAACTCTTGAATGTAAAGCATGTCAAAATCCTTTTGTTGTCAAAGCAAAGTTCCTAAGCAAGATTAAACAAACATGCATATTTCATTAATACATCAAACAAATACCATCGTCTTTTACATACATGTTTCCTTTCATCTGTATTTTTCATCCTCATGAATATAAACACAA
The DNA here is from genome assembly GCA_030737875.1 of Allium sativum. NCBI lineage: Eukaryota > Viridiplantae > Streptophyta > Magnoliopsida > Asparagales > Amaryllidaceae > Allium > Allium sativum. Next base: position 479,213,709 of record CM060919.1, on the reverse strand, counting down.
ACATGCAACTACACAAGTAAAAGCCTACACTAGAACTACACTAGAATAATGGATGTGAAAGCTTGTACATTTCACATGGCAAAATCCTTTTTGTTTCAACATTTTCAGATTTAGATTTTGAAATCTTACATGTTTTTTTTTTTTTTGAAATTTTTCCTTTTTATTTTTCCCAAAACATTTTCATTTTGTCACAAACCCATGTGCTAAAAGATTACAAAATCATGCATATATATATCATGGTTCTTCACTACCCTAGATAAACACTTAAGAAAGGATTTTCTATGATTTTTCTATGCCTAAAACTCACATGGCCGTAAGAAAGAGGGTACAGGGATTTTCAGAAATTTTTAATACCTTGGAAGCCAAGGTATTGTATTATATAATTATTGTTAAATCACCCACTTTTCAGGTGGAAAGTGTAGGCTATATGCATGTGAAAACTGAGCCCAATTTGGTACAAAGGAAGTAACTATTTTTGGCTAAGTCCTATGATAGATTTAGTGAATGACCTAAAGTAAAAAAGGGCATTTAATTGATTGTTCATAGTCTACCAATAAGGGTTCTTGCGCAGGAAATATCTCATATGAAATGGCTGCTAAAGCCATGTGAGTCCTAGGTAGTAGTGTACTGATTTTGAGAGAGCAAAGATATTTTGAGTTGTCACTTTTCAAAAATCTGAAAATAGATTTTTCTCTTTTGCAAAACAGTTTTTAAAGACACATATTTTAATAGTTTTACTCCTATAAATAAGCATGAACACACACCATTTTGGCACACACAAACACTCCAGTCTGATCGGTAAGGGTGAAGAGATAACTAAGGGTTCAAGCATGCTATTTGTGAGTAAACTACTTTTTAAAATTTCCTGTTTGAATTTCCTGTATTTTGCAAGTTAGAACTGCAAATTGAACTTGGCCTTTGTGATAATTTTGTTAAGTGGTATGTCTTGATTGTTTAGTAATCTTTGCCTAATCATAGATCTAGTGGTTAGCAATTAAAATAATTAGTGGCATTAGTTTGAGGTTAGAATGTGAATAACCTGGAACTGCATAAAAGACAGTGGACAGATTAACAAAAACAGTAAACAAATACTGTGAGTATCCTTTCACTTAAATTTTGGCGCTAATTACTATATAGGAAAGTGTAAACTTTTTATATGTATCATTGCTATTGGATGTATGGTCTTAAAACACCATTTGATCTACATGTCAGATCTGGAATTAGGGGAGGTACTTTGTTGAAACCAAATCCATGTATTTATCACCTGGCAAAAGTAATAAAACGTAGGAGTTTCAAAAGCTTTAACAAAGGATATTTTAGTATAGGAACAGACAAACGTGTATGAAATATAAAGGTAAATATATGGGGTTGTGGTGTATGCCTGGGCGTGATCCAATGGAAGAAAGAGTAGCGGCAATATAAGGCAGTAGTAGTTTAACAGAAAAGAAGCAAGGCAAGAAAGTAAAACAGGAAATAAGGAGTAGAGAAGCCGCAGTAGGATAAACACAAAACTGAAGTAACCAAATGGAGCGTAACATATGTTATTAACAAACAAAAATAGAGGGTGCATCATGGGAAAAAAGAAGGTGCATGGGCACGTATGGCTGAAGCATGATGGACCGAGGGAAGTGAGGTAGTAGTGAAGAGGAGTAGCAGCGGTTACGATTGAGTGATGGCTGGATTTGCGGCTGTGATGACCGGGGAAAATCCAATGGTAATAGGGTCAGCCGTGACCAAAGAGGAAGGTGAACGAGAGGTAGCAGGATGACTACAGGAAAGAAAAGAAGAAAGGGATAACAGTTGATCAAAGGAAAGAAAAGGTGATCGGATTTAAGTTGTGTGTTGCAATGGACGTGACCAATGCAGGTTGAGGAGGTGTGGTGTGCATGTGCACCGTGCACCCCTATGCACTGTAAAACCAGAACACCTAGAAAAAAAAAGGGGCAGTACATCTTTTTAAAATACGTACGGGTGTAACCAGTTTACACAGTTTATGTAAATGACTGTGTAAATGTTAAGTTTGATAGCAAACATTGGGCTTAAGACCAAAAGCCATGACAGTACAACCTATAACGAGATATGTATGTAAGAAAGAAAGCAAAGCCAGCATTCATTATAATCATACCTTCTAATATATATATATAAAAATTAACCTAATAAAATAAAAATAATAAATGCAAATAATACGTTGATGGTCCTATGAGTTCAGTATTCTCACGGGCATGGAAACAAGAAGAGGACGGGTTCATAGATGAATTGGATACATGAAAGTTGTATAGATTATTAGAGTAGACAGGTACACTAAGAGGTATATATAGATTCTTGTATCACATTTAAAATTAAAGCTTTGATCATTGCGACTAACAGGCACATGCAAATTAGATTTTATCTTATTTTGCAAACTAATATGGTTAGCTGTAGGTTCATTAACAATCTGAAAGAAATATCACATATTATGACATATTTGTTTTTGTTAGCTGTAGGTTCATATAACGCATAAGTTAAACTTTGGTCCTAGAGGAACAGTGAAATAATAATACCACCAAATGATTGAAGGTTTGAACTTTAAAGTACCGACTATCATCCTAGAACTAGGAAGACCAAGCTAAGTCTGAGTCAATTGCCAAATCTTGTTATCAATTTCTACTACGCCGCATTAGAGGAACTAGCACTATTGTTTAAATCAGAATCTATATTGTCGAAATCAGAATTTGTGACGAGTATCAAAGGACATATAAGATGTTAAAATTGAACACTCGAATTATATGTGGAAGTAACCCAAAAGAAGTAGATCGATATAAGAAATAAAAGGGGGAAATTAATATTTAAATAAAAATATAATTTTTATTTTAATTAACAAGTGAAGGACAATAAGTGAATCAGGATATTAAATACATTTTTTGTCAAATACTGTAATTTAAAAACAGAAACCAGAATTTTAAATTATAGATTTAATTTAAAAATATAATTAGAAATGATTTTCTAATGAGATATTTAAACTGTAAAGTCGATCAAGTATAGAAGATTGAGTATGTTTTTGTCAGAAGTCGAGCAGTTAACGCAAAAGCTGTGATTTTATTAAATTATAAATTTAGTTTATAATTTAAAAATTGAATTTATTTTCAAAGGGAATGTTTGAAATGTTAAACAAGGTAGAAAACTGTATGTAACGCATACGGTAGAATTTGTCGGTTTTTTCTACGATATCTAAAATATCTGATATAAGAACTAATCATGAACAGTTCTGTACTTTTAAAAACAAGAACTGTGAATAATGTTTTTAATATATTAACCGAAGGAACTATATCAGTATGGAAAGTGAAACAGGTAAATCAAGAATGAACGATTAAAAAGGAAAATTTGACGATAAAAATTACCAAGGGTAAAGGTTGTAAAATAAATGATCAAATCATAAATCATTTATGAGCGATTAGATTAAGGAATAGTGATGAGTAATTTTTTCTAAAGAAAATTAAAGTAAGAATTCATTTTTATAGGTGACGAACAAAAAGGAAAGAAAAACTGTGTGCGACGCACACACTAAAATTGACCGTTTTGAAAAGATGATCAAAATAACCAGATAAAGACCAGATGACCTTATACTGTTTAGTTTGGCTGTGATTGTATATATGCAGATTAGAATATAATCTTGTTAGATTTATAATTTAAAAAGAAAAATGTTCGTTAATCATTTCAAAGAGGCCGAAATGAATATTTCACTTTGATTTGATTATACGTCGCGCGTCAGAGATTGTTGAATTGAAGACGGCGAGATACAAGGGCTATTTTTAAATAGTGCCTTCGGTTTGTCCAGTCCCAGGACAACTTGTATGGACGAATGTCCGACAGAGTATTTCCAATGGTCACGCCATTGATATTACGAATATACCAAGTTGGTGGGGAGAAGGTAACTTCTCTTTATTTTACACCCAGTGTATATTTGTATAATCAATATGTGATCACGAATTTGACGATGTAGCATTCAAAGTGAATGGTGGCCAGATGTTCTGGAAGATAACGTCGCCTCAAAGCCTCACACCCACGAAATGACAAAAATCGGGCAGGCAGCATGGCTATGTGGGTCGCTCCCATTAGGGTGTAGCATCACCTATCTAGAGAAATTCCTTTTGTTTCTTAATCTATCGATTCTGCCCATTCGGGAATGGTTGTCGTACACAACCATTGGTGATATACATTCGATACACTCAAGAGAAATGAGTGGTCGGTCATGTGAGGGCCAGGTTGCAAGACGTTCTTGTTGAACCCAGATGTATTTGCCTCTAGAGATACATCAGCGGAAGGTGGTCCCATACCTTGTCAGAGTTGGAAATCCAATTTCCCTAAGTGCCAAGCGGTTTTTATTTGTATACTATATAGGAGAATGTGAGATGCAAGCATTCTTCTAGATTCTAAACAATTTGTGGAAAACCTATATGATAATATATGTTTCCAAGTATACAAAGTGTTTTGATCTCATAAGGTAAAAAAAAAACCCGTTCCGTATTTACAGCGTGGTCTTATGAGATATTTTGATTTCTTTAAACTGTTTTAAACTGTTTACTCATACCAGTCCCCTGACTGACCCGAAGTTTATTTTTCTGTGTTTTTCCCTTAAACTCTTGGGTATTCATAACGCTTGTTATGAATAGACAAGTGAATCAGGATTTTGATGGAACTTGTGAAGCTGGAATGAAGATTTTGTTGTGTGCTGGTCCATCTATCTACTGTATAATTAAGTCTGTCAGTTGATCAACTATTATATGTACTAATGTACTAGAAATGGGTTGTATCACCTGTCATATGATGTTCTGATGTATCATGTACTGTTGTGTAATATTATAAAGTATCATCTTTTGTTAAAATTCCGCTGTGAGTGTCTGATGTTCTGTGTTTATATCTTCTTTCTATTCTTATTTCTTAATAATGGCACAACTTCCGATGTGTTCGAAAGTTGGGTCGTTACAATCTACCGCGACCCAAATACCCGTATTACCCTTCCTCGATCTCGGTAATCCGTCAATAAAGTCCATCGAGACGCTTTCCCACTTCCATTGTGGGACCTCCAATGGATGAAGCAATCCACCGGGCTTCTTTTGCTCCGCTTTTACTTGTTGGCACACCAAGCATCTAGCGACATACTCAGCCACATCTTTCTTCATGCCGGCCCAAAAGTAATCTTGTCTCATATCCATGTACATCTTGTCCCCGCCGGGATGGATGGTCATCTTCGAACGATGTGCATCATCAAGAATGGTCTTCCTTAGGTCATCGTCTTTTGGTATACAAAGTCTACCGTCCCTACGTAACCAACCCTTATAATCTAGGGTATACCTACGGAGATGGCTCGATGACTCCCCTCCTTTGAGCTTTTCTACTAACTCAACCAACTGTGGGTCGTCTCGCTGTGCCTCGCCAATCCGTCCCAAAAGCGTAGGTCTAACCTCTAAGGATGCTAGCAAACCGGGTACGAAGTCAATGGAAGGTGTAAAGTCAAACGTAGAAATGAACTCTAAACTTCGCCGCTCAACAAGCAAAGGACTTAAGGATAATCTTTTTCTACTTAAGGCATCGGCCACTACGTTATCCTTGCCAGGGGTATATGCTATCTCGAAGTCGTAGGATGCTAAGAACTCCATCCACCTTTGCTGCCTTAAGTTCAAGTCCTTCTGAGAGAATAAGTATATTAGCGATTTGTGATCAGTGAACAATTCGAATTTCTCGTCAAGAAGATAATGATGCCAAGACTTAAGCGCGAAAACAATAGCAGCCAACTCTAGGTCATGTGTAGGGTAATTTCTTTCATACACTCTCAACTACCTTCCACCATAGGCTATTACCCTTCCCTCTTGCATTAGGACTGCGCCTAGTCCTGTCCCACAAGCGTCAGTATAAACGATAAATGGCTTACTCCCATCTGGCAATACTAAGACTGGGGCTGTGGTCAAAGCTCTCATTAAACGTTGGAACGCATCATCACAATCTACGTCCCACATGAAGACTAAGTTCTTCTTCGTCAAGCGTGTTAAGGGAGCTGATATTTTTGCGAAGTCTTTGATAAACTTCTTATAGTAGCCAGCCAACCCTAAGAAACTTCTCACCTCGGTAGCATTTTTAGGGACCTTCCAATCTTGGATGTCCACAATCTTCGCGGGATCCACGGCTATCCCTTCTTTGGAAACCACGTGCCCTAAGAATCGCACTTATTTCCTCCAAAAGTGACATTTGGAAAATTTAGCTTTAAGGCTATGCGCTCGAAGAGTCTCCAACATTTCCCTAAGATGTAGGGCATGCTCTTCCTCGCTGTTAGAAAAGATCAAGATGTCATCTACAAAGACCACCACGAATCTATAAAGGTACTCCCTAAACACCCTACTCATCAAATCAACAAAGTATGCGGGGGCGTTTGTCAAACCGAAGGGCATCGCCAGCCACTCGAAGAAACCGTCTGGAGTCCTAAAGGCAGTCTTGTCTATGCTATCCTCAGTCACTCTCAACTGATGGAAACCAGTGGCTATGTCCAATTGCAAAAACACTGAGGCGCTTACTAACTGATCGAAAAGATCGTCAATCCTCGGCAGTGGGTGTCTATTCTTCTTAGTAAGTTTATTAAGCTCCCTATAGTCCACACAAAGTCTAAGGGACCCATCCGCCTTCGTGGCAAATACTATTGGAGCACCCCACTCCGATATACTACGTCTGATGAATCATTTCTCAAGCAATTCTTTCACTTGCTTACTGAGTTCTCTTCTCTCTCTTGGAGCCATGTGGCGCACTGGCAATGCAACTGGCTTTGCATTGTCCACTAGATATATTCGGAAGTCGATTTCACGTTTTGGGGGTAAACCCCTCACCTCATCGAAGACATCAGCATATTCACGGACTATGGGAATAGAATGTAAATCATCATTGGATGCGTCAAGGGATTCTAGGTAACTAAGCATTACTGGACCTCTAGGGTCACAAGAAATATCAAGGGTCTTTCCCGAACGAGTCAACAATCTAACTACCCTTCTTTCACAATCTAGGATGGCCCCATATCTAGCTAGCCAATCCATACCCTGAATTAAACCGTAGCCCATGAAGCCAAGAACAAAAGCGTTGCATTCAAACTCAACGCCCAAGATAAACACTCTCAAATCCCGACAAATCATAGAAAGATGAGCCGAACCACCAATAGGATTTGAGACTACTAAGGGATCAGTAACAAGACTAGTATCTAGGTGCAGTGTTTCAACTAATGATGTAGAGATAAATGAATGCGATGCGCCAGAATCGAATAAAGTACGGACAGGATGATCAAACAGAAAAACTAAACTTTCAACGGAAATTGCTCTACCTCGTTCTTGCAACGATGGGACCACGAAGGCCTGAACTTGTTCCCTTGCCTGCCCAGGTGCCATAAGAGCTTGCACCTGTCCTCCCGAGGTAGACCCTGCCCTCTGCCCTTTCTTTGGGCAGTCCTTAATAAGATGTCCCGCTTCGCCACAATGGAAACAACCGGTCTTCTTCTTCTTCCTACAATCTTTGCTTAGATGGCCGGGTGTCCCATAGTTAAAGCATTTCTTCTCCTCCTTAGCATTGTTGCCTTTGCTACCTTTCTTGTTCTGTTGTTGCTGTTGCGGCTTCTTTTGATCCCCTTTCTTCTCGGGTGCCTTATTAGCATTGGCGCCCTTCTCCTCTTCATGCATGAGTTCCATGTCAACTAACCTCTCAAAGGTAGCCCCCATGGGAATGTGGGTCATAGCTAACCCATGGAGCGGCTCGTTTAAACCCTTAACAAATCTTAGAGCCTTCTTTTCTGGAGTGTTCACCAAGTCTAAGCCAAACCTTGCCAATTGGTTGAATTTGTTAACGTACTCTTTCACTGATAAATTCCCTTGCTTCGGTGACAAGAACCTTTCCATGTATAGATTCTCTTCAGCCCGTGAGAGAAACTTTGCCTCAAACCACTGCTTAAAATCTTGCCATGTATCGACTGGACGACCCCCATTAGTGACCTCCCACCAAAATGAGGCCTCGTCCTTCATTAGCCACGCAGCTAGCTGGACTTTCCTTCCGTCATCCACTTCAAAAATTCCAAACAATTCTTCCACCTCCTTTAGCCAGTTACGAGCTTCAACAAATGTCTCCGTCCTCTGAAAAGGTTTTCCACCCATAGCTCTAAAGTCCTTACATATCTTTACGAAATTATCGACACGAGGAGGAGGAGGAGGATTTGCTAGACCTGCGGCTGTGGCCCTAGCCTCAAGATATTGACAGAACCAACCGGGCACATGAACACCCTCTGGTATCTCAGATGCTTCAGACATGCTGAAACGAAAAAGGAAAGATTCAATACAAAAAGGACTAAAGGAAAGATATATGGCTCTTGGGGTTATGCTTTCAAAAATATACTTTTCTTTTGAAAATACTTTCCTTAAATCATACTTTTGAAGGTACTTCTTTATAAAAATTGTTTTGAAAAATAGTTTTTCAAAAATTCATATCTGTTCTGGTAACCTTCAGCTCTGATACCACGTGTAACACCCACTTCCATTAATGTCACTCACAAAGGGAATGCATTAACTTCCATGGAGCATTTAAAGTAAGTATAGAACAAAAAATCACAACAAGACAGATATAAAGCAGTACTTGAAAATTAAAACTTTATTTCATTACAGCGGATAAACCCATATGTTTGATTACATCATCAAAACCATAAACCAAAGTCAAGTACATCATATCCATCTTGATAAAACAAAGTACATAAACTGAAAGACATAATCCCCAACCTTAAAATAGCCATAAATAAAGAGAAGCTGAACTTTACTTCAGCGGTCCAAGAAATCTTCTAAAAGCAGTCCAAGATCAAGCTCCACCGGTGCTAGTTCCAACCTGAGCACCTGGAGGGGGGAAAGGAAAGAGATGGAAAAGGGGGGCCAGACATAAAGTCTGGCGAGTGCGATAATTCTAACAAATATAATTAACAAAGTAACTAGGCTAAGGCATAAGTTGGAAAATAGGGGAAAAGACCATGAACCATTGAGTATGACAGAGTAAACAAGGAAACAAGATGAATTACGATATCGTTAAAGCGCACCTAAACTACTATAGGATAATTACTGAACTACACCAACACTATGGGATAATTCCTAAACTGCACCGCCACTAGTATACTGCACCACTACTAGTCACCCTAAGATGGATCCCGCCTACAGACTTAATAATGATATTGGTAGTTTCGTGCACCCCTAGCTGCCTTCATAGGTGCCGTCTGCCCCTATCTCCACTAGGTGTACCCACTACCCCCAAGCGATCGGCTCCCTAACTCGTAGATACCCGTGCTGGCCCCACAGTGGGGTGTATCACTCCCCAAAGTGGCAACCCGATACCACCAAGAATGCACGGCTTATACCTACACGATGCAACAATGTCTTACCTACCAGCCCGGGTCCACACACGCATATGAACCCGTTGGACTTGCGTTGCCACCGCTAACCCGGTTTGGCCTCTTACAGTCAAGCCCAGTATGCGTGTCCCGTCCTCGACTTGGGTCGAGCCCACAAAGATACGTATGGGTTACTGGTTGAAACGGGCCCCTATTACTTGACACAAGCTATCCACCTAAGCTTGGTCCCCTCTAGTACATCCCACTTAACCCACTTCTTATTCATGTTTCAATTACATGTTTCATATTTTGGTTAAGTGTTTCTAATCGTATTTTCAAATGCCACCCAAGACACCCACTAGATTCCACATGCCACCCAAGGCACCCACTTAACCCCCTCATGTCCCACTACATGCTTATCTGGTTAAGTGTTTCTTAATTCATTAAGACCGTAACCTCATAAAGACCTCTCACATTAGATTGACATTTGTGGCAGCTGGATTTACCGGGCGGGTCCGGGCAGTCTTACACCACAAAAGAGCCTAACCTCGTGTCTTTACAATTGTTACGTATTTAGTTTATGCCTAAGACCTCTCACATTAGACTGACATTTGTGGCAGCTGGATTTGTCGGGCGGGTCCGGGCAGTCTTACACCACAAAAGAGTCTAACCTCGTGTCTTAGACGATTAATTACTCCTAATTAATCACCCCTAATTTGAATTACTTTCCCTATTCAAATTATCAATCAATTCCAAATTTAGCGATGTCCATAATTGACTCAATTATGTCCATCCATTTATGGTATGTAAAATCATACCAATTTCACCACAATTTTATTTTATGCCTTTTAAGGCATTTATGCCAATTAAACATTTTTAATATTATCCCCTTTTTCCCCCACATAGTACGTTTGTTCGTTTAACGTAAATATATACGTTAGACTCGAATAGTCTAACTCATGAAATAAAAGAAAACATCACATATATACACATAATTAAAACATAGATCTAACATAGGGGTGAACTTGCATATGTGAATGATGTTTTACATCTAAAACTTGCATAGGCCAAGATTACAACTTGCATAACAACATATGTCATGGTTCCAAATTTAAAGGTGTGAACTTGATGAGAAATTGGCCACAAACTTGCATAAACATCATGTATAACATAGATCCAAATCTAAAGGTGTGAACTTGATGAAATAATGGCCACAAACTTGCATAGACAACATATGTCATAAACCTATATCTAAAGGGGTTAAACTTGCATAAACATCATATGTCATAAACCTATATCTAAAGGGTCAAACTTGCATAGGTAATAACATAACATGATTCATGTCCAACTCATAAATTCACATATGTGATTTATACATCGCAACAATGGTGTAAACTAATATCTAACATGTAAAGTATCATGTCATAGCCTAATCTTTCAATTAAATTCTCATATAAACTAGGTGCCATAATCATGTAAGGTCACATGTAATTCTACCCAAACTTGTATATGATTCATGTTTGAATCAACATCTAAACTTTCCTTCATATGGTTTATCGTATGAATCCATATCGCAAACTAGCATAAGAAACATGACGGTTTGATTGTATATAAGATTACAACATGGATGATAGCAACATAACTTCGCATCACAACATAACATCATAGGTATTTCAATCATAATCCCACAACATAATTACAACATGCAATCAATACTTCATATCACATCCATACAATCCGCGTTATAACTTAATCTAATTAAATTACTAATTATTTTGCTAAAACTATCGAACTCACAACTCAAAAGCAGTCTTGAGTTCTGAATCTGATTTCTGGAGTTGAATTAGCGCTCCTTTGATGAAGAATCGCTGTTAGAGTTGAATAGTTCTGATTTGGTTACTGTTCCTCCTCTTTAATTTGGTGGCAGCTGCTCTAGGGTTCAGGACAACAGCATGAAGGCCATAGGTTTAGTTTTAATTCTGATTTAGGGTTTGAGTCTATGGGTCTTTTTATAGAGTTATGAATTAATTTAAGCCGTCGGATGTTCTTAGGGTTAATTAAAACCATTCAATTATGATAGGGTGATGAGTCAGCCCTAATGACTCAGCAAGGAGTCAGAATGGACTCAACAACACGGGTCAGCCTGAACCAAAAAGCTGTGCAGGCTCCAGCCTCGGCCTGGGCGCACTTGGCAGGTGCGCCAGTGTAAATATGTACTGGCGCACTTCCCAAGTGCGCCAGTGCATTTATATTTTTTTTCTCTACTCTGCCACCAAACTTCGTTCGTCCATAACTCTTTCATCCGGTACTCGTTTCCCGCAAACTCGGACTATATCTCCACTAGAATTCCGAGATGAACACAATGGCGCAACCCAATCCCCATAATTCTCACGTTTGAGATTTATTATTCTTTAACTTAGATAATCCGATTATTCAAAAATCCGGGATGTTACAGGGTTTATAGAAAATTAAGCAAGATATTAAAAATATTCATAGATCACAGAATATAGCAGAAAAGAAATGCAAAAAGTAAATGACACAAGATATACCCAGCTTCGGCAAAATCCTGCCTACTGCTACATTCTTAAGGTTTCTACTAGGAGCTAATAACAGATCCCGCTTACAGACACTGTAAACTCGCACTCCCTTCTCCTGTACTAACCCTACGCTCAAAACCCTAGACTGGTCTAATATCCTAGATCATATTTTCCCTGATTACAACTTCGTAACCAAAACCCTATTTTTTACAGACTCTAGTAAACTGCCAGTTAACACCCTAACTAGTTTCCAAGAATTTACAGACCTAGAAACTGTTTGGATCGAGAACAGATGAAATTAAAACAAAACAAAATAATAATAAAAACAATGAAAAATAAAACCTCTTTTCAATTTAAAACAAAGTCTAAGCCCTTTTAATAATATTGGCCGACCCATTCCCTTCACAAGCAATGTCCCGATCATTTTCTAACATCATGGCGGCGGCTTTGGAAATTGTTTTAGAGCTTTCTTGTTAATCCCTAAATTCGAATCAATGCTTGATGAAACTGAGATCTCTAATGCTCCTTGATTCTTCGATGGCTTCTGATGTTTGTCGATCAATTTGGGAATTCGCCTTCAATCAAAACCAATAAAAAGTGAGGTTTCTGATTTTCAGTTCTTTGCTTGAATTAGAAGTTTGTGGTTTCAATAACCTTTTATTTCTCTTGTGTATAATATAAGATTAGATAAATCATTTAACATCTCTGATTTCATTAATGTGACTTTGGCCCGATTATGTGAATTCCTCTTTTGATTTCCTATGTGAAAAAATGTTGCCTTTTATGAGATGATGTCCACAGCTTTGATGCAAAACTAGAAACAATTATTTGTGGCCTTGAGGAATCCCTTGTGTTGTCGTGATTTCCATGATTGAATTTATTGCTTTGTGAATGAATTTCTGAAAATAATTCTTACCAAGGTTAACTTGTATGATTAAACATAGCCTTGAATAAATCCTTCTATTTCTGGAGACAAGTAAACTGATTTTCTTAGCTAGAATGCTGAATGATTTCTTGATATAAAAAGATTTGAGATTTCTGTAATTAATCTGTGAATTTCTGAAGTTTAAAACTTTCCCAAAAATGTCTGTATAAATCTGGAAAGTCATTTTCTTTTCTGGAAACACGTATGTCTTGCCAACACTGATTTGTGATACTTGCATCATTTTTGGAATCACTTAAAAACTTGACACATATTTCTCCAATGTAATCTGAGAATAGATTTTAGCTTGCCATATTGGATTCCTGGAAAATTTTGATTTAGTTCTTTGAAAAAGATTTTCGACCAATTTAAACATTGCTTGCCAAATACTTGAATGCTATTACCATCACTCTTATGACGACTATTTGCACGTAGTATTCTCTCTAAGCTTTGTGTATACATGAATTTCTTGCTTGTTAAAACATTGCTGATTTGCCAAAATAAGAAACTAATTTGTGAATAGAATTTGCCAAGTCATTCATGCTGAATTGTTTGACCATGTCTGTACTTGCTTGATGTAACATTTGTGCACTCCCTTCATGCAAAAACTGCAGTTCCATATTGTAGTTGTGTTCAACCAGTTTTGACTTGAGTTGTTGCTTTGCCACTACTTAAGCCATGCATCATATTTCTGTCTGATTTGTGTCTTGCCATTCTTGCTTGATCATGCTCGAGCATGTGCTGTACCATGCCTGTCCATGTGTTGTGTCATCCATTCATATTCATGCTATTCCTCATTGTTGTTATATCTTCACTGATTTGTTGTGCTCCCTTGAACTTGCTTTAAAAGGTAATGTACGTACTTGCATCATGCTACATTGACCATTCACATATACGTATATGTATCCTTGATTTATTGTTGTATCACTTGTCGTTGATGTTGCACCACTATTTTTTCACATCACTGCTATTTTGTATATATCACATGTTGTGTATCTATGAACATGCATATCCAGAAAGTCTTGTCTTGCTTCATGTTAGCTTCCACTCTGTTTTGCTTCGATGCACAACTATTAGAACGGCCCATGCAAATGAATTTGACTATTCCATGTTGATCCATGAGATAATTGCTGTGTATCCTCATTCGCATATATACTGGCTTGTATCTTTGCTTGACCACTTTCCTACTTGCACTCTGAATCATGCAATATACATGAGACCATTTGTCATTTGCGGATTGTGAACACTTGAACTTAAACTTGAGTTTAAACATGAATTTCTTGTTTTGCTACTGCCTTGTCACCATTCATGCACTGATTCTTGTGCATACTTGATGCTGTTTTCCTACATGACATTTGTTTGGTGCTATTTGTACGTTTGCATTTTGAAATACAAACTGACTCGACCACTTAACATGTTGTTGCACTGAGTCGAGATGGTCCACGTGGATACTCCTCAGTTGCATACTGGATTGGCGAGGCAATGCACATGCGTATATATGTACGCGTGTGTATATGCAGCCATCCAGAATAGATTTTCCTGTCCTTGCACAATAATATGTGTATATACAAACACATATGTGTGTATACATATATCGTCTGCGTGCTATATTCACATATCAGATCAAGTCATGAAAGATGATGAGAAACACACTGAAATCTGAGGCAAATAAAATTTTAAAATTAAAATTTAGGTTCGCTAGAATTTAGAATAGTATATCTGTTCCATATACTATGTGTGTGTTTCTGTATATGACAGGTATGGATGACTGGACTGACAGTGCAGTGAAGACAAAAGACTGAAGATTGAGTGTAGAGTCAGTGAAAAAATGAATGTGTCTGTATGTAAAAGAGTTGTGACTGAATGTATGTACAAATAAAACTATAAACAGAGTGACAAAGTGTATGTAGTGAGGGGAATTGTATATAATGAAATTTATTGTACTGTAATGAATATCAGTAAGATGTATAAATAGCGGAGTATAAAAATTGTACTGTTTGGTATTGAAATAAAACATTATATTTAAATAAAGTACTGTGTGAATATTTAAATTTATGTACAGTCGTATTTTATTTAAATATAAATATTATATTCCTATCTGTATGTATATGTGAAATAGTACAGTAACAAACACATTTAAAATAAAATATATTTGTTTGTTATCATCAAACAAAAATCATATAATTGTGTATACAACACCGTTATATACAACAATCTCCCCCTTTTGATGATGACAAACAAATGTTAAGATTTTGAATCCAATAAATGTGTTTGACAGTGAAGAACTGAACTCCCCCTATTTGAAAGCTCCCCTACAACAAATACTCTCCCTATAATTGTGCACGAGTGAATGGGATGAAAATTAATTTTGAAAAGTAAAAATATTTATAAAATATTCACTTTGAGTGAATTTTCAAAATTAAAAATACTTACAAAATATTCACTCATAAATTAAAATCTCAACCCATTCTCCCCCTTTTGTTATCATCAAAAGGATTCAGAATTTAAAATATAGATGAAAAATGACTAAAATATAATATCATCTTAAGAGGAAGAACAGTCGTCATAAATCTCAATCAGTCAAACAAAAATCATAATAAACTGAGAACTAGTGGCATATTTCAAATTGTAGAAAATGACGGATTTACGATGAAATTTATAAAAATGGATAGTGTTTCAAAAATATGATTTCCAATTATTTTCCAATAAAATTTAAAAAATGAAGCACAAAAACAGTGATGGATTTTGACTATAGTTTATAATTCAATTTAAGTGACAAAATCGAATAATCTCAAATCCCAATACCCATCAATCAACAAATCATAATACGTCACAAGATTCCAACACATTTCACAGATTAGAAAGATGGATTGACAGGCTGGTTTTTATGCACAAAGGAGGATTTCAGTTTAATTTCAATTTAGCATATTATTTCCTTTTCTTTTATTTTTATTTAAGAGCACATTGGCCACGTATAACCAGAGCTTGGATTTTTAAATGAGGTAGTCGCAGCTTAAATAATAAGTTATCTATTAACCATGCATGATCGGAGGTTGGATTTTTAAATGAGGTTAGAGACACATTTATATTTTAATTATATTTTTTATTTTCAGCATTTAAAGGAAAAAACTCCTCGGTATATAAAACCAATATATGGATGATAGAAAATGGGGTAGGTATAGAAATGGACTGTGAAATAAATTTCTAAATTAAGTATATTATGAAATATGCTCGACTGTACCGAGATCATTGAAATTTTTTAATTATCACTAATTCTGAATAATAACATAGTCCCATTTCTATCATAAATAATTCCACTGTTTATTCAAAAGAATTTTTTTAAAAAAAATATTAACTCTCCATATTAATATAAAATCATAATGGATGGCAGAAGGATGATAGATAATGAAGATGGTCATGAGATAATTGCCAGTTCAAAGATATTATAATAAATATTCAACCATCATGAAAATCCAAATAAAATATCCACTTGTTGTGAAATATACTGCAGTCGTAATTCATCACAATTTCAAAATCTGATAATAATTTTGATGTATTATAAATACAGTTCAATATGGATATTGATCTTAATTTCTGAATGAATAATCAATAAATAACTTTAAAATTGAAAATCAATTACAGGAGGAAATTAAAATGATTTATACAAGACAAGAGGGATTAAAAACCTGTACAAAAAATTAGCACTTCTAATACCAATTGGTGTCCCTATTAATTAATGAGGATTGTAACAAGACACCGAAGACAAACTAGGATATCATGGACAAACAGAAAGTTATTCACAAAGCCCATGTAGACAAAGATGACAATTCAAGTGTACCAGAATCAGTAATCAGAGCAGCAAACAGTTTTTCATCAAAAGCAAGAAGTTAACAGACAAATTTGAAAAAGCAATATCAGAGCAGCAAACATAAAAACAGTTATGAGTCAGACTTGTCAGAGGATGTTTCACATAAGTTTCAGATGGTCACAAAAGATTTTTTCACAAAATTTTCTAACAGGCACACATGAATAATTTCAAATCATTTACGTCAAGATTGAGAGATATTCACGTTCTGAAAAAAATTAAAAATAATCTATTCGAAATCACTTGAATCAATGTCAAGTTTTGAGATATAATGAATCAGTCACACAAGATTGATAATTTCAAATTTAAGAGGTGTATGATACTCAAGATATCAAGAATTTCAGATGATTTCAAACAAAAAAGTTTCAACAATAATGATCATGAATAAGGATGAATTTCAAGATGTATCACTGATTCTAGACAATTCAAAATTTCCAAGCCAATCTGATAATTAATGAAATAATCACAACTGATAAATAGCAGTGTGCTGTAATGAGTATAATATTTCAAGCTTTTCTAAAATAGATTAGAAAAAACTCAAAATAGCAGAGGTGTGTGAAATTTCATTAAATATTTAGATCTTCAAAAATTTAGAATTCAAATCAACAGTGTTCAGGATATGACAAGAATACATCAACACTGTTATGATTCAGAAAATAGAAAAATAAACTTCAAAATAATTGCAGGGATATAAAAGATCAAGTTCAAGATCTGGAAAAGATTAAAACATTAGAGTTTTGTTCAAAAGAAGTAAATTTCCAGAAAAATATGAATTCTACAGTTGGAAGTTAAGAAAGCCCAAAAGAAATTACAATGTTATGATAGTGACAAATCAAATAGAAAATAGCGGGGTAGAAAAAGAATAAACACAGGAAACAAAATATTTACAAAGATGAGTTCAGAGATTATACCTGAAATCCATGTAAACCAGAATCTCCGACTCAAAAAATCCTTGCTGGAGGAAATGTGAATGATACAGAAGTATAAACCAACTTGATTTCACATTTCTTTTTGCACAGCAGTTCCTCAGCCTCCACTGGTATCTAACAGTTTAGAGGATCGAGTGGTCTAACAAAATTTGTAAAACCACTCTGAAATGTGTTCATGACTTTAGGTACCCAAACCTGTTTATATAACAAACCATTCGAATCTATCTTTGTGCCTTTAGGAACCCAGATCTGTTTGATTTAACTGAATTAATTTTACTTCCTTTTGGGATCCAAAAATGTTTAAATGGTTTATTATAAAACAAGTTCACATCTCGTTTATGATTTGAAAAACCATTGAAATTATTAGAATTCAAATTTTCAGATCGATTCTTTACAAAGCAGTTTGAAGGAATTTTAAAATCGTTAGAATTCCATTTTTCAATAACATTGTTTTTCCCAAAGCCAAGTCCACGTTTATTTCCAACAGAAATTCGGTTTTCCAACAACATATTCAAAGATTTTTCTCCATCAGAAAATTTACTCAAAATTGTTTCAAGTTGTTGAATTTTAGTTTTAAGATCATCGTTTTCTTTCATTAAATCTGAACAACGATTTTTAGTGATCTTACATACTTCAAATTCAGATTTCAAAACCAAATTTTCATCATTAAGCAATTTAATTTTGGTTTGGGACTCAGTAATTTAAATTTAAAATGTTTCTGTTTTTCAGACTCAAATTTATTGGATTTTTCAATCTCGTTTTCTAGTTCTTTCAAAATCAAATCGGATTTCAACAAATTCTCCTTTTTAGCAATTTCAAATTTGGAATATATATCAGTCTTAAGAATTTCAAATTCCTTTTGTAAACAATTATTCAAACTTGATAGCTCAATCTTGTTTTCTTTTAAGATTAGAATTTCCTTTTCAAACTTTTGAATATTTTTATTGAGATGAACAAGATTGGTTTTCAATTTCAAACAACTTTTGCAATCTAAATTTGAAGAATTTTTAAAATATTCAAGTTGTGATTCTGAATCATCAATCTTGCTGATCAAATCATAATTCCTAGATTTTCGAGGTTTATTTTTACATTGGATTTTATCAACAGATTTGGTTAGATCAACACAAAAATAAACCAGATCTTCATAAGAGAAATTTTCTATTTCATTGTCTGTTGAGTCTCCATCAGCTGATCCATCTGAATTATCCTCTGTAAGACCTGTTAAGCATAAATCTGAATCTAAGTTGACATTCCGGGGTTTCGAGCAGCTATTGTCAACTTGTCTATACTTTGCATTGAGAGTTTTCCAAATTTCCTACACAGTCAAACTATGGGAGATAAAATCAAGTTGATTATTACTAAGATGAGAATAGAGAATATGCATAGCACGGGCATTAATATTCCTATCTATTATATCACATCCACTGTCAACAACATCCCAATATTTAACAGTTTTCAAATACGATTTCATTTCTGATTTCCAATTTAAAAAATCTGTACCATCAAAATCATTTGGAATGTGACGGGACCGACTCTCTATGAACTGACAACTAGGGATCATCATTACTCTAGAGTTAATAGAATACCTTCTCTGATTACAGTTGTTGGATCTAGATTGACCTTAGAGGGGGGTGAATAGGGTTTATTGAAAATTAAGCGAGATATTAAAAATATTCACAGATCACAGAATATTGCAAAAAAGAAATGTAGAAAGTAAATGACACAAAATATACCCAGCTTCAGCAAAATCCTGCCTACTGCTGCATTCCTAAGGTTTCTACTAGGAGTTAATAACAGATCCCACTTACAGACACTGTAAACTCGCACTCCCTGCTCCTGTACTAACCCTATGCTCAAAACACTAGACTGATCTAATCCCCTAGATAAGATTTTCCCTGATTACAACTCCGTAACCAAAACCCTCGTTTTTACAGACCTTAGTAAACTGCCAGTTAACCCCCTAACTGGTTTCCTAGATTTTACAGACCTAGAAACAATTTGGATCGAGTACAGATTAAATTAAAAAAAACAAAATAATAAAAAACAATGAAAAATAAAACCCCTTTTTAATTTAAAACAAAGTCCAAGCCCTTTTAATAATGTTGGCTAACCCATTCCCTTCACAAGCTACGTCCCGATCATTTTCTAAAATCATGGCGACATATTTGGAAATTGTTTTAGGGTTTTCTTATAAATCCCCAAATTCGAATCAATGCTTAATGAAATTGAGATCTCTGATGCTCCTTGATTCTTTGATGGCTTCTGATGTTTGTCGATCAATTTGGGAATTTGCCCTCGATCGAAACCAATAAAAAGTGAGTTTTCTAATTTTCAGTTCTTTTCTTGAATTAGTAGTTTCTGATTTCGATTACCGTTTGGCCGATGATGATACGGTGTATAATACAGGATTAGAAAAATCCTTTAACATCTCTGATTTCATTAATGTGACTTTGGCCTGATTGTGTGAATTCGTCTTTTTGATTTCCTACATGAAAAAAATGTTGCCTTTTATGAGATGATGTCCACAACTTTGATGCAAAACTGGAAACAATTATTTGTGGCCATGAGTAATCCCTTGTGTTGCCGTGATTTCCATGATTGAATTTATTGCTTTGTGAATGAATTTCTGAAAATAATTCTTGCCAAGATTAACTTGTATGATTGAACATATCCATGAATAAATCCTTGTATTTCTTAAGATAAGTAAACTGATTTTCTTGGCTAGAATGCTAAATGATTTTTGCTATAAAAAGATTTGAGATTTCTCCAATTAATCTGTGAATTTCTGAAGTTTAAAACTTTCCAAAAAATGTTTGTATAATTCAGGAAAGTCATTTTCTTTTTTGGAAACACATATTTATTGCCAACACTGATTTGTGATACTTGCGTCATTTTTGGAATCACTTAAAAACTTGACACATATTTCTCCAGTGAAATCTGAGAATATATTTGAGCTTGCCATATTGGATTCCTTGAAAATTTGGATTTAATTCTTTGAAAAAGAATTTCGGTCAATTTAAACATTGCTTGCCAAATACTTGAATGTTGTTACCATCATTCTTATGACTATTTGCACGTAGTATTCTCTCCAGGCTTTGTGTGTACATGAATTGCTTGCTTGTTAAAACATTGCTGATTTGCTAAAACAAGAAACTAATTTGTGAACGGAATTTTCCAAGTCATTCATGCTGAATTGTTTGACCATGTCTGTACTTGCTTGATGTAACATTTGTGCACTCCCTCCATGCAAAAAATGCTACTCCATTTTGTAGTTGTGTTCAACCAGTTTTGACTTGAGTTGTTGCTTTGCCACTACTTAAGCCATGCATCATATTTCTGTCTGATTTGTGTCTTTCCATTCTTGCTAGATCATGCTCGAGCATGTGATGTACCATGCTTGTCCATTTGTTGTGTCGTCCATTCATGTTCATGTTGTTCCTCTTTGTTGTTATATCTTCACTGATTTGTTGTGCTCCCTTGAACTTGCTTTAAAAAATAATGTATGTACTTGCATCATGCTACATTTACCATTCACATATACATATATGCATCCCTGATTTATTGTTGTATCACTTGTTATTAATGTTGCACCACTGTTTTTGCACATCACTGATATTTTGTATATAGCACATGTTGTGTATCTATTAACATGCATATCCAGAAAGTCTTGTCTTGCTTCATGTTAGCTTCCACTTTGTTTTGCTTCGATGCACAACTATTAGAACAACACATGATGCGTATCTATTAACATGCATATCCAGAAAGTCTTGTCTTGCTTCATGTTTGCTTCCACTTTGTTTTGCTTCGATGCACAACTATTAGAACAACACATGCAAATGAATTTGACTGTTCCATGTTGATCCATGTGATAATTGCTGTGTATCCTCATTCTCATGTATACTGGCTTGTATCTTTGGCTTGACCACTTTCCCACTTGCACTCTGAATCATGCAATATACATGAGACCATTTGTCATTTGCTGATTGTGAACATTTGATCTTAAACTTGAGCTTAAATATGAATTTCTTGTTTTGTTGCTGCCTTGTCACCATTCGTGCATGGATTCTTGTGCATACTTGATGCTATTTGTCTGCATGACATTTTTTTGGTGCTGTTTGTACATTTGCATTTTGAAATACAAACTGGCTCGACCGCTTGACATGTTGTTGCACTGAGTCGAGATGGTCCACGTGGCTACTCCCTAGTTGCACACTGAATTGGCGAGGTAGTCTACAAGTGTATATAAATACACGTGTGTATATACAGCCATCTGGAATAGATTTTCCTGTCCCTGCACAATAATATGTGTATATACATACACATATGTGTGTATACATATATCGTGCGTGTGCTATATTCACATATCAGATCAAGACATGAAAGATGATGAGAAACACACCGAAATCTGAGGCAAATAAAATTTTAAAATTAAAATTTATATTTGCTAGAATTTAGAATAGTATTTTTGTTCCATATACTGTGTGTGTGTTTCTGTATATAAAAGGTATGGATGACTGGAATGACAGTGCAATTAAGACAAAAGACTGAAGACTAAGTGTAGAATCAGTGAAAACATGAATGTGTCTGTATGTAAAAGAGTTGTGACTGAATGTATGTACAAATGAAACTGTAAACAAAGTGACAAAGTGTATGTAGTGAGGGGAATTGTATATAATGAAATTTATTATACTGTAATGAATATCAATGAGATGTACAAATAGTGGAGTATAAAAATTGTACTGTTCGGTATTGAAATAAAATATTATATTTAAATAAAATACTATGTGAATATTTAAATTTCTGTACAGTCGTATTTTATTTAAATATAAATATTATATTCCTATCTGTATGTATATGTGAAACAGTACAGTAACAAACACATTTGAAATAAAATATATTTGTTTGTTATCATCAATCAAAAATCATATAATTGTGTATACAACACCGTTATATACAACATAGAAGAACTAACATTTATAGCCATTAAGTAATCATCAAGCTTTTGTATTTGGGGTGAGTTTATAGGTTTGTCAAGGTTGCCAACATTATTATCAATCCTCTTTCCAAACCTAAGGGTTGTAACAGCATTGACCGGATTATGGTTTTCGTCCTCACAAGAATTTATAGTACGAGAGTTATATTTTGGATTCACCTCGGGTTGACTAGGCAATTTTCCCTTCTCATTATTTTTCATTAGTTCCTTCATCATATTCATCATTTTTTCAACCTATTTCTCTAAACGCATAATTTCTTGTGACGGTCGAGAAGATTGAGAGGATTGGTTTGATGATTGAAAGTTGGGGTGCCTATAAGGTTGTTTGGACTGAGGTGCAGCTCGAGAGGTTTGAGAATTGGGAATTGGCACTTGGCAATTCGGATTTGGAATAAAGGGTTGCATGTGAGATGGGTTTGCCGAATGATTAGGATTTGATCAAGAAAAATTTAGGTGGTTCCTCTAACTAGGGTTGTACGTGGATGAGTAAGGATTATTTTGAGTTATGGCATTGGCTTGGTCTTAAGAGTAATAGTGGGGTAGCCATTCTCCGACTTGGGGAGTTTGATTTTCTAAGGGAAGGTGACTTGGGTCCACGACATGCACTCCTCTAGTAGAAGTATGAATGGGAACACAATTTTACTCCCACTGCATGTCCATTTCAGAATAATCTTCTAAGAATTCCCAAGCTTCATCGATCGTTTTAGACATAAATTCTCCTCCACACATTGATTGTAGTTGAGTTCTAGTATGATAGTTTAGTCCTTCATTTGCATAATTAGAAAAACTATATAATAACTGGTTGAATCTTTCAAAGTATTTTGAAAAAGTTTCCCCCTCGTTTTGAAAAAATTGATTTATTTCAGTCTGGATTTTCAGTGTTTTATGAAAAGGGAAAAACTTTTTCAAGAATACAATGACATTCATCCCAACTTCTTATGGAATGTTTTGGAAGAGAATTTAGCCATCTTTTAGCGCTTTCAAGTAATGTGAATGGAATTAGCCTTAGCTTGATTGATTTGTTAGACAATTTTTGAAATTTTTTTTGTTGATGCATACAATTCAAATTCACTAAGAAATTTGTAAGCATTTTCAGATTCAGTAAATTTTGGTACCCCTTGGATAAACGAATGCTTAAGCTCAAAATTGTTTCCTTCAGCTGGTGGGAACATAATGACAGAAGGTTGAATAGTCCTAGTTGGATAACATCGATCTCGAAGAGATAAGAGTCTATCCATTTCGGCATTGAGATTTTGAATTTTTTTTGATTTATTCGATTTTGATCCCTCTCAGTATCAAAATTTTGATTTATTTGAAAACCCCTAAAAGAATTATGGTGGCTGACACTTTTTTCACTCATCGTTGTCAAATGCAAACAAAGAAAATCCTAGACTTAAAGTTGACACAATTAGCTCATATTCAAAATAAATAACGTATTCAAATATATCTTATTAATTGATAATCTCGATTTGAAGGGGGAAGCGGGTCTTCTGGCCGTTCACATATAGTATAAATACTAAGAGATACGACCAATGTTTTATCGGTAATATGCAACTTTTTTTTCCTAAAAGTTCAATAAATTGAACTTATATATATCCATGATCAAACCCTTGAGTAAATTAATTTCACAAAATACGCTTTTGTAGTTAAATATTTTGCAAATCAAATTAAATAAATAAATTAGAAATGTTAAGTTGCTAGAATGTCGAAAGATTCCTGATGTAATATGTACACCGTCGTTTACAAAAGGAATAAAACAAATTCTACACAGCAAAATAATTTTTTGAATCTAAGATATTTAACTCAGTTTGTTTGTCCTATTGAGCTTGAGTTTTGCTCCTAAGGTCAACTTCTAATCAATTTTTATTTAAGTGCAAGGAGTATGCAAATGATAGTATTTAATTATTTTGGAGCCAAAAGGTAATGACTTCCTCACCTTGTGTTTGTTAGGGGCTTTGCTTGTAACTGATTTATTTCAGTATGCAGCCAAAATAACAGTCAGACAGAAATATTTGCAGAAATTAAAATTGTACGAGCAAGCCGCTTTTCCTGCAGAAAATTGAAAATTTTACAAGAAATGTCTATTTATTTTTTCTTTACAGCATAGTACCTATAAAATTTAGAAAATTTTACAGTAGGGTATGGCAGTTCGTCCAGTGCATTTGAGTAGCTACAACGATTAAAATCTCAGTATTTGCAATTTGCTTGACCTCTTAATCTTTGTAAGGTCCCTTGATTTTTTTTCTTCCCTTTGTTTCTTTATTTTGAGTTCTTCCAATAATTTTGATTCTCTTTTTTTAAGAAAACAAAGGAAATAAACAAATGAAAAGAAAAAGGAAAACAAAACTGAATTGGAACAAAAAAAACTAAACTAGAAAGGCTAAATAAAATAATTGAACCAAACAAAATTCAACTCTAAAAAATAAACTAAGCTCAGATAAAATAAATCTAATCCTAATAAGACAAAAACAAAGAAATAAACAAAGCACTGCATGCCTCCAATCAAAGAAGAAAAATTACGCCAAGGTGAATTAACCACAAACAAAAACGTTCCTCCTCAAAAATATAAAAATGGCGGTTAGTCCAAATTCACACGCCCCTTTTTATAAGGAAACAAATCAACTCACTCTTTGCAAATATGAAAAAAAAAACCTAAAAGAAGAAAAGTATGATCCACACTTTTTTTTACAAGAAGAACTCATGCAACAATCAACGGGCTTTCGGCTGTGTATAAATCGTTCGAAGTTTGTTTGGAATTTGGGTTCACGGATGAATCGAGATTGGGGTTCGAGGAGGGTGTTCGCGTATTTTAGGGAATTCTAAATCGTGAATTTGTGTTTATGGGTTTGCGATGCATGTTGGATTTGGGGTTCAAATAGGAGTGGTTGTTGATGCTTTAGAACAGGATTGAGTGGAGATTGTTGTAAGGTACTTGGTCGAGTATATTGTTGTGAATTGGGCGATGTAGATGAGGGAGGAGTTTAGGTGCGTGGTATCGGTGGTTTGCAGATGTGGTGATCGGAAGTGAACTATGTTTTAGATATTCAGTATGAGCAAGTGGTGGTTAGAATTTACGGTAGTTTGTGGTTTTAGGAAGTTGGTATGTTGGATGGTAGTGATGTGAAGATAGTTATAAGCAGTTCTCAGGGGATCTTAATGCTGTATGAAAGAGGTGTATGGAGGCTTTCCGATGAAGATGGTATTGGTTCATTTGTGAAAACGTGGTCTAATGAGTCTGAAGTGGAAAGAGATGAACGGTGGTGTGAGATGAAGTCAGGGTAATTGGAGAAGAAAAAGAAAATTACAGAAGGAGTTTTTTTAATTGTATAAAGAATGAAGGAAAGAAGTTGGAAAGATTCTATAAAAAAAAAGAAAAATAATTGAACAGAAGACTGAGAAAAAAATTGGAAAAGAAATGGCAAGTATTTTTCTCTTGATCTAGACGATTGTCGTATCAATGTTTTAATACCTAATCAAACCAATCAAGATTTTTTTTTTCTTTCTACATATACAAGAAAACAAAAGGAAAAAACCTAACATGAATCAGAACTTAAATAAATAATAAAATTCAGTGTTTACCTCCCTGGCAACGGCACCAAAAACTTGATCACTATATTTCTATGAGTTAGAAAATTGCAAATTTATTATAATAACTGCAAGCGCACAGATCGTCTAATATGCAGTCTAACACTTGGAGGAATTTTAAATTTTATTATTGTTATATTTCCTGGGCGAGTTAGACAATATTTGGAGATTAGAAATGATGCTATTGAATTTATTATAGATTCTAATCTAATTGGATCTTATACTAAATTCAACAATTAAGACAAAATAACAAATTACTAGAAAAGAAACAACAAACAAAAACAATAGCAGAAAATTAAAATTAGAATTGCCATCGAATCTAATCGAACGGTCTATCACTAATATGCAATAAAAATTTAAAAATTGCAATTCGTGTTCTACCAAAGCTAATAAAGTAGGAAACACGTATTGTTACGAAAGAAAAGATAATAAACCAGAATGAAGAAAAACTTTATTAAGGATAAGAAGAGAATACATAATAATGGAATAGAATTTTTACAATGAACACAATGGGTACTTTTATAGTCCTCTCTCTATGTGAATATAAGGCCAAAAAATTATATGGAAAGTTTCTTTTCAAAGATGAGGGAATATTCCTTTCATGGCGCTTGATTGAAGATTCGTAATCAAAGCCTTTCCTTTTGATGTATGGTACTATCAGTGGGAAGATAACCATATGCTTAATTGGAAATTTGTAATCAAAGCCTTCCCTTTCTTTTTGCATGGCAATTAAATGTAATTGACTGGATTTGAATTCTTTGAGAGAATTATGTTAAATTATTAAAATCTATATTAAGTGCATATTATATATATATATGCATAAATATGACTATATAAATAATACATCACTTAGTTTATTTATTCTTCAAAACACATAAGATGGGGTGTGAATCATTCGTAATCCTTTCTTCATAAAAATAGTATTTGACAGGGATCGAACTCGGAACACTTCACCAAACATTCCAGGGCTTTACCAGTATGCTACAAGATCCTTTGCGATTTTAAACTTGTTGGTTTCAAGAAGTAGTACTTTTTCGTGCAATTGGTCTTTGATTGGGACAGAGGGGACTTTTACTTACAATCTGTAAAAACACACAAAAATACCCAAAGTATCATTTATTTATATACAATAAAGATAAGATATGAGCATAAAAATAAACACTTTTACATGTTCATCTGTCCTAAATACAAATAGAACAATGTGTCATGAGGTCAAAAATGACATTTCTTTGTCTAAATAAAAATAATCATAAGTAATGCATATTTGTTCCCTTCATCTCGTCCATATTTTTTGAGTTATTAAATGCCTATATGAAAAGCAAAGATTTAGAGTGGAAGTTACTTTATAGGGTTAATATTCGCATTGTGTTTGTTCTCTTCTTTTCGCTATGCTTGGTTCTTGGTTGTGTTTTCACTACTGATGCAAATGATATAGGATGTGTTAATCTTCTCCACCTAAATTTGGTTCCATGCTATCCTTGTCTTTCTCTTGTAAAGAAGTATTGAATTAAGAAAGACAATGTGTTTGTGAATGGGTTTCGTTCTATTCCAACAAGTTTAGTTTTAGGATATGACTGCAAAGAGCTATTCAAAGCATTAGCGGAGGGCCCGACTTGTTGCAATCCTTATGATGTTGTAAATTTCATTTTATACGTGGGTTGCAATGTGCAACATGAGACTTGTCTGACTATGAGGTATCTCCCTCCGATGAACGAATTTATTGATAAATAGCAGTTTCCTCTACTATGGTGTGATAAAGGCCATGTTGACAGGTTGATGATTTGAAAACTATTCACTGTCGATGCCAACATTTGTGGGTTGATTATAGAGAAACACATGAAGATTAACTTAGCATGTGGATTCCTTCTACAGTGACTTAAGACTGGAAGATGCAAAAATATGCACCTCTTAAGGCATTATATCACCCATAAGAAAGCATGTTTGTTTTCATATAGTATGTATTTGTTGACACGCTTTTTAGTCAAAGCTATCACACGTCAAGTATTTGGTTAGCAACGTGCTCAAGCATGAAGAGCTTCGTCAGAGAGCACAAAGTAATTTGGTCGAAGTCATGTCGCAAACATAAGAAGGCCTGAAACATCTATCAAATAACCTCTCTTGGGCCCAAGAACATCTATTATGATGCTCTACACTATAACTCCTATAGAAGGCAATCAGTGAGCAGAGCCGAAGGCAAGCCGTCAGCGGGTCCGAGCGCAGCATCAGTGGGGGTTCGGAGCCCCACAGTCCCAGTGGCGATCAACCTAGCCAGTTAGATCGAACAAGTGGGCACCACCCGATTCATCCGATTTTCTCCGAGTCGGAAGCTCAGATTCCTTCAATTTGGACCAATGAAAACTCGAATCTCCTCACTTCGTGTTCAGGAACCTCGACACACTAAACAACAAGATTTCGGACCCCTCTCCTTCTTTTTTGTATCCCTTAGAGGGATACGAAATTTCATATCCCCTGGGGAAATACAAAAATTCGTATCTCACAGGGGATACGAAATTTCATATCCCCTGAAGGGGTACGAAATTCGTATCCTACATGGGATACTAATTTCGTACCCCTCACCATGGGGGTGCGAAATTCATGCTTCTGGCACTTATAGGGTCTGAAATTCTGGCTTATGATCCACATTTCCTACTTACTTCCACCTAACCTCCTTCCTATAAACACCCCAAGCCTTGGCCTTCATTTGGATCTTTTTCCCATGGAATTTTTGGACTTCTAGAGCTCGAAACACTCACTAAAGGCTGCTATCTCTTTCTCCATTGCCATTGGACATGGCATGGACAATTAAAACGTGGCACACACGTTTTCCATCAACAGTTGGACATTCACAAGGATAATTACACTACTTTCGGGCTTCTTGGACATTAAGGATAAAAGTGGATATAGTTGACCTAGTCAACTCATCTAAAGGAAGAAGAAGGACATTTTAGTTAAAGTTTAGAATTAACAAGGACATTGTGTTCTATTGTAATACTTTGTACTCGAATATCATTATAAGTTGTACAACACTGTAATCGGATATCATATGATGAATAGTCATTATAAAGTGAACGTAAGCGTTAGTGTCGAACCACTATAAAAAGCTGTGTCTCCCCGCATTTACTTTACTTTATTGTTTATTTGGATATCTGTATTGTTCATACTACATAATCATTGGGTGTTGGCGTGCGAACAATTTTTTCCGTCAGCAATATTAATTATGAGTTTCTAACTAGTGTTATGATATCTGCAAAAATTCTTGGTTATAAATTCTCAAAAAAAGTATTAATGCACATAAAAAAATCAATGTACTATGTATATTTTAACATGAAGGGAAAAATAATGAGGAAGAAAAAGAAACAAATCTTAAACAAGAACGACATGTTCTTTGCAAAATAAAAGAAATTAGTTAATCCATTTGTGGATTAACACAACAAAATAAATGGATCAACTTAGCAAAATTTAAAATGTGAATTATGTAATTAAACCAGTGGATATAAATAAAAGTTACATTTTTACTGCTTTCTCTTTTTTATCGATTGATGTGCTACTATATTTACCATCGTATTCATAATTTTACACAGATCTTGGTTACACTGCTTATTCATTTTGCCTTTGCTTGGTCAAAGAAATTGAACACCAATGCTATAACTATTTAATTAATGTTGATTTTTGAATTTATGTGTGTTATTCGTTTCGTTTTTGAATATTACTTCTAGACTATGTTTTTTGGAAGTCAACACATGGATGGACTAATGTTAATAAATTTCAAACCAAACCAATACAAACTATTAAAGGGTGCAGATAGTTGTGCTCTTATTTGGTAATTGCTCTAAGTATTTACTTTACTTTATAATCTATCATTGAATGCTTTTCTTACTGCCTCTTATTAAATTTAGTTTGATCCATGGTGTAGTTATCCTTTAATATTTAGTTTTTAAATGGCCATGGATACTACTTTGTATTTTTTGCATTGGACTTTAAAATTGCTTGCAGAGGTTGATGCATTTTTGAAACTAATCCAGCCACTTAATCCGCTAATGATAGTCAACTACCTTTTTTTTACAATCATGAGGTCTGTATGTGTCTCATACATATTATATACTAGCAGAAAGTGAAAACCACCATGGGATAACTCGAATCTTTCTTATTGCTCGCTTGGAATCACCAAACATCAATGTCTAGAAGTCAGACCTGCCACACAACCAAACTATTGATTCTACTTGTCGAACCTCCACAACTAACATCCCTAGACTAAGCCTAGGAAAACATCCATATAATTATTTACTACATCTTTCTTGATAAGAAGTAGATCTCATTTCCTAATATGATACCAAGCCATTTAATAGTTAAAATCCAAAGCATACCTAGGTATACTTTCCCTAGTTTATCCACAATGTATCTCTCTTTCCCATGGGTTCTATTTTCGAAGATGTCTCATATCAATAGAAAAAATGCACAATTGTTGGTAATCTCTCGGTGCAGGGAAGATTTGTATTGTATAACTCTAATGACCTTGCGTCCCAACCCACTAAATGAAATTAGCCTTCTAAAATTCTAGTATTGGATTGAAGCCCACTAATCTCTGTTTGTATAACTAAGGTAATTTACTCTACTGACATTTATACTATTATAATATATTTAATCACTACCTAACATGTTTATTTCATTTTGTATGAAATAAATGATTATTATCCTAAGTGAACATTTCCAAAAATATTTATTTATTCATTCAAATTTAGCTCTATTAAAACATGTGCAATTAATACCCCGCTATTACTCAGTCATATCCCCGTTATATCATGTAGCGGATTTCTACCACTATGTTATTTCCAAATAGCCTCTGAAATATAGTCTTTCCGTTTTAAGCCCCGCTAAATTCTGATATTTCTGATACATCCTATTAGTTTAGCTATATTCCATTGTTTCCGCTATATCTTCTATAAAAGAAATGAATTTAAAAATGGGTTTGTTATTGATACTCCAATTTATGTTAAAGGAGGTCCAAATTTTAAAGATACTCCACTTTTTTTTAAAATTGTTAAGAAGGGTCAATGTAGGTAGCTAATTTTTCTAACTTCTTACAATTTTACCCTTACTTTTAAAAACTTATGCACCGTAAAATTATCAAACCCCTAAATCAAAAAACCCTAAATTGTTTAACTGCAAATAATGTCATGTGCATACAATTTAATAAAATGAAATTAGATTTTAACCCTAACAACAGGTGCGTACAATTTAATAAACTGAAATTAGATCTTACCATCTCATCATTCTTATCAACTCCAACATAACGCTCACTCTTCTATGTTAATATCATATTGTTTTCTTTTTCAATCATGTTTTTTTATTACGGTTTGATTTCTCCACAACTAATGGTGTTGATTAACTATTAAAAATTAGATTAATGAACAAAAAAGTGAAATTAAGACTAAATGGGTAATAAGACAAAATTACCTTTATTTGTTAAGAGGCTACTTCCCTCATTGGCACTACCCTTAAAAAAATTTAAAAAGAAAAATATTGGCCCCCATAACAATATTTGGAGTGTCAATAACAATGCACTTTAAAATGACATTGTACTTTATAAATTTAATTTTGTGCTATGATTTTTTAACATGCACTTTTCAGAATATAAAATATTATATAATCAAGCTAAATAAAAGTTTATATTTAATTATATATGTTTGTTTATGATTTTATTCAAAATTAAGAATGTACTAATTATAATTAAATTGAATGTTAATTTTTCATTTATTTATCATTTATATAATAATAAAAGCATTAAATAGGAGTTTTTTATGCTATTTCAGACTCATCGGCTATATCCCGTTATTTCCTCGCTATATCCCCGTTACAACATTTTGCACCTTCGTCTCATTGGATGTGCTGAGCGCTTTAACTGCACAAATTAACACACTTCTGAGCCAATACAAAATTCAACTGAACTTAAATGATCGAAAATAAATTGGTGTGATTAAAGGATTTGGATGTACAATCAGGAGAATAAGAGGATTGAACTTACAGAAAATTAGACAAGAGTATATATGCTATGCACTCAACCGTGTACAAGTAAATCATTCAATAACAACCTATTTTTTAGCCCCATCTTGGCTCTATAACATCACTCCATATTACTTTACTCACATGAATTATGGTCTAGTAGTTTTTCAAAGAGTTGATGAGATATCTTAAAGATTGTTGAAAAAGATGGACTACACAATCATTGATGGGAGATCACTAGAATCAACTTGAATTTAAAGGAAAAGATTTGGAGCAACTAAATACGAGGGGAAATGGCGACAAAGTTTAAAGTACAAAATGAACGAGTAAATATAACTCAACACCAAGTTGAACAACTCAACACCGTGTTGAACAACTCATTACCGGGTTATCTTTCTGACTCAGAAGGCCTCATGCTATCTAGCGCGACTATACTGACTTCTAGACTTCCATACATGCAGGCTCTTGATCTATGCTATATGTTTGTCTAAAAATACCAGCTTACTTGCAATTAATGCAGGATTTTCTGTAGAGTTTTGTTCTTTTCCACAAACATTTTTAACTTCATTATAATCTTAGATATCAGGAAACTAGTTGTAATTCGAAGACATAGCGATTAATGGAGTAGCCTAAAATGTACGTAGCTCGAAGACAACGTCGAACCATGCAACTTTTTGTATGTTCTTACTTTTCTTCTATGTGTTCATGAACTAATTCTTTCATCTAATTTCCAGATTTTGATTCATTTTTCAGATTAAAAACTACTATTTTATCCTTATCTCTCTATAATTACCCTACCAGTCTCATCAGTCTATCTCATTTAATCCATTTACAACTTGTTTTATTTTGTATAACTCCCAAATTAGTGCATATTTATTGTTTATTAATTTTTTGACTCATAATCTTTTCATCCTTATTTCTTAAACCTATCGTTTATTGCATGATTTATTCCAATGTTCTAGTAATATCTAGTGTGAATATAACATATATTACGTTGTAATAATTATATCTTTATTTTTAATATTTAGGTTGTTGTGCATATTTATATATTTATTAGTATGTTCCTAATTATTAATCCCTTAACTAAATATTTCATTCCATTTTTGATCCATTACATTTATCCTTCCAATAATATTTCCAATTAAACCTTTCCATTATTTAAATAATTGATGGTTTTTCTTTGTTCAAAATCACCATAGGTTATTTATTATCCTTTTATTGAAATTTAAATTATTAAAAGAAAATCTATTCTTCCCACATCTCTTCCTCCTCCTGTTTATATTCCTTGTCAATTCTAACGTTGTGTTAACTCGGTTTTTAAGCCGACCAGAAGCCCACAGAAGTTAGAAGCCAAGATAAAGTTAGAACCTCTTGAAACTTAACCAAAGCGCTCAAAGAGGACCAAATAGAGCCTAAAAATTTTCACCCTAAAATGCATTAAGGGGATAAATGGGTTCTGATCCATAAATATTGCATACGATCCATAATGGATTCCACCATCATGACTATTATCACCGATTAACCTCTTCTCTATGTTTGTTCGCAATATGATGTCTTTAGCTCAAGATATTTAATGGATTGAATAGTCTGGAAAGTAGTTCAACACAGCTTGGGTGCGAAACACATTCAAATGAAGACCAAATCATACGAAACTTTCCAAAAGATATTGCTAGAACATAAGAAGGCCATAAAACAGGATGAGGACATTCCAAAGACTAATTTAATGGATCAATACCAATCTGTAGGCTATGGATTAGGACCGATCCATCAGAGTTACTCATATGATTTTAACTCTTTTGATGTGACTTCCTTACATTAAGTAATGAAATATTTTGGTCCAACACGACTCCAAACTCCTATAAACACTAGTTTATCTCCTATATGAAAATAGGTCTATCAACATATAGTTTCGGCAAATAGTGATATATCTGCATGTGCATCCGAAATCATTTTAGATATCAGATATTTTCATTCACGGATATATATGGTATCGAATAATTATCTAATCTACTAATAATCAATAAATCAAAGAAATTAAACATTTTAGTTTCACATAAAGATCTAGTTGCTTATTAAAATGCTAAAAATAAACAAATATAACAATAGTAAGTTTTAAGCAGTTAACATGTGTTTAGTGCGTGTAATATAAATTCATAATTTAAAAAAAAAAATCTTTCATTTTACCTAAAATACACATAATTTAAAATCTAGTCTAGAAAATAAACTGATATATAGTTTCCGAATGCAGATGTGCTTGTATCCGCATCTACATTTGTTTTCTCGAATATAGGATATTTATCCTCTTTTCGGATATGGATGCAAACGAGTTTTAGATTTCTCGGGTATTTATTAATAGCCCTACATGAAAATGATCTGGATTATTCCTACATACTTTCTGCCAAAGCATTTCTCTAATCTTTTTGACTATCATGATTAATCGCCAGAGATGCTATGGTGATCTACTTTCATTAGCGTTTGTATTGGTAATAGTTATTAATAGACATCTAGTCAATCTCTTGTACCCAAATATTTGTGATAGGTAGAGGAAATTGAGTTAATCTTCTAAAAAAGTGAATGTAGGCTTAGTTAATAGTCGAACCACAATAAATCTTGCGTTTATTTCTGTTTTTATTTCTCTTCTTTTTCCCTTTCATTTTTCATTTAGTTTGATTATCTTTGTTTAATTTGTGCAAGACTCGATCTATTTTCTTGGAAGGTCTAGTCCTTTCACTTACATTTAGGGTTGATGCAATTTATGATAATAATGTTTGGTGCGTTCACTAAGAGCTCGAGCACAGGAAATGATCTAGGTAGTCTACTATAGATTTGCAAGGTATAGAAGTCAGATCTATAATTAAAGCTTTTGAAGCTTGCAAATTATTTACGGAATGGAAAGGAAAATGCCTCTAAAGAAGAAACCAAGCAAATCTAATAGTTCTGCAACAGCGGAAGGGAATAGTAATACAACCCCTGTTTGTAGAGAAGTCAACAATCAAACTGGAAATTTTTCTCAAAGAGATATCATCACTAGGAGATAATTGGATATGGTAATGGAGGAACGTAAATGGTTAACAAAGACCTTACGGATAAGATGGAGCCTCTGCTAGCACTAATGGAGTCTCACTTCCATCCAAACCTAACATGGGAGGTACTATACGTACATTAGGAAGGGCATGCACATACATTCGCTTCCAATAGGAGAAGGTGGAACCAAAGTCAAGAGCTTAGGGTGCATGTAAACCAAAATTTGGCTAAGGGAAAGGAACCATGCTCCCTAGAAAACTTAACATCGAGACAAATCTAATCTCTATGTAGGTGTGCTCAAAATCAAGATAGGATGTGTAACATCCCGGATTTTTAATCATTTAATATTAAACATTTAAATTTATTTTAAATGTTGAATTGGAAATATAAATGAATTCTTATATGGAATTTATTTAATAATCGATATACGATTTAATTTTTCAGTATACCGGATTATAGTTAACGAAAATGAAATATAATTGAATTCAAGATTAAAATTGAATCAAGATGATTTTTTCAAGTAATTTAAGTTATATTTGAAATAAAGCGATAATAATTATTTATTATTGATAAATTAAACTGTTTGAAATCGATTTAATCAATTGAATTTAGTACATAAAAATAGTTAATTTTTGAATGACCTCAGAATTTGACAAAAAACAGTTCCATCAGATCCGTAATAGTATATTATTATCAGGTTTCAAATTTTATGACATTTGGATTTGTCGTTTAACCGTATGATCAGAAAACATCTAAAAATAATTAAAATTGTATTTAATTTAAATTATCGATTTAAAATTGGTATCTTTTCTAGACAATCGAACGAGGCTTCGGAATATGTTCCAATGTGTTCATAATAGTGGTTAAACCCTAGGAATGTCAGTTGTTGCGTCTTGATTGGAGTTCAAAACCGTAAAATATATTATTATAAAATCTAAATTGTTAAGAATAAAATCAAATCAATATAAATATAAAATTAAACCAATAGCCGACCTAAAACTAAAAATCATGCAACTATTTTCTTTGAGAAGACATTTTGCTCCTTTCCTTCCCAGCAAAGCTTAAATAAGAATTTAATGGTTTTGTACGTTGATTCCCTCGCTCATCTATAAACTGAACCTCAAGACTTCAGTAATTCACTTCTAAATCCACGAAACCCATTTTCCCTTTCATTCCTTTTTCCGGTTACAGGCAAATCAAATTCTCCGAATAATAGAAAAAAATCAAATTTAAATCCTACAAAATTTCTTAAATCATGAAATCAATGTCATGAAGCTCGTATGAAGACTCTCTTCATGCAAATGCAAGTTCTAGGGGGTTCGAGTAAAATGAATTAGGGAAGGTCGAAGTTCGATTTTGGAAACCAATCATTAAGTAGTGAAATCGACTTCAATTCAGAATTTATTGAGTGAGGTAGCATCTTACGTGAGGTAGATTGGCGACCCACACCAATTCCATAACCCTGAATGTCGCGATGGTCCTCCGAGCTACTGTAGGGAAATTGAGGTCGGATTTCAGGATAGAGGGCGAACTGGACATGGACTGGTGAAGGCAAGATGTTGGTTGAGTTAGTGACAGGAGTGGATGTCGATTGGTGAAATTCGATAGGGGTCAGCTTCCACAACTGACATGAGTTGCCTGTAGCACAATGAATGGATAGGGGACGCGATGAATAAGGTCTTGATTTTTACATAAGTGCCGATGTGATTTGATTTAATTAGGTACTGCTGAATCCCTTGTTGCTCGAGTTCAGGCTTCACTGTATAATGGTGATGAAGGAGTTTTGCAGGTCCGTTGATCAGTGGTAACGACGAGGAATTGGACGAGGGATGGTTTACAGCTCAAGAATTGGTGATATTTTGGGTCGGCTTTGGATTTGCAGTTGATAAAAGTTAGGTATGCATTTATAGAATCAAAATTTTATAAGCTAATTTATTTAAAGTTAGTAGTTAAATTTAATTGATAATAGTTTAAATTGTTAAATAAAGATTTAATTAATCATAGGTCCGAGTAAAATTCATTTGAGACGACTCAAGTGAATCATGGTTGCAAATACAATCTAGGATGGATTCGAGATTTTTTTAACGCTAGTCATTAGATCAAGGTGAGTAAATCTCACTTAATAATTTATATTTAAATTTATTTTTATCGTTAAAAATAAATTGTTGACTGTTTGTTTGCATGCATGAATTATTGAATTATTGTGGTTATATATATATATATATTAGTTATTTAGGCTTGGTGGTTGTGGCTATTATATATATAGGATATTTTCGGCAGTACCATTAGCAAATGCCTGTAGTATCATTAGCAGATGACCCTATCAGTCCACGATATAATGAGTGGCTGACCTTCTATACCACGATATCCTGCAATGAAGTAGGATTGGTATTATTTATTTTGTCTAACATCTGTGGATGTAGGAAAACAGGCTAGAGGGATCCAACTGGATTCCAAAAAATTTATTTATTGTTTACATATTTATATACGTGTGATGTGTTGAATTGAATTGATGTTGTTTGTATTTTTAGGTTTGAATATCACTGGCCCTAGATAATTATATTAAAAATATAATGAAAAGGGATTTTTAGATTTAAAAAGGAAAATTTATTTTCCCGAAATAGAAATTGAATTTTGGATGAGTTAGCAAATATTAACTTGTTTTCAGTAATAGAAACAAGTAATTGGATTTATAGGAAGATGTTTACAAATGGAAAGAAAAATTATCATTTGATAATATTTAATTTTAAATTTAGGTATGAATTTAAAAGGGGAAAAGTTATTTTTCTGAAGTCAAAATTGGATTTCAAAAGGAATTCGAAAGAGAAACTTGTTTTAAATATTTAAAACAAGAAGTGAAATTTATAAACGATGTTTATAAATAAATGAGGCGAATTTTCAGTGGATAATTTATAAATTTAAATTCAAGTATGAATTAAAAATGGGATTTATAATTTGAAATCATTTCAGCGAAAGGAAACGATGAAATTTATTCTGGTTTGGGAATGTAAAATGAATTGAAATAAATCTATACGGATTTATGATTAACATTCAACCATGTCGAATTTATAAAATAAATAAATTATCTCCAGATAAGATATTGGGATTTTATTGGATAGAAACTAAAATTTAATTATGAAATAAATGCCATGTAAATATCTATATATATATATATAAGTTATAAAAATTAGTTATTTCAAAATGGGAATCCAGTTTCAAATAGATTATTAAAATGGAAGTTTGTTTTAATAAAGAAGTTAATTTATAAACAACATTTATAAATGCGATGAAGTAATTTTCATTGAATAATTTGGAAATAGATTACCAAAAGTAAGAAATGAAATAAAAGATGAGATTTTAATTAAGTTTTTGTATTATAAGCTTTTATCTATCTCAAGATAAGAACGTTGTCAGTCAAGGTCTGAGAGGTAAATAAAATACCCCAACTTGAACGACTTCACTATCATCAAGGGAGGACACTAGCATGAATTGTAAAGGATGTTGAATTAATTGATTATTCCCATAAAAGAAGTTTAAAATTTGGAATTCGATTATATCGAATCTCATAAATATTGTATATAACATAGTTGTATACACAATTATATGATTTTTATTTGATGATAACAACCAAATAAATATTATTTTGAATGTGTTTGTTACTGTATTGTTCTATATATATACATCACAGACATGAATATAATATTTATATTTAAATAGAATACAACTGTACAGACATTCATATATTCATACAATATTTTATTTAAAATTGAATATTATATTTCAAACATTCAAACATTACAGCTATTTGTAACTCCACTATTTAAACTCTTCACATGAATTTGTACTTGTAAATAAATAGTATACAATAGACAAATTTGCTTGAACACGATAAAATAATATTTTATTTCAAATAAATTTGTTTACTACAAACATCAGGACAATTCTGTTGTTACACAGCTCCTTTACAGCTCCTCACTATAACACTCTGTCTATATATCTCATATATATATATACATATATACAATCACTCATTTTACATTTTCATATCCATATACATTCACTGATACATTTATATTCGCTATCATTGTCTTCAGTCTTCTGTCTTCACAGTCAGTCCAACTCACTGTTGTTCGTCAGTCCAGTCATCATCTTTCTACATATAGAAACATACACACAGTACACTGCAATAGAAATAAAAGCTGAATACATGCAGATTTAAATTTTATTTTAAAATTTTATTTGCCTCAGATTTCTGGTGTGTTTATCATCATTTTTCATGACTCGATCTGATTTATCAATTTATCCGACTGTGTCTAGACAACTTGTGATATTCACAGTGATACACTATAAATACCACAAGGCAGTCAGTGTATATACAAAATATTTCAATGCAGGGACAAGATTTTTTTCTGATGGCTGCATATACACACATGTATATATATATATACACACGTGTGCACTGCCTTGCCAATCCAGTGTGGAACTGAGGAGTAGCCACATGGAGCAACTCGACTCAGTACACAATGCAAATCAGTGTGCAAATGTTCAACACAGCTCAAAGTGGTCAAGACATAACTAGCTCAGCAAAAACAAATGGTCGAATAGCAAAATATGGACAAATGACACATGAATACAAACCTGGCTCATTGCACAAGCCAAACAGATCAATGTAGTAAACATAACAAGTCAAGAATGACATGGCATGCAACACAATCAAGTGCAAGGGTCAAACTTCATGTGGTATGACAAGAAAAACAGGTTCATGTTTATGGTCGAGCTCACATTAATATGGGAACAACTTTCAATACAGTCAAGTTTTCAAGTACGAAGGTGCCAACAACTCAGCATGTACATATGGTCAAGTAAAGTGGCAAATACATAGCCAGTTCAGATTTTATATGTGTAGCAACTAAACTGGATAGATCATCATGCACAAGGCATGTTCATCAACCATCAAGATGCAAGCATATTAGTGTCAAAAGCAGTTTGTATATTCATGTATTTTAAGTCAAAAGACCAAAGCAGTTTCAAGAGTTATCAAGGGAGTGCAAGTGTGCAACTCAGTGGACATGTGGTCAAACAGCAAGCAAAATCTAGTATAGGAGAATACAAATACATTTTGGCATGGTGAACATGTATACTGGCAGCTCAAATTGGCTTAAATGGAGCATGAAGCAGGTGTGACAATCAGGTCTTTCATGTGATGTGCACAACAATGAAACAACCAAAATGATCAAGTGCCAAACAATGAAAAATCAACATGGCAACAGTATGAAAACTGGACAGAAATGCACAAATTCAAATGGACACAACATGGTTAACTCAAATCAAGGTGGTCAAGCAGCAAGATTCAACTTACTCAGTCACAAATGGTTCAACTGTTTCTATATGTAGTCAACATGGTGAATCACAGTCATATAAGCCAACATGGCCACAGGATGAACAAAACATGCAAGTGGCTTCTCAAGAAACCAGATTACTTTCAGTACACGTAATGGAGCAGCATGTATTCATGAGAAAAAATACAAGTTTCTCAGGTTAAAGGATACAAGTGAAACTGGTTTAAATGCAGATTTTTTTTTCCAGAAATTCAGTGTGATCTTATCATATTTAGCAAGTGTTTCAAGGCACGGAATCAGGATGATTGCAATTGCAGTGTCATCTTTTGGTAAGCAATAAATTCAGGAAACTCACGTGCAAATTCAAACAATATTTAAAGAGAGAAAGAAATTTTGGGAAAGTTTTTATCACAGAAATAATTTGCTTGTCAATTTTCATATATAACAAGTTTGATTTTCCGGAAATATATATTTTGAATTCAAGGGGCCAGGAAAATCATTGAAGTTTACAGATAAAGCACAAGTGAAATTTTTT
The DNA here is from genome assembly GCA_030737875.1 of Allium sativum. Classification (NCBI taxonomy): domain Eukaryota; kingdom Viridiplantae; phylum Streptophyta; class Magnoliopsida; order Asparagales; family Amaryllidaceae; genus Allium; species Allium sativum. Next base: position 479,172,613 of record CM060919.1, on the reverse strand, counting down.
GAGCTGGAATATCAATTCAAATCATTTCCTGATTATCATTGGAACCCGAGAAAACAAAGGGAATTCACGGCAATGTATTAATCACGTAATTCAACAAATCAGGCAACATTAACACGCAAGCAATCAGTCGAGCCATATAGGGAAATCAGAGAGAATTAGGATTCTATATAATCCTATTTATCAACCAAATCATCACTGGCAATAAAGTAGGGCATCGAAAAATCAACATTGAAATTGAAAAACAAAAACCAAGAATTCGAAGAGCACAAATCAATTCAGAAATTACTCACATAATTTTTCGATTAGCAGCCCGTTCCAAATCAATCGAGCAAGGAACAAGAAGTATCAAAGCAAGCGAGGACATCACTTCATCTCTTTCGGCAATCGGAATTGATTTGGGGAAGAACAAGAAAAACCCTAGAATTTCTTTTAGAGCCGTCGCCATTTTTTGTTGTGACAAAGGACATCGGGCTCTCAAATTAAATAATGGACCGGCCTACTTAGGTTGGCTAAGCCGAGTCTAAAGTTTCAAAGGAGGAGTGTTTTAAATTTCTTTTAAAACTAGGGTTTTCTAGCATTTGTTTTATTTTTATTTTGTGTTGTTGTAATTTGTAAAACAAACGAACAGTTTTCTAGAGTCTGTCAAATTCTAGAGGATCCAGTCAGGGTGTTGACTGACAGTTGCTAGAGTCTGTAAAATCTTGGTTACTGGTTATAGGGTTGTAATCTGGGGAAATCTGATCTATGGGTTTAGATCAGTCTATGGTTTTGAGCGTAGGGTTAGTACAGGAGCAGGGAGTGCGAGTTTACAGTGTGTGTAAGTGGGATCTGTTCTGTCACCTAGTAGAAACCTTAGGAATGCAGCAGTAAGCAGGGTTTTGCCGAAGCTGGGTATCTCTGTGTGTTATTTCCTTTTTGCACTTTTATTTCTGTTGTATTTTGTGATCTGTTTATTATTAAATATCCCATCAGAATTTTAATTCAGCGAAAAATTGTGATAAACCTTATTCACCCCCCTTCTAGGGTTAATCTAGATACAATAAGTGGTATCAGAGCAGGTATTTTTTTTAACTGTAGAGTCATGGGTCATCTTAGTTGTCAACCGATAGAGAGTCAGTCCAGTTCATCTCTGTAATGACCCGCAATGGCAGAGGTATTATGCTTAATTTATTTTATTATATAAATGGTGGTTTAGTGAATTAAATGATTGTGGAATTAAATAATGGTGAATATTTAATTAAAATAATAATTAAATAATATATTTAATTCTGAAATAATCAAAATTGGCTGAAATAACGATATGGTGTGAACCGGATCATCTGTGATATTTAATTCAACTTGGAATTTGATCTGAATAACGAATATATTCAATCGTCGACAGTTGAACGTATAGTTTATAATATAATTATAAACGAGCTTGAAATGGCGCTGTAGTTCGTAAATTGGCAATTCGAACTTCAACTGAATGTACAGGATTCGTTTTAAGTCGGATTTCTGTGAAACAAGAAACGTGTGGAGCTAGTGGAGTATATCTTTCTAGTGGAAGAGAAAAATCGGGATCTCGTCGTGTAGATTTTGAGATATGTCCAAATCAAATTTCAAAATAGTCGCTATAGAATCGTTTATAGACCATAACGGATTATTCGATATAACTAGACACAGGGTTTGAATCTAGATAAGGTTCTTTTGAGATATAGTGATAATTTAATTTTTAGAATTTTACTGTAATTTTTAATTAATTTAATAAGCAACTTTTTATTTGGAGTACTTTGCACCTTGTAATCAACATTTTGGGGTTTCACAATATGAGTTAATCTACCGATATTATTATATTTTTGGGACCATGACACACTGTTCGTCACAACGGTATTTTTGTTTCTGTCTATAGCAGTGCATATGTTGACAAAATATTAAGTAACGAGTACGTGCTTAGAAGTAACAATCATCAGCCTATGACTTCAAATGCCAACCATTTCCATGGAGGAAATAGCACCCACGTAGACAGATAAAAGGGATATGCGTGGTCTAGTTTTTGGCCTTCAAACTTTTCGTGGCCAATACAGAAACATGCATCACTTACCCAACATATATAAATAACCTTCTTTGGCTAAACCTAATTACTTTTGCTGAAACAAAGAAATCGCGCCTCCATTATCCTCTATTAACGAACGGTTTAAAGTTCGAAATCTCTTCCTCAAATTAACGTTCGATCTACTGATTTAAATCCTAACACCCAACTGAAAAGATTTAAAGCTCGGCAAGAGCTGGAGATCCGATGACCATGATCTAATTTGGGGCTTCGGTGTGGCCTGAATCTGACGATGAAGGGGCGGGTTTCGTCATCGATCTGGAGATCGATGGGATTATCGTACAGGATGATGCTTGGGGCACTGGTTCTCGACGTGAAGGCGAGCGGTGGGGTAGCGACTGATCGATGGATATCTGACGGTCTGAGGCGCGGTCATGGGTTGAATGAAGGGTATTTTTGTGTGCTGGTTTCTTTGATTGGATCCGATGTGCTGGCGAGTGTCGGGAAGACGACGAGACTTGTCTGGGATGAAACAGGGGACGGAGGCGAGCTCGGCAGTGAAGAGGGGGCAGACGTGGATTAACAACAGCAAGGAGCAAAGGATATAATTGGAAGGATAAGACAATATGGGTTTTGTTTGAACATTTGGGCTGCATGAGTTTCGATGGGGGTGGGACGTTGTCACGTTGTACTGAAGGAGAGGGATGGAATAGTAAAAAAAAACATGGGTGACTGGCATGCGGAAATACTGGAGATACTTGCGGAAATGTTGAGAGGGAGCTATGTATGTTAAATGCATGGGATGGGAATTGAGTCATGGGAAGTGTTGATGTCTTTATCTGCATGGCGTGAGGAGTGAAAATTGCATTGCGATGGAAGAAGTTTCGCGCGTTGGTGAGTAGCAGGAAATAAGGGAAGTGGCCGATTTTTTTAGTGGGAATGGACGCTGGTGTTTTAGAATAGAGGGAGAAGAGTTACTATGAGGAAACAGAATTTATGAATGGTTTGATCCGTGGGATCGTATAGTCGCGGGCTACGCACTGGAACTGATTTGAAGTGAACCGAATATAGTTACAATTTATGGCGAAATAAATTGTCCGTCTAAATCAAGCGATGGTTATCGTTATTAACGATGATCGTCCAATGTGAGTAAATCTCACCAACTCTGAACAGTTTATAATTTCATGTTGTATTTTTAGAACTGTTAGATATTGGCTGATTGACTGTATGTTGACTATTTGATTGAACTGCTAGTCAGTTAGTTAAATTTCTATATTGATTCTGTTTAACAGAATGTATCATATAGAACTGAAAGTGATGTTATCTATATTGTTTAACATCTGTGATGCAGGGAAACAGATTGGAGGAATCCAACTGGATTCCTCAACATTTATTTTACTGTTTTCATATATTGTGATATATGATGTGTTATATAATCTGTTATGGATTATGGGTGTTGGAATGATGTTGATCATTTTATTTGATATTTTAAATATCATAAAAGACCCTGGGATGTAAAATGAATTATTTCAATGTATATTGAAATAAAGGGAGTTTATAAAATCAACAGATTTTATAAAAGGAAATATTTCGAAAGTAAATAAAAAGGGAAATCATTTGTAAAGTGAAGAACTGTTACTAAAAGTAATCTTTATAAATGAATAGTTTATTCGAATAGAATAAAGAAGTTAATCGATGTTAGTTAATCGATTAGTGTAAAGTAAAAGAAGTTAATCGATGTTAGTTAATCGATTAGAGTTAAAGCAAAGAAGTTAATCGATGTTAGTTTAATCGATTAGAGTAAAAGTTAAAGGGAGTTAATCGATGTTAGTTAATCGATTAGAGTAAAAGTTAAAAGGAGTTAATCGATGTTAGTTTAATCGATTAGAGTTATAGAATAAAGGAGCTAATCGATGTTAGTTAATCGATTAAAGAATAGAAAGTAAAGTGAGTTAATCGAATATAGTTTATTCGAATAGAAGCAAATGAGTTAATCGAATATAGTTTATTCGAAGAAAGTAAAAGGAATTATCGAATATAGTTTATTTGAAAGGAGTTAAGTGAAATGAGTAAATCAATAGCGTTAGTCAAATAAAGTTAATCCAATAGTGTTAGTCCAATTGAGTTAATTGATAAGGGTTAATCGAATAGAGTTAAGTGAAAAGAGTCAATCGAATATAGCTATTCGAAGAGGGTTAAGTAAGGAAGTTAGTAAAAGGAATAAAGTGAACTTTGCTAATTTCAAAGTTAGAAATGTTGTTCAGTTAAGGTCTGAGAGGTAATTCTACCCCAACTTGATTGGCTTCATTTTAACTAAGGAATAGTTAAGGTTCGGCAGTAAAGGAAATGGTTTGAATTGGCATCGTGATAGTTTGTTTAAACATCTGTCTAAGTCCAATGAAGAAGCTTTGGAAATGTTTTCCAAATAAGAAACCAGAAGTGTTTTCTAATAAAGAAAACAAGAAATGGAAATGTTTTCCATTGTTAATAACGTATATTTTTCCAAATTTAGAAAATAAGAAATATTGAACGTAGGGAAACATGAGATAAGTAAATTAATGAAATAAAGAGATGAATGTTAAATGATGTTTGATCGATATAATTTCCATTTGGGAATATTATCGTTATTTGCACACTTGTTTTTATTCGATAGTTAAATCACAGACTATCGAAGTTTTGACCATTTTAACGTTGTTAATATGGAGAGACCGGTTGGATTATTATCCAAAGAACCACTCTGTATTGGCATAAGCGTTTCTAAGCATATATGCCAAAGAAAATTGAAGACGGAGTTATGCAAGGGCTATCCTGTTTACAGAATAGTGCCTTCGGTTCATCCTGTTCCTGGATGACTTGTGTGAACGGATGTCTGACAGAGTATTTCCAGACGATCACGTATATTGATTTCTCCAACTGTACCAAGAGTGGAAGCGGAGAAGGAAACTTCTTTTAGCTAACACGTAATGTATGGTTGAGGACGTCAATCGGTGATTTGATGGATTTGACGATGTGGCATTCGAAGTAAATCTGATGTGATGATGAAGCGTAACCTCAAGCCTCATCAAATTGGTAAATGACAGAAATCGGGCAGGCAGCATGGCTAAGTCGGTCGCACCGAAGTAGGGTGTATAATCACCTGATCTAGAGTTTCATTTACTTCTAAAAATCTATTTTTGATGTTGTCCCATTCGGGAAACGGTTGCTGATCCCAACCGTTGGTGATATACATTCGATACGCTCAAGCGAAATGAGTGGTCGGTCATGTGTGGCCGGGTTGCAAGATGTTCTTGTTGAACCCAGTGTATTCCTCTCTAGAGGTACACTAGCGAAAGGTGGTTCCATACCGTGTCATAGTTGGATATCCATTACCCAATACGTGCTTGCGGTTGTGATTGTATATTATATATGTAGAACATGAGATGAAAGCGTTTCTGCTAGATGATTATATATACTATGGTTGATAGACATTATTATAATATCAAAAGGTTTTGATATAAAGATATTTTGGATTCTCATAAGGGAAAACCCGTTCCGTTATGCGGCGTGGTCTTATGAGATATCGTTTACTTGTTCGAACTGTTTTTAAACTGTTTTACTCATACCAGTCCCATGACTGACCCGGAGTTTATTTTGTTATTTTCCCTAAACTCTTGGGTGCCTAAATTTGTACGGGTAGTCAAGTAGTCGGGATTTTACAGATACACTTGAAGAGCTTGGAGCAGGAGGCTTCAGGATCATATAGCTATAGTTATTTCCGCTGTGTTGTAAGTGCTGTACTTTGATAATGATATGTATATTCAAGTACATATTTGTATTTCAAAGTTATGTCATGAAATATATTTATTCGTTCCGCTGTGAGATTCGTGTTACTCTGATGTTGTGTTCTTCTTCTTCTTCTATTCTAATTTTCTATCTTATCTTTCCTCACCCTCTAATTTCTTTCACTAATTACCAGGATTTTTCGGTGTTTTGGTTATCGACATTGTGTTTATGTCGATAACCAAAGTCGCTCAAAATCCGGGTCGTTACAATCTCCAACTATTTTCACTGGAACAGATTTTTTAAACTAGAAATCCAAAATGGAATTTTATTTAAAATATGTTAATATTAAATGTTGGGATGTTGTTATCAATGGGTTTGATAGTGTAGATATTACTTTCAATGCTCGTGATACGAAAATTATTTATGATTATCTTAGTACTGAACAGTTTAATCTTATCTGTCATTGTTTATCTGCACATGATATTTGGAAAACTCTAAACACGCTATATGGAAAATCTGACGACTGCTCAAAATCCCAGAATGACAGCTCAACTTCAGATCTATGCTTGACAGGTTTTACAGAAGATAACTCAGATGGATCAGCTGATGGAGACCCAACAAACAATGAAATAGAAGATTTTTCTTGTGAAGATCTGTTTTATTTTTGTGCTGATTTAACTAAATCTGTTGATAAACTCCAATTGAAAAATAAATCTTTGAAATCTAAGAATCCTGAGTTGACTAGCAAAAATTAATGTTTGGAATTAAAATTTGAAAATGTCATTAAATTTGAATATTCTGATTGTAAAAATTGTTTGAAATTCAAAACAGATCTCGCTCATCTCAATAATAACATTTAAAGGCTTGAAGAAGAAATTTTAATTTTAAAGGATAACGAGATTGAGCTGAAATATGCAAACAATTGTTTACAAAAGGAATTTATAAATTTTAAGGATACCAAAAATTCCAAACATGATATTACTGAAAATAATAGTTTGTTGAAAACAGATCTGATTTTGAAAGAACTTGAAATTGAGATTGAAAAATTCAAAACCTTTGAAAAACTTGAATCAGAAAAAAAATCATTTGAACTTGAAATTTTTGAATCCCAAGCCAAAATTAAATTGCTTGAAAATGAGAATTTGGTTTTGAAACAGTCCAATGCTGAACAGACGATCGCTATAAATAATTGCTCATATTTATTAAAAGAAAATAGCGATCTAAAATCCAAAATTCAACGATTCGTCAACTTTGGATAAATTTTCTAATAGGGAAAAATCGTTGAATGTTTACAAAACCAAGTTTCTATTGGAAATAAATCTGGTCTTGGCTTCGGGAAAAATGATGTTTTTGGAAAACAAAATTCAAATGATTTGAAAAATCCCTTAAACTACTTTGGAAAGAACTGCGTTAAAAAATTGAACTCTGAAAATTTCAAAGTTTTTTGAATCAAAATTGTGATGTGAAATCGTTTTATAATAAACCATTTAAACGTTCTTGGATCCCAAAAAATAAAACGGGCTTCGTCAAGTTCAAACAGATTTGGGTTCCTAAGTGTACGAAAGTTTATTCTAATGGTTTGTAATATAAACAAGTCTAGGTACCAAAACATATGAATACAGTTGTGAGTGGTTTTGAAAACTTTGTTAAGTCACTCGATTCTACAAACTGTTAAGTACTGGTGGAAGTTGAGGAACTGCTGTGCAAAAGGATATTTGAAATCAAATTGGTTTATACTTCTATATCATTCATGGTTCCTCCAGCCAAGATTTGTTGAGTTAGAGATTTATTTACTCACGTCAATTTCAGGTATAATCTCTGAACACATCTTTGTAAATATTCTCTGTTTTTTTTTTGTTTATTTCTCCTTCTACCTCTTTTTCTATTTTTTTTGTTTTTGATTTGTTACTGCCATATATTTTTGTCTTTCTTTTGTACTTTCTTAAACTTTCAATTAAACTCTAAATCATTTCCAGATGTTGAATTTAAACTTGTAAATTTCTGCAATTGTTTTGAAGTTTATTTTTTAATTCTTAACAGTGCTGAAGCATTAATATCATATCTTGAACACTATTATTTTGAATTCTAAATTTTTTGAAAATCTGAATAATTAATGAAATTTCACACACTTATGCTGTTTTGAGTTCCTTCCAATTCAGTTTGGAAATGCTTAAAATATTATACTCATTACAGTACACTGCTTCTTGTCATTTGTGATAATTTCATTAATTTTCGGAATGGCTTGAATCACAGTGATACATCTTGAATTTCAGCTTGATTCGTGATCATTATTGTTGAAATTTATTTGTTTGAAACCATCTGAAATTCTTAATACTCTGAATATCACACACCTCTAAAATTTGAAATTATCAATTTTGTGTGACTGATTCATTATATCTCAAACTTGACATTGATTCAAGTGATTTCAAATAAATTATTTCTTAATTTCTTTTGGATCTGGAATACCTCTCAAAATTGATGTAAATGATCTGAAATTTCTCGTGTACTTGTCAGAAAATACTTCTGGAATTTTTTTTGGAAATCTGGCCTTAAAACTCATTGCTATTTCATGATTATTTGATTTGAATATTTTTTCGTTTAAAATCATTTGAAATTATTGATTCATTGAATTTCACACATCTTGAATCTGGAACATAATCCGATGTGATTGATTCATTAAATCCGGATATTTTCACATCTCTTCAAATGATTAAAATGAACTAAATTTTATAATCTCGGATCATAGAATATATTTTGTGACCATCAGAAACATCAACTGACAAGTTTGTTGTACTATTGGTTTCTGTGTTGCTCTGATACTGTTTTTGAAAATTCTGGTAACTATTTGCTTTAATTTATTTTGGTGACCACTGCTCTGATAAGTGAAACTATTGTGCCTAATTTGTTATCTGGTCTGCTTGGGCTTTAAACTTCTGTTGTTAGTGATATCTTGGTTTGTCTCCAGTGTCGTCTTATAATCCTCATTAATAGAGACACCAACTGGTATCAGTAGTGCTTATTTTTTTTGTATATATTTTTAATCCCTCTTGCTTTGTATAGATCTCCATATCCCTCTTGTAGTTGATTTTCAATTTTAAAATTACTTATTGATTATTCATTTGGAAATTGAAATCTATATCCAAATAGAACTAAATTTATAATTCATCAAAATAATTATCAGATCTTGAAATTGTGATGAATCATGAATGCAGTATTTTTCACAACAAGAGGAGATTTTATTTATAATTTTCATGATGGTTGAACATTTATTATAATATCTTTGAATTGGCAATTATTTCACAACCATCTCCTTTATCTATCATCATTCTGCCATCCATGATAATTTTACATTAATGTGGAGAGTTAATTGTTTTTAAAATCTTTTTGAAAAAACAGTGGAAATATTTGTGATAGAAATGGCACTATGTAGTTTTTCAGAATTAGTGACAATTGAAATTTTTCAATGATCTCGGTACAGTTGATCATGTTTTATAATATAATTAATTTAGAAATTTATTTCACAGTCAATTTCTGTACCTACCCCATCTTCTATCATCCATATCGATTTTATATACTGAGGAGTTTTTCTATTTGAATTGAAAATAAAAATATAATTTTCATAAGTATTTCTCTAACCTCATTTAAAAATCCAAGCTCTGTTTATGCATGGTTATGAGATTACTTATATTTAAGCTGCAACTGATCTCATTTAAAAATCCAAGATTTGGTTATGCGTGGTCAGTGTGCTCTCAAATCAAAAGAAAAAGAAAAGAGTTTGCAATAAATAAATTTTTATATGAAATTCTCCTTAGTGTTTAAAAATCGGCCTATCAATCTTCTAATCTATGAAATGTGTTAATATTTTATGACGTATTATGATTTGTTGATTGATAGCTATTGAGATTTGAGATTATACGATGTTGTCACTTAAATTGAATTATTAATTAAAGTCCAAATTCGTCACTGTTTTTTAACCTCATTTTTATAAAATTCTTTTGAAATAATTGGAAATCATTTTTTTTAACTCTCTCCATTTCATATAAAATTCATCGTAAATTCGTCATTATCTACAATGTGAAGTATGCCACCAATTCTCAATATATTATGAATTTTGTTTGACTAATTGATATTTATGATGACTGTTCTTCCTCTTAAGCCGAAATTATATTTTTTTAGTCAAATTTCATCTATTTTTTAAATTCTGAATCCGTTCGATGATAACAAAAGGAGGAGAATGGATTGAGGTTTTGATTTATGAGTGAATATTTTATAAATATTTTTAATTTAGAAAATTCGTTATTATTCAGTTTAGTTCACTCATATAGGGGGAGTATTCTGTTGTAGGGGGAGCTAATAAATAGGGGGAGTTTAAAATTCACTGTCAAACACATTTATTGTGCCCAAAATCTTTTATTTGTTTGTCATCATCAAAAGGGGGAGATTGTTGCATATAACGTAGTTGTATACACAATTATATGATTTTTGTTTGATGATAACAACCAAATAAATATTATTTTGAATGTGTTTGTTACTATATTATTCTATACATATACATCACAGATAGGAATATAATATTTATATTTAAATAGAATACGACTGTACAGACATTCATATATTCATACAGTATTTTATTTAAAATTTAATATTATATTTCAAACATTCAAACAGTACAGCTATTTGTAACTCCACTATTTAAACTCTTCACATGAATTTGTACTTGTAAATAAACAATATACAATAGACAAATTTGCTTGAACACGATAAAATAATATTTTATTTCAAATAAATTTGTTTAATACAAACATCAGGACAATTCTGTTGTTACACAACTCCTTTACTCCTCCTCACTATAACACTCTGTCTATACATGTCATATATATATATATATATATACAATCACTAATTTTACATTTTCATATCCATATACATTCACTCATATATTTATATTTGCTGTCACTGTCTTCAGTCTTCAGTCTTCTGTCTTCACTGTCAGTCCAACTCACTATTGTTCGTCAGTCCAATCATCATCTTTTTACACCTGTCATATATAGAAACACACACAGTACACTGCAAAAGAAATAAAAGTTGAATACATGCAGATTTAAATTTTATTTTGAAATTTTACTTGCCTCAGATTTCTGGTGTGTTTCTCATCATTTTTCATGACTCGATCCGATTTATCGATTTATCCGACTGTGTCTAGACAGCTTGTGATATTCACAGTGATGCACTGTAAATACCACAAGGCAGCAGTGTATATACAATATATTTCAATGCAGGGACAAGATTTTTTTTTTTCTGATGGCTGCACATACACATGTGTGTGTATATGTATACACACGTGTGCACTGCCTCGCCAATCCAGTGTGCAACTGAGTAGTAGCCACATGGACCATCTCGACTCAGTACATAATGCTAATCAGTGTGCAAATGTTCAACACAACACAAAGTGGTCGAGACATAACTAGCTCAGCAAAAAAAATGGTCGAACAGCAAAATGTGGACAAATGACACATGAATACAAACCTGGCTTATTGCACAAGCCAAACAGATCAATGCAGTAAACATAACAAGTCAAGAATGACATGGCATGCAATACAATTAAGTGAAAGGGTTAAACTTCATGTGGCATGACAGGAAAAACAGGTTCATGGTTATAGTCGAGCTCACATTAATATGGGAACAACTTTCAATACAGTTAAGTTTTCAAGTACAAAGGTGCCAACAACTCAGCATGTACATATGGTCAAGTAAAGTGGCAAATACATAGCCAGTTCATTTTTTAAAAGTGCAGCAGCTAAACAGGACAGATCATCATAAATAAGGCATGTTCATCAACCAGCAAGATGCAAGCATATCAGTGTCAAAAGCAGTTTGTATATTCATGTATTATAAGTCAAAAGACCAAAGCAGTTTCAAGAGTTATCAAGGGAGTGAAAGTGTGCAACTGAGTGGACAAGTGGTCAAACAGCAAGTAAAATCTAGTATAGGAGAACACAAATACATTTTGGCATGGTGAACATGTATATTGGCATCTCAAATTAGTTTAAATGGAGCATGAAGCAGGTGTGACAATCAGGATTTTCATGTGATGTGCACAACAATGAAATAGCCAAAATGATTAAGTGCCAAACAATGAAAAATCAACCTGGCAACAGTATGAAAACTGGAAAAAAAAATGCACAAATTCAAATGGACACAACATCGTTAACTCAACTCAAGGTTGTCAAGCATCAAGATTCAACTTACTCAGTCACAAATGGTTCAACTGTTTTTATATGGAGTCAGCATGGTGAATCACAACCATACAAGCCAACATGGCAATGGGATGAACAAAACATGCAAGTGGCTTCTCAAGAAACCAGATTGCTTTCAGTACACGTAATGGAGCAGCATGTATTCATGAGAACAAGTACAAGTTTCTCAGGTTACAAGGATACAAGTGAAACAGGTTTAAATGCATATTTTTTTTCTAGAAATTCAGAGTGATCTTATCATATTTAGCAAGTGTTTCAAGGCATGGAATCGGGATAATTGAAATTGCAGTGTCATCTTTGGGCAAGCATTAAATTCAGGACACCCACGTACAAATTCAAACAAGATTTAAAGAGAGAAAGCAATTTTGGGAAAGTTTTTATCACAGAAATAATTTGCTTGTCAATTTTCATATATAGCAAGTTTGATTTTCCAGAAATATCTATTTCGAATTCAAGAGGCCAAGAAAATCATTGAAGTTTCTAGATAAAGCATAAGTGAAAAATTTTGAGCTGGAATATCAATTCAAATCATTTCCTGAATATCATTGAAACCCGAGTAAACAAAGGGAATTCACGGCAATGTATTAATCACGCAATTCAACAAATCAGGCAAACATTAACACGCAAGCAATCAATCGAGCCATATAGGGAAATCAGAGAGAATTAGGATTTTATATAATCCCATTTACCAACCAAATCATCGCTGGCAATAAAGTAGGGCATCGGAAAATCAACATTGAAATCGAAAAACAAAAACCAAGAATTCGAAGAGCACAATTCAATTCAGAAATTACTCACACATTTTTTCGATCAGAAGCCCATTCCAAATCAATCGAGAAAGGAACAAGAAGTACCAAAGCAACCAAGGACATCACTTCATCTCTTTCAGCAATCGGAATTGATTTGGGGAAGAACAAGAAAAACCCTAGAATTTCTTTTGGAGCCGCCGCCATTTTTTTGTTGTGACAAAGGACATCAGGGTCTTAAATTAAATAATGGACCGGCCTACCTAGCTTGGCTAAGCCAAGTCTAAAGTTTTAAAGGAGGAGTGTTTTAAATTTCTTTTAAAACTAGGGTTTTCTAGCGTTTTATTTTTATTTTTATTTTGTGTTGTTGTAATCTGTAAAATAAATGAATAGTTTTCTAGAGTCTGTCAAATTCCAGGGGATCCAGTCAGGGTGTCGACTGACAGTTGCTAGAGTCTGTAAAATCTAGGTTACTGCTTACAGGGTTGTAATATGGGGAAATCTGATCTAGGGGTTTAGATCAGTCTACGGTTTTGAGCGTAGGGTTAGTACAGGAGCAGGGAATGTGAGTTTACAGTGTCTGTAAGTGGGATCTGTTCAATCACCTAGTAGAAACCTTAGGAATGCAGCAGTAGGCAGGGTTTTGCCGAAGCTGGGTATCTCTGTGTGTTATTTCCTTTCTGCACTTTTATTTCTTCTGTATTCCATGATCTGTTTATTATTTAATATCCCATCAGAAGTTTAATTCAGGGAAAAACTGTGATAAACCCTATTCACTCCCTCTAGGGTTAATCTAGATCCAACAATAAATAATTTATTAATATTGGAAATGGGAATTTAATGTTGTAACCGAGTTGTAGATATAAATTACAATTGATTTGTGAGTTTTAGTAAAATAATCAACGATTCTAAATTGATATTAATTACAACTGGTTTGAGAGTTTAAGTCAAATAATCAACGATTCTGAATAATCGAAGTTTTAAGTTAAATTTGGAAGAATAGTTTAATTTATATTAAATTGTCAAAGAATGGAGTTTATTTAGTACACGGAGTTTTTAAGCATTTATATTTAATTTAATAAAAATGAACTCGCCGCAGCGCAGTAATTCGTAATTTAGCGTTTCGAACTTCAATTGAGTATATAGAACTAAATATAAGTCAGAATGCTACGAAACAAGAACCGTTCGGGTCTATTGAATGATAGATTTCTAATGGAAGAGAAAGATCTTGATTTCGTCTTATAGATTTTGAGTTATGTCAAAATCAAATTTTCAGGAAAATAGCGCTATAATCATTTATAAATTATAACAGCTTATTTAATAAATTAAAAGGATTTTAGGCAAATAAAAATCCGAATTTCTATTAGAAAAATCCAGATTTGAGTTATAAAACAAATATGAACTCAGTTGGAGTAGATAAAGTGATTTTTGGCACAAAAATCAGATCTTTGATTATCGAAACCTAATTTCAAAAGAATTTATCGAACTTAACATAGGTTAAGTGAATTGAATTTATTAATTAAAATTAGGATTGGAATTTGAAACTTGGATTACAATTTGGTGGCCAGCAAGGAGTTTGAGTTTGATTTGTTTGTAAGTGAATACAATTATATTTGAACGTGATATGTTCAAATTAAAAGCAGACTAAACAAAGAAGCAAATCAAAAAATAATTAACGAACGGAAAGTAAAAAGGATTGGATTGATTGAAATAAATTGGAAATAGGTGTATGTATGTTAAATAGGTATGGGATAAAGAGTAAGAAGACAGTTTGAAGATTATAATTTAAGTGCCCGATAAAAAGGTACATGTTTAAATTTCCATATGAGATTTTTTGAGCCTATTGGTCAAGCCACTTGGCTTTTTGATTTTATTTTGAATGGAAAGGGCCTAGAGAGGCGTTTTGTAGTTGTATCGATTGAGCCGTACAAAGGAGGTTGTTAGCCCACTTTGTGAACTGGGCAACACAAAGTCAAGACATGAAATATTGAAGAACTTGAAAAACTCTGAAGCGGGTCGGATCGGAGCAGGATAGCGGTTCGGATAGGATAAAGTCTGCTGTTCGGATCGGGGAACTATTACTCTTGGAATTAAAGAAGCACAGCCATTCGGGTCGGAGGGGAACCTACTTCCAGTCGGATCGGAAAGCCACCCAATTGCTACAGAGATAGGTTGGAGTGGAGCGGAGCAGAGTAAAAAGAAGAGAGAATTTGTCCTCACTTAATCCTGTTCGGATCGGAGGTACCGATCCGAACCCCTGGAGACTACTCTTCTGATCCGAACCCATTTTTCACATCACTCCCCTGCATGAGCGCCTGGATAACCGGACCGGCTATGACCAGTTCCTGCTCACAACGTCCATTACTCTGTTGCGTTGTCAACATAGAAATCCATCCGAACCCGAGGCTGATGGGATGGATGACACGTGGCTCCGATCCGGATCAGGTTCTGAGCAAATTCACACCTATAAATACCCCGTCTAGAGACAAAGAAAGGGATCTTTTTTCTGGCACTTTGAGAGTTCAACCACCTTCATAACCCGAATTCCAGCAATCCCGGAAAATCCAAATCTTCTTTCATTATTTGTTTTCAGACAATTGAGTGATTGTAAGTGAGTTGTGAGAGAAATCAAGTGAATATTTCATTGTACTTGCAACTAAATCAGTAAAAATAGTGAAAGACAAGTGGACGTAGGCATTTCTTAGCCGAACCACTATAAATCCTGTGTGTTCATTTTTTATTTTTTATTTCATTTCATTCTGCTTTTAATCAATTTGGGTGTTAGAACCACTTTTTGGTCTAACATTTTGGTGCTTTCACTGAGAATTCATCTGAATTCTTTGTTTTCGGGATTATCGTTCTACTTTTTGGACCGTTGAGTTCAAAGAAGTTAATCCTCAAGTTTCAACGCCCTTGGATATTTGTTGAAGTGATTGTCGAAGAATCATGGCCAAAGGAAAAGGCAAAGAAGTTCAATCTGGTCGAGGAAATGGAGCTGGCGAAGATCAGCAAACTGCGGTTGTAACAAGGTCTCGTGGGCAGAGTTCAGCAGCAGGACGAACCAATGTAGGAAATCCGATCCGTCTTCGGGGGAAAGCTCCGATCCGATCCGGGTAGGAGATTCTGAAGCAGTGCATTCCCCCAATCTGAACCGACCCGAGCAGCTTGCCATGTACCGACCCGACCAGACTCCCCAGCTCCGAACCGACCCGACCTCCCATCTCCGATCCGATCCGACTCTTGGTGATGTTGGAACTTCTACTCGAGTCCCTACAAATGCTTCGATTCCAGCCGCCAGGGTCAGTGATCAGGTCAACCCATCTGCGCCCATTACTCAAGGAGATTTCTCGCGCCTACTTGATATGCTTGAAAGTACAAGGGAGGCTATGAAAGTCCACGAGCGCACCAACCTCATGATGCAAGAAAACATGAGGCTCATGAGTAGGGAGATCAGCGAGCTCCGTCGACAGAGAACCCCATCACCGGTTCGTCACACACCAGTGGATCAGTCTTCATCTTCCGAGGAAGAGAGGCCCCGTGAACGAAGGCCGCTCGAACGACCTCAGAATGTCGAGCAGCTGACATTTGGGTCTTTGGGGTCTCGCGAGGATATTGCACGAGCATTAGGAAACAATGATCCCACTCGGGGGCAAAGGCTCCAGTCCCCTCCTCCCGAGACCGACCGGTAGCGTAGGGAATGGAATAGAGCAGAAGCAGCTCGAAGAAGAAGGGCATCTCCTGAACAAGCGCCCAGAAGGAACCCGGACACTAGGGTCAGGGAACCTGAGCGGGCCCTAACTAATGTTGATGTACAGGCAATGGTTCGCCAGATCATGTCCGAGAGCCGGAACTATACAAATGAAGATTATGGCATTGAGCGAAGCCATACTCCTTTCACCGACGATATCCTCGACTTCCAGTTTCCCCGGCGTTTTAACCTGCCACAGATGGACAAGTACAACGGGAGAACTGATCCGGGACAGCATTTGATGCGATACTCGTGGCTCATGAATGCTGCTGCTGCCCTTGATGAAGTGAAGTGTAAAGCATTCCCAATCAATTTAGAAGATGTGGCGTTGTTCTGGTTTACCCGACTTCCCCCTCGTTCGATTTCGAATTACAGGGAACTGAGCGAACGTTTTATGAATCAGTTCCGACTCCATGCCCGAAAGTCCAAAAGTGTTATTGAATTGTCAAGAATTAAGCAGGCACCAGGAGAGTCTTTGAGGTCATATCTTGACCGTTTTAACTTAGCTGTGACTGAAGTTAGTGACCCGCATGAGCCTACCATTCTGATGGCATTAAAGGAAGGAGTCGATCCTGAATCTGAGTTCGGGGATTACCTTTCTGGGAAGACACCCTCCACCAGAGAGATATTCTATGAAAAAGCCGATATTTATTTAAGGCGAGAGGAGGCCAGGGCAAACCGAAAGAGAAAGTCTGAAGCGGCTTCAAAAGAAAATGTGCAGAGTAACGTCGCCGTGAAGCAGTCTGGGGAAAGTTCCGGCAAGGTTGAAGTAAATGTGGGAAACAAGGGTGGAAACAACAATGCTGGAAACGGG
Organism: Allium sativum; assembly: GCA_030737875.1. NCBI lineage: Eukaryota > Viridiplantae > Streptophyta > Magnoliopsida > Asparagales > Amaryllidaceae > Allium > Allium sativum. Next base: position 479,155,257 of record CM060919.1, on the reverse strand, counting down.
GGCAATAACAATAACCGTAATACGAACGGTAACAGAAGAAATAGAAATAGGGGAAGTGATCCTAACAAAAGACCCCGATTCCAGACCTACGAGAATTATACACCATTGAACGACACCCTGGAGAATATTTACCTGGATACGTACAACGTTTTGCAGTATAAAAGACCGCCACCTCGTGATTCGACTGAGAAAGAAATGGCAACTGGGAAGTTTTGTTTGTTCCATGGAACTCACGGACATTCAACCAATGAATGTCGGCATTTAAGAGATGTGATTGAGAAGCTGCTGCGCGAAGGGAAACTGGATGAATACAAGGTTGCCCCGAGGGACATGGGGCAAGGAGAGCAAGCTCCAAAACAGATTCTACCTGCTCCTAAGCCTACAGCGCAGCAGAAAGGCAAGGGAATTGTTATCAACTCCATAGTGGGCGGACCTCACCCCGCAATCCGTAGCTTTAGAGCAATGGATCAATATGTAAATGCTGCCAAGCACATAGATGTGAATGAAGGTGGTGATCTGGAAGATATCGCCCCCATAAAACAACAGAAGACCATGTTTGACGACGTGGTGTTCCGCAGCAGAGATAATACTGGGATCCAATCACCCACTGATGATCCGTTGGTTATTACTACCACCATTGGGCCGGCCTTGGTTCATAAGGTATTAGTAGACAACGGAAGTTCCGTCAATATTTTGTTTAAAAAGTCATTTGATCAAATGAAGTTGGAATCTGAAGATTTGAAGCCATGTGAAGGATGGATAAGAGGCTTCAACGGGGCATCAACAGCTCCCATGGGATATATAGAATTGCCCGTGACCTTGGGGCAAGGAGAATGCAGAAGAGTGCGGATGCTTTAGTTCGTAGTATTGGATGTAGATTCGCCTTATAATGCATTTTTGGGGAGGCCTACCCTTGCTGAATTCAGAGTTTGTATCGCCCCCTGGTGTTTATTGCTTAAGTTCCCAACTGAAGCCGAAACTGGAGTAATGAGAGGGGATCAAGTTTTCGGATGGGCCTGCTATGTGGCCGAACTAAAGATGTTGATGAAAGGACTTAACATCGAGAGTAAAGATGCCTCGCCTCCCCCGAAGGGGGGCTCGGCGTAGCAGTTAGAGAAATCGGCCCCGAAGGAGTTGCTTAAAGGAACGCCTGAAGACCTGGATCCCAGAAAAGACGAGGAACCAGAGACTAAGAATGCAACTCCTAATGAAGCGACAGTGGAAATTCCCATTGATGACGCTGATCCGATAAGAGCCTTGAAGATTGGGTCTCAATTGGATCCACGTCGGGCCAAAGAACTAACGGACTTTTTGAAGGAGAACCTGGACGTGTTTGCCTGGACCCACGCTGACATGTGTGGGATATCGCCATCCATTATAAGCCACAAATTAAATGTAAACTTGAAGCATCCGCCTGTGAAGCAAAAGAGACGTATGCTGGGCCCAGAGAGGTCTGCTGCTCTCAAAGAGGAAGTGGAGAAGCTGAAGCAGAACGGATTTATTCGAGATTTGACATATCCCGACTGGATATCGAATCCCGTCTTGGTAAAGAAGCCGAATGGAAAGTGCCGGACTTGCATTGATTTTTTAGATTTGAATAAATCCTGCCCAAAAGATAGTTTCCCACTTCCCAGAATTGACCAGCTTGTAGATTCGACAGCAGGTCATGAACTTCTCTCTTTCATGGATGCATATTCTGGGTACAACCAAATTCCTATGCACGTGCCAGACCAAGAACATACGAGCTTCATTACAAATTTGGGATTATATTGTTATGTCGTAATGCCATTCGGATTGAAAAACGCCGGAGCCACTTATCAGCGCTTGGTGAACAGAATGTTTTATAATCAAATAGGGAAGACTATGGAAGTTTACGTGGATGATATGCTTGTAAAATCGAAACAGTCCACCAGCCACACACAAGACTTGGCGGAAATGTTTGGTATCCTGCGAAAGTATCGGATGAAGTTGAATCCCCTGAAATGCTCATTTGGAGTGGCGTCGGGAAAATTCCTAGGCTTCATTGTGAGCTCCCGAGGAATTGAAATCAATCCTAGCCAAATAGCAGCGATCAGAAACATTGAAGAACCAAGAAGAATTAAAGATGTCCAAAGTCTTGCAGGGAAAGTAGCCGCGTTGAGTAGATTCATCTCCAAAGCTACAGACAAGTGCATTCCGTTTTTTGATTTAATTAAAAGAGGAAAGAAGAACTTCGAGTGGACTCCGGACTGTGTTGAGGCCTTTCAAAATTTACTGGAATTGCTAGAGAAACCGCCGATTTTGTCAAAGCCAGTGGATCACGAAGAATTGTTTGTTTACTTGGCAGTCTCGGCTCATGCCGTTAGCACAGCCCTGGTCCGAGAAGAAGACAAAGTACAAAGGCCAGTATATTATGTAAGCAAGAAATTAGCAGCGGCAGAGCGCAACTACCCAAAGATTGAGAAGCTCGCTTACAGCCTCTTAATCGCATCCCGAAAGCTTCGTCACTATTTCCAAGCTCATCCAATAACCATATACACCGACCAGCCCTTGAGGCAGGTGTTACAGAGGCCCGAAGCATCGGGGAGGTTGATCAAATGGAATATAGAATTAAGCCAATTTGATTTAAATTTTCAACCACGAAAGTCGATCAGGGGGCAAGCTCTGGCAGACTTTATTGCGGAGTTCACCATCCCAGAGGAGGAAATAATCGATGACAGAGTGGTCAAGTCCGAGAATGAGTTGAAGATAGATCCATGGAAGCTATACACAGACGGAGCTAAGAACGACCGAAGGTCCGGAGCTGGAATCGTTTTGGTCACTCCTGAAGGACGGTCGTTATATTACGCTCTGCGATTAGAATTCTCGGCAACTAACAACGACTCTGAGTACGAAGCCCTGATTGTCGGGCTGAAACTCGCTAAAGACCTTGGAATAAAAATGTTGGACATATTCTGTGACTCTAAAATCGTTGTTTGCCAAGTGCGAGAGGAATTTGTGGCTCGGGGACCTCGACTTATCGCCTACCTCAGGAAAGTGAGAGAGCTATTGAATAGCTTGGAACGGTACAACATAACACATATTCCAAGAGCTGAAAACCAGAAAGCGGATAGGCTGGCAAAGCTGGCTAGTTCCGACAATCCAGAAGAGACTGAAATAATTCCAATTGAAATGTTGGAATCGCCAAGCTTTGAGTCAATGGAAATTGAGTTCGCTTTTGAAGCGGAACCGGAGAAGGAGTCATGGAAGACCCCAATTAAGAACTTCCTTAAGGATGGAACACTCCCGTCAAAGAAGAGTGAAAGAAGGGCTATAGTTCGCAAGGCTACCAGATATGTCATACAAGACGATACTCTTTATAAGCAAGGATTTTCTATGCCCCTGTTACGATGTATAGCACACGACGACATCAAGCGTGTACTAAAAGAAGTACACGAAGGTGAGTGTGGAGATCATACAGGAGGTCAGACTTTAGCAAAAAAGATATTGCGATACGGATACTTCTGGCCTACAATTAATAAAGATGCAGCTGATTATTCACGACGCTGCGATAAGTGCCATAGATTCGCCAGAATCCCCAGAGCACCGTCGACCCAACTTAAATCAATGGTGAGTCCTTGGCCATTTGCCACATGGGGAATTGATATCATTGGAGTTCTACCGATTGCTAAAGGAGGAGCGAAATATGCAATAGTGGCCGTGGACTATTTTACGAAGTGGGTGGAAGCTGAGCCCTTGACCAAGATCACGGCAAGAAAGGTGATAAGTTTCGTGGTCAGAAATATTATATGCCGATTCGGGATCCCAAAGACGATTATAACTGACAACGGAACTCAGTTTGATAGTACTGAATTCAGAAATTTCTGCCAGAAGTATAAGACTGACAAACGATATACTACAGTTGCCTATCCGAAGTCGAACGGGCAAGTAGAAGCAATAAACAAAGTAATAAAATCCATCCTCAAGAAACGGTTAGAGCGTGCAAAGGCAAAATGGGTTGACGAATTGCCCCTGGCCTTGTGGGCATATCGTACAACATTTATGACGGCTACTGGTCACACCCCTTTCTCTCTCTCCTTTGGTTCAGAAGCAGTAATTCCAGTTGAGCTGGAAGTTCCTTCCCACAGGGTAACGTATTACGACCCGATGACGAATCGGGCACTCTTACTTGAGTCTCTTGATGAAGTCGAAGAAAAAAGGGACGAAGCAGATTTGCGTGCGGCAAGATATCGACGTCAGATGGCACGCTATTACGACAAAAAAGTTCGCCTTAGGACTTTTGAACCAGGAGATTTGGTGCTAAAGAGAGTCTTTCCATCCCTTCCTCACCTCGGTCCAAAGTGGGAAGGACCCTTTGTCATCCAACGGAAACTTGAAAAAGGAACCTTCAAGTTAACGACCGTAGATGGCGAAGAAGTCCCTAGAGCATGAAATGCCCAGCACTTGATGCGATATTTGGATTAGAAATGTTGTATTCTTTGTTATTTTTCTTATGAACTCTGTAATAAGGCACAACTTGCCTTGGGAAAATCTGACGATATGAATAAAGGACTATAAAGTGGATGTAGGCTACGACTTAGCCGAACCACTATAAAAATATTGTGTGTTATTTACTTTTATGCATTACATATATACATTCATCGATTATTCTGTTGTGATTATGGAATACAGGATGATTCAAAACCTGAAAAGGTTGAAGATAGTTTAAACATAAGAAAAATCACAACGACTATTTGTGCGATGAGACATAAAAGAATGAGAAAACGATATTCTTAACTCTAACTCTCCAGAGAGAGAGAGAGAGTATAAAAGCGTCTCCGACTGAGCGCTGAAAAAGAAATCTTTCCCCTAACTTTAACTCTCCAGAGAGAGAGTATAAAAGCGTCTCCGACTGAGCGCTGAGAAAGAAATCCTTCCCCGCTGAAAGACCGGGGAATGAATAGATTGCTGAGCTCGAACTCTAACTCTCAAGAGAAAGAGAGTATAAAAGAAATGCCAGAAAAAACGACAGTACCGACGACACAGGAAGTGCTATCCCGTCAGAAAATCGGGAGCATTCAGATTGCTTGATTAAGCATTAAATAATTTGTGAGAGTTGACTGTGGGCATATATGTATACGCATATTTCCTCCCTCTGTAACTTCATTTCATAACTATAGTAAGACATGCATTTTTACATAAGTGCAGAACTACTGACAAACAGACATTGCAGAAAATGAATTATTTCCTTATTTACAAATGAATGAATTTGTACAGGAAAATAGCTAAAAAAGAAGGTGCAGGAGCCACTCTTGTGGCAGCAATTGTTGGTTCACTAAATGCTAAAACGATACAAGGCAATCCACTATTTAGGTTTCGAGTGAGCCTTGGACTTCTTGGCGGCTTTCTCTGCATCCTTTGCTTCTTTCTCAGCCTCTGTCAAGATTCGTTTAGATTTCTTCTTTCCTGAAAATGCGGTGCTGGAACCGGTTGACTTCTTCCCAGAGGGCGGAGCGCTGGAATCAAGAGAAGATTTTTTAGCGAGTTCCTCTGTAATAGATCTAGTTGAGAGCTTAACAACTAACCTTGATCCCGCATCCACAACTGTGAGGGGCTTGAGGACTTCAGGGTCTAGTTCTTCGGCTTTTAATTGCAAGCGTTTGTCTTGATCAGCTTTCATTGCAGCCAAAGTAACATCATCATCATTCTTTGACTCCCCGACTATTACAACTTCTGGTTCCTCCTCATGACCTCCGTCACCACCATCACCCTTTAAAGCTGCTATCATTTCTTCATCATGGGGAGTGTCGGCCTTAGTCGGCTCACTTCTTTCTCCCAAGTCTATAGGAGCAGCCTTGTCCTCCCTTCCTTTCGCCTTTTCCGTAAGCTCTACCCCAGCAATAGCTCCCTGAGTCACATCTGTCTTTCCGGATGGCTCAATACCTACAGAATGAGAAGCAACAGTTATCAACTCAGGCGAAAACAATGGGTTTTTCATCGATTGCTCAATCATGCGGCGAAAGGTAGAAATAGCCTTGACAAATTAAGGAGAAAAGGTAGGGATACCTTCCGAAGACTTCTCAGCAGGGGTAACCACTGTCTCTGATGCCATTTCAGGGATTGGAAATAGCAAAGTTGTTCGGGGGATTCCCGGATTTTCAGGGTCATACCCCTCTACTTCCGAAGTCGCGGGGGCAGCAGAAGAGGAACCAGTCTCGAGAATGTTTTTCTGTTTAATCCTCCTCCTCTCTTCTTCCATAGCCTCAGCAATGAGGTGGCGCCCTTCAGCTAGGCGTTCTGGCTCATCATCCCTCAAGTATTTTTCCATTAGCTTATCCTCATTGATAGAATCGACTTTGAGCTCCTCATTTTCCCACTCAACAATCTGATTCCATACTTGAACTAGAGTGGATGGGTAATCTTCGATCAAAGAAATGTTTCGGCGACGGATGATATGTGCGAAGAATTCAATCATTAATTCGCCAAAACCTTGAATATCAGCCTCTGCCTCAGATAATTGTTTGCGGGCTTCCTCCGCAGATTTGATAACACACTCCACATTGCCCTCAGCCAGGGCAGCTCTGTTCTCTGCCTCCAATAGCTTTGAAGCCAAGTCGGCATTCTTCTTTTCTAGTTCAGCACTCCTCTTTGCTAACTCATCATTTTTCCGTTCAAGGTCGGCATAAGCAAGGCGTGTCTTAGCAGCTTCTGACTTAGCCTCATCAGCTTGCTTTTTTAACTCAGAACGCTCTTGAGTGTGAGATTCAAGCAAGTCATGATAGCGTTTTTTCATGTCCTCAAATTGTTGTTTGAAGTTAGAAGCATCCCTTTGAGCGACAGCTAGCTGAGCTTGAGTGTCTTCCAAATCTTTTCCTAGAGCTTTTAAAGCCTTAGCATCCTCCTCCGCGGTCTTTTACATTGAGTCGGTATTTGTGATTAGAGTATGGATGATTCTGGAGAGATTGCGTGAATATTTAAACATCTCAGAATACTGTTTTTCCACCGCATCTATCTTTGCTTTGGCCTCATCTGCCCACTTAGAAGAAATAGGTTCAAGGGCAGGTAAAAAAGTCAAAGTCTCAAAGTAGTGTTCGGGAAATTGCTCCTCCAAATATGCCCGCTTTACTGCAGTTTCCGCATCTAGCGGGGGAGGAGCGGGGATTGTCAATTCGGTATCCCTGTGTGAGGAGGATTCGGTAGTTTCTTTGTTGGTCCTAGGTCGTTTAGTAGCAGGGATCTTGTGCTTACTTCGAGACCCGGTTTCTTTTGGAAGACTTCTCTCTCTACTGCGCTTTTCATGGGAAGAAGTGGAGTCTTTAGATTGTGGTATGTCCTCTTCTCTACGGCTTTGATAACCTTTGTATTTCTCTTGTTCCGGCCGAACGAAGTGAACGAGAACGTGAGGGTCGAGAACGATGGGGATCATAAGGCCTTCTCTCCTCCCTACCACGATCATCACGGCGATCATACTCGATATCATGAGGTGGATTAGACATGCTACGGCGAAGCTTCCTGATATCATAGTAAGATCGAGACATCGTGCCTGCACAATAAGACAAACGAAATTCAGAATTAATGGATTCACGGAGAAAGAGGTGCAATGAAAACTAATATTGTTGTATAAAGTGTGTCCTAAGTGGTGTGTTCCCCCCAACCAACCCGAGTCTAAAGCTAGACTAGTATGGGCAGGCTCTTTGGCCTTAGCAGGAGTGGTTTCTTCAGAAGAGGTGAAGGCTAAAGGATCCTTCCTAAAATCCTCTGAAGTGTATATGGTTTCAGGTAAGGGGAGATCCCCCAAACCCTGAAAGATTGGGTCATCAGTACTAGGGACATCTCCCTCAGAAGCATTAAGTGGCGACTCTTGAGAGGATGCTGACTTTTCCAGAGAAGTAGCCTCCTCGGGGGCAATGTATCCTTCACGATGCTTTTCGGCCAGGTTAGCCAATTCATCATCCTGAGTAGAAGATGGAGAAGGTGAAGTTTGAAGAGGCACTGTAGGAACTCCTGAGCCTTCTCCTGTCTCTAGGACTACCTCCACTGGAGGAATATATGCATATGGAGCCGTCCCATGACCAATACTACGAAAAACGGATAACAACCCATGAAAGTGAAGATATTCGTCTTTAAGGACTTCATCGATAGTCAAGAATTTCTGATCGCCATTAAGAAGTTGGTGCATTCGGTCAAAGAACACTTGATCTGATATTTGTTTGGGATTGTCGACTGCAAACAAAAAGGAAAACAAGTTAAGGTGATGATCCAAGTGTATAGAGCCCGGATTTAGAAAATCGGTGCTTTACTTGATTTTGTCCACCTCCTGGCGCATCCGGGCTGTCGCTTCACATAGAACCATTCCAGTCTGGAATCTCCAGCTTTACTGCTGAATGGTGCCGAGATTATCTTCCTTTTTGGAACTGACTCAAAATAGCACAAAGATGGAGTCTCTCGAGTCCGATGCTTGAAGTTATAGAAGAAGTGAACGTCATCGAACGTGAGCTCTAAGCCTAAGATCTCACGATATGCTATGTACAAAGTGTGCAAATAGGCATACGAATTGGGATGCAGCTGCATGGGGGCAATCCGCATTTGTCTTAAAAAGTCAACGATGAAGGGAGAGAATGGAGGGATAGCGCCGACCATACACATCAACCGAGTGACCGCCATATATTCTTCTGGAGGGTTGTGGGGACGGTCAGAGCTTGAAGGCACTAGAGTGTCCCTTTTCATTATCCCTTACTTTAAGCAAATTCGGACAAGTCGATCGTTGTCGATTGTTGACTCAATGGAATCTGGAGGTGATTCCAATATAACGGCCGATTCAAATTCATCGGGGGCTCGATCGTCACCAATCCCTCCTTCCTCCTCAAAACCCAAAGAAACTTCATTCTCTGAAGACACCTCGTTGCTTTCCCGATTTCCAACCCTGTAGTCTGGACCCTCATTGTCCCATTCTGGATCCGACGGAGAAGATATGTCCTCGAGAGTGATTTTGTTAGAGGTTTCTGGGGCTTCTTTCCTCTCAGCTAGTCTGGAAGAACGTCTGGGTCTCATGGTCATAGAACTATTGAAGAAGCAATAGGACAAATTAGAGCAAATTAGCCCGTATCCCCCCGTGCGTGTGTGTAAACTAAAGTGTGAACAGTATATACGGAAAGTGCAAAGTAAATGTTTAAAAGTGCGACGCAAAAGCTTGGCAAGATATAAAGAGTTGAAGTAATTCTGGATGCCCAGTCACGGTCACAAGGCACTATCCTAACTGTCCATCAAATTGAAGGTCATGCCAAAAGTTGATTGGGCCAGTTAGACGAGTTTTTATGCATTAAAGTAGACTGTGCTTCGGTTCGGTTCGGGTGCATTCATTGGGATCGGATCGGGGGCGTGGCCTTAGGCTTGGATATCTCATTCAAACTCAGAAATCAAAATCGGATCGGTTCGGAGGTAGAGTCCCCTAACGGTTCGGATCGGATCACGTAGTTATACTTCTCCTCCGTCATCTTACGTTCCCGATCCGGTTAGGAAAGCTCTTTTCCCCCCTTTTCTTAAATACTTGTCCCGATCTGATCCGATCTACTGAATTTCTTTTCTTTTTCCCTTTCTTTACTTGCCTTGCCCCGACCCGATCCGACTTCCTGAACCACTTTTCTTTTCCCTCTCATCCACCCTCGATACTCCAACCCGAACCGATCCCAATAACCCTCTTCTTCTTCTTCTTCCTTTTCCTCAATTACAGTCAAGTTCACGTCCATGTCCAAAGCTCCAGTTAAAGGCGAGCATATCCCCCATTTAAACTCTCAGCGCCTCGAGATGGTGGTAGAACCACCCACGACGACGGCAAGGGAGGAGGAAGACGCAATATCGAAGCAAGAGAGGAGTCATGTTCAAACCATTCAAAATTAACCGTAAACCTCAATTGAAACCCGTTGTTATAAAATCGATTGAAGTTTCAGAACCTACCGAGGTGTTTAAATCGAAGATTGGCGAGATAATTTCAGGTTTTTAAAGATTCTGAAAGTTCGAGTTTCAGAGTGAAATCGGTCAGGCGAAGAGCAATGAAGAAAGAAAGGTGAAGAAGGGTGAAGGCTAGGCTTATATAGGAAAACAGGGTGACTATTCGTCTCCCCATTCGGACCGGATCGGTAGTCCAGAAATAAAGCTTGGCCCAATACTCCAGTGAAAGATAAATAGAGGAGGGGGTCTGTTCGGATCGGATTCCAAACCGAACCGAATTCTTTAGCTCAGCAACGAACTGAATTGAAATTTGAAGAAAAAGATAAAAACGCAAGGAAAATCAAAAGGGAAATTACCTCGAAGAGCGCTATGCATTGGTGGTCAAAGCATGCTCCGTCTCCAACGGAAGCATCCTTTGAGGGGGCAAAATGTTAGCCCACTTTGTGAACTGGGCAACACAAAGTCAAGACATGAAATATTGAAGAACTTGAAAAACTCTGAAGCGGGTCGGATCGGAGCAGGATAGCGGTTCGGATAGGATAAAGTCTGCTGTTCGGATCGGGGAACTATTACTCTTGGAATTAAAGAAGCACAGCCATTCGGGTCGGAGGGGAACCTACTTCCAGTCGGATCGGAAAGCCACCCAATTGCTACAGAGATAGGTTGGAGCGGAGCGGAGCAGAGTAAAAAGAAGAGAGAATTTGTCCTCACTTAATCCTGTTCGGATCGGAGGTACCGATCCGAACCCCTGGAGACTACTCTTCCGATCCAAACCCATTTTTCATATCACTCCCCTGCATGAGCGCCTGGATAACCGGATCGGCTATGACCAGTTCCTGCTCACAACGTCCATTACTCTGATGCGTTGTCAACATAGAAATCCATCCGAACCCGAGGCTGATGGGATGGATGACACGTGGCTCCGATCCGGATCGGGTTCTGAGCAAATTCACACCTATAAATACCCCATTTGGAGACAAAGAAAGGGATCTTTTTTCTGGCACTTTGAGAGTTCAACCACCTTCATAACCCGAATTCCAGCAATCCCGGAAAATCCAAATCTTCTTTCATTATTTGTTTTCAGACAATTGAGTTATTGTAAGTGAGTTGTGAGAGAAATCAAGTGAATATTTCATTGTACTTGCAACTAAATCGGTAAAAATAGTGAAAGACAAGTGGACGTAGGCATTTCTTAGCCGAACCACTATAAATCCTATGTGTTTATTTTTTATTTTTTATTTCATTTCATTCTGCTTTTAATCAATTTGGGTGTTAGAACCACTTTTTGGTCTAACAGAGATGTAGGCAAAATTTTCTAGAAATTTAAGGAGTTAGAATATTTTTAAGAAAGTTGACAACTAGAAATCAACATATCGATATATATAGAATTCGACAAGGAAGCTTAAAATAGATTGTTAATTAAAAAGGGTTAGTAAATGTTTAATGGATGTTGTTTTCCTTTGATAGTTAAATTACCGGCTATAAAATATTTTTTTGACCATCGTTGTCAATACAGGAAGACCAGTTGGATTTATTATCCGAAAACCACTCCGTATAAGCATAGGCGCTGCGAATTGGATATGCTGAAAATCATTGAAGATGGAGTAATATGCAAGGGTTGTTTTAACGACCCAGGCTTCCCTGGTCCTCGAGGAGACGGAGGAGCCCGAATTGCTTTGAGAACACAAAGCATCAGAACACAAATAGAAGAACATTTCATTGCTATTACAACAATTTACATCAGAGTACAAGATATCAGAGTTCAAATAAATAATATACAACGGAAAATATCAGAGATTTAAATTACAAAACAACGGAAAATATATATATATATATACATAAATATAAAATGTATAAATACAGTGTACAGTGGAAATACATTAACTAACACAACTGAGAGAAATACACGGATATAAAGCTTTCTGAATATAGCTCCAGCTGTAAACCAGGATCCTGGGAAAAGAAATATCTACGAAAACCAAAACTACTAGCTACCCATGTGGAAAATATGGGCACTCAGAGTTTAGGTAGAAACAATAAACTCCTAGTCAGTCATGAGACTGGTGTGGGAGCTAAAACAATTATTAACTTTATTTTAAAGTTTGGTAAATCAAGGGGCCACGCCACGTGTCACGGAACGGTTTTACTCCCATGAATACTCTAAAATAGACAATTTATAAACAATGCAATGCTTTTTGAAAAATTAAGCTATTATAAGACTCAGGCTCCATCACACAATGCAATGCAAGCCAGAGGATAGATTTTTACCTTATAATAGCCAAATATGCTTAATACGCTTTAAAACAAATCATTTTGATATTACTATAAGTGCATAGGTCAAAACAACTTCAAATATAAGTGTACGAATCCTAAATGGCATAGTACCGCATCCTACTATGTCTCCATATAGGTTTACAACTAAAACCGAAAGTCGTGTATTGGAAATTGGATTCCATCTATGAGTCGAGGCAAGGGATGTCTCCTCACTAATTCGAGACACTCTACCTCATGTCTTAGGATCACACCTACGGGCAACCCTTGGATCTTTTGGGCCAGTCCATACTTATTTTAGTGGATTAGTTATTCCGGAACAATACGTTTCCCTTTCCTATCGGACCTACAAATAGGTCAGTACGTCGACCCTATGACCATATAGCCCTATATCTGAGGCACCTTGCAATCCATCGTCCACATAAGTAAAAATGTCTGGGCTCCGTAACATGACACCACTTCTAGCTAGAAAGAAATGCATGCACTCCCTGTAGTCACTATCCCTTTTTTGACTCATACCAGTTGTGTGGCTCGCGGATTAACGCTATACACAAAGCTATGCTAATTAAATTGGTGCTTTGATCATCAACCATAAGACTCTGCTTTCCAACATAAACTTTGATCATTTGCATCTTAGCATGCCACATTGACAATCCACGCTATACGACTGATGTCTATCAATATATAACCTCTAAGAAAGAGAATAAATTCTCCGCCAAGAAATAGATATATATTTAATAGAAATCAATCAACACAGAATTAAATACAATGGCAGACACACATCCATTTACATGTCCGTTCTAGGTCTGAACGAAACCGGAGGCACCTTATTCCTCGTCCCATATGTCTAATACAGGAGAGAGGTCCTCGCATATCCGGTCGATCTCCAAGTACGTCTGGACGATCACCACTTATTACCTTGTCTTGGGTGTACAGCCCAATCAAGACATCGGTAATCATCCAAATGATGTGAGGATCTCTGGTCTTCAACCACCACCTTCATTGTCGACTTTTAGTCGCTGTATCAGTTATTCAGAATGTGATAAACCTGGTTTTTTCGAATAACTCGCTTATTTTATAATCAATACTCAAATGCTATAAAAACACATCATACGCCTCATTCCAATTCAGAATATTCTTTTATTCAAATATTCACATCTAGGGGAAAGGTTCCCACTAATTTTATCAAAGATAAATTCTTTTAATCTTATTCTTTAATCTTCCTTTGGATATCAATTTCAAAAGATTTTATTTTAACTTTTACCACTTCTAAACCAAATTAAGGTTTATAAAACTAGCCGGAATTATCGAGCCTTAACGAAGTAATCATTTATTATTTTACTTTATTTTTCTCATCCCAACCTATTCATCCCATGGAGCAAAACTCGTAGTACCCCATATCTAACACCCGTGGTGTTATCAGTAAATTTAATTACCATTTCACATTTCAAATCTAATTAAAGGTTTTACTATCTCATGGAGTAAAACATGTGGTACACCATTCTCGATCTTTTCTTGAATTCGGTAAATTTAATTACCTCATTCACATCCCAATCGAATTAAAGATTCATTAAAACTCCAACTTGATTTTAATTTCAAAAATCATTACTTTATGATTATTCAACTTTAAGTACTTAATCTTGTCTTTAACCGGTTAAAGAACCAATGTTATTAAAAACACGGTTCACAATAAACCCAAATCAACTTCCATTTAATTATGGAATCTTAGCGGAAAACATATCAATATATAATTGATATAAATTTCCATATCATACTAATAATATAAATGGAATAACGGCAAAGCCTTTTAAATTCCATATATAGTAACGGTCTTCCTTTACAGAAGCTCATCCCGTTTATTACCAAATTGAATTCCATTCAATTCCAATTTAATATATTAAATTGGAAAACTTTACTTTAAAAATTTCCATTAAATCTTAATTAAAAGATTTATAAATTCCAAATCATATCTTCACTGTTAATTGGGTTTTAAGAATAAATGTTATTTAAAACATCGTTCACAATGAACCCAAATTCATCTTGCATTTAATTACGATTTATAATTATAAATTGGAAAACTTCATTTACCTAAATTTAAAGATTTATTCTTTTCTTAACCGGGTTTAAGAACGGAGTTATTAAGTAAACCATTCACGACAAACCCCAAAATTCAATTTGATATTAAATACAAGGCTCTGATTAGAAATAATATCGGGTTATATTCAATATCAAATTTTGAAACCAACAAATATCATATTGGGAATAACGATATCTATATCTTTCAAATTCCCATAACCATATCCGTATAATTACGGAATCCAATATCGAAACATTCCAAAGATTATTTCCATTCATATCCTTTCCAATTCATATGTTGGAAAATTCTGGTTATGTAAAAACCCATTCGCAAACCCAATTTATTATTTCTAAAAATCATTGGATTTTTATTTTAGTTATTAACTATATCATTTAGATAAAAATATCATTTACCCTTTCAAACTCGGAATTTTTCACCCAAAATCTTTCCAAATCGTTAGTTATAATTTTAAATAATTTTTCCATATTTTTAATAATTTTATTAAGGCCCTTACAGTCGGTTTCCAATAACGGCCACCAAACTGCATCCATAGCGTCCTTTTCTAAAACTGATTTGGACATAATTTGAAATCCAACTGTTCAAATTTCAATCTCCTATATTCTTTGGAAATATCTTTTCGATATAAACCCAACAGTTCTGGTTTTAGGGGAATCCGATGGTCGGATCTCCCGTTACATCAGTTTGAAGTCAACGGTTGAAATTCGCGAACGGTCGTTGTGCGGCGTGTTCTATTCAAACTATTTAAATATATATATTATATATTTCGTATTAAAAAGTATTTTATAAATCGTTTATAAATTCATTTTAAAACGATGTTAACTTCATTTTCAATTTTAAATCAAAATTGGATGTTCTATATATGATTATAATATTAAAATGATAATATTTTCAAAATATCAGATTTTGAAATCAATTCTTTTCGATATTCATTATAAAATAAATAAGATCAATAGAAAAATCCGTTCGAGTTAAAATGGCATACATCTACTTAACTCAACTTTATATATTCCAATATTTACGTGTCCATCCAAAATTGGACATCAAAATCATATTTTGATTCTTCGCTGAATATTATTTTAAAACATTCGTTATTTATGAATTGAAATCAGACTCAATCAATTACCATATAATTTTGTTTATATGAATTCCATACATCGCATGTATTCAAAAATAGTGATAAACAACTATTAAACATTTAATTCACATCCAGAGTGTAATTTACAACTGTGTAAGCATTAAATAATTAAATAACGCTTATAACAGTCTATCAATCAATTGGTTGACATGCAATTAAATCCAAGGGAGATGTGAATTAATTATCATCCCCAGAGCCGTGTAGGGTTTCAGCCAACAACAATGAATTCAAATTAATCACTAGTTAATAAATTTAACTAATTCTGATTCGAATTATTTTTCTAATTAACGAAATTTCACTGTTTAAATTATAAATGGATAGTTGTAATTTAATTTCAACTACCACATTAATGTTTAACATTATTTTTAATATGTTACACACTTCAATCACAACACAATATAGACAATCAAATCATCCATGGTTTTCAAACAATAGTGAATGTGGGCTAACAGGCACCGTACAACATTTTTGTGATCATTAAACAAATAAAAATCAATAGTGGCAATCACTACATTTAGTTATAAAATAAATAACTGTACAAATATTTAAGTGAGATAATTCTCACACTGGTTTCTACTCCGTCAGTCTTTAATTGAGGATTGTTTTAATAAAATTAAACGTGTGACGGCCCGCCCCGCACCAACGACATTTACTCCAAAAGTGCATTGTACACATGTCCAGTTAGCACGGAACGGGTTGTCAGAAGGAAAAGGAAAAAGGAAATGAACATACCAAGAACCTATATAATGTCTCACAGCGCACATAACAAAATATAATAATAATATACTTGACATAAAATAGGAGAGACAGTGCATAAGCTGAAAATCAGACTAAACATCATAGCAGCGGAAATTCAGAACACAGCTTATTACAACTTTCAAACTGTCTCAAAGCAAAGTAAGATAAGCGAGGTACACTACTAATGCCCAAGTAGCGACCAGCAACGACACAGGGAGAATGTGTATATATATATCATACGTGGAAGCCTCCTGCCCGCCTCCGAATCAGCTACTCGCACATCACCAGCTAACCTGTCTCTAGTCTGCTCGTGTGAGCACCCAGAGTAATAAGAGGAGACATAAAACTCTGGGTCAGACATAAAGCCTGGTATGAGCGATAAGCATCTAAAGTGAACAATAACAGGTAGACTAAAACATACCTGAACCTGGACCTGCAACCAAAGAGTTAGCACTACATACTGTACAATACTCTAAGGTATCATATCAAACAGTGTAAAGATACGGAGGTGGGGGAAGTGTGCATGTCATAATGATGGCAAACAATTAAGCATAGCATCCATCCTCACATCTCTCACTCAGTGCATAAAGCATACGATATTCACCACTTCGATCACCCAACATTCCTTGCTACGATCACTTTGCCCCATGAAGTCATAAATGGCTTCACTGCACTGATAACGTAGCCACAAATCTTTCGCTATGTCCACTTTGCCCCATGGAGTCACAAGAACCCCACTGCACTGGCTCATAGCCTTACCAATCTTTACTATGTCCACTTTGCCCCATGGAGTCGCAAGAACCCCACTGCACTGGCTCATAGTCTTACTACGCATCACCTTGCCCCTCGGGTCGTAATGACCCTACTGCACTGATAACGTAGTCTTGCTACCATCACTTTGCCCCTCAGGTCATAATGACCCTACTACACTGATAAGTAGCCCATCATTCCTTTTTAGTGGTGAATCGAAGTTATGAACGTCGACAACTCCTTAGCACACGTCCCGCAGCAAAGTCCAACCATGAAGTGAACTCATTGGTTCCCAACTGGTTCCGGGATCCTGAGCTCTAACTTCCATTTGGACTACCTTTGCATCTTGGGTTATTGGTCATCACCATCGAATCGGATCGTAGCCTTTATATTGGATCGGTTCGGAGTCTTGTTCCCTCGTCATCACGGTTCGGATCGGGTTTCTGCATTCGGATCGGGTCGCGCCATCAACTCGTGGTCCTCCAGTTCCATCGGATCGGTTCGAGTACCCTTTAGCGGATCGGGTCGGGGTCTCCAAGTCCATCGCCATGGATCGATTCGTGATAGGCTCCTTCGGATCGGATTGTGGTCCTTCAAGCGGTTCGGATCGGACGCACTTCTCCAGGTCGACGGATCGTGCTCACCCTTTATGGACGGATCGGGTCGTAATGCTTATTCGCGATCCGGATCGGAGTACTTCAGTTTGGGCACGGCGCTGCATCGATTCGCTTCGTGGGCCTTGCGCAGACGGTTCGGTTCGGAGGAGGTGACTCGACTCGTGGGGATGCCCCCACGATCCCATAGGGCGATCCGATCGTCCCTCAACCCCCTATCCAATCCGAATCCCTGCACCTTGTCCAGCGAGCTGTTTACGCCCCTCGACGGCGTTTTCGACCATTCCAACTATTCTAACCAATCACAAAGCATTTCTTACAGTCATAGCAACATGCGTAATCAACCACAAACACCAAAACATCAATATGATAGGTAAAAATGGACCAAACATACCCAAAATCCCATATTTCCCCTTAAGCATGTTTAGGTGAAACTAATGATAGGATTAGCAAATCTTAACCAAATTAACCCAAATTCCTATCAGAGGTCTAAAACATCATTCCGAATTTTATAAACATTTTTCCAGAATTTTATCATGTTTAAATTCGCTAATTAACACTAATCAACCCTAATTAGCCATAATTAGTGCAAAACTAAGCAAATCACTCACCTTAGCCACAAACAAACTAAGATCTAAAATAACTCTCTGATTTGATGCGAATTTCAACACCAAAAAGCAGCTCCTTTGTTGATTTGTTGAAGATCCTTCTTGATTAGGGGTTGCTAAGCCAAATCCTTAACCAAAAGATGATTTGGAGGTGATTTAGAGGTTGGAGGCCATTTTTAGGGTTCTTTGGTGATAAGTGGAGGCTAGAAAACTGAAATGGAATGATTCTCCATCTCATTTCAGCCCTCCCATAACCCTAATCCCGAAATGGGTTATGGGCCTACTCACTAATCACCCGATTTGGCCCGGTTAAACAGTTTTTCACCCTCCAAACCTTGTTTCAGCCATATCTCCCAAACGGTAAGTCCGTTTGGCTAATGTAACCACTCTACGGAAAGAGAAACCATCAAACGAATCTAATGGAAGTGGTTTCAGGTCAAAATTCCTTTCCAATCAAAAGTTATGACCAAAACAGTACCAACTAGGGGAAAATGGTCATTTAAAAATCGACAAAAATCATGAACATGGGAAATGACTCTAATAGATGTTTCCCAAAGTTACATGACCATACGACTTCACATGGGAAAGAAATAAATATTCTACGATCCTATGATGTGTAGAATACGGGTCATTACACTCACCCCCCCTTAAGAAATTTCGCCCCCGAAATTCCCTAATCAAAACACACACAAAGGTCCCGCATGCCTATCAATCATAAAACAAAAATCAAACATGCAACCAAGCAAAATAAGTCTATCCTAGCATGCGGAATAACTAAATTACAAAGTAAATCTTACCAGGTAAAGAGTTCTGGATGCATCTTCCTAATGCTCTCTTCTGTCTCCCAAGTACAATCATTCTCGTTCTCGCCCCACTGAACCTTGACTAGCTTCACCGACTTCCTTCGAAGTTGCTTTGTATCGTGCCCCACAATACGAATCGGCTTGCGGTTCCCAACCGCCTCGGGTTCTACTTCGAAGTCCTCTAACTGATCAGGTGAAATAGTCACATCTGAGTCTTGAACGAACTTTCTCAGCTGGGAAACATGAAATACATTGTGAACTCCCGCCATCTTCACTGGTAAGCCAACTCTATACGCCAAATTCCCGACTAGTTCAAGAACAGGGAATGGGCCAACAAATCTTGATGCCAACTTGCCTCTCCTGCCAAATCGAATCACGCTCTTCAACGGAGAGATTTTAACAAACACCAAGTCACCAACGGAGAATTTCAAGTCTCTTCTCCTCTTATCAGCATAGCTTTTCTGCCTATCTTGAGCAGCTTTCATTCGTTGCTGAATGATCTTAATCTTATCCGACGTTTCTCTCACCACATCTGGTCCAAGCACAAACTTCTCGCCAGTCTCTATCCAACATGATGGTGAGTTGAACGGTCTTCCGTACAAAGCTTCATATGGAGCCATACCGATACTGGATTGGTAGCTATTATTATATGCAAACTCTACTAGATGCAAATGGTCATCCCATGATCCACCAAAATCCAATATACAAGCTCTCAAGAGATCTTCCAATATACGATTCACCCTCTCCGTCTGACCGTCGGTCTGAGGATGATATGCGGTACTGAGATGTAATCTTGATCCTAGAGCCCCTTGTAAGCTCTTCCAAAACCCACTAGTGAACAACGGGTTTCGGTCACTCACAATGCTTTTGGGTACTCCATGAAATCTCACTACCCACTTCATATACAATTCTGCCAACTTGGCTGCCGTTCTGGTCGATTTGACTGGTATAAATCTTGCGCTCTTAGTCAATCGATCCACAATTACCCAAATGCTATCATATCCCGATCTAGTCCTTGGTAGGCCATCGATGAAATCCATCGAGACTTGCTCTCATTTCCATTCGGGAATTTCTAATGGTTGTAACAACCCACTAGGCTTCTTTTGCTCGGCTTTAACTAACTGGCAATTTATGCATTTGGATATAAACTTCCCAACGTCTCTTTTCATTCCTTCCCAGTAGTAAGTCTGTCTCATGTCTCGATACATCTTATTGCCACCGGGATGTATAGTCAGTTTTGAGTGATGACATTCTCGAAGCACTTCATCTCTCAAACCATTCACGTTGGGCACAACTAGTCTTCCATTCTTTCGAAGCCATCCATCTCGATCAAGCCCATACACATTCATCTCCTCACCGATACCCATCTCTAACTTGGAGATGATTTCCAATAGATTAGGATCGTCCCTCTGGCTGGAACCAATCCGCTCTATCAAAATGGGTCTGATCGTCAAACTAGCTAGCATAACTGGATCCAATTCGCACTTTGGTCTGAAATCAAACCCCGTGATATACTCCAGTTGCTTCCATTCAAGAAACATTGCCCCTAAGCTGGCATGTCTCCTACTCAAGGCATCGGCTACCGCATTACCTTTCCCAGGTGTGTATGCGATATCAAAATCATACGAAGCCAAGATCTCTAACCATCTTTGCTGACGGAGATTCAAATCTTTCTGGGAGAAGAGATACTTTAACGATTTATGATCGTTAAACAACTCAAATCTTTCTCCCAAGAGATAATGTCTCCACATCTTCAGCGCAAATACAATCGCTGCCAATTCCAAATCATGGGTAGGATACTTCTTCTCATGCGGCTTTAGCTGTCGACTAGCATAAGCTACAACCCTACCTCCTTGCATCAATACTGCACCCAGTCCGGTACCACAAGCATCTGTGTATACCGTCATCTCTTCATTCCCTTTAGGAATGACTAACACTGGCGCACGCGTCAACCTCTCCTTTAGACTTTTGAAGGCATCCTCACACACTCCGTCCCAGACGAAGGACTGATTCTTCTTAGTCAACTGAGTCAACGGTGCTGCAATCTTGGAGAAGTCCTGGATAAACTTACGATAATATCCAGCTAATCCCAAGAAACTTCTTACATCTGTAGCATTCTTGGGTGTAGGCCAATCCTGTACCGTAGCCACCTTCGCAGGGTCCACGGCAATACCACTCTCTGAAACAACATGACCCAAGAATCTTACTTCCCTTCTCCAAAAATGACATTTAGAGAATTTCGCTTTCAATTGGTGTTTCCTCAACACCTCCATCACTATACTCAAGTGTCCCTTGTGTTCCTCCTCTGTCCTTGAGTAAACAAGGATATCATCCACGAACACAAGAACAAACTTATTCAACTGATCTCCGAATACTTGATTCATAAGATCCACAAAATAGGCTGGTGCATTGGTCAACCCAAATGGCATGACCAACCACTCATAAAATCCAGACGGCGTCCTAAATGCCGTTTTCGGAACACTCTCATCTGCTACTCGAAGCTGATGAAATCCTGTCGCGAGGTCCAACTGGGAGAACACTCTAGCTCCTTCCAGCTGATCAAACAAATCATCTATCCGTGGTAGAGGATACTTATTCTTCCTCGTCACCTTATTCAACTCGCGATAGTCCACACACAAACGAAGGGAACCATATGCCTTAGTGGCAAACACAACTGGTGCTCCCCACTCGGAGACACTCCTTCTAATAAATCCCTTCTTCTAAAGATTGCTGACTTGCACCCCGAGCTCTCGCTGCTCTCTTGGTGCCATACGACGAAGTGGAATCACTATAGGTCTGGCATCTTTCACTAAATCAATACGGAACTCAATCTCTTGGTGTGGTGGAAGCCCGGTCACCTCCTCGAAGACGTCCGGATACTGGCCAACCACGGGCACATCTGACAACTCATCCTGCGGGATGTCGAGGGAATTTACAAAACTAGCCATAACCCCATCACTAGGTAGGCTACCAAACACTACCCTCCGCCCATCATCCGCCCTCACTGTCACCAAAAAGCCCTCACAGTCTACCACCACCCCGTATCTTTGGAGCCAATCGACTCCCAATATAATGCCATACCCCGTAAAGCCCAAAACAAAGCAATCACATACAAACATACATCCATGACTCGATAAGACCAAATTCCTGCAAATCATACTAAGGCTAGTCGAACCACCAATCGGGTTCGTCTCAATCAATGGTCTATCGACTATCTCGGGTTCCAGTCCCAACCTATCTACCAGGTCACTAGATATGAAGGAACGGGAAGCCCCAGTATTAAACAAAAATCGAACTGGTATATCATAAATAGAAAGCATACCTTGAATAACAACATTCTTTCCTTTCTCCGCCGCAGTTGGAGCATTTGACGAAGAAGGAAAAGCATCAATAGCATATGCTTTCACAATCTGCTTCTCCTTAAGAGGTTGCGGACACTTATCTTTCTGATGTCCCACTTGGCCACAGTTGTAGCACTTCCTTTCCGCTGGCTTGGCCCGACATTCCTTAGCATAATGGCCTTTCTTTCCACAGCTGAAGCACTCAACATCCTTCTTGCTCTTTTTCTGGCCACCCTTTGATTGGTCCTGCTTCCTCTTATTCTGAGAATTATTCTTGCCTCCACCGCCTGCTTGCGGCTTTGGCCCTTCTGCAGATGCAGCCTCAGTCTTTGACTTAGGGTAAAGACTCTCTGATCTCAAAGCTTTCCCCACAATCGATTCAAAAGTCTCATCGATGTGGTTGATAAGCCTTTCCCCCAAGTATCCATCCAAACCAGTAATGAACTTCTCATTTTTCTTCTCAGGAGTATCAATGAGAGACAGTCCATACTTCGACAAAGTGTCGAACTCAGCAATATAATCAGAAACTGCCCTTCCGTTCTGCTTGAGTTCCAAGAACCTCTTAAACAACACCGATTTCTGGGCAGTTGGGATAAACTTCTCGCTAAAGCGAGCCTTGAACTGATCCCAAGTAACTTGATCCTCTGGAGTAGCTGTTCTGATAGCATTCCACCAATTCATCGCTCGCCCTTGCAGCTGACGAGACGCTAGCCTTCTCTTCATCGCATCCTCAAGACCTAAGTCATCAAAGATACGGTCACAGCTATCCATCCAGTCTTGAACATCCGTGGCCGATTCCGTCCCGTGGAACGGCTTCCCACCAAGATTAGCGTAATCCTTGCACAACTTGGCAAAATCGACCCTAGGCGCCTGAACTACTGGGCCAACACCAACTCCGGGATTGGGAATTGCCCCTTGCACTTCTCTAAGCATGTCCCTCATGAGGTTAGTAAACATAGCCCTCATGTCAGCGGCATTCCCTTGGTTGGTCCCTCTACCAGCACCCCTCGTGTCTCGGCTCATCGTTAATCTGAAAAAGGGAAACGATTAACGACCCCATGGTGGTGCTAGTGCAGTGCGACTTCATTCTTATACTACTAATAGTATATATGTATATAGCTTTGAAAACCAAAGTAATCACAAATACGCGCTCTCATATACGTACTATCTCTCCCTAGTGTCTTTCCCTAGGTTAACTACGCAACCTAGAGCTCTGATACCAAGTGTGACGGCCTGCACCAACCGACATTTACTCCAAAAGTGCGCTGTACACATGTCCAGTTAGCACGGAACGGGTCGTCAGAAGGAAAAGGAAAAAGGAAATGAACATACCAAGAACCTGTAGAATGTCTCACAGCGCATAGAACAAAATATAATAATAATATACTTGACATAAAACAGGAAAGACAGTGCATAAGCTGAAAATCAGACTAAACATCATAGCAGCGGAAATTCAGAACACAGCTTATTACAACTTTCAAACTGTCTCAAAGCAAAGTAAGATAAGCGAGGTACACTACTAATGCCCAAGTAGTGACCAGCAACGACACAGGGAGAATGTGTATATATATATATCATACGTGGAAGCCTCCTGCCCGCCTCCGAATCAGCTACTCGCACATCACTAGCTAACCTGTCTCTAGTCTGCTCGTGTGAGCACCCAGAGTAATAAGAGGAGACATAAAACTCTAGGTCAGACATAAAGCCTGGTATGAGCGATAAGCATCTAAAGTGAACAATAACAGGTAGACTAAAACATACCTGAACCTGGACCTGCAACCAAAGAGTTAGCACTACATACTGTACAATACTCTAAGGTATCATATCAAACAGTGTAAAGATACGGAGGTGGGGGAAGTGTGCATGTCATAATGATGGCAAACAATTAAGCATAGCATCCATCCTCACATCTCTCACTCAGTGCATAAAGCATACGATATTCACCACTTCGATCACCCAACATTCCTTGCTACGATCACTTTGCCCCATGAATTCATAAATGGCTTCACTGCACTGATAACGTAGCCACAAATCCTTCGCTATGTCCACTTTGCCCCATGGAGTCACAAGAACCCCACTGCACTGGCTCATAGCCTTACCAATCTTTACTATGTCCACTTTGCCCCATGGAGTCGCAAGAACCGCACTGCACTGGCTCATAGTCTTACTACGCATCACCTTGCCCCTCGGGTCGTAATGACCCTACTGCACTGATAACGTAGTCTTGCTACCATCACTTTGCCCCTCAGGTCATAATGACCCTATTGCACTGATAAGTAGCCCATCATTCCTTTTTAGTGGTGAATCGAAGTTATGAACGTCGACAACTCCTTAGCACACGTCCCGCAGCAAAGTTCAACCATGAAGTGAACTCATTGGTTCCCAACTGGTTCCGGGATCCTGAGCTCTAACTTCCATTTGGACTACCTTTGTATCTCGGGTTATTGGTCATCACCATCGAATCGGATCGTAGCCTTCATATTGGATCGGTTCGGAGTCTTGTTCCCTCGTCATCACGGTTCGGATCGGGTTTCTGCATTCGGATCGGGTCGCGCCATCAACTCGTGGTCCTCCAGTTCCATCGGATCGGTTCGAGTACCCTTCAGCGGATCGGGTCGGGGTCTCCAAGTCC
Source organism: Allium sativum (assembly GCA_030737875.1). NCBI lineage: Eukaryota > Viridiplantae > Streptophyta > Magnoliopsida > Asparagales > Amaryllidaceae > Allium > Allium sativum. The sequence goes on along the minus strand of CM060919.1, from coordinate 479,130,361 downwards.
ATCGCAATGGATCGATTCGTGATAGGCTCCTTCGGATCGGATCGTGGTCCTTCAAGCGGTTCGGATCGGACGCACTTCTCCAGGTCGACGGATCGTGCTCACCCTTCATGGACGGATCGGGTCGTAATGCTTATTCGCGATCCGGATCGGAGTACTTCAGTTTGGGCACGGCGCTGCATCGATTTGCTTCGTGGGCCTTGCGCAGACGGTTCGGTTCGGAGGAGGTGACTCGACTCGTGGGGATGCCCCCACGATCCCATAGGGCGATCCGATCGTCCCTCAACCCCCTATCCGATCCGAATCCCTGCACCTTGTCCAGCGAGCTGTTTACGCCCCTCGACGGCGTTTTCGACCATTCCAACTATTCTAACCAATCACAAAGCATTTCATACAGTCATAGCAACATGCATAATCAACCACAAACACCAAAACATCAATATGATAGGTAAAAATGGATCAAACATACCCAAAATCCCATATTTCCCCTTAAGCATGTTTAGGTGAAACTAATGATAGGATTAGCAAATCTTAACCAAATTAACCCAAATTACTATCAGAGGTCTAAAACATCATTCCGAATTTTATAAACATTTTTCCAGAATTTTATCATGTTTAAATTCGCTAATTAACACTAATCAACCCTAATTAGCCATAATTAGTGCAAAACTAAGCAAATCACTCACCTTAGCCACAAACAAACTAAGATCTAAAATAACTCTCTGATTTGATGCAAATTTCAACACCAAACAGCAGCTCCTTTGTTGATTTGGTGAAGATCCTTCTTGATTAGGGGTTGCTAAGCCAAATCCTTAACCAAAAGATGATTTGGAGGTGATTTAGAGGTTGGAGGCCATTTTTAGGGTTCTTTGGTGATAAGTGGAGGCTAGAAAACTAAAATGGAATGATTCTCCATCTCATTTCAGCCCTCCCAAAACCCTAATCCCGAAATAGGTTATGCGCCTACTCACTAATCACCCGATTTGGCCCGGTTAAACAGTTTTTCACCCTCCAAACCTTGTTTCAGCCATATCTCCCAAACGGTAAGTCCGTTTGGCTAATGTAACCACTCTACGGAAAGAGAAACCATCAAACGAATCTAATGGAAATGGTTTCAGGTCAAAATTCCTTTCCAATCAAAAGTTATGGCCAAAACAGTACCAACTAGGGGCAAAATGGTCATTTAAAAATCGACAAAAATCATGAACATGGGAAATGACTCTAATAGATGTTTCCCAAAGTTACATGACCATACGACTTCACATGGGAAAGAAATAAATATTCTACGATCCTATGATGTGTAGAATACGGGTCATTACAAAACGAGTGTTTAATTTTATCAAATACTGAAACAGCTTCCGTTTCCTTTATGGTCAGTTCCATGTTATAGTGCTTGCTGATACGAACGCAACGCAACTGAAATCATTGGATTTCGATCTCATATGAAAAAGTTACAAGCTTTAATACATTAATTACCAAAATTAATATAACTAATCAAATAATTACGCTAATTATATCTTTAATCTCTCTCCCACTATCGTTCACTTCTGAAAAACCGCTGAACCCATCGTTTGCACCAAACCCTCAAGCCGCTCCGCTACGAGAGAGGATCAGACCTCCATCTAGCGCCACCACGTCGTTCGTCTACGCGCCTCTTCCTTCCCCCGTGATCCTCCGCCCACTTGCACCCTCGTGTCCTCCTAAAACTGAGCTCGAACGTAGCACCTTTGGGTGGCGATTTCCCCCAAATTACCACGTCACAGATGATCACTCCTGTAACACCCCATATTTTTTGAGAATATTAAAAGAACAAATTAAAGAATATTTAATTTTTAAAGCGAGAATTAAGGGAACGTGTTACTTCATTGTGTTCATCTTGAAATTCTACTTGGAATAGAGTCCAATTTTTCGTAAATCGGACTTCGTATGAAGAAGCTATGGCCTCCGGAAGATTCAAGAGTAATTCAAAAAATTAAATAGTAAAATAATCCAAATAGATCGACCTAGAGGTCGACCTACACCAAGGCAGGTCGACCTGGGGGTCGACCTACCCCAGGCCAGGTCAACCTACCCCTCGCCCAAATCCAAATCTGAGACGATTCTGACTCACTACTGAGTCCTTACGGACCTATTGCTGAGTAACTTGGGCTTAGGTGGCAATTCTAGATAACTCCATCTAGTCTGGACAGTTGTGATTGCTCCTAAAACGATCTAACAGCTCACATAAGATTTAACTTCTATAAAAGCAACCCTAGTCCTCAAACCCTAAATCACACAAATTCATTCCAAGGAGCCACCATGCCGTCCATGATCGTTCCAGTTTAGCCACCATTCCTTCTTCAACTTGAAAGCAAGATTAAGGCTACGAATCAAAACTAACATAGAGAATTGATAGTATTCTTCAAGGGATTGCTTTCCAATTTCAGAAAACAGATCCCAGAAAACAAGACTTTCTTTTCTTTGTAAGTCCTACTATTTTTTAGATGTGAACGATTAAAAGTTGTGATTTGTAATAAAATGAAAACTAGAGTAATTCCTAGTTGTAAGTTAACGACGATGATGATTTATGCCAAATCTTGTAACGATTCTATCGTATATGCTTGTGAGATTATTGTGGTTATTATGTTGATGTTAAACTAATCGTATATTATGTAAATTTGGTGATTTTTTCATGTTAGGTAACATGAAAGTTGTTTAGATCTACATTTAGATCTAGGTTTATTGAATCATGCAAGTTGTTTAGATCTACATTTAGATCTATGTTTATCGAATCATGCAAGTTGTTTAGATCTACATTTAGATCTATGTTTATTGAATCATGCAAGTTGTTTAGATCTACATTTAGATCTATGTTTATTGAATCATGCAAGTTATTAGGCTAAGACATGTATTATGTTTAGATCTACGTTTAGATCTATGTTTATTGAATCGTGCAAGTTGTTAGGCTAAGACATGTATTATGTTTAGATTCACATTTAGATCTATGAAAATTGGATCCAAAAATTAAATCTCATATTTACATGCCTTGTTAAACTTGTGTAAAACCATATGCTTAAGATTCATGTTTGTTGGATCCAAGATAAAAGTTCATAGTTACATGCCTTATTAAACCTATGAAACTCCATATGTTTAAGATTCATGATTATTGGATGCAAATTAAAGTTTACATTCACATGTCTAGTTTAACTTGTGCAATTCTATATGCTTAAGGTTTATGTTCATTGGACCCAAAATAAAAGTTTACATTTACATGCCTAGTTGGATTTGGGTAATCTCATATGCTTAAAGACTCATGTTAGTTGGATCCAAAAATGCAAGTTCATTATATTATGCCACGTTTACATGACACATGTTTAGTTAGTTCCTTATATGTTGTGTGAATGGTACATGCTCCCTTCTTTCCTGTTTTGTATATAAGTTAGGCTAAGTTACGAGCCTAACATTCTATGTGAATTTTGCGAACGTATGACGGGGGTAACGTTGGGAAAACCTTAAATTCATATTGATGGCATAATTTGGCCCATAAATATATGAATTATTAGTGGCATAAAATTGGCATAATTTATATACCTAAAATTATGAACATGATTTAGAGAGGAATTGGGCATGACTTGAATGACAATAATTTACATATAAACAAAAAAGGTAAATATGTAAATTTAGAAAAATACGAATATGCCTAACCTGAGGTTAGATTGAGTTGTGGTGTAAAACTGCCCGGAACCGCCCGGCACATCCGGTAACCACAACAACACCTATCTAATGTGAGAGGTTAGTGCATCATGCCCAAGGAAAACCCGAGGTTAGATTGAGTTGTGTAAAACTACCCGGAACCGCCCGGCACATCCAGTAACCGCAACAACACATGTCTAATGTGATAGGTTGGTGCATTAATAAATCAATTAATGCTAATGAACAAGGCGAATGACTAGGGTTAAGTTCATAGGAATACTTTACCAATATAACATGAATGACTAGGGTTAAGTTCATAGGAACACTTAACCAATATAACATGAATGACGAGGGTTAAGTTCACAGGAACACTTAACCAATATAACATGAATAACTCGGGTTAAGTAAATGAGAAACACTTAGCCAATATAACAAGATGAATGATTAGGATTAAGTTAATAGGAAACACTTAACCAGTATAGCATGATGAATGGGTAAGGTTAAGTAATGAGAAACACTTAACCGCTATAACTTGATTTGTGGTAAGGTTAAGTTAAAATGAGAGGGCAACACTTATCCAATATGACTTGATTTGTGGTAAGGTTAAGTTAAAATAAGAGGGCAGCACTTAACCAATATAACTTTATTTTTGGTAGGGTTAAGTTGACACAAGAAGGCAACACTTAACCAAAGTAACATGACAAGTAGGTGGGTTAAGTAACTTGAATTAGTTGATGACACTTAACCAATATAACATGATGAACACGTGGGGTCAAGTTAACAAGAAATGCTTGACCAATATAACTTGATGGACGAACGGGGTTAAGTTAATAGGAAACACTTAACCAATCCAACAGGATAAGTGAAGAGGGTTAAGTTAATAAGAAACACTTAACCAACATGACATGATGAATGGGTGGGTTAAGTTAACATGAATGGTCAACACTTAACCAATATGGCATAATGTGCAGGAGGGTTAAGTACATATCGGGTTGGTGGGTAATATTAATAAATATAGGACCACAAAAATTAAACATTAAATAAACATGCTTGAATCAGAAGGAGGGTTATGTACATATCGGGTTGGTGGGTAATATTAATAAATATAGGCCCACAAAACTTGACCATTAGATAAACATGCTTGAATCGGTGGGAGGGTTAAGTACATCTCGTGTAGGTGGGTAATATTTGTATATATAGGCCCACAAACTTAACCAATAGGAAACCCTAGTAACGGGGACCCATTTCAGTAGTAACCCACATAGATGTATCATGGTACCTGAACTAGGAAGAATGGGGCACGATTACTGAGCTGGTTATAAGAGGTCAAAACAGCGGCGGGGGTACGTCAGTGTAGGTTCCGACAGTTTACGGGCGTGCACGTGCTTCGGAGTGGGAAAAAGCAGGCACTGGTACCAGTAGTCATACACTGTGCATCTTGAATCATGTCGGGTTGCTATCATAAGGATTGATACACCTTATGGTGGGTCCAACACAGGGTATCTACACGCAAGAGAGGGCCGATTGACATAAACATAAGAGAAATTAATATAAGTAGGGAGCTGATCGATAGGGTAATAAGGGTACATCTAACACATTCATGGCAATTTGGCAGATTGAGGTGAACTCCTCATAATAGATTTACACCTGAAGGCTACCACAATTGCGGGGATTGGGATCACATTACCATATTATCATATTATACAGAGTACTAGTTGGGACTCTAGTTATGTGGTGCAGAGAAGTGAAATGAGTGCGATAGGATATTCAGCCTTATTATCTTATTTCTAGGGTGTTGACCTAGATTTAGTTTAATCCTGTCATAACCCTTTTCTTGTTTACATGCTGAATAGTCACTGGACTTACGAGGCTCATGTCTGACCCATTTTATTTCATCTTCTTTTCTTCCGTTCCCCTCCCCCCCAAGGTCCGCAGGGAAGGAATACTTTATCTTAGATCGGATTATTTCCAACTTGAAGAGAGTAGATGTATGGTTTGGAATCTTTTTCCTTGGGCTATGGCTGGATACTCTCTTATTGGGGATTTATGCTGCCTTACTGTTGTTTTAATGCTTCTTTATGTTTTAATTCATGACAGAGATTTTGTTGTAGTAATTTGAAAGTTGGTTTGAGACAGTTGTTGTAATGTTTTAACTGAATCATGTACTTATCAAATAAATTTAGTTTTTCCGTTGTTTATTTGTCTGTCTTGTAATTTATCTGCATCTTTTACCTAATATGCTCCACCGAAGTTAAGGCATTCCCTTTGTGAGTGACCTTAACGGAGGTGGGGTGTTTCACTTGGTATTAGAGCCAGGTTACCGGATCAGATAAAAGATTTGAAAAATTATTTTCAAAGCGGTTTTAAAAGAAGCGTTTTGAAAAGAAAAGTTTTGTTTTTAAAGGCATATTTCCCCAAAGCCATATGCACTATCCTTAGATCCTCTGTTTGAATCCTTGTTTCCTTCTTTTCTGAGTCTCTGGGGCTCCTGGCTTTCTAGGAGGTGACCTCATCATGGCATGGTTCTATACGCTCGACGAGACTACGACACTTGTCAAAGGGCAAATAAGTGCCCAACTTCCATCTATAGTCGTAGTAGTTTCACCTACGGCTAATTCTCTTTCGAGCTTTGTAGGATTTTCCATGCGATGGAGGCAGCTTTCACAAGACCTGTCAACAAGTTACACAAGGTTGGCAAAGATGAGAATGAGGGAGTTTGGCTAAGGTGCACAACCCAAGGATGAAGAACTCATGGATATAGACTTGGTTCACAAAGGAGGGGAGGAATTAATAGTAAAACCTAAAACAAGAGGAAGTATCTTTATTATGGTCGTATAATTAAGGGCAAAGATAAGAACAAATGACAGGATTTTCAAGAGGGCAAATGCATGCTCTCATCGACAGCGTACCTGAGAGAGAGGTAGTAAGGTTTTTGTTGAAAAAGTTTAGTTTTTCTTCTTTATCATCCTATTAGTACTCTTTTTGATTTTAGTGCTTTACATTTGTTTATATCTGCTTCCATAGAAGAGTCTCTGCACCTTAGTACTTGTATAGTGGAAGATCCCATTATTGTCTCAAATCCAATTTGTGATTCGGCTCATTTATCTTTGGTTTGTAAGGATTTGAGATACTTATGTTTTTGGTTTCATGGGCTATGGATTGATTCAAGGTGGATTGGTTAGCTAGTAATTGCGAAAGGAGGGTAGTTAGACTTTCGACTTGCCTCGGGAATAACCTCGAAATTTTGTGCGATCCTAAGGGATTAGTTTGTCTTAGCTACCTAGAATCACTTTATGTATTTATCAACGATTTTCGATCCGTTGGGGTAGTCCATGAGTAGGCAAATGTTTTTGATTAAGGTTAGGGGTTTGTCCCCTAAAACGTGAGGTAGACTCCCATATATATATATATATATATATATATATATATATATATATATATATGACAATGCAAAGCCAGTTATGTGACTAACGATAGTTTTGGAGCAAGATTGGCGAGGATAGCTAGAGTCGGTTAAGTGCTCAATTGTTTGGTTGTTTTGCTAGTATCATCTTACATAAATCATCCAAATTCGGAGGAGGTATTCCTTGGGTGCTTGTCTAATATTTGTTTAGGCCTTTGGGGCTTGTAATTAAGGAATATCGAGTTCGACTAGGATGGTTTGTGTGAGAAATAGAAGGTTGTGTCAGGCACCCTAAGTAGGATTGACCTTAAGAGAGGTAAAAAAGTCCATAGAAACCTTTAGCTTTAGACCCTCAGATTTGTGACATGATGGATAAGATAAGTAGAGGAGAGACCTCTAATCATCTTAGTATATAGACCTGGTATCATGGTTAACACCTGTTTATCTTGGAAAGATAGTTCAACTACATTGGATACCCTCTAGCATAGTAAGTGATCGAGGTTCTATCTTTACTAGTGGATTTTGGAAATGGAGGCCAAGAAACCTCGCAATCGTGAAGTTAAATTAGTTAAGGTACAGTGGAGTGAAGCTCAAGAAGATGCGACTTAGAAGACTGAAGACTAGATACGCGCAACCTACCCCTTTCCTTTTTGAAGATACATCCTTTATCTCTCTTTCCTTAAGTTTATGCATGCTTGTATCTACCTTTTAAGTATATCTCCTTGATCCTATTCCTTATCCTTAGGTAGAAGCCAATGGATGTAAACATGTGTTTGAAACATGTTATGATTGGTGGTTGCAAGTGGTTGCTAGTGGATGCATATACACACATTAGGCACTAGATCGGCATAGTCACATTCATATTGCATATGCACGAGTGAATTTTTATATATATGAACTGAAACTTGATGTGTTATCATATGGATGTTTTTGTATGAATGATTCTGCACTCATGTAGAAGATATAAAGTACGATTAGGAATAATTGCATACATGATGGACTCATGGCACTGACATAATTCGCATTGAGGAGCTCAACTGAATTAGTAGACCGTCTGATTTTGAATTAGATAAGGACATGTACACACACTATGCATATGATCATGAAAGAATTAGAAATCTTTTTAAAGACAATGGACGCCTGTGATTGAATGGTTGAGTAGATGGATGTTGGATGTTAGGATATGCATTCTTCTTAACTTAGAGATTTTGGGGATGAAATCCTTTAAGGAGGGGAGAATGTAACACCCCGTATTTTCTGAGAATATTAAAAGAACGAATTAAAGAATACTTAATTTTCAAAACGAGAATTAAGGGAAATGGGTTACGCCATTGCGTTCGTCTTGGAATTCTGCTAGGTATAGAGTCCAAGTTTTCATAAATCGGACTTCATATGAAGAAGTTATGGCCTTCAGAAGATTCAAGAGAAATTCAGAAAATTAAATAGTAAAATAATCCAGACAGGTCGACTTGGAGGTCGACCTATACCAAGGCAGGCCGACCTGGGGGTCGACCTACCCTAAGCCCGGTTGACCAGGGGGTCGACCCCCCTCGCCCAGATCCAAATCTGAGATGATTCTGACTCATTGCTGAGTCCTTTCTGACCTATTGCTGAGTCACTAGGGCTTAGGTGGCAAACCTGGATAACTCTATCTAGTCTGAATGGTTGTGATTGCTCCTAAAACAATCTAACGGCTCACATAAGATTTAACCTCTATAAAAGCAACAAAAGTCCTCAAACCCTAAATCACACAAATTCAGTCCATGGAGCCACCATGCTGTCCATGATCGTTCCGGTTTAGCCACCATCCCTTCTTCAACTTGAAAGCAAGATTAAAGCTACGAATCAAAACTAACATAGAGAATTGATAGTATTATTCAAGGGATTGCTTTCCAATTTCAGAAAACAGATTTCAGAAAACAAGACTTTCTTTTCTTTGTAAGTCCTACTATTGTTTAGATGTGAACGATTAAAAGTTGTGATTTGTAATAAAATGAAAACTAGAGTAATTCCTAGTTGTAAGATAATGACGATGCTGATTTATGCCTATTCTTGTAACGATTCTATCATATATGCTTGTGAGATTATTGTGGTCATTATGTTGATGTTAAACCAATCATATATTATGTAAATTTGGTGACTTTTTCATGTTATGTAACATGCAAGTTGTTTAGATTTACATTTAGATCTATGTTTATTGAATCATGCAAGTTGTTTAGATCTACATTTAGATCTATGTTTATCGAATCATGCAAGTTGTTTAGTTCTACATTTAGATCTATGTTTATTGAATCATGCAAGTTGTTTAGATCTACATTTTGGATCTATGTTTATTGAATCATGCAAGTTATTAGGCTAAGACATGTATTATGTTTAGATCTACATTTAGATCTATGTTTATTGAATCATGCAAGTTGTTAGGCTAAGACATGTATTATGTTTAGATTCACATTTAGATCTATGAAAATTGGATCCAAAAATTAAACCTCATATTTACATGCCTTGTTAAACTTGTGTAAAACCATATGCTTAAGATTCATGTTTGTTGGATCCAAGATAAAAGTTCATATTTACATGCCTTATTAAACCTATGAAATTCCATATGTTTAAGATTCATGATTGTTGGATCCAAATTTAAGTTTACATTCATATGTCTAGTTTAACTTGTGCAATTCTATATGCTTAAGGTTTATGTTCATTGGACCCAAAATAAAAGTTTACATTTACATGCCTAGTTGGATTTGGGTAATCTCATATGCATAAAACTCATGTTAGTTGGATCCAAAATGCAAGTTCATTATATTATGCCACGTTTACATGACACATGTTTAGTTAGTTCCCTATATGTTGTGTGAATGGTACATGCTCCCTTCTTTCCCCTTTTTTATATAAGTTAGGCTATGTTACGTGCCTAACATTCTATGTGAATTTTGCAAACGTATAACGGGGGTAACGTTGGGAAAACCTTAAATTCATATTAATGGCGTAATTTGGCCCGTTAATATATAAATGATTAGTGGCATAAAATTGGAATAATTTATATACCTAAAATTATGAACATGATTTAGAGAGGAATTGGGCATGACTTGAATGACAATTATTTAAACATAAACACAAAAGGTAAATATGTAAATTTATTAAAAGACAAATATGCCTAACCCGAGGTTAGATTGAGTTGTGGTGTAAAACTGCCCGGAACTGCCCGGCATATCTAGTAACCGCAACAACACATATCTAATGTGATAGGTTGGTGCATCAATAAATCAATTAATGCTAATGAACAAGACGAATGACTAGGGTTAAGTTCATAGGAACACTTAACCAGTATAACATGAATGACTAGGGTTAAGTTCATAGGAACACTTAACCAATATAACATGAATGACTAGGGTTAAGTTCATTGGAAAACTTAACCAATATAACATGAATGACTAGGGTTAAGTAAATGAGAAACACTTAGCCAATATAACAAGATGAATGATTATGGTTAAGTTAATAGGAAACACTTAACCAGTATAGCATGATGAATGGGTAAGGTTAAGTAATAAGAAACACTTAACCACTATAACTTTATTTGTGGTAAGGTTAACTTAAAATGAGAGGGCAACACTTAACCAATATGACTTGATTTGTGGTAAGTTAAGTTAAAACAAGAGGGCAACACTTAACCAATATAACTTTATTTGTGGCAGGGTTAAGTTGACACAAGAAGGCAACACTTAACCAATGTAACATGACAAGTAGGTGGGTTAAGTAACTTGAATTAGTTGATGACACTTAACCAATACAACATGATGAACACGTGGGGTTAAGTTAACAAGAAATTCTTGACCAATATAACTTGATGGACGAACGGGGTTAAGTTAATAGGAAACACTTAACCAATCCAACAGGATAAGTGAAGAGGGTTAAGTTAATAAGAAACACTTATCCCACATGACATGATGAACGGGTGGGTTAAGTTAACATGAATGGTCAACACTTAATGAATATGGCATAATGTGCGAGAGGGTTAAGTACATATCGGGTTGGTGGGTAATATTAATAAATATAGGCCCACAAATCTTAATCATTAAATAAACATGCTTGAATCAGAAGGAGGGTTAAGTACATATCGGGTTGGTGGGTAATATTAATAAATATAGGCCCATAAAACTTAACCATTAAATAAACATGCTTGAATCGGTGGGAGGGTTAATTATATCTCGTGTAGGTGGGTAATATTTGAATATATAAGTCCACAAACTTTACCAATAGGAAACCCTAATAACGGGGACCCGTTTCAGCAGTAACCCACATAGATGTATCATGGTACCCTGAACTAGGCAGGATGGGGCACGATTACTGGGATGATTATAAGCGGTAAAAACAGCGGTAGGGGGTACACCAGTGTAGGTTTCGACGGTTTACGGGCATGCACGTACTCCAAAGTGGGAAAAAGCAGGCACTGGGTACCAGTAGTCATACACTGTGCATCTTGAATCGTGTCGGGTTGCTATCATAAGGATTGATACACCTTATGGTGGGGCCAGCACAGGGTATCTACACGCAAGAGAGGGCCGATTGACACAGGCACAAAAGAAATTAATATAAGTAGGGAGCCGATCGATAGAGTAGTAAGGGTACACCTAACACATTCATGGCAATTTGGCAGATTGAGGTGAAATCCTCATAATAGATGTACACCTAAAGGCTACCACAATTGCGGGGATTGGGATCACGTTATCATATTATCATTTTATACAGAGTACTATTTGGGACTGCAGTTAGGTGGTGCACAGAAGTGAAATGAGTGTGATAGCATATTCAGCATTATTATCTTATTTCTAGGGTGTTGATCTAGATTCAGTTTATTCCTGTCATAACCCTTCTCTTATTTATATGCTAAATAGTCACTGGACTTACCAGACTCATGTCTAACCCATTTTCTTTCGTCTTCTTTTCTTCCGTTCCCCCCTCCCCCAGGTCCACAGGGAGGGAATACTTCATCTTAGATCAGATCATTTCCAGCTTGAAGAGAGTAGATGTATAGCTTGGAATCTTTTTCCTTGGGCTATGGCTTTGGATACTCTCTTATTGGGGATGTATGCTGCCTTACTATTGTTTTAATGCTTCTTTATGTTTTAATTCAAGACATAGATTTTGTTGTAATAATTTGAAAGTTGGTTTGAGACAGTTGTTGTAATGTTTTAATTGAATCACGTACTTATCAAATAAATTTAGTTTTTCTGCTGTTTATTTGTCTGTCTTGTAATTTATCTGCATCTTTTATCTAAAATGCTCCACCGAAGTTAAGGCATTCCCTTTGTCAGTAACCTTAATGGAGGTAGGGTGTTTCAACTCCCATATGGGATTGTAGATCAAACCTTTCTCTTTAATTTTTGTTTTATGATTTTCGAAATTTATTGAGTGGATTGGAAGAAAAGAGGGAATTAAAATCGGACAATTTCTGCCTTTGAAATCTTTGAACGGCGGCTGGAAATAAGGGGATGAGAATTAAGGTTTTTGACCCTTTGACCGTGTGTGTATATATATATTTATATTATTTAGTTACCAATATTGCTTGTTTAACTTCTGAACTCCAAATCAAACCCAATGACTGTCGTCCCTTATCAAATACCCCCATTCTGGACACAATGGAATATGTTTCGTAAGCCAATTTGACTGTTTTGATCAGTTTTTATCAAAACTAAAATATAAATTAATATAACGGTCAATATTGAATTTCAACATACATTTTAATTTACCGGGACAATATACTGACTCCAAAAATTATGAATATTGAAATCTAGCTATGTTTTGATGATATGATCCTAAAAAAATTAATTTCATCGAATTTGGAGACCGTTTGAAAAATGGCCTTTTAAACTGATTTATTAAATTTAAACTGAAACTAAAAACGTGTTTAAATTTACTATGCTCACATATTAATTCTAAAAAATTTGAAAATTTAAACCTAACTATAATTTGACATTCCTAGTCCAAAAAAGTGGTTTCGTCGAAAACAGAGGTCGTTTGCAAAATGACTATTTTTAAGGGCTATATAGTATTAAAATATACATAAATTCTATAGTGACTATTATAAATTTTAAACTGGACATAACTTATAATTTAAAAAGTGAAATCTTAGTTTCTTACATTCGTTAGAAAACTACAGTTCAAAATATTCCAACGTTTCTTGTTTTACCCAAGTCTGATTTATATTGAATTATGTATATTCGTTTGAAATTTAAAATCGAATTTTCAAACTACCATGCAATTTCGAGTTCATTTTAATTAAATTTCAAATTTATAAATTCTAACTTCAACTTAAATAAATTTTAAATCTTTAGCTCTCATATTAAATCATTATAAAATTTTAAAATCCATTAAATCAATTAAAAATAAAATTTTAAATTGGTTCTGAAATCTGGGTTGCTACAATCTCCCCCGCTAATCTTTTCGTCCTCGAAAAGGAAGATAGAATCGAAGGTTGTTTACTTAACCAACTCCACCTTCGCTTGACTCAAGTTCTTCAACATTTCAGTTTCTAAGAACTTTCTAATTTCTCAAAAATTTGGCTAACACGCTAAATTTTCGAAAAATTCCGCCATAACATCCTTTGTACGGGGAGGGTTTGAAAATTTTATTGGGTCGTATTAGGCACCTAATAAATCAATAAAAAGCATCCAGAATATTTATGTCCTATCTATTCCCAAGGGAGACGTGTATAAAGTCAAAATCTCATACCTTGCCCCAGTGTTGGATTTAATAAAATAATCCATGTGATGTAACTAAAAACAGGAGAGATGTGAATTTTTGTCATCTCCAGACCTGTGTAGGGTTTTTATTAAATCTTGTCCCTCACATTATATGTTGTTAAGTCCATAATCAGTCTTCTGTTCAACTTGTAATTCAGTCCTCGTCATGCAAGCATCTAATCCGTATGGTAATCCAAACCTCGTCATATAAGCACCAAATGCTTATATGGAATGTGATATGATATGCTGTCTTCATGATGTATGTTATGCGGTGTAGTTCATTATTTATTTGTTGCTATCCTATGGTGTGGGTTTAAATTTCACATAGATAAACCATCACAACGCATCCACATTCATTCACAGTAGTTTATAATAAATAAAATTGCGCAACCAACTCATTAAGGTGCACCTGTTTGTCGGGCACGCAATTTATTTCTTTGCTCAACGCGAAGCCATTAACCTGCTTAATATATATATATATATATATATATATATATACACACACACACACATACATCTCTATGTATGCAATTCAAATCAAATTTCAATTCAGTTCAACATTATATTCAATTTGGCTAAATTTTACCTTTCATTCTCTTATTGGTTTTATCATTCCAATATTTTTATTAATCAAACTAATAATCACACATCACAACCAGCAATCAATTAATTGATTAGCTTTTCAAATATATAACTTTATATATACTCAAAAATCCAATTTTAAGATCAAATCACAAACAATAATTTCTAACTAAGGTTTTGGTTCTCACACCAGTCAATTGGAATCATATAGATATCCCACTTTCAAAACTTGAACATAAATGTTGATGATGCGATCGCAATCATCAGAATCATCCCCGGGCGCCTAGAGTGTGATTCTATATCTACCCAGTATATTTGAGACTTCATATACATGTGGATCAGACGTATATGCAAAATCTTCTAATACCCTATTGTCCAAAATCAATATAAAATAAAATACTCAAATACGTACAATATAATTTTAAAACTAAATTCATTTTTATAAATAATACTCTTATAACTCATTCTAGGGAATTACTAACCCTATCTCTAACGAGTCATTCTTATAGAATATTACTAATCCTATCTCTGATGAATTCTTTTGTTTGGTTCTAATGTGTCTTGTTATCGAGCTTTGTAAACCAAAGCTATGATACCAACTATGACGACCCAGACTTCCCCGATCCTTGATGAGACGGAGGAGCCCGGATTGCTTTGAGAACACGACGCATCAGAACACAAACAGAAGAACATTTCATTGTTATTACAACAATTTACATCAGAGTACAAGATATCAGAGTTCAAATAAATAATATACAACAGAAAATATCAGATATTTAAATTACAAAACAACAGAAATATATATATATATACATAAATATAAAATGTATAAATACAATGTACAGCGGAAATACATTAACTAACACACATGAAAGAAATACATGAATACAAAGCTTTCCAAATATAGTTCCAGCTATAAACCAGGATCCTGGGAGAAGAAATATCTGCGAAAACCAAAACTACTAGCTGCCTGTGTGGAAAATATGGGAACCCAGAGTTTAGGTAGAAACAATAAACTCTGAGTCGGTCATGGGACTGGTGTGAGAACTAAAACAGTTATTAACTTTATTTTAAAGTTGGGTAAATCAAGGGCTACGCCGCATGTCACAGAATATATTTACTCCCATGAATACTCTAAAATAAACAATTTATAAACAACGCAATGCTTTTTGAAAAATGAAGCTATTATAATACTCAGGTCCCATCACACAATGCAACGCAAGCTAGAGGATAGAGTTTTACCTTATAATAGACAAATATGCTTGATACTCTTTAAAACAAATCTTTTTGATATTACTATAAGTGCATAGTGTCAAAACAACTTCAAATATAAGTGTATCAATCCCACAGGACATAATACCAAATCCTACCATATCGCCATATAGGTTTACAACTAAAACAGAAAGTCGCGTATTGGAAATTGGATTCCATCTATGAGTCGAGGCAAGGGATGTCTCCTCACCGATTCGAGACACTCTAGCACATGTCTTAGGATCACACCTATGGGCAACCCTTGGATCTTCAGGGTCAGTCCACACTTACTTTAGTAGATTAGTTATTCCTGAACAATACGTTTCCCGATCCTATCGGACCTACAAACAGGTCAGTACGTCGACCCATTGATCATATAGCGCTATATCCAAGGCACCTCGCAATCCATTATCCATATAAGTAAAGATGTATGGGCTCCACACTATAACACCACTTCTAGCTAGAAAGAAATGCATGCACTCCCTGCGGTCACTATACTGTTTTTGACTCATACCTGGTGTGAGACTCGCGAATTAACGCTATACACAAAGCTATGCTAATTAAAGCGGTGCTTTGATCATCAACCACAAGACTCTGCTTTTCAACATAAGCCTTGATCATTTGCATCTTAACATGCCACATTTCGAGTTTGTTTTAATTAAATTTTAAATTTATACATTCTAACTTTGATTTGAATAAATTTTAAATCGTTAATTCTCAAAATAAATCATTTTTAATTCTTAAAATCCATTAAATCAATTAAAAATAAAATTTTAAATTGGTTCCAAAATTTGGGTTGTTACACCTGTTTTGTTAATCCTAGGTAGAAATTGCCTAAGATGGATTGATGGAATAGTTCCTTCGGTTTGTTCAGACCTAGGACAGCTTGTATGGACGAATGTCTGACAGAGTATGCCTAACAGATCACATAAGACGATCTTTTCAAGGTATTACATTTGGTAGCAGAGGAATTCATTTCTCTTAGCTTTTTATACCTGTAATATTTTTGAGAAGATCAAATAGTGATTTGATGGGTTTGACGATGTGGCATTCAAAGTGAATGGTGGACAGATGTTCTAAAGGTATACGTAGCCTCAATCCTGATAACCAGGAAATGGCAAAAATTGATAAGACAACATGGTTAGTTGGGTCATACCCAAGCAAGGTGTATTATTACCGATCTAGAGAAATATTCATTTGTTTTTCTTTCGATTCTGCATCTTAGGGATTACGGTTGGATGGCCAACAACCATATGTGATAATACATTCGGTCCATTCAAGCTGAATGAGTGGTCGGTCATATATGTTCGGGTTGCAAGATGTTCTTGTTGAACCCCAATGTATCCCCTCTAGAGTACACTAGTCGGGAGGTGGTCCCATACCGTGTCATAGTAAGCGCCCTGTAGTTTTTGATTTTATACTATATATGTGGAGCGTGAGATGCAAACATTCTACTGGATGGTTATTTATTTGATTAGACATTATTATAATATCACTATATTTGATATGAAAAATGTTTTGGTTATAGTAAGATAAAAACCATTCATGTTTATGTGTGGGCTGGTCTAACTATTACCCTTTCATTTAAAGGATTTCCAAAGTTAAATAATATGGTTGGAGTTTACTCACACCATTCTCATGACTGACCCAGGGTTTATTTTGTTTGTTTTACCCTAAACTCTTGGGGGCCCAAATTTGTACGGGCAATCAAGTGTTTCTGGCTTTTATAGATACGCTTGGAGGAGCTTGAAGTAGGAGGCTTCACCGTTAGTTATTTAGAATATTTCCACTGTGATGTATATGTATTGTACTCTGATATGATATGTATATACAATACAGATCTGTATTTCAAAGTTATGATATATGATATTTTATTTTGTTCAGTCTGTTGTGATATTATGATGTTTCCTTTGTTTCATCTTCTATATATTTCAATTTCTATACCCTAATGACTCGTATTTCTATATTATTTAGGTTGGACGTATGTTGTCTAGTCAACTCAGATAATACGAATTTGCGGGCCATCACAGGATGTTTGTGTCACATGTTGACCAAGATGACAACTTGGAAGACCTTGATGAGGATGTGAATAATAAAAGAGGAAATAAACCTACCGTGTTCCAACTTGTAGTGTGACTTCCTCTGAGAGTGTTAAATTTTGCTAAAATGGTTCTTCTGAAGACTGAAGGACTTAGTTCTCAATCAGTACCTAGATCGCTTGCAAAGTCAAGCACTCAAAGGCGCTACTGGCGACCGCTAAATGAAGAATAATCTTGTAAGGAAACTTTCTTTGGGATGATAAAGAAGGTAATACAAGAAAGTATGGCTTGGAAGGACTTAATAGAATATTAAGGCTTTTCTCTAAGTCAGATCCCATTCACTCAAGAAATTATACGTGCGGAATATCGAAAGAAATTCAATCCTCTCACCATTCCTATATATAGAAAAACTTCTGATCCAAAATTGTTTTTGTACAAACATGAATGACACATGAATGGAGCTAGGGCAAGATGCTTTGAAGTGTAGAAACTTCCCTTTTTATCTCGAAGAGGTCTCTTTTTCGTGGTCTATAAACTACCACCGAAGTCCATATCATTATTCTAAGAGTTATGAAAGAATTTTTAAGAACAATTTCGATTGTATACCACTTATTTTGAGGATGTTATGTCACTATCCGGACTATATCGGGGTCCTTTGGAATCACTAAAGTATTTCTCAAACTAATCTAGTACAGCGATCAATGAAGTCAGTAACCTAGATCAAAAGATGGTCCTTATGGAATTTTTGCATGCCATCAATAGTGAGATAGTGTTTGGGAAGTAGATCAAAATAAAGGAGCCTGCGATTTTGGAGAAATTCTACATGAAAGCTGATGAATTCCTAAGACTAGAGGAAGCGGAAGTTGTCGAAAGAAGCTCCATTACTAGTGTTTAGAACTAGGTTTCAAATGACGATGTTGAAGAAAAACAAGGACTAAATATTCCTTGTAATGTAAGCAAAGCTAGATATTAGAAAATGATGTTGGCATTGTGAAAGTAGACCATAGCATGGCACATGAATTTCATATTACCAAGCTAAGTCAAGCAAAAATGAAAGAAAAAAGGTAGAGTGTAAGGGGATTCCTCCACATTCGCAAACCCTTTGCATAACACCTATGGAAGTGTTGCTGCCTTGGGGACCATAGTCAAAATCACAAGGTTATGAACCATGGAAAGTAGTGTATAACAGACTATCGAGCAACATTGGCTGAAACAATGGTGCATGTCCCTATAAATGTTAAAAATCCATCTTACGTATTGCATGTTATATCATAACACAACACAAAGATACAGAGGGATATAATCATCTTTCTTTGAGCTAACCTGGATATGTTCACTTAGATTCATGCTGATTTGTGTGAACTCTCATCGAGCATAGCTAGCCCTGCATTGAACATTGACCTACACTTTACCTCGGTCAAGAAGAAGAAATAAAAGCAATTAATGTCCAAAGAATCAACTGTCCTGAAGGAAGAAGTAGAAAAACTGATAGAGAACAGATTCATAAGAGATGGAACATATTTAGTGTCGAATCCTGAACTTATTAAGAAATTAAATCAGAAATAGTAGTCTGTGTGGATTACTTTGATCTCAACAAAGTTTATCCTAATAACTATTTTCCATTGCCTAGAATCGACCGACTTATGGAGCAATAGCAAGGCACAAACTCATATCATTCATGGTTTCCTAGTCAGGCTATAATCAAAATTCAAAAGCCAAACCAGGAGTATACAAGTATCATCATAGATATGAGGCTATGTTTCTAACGAGTGATGTCATTTGGACTTTAAGATCGTGCGCTGGCCACCAGTCAGAATCAACAGAAGAAATCCGTGAAGGCATAGCTTTGAGAATGAAAAAGGTGATAAGAAAAAGGAGCTTATTTGAGTGAATAATTGTAAGCAATACATAGATTACATGTCATATATATAAGCATAGTTGTGTTGAAAGGACAACATACTACACATTGCACGTTGTTGAAACGACTGCATATTGTAGAAATGACTACCCAGTGTACACCACTAAAGTTGATGAAATGACTACACACTACATACGACTAAAGCTGCAGTTGAGCATTCATCGGTTCAGTTGGTTTTGAGGTTAAAAAACTCAAATCGAATTGGAACCGAAAATTTTCCAAACCGAATCGAAATGAACCAAATTAATTTCGGCTAATTCGGTCGATAACCAATGTAACCAAACTTGAATGATGTATTATTATTCAAATAATGAATTCACTCAAAGGAAAATATAAGTTCATGTTTGGAGAAATTTTATATAGTAAATTTTATGTTTGTAATAAAATTTGATCCACTTACAACAAATGTCTTTGTGTTATATCACTAAACCAATTATTTAAAGTACCACAATACCTTAAAATTAGATAATAAATTAAAAGTTCGGTTAATTTAGCTAAACCAATAAATAATCAGAATTATTTTATGAACCGAAATCAAATCGATTAAGTTTCAAACCGAACCAAAATGAACCGGTTTGGTCGGTAAATTCGGTTTGAACCGTATGTTGCTCACCCGTAACTAAAGCTGTTGAAATGACTACACACCGGACAGGCTACTGAAAGGCTTACACACTGCACACTGCTAAAGTTATTGAAATGACTACACATTGCATATGCTATGGAAATGACTGCATATTGTATATTGTTGAAAGGGCTGCATACTATAGATTATTGAAATGACTACACACCACTAAAGTTGATGAAATGACAACACACCATAAAGCTATAGAAATGACTACACAATGCATATTGCACATTGTACAGCATACCTAAATTCTTAACTAAATAAATATATTAGAGCATGGTTTTTGAATTTTCATCAGCAAAAAATGCTACAGATTAAACAATTTATAGTTTCAGCAACATTCAATCAATAATATATGTTAGATAATTCAGAATAATTTCTGAATGAGTTAGACAAGTGGGTCGTCCTCTGTTTAAAAAATTCGAACTAGTAAACTAAATATTTTTAAAATGAGCTCGTCGCGTAGTCGTAGATCGTATTTATCCAGAATAAGGTTCAATTTTATATGGAAGATCCATAAAATATCGAAATTCTTTCGAACAAGATTCTTCAGAACTTATTGGAATATAATTTCCGCATGAAAGTCACAAACCTTGATTTGGTCATGTACATTTTGAGATATGTCTAAGTTAAACTTTCCAAAAAAAAAGCAGCTAGGTAGCTTTTTAACGATACCTAAATGCTTAACTAAACAAAGTATATTAAAACATGGTTTTGAATTTTCATCAACAGACAACACTATGGATTAAACAGGCTATATTTTTAGCAACATTCAATCGATAATATATGTTAGATACTTCAGAATAGCTTCTGAATGAGTTAGACAAGTGAGGTCATCCTCCATTTAAAAAACTGAACCAATAACATAAATACAGTTAAAATGTTGCGGAGTTGTTGTTTGTATTTATCTATAATAAGGTTCAAATTTATATATAAAATCCATGAAATGTCGGAATTCTTTTGAAAATGATTCTTCGGGACTACTAAAATATATCTTCACATGAAAATCATAAATCTTGATTTGGTCGTGTACATTTTGAGATAATTCTTAGTTAAAATTTCCAAAAAATCATGGTTAGGTAGTTTGGTAACCATTCATAAATGCTTAACTGAATAGCAAGGCTAACGAGAGACAACTTCATTGGCAATCCAACGTATAATATAACTTTGTTCCATTGCCTTTTGGATGGGTCCAGATATTTTCTCTCAAATCTATCTCAAAATTCATCAAACTAACCCATATTTCACTTATAGACTAAATGAAGCACGAGAACCCAGACATTCCCCCCATTTCAAAATCTCAATGGCTTTACGTATGTTATGCTATGGAACATCTGGTGATCATATAGTTGAATATTTCAAAGTCGCATCATCAGCGGCAATAGAGTGTTTGAAGGAATTTTGTAAAACACTTATTCAACAGTCCAGTGAGGAATACCTACGAATGCCCGGACCAAATGATATAAACATGATACTAGCTAAAGGAGAAGCCAAAGGTTTTCCAGAAATGCTTGGGATTTTAGATTGCATGCATTTGGCATCGAAAATCTATCTAACGGGGTGAAAAAGAATATTCGCAGGACATAAAAAGGTACCGACAATGATTCTTAAAGCAGGTGCAACATATGATTTATGGGTTTGATATGGTTTCTTTAGTGTGCCAGGTTCGTTAAATGATGTAAGTGTTTTAAAACAGTCATGCTTATTCTCTAAACTTTCGAATGGAGTTTTGGCGAAAGTTACATATGAAGTTGGTAATGTCGAGCATCAAACTGGGTGTTACCTTGTAGATGGAATCTTCTCAAAGTAGAGAAATTTAATGTAGAGATTCAGAGTAACAACAAACAACAAAGAGAGCTATTTCACTGAAAAGTAGCTAATTAGGTTTTAAGAATTTTATGTTGTTAATTATGTACTATTAGTATGGAACTTATTTAATAAACGAATATTGGACCTTAAATTGAAATAAAAAAAATACAATAGACATATATATCAATTACATAAATAGAATACACCTAAAACTTAAGTTATTTAGATAAACATAAATTGTACATACATGAAGACTCAACCGATAATATTTCAAGCATATTACATTGCACCAAACATCTATAACCATCCCTACACGAACCATACCACTTTCGCTACCACTGTCTCTTACTTTATTATACGTTTCCAACTACTTAGTGATGCAATGAAACTGCAACAAATACAAATTAATGATGAAACTGAGGCAACTCATAAATTTCCACTTATCTCGACGATGTCGGAAAGTTGGCCTTTAAATATGTTGATTCGCAATCGAATGGCGAATTTAGTGGAACAATTGGAGCTTCCTCCAACAATGGTGAAATGCCAAAACTTTATTTCAGAAATGAACTAACTTCTTTGTGTTTACAACCATACTATACATACTATGCTTAAATCGAAACCTGTACCGAAACATCGACATCGAAGCAAACAAAGTACAAAGATAAACCGACACCGAAATAGAAATACAAAGAGACCGGAGCCGATACACCGACACCGAAATAACAATACAAATAAATTCATCCACAGAGTATCACCGACACCAAAACCACAAAACCGAAGCCGCTATCGCTTGATCCGAAACGGAAAGCTATGAAACAAATTATCACTCACTTGAGCCGAAATAGAAACTAACGAGGTTGGTTATCACCGATACCGGTACATATACCGAAACAGAACTATTGAGCCGAAACGAAAACAGAGCCGGCACCACTTAGACCTGCGCTGCATCATCCTCCCTAGATCAAAAGAATTCTCCCATGAATTCACAGCAGTCCCTTCAACAAAAGCATTCTCGTAGTATGGTATCAAATGTTTGACACTGAAAACATCAGCAGTGCGAATATGACTTAGTAGCCTTAATCGATAAGCGTATGGGTTGGCCTTCTTAACAATTTCCAAAGGACCAATCTTCTTGGTAACTAATTTGTTATATCAATATGTACCAGCAGGAAATCGGTCTTTTGCGAACATAGCCCATGCAAAATCACCCTCCTGAAACTCAACATGTCTTTTCTTTGAATCTGCAGTTTGCTTGTACTTGTGATTTTTCACAACCAAACGTTCCTGCACCACACGATGGATCTCATGTAACCCCAAGACAAAGTCAAGGGCCTTTCCTTGAATTTTTTCTTTACGCAGCAATGGCGCTAAATCCAAGGGCCCTTTTGGAACTACTGAATATACTATCTTGAAAGGACTAAATCCAGTGTTGTGGTTGACAATATGATTATATGCAAATTCAGCCTGGCATAACTTCGAATCCCAGCTTTTCAAAATGTCACTAACAAGGCTCCTCAACAAATTATCCAATGATCTATTCACTACCTCCGTTTGTGGATGGTATGAACTACTAAACTTCAATTCCATACCAACCATATTCCACAAGTTGATCCAAAAATGACTTAAGAACCGAGTATCACGATCTGAAACAATCGAATCTGGAGATCCATGAAGACAATATATTTCTCGAAAGTATAGTTGAGCTACATTCACTACATCGGCGGTATTCTTCCAAGCAATAAAGTGAATTATCTTAGAAAACTGATCAACAACTACATAAATGGAATCATTGCCTCGCTGCGTCCTCGGTATACCCAAAACAAAATCCATGCTCACATCTACCCATGGTCGAGAAAGAACTGCCAATGGCATATATAAACCTGCATTAATTGTCTTCCCCTTGAACACTTGACAAATGTGACACCTCTGTACAAACTTTTCAACTTCTTTAAGCACCGAAGGCCAAAAATACGAATCCAACATCAGCTATATGGAGTATAATCTCGACCTACATGCCCTTCATCATGAAGTCTTTGGTTATTTTCATTCAAAGACTGCATCTAGCAATGCACAGTTGATTTCCTTTAAATAGGAACCCCTTCACCAATGTAAACATGTTGCTTCGCCTTCTTTTATTTTGTTTAGAATCTTTGAAAAATAAGGACCAGAAGTTATGTGACGACCGCCCGTAACTCCTGCACTAAACAAGAGAAATAATGTGCTGAAAACATGCTAGGCGTTCATGGACGATCGCCAGAGTAGGTAAACACAACATGGAACCTTTCGTATAACTCACAGCGCAAGGATAAAATATAGTAGAATATATACAACAGACAGAAATAGTGGAGCGTCATATATCAAACTTATAAAAACTTTCATGACATCCTGAAAGATCATCCATACATCACTGGATACAACATCAGAGTCTGGACATGAAGCCTCATTATAACACTTATCAAACATCGAAAACAAAGATACTAGGACATAATAAAGATAAACATTAGCCTCCTTCTTGCCATCACACAACAACATCGTCCTCACTAATCACCTACCACCTGCCACCTAGTCTTCCATCAAAACTAGATGAACAACCCAATGTGATAAGAGGGAAACATAAAACCTTGAGTTAGACAACAGTCTTAGTGATTGATAAAACAACTATCTAACATCATCAATAAAGCATATGAGAATAGGTAGATTTACCAACCGATCTACCCAACACCAAAGAAGAACCTAATCTTGCCTTCCCCACATATGACAATGATAGCCTTTACAACCAAGCAATTGTGAACAATAATTCAACCATGGCAACCAGGAGTAACTAATCAAACAACAAAACAACCATCATTGAATAGCAACCATAGCAACTAGTTATATCTCAAGTAAACCATCCTAATCAAGCTCAACATCCCTCAAGAACAATCCCTAGAGGCCTAAACCAATATCAGACAAGCACCCAAGAAACATCCCCTTCGACTTCAGATAATCTACGTGAGATGGCACAAGCAAAACAACCAAACATCCAAGACCTGGCTATCACTGCCTATCCTGCTTTGTAACCATCGTTAATTGTATGATGACCACCTGCCATATGTCAAGGGCTAATGGTAAACCCCAGTTCTAGCAAAAACTCCATACGCCTTCATGACTCATATGTTTGTCTTTCCAATCTCGACAACTAGGTCCTTCGCGACTTCCCAAGGTACGAGGCCCTTCACGACTGCCGGTAGTACCCCTGCTTTGAGTTTGCTAGAACTTACGACAACGAAAATCCCTCGGCCTTCGCATCTCTAGCCATCTACCCCGATGAAAATTCACGAGCTCAAATCCCCTCAAGCAACCAATATCCACAACTCAACACCCTTTAGTTGTCTTCACATGCATTGCATTATGACGATCAACGGATACATCACATCACTTCGAACATCTCCACCTGGACTTACGTCGAATCCACAATCATCACTAAACCAAACAACATCAATATAAGGTTCAACATAGTCAGGTCATCTCTCCCTAGGTCGCAACCCGACCTAAAGACAAACGACCCGATCCTCTAAGACCTCATTATTCTTTATGACCTAACACCCCTCATATCCGAGTTCTTAGGTCGCCACCCCCTTAGGTCGTCCAACGACCTAATGTCCACGACCCACTATCAACGGAGCTTCCCGAACCAAACTCATTGCTTCGAGCGATCTATCCCACCAACGACCTAACTAGGTCATTCCATCCTTCCTTCGACCTGATAATCCAACACAGATCCGCCTTCTTCCATCACTAGCCTTAGATCATATATGACCTAATTCCTTAAGTCGTCGAATGACCTAAGCCATCACGACCCAAAATCATCCATTCATACCATGCCATCTCGTGTCTTGTTCTCCAAGACATGTCCAAAAGCCCACATCCTGGTCTTTGAAAAATGACCTGACTCCCAGATTGACCAAAACAGCTCCATACTTGACAAAATCTTCACCAAACGACAATATCGACGAAACCAGCTCATTCAAATCATCCAGTTCAACCACAAAGACTTTTTGAATCCATCAACAACACCAAAATGACAATTATCATCAATAATCACATAAAATTCACCAAAATCATGATAAATGAAAGATAATGGATCTAACTTTCATAAATATATGAATTACCAGTTTTATGTTGCTAGATTAGATCCTATGGCGATTCAAATGAAAATATACTTACCACAACGTAGATCTAGGTGAAAACAACTTGAAAATGATGAATTAAGATCAAAAAACTCATATACTTGATTGAATCCGTGTGAGAGATGCATATCCCTCACCAATTCTCCAAAACAACACAATATCACTGATTTTCAATCCGAACATTGAAGAACACTCTTTAAACTCTCCGATTGATGTAGATCTAGCTTCAAATGATGTAGATCTTCAATTCTCTTCCTTAGATATGGATTTTAATGGTGGAAAGGTGTATTTGATTGAGCAAAGAGGATCAAGAGTTCAACCAAATGAGAGAACGAAAATGTAAGCTATTCTTTATGCCTCTATCCCCTATTTATAGCCTACCACTAACCCACTAATGGGCCTCTCCAAATTAGCCTACTAATGGTTCAAAAACCTGAACAGCAAACTATGAAATACAAAAACAACGATTCCTCCCAAACCGTCGAACCAAATCTTTAATGTTACCACTCTACGGAATTGGCAACACCATTCCTTTTCAATGAGACCGAACCCGTCACTTGATTCGATCGCAATCAAAAGTTATAACCTGTACAAGACTTACAAAGGAAAAATGGTCACAATCAAAATTAGTAAAAAAAATTAAGGATATGTCTCACATCCCCATAAACAACATATTTAAACTTGAGAATGATCAAACCCTCAGGGAACTAAATAAAAATATTTTATGACCCTTTGATACGTAAAATGCGGTATGTTACAAGTTAATAACTCTGATAACGAGCCAAATCCCAGCACTTCAACTCTCATTGTTGTCAAAAGATTACACCTTCGGCTTAATGCATCAGCTGCCTTATTTGTAACTTCGCCCTTATGTTTCACTAGAAACGTGAACTGCTATAGATAGAAATCCATGAAGCATGTCTAGTTGCCACTTGATTTTGGCATGAAGATGTTTCAAAGCTTCACGTTCCATTTATAGAACAAATTTCTTATGAAAAAAAGATAGTGTCTCCAGTGTTTGATGGCTTGAACCACGTCATAAAGCTCAACATCATAAGTGTTGTATCTCATCTTTGCCACAGACAATTTCTCACTAAAATAAGCACTAGACCATCCTTTCTGACTCAAAACTCCTCCAATCCCAACTTTTGAAGCATCAGTATGAAACTTGAATGGTCGATGGAAGTCTGTAAGTATTAGAATAGGTACCAAAGCTAACAGACTCTTAATACGCTCGAAAGTCGGCTCTGCCTTCTCAGTCCATATAAACTACTTCCCTTTCATGCAGTCAGTCACTAAAGCCATAATACTGCTGAAATGCGGAATGAAACGCCTATAAAAAGAAGCCAAACCATTAAAACTCTGAACTTTTGAGATAGTCTTCAGGGCCAATCTCGGATTGCTGCAACTTTATTTTGATCAACTTGTAAACTCTCTTTTGAAACAACGTAGCCCAAAAACATCACATTCGGAGACATCAATATACATTTCTTTATCGCTGCATAAAACTGTTCTTGACGAAGAACACTCAAAACTGCATGTAAGTGTTGTAGATGCTCACTTGGACTAGCATTATAGATGAGAATATCATCGAAGTAAACAACCATGAATTTTCCGAGTAAGGACTAAATATTTGGTTCATCACTCTTATGAAAGTAATTGGCGCATTCGCCAACCTGAAGGGCATAACAAGCCATTCATAAAATTCCTCTCTAGTCTTGAAAGCAGGCTTCCATTCATCTCCTAGACTAATTCTGATCTGATGATACCCACTCTTCAAGTCAATCTTCAAGAAAATAATTGACCCACTAACTTGACCCAGTAAATCGTTTAGACGTGTGATATGAAACAGATATCTCATAGTAATCTTATTAAGGGCTCGGCTGTCAGTGCACATCCTTCATGAACCATATTTTTTGGGTACTAATAGCGCAGACACAACCAAGGACTAAGGCTCTCATGAACACGATCTTGACTCAGTAAAACTTCCACTTGTCATTGCAATTCTTCATGTTCCCTAGGACTCATTCGATAATGTGGTCTATAGGGGTAAAACAGCAGTGATTCCTAATCAATCTGATGTTAGATGTCTCTTAGTGGTGGAAGTGATTTTGGTAACTCTTTTGGAACACAACTCTAAACTCAAACAATAATGGCTTTAATGATTTGGGAATTTCATCACTTTCTGTAGCATCGAATCCCACTACCAAATACATTTCACCACCCTCTTTCACTTCTTCCACAAATTCATTCATCGATAACAAACTGACAGTCTTAGTTTTCTTGTCAGGTTTTGACCCACTTTGATCACGCCTCTTAGGAAATAAGTAATTTTGGGCCTTCAAGCATGAAACTACAACTATTTGTGCTCTCATCATGTTGTACAACCCTATCATATTTCCACGGTCTCCCCAACAAGAGAAGACACACACCCATATTTACAACATCACACCAGATTTCATCTTTATACTTAAGACCAATAGAAAAAGGAACAAATTCACGTTTAGAGACTGTTACTACTCCTTCTTTCTTCAACCAGGCCAACTTGTGGGGTCAGAGATGTTTTTCTATCTTAAGTCCAATCTTCTAAACTGCTTCCTCTAAAATAATGTTGTCACATCTTCCCATGCCAATCACGAATTGACAAACTTTTTCCAAAACCGTACATGTCGATTGGAAAATATTGCTTCATAACCATTCAGATTCGTCGACTGTTTTTGGAGTTAGACAAGCCCACCTCATCACCAAATTAAACCCTTCATCACCCATTAAAATCTCCTCTTTATCTTTATCAAATTGTGGTGGATTTGAAGAATCAAACTCTTCCTTGTCGTTGCCAGCTCCATAACCATCTGTCACCCTAGTTCTCCACTGCCTCCTTTCGCCTTAGTTGAGTCTGTAACATTCGGTTTACTGGTTGGAGCAGCACCATTAATATTCTTGTTCTGACTGTTCGAAGTTAAAAAACTACCCCATCGTCGACCCTGCTTCTCCCATGCAAGAGCTATCTGATGAGGTTCGGCGACTGAAGTTGGATCAAAGATATTGATCATATCTTGGATCTGAGTCCTAAGTCTCCCAATATGTCTCGCCGCTAGTTGTTTCTCCGTTTCAAATATGTTATTATGGGCAATTAATTGATAAAATTCTTCTATATACTCATCAATTGAACAAGCTCCCTCCATAAATTCTGCATCCGCTGATACATCAATGATTGATAGTTGTAAGGCAAATCCCTCATCATTTTCTTCATCTTCTCTCATGTCATGACCTTGGACTTTCCCATTCTTTCTCGAGTCAATTTTGTCTGCTACCACCAAGCTATGGCTCTTCCCCTCAGTCTACTAGCAAGCAATTGGACCCCATGATTTTTTGGTACTCATTTATACTCAAGAATTTCCTCGACTATGGAAATCTAATCTAGAAATTCTTCAACTTGCAATACTCCCTTAAATTCTGGAATTCTCATTCTCAGTTCCCATCGATGATCCATCACCTGAGTTCAACTCTGCGATCTTGTACCTCCCTGATGCTCGAATCGAGAGCTTCCATTATCTTCATCTTCTTTAGCCATATTCTCCGACATAGATGATACCTTATTCCATTAATTCCAATTCATGTTGAGAATCATCATCCAAATTGCCCAATACCTTCATCAAGTCTTGCTTTAAGCCTTTGCTCCATCTAGGTTGCATCTTCCTGTTCATGCATCTCCTCCATGTTTCAATCTAGACAAGCTCGTCTTGGCGGCATTTTGATTCGAAACGATGAAGAAATCGGGCTCTGATACCAATTGATGCAGCGGCATTGCAACAAATACAAATGAATGATAAGACCGAGACAACTCACCAATTTGCGTTGATCTCGATGATGTCAGAAACTTAACCTTCAAATATGTTGATTCGCAATTGAATGTCGAATATGGTGGAAAAGTTGGAGCTTCCTCTTAAAATGGCAAAATTTTATTTCAAAAATGAACCAACATCATTATATTTACAACCATGCTATATATAGTATGTTAAAATCGAAACCAACACCGGAAGATCGACATCGAAACAAACAAAGTACAAAGATAAACCGACATCGAAACTGAAATACAAAGAGACCGAAGCCGATACACTGACACCGAAACAACAATGCAAAGAAATACATCCACAGAGTATCATCGACACCGAAACCACAGAACCGAAGTCGCTATCAATTTATTCGAAACAGAAAGCTACGAAACAGATTATGTCCCACTGGAGCCAAAACAGGAACTAACGAAGCCGGTTATCACCGATACCGATGCCAAAACAAAATTATTGAGCCGAAACGAAAAAAGAGCCAATGACACTTAGACCTGCGCTGCATCACTTAGTTACTAATTCTTGTTTTAAATAAGAAGGCTAACTAAAATCATAAGTCATCAGTTTAATATAATTCTTCTCTGACATCAAGACTTTCTTCACCTCATGAGCTCGTCTCCTGAACTCTCGGTCGTCCATGATTCCCTTTTCAAATTCATCTTCGTTGCGGGTTCTTTAAGCTGAAAAATTGGATCTGTGCTCTCTTGTTTCTCTAACAGAAATCTCTAAATTCCTACAAATCTAAAGAATTATACATTGCATTGTTCCAACTAAATTGACTTGTTTCTTCCTACATGTCGTTCATCACTACTTCCATATAAAGAAGATCTTTTTTGTGAACTAGGATCACTTCTGGGTATTGAATCAGAGTAATTCGTTCTTCTTACTTTGTTTTGTTGCTCGAACATGAAGTTGTTTAGATTCCTCCATTTCGGTGAACTAGGAAGAAGCTCATAGCAGTCATAAAATTTGAATGGTTGTTCGTACTGTAGTTGGTGCGCCTTATGCGATTCTTCAATCTTTTAGACAGATGCAATAGTGTATTGATATATAAAACTATTAAAACACAATACAATATAAAATAAATTAAAATAATAAAGTACTTAGAACATCAAAAGAAGCAACCCTACTTTGTTGCCTATTTTGCAATCTGGTATGTATTTTCAAATACTTTTGACATGTGGCATTCATAACCCGATACCCTCCTCATGACGATCCTAATGTCTTAATCATCGGTTTCAAAGTGTTGTACAACTCTGCAACTCTTTCCCAAAATTTCCAACCTTTCATATTTTTGTCAGAAATACTGTCTTACAAAATATGTGTCCATGATTTATCAAGCAAAACATACTGCCCAAAAGTAATCTTATATTGTTTTTTCTGCTGCCAGCTGACGTTTCTTCCTCTTTAACATTTTCTTCCTCATTGTCATCTATGCTGATATCTGTCCCCATAACATCTGAATCTATGTGTCGTCTGTCAAATATGCTAGTTAAGGATTTTCACTTCTTCTTTTTGTTATATTCCAGGTTAGAAGGTATAATAAATTCAGCATTTCCATCTTCATTGCCTGCCTCTTGAAATTCGTCTTCCTCTTCCTCCTGCTCTAAACTATAAATAGTTTCTTTGTTAACAGGAGAATTTTATGCACAAAAAGAAAGTGTCATTGAAGAATCGGCATTGCTTTATGGTCACGAATCTCTATCTGTTGCGCATTAAGATAATGATGTTGACTTTGATCATTCTACATCATCATTGATATGTACGATGAATGATCGTCATATGCACGTACCATAGAACACTGATGATAAAGTTATAGCATGGCGGTAGAATGAACATGAGAAAAGGAAGGGGAGCAAGTGGTTAGTATGGGTGGCTATAAGGAAAACCTGAATACGGGGAGTATCCATACTCAAGCGATGGACAGACTGGTTGTTGTTATTGTGCATGATGTTGGCTGGAAAATTCGATGAAATGCGGTTTGGACATTAGCTTTTTACACATAACCTTTTTGTCAGATCGTTTGGATGCAAAAGACATATTGTAGAAGTATGTTGAAAATAAGAGGAAACAAATAAACTTGGTTTTTAAGGAAATGTTGATTATGTGACAAATTTTATTCTTGTATTTAGGGAAGCACAAAATATATGGTAATAAATATTAGAGTTATCAAAATAAGATTAGAGAAGAATCTAGACTAAACAAATATGTAAAATGAAGAAAAGTCTAGAGATTCTCTCTTATATAAATTATGATGTAATCACTCATTTGTATCAATCAATAATCAAGAAGAATCAATCAATGATCAATCAAGAAAAAAGAATCAAGCAATAAAAATATTTTTCTCCTCCCTTAAAATATTCTACTTTCTTCTAATTTGTTTCTCTTCCTCCACATAAATTTTTAACAAAGTGGTATCAGAACAACACAAATTTTCCAACAAAGTGGTATCAGAGCCTGGTTAAAATTATGACATTTCTATTTTTTTCGACGTTTGTTCTCACAAAAGAGAATTTTGAAGAATGGAAAAGTACGAAAAAAGAGGAGCTAATCTCCAAAGGTTTATGGGAGATTGTTGAAAATGGCTATGAATGGCGTAAAGACATGGAGAGTATGTCGCAAATGGACAAGAAAGCCTTTGCGAAATTAAAACGGAATGATTATCGTGCTCTTTCTGTGATTGCTGAGAACGTCGATGAAAAAGCTTCGGATCTCATTTTTAGATGAAGGTGTACAAAAGATTCATGGAATCTTTTGAAAAAGATGTACGGAAAAGATGATGCAAAGATAATGAATGAAGATAAGTTGATTGATGGGAAAGATGAAAAGAAGGATAGCGAAAGTGTGAATGAGAAGGAGCAAGAGAAGAAGAAAGAAGAGACTGTGCCAGAGCCTATTGAAGAAGAGATAATGGATGAGACAGAGAAGAAGAGGAAAAAGGAGGTGCAGAAGCAAAAGGAAGCTAGGAATGTTGCTGATAAAAGGAAGGATACTGAAGTTGGGTTTGATGCACATAATGCCATGAATGTTTATAGGGCGGTTAAATCAAATGAAGTAGGAAAAGAAAATATAGCTAAAGATGAAGAAAGTTTAGTGCCCTTAGTCGAACAAGAGAAGAATGAATCTAATATTATTGAAGTGAGTTCGGTCATCGAGGCGGAAGAGGAGAATAAAAGTGCTAGTAACATTAATGCTATTGAAAAAAAAGAGATTTGAAATCTATTGAAGTTGAGTTTTGCGCTAATGATGTTGAAGAAGCTGACAGTGTAGTGGAGTTGAATGAGGTAGACAATGAACAAAAAACTCAAGTTGAAGAAGTAAGTGAAGCGGTGCCTAATACAAAGAATGCCAATAATGAGAAGCTTGATGATGTTACTGAGTCTAAAATTAATGATGAGAGAGAGGATGTTGTTGTGGAAAAAGAGTCAAAAGTCGTGCTTGAAGATGTTGGTGAGAAAAAGGCTAGCGCTGTTGTTTGTTCGGTATTAGTTAACACAAACAAAGAAATTGAATTGAACAAGTACTGTAAAAGTGAATTTTTTAAAGAATTTAAAAATGTCATATATGACTCATTCAAAGTTTATGACATCGGAATAAGATGGAAGCTAGAGCACACACTTTTTGGAATGTCTTGTGCGAATGGAGGAGGACAAAATGAATGGAGCACCACTGAAGAAATTGCATCGAAAATCTTCATATTGGGAAAGAGGAAGAAACGAAAAAAGAAAATTTGGGTAATTTCTTCATTTCTGCCAAAACACGTGAGATACAAAAGAATCTGCTTGGAGTAACAAAACCAAGTTTACGGGGGGATGTTGAAAATAAGAGGAAACAAATAAACTTGGTTTTTAAGGAAATGTTGATTATGTGACAAATTTTATTCTTGTATTTAGGGAAGCACAAAATATATGGTAATAAATATTAGAGTTATCAAAATAAGATTAGAGAAGAATCTAGACTAAACAAATATGTAAAATGAAGAAAAGTCTAGAAAAAGAAAAGTCTAGAGATTCTCTCTTATATAAATTATGATGTAATCACTCATTTGTATCAATCAATAATCAAGAAGAATCAATCAATGATCAATCAAGAAAAAAGAATCAAGCAATAAAAATATTTTTCTCCTCCCTTAAAATATTCTACTTTCTTCTAATTTGTTTCTCTTTCTCCACATAAATTTTTAACAAAGTGGTATCAGAACAACACAAATTTTCCAACAAAGTGGTATCAGAGCCTGGTTAAAATTATGACATTTCTATTTTTTCGACGTTTGTTCTCACAAAAGAGAATTTTGAAGAATGGAAAAGTACGAAAAAAGAGGAGCTAATCTCCAAAGGTTTATGGGAGATTGTTGAAAATGGCTATGAATGGCGTAAAGACATGGAGAGTATGTCGCAAATGGACAAGAAAGCCTTTGCGAAATTAAAACGGAATGATTATCGTGCTCTTTCTGTGATTGCTGAGAACGTCGATGAAAAAGCTTCGGATCTCATTTTTAGATGAAGGTGTACAAAAGATTCATGGAATCTTTTGAAAAAGATGTACGGAAAAGATGATGCAAAGATAATGAATGAAGATAAGTTGATTGATGGGAAAGATGAAAAGAAGGATAGCGAAAGTGTGAATGAGAAGGAGCAAGAGAAGAAGAAAGAAGAGACTGTGCCAGAGCCTATTGAAGAAGAGATAATGGATGAGACAGAGAAGAAGAGGAAAAAGGAGGTGCAGAAGCAAAAGGAAGCTAGGAATGTTGCTGATAAAAGGAAGGATACTGAAGTTGGGTTTGATGCACATAATGCCATGAATGTTTATAGGGCGGTTAAATCAAATGAAGTAGGAAAAGAAAATATAGCTAAAGATGAAGAAAGTTTAGTGCCCATAGTCGAACAAGAGAAGAATGAATCTAATATTATTGAAGTGAGTTCGGTCATCGAGGCGGAAGAGGAGAATAAAAGTGCTAGTAACATTAATGCTATTGAAAAAAAAAGAGATTTGAAATCTATTGAAGTTGAGTTTTGCGCTAATGATGTTGAAGAAGCTGACAGTGTAGTGGAGTTGAATGAGGTAGACAATGAACAAAAAACTCAAGTTGAAGAAGTAAGTGAAGCGGTGCCTAATACAAAGAATGCCAATAATGAGAAGCTTGATGATGTTACTGAGTCTAAAATTAATGATGAGAGAGAGGATGTTGTTGTGGAAAAAGAGTCAAAAGTCGTGCTTGAAGATGTTGGTGAGAAAAAGGCTAGCGCTGTTGTTTGTTCGGTATTAGTTAACACAAACAAAGAAATTGAATTGAACAAGTACTGTAAAAGTGAATTTTTTAAAGAATTTAAAAAGGTCATATATGACTCATTCAAAGTTTATGACATCGGAATAAGATGGAAGCTAGAGCACACACTTTTTGGAATGTCTTGTGCGAATGGAGGAGGACAAAATGAATGGAGCACCACTGAAGAAATTGCATCGAAAATCTTCATATTGGGAAAGAGGAAGAAACGAAAAAAGAAAATTTGGGTAATTTCTTCATTTCTGCCAAAACACGTGAGATACAAAAGAATCTGCTTGGAGTAACAAAACCAAGTTTACGGGGAGATGTTGAAAATAAGAGGAAACAAATAAACTTGGTTTTTAAGGAAATGTTGATTATGTGACAAATTTTATTCTTGTATTTAGGGAAGCACAAAATATATGGTAATAAATATTAGAGTTATCAAAATAAGATTAGAGAAGAATCTAGACTAAACAAATATGTAAAATGAAGAAAAGTCTAGAAAAAGAAAAGTCTAGAGATTCTCTCTTATATAAATTATGATGTAATCACTCATTTGTATCAATCAATAATCAAGAAGAATCAATCAATGATCAATCAAGAAAAAAGAATCAAGCAATAAAAATATTTTTCTCCTCCCTTAAAATATTCTACTTTCTTCTAATTTGTTTCTCTTCCTCCACATAAATTTTTAACAAAGTGGTATCAGAACAACACAAATTTTCCAACAAAGTGGTATCAGAGCCTGGTTAAAATTATGACATTTCTATTTTTTTCGACGTTTGTTCTCACAAAAGAGAATTTTGAAGAATGGAAAAGTACGAAAAAAGAGGAGCTAATCTCCAAAGGTTTATGGGAGATTGTTGAAAATGGCTATGAATGGCGTAAAGACATGGAGAGTATGTCGCAAATGGACAAGAAAGCCTTTGCGAAATTAAAACGGAATGATTATCGTGCTCTTTCTGTGATTGCTGAGAACGTCGATGAAAAAGCTTCGGATCTCATTTTTAGATGAAGGTTTACAAAAGATTCATGGAATCTTTTGAAAAAGATGTACGGAAAAGATGATGCAAAGATAATGAATGAAGATAAGTTGATTGATGGGAAAGATGAAAAGAAGGATAGCGAAAGTGTGAATGAGAAGGAGCAAGAGAAGAAGAAAGAAGAGACTATGCCAGAGCCTATTGAAGAAGAAATAATGGATGAGACAGAGAAGAAGAGGAAAAAGGAGGTGCAGAAGCAAAAGGAAGCTAGGAATGTTGCTGATAAAAGGAAGGATACTGAAGTTGGGTTTGATGCACATAATGCCATGAATGTTTATAGGGCGGTTAAATCAAATGAAGTAGGAAAAGAAAATATAGCTAAAGATGAAGAAAGTTTAGTGCCCATAGTCGAACAAGAGAAGAATGAATCTAATATTATTGAAGTGAGTTCGGTCATCGAGGCGGAAGAGGAGAATAAAAGTGCTAGTAACATTAATGCTATTGAAAAAAAAGAGATTTGAAATCTATTGAAGTTGAGTTTTGCGCTAATGATGTTGAAGAAGCTGACAGTGTAGTGAAGTTGAATGAGGTAGACAATGAACAAAAAACTCAAGTTGAAGAAGTAAGTGAAGCGGTGCCTAATACAAAGAATGCCAATAATGAGAAGCTTGATGATGTTACTGAGTCTAAAATTAATGATGAGAGAGAGGATGTTGTTGTGGAAAAAGAGTCAAAAGTTGTGCTTGAAGATGTTGGTGAGAAAAAGGCTAGCGCTGTTGTTTGTTCGGTATTAGTTAACACAAACAAAGAAATTGAATTGAACAAGTACTGTAAAAGTGAATTTTTTAAAGAATTTAAAAATGTCATATATGACTCATTCAAAGTTTATGACATCGGAATAAGATGGAAGCTAGAGTACACACTTTTTGGAATGTCTTGTGCGAATGGAGGAGGACAAAATGAATGGAGCACCACTGAAGAAATTGCATCGAAAATCTTCATATTGGGAAAGAGGAAGAAACGAAAAAAGAAAATTTGGGTAATTTCTTCATTTCTGCCAAAACACGTGAGATACAAAAGAATCTGCTTGGAGTAATAAAACCAAGTTTACGGGGGGATGTTGAAAATAAGAGGAAACAAATAAACTTGGTTTTTAAGGAAATGTTGATTATGTGACAAATTTTATTCTTGTATTTAGAGAAGCACAAAATATATGGTAATAAATATTAGAGTTATCAAAATAAGATTAGAGAAGAATCTAGACTAAACAAATATGTAAAATGAAGAAAAGTCTAGAAAAAGAAAAGTCTAGAGATTCTCTCTTATATAAATTATGATGTAATCACTCATTTGTATCAATCAATAATCAAGAAGAATCAATCAATGATCAATCAAGAAAAAAGAATCAAGCAATAAAAATATTTTTCTCCTCCCTTAAAATATTCTACTTTCTTCTAATTTGTTTCTCTTCCTCCACATAAATTTTTAACAAAGTGGTATCAGAACAACACAAATTTTCCAACAAAGTGGTATCAGAGCCTGGTTAAAATTATGACATTTCTATTTTTTTCGACGTTTGTTCTCACAAAAGAGAATTTTGAAGAATGGAAAAGTACGAAAAAAGAGGAGCTAATCTCCAAAGGTTTATGGGAGATTGTTGAAAATGGCTATGAATGGCGTAAAGACATGGAGAGTATGTCGCAAATGGACAAGAAAGCCTTTGCGAAATTAAAACGGAA
Organism: Allium sativum; assembly: GCA_030737875.1. Lineage (NCBI taxonomy): Eukaryota > Viridiplantae > Streptophyta > Magnoliopsida > Asparagales > Amaryllidaceae > Allium > Allium sativum. Next base: position 479,092,320 of record CM060919.1, on the reverse strand, counting down.
TGATTATCGTGCTCTTTCTGTGATTGCTGAGAACGTCGATGAAAAAGCTTCGGATCTCATTTTTAGATGAAGGTGTACAAAAGATTCATGGAATCTTTTGAAAAAGATGTACGGAAAAGATGATGCAAAGATAATGAATGAAGATAAGTTGATTGATGGGAAAGATGAAAAGAAGGATAGCGAAAGTGTGAATGAGAAGGAGCAAGAGAAGAAGAAAGAAGAGACTGTGCCAGAGCCTATTGAAGAAGAGATAATGGATGAGACAGAGAAGAAGAGGAAAAAGGAGGTGCAGAAGCAAAAGGAAGCTAGGAATGTTGCTGATAAAAGGAAGGATACTGAAGTTGGGTTTAATGCACATAATGCCATGAATGTTTATAGGGCGGTTAAATCAAATGAAGTAGGAAAAGAAAATATAGCTAAAGATGAAGAAAGTTTAGTGCCCATAGTCGAACAAGAGAAGAATGAATCTAATATTATTGAAGTGAGTTCGGTCATCGAGGCGGAAGAGGAGAATAAAAGTGCTAGTAACATTAATGCTATTGAAAAAAAAGAGATTTGAAATCTATTGAAGTTGAGTTTTGCGCTAATGATGTTGAAGAAGCTGACAGTGTAGTGGAGTTGAATGAGGTAGACAATGAACAAAAAACTCAAGTTGAAGAAGTAAGTGAAGCGGTGTCTAATACAAAGAATGCCAATAATGAGAAGCTTGATGATGTTACTGAGTCTAAAATTAATGATGAGAGAGAGGATGTTGTTGTGGAAAAAGAGTCAAAAGTCGTGCTTGAAGATGTTGGTGAGAAAAAGGCTAGCGCTGTTGTTTGTTCGGTATTAGTTAACACAAACAAAGAAATTGAATTGAACAAGTACTGTAAAAGTGAATTTTTTAAAGAATTTAAAGATGTCATATATGACTCATTCAAAGTTTATGACATCGGAATAAGATGGAAGCTAGAGCACACACTTTTTGGAATGTCTTGAGCGAATGGAGGAGGACAAAATGAATGGAGCACCACTGAAGAAATTGCATCGAAAATCTTCATATTGGGAAAGAGGAAGAAACGAAAAAAGAAAATTTGGGTAATTTCTTCATTTCTGCCAAAACACGTGAGATACAAAAGAATCTGCTTGGAGTAATAAAACCAAGTTTACGGAGGATGTTGAAAATAAGAGGAAACAAATAAACTTGGTTTTTAAGGAAATGTTGATTATGTGACAAATTTTATTCTTGTATTTAGGGAAGCACAAAATATATGGTAATAAATATTAGAGTTATCAAAATAAGATTAGAGAAGAATCTAGACTAAACAAATATGTAAAATGAAGAAAAGTCTAGAAAAAGAAAAGTCTGGAGATTCTCTCTTATATAAATTATGATGTAATCACTCATTTGTATCAATCAATAATCAAGAAGAATCAATCAATGATCAATCAAGAAAAAAGAATCAAGCAATAAGAATATTTTTCTCCTCCCTTAAAATATTCTACTTTCTTCTAATTTGTTTCTCTTCCTCCACATAAATTTTTAACAAAGTGGTATCAGAACAACACAAATTTTCCAACAAAGTAAAAGTTGAAGAAAATATTGATATGTTTTTGTGGAAGAAGAAGATAGGGTAGTGCTGAAAATATAGATAGGAAAAATAGAGCCATTGCACAAGTCACCAAACTGCTTCCAACTAGGCAAAGGGGATTAAAGAAGCCACAAATGAATGTTTCATGCCTTAGTAATTGAACAAGCCATTATTGGTTGTTCCCTAAATATCTGGAAATGTTTAATGAAAAATATTTGAGAAAGACTAATTTTGTTAAATAAGTGTGAATTTAAGGAAGAAAACTTACTTATATAAAAAAAGTTATATCTTCGTGAATTGACTGGAAATTATAAGTTAAATGATCTACTGGGACCGTTTTAAAAATTAAATTGTAGTTTTGAGATAAGTAACAACTTGAATAAAGTTGTAACAAATAAGAAATGAGCTTTTAAAGTTTAAGGAATTAGAGCTGCTTAGGAGGTTGGAAATGTTGATAATATAGATTGAAGGGGATGGAGACACTTTTGAGACGTAGAGGACGGTGTGCGGCGACTTGAACGAAAAGGAGGAGGAGACGATTTTTTTTCTTTCTTGGTGTTTTAGCGTAAGAGAAGAAGGGTGGGGAAGAAGCAGGTCTTGAGTTGTTTGAAACTGTTTTTTTTTTTTCGACGGCTACCATCGGCGTCCGTTGGAATAAACAACAACATTTTCTAAGAATTACTTTTTTTTTTTTTTTAGATGTAACATAAAAATAAAAAAACTGTTGATAGACATTGGAAACCCCACTGGTTGTGACCCGTTGCCATTATTGATTGATGGTGGTCTCGTTTGTTTAATGGTGAATGAAATTTTTGATTGCTTTTGTTAATGAATTATGGAATACTTATTTCACTTTAGGGCAGTGTGTATGGAATTAAAGAAATTGCATCATCGCACGGCATATGCATGCAAGTAAAAGTCGTTTTTCATTTGTCCTTTCCTGCTTTTAGATATGAACTGCAGTTGTTTATTGGCTGCATTTAACAAAATTTTAGGTAGTCGACAAGTTACATGGGTAATCAGTGGGTGCTATGCACTTATATTTGGAAGAAATCAATGCTGGAAGAACAAGTTTCATACAAGGTCAAGGGAAATGGTCCTACTATATATTGATTTAGAAACTAGGCAACTAATAAAGTGCTTAAAGATAAAACTGCTTGGTCTGGCTATTTAAATTAAATTGTTGACTTAATAATCGAATCTTCTATAAACAACAAAAGATTAATTAATTCGATGAACTCAATTCAAAGGAAGTTGAAACATATAATTCTTTCGAATGCCAATGCATACCCTATATAAACCACAACTTAGGATCAGCCACTTAGTAAGTAGGTTTCATTTACGAACTAAAAATGGGTCGCTTAAGTTCTTCCAAATTTTATTCCATTGTGGTAATAATGTCATTGATATTGATTGTTGCTCCAAAAGTGATTTGCACAGTAACGTGTTCGCAAGTGGATCGAGCTACAAAGCCTTGCGTAGACTGGGCTAATGGACAGGACAATCAACTGCAGGCTTGCTGTAATGGCGTACGCAGGCTTCGGGGTTATGTTAGAAGACATAGTGACCGTCGTGCTGCCTGTAAGTGCTTGAGGAAGAAAGCCTATTCAGGAGATGTCCGCAATAAACGTCGTTTTGGTGAAGCTCCCAATGAATGCCACATTAATGATGTTCCATATTGGTGGAATACCACCATCGTTTGCAAGAATATAGGTGGTGGTTCCATTTGATTACATGTGATTTGATTTTATATGTAGATTCCACAACAATATAGGTGGTTCCATTTGATTTTATATGTGAATTCTACAACAGATTTGATTTCTCTTTTTCAGGTTTCCTTGGCAGCAGTACGTACAGAAATCCCAAAGCTTATGAGTTACGAAACTGAAGAATGAAGTTACCTTACCATCTGCCATCAATAACGAGATATATACGATTATAATAAGAACTATCGTTGTTCCTTAATATATATTACTGCTCCATCACTATTGTACGTAGCTACTTCGTATATATATATATGCTTAAATAAATGCAGTTTATTGCCAAACTAGCTAGACCAATATTGTTCCTAAGTCTCAGACTCTGCACTATTTAAGTATTGCCTGAGCTAGTCTATTATGCATGAACTAACCTTAATTAAAACAATACTCCTACAACAAAATGCTGATATGGTTACGGAAATTTTGTGATGCATGCAACCGCAAGGTATCATTGCTTCTTTTGGATAGATGTGCGCATGGGATTTGTGATATTTATACCAAACCATTACTGATCTCACGCAGCTACAATTGGCATCAAAATTCTGAAAAAAAACTAGTATCAACTAGTGTTTGTAACATAACACGACTAATCCATTATAGATTAAGAAGAAAAAAATTATATATAAAATGCACAGCTAGCTAATTTCATTTTTAAAACTGTGAATTGCAACAAAAATTTGTGTGTTGGTATTAACTGACATTACTTATGATAACGATGGAGGATGTGAGTGGCATTGCATCCGTGAATTAAAACAATAAGCTCTCTTTTGATGCTATTAACGATCATTCATTGAATCACTATTTAATTTGTGATGGTTGGTGGTTTTTACTAGAACCATCCCTGCCGTTTTCACCACTTCACAATGCTTGGTTCATCGTTCCTTAGCAATCACGTAGATGGGTAAAATAATTGCAATTCTATAGGATACTTAAGTAGCGAATTTAAATGGATCTGGATGTTAAACAGAAAATGTAATTACGGTTTCAAAAAAGCATATTGGTAATGGGTTTGTTCAAAAAAAGTAAATTACAAAAGAACAAATATAGTATCTCGTCGCGTAATGACAAAATATAATAAATACATAAACAGTTCATGAAGTTGTTTATCAATATGCATTTGATTTCGTTTTTGCGCCATAAATTGGTGAAAAGCAAGGGTTTTCGTCAGTACAAGATAATATATATCAGATAATGTAAATGGGCTTAGCCCAGCAATTCTATTATTCAATGTCCATCAACATGTATTATATAAGTACATGCCCTCTGTATCTAACGATGTACAGTTCGTTCATTTTACATTCTAAATAACAAAATTTACATTTTCATATTTTGGTATCGGAGCTTTCATAAGCCTAACGGCAATACAATCAAGATCCATACATTTGTTCACCTCTCACATTTCACTGGATATTGAAAGGATTTTTTCTACTTCTCAGTGAATCCGGTTGCGTGAGTGCAAGATTGCAAACCCGCCGTCCTCGATTCACTTTCATCATCGAAGTATCCCTTCGATCACAGTGAAGTTCTGTTCAGATCTGTTTGTTTCAGGTGCTACCCACTTTTCCCATGTATCAAGAAGCTTAGTAAAACAGGATCTTCGACAAAGGTTTCTTGATCATTATTCTTCCTCAAGATCCATCAATTCCGGTGAATTCACATAGCAACTGGTTACAGAAATCCAAGTTATTGGATTCCTGCCGTCCAAGTATACTATTTTCATTCATTTTCAAACTGTTAGCTTTCCACCATGACTGGAAATAATGATGCAGAAGGTTCTGCAACTTCAAGAATCGATTCCGACAAAGTCCCACCGCCAGTTACCACTTTGGTCAAGCCGAAGAGTCATGTAATTAGCATCCCTTTAGACGATGATAATTACATGTTATGGAAGTACCAAGTCGAAACTGTCCTGAAGGGTTACCGATTGCAAGACTTCATCAAAGGAACAGTTAGCATCCCACCTGTAATGAAACAAGACAGTGATGGAAATCTGATCAACAACGAAGATTACATCATGTACCAGAAGCAAGATAGTCTCTTGGCTTCGTGGCTTATTTGATCAATAAGCGCAAATCTTTTATCAGAAATTATTGGAGCCAACACAATGTATGAAATCTGGACTGCAATAGAGCAGATATTCAATTCACAGACTGCATCAAGGATAATGCATTATAGAAGTCAGCTCCAAAACATCAAGAAAGACACAATGAGCATGAGCGAATATTTGACAAAAATCAAGATCTTGTGTGACAAACTCGCCACTACAGGGCATAGAATTTCAGAAAGTGAGCATGTTCTTTACATTACGGGGGGTTTAGACGAAGAATATGAGTCAGTGGTTACCTTTTTTGCCTTGCAAAGAACCATCCCAGATTTATAATATGTGCATTCCACGTTGTTGGAACACGAAGAAAGGTTAGAGCAAAGAAAAGCAACCCAACAAGATTACTTAGTAAATTACACAACTGTTTCAAAGAATAAAAACCAACAAAGAAACAGTTCTATGCAGACCCCAAATCAAGGGAACAATACACAAAGGGGAAACCAGAATCAACGTGGAAAAGGTAGGGGTGGTAGGTGGAATAACAGCAACAGAGTTAAATGTCAAATATGCGACAAATTTGGGCATGTTGCTAGTCGATGCTATTTCAGATTTAATTCAGAATTCAACGTTGCAAGACAAGGTCAAGGTAGTCAAAACAGACCCAATGTGAATGTGGCGCAACTAAATCAGCAAAATAGTAGTACAGATGCAAGCATAAGTCAAATGAGTTACAATGAAGACTCTAAGACTGATGATATAAACATTGATGATTGGTATCCTGATTCCGGTGCAACGAATCATGTCACAAACAATTTACAGAACTTAAATCTTGGTAACAGAAGCTACTCAGGTAAACGGTCTATACTTGTGGGAAATGGTGAAACTATGAGTATATCTCACATTGGTGATGGATATATCAATGATAAGAGACATTTATATTTACGTAATTTACTGAGAGTGCCTAATATTAACAAGAACCTTATGAGTGTCTCACAATTTGCCAATGACAATAACGTATACTTTGAGTTTCACCCCAAATTTTGCCTTATTAAGGACCCAATTAGTAATAACATACTTTTACAGGGTAATTTGGACAATGGCTTATATAAATTCTCAAATGTCAAGACTAAAGATGGTTCTATGAAAGGAAATTGCTGCTACAATGTTCAAATTAATTCTTGTAATGATAATTATGTCTTTAACATGTGGCACAAGAAATTGGGACATCCAAATGCTAAAACTGTAAAACATGTCATCCTTGATAATAAAATCAGTGTTGAGAATATACCTGAACATTTTATTTGCAGTCATTGCCAAATTGGCAAATGTCATAAACTGCCCTTCTTTGATTCTGAGATTACGTATAGTAGTCCTTTTGAACTTGTTGTTGCAGATATATGGGGACCATCTCCATTCAAAACTGATAATGGTTACAGGTAATATCTATCCTTTGTGGATGCCTGATGCCTATAGTAGATACACTTGGATATTCTTTCTCAAAATTAAGTCAGAAGCACATAGTATAACTATCTATTTCATAAAATCTGTTGAGAAACAATTTGGTTGTAGTGTTAAAACTGTTCAGACAGATGGTGGGGGAGAGTTCATGCCACTGAGAAAATATTTCAAGGATAGAGGCATCACTCATAGAATCACATGCCCACATACATCCGAGCAGAACGGTCTCGTGGAGAGAAAGCATAGACACATAGTTGACGCTGGGTTGACACTAATGTCACAAGCTTCATTACCATTAAAATTTTGGGCTGAAGCATTTGAGACATCAGTGTATTTAATTAATATGATGCCAACTAAAGTGTTAAGACAGAAAAGCCCACATGAAGTTCTTTTTGGATCTAAACCAGACAATAGTAAATTGAGAATTTTTGGTTGTTTGTGCTTTCCCTGCCAAAGACCCTATAATAAACATAAACTTGATTTTAGATCTGCCCCATATACATTCCTAGGATATCCTATTAATCATAAGTGGTATAAGTGCCTAGACAGTAATGGTAGATTATATGTTTCTAGACATGTTACTTTTGATGAAAATGTTTTTCCATTTTCAGATAAAAGGACAAAAACTACCAATAGGGCATTCAGGACAATCAGTGTGGTTCAACCACCCATTGTGCTTACTGACTGGTCAAAGGGATCAAACACAAGCCAACAACTTGATGGGAGAAATGGAGATGACATCATACCAAGCACAAATGAAGCTTGCTGTATACCCAGCACAAGGTCTGACTACAGCAGTGATGAGCATGAAAATGCAGAACACGATAATAACAATGCAGAACATCATGGACATGGAGATCAATCAAACAATGAAAATGATCATGACAGTCAGCAAACAGGTCAAATCAGCTACAAAAACAAGTCCTCATCAACCAGTGACAGTCAGGACATGAATCAAGCAACTACAACTAATAGGCATCAAATGTTGACTAGAAGCAAATGTGGGATTTTTAAACCAAAGGTGTGTGCAGTTGATATCAGTACCAAAGAACCAGATAACTATGAAGAAGCTATATCAAACAAAAACTAGAAGGATGCCATGGATTCAGAATATAATGCTCTCATGAAGAACAATACAGGGCACTGGTAAGTGCTCCAGCAGACAAAAACATAGTTGGGTGCAGATGGACTTATAAACTGAAGAAAAATACTGATGGGAGCATGTCTAAATATAAAGCTAGGCTCGTTGCCAAAGGCTATACCCAACAATTTGGATTTGACTTTAACGAAACTTTTTCCCCGGTGGTCAAGGCTACTACCATTAGAGCAATTATGACTGTTGCTCTATGTAACCAGCGGAAAATCAGACAACTAGACGTGAATAACGCCTTCCTAAATGGAGAATTAAAAGAGGAAGTCTACATGCATCAGCCAAAGGGGTATGTGAAAGAAGACAACAAAGGTCTAGTATGTAAATTGCATAAGGCAATATATGGGTCGAAGCATGCATCAAGGTTTGGTACGACAAGTTAAAAATCACATTAACCAAACTGGGATATACCATGACCAAATTAGACTGTTCACTGTATGTAAAATGCAAAGGAGCCACTATAGTTTACATACTTGTTTATGTTGACGATATTTTAATTACTGGAAATGATGACATGGAGATAGAGAGCACAATAAAATATCTGGACAGGATTTACTCTATTAAAGACATGGGCACAATCAACTATTTTTTGGGTATTCAAGTTCAGCAGAAAACAAGTACAGACATGTTTCTATCCCAAAAGAAACATATACAAGAGATTCTCATTCGCGCCAACATGGACAAAGCTAAGTCTTTACCTACACCGATGACGAGTAATTTACAACTATCAAAGTTTAAGGGTGAAAGCATTGAGGATGTCAGATTATACATGAGCATTGTGGGAGCACTCCAATATGTAACTATAACTCGACCTGATATAAGTTTTAGTGTGAATAAAGTCTGTCAATTCATGTAGTGTCCACTATCTGAACACTGGAAAACAGTCAAATGTATACTTAGATATCTACAAGGGACACTTGAGTATGGTTTATCATTCAAGGCAAATAAAAATATGAACATACATGCTTACAGCGATGCGGATTGGGCTTCAGATCATGATGATCGAAGATCGACGACAAGCTACTGCATTTATTTGGGGTCCAATCCAATCTCATGGTGCTGCAGGAAGCAACCCATAGTCTCTCGGTCGAGAACGGAGGCGGAATACAGGGTCGTTGCGAGCACCACAGCTGAATTGATGTGGATCAGTTACTTGCTCAGAGAAATTGGGATCTCAGTGGATAAAAAGCCAATTGTTTGGTGCGACAACCTGAGCGTGATTTTCGTTGTCCTCAAACCCCGTACAACACTCATGCACGAAACATATAGATATAGATTTATACTTCGTGCGCGAGGAGATAGAGAAAGGCAAACCGGAGATAAGGCATGTTCCAACCAACTTTTAGAGAGCAGAAGTGTTGACTAAAGCCCTGTCAGCCAAAAACTTTCAGAGATTTCGAACAGATTTGAAAGTCATCGACAGAAGAAATCATTTTGGAGGAGATGGAGAAACCCTAGCTTGGTTTGAAGGGGGGAATTAGTGAAAAGCAAGGGTTTTTGTCAGTACAAGATAATATATATCAGATAATGTAAATGGGCTTAGCCCAGCAATTCTATTATTCAATGTCCATCAACGTTTATTATATAAGTACATCCCCTCTGTGTCTAACGATGTATAGTTCGTTCATTTTACATTCTAAATAACAAAATTTACATTTTCCTATTTCCATAAACATAATCATGCATTTAACGGGAAGAATAAACTAATGCTACGGAATAGTAATAGTAAATAAAGTTTTTGTCTCCATCTTGGTCTTTAAAAATAAAGTTCTTCTATATATTAAAATACTCGATTTAACCCGAACGTAAATTAAAACAAAAAAAGTCGAGTTGGACGTAACATTCTTATGCAAGTTAATTAACTTAAGTGGATTGTTTAAGTGAAAAGTATGGGCAACTCAATAAAGGAAAATGCTCAACATCATATTTATTATCATAATCGTTTTATTTCAAATACTAATTTTCATTATTGTTTTCCCAAATCGATTAAATATAGGATTCAAATTCAAATTCCCGTATAACGAGACGGTTCATATCAAAACTTAAATTTCAAGTTTAGATTTCCATGTCATAATTTATCTCAACGAAATCTTTAGATTCAGACATTTTGGACTTTAACAACTCAGATTGGAAATAATTTTTTAATTAAAAATAATTATACGAATATAATAGTTAAATTTAGTTATGAAGTTTAATTTCTTTAGGTAGTTAAGCTTCTTTTTGTTTCCTAAAACCTTAGATGAATTGAGAAAGGAGGTAGCAATTTGAATGGACATTGGGGAGATGATTTCAAATTTCACAAAAAAAAATTGTGATAACGAAATTTGAACGTGAGTTTATGACCTGTTATTCTCAAATTATTAAAGGCATGAATATGTAACTATGCAACTAAAGTCTCGCTAAAACGCCGTAAAATCCTTGTTATACCCTGTAGCGCTCCTCGACCGTTATACGCTATTTCGATTAGCACTGATGAACAATAATAGCGCTTTAATTCTCGCTAATTTCTGTTGTATCCGTTAAATCAACGCTTTTTAACACCATCTTCAGCTATATATATATATATATATATATATATATATATAAAGTGCGAACCCGTGCTTCACATACGAGATTTTTTTAATATTTATTAAATAATATTGTGTGTACATGAACATACTGCAAAATTTAGATGCAACTTATTTATAACATGAACATATTTACGAAGACAATAAACATTCTTCTCTCTCATGAATATTTCACATACTACAAATTTATGCACAGTGAAAAAAACTCGTGGCATACACCTAGCATCAGCTATGATTGCCTTCGAAATAGCAACTTCAGCTTAGTTGACACAAAAATAACATGGCTTTTACTTGCACAACTAACGACTAAACAAAACCTAAACTAAGCAGCTTAGCAGACGCAAACTTTAATTCGAATTTCAATGCAAAAGCCAAATCTCAGCATAGAATCACAATTTTAAACACGTAGAGGTTAACTTACCATTTTTACGTATGCATATTAAATGATCATATGGAAGCCTACAGTAAACATACAATTAGAGTACCTGGAAAAGAGGGTAAATTGAAATATGCAATCACAGAAAGTAGTTAGCCAGAAATTATGTCAATTTAAGTAGCGCTATAAAATATAGACATAAGAAACAAAATTGTGTTGATTTGGTGAAATGAAAATAATGAAGTTGACATTATTATTTTTAATGATTCAATAGTTTCTCCAATTAAAGCTAGACCTTCCTCATCCCAAATTTCAACAGCTGGTTATAGAACACCCCTCTGCGTTTTGCATTAATAATATTAGTAACAATCTTATAATACACTGTAGTGCATGAAACAATATCGTTTATAAGAGAAAACAACAAGATAACATAGAGAACATCCCAACATAACTTCCTCGCAATCTCGTCATATCTATGTGTTCTCTGATAACTCTATAGCAAAAAAAATTTGAACTCTATACTTTGTTCAACATATAAATCATATAACAAATTTTTAAAATTTAAATTTTGTTTAAATGATAGATTTGTTACCGTATACCCTAAAAAATAGCATCAAACTGTCTTTAAGTACTATAATCCATCTGACTATGTAGTTTTTCTACTATGACAAGCATGCTATGTTGGAATTAATTCGACTTTGCTGGATATGTGGGTGCACAAGTACAGGAGATTTGAATTAGTAATTGTTTGAAATAGTCAATTTGATTTTTTTTTCTTTGCTTTTAGTTTATTTTCTTTTGTTTGAATAAGTAATAGCTGAGCTATTCTTTTGACTTTTGGTTACGTGCAAGATTATATAAATGCATGAAAGCAGGTGTGTATTGTGAGGAGAAGTGAATAATAAAAAAAGCATATTTTCTTCTCCACTTTTTCTTTCCTCTTTGATTTTTTTTTCTTTCTGCAGCATTTTTGCTTTTGCTCTGTTTTTTTCTTTTTTACATGCCACCGGTTGCTCTGGATTAGGCTATTGCTTGACGGTTAGAGCACAATAATTATCTGTTAGAGCACAACAATCAGCCATGCTTCCATTTAAAGCTTTAAGCTGGAAAAAAAATTTTCCTTTCATTTAAATACTAACTGACGAAGAACTGATAGTAACTCCCATATGGATCTCCTTCCCATTGTTATTATTGAGTATGTTTAAGCTGACATTGATTACGGGAAGCATACATATTATATTTCTACCAATATTATTGTATGATTTATATCTAGAGATAGGAACAAAAATATTGTTCCTAGATAATAAATATCATCTGACATCTTTATAATTATGTTGAAGCCTTAAGTATTATCAATTTATTCATAATGGATAATACCAAGATCTTGAATCACATCTAATGTCATGGCTTTTTTATTCGATAGACCTAAAAATCTACTAACAACCTAGGAACATTCATTAATTGCTTATAGTTAAACTTTAAATATAGTGCTTGCTACAAACTATTAAGAATGACACATGAACATAAACGTATGATGCCATTGTTCGAAGGCACCGTTCATAATCATTTGCAAATGGCATTTGATATAATGTGTTCTGTTAGAAAGAGTACTTTTAAATGTTAGAACAGTTATCATTTTAACCTCGTGATAGCATGTAAGGAACTGGATGATAAGCTGGTAGCACATCTTTTTATATTAGCTCATCAAGAATATTAGAACATGGACGAATTTGCTTAATACAAATCCAACTTAAAGTAATGAACAAACATATACCCCATAGAGTAAGTATCAAAAGTTACTTTATAAACTACTGTATAAAATAATTCGAAACCAAAAGAAAAGGAAAAGGATACATGATCCCTGTGCATCCCACCTCCTTAATCACCACCTAGGCTAATTCGAAACATATTGATTACTTTGTCTATAAACATAGATAATTATGAAATCAAACAACCAATGAGGATGAATGTAATTGCAAAGATTACATGCATCTAATGCGTTAGAAAATGCACACAACTTTGAACAAATCGATAGATAGTATAATGATGAATTGTTTGTTGAAATTGATGATTCAAATATTTGTAGAGAAGGAAACATTAATTGTCAATTATGTAATTGGCTCCTATATGGAATAACTTGGGTGCTAAGTTTACTTGGAGGTCAAGAAAACTTGGGTGCCAAGTTTACTTGGAAGTCAAGAAAACTTGGGTGCCAAGTTTACTTGGAGGTCAAGAAATCCCTCTATATAAATAAAGGTCATGTTATTGTATGAAGAAGGAAATCCACCATTAATCTTCTCTCTATTGTAATCTTCCTCCTCTCTTATGTACTCATTTCTTCATTGAGAAATAAAAGTTGTTGGGTCTCCGTGGACGTAGGATATTCATATCCGAACCACGTTAAATCTTCTGTGTCCTTTTTTGTTCTTTGTTTTTTTTGTGAGATTTCATAATTATTTTTGTTATACTCCATTGGTATCTAAATAAACAATACTAGATCCTCATCAAAATTCCGCATAAAACACTATAGTTTGGTATCAGAGCTGGTGTTATTGTTTCTATTTGGATATTAATGGCTACTTCTAGTAAATCTGTTGGAAGATCTGGCATCAATTATGGAGTAACACGTTTTGACGGAAAAGGAGATTTTGGTACTTGGAAGATAAAGATGGAGGCCGTATTGAAAAAGGAGAAGACTTTTAAAGTTGTTTCTGCGCCTGAGAAATTGAAAGATGTTGATGTAGCTGAATTGGAGGAAATGGAAGACGAAGTTCTCACAACAATTCAGTTGAGTCTTTCAGATGAAGTCCTTAGAGAATTTTCTCAGAAGAAGACGGCAAAGGAACTATGGGATGCATTATCAGATGCATATCAAGACAAGTCTCTCACAAAACGGATTATTCTACAACAACAACTTTATTCGTTTAAGATGAAGCCTGGAGCCGATCTTATAGAGCATGTAGATGCCTTGACCACTTTAGTTATGAATCTGAAGGCAGCAGATGTTGATATTACTGATGAGGCTCAAGCTGTGATCCTCCTTTGTTCCTTGCCTAAAGAATATACTGCTTTTGTCAATTCTATGATTTTTGGCCACAGTAAAATTAGCCTTTTTGATGTAAAGGCTGGCCTTCATAATGAAGTGTTAAGAGGTAGATTGGCGAGCACTAGCATTAACAGTGATACTGAAGGCTTATCTGTTCAGAGAGGTAGAAGTCAAAGCAAGTCAAAGAAAGGTGAAGAACGGAATTCTTCGAGGTCCCAGTCTAGGGGCCCTAAGAAATTGACTTGCCATTATTGTAAGAAGCCCGGGCACTTTATTGCACAATGTCCCAAGCTTGAAGGAAAAAGAAAAGACCCAAAGCAAGCTTCAGCCTCTACAGCGGAGAAATCAGATACAGAGAGTGACACTGATGTGTTTACAGCTTCTAGTTCTTCTGGGAAGAGCACCCTATGGTTGATTGATTCTGGCGCATCCTATCATATGACACCTGATAGGAACTCTTTTTCCACTTACCGTGAGATTGATGGAGGAGAAGTTCTGATGGGAAATGATGCTTCTTGTCGTATGGTTGGTGTTGGTAGTGTAAAGATCAGGATGTTTGATGGTGTTATTCGAACCATTACTGATGTTAGGCATGTACCTGATTTAAGGTGGAGCTTGATTTCTGTTGGGGCGTTGAGTAGACTTGGACTAAAGATTGTAGTTGAAGAAGAGAAGATGAAAATATCTAAGGGTTCCATGATCGTTATGAAAGGAGTGAGGGCAGGAAATCTCTATTTACTAAAGGGCACTACTGTAGTTGGTGAATCAGCTTCAGTTACTTCAGCTGATTCAGATTCTTCCAGATTATGGCACTTGCGGATGGGCCACATTGACGAGCGCAGCATGGATGAGCTAAGAAAGCGAGGTTTGATTGACGGAGTTCGGCATTCAAAGCTTGGTTTTTGTGAAGAGTGTGTTCTTGGTAAGCAGATGAAGATTTCTTTTGGTGTTGGTGAGCATAAGGCAAAAACTGTTTTGGATTATGTTCACACTGATGTTTGGGGACCTTCCCCTTGCCCATCCTTAGGTGGAGCCAGTTATTTTGTTTCATTTATAGACGATTTCTCTCGTAAAGTATGGGTATACTTTCTGAAGTCCAAAAGTGAAACCTTTACTAGATTTCGTAAATGGAAATCCATGGTGGAGAAGCAGTCAGGGAAGAAGTTGAAAGTTCTCCGTTCAGATAATGGTGGTGAATTCATATCACAGGAATTCATCGATTATTGTGAGTCCGAAGGCATTAAGAGGCATTACACCACACCAGGCGACCCCCAGTCCAATGGAGTTGCAGAAAGGATGAATCGGACATTGTTGGAGAGAACTAGGTGCCTCAGATTAACTGCTAAGTTAAAGAATGGATTTTGGGCCGAAGCTTTATCTATGGCGGCTTTCCTCATCAACCGCACACCTTCTACTGCCATAGATATGAAGATCCCTGAAGAAGTATGGAAAGGAGAGCCTGTTAGCTATTCATTCCTCAAGGTGTTTGGTTGTCCAGCTTATGTGCATGAGAGTCGAGGAAAGCTGGAACCTAGAGCTCGCAAGTGTATCTTTCTATGGTATAGAAGAGGAGTAAAAGGATATAGGTTGTGGTGTCCTATTAGCAAGAAACTTATTATAAGCAGGCATGTAACTTTTGATGAGAAGGCTATGTTGAAGGTGGAGCCTTCCTCATCGGGTGATGATGAGAGGACATGTGAAGAATATGTAACAACCCGAAAATCTGGGCCAGTTTAAAATTTTTATTTTGGCAATTTTGGCGAATTTTGATTATTTAAAATGAATTATTTTAAATAAAATCGACGAGAAATTTATTTTGAATATAATTCGAACGTATATATTATACGCGTCGTCGTTAGAATATAAATATTTATATATAATTATAAATAGAATTGAAAATGGCGCGGTAGTTCGATAATTCGATTTCAAACTTCAATTGAATGTACCGGGTGCTAAACAATCCGGATTTTAGTGAAACCAAAAACATTAGGATCTAATTGATATTATCTTTCCAACGAATCTGAAAAATCAAGATTTCATAACGGGAATCAAAAGATATGTCCAGTTGAAAATTCTGAATAGTCGCTATGGAATTCAGGCCCTTAAAAATGGACATTTTGCAAACGACCTCGGATTTCGACGAAACCACTTTTGTTGGGTCCGCAGTGCTAAGTAATTGCTAGGTTTCAAATTTCATAATTTTTCGAATCAATATGTGAGCGTGGCAAAGGAAAACGCGTTTGACCAGTTTAAGTTGATTTTAATCGATTGTAACAGCCGAATCAGCTAGCGATACATATCCCATTGTGTTTGGAATGGGGGCAAAACGCTATAGGCGACAGGCGGTGGGCCTCGTTTTGAGGTCGTATGTAAAAGTCCACTTTTTACAAATAATTAAATAAAAAAAACCTTTCTCCCCTTTTATTCGTTCTGCCCCCCCCCCCCCCCCACGTTCGTTCAAAGCAAATCGACAGGAAAAAAAAAAGAAGGGCGACGAACGATCGTCGATGCCGCCCTGGTGGCCTCGCATCACCGCAGCCCCCCCCCCCCCCCATCGGAACCCCCACGCCTTCTTCTCTTCCTTCTCCTCCTCTTCGCCTGCTAACCGACGCAGCCTCCCAATCGACCAAAACCACAGAAGCCGCGCCTCCTCCTGCTGGCCCGCCGCCGATGATCCAAACGCCCCTCCCCTTGCTCCGCCTCCGGTAGCGCAGAAACCCCCCCTTCTTCCTCCGATACAGTGAGTTTTCTGCTTACGTTACTTTATTTCTTATTATTATTGTTTTTATCTTATGTAATTTATGTAATGAATTTAATAGTTAAACACTGTTTTATAAGGAAATTGAAGTTATAGATATATGATTTTCAAGATAATAAACATGATTTTTAAAATAGAAAATTTGAAATTATAAAGGAAGAGAAAATGTATACCGTTGTTTTGAATAACATCGAAATAAAAATAGGATTTTTTATATGTTGAACTTCGAAATAAAAATAGGATTTTTATATGTTGAACTTCGAAATAAAAATAGGATTTTTTATATGTTGAACTTCGAAATAAAAATAGGATTTTTATATGTTGAACTTCGAAATAAAAATAGGATTTTTATATGTTGAACTTTGAAATAAAAATAGGATTTTTTATATGTTGAACTTCGAAATAAAAATAGGATTTTTATATGTTGAACTTCGAAATAAAAATAGGATTTTTATATGTTGAGCTTCGAAATAAAAATATGATTTTTATGTGTTGAACTTCGAAATAAAAATATGATTTTTATATATTGAATAGCGAAGTAAAAATTCGATTTTTACATAGGTAGTGAAAGCGGGCGACGAAGGTAACAAAAAGGCGAGAACGAAGAAGATCTATATCAAAGTAGAGTCAAGATGTTTGGATAGCTATCGGTGAGAATTTCTCACCTTTCAATTTCTTTCTCTAGTTATATATATATATATATATATATACTAGGATGCAGAAGGTGCTTAGTAGCACCCGACACAATCGTCCACAGACCATGGACTTGTTTGTTTGGCTGTGTTGTTAGTTAGATTGTTTGGGTTGATTTGAATTGTTTGGTGGAATAAAATTGATATGATTGATGTGTGAATGGCGTGGGCCTTCACTAGACCGGGGATAAGGCTAGACCTCGTCCCGTTTCTAGTATCGTGCCGTTATGCCGCCGAAATTTTCTAAAATATGTTAGAAAAATAAAAATATCATTTTATTTAAGGAATGAACTGAATAAAATTCATATGTCGAAATAAAATGTTTTTATCGTTAAAAATATAATTTTTAACGTGGAAGTGAATAAAATAAAATATTCATTTACAAACCGGACGGTTTGTTTATGTACACCTATTTGAAGGACATAGTGGGATGGGGCATTCATGCCGTCACAGTTGGATTCATTAGTCACTAACCGTAATTTAATCAAGAGAATAATTCCCCAAATATTAACCCCGAAGGCCGAAACCAACATCAAATCAATATCCAGAAAACCATTCTGCTTGGCTAACCGACAGTTAGTTTCTAAATTTAACCTAAACTCTGGGTGCCCTTATTTTGACACGGGCAGCTAGTAGTTTTGGTTTTTTGCAGATTTATATTCACAGGATCCTGGTTTACAGCTGGAATGATATCCGAAAAGCTTTGTATCCGTATATCTCTTCTAGTTGTGTATTGTATTATCTTCCGCTGCTATGTATTTAAATGTAATTTAAATCTCTGATATTTCTGTGTAATATTCATTTGTACTCTGTATATTCTTGTATTCTGATGCATTGTTGTAATATACAATGAAATGTTCTCCTGTATGCGTTCTGTTTTGTCCTGTTCTCAACGATAGGGCATTTCGAGCGGCCTGGATCGGTTTAGCGACTGGTTCGGACCGAGCGAAATTCCTTGCCGTCACAGAATACCAAACACAAAGCAAATCATCTGTTAATTCTTTCCATAGTCATTCAAATGGCGTTTCCAATGACGCCGTGGTTGATGAGGATAGTATGGATACTGGCACAGAAGATCAAAATCAAGGTGGAGCTCATACAGAGACCAGACCTGTTAGAGAAAGAAGAAAGCCCAGATGGCTTAATGAGTTTGTTGGTTTGAGCATCAAAGACATTGACTTTGATGATATGGCAACATATGCATTAAATGTTGTCCATGATGAGCCCAGAGATTATAGAGACGCTATTGCATCAGTTGACAGTTCCAGTTGGTTAGTAGCAATGGAAGAGGAGATCGAATCTTTACGGAAAAATCACACTTGGGATTTGGTGCCACTTCCTGCCGACAAGAGAGCTATTGGATGTAAGTGGATCTATATAGTAAAAGACGGCAGCAGTGGAGATTTTAGATATAAAGAAAGACTAGTAGCAAAGGGGTATGTTCAGAAGAAAGGGGTAGATTATCATGACACCTTTGCTCCAGTTGTTAGACATACTTCCATTCGTATTCTCTTGGAATTAGTTGCTCATTATGACATGGAGTTAGAGCAACTAGATGTCAAAAATGCTTTCTTGCATGGTGATCTGGATGAAGAGATTTATTTGCGGCAGCCGGAAGGGTTCACTGATAGCAGCAGGCCAGACTATGTTTGTAAACTTAACAAATCTCTTTATGGACTGAAGCAGTCTCCTAGACTATGGTACAAGAGATTTGATAAGTTTATGCTTTCACAGGGATACTCCAGAAACTTCAAAGACCAGTGTGTTTATTTTAGGAGATGTGATGATGACATGATTTATCTGTTGTTATATGTTGATGATATGTTGATTGCATCCCAGAGTATGGTCAAAATTAAGGAGTTGAAAGCGGAGCTCAGCAGAGAGTTTGATATGAAGGATTTGGGAAAGGCATAAATAATATTGGGTATGGAGATAAGCAGGGATAGGAAGCGGAGAGAGTTAAGGCTCACTCAGGCACAGTACATCGAGAAAGTCCTCGCTCGATTTGGGATGGAGAAAGCCAAACCGGTAGGCACTCCTTTAGGCTCTCATTTTAAGTTGTTGAAAGACCATTCTCCTACATCGGAAGAAGATAAAAGGTATATGGCTAATATACCTTATTCTAGTGTTGTTGGTAGTCTCATGTATGCGATGGTGTGCACGAGACCAGATTTGGCCCATGCAGTTGGTGTTGTCAGTCGATATATGTCTAACCCAGGCAAAGAACATTGGCAAGCAGTGAAGTGGATTCTTAGATATCTTCGAGGCACTTCTTCGGTGGGTTTGCTATATGATGGAGTAGATGGTGACATCCTTCTTAGAGGATACTGGGATTCTTATTATGCTGGGGATAGAGATGTTAGAAGGTCAGTGTCGGGCTATGTTTTTACACTTGGCATAGGCTCGATTTCATGGAGATCAAAGCTGTAATCTGTCGTAGCTTTGTCAACTACCAAAGCAGAGTTGATATCGATTGTGGAAGCAACAAAGGAAGGATTGTACTTACTTCAGTTATTGGATGATCTTTCAATGGTGCAGCGGACAGTGGAGCTATTTTCAGACAGTCAGAGTGTTATTCATCTTGTTGAGAATCAAGCCTATAGTTCACGGACAAAGCACATTAATGTTAGAGGTTTCCTTCTTATGCTTGAGGAAGAACGGAGCAAGATCAAATTATTGAAGGTGGGTACTTCGGATAATCCTTCAGATATGATGACTAAGTCACTTCCAAAGGACAAGTTTGAGCATTGCTCAAACTTGATCAGTTTGCTTCCTGTTACTTGAGCGCCATGGGGCGTTGGGCCCAATGACTTCTATGTTGATTGTTGAAGATGAGATGATGAAGAAAGACTGTCATATTTGAATCAAGGTGGAGTGTTGAAATTGATGATTCAAATATTTGTAGAGAAGGAAAGATTAATTGTCAATCATATAATTGGCTCCTATATGGAATAACTTGGGTGCCAAGTTTACTTGGAGGTCAAGAAAACTTGGGTGCCAAGTTTACTTGGAAGTCAAGCAAACTTGGGTGCCAAGTTTACTTGGAGGTTAAGAAATCCCTCTATGTAAATAGAGGTCATGTTATTGTATGAAGAAGGCAATCCACCATTAATCTTCTCTCTATTGTAATCTTCCTCCTCTCTTATGTACTCATTTCTTCATTGAGAAATAAAAGTTGTTGGGTCTCCGTTGACGTAGGATATTCATATCCGAACCACGTTAAATCTTCTATGTCCTTTTTTGTTCTTTGTTTTTCGTGAGATTTCATAATTATTTTTGTTATACTCCATTGGTATCTAACTGAACAATACTAGATCCTCATCAAAATTCCGCATAAAACACTACATCGTTATTATAGTAGGTTGCTAAACATTTGGTCAAAATTCATAATCTATACAACACAATCAAATCTTTGAAACTTTTATAGGTTTAGCAGTTTCAAATTATCCATAAATTTCAACAATTATTTGGCTTTGATAGCACCTTAATTTTTAAATGTTTGAAACTGTACAAAAAACCATTTAGTATGCTTTTATGAGCAATTAGGGGCATTACGTTCAACGTTTATGAGCAATCAAAAAAATAATTACATTCAGTTTCAGCTTTAGAAATTTCCAATATAAGAGTAGATTTCTTCAGTTTCTCTTTAATGTTTTCCCTTTAATTGATTAAAGATTCTTACTACCGAAATCGATTACTCTACATTAAAAAGTAATCAATATGTGTTAAACACACTTTGAAGGAAATTTGTTACTATTGTACTGCAGGCATGCATGAACTTACATTGAAAATTTTAAAGTAGCCTTAGTAATTATTTATTTGTGGATGATTGATAAATGAATAAACATAAATACTAAAATTTCAATTTAGCATAATTTTCTTCAATTCCAGTGATTATAAAAGCATGCAAATAAAAAATATATGATAATGAAAAATAATTTTGAGTAGTCAATATGTAACAACCCGGAAATTCTGGGCCAGTTTAAAATTTTTATTTTGGCGATTTTAGCGAATTTTGAACATTTAAAATAGATTATTTTAAATAAAATCGACGAGAAATTTATTTTGAATATAATTAGAACGTATATATTATATACGTCTTCGTTAGAATATAAATATTTATATATAATTATAAATAGAATTGAAAATGGCGCGGTAGTTCGATAATTCGATCTCAAACTTCAATTGAACATACCGGGTGCAAAACAATCCGGATTTTAGTGAAACCAAAAATGATAGGATCTAATTGATAATATCTTTCCAACGAATCCGAATAATCGAAATTTCATAGCGGGAATCAAAAGATATGTCCAGACGTACTTGGAGATCGATGGATATGCGAGGAAAGTGCCTCCGGTTTCGTTCAGACACAGAACAAACTTGTAAATGGATTGTGTGTCTGACATTGGATTTTATTCTGTGTTGATTGATTTCTGTTAAATATATATCTGTTTGGCGGCGGATAATTTATTCTCTTGCTTAACGCCCTTCTCTGAGACGTACGAGCTTAGAGGTTATATATCGATAGATATCAATCGCATGGCATGAATTGCCGGCGTGGCATACTGAGTTGCATGGATCAAGGCTTCTGTTGAAAAGCAAAGTCTTGTGGTTGACGATCAAAGCACGGCCTACATGGCAGCTTTGTGTATAACGTGAATTCGCGAGCCTCACACCTCGGTATGAGTTAAAAAGGGGATACGGACCGCTGGGAGAGCACGACGTTTCTTTCTAGCTATGTGGTGTCAGTGACTTACCAGCCCTGACATTTATATACTTTTCACCTATGTGGTTGTTGGAATGCGAGGCGCCTCGATATTAGGTCTGTAAGGACCGGGAAACGTGTGTTCAGGAATTGCCAATCCTCTAACGTAAGTGAGGACCGGCCCAACCGCATCCGGGGTTGCCCAGAGTGTGTAGTCCCGAGACATTTGCTAAAGTGTCTCGAAGCGGAGAGGAGCTTGCCCCTTGCCTCGACTCATGACGGAAATCCAATTTCCAATACGTGATATTGCGGTTTTAATTGTAGAACTAGTATGGCGACATGATATATGGTACCCATGCCGTCTATGATTTATATTTATGATTGAAATTGTTTTGACACTATACACTTATTATAGTATCAAATGATTTGTTTTAAACGTATCAAGCATGTTTGGCTATTATAAGGGAAAACCCTATCCTCCGGCTTGCGTTGCATTGTGTGATGGGACCTGGGTCTTATAATAGCATCATTTTTCGAAAAAGCATTGCGCTGTTTATCCTATGCACTGGTATTCTTGGGAGGAAACCCGTTCCGTGTTATACGGCGTGGTCCCTTGAATTACTCTCTTTTATAGTAAAGTTTTAAATAACTGTTTTAGTTCTCACACCAGTCACATGACTGACCTGGAGTTTATTGTTTTAACCTAAACTCTGGGTGCCCCTATTTTTCGCACGGGCAGCTAGTAGTTTCGGTTTTGCAGATTTATATTCACAGGATCCTGGTTTACAGCTGGAATGATATCCGGAAAGCTCTGTATCCGTGTATCACCTTCAGTTGTGCTTTGTATTATTTTCCGCTGCTATGTAATTTATTGTAATCTCTGATATTTATTAAATGTATATTTATTCATTTATACTCTGTATATTCTTGTATCTGATGGAATTGTTGTAATATACAATGAAATGTTCTTCCGTTTGCGTTCTGATTTGTCCTGTTCTCAAACGATCAGGGGTTTCGAACGGTCTAGATCGGTTTAACGACTGATTCGGATCAAGAGAATTCCCGGTCGTCACATTTGGTATCAGAGCTTTGGTTTACAGAGCTCGAGAACAAGACACATTAGAACCATACGAAAGAATTCATCAGATATTGGATTAGTAATATCCAATTAGAATGACTCGTTAGAGATAGGATCAGTAGTATCCTAGAACGAGTGTGAAGAGTATATTTTCCAAATGAAAACAATTTTGTTTTGAAAATTTAAATCACTTCTACGTATTTGATTATTTATTTATTTTGAATATGGACAATCCGATATATAAAGATTTTGCATATACGCGTCATGAACGTATATTCGAAGTTTTAATATATTGGATAGATATAGAATCACACTCTAGTCGCACGGGCCTGATTCTGATGATTGATGCGTCATCATCAGTAATTATTTTCGTGTTTCGAAGGTATGATATCTATATATTTCCATTAGATTGGTGTGAGAACCAAAACTTATATATAGCTAGAACACATTGTTGTTAATTAGCATCAAAAACATGATTTTTGTATATGTATCAAAATTATGAATTTGAAACTCTAATCCACTAATTGATTGATGTTTGTGTTGTTTGTTTATTTGTTTGCCAATTTTGAACCATTATGCCTAATTGCATCAAATATTGAACTGTATTGAAAATTGGTTGCATTTGCTTGCATATACATATACTTACGTTGAACAGGTCATAGCAAGGAGGCGAGAGCAGAGAATAAAATTTGTTTGCCCGACAAATAGGTACATGTTTACTACATAATTTACTGTTTTGTTTGGGTGATGATGATTTTATGAGCCTATTAGCTAGCCGCTTGGCTTTTTCTTTTTCTTTTTGAGATCAGAAGGCCTATATGGCAATTTCGGGATTTTCCCGTGGCTCCCGGTGCAGGGGAGGTTATGGCGAATTTTTTCGAAAATTTAGGGTGTTAGCCAAATTTTTGAAAATTCGAAAATTCTCAGAAACTGAAAAGTGTGAGAATGGAAGCCAGTTCGAACGTAGAGCTGATTAATCAAACCACTTTCGACTTTGTTCCTTTTCGGGGACGAAAAGTTTTAAGTGCGGGAGATTGTAACAACCCGGCAATTCTGGGCCAGTTTAAATTTTTTATTTTGGCGATTTTAGCGAATTTTGAACATTTAAAATAGATTATTTTAAATAAAATCGACGAGAAATTTATTTTGAATATAATTAGAACGTATATATTATATACGTCGTCGTTAGAATATAAATATTTATATATAATTATAAATAGAATTGAAAATGGCGCGGTAGTTCGATAATTCGATTTCAAACTTCAATTGAACATACCGGGTGCAAAACAATCCGGATTTTGGTGAAACCAAAAATGATAGGATCTAATTGATAATATCTTTCCAACGAATCCGAATAATCGAAATTTCATAGCGGGAATCAAAAGATATGTCCAGACGTACTTGGAGATCGATGGATATGCGAGGAAAGTGCCTCCGGTTTCGTTCAGACCCAGAACGAACTTGTAAATGGATTATGTGTCTGACATTGGATTTTATTCGGCGTTGATTGATTTCTGTTAAATATATATCTGTTTGGCGGCGGAGAATTTATTCTCTTGCTTAACGCCCTTCTCTGAGACGTACGAGCTTAGATGTTATATATCGATAGATATCAATCGCATGGCATGAATTGCCGGTGTGGCATACTGAGTTGCATGGATCAAGGCTTCTGTTGAAAAGCAAAGTCTTGTGGTTGATGATCAAAGCACGGCCTACGTGGCAGCTTTGTGTATAACGTGAATTCGCGAGCCTCACACCTCGGTATGAGTTAAAAACGGGATACGGACCGCTGAGAGAGCACGACGTTTCTTTCTAGCTATGGTGGTGTCAGTGACTTACCAGCCCTGACATTTATATACTTTTCACCTATGTGGTTGTTGGAATGCGAGGCGCCTCGATATTAGGTCTGTAAGGACCGGGAAACGTGTGTTCAGGAATTGCCAATCCTCTAACGTAAGTGAGGACCGGCCCAGCAGCATCCGGGGTTACCCAGAGTGTGTAGTCCCGAGACATTTGCTAGAGTGTCTCGAAGCGGAGAGGAGCTTGCCCCTTGCCTCGACTCATGACGGAAATCCAATTTCCAATACGTGATATTGCGGTTTTAATTGTAGAACTAGTATGGCGACATGATATATGGTACCCATGCCATCTATGATTTATATTTATGATTGAAATTGTTTTGACACTATACACTTATTATAGTATCAAATGATTTGTTTTAAACGTATCAAGCATGTTTGGCTATTATAAGGGAAAACCCTATCCTCTGGCTTGCGTTGCATTGTGTGATGGGACCTGGGTCTTATAATAGCTTCATTTTTCGAAAAAGCATTGTGCTGTTTATCCTATGCACTGGTATTCTTGGGAGGAAACCCGTTCCGTGTTATACGGCGTGGTCCCTTGAATTACTCTCTTTTAAAGTAAAATTTTAAATAACTGTTTTAGTTCTCACACCAGTCACATGACTGACCTGGAGTTTATTGTTTTTACCTAAACTCTGGGTGCCCCTATTTTCCGCACGGGCAGCTAGTAGTTTCGGTTTTGCAGATTTATATTCACAGGATCCTGGTTTACAGCTGGAATGATATCCGGAAAGCTCTGTATCTGTGTATCACCTTCAGTTGTGCTTTGTATTATTTTCCGCTGCTATGTAATTTATTGTAATCTTTGATATTTATTGAATGTATATTTATTCATTTATACTCTGTATATTCTTGTATCTGATGGAATTGTTGTAATATACAATGAAGCGTTATTCCGTTTGCGTTCTGATTTGTCCTGTTCTCAAACGATCAGGGGTTTCGAATGGTCTAGATCGGTTTAACGACTGATTCGGATCAAGCGAATTCCCGGTCGTCACACAATAAGAACTAAATGCCAATAATGGATTATTTACTTAATAAAACGGAAAATAATATAGTTCGTTTTGCTAAAACATGCATAATACAAACTATTGTTTTGAAATAATCTGAACGAATATTTTTCGAATGTAGATGCATTCGCATCGCTATCCGTGTTTTTTATCATATATCAGAAATTTATCTACTATTTGGATATAAATATACATGGATTTTTGATATTTTCAATATCCATTGAAGGCCCAATGCATATTTGGTAGTGAAATTCCAAATTTTACCTTTTTTGAACGCATGACTCCTTTGGTGTACAACACTTCAAAATACTTTTTGTACAAGTTATTAAGCACTGAGTTTCAAGCTAAAATATATTTAGTAAATAAGTTATCAAACATTAAAAAAACATATGTTACACCTGGCATTGTTTAGCTCCATTAGGTATACCATTCGCTGCTGCTAAGAAATAGTTCACTGGAAAGCAGAATAAAAAACATTTATGTGTTAGACACCATGGTAATTTATCTATCAAATAGAGACACATTAACCTTCATATGAAAAAAAAATCAAAATTTTAGCATATAGCATGGACCTAAGAAGCAAAGATTGTGTAGCTATTCAACTATGGTACATTTGTTGCAAAAGTTATCATATGAAGCAGTAAGGCCTGTTAAAATGACCGTTGTAGAATTGAATTTAGATGGAACCGTGTTAGCATGCACCAAGAAGTTTTTTTCCTTTTTCCTTTTCTATTCTTTTTTTATAACTGACTGAAATAATTAGTCATATCTTGAGTCATAGAACTTTGTTTTCACAACACAAAATGGACCAGGTGCCATGAAATATCCACTGAAATAAACATGTTATCTGAATTATCAGTTGGAACAAGATTATTTCCTAGAAAGCAATGCAAAAAACTGATGGAAACATTATAAACTAATTTTGTATTTGTTATGCATTAAATGCTAGTACCAGAACGAATATAAGGTTAATTTTACGGACTTAAAATGCACCGAAATTCTAGAGTCATAATAATGAGTAATTTCTTATTAATGCTTAGAAAAAAATATCCATTAATTAACATCAGTTCAGTGTTATTTTTTTCATTATTCCAACTGAAAGGAAGCAAAGAAACATGGTGATGATTGTATGGATCATGCCAAACCAGTACATGTATTTTTCCTTCTAATTAGCAAATAAATTAGACCACCATGCAAAGATCAAAAAATGGTTAGAATACTGCTATTATGGTTTAGGGTGTTGGTTTGATAGGCACACTGTTATTGTCAAATGTCAATACAAAAATAATTCATAAAATTTTGAAAAATTATGTTTTTGTAAAAAAGACATGAGTATGTTGTAGAAAACGAAAAAAGAGTAGAAAACGAAGGAATAATATACTAACATAGGTAAATCAATTCACTTTACTAAAATGAAAAAAAAAATGTACGATGAAAATATCTATAATCACAACATGATAGTAGTCTAAATTCTATAAGATATATACATAGGTACGTATCTACTTATATGTATCTACTTATATGTATATGTGTGAGTATGTGTGTGTGTATAGCTGATTAAAACTTATTTATATTTTTATTGATTCTAGAGTTTAATGAATTGAAGATCAATTTTCTCTCTTGAAGCCCTATAAATGATAGCTCAAATGACTTTGATGCATTTGTTTTAGTTGAACTTGTGCTTTATTGGAGATGACTTTTCTAATATAATTTATACAATTCAGTCGCATGTAAATGCATTGAAATAATTCACTTTCGGTCTTTAATTAGAATCATAACTTTAATATCTCATTGTACTTAAGCATCATTTTCTTGTATGACATGTGATTTGTGAATGTATGGAGAATAAATTTGTTAAACCATAGTTCTATGTATTGAGAAAAAAATGTTTATACATGAAAATATGATAGGAACAATTCATCACAGAAGAGCCACCAAACTGGAACCTGTTAGTTATAAGATATCATATAGATACCAACAAAGTGACACTGTCACGCTATGCTAAAAAAAGAAGCAGTGTCACTATAGGGATTTGCATTATCTCTTAGGAAAAATAAATCTGAGAACCAAGGCCATCAAAAGTAGAGTATAAGATATAAAACTTATAACAAAATGGATATAGCCTAGCGACCTTAAAGTTAAGATGAAAGCATATGCATGTCGAAGAAGAAATCAAATTGCTTCGTTAAATCAATTAGTTGCAGGCTGGAGTATTTTCATATTTATTGATCACAATCAAATAGTGAGGCATAGTAAATTCTCACGTTAACTACCTAGAAACAGTATTTCAACCATAAAATACGACCAAACTCTATCGGTGAAGACAATACATAATCATGTGGATATTGTGTTGAACTGAAGTAAGAATCCAAAATCAGATGGCTATACAAATAAAGAGAGCAATTTTTAGATCAATATTATTTTAATCAATTCATATTTAAAATTTAGAAATCAATTCTTATCGATGAAAACATTGATATAAATGGACAAAGGCAGCTGTTTAAGTAAGTGTACACCAAAAAACAACGTTTCTAGAATAGAGTACTCACTGATTCCATCGACAAAGGGAATTAAATAAAGCATGTGCATAGCAGGGGAAGGAGATTGCCTAAACATGTTGTTGATGGTTAAAATCAATTGTCCTAGGAAAATCAGTGCAGACGGAATTAGAAAAAAAAAAGGATGATGTTAAGGTAGGAAGCGAAGCAACAATAACCAAAAGGAACAACGCAGAAAAATATAAGTTTATGCCATGTTGATCACAATGATTAGCTAACATAAGTCCAACATCGAACATTATTTTTTCTAATGCTTTAAAAGTTGTAAAGTTAGCAGATATCACCAGTGGCGTAGCCAGGAATTCTGCAGGAAGGGGAGGGGGTGGCAAGACATTAAAGCATGGGGATTCGAGGGCGTTAGCCCCCGAAATTTTTTTCCTCTCCATGTTAAGCATTTGATTATATGTAAATGACATAATAAACTCCAATAATCATTAACAATTGAACAACATGTTTCAACGGATTAATCAATTACAGTAATTTTACATAGTAACCTGCCAATGGTTTATTTTGTTGGAAATAAATTAAACATGCATTAAATATTGCATGTGTTAATTGCAATATAATTTCCTGATTTGCTTATTTGGTTATATTAGGTAATGTATTATTGTGATCTTATCTAGAATTATCCTTTAGGTAAAGATAAACATGTATAAATAAGGATATGTATTTGCAATGCATGAAATCAAGCAAGAAAGCAAAAACAAGAAATAAAATTTGTCTTTCCCAAAAAACCTCTTCATCTCTTCCTCTCTAAAATATTTTCTACAAATTGGTATCAGAGCTTGTTCGGTCAAAATGAACAATTCTTTCATTATTCCTTTTGTTCCGTAGTTAACCAAAGAAATTTATGGTGAATGGAGTGTTCAAATGAAATTTCTTCTTGTGTCTCAAGAAGCATGAGAGATTGTTGAAAGCGTGTATACCGAAGGTAAAGATAAGGAAAAATTAACATAAGCTGAAAAAGATAAATTAAGAAGATTGAAAATGAAAGACAAACAAACTTCGTTTTATATCTATCAGGGAATAGATACATATGATGACGCTTCTGACAAAATATATCATGCCACTTCTGCAAAGCAAGCTTGGGAGATTTTGCAAAACTCATTCATTAAAGAAAAAAACGAAAAAGTTGAAAAAGAGAAAGAGAAGAAGATTATTGATGAAGATCAAGAAGAAGACGATAGCGAGGGCAACGATGCAAAGGAGAAGAAAGAGAAGAAAAAAGGGAAAGCAATAAATGACAAAAATGAAGAAAATGGGGAAGAAGGCAAAGAGGCAGAGAAGAAGAAAGAAAAGAAAAAGAAAGGAAAACAAGAAGAGGATGAAAATGCAGATGATGATGCAAAGGAGAAGAAAGAAGAGAAATAAAAGAAGGATAAGCACAAAAAAGATGAACATGAAGAAGAAAAGAAGAGTAAAAGTAAAGGAGATGAAAATGAAGAAGGCGATGTTAAGGAGAAGAAAGAGAAGAATAGAGCGAAAGTCAAGGACAAGAACGAAGAAGAGATAGTTAAGGATAAAGAATCAAAGGACAAAGGTGAGAAGAAAAATAAAAATGAGAAAGAAGACGATACCATGGAAGAAGAAAATGAAGTTGAGAAAGAGTATGTTGATGCTGTTGACGAGATTGCTAATATTGGTGTTGTTAGTGAGGAAGATGTTAGTGTCCCACAAATTAATGAAAGTCACTTTTCTAATATAAGGTTTGATCAATGCTCAATTTCTCAGTTGTCACTGAAGGGAATTAAAAGCAGCTGGATTTGAGAAGATGACTAAAGTGCAAGAGGCAACTATGCCTCTCATTCTAAAAGGAAAAGATGTTCTTGCAAAGGCATGTACAGTCATAATTGAAGAGCGTTGTGGAGATTTGAAGCATAAGTGTATTTGGAAAGAAATTGAATGGGTTAAAGTTTGCAAAAGAGAGTTCTTAAAATAATTCAAAGATATCATATCTGACTCATTCAAAATTCATTGCATGGGAACAAGATGGAAGATAAAGCATATATTTTTTGGAGTATTCTATGGCAATAAAGAAAGATAAAATGAAAGGAGTTCAACAAAGATTTGTGTAATCAAATTGAAGACCGTGACAATGACAAAGAACCGGAAAAGAAAAAAGAAAGCTTGCATGATTACTTTGTTCCTACCAAAGCACGTAAGGTATAAAGGAATCAAAATCGAGATATTGCGAACAAGTGATCAGATGACTAATATTTTAACAAAGGCACGAAGCGGACAAGTCTTCAGAAGAAGTGCAAAGAATTTGGGAACAAGGAGCAACTTTAATTTAGGGGAGACATTGTTGGAAATAAATTAAACATGCATTAAATATTGCATGTGTTAATTGCAATATAATTTCCTGTCTGCTTATTTGGTTATATTAGGTAATGTATTATTGTGATCTTATCTAGAATTATCCTTTAGGTAAAGATAAACATGTATAAATAAGGATATGAATTTGCAACGCATGAAATCAAGCAAGAAAGCAGCTATTCGAATAGTCACTTCCATTTCTTCAAGAGTTGCTTCGTTTTCTTTTCATCAATGATCATATCCATTGATTGTAACTCTTTACTAATGGTTACAACTATTTATCTCCTATATAAACATCTTTAAATCATCAATTCAAGACACCAATTCTTTCTATCTCTATACTATTGATTTCATTCTTGAACTCTCAAGTATTCAAACGCTCATATTCTTCACAATATCGTTCTTTAATCCTAGAATTTATATATTATTCTTTTGATTCAAATACGATATCATCTTCCAAAATCTTCATAAACACAAATTATATTTGAGGATAAGATTATAAGAAGGTTGTACAAGAATTGACAAATTCGTGTTATTGAGAACACAAATTGTCAAACTACAAGTCTACTCATCTTGTTTGAAGTCCTACGTGTTGTAATAGGCAAGTTTGAAGTTCTCCGTGTCGTAAGAGGCAAGTTGTGAAGTCCTCGTGTTGATACATGCGTGAAATTCACGTTCGTCTGCTCGGGTGTTGTAAACCTATTCCTCCGGGTGAAGTGAGGTTGTTGTTAGTAAAAATCCTGATAGAAGTTTGGGACTGGACGTAGGACGGTGCTCCGAACTAGTATAAAAATCTCTGGTGTGATTTTTCTCTTTTTACTGCATTAACTATTATATTGTTCTGTGATTAGCAATTACTTCATTCTTAAATATTGTTCATCATATTACACGATCCTTGTGAGTATATTATACTTGACAAATACGCATGCACACTTTCAATTGGTATCAAAGCACGGTCATCTTATAACCGTAACACAGTTATTTGATATATTCTTGTAATATGGCAAATAACCCAAGTTCTAGCACTCAAAACACCACTTACACGGAAGGTCAATCAACACAAAGACCTCCATTCTTCAATGGCCTTAATTATAGCTATTGGGTAACACGTATATCATTTTACATGCAGTCAAATAGCTATGATGTCTGGAATGATACACAAAAAGAAATAGTGATTCCAACAACTGATTATTCAGAATGGACACCGGCTGAGAAAACGGCAGCAGCCGTAAATGCAAAAGCAATAAATATGTTGTTTTGTGCATTAGATCAAAATGAATATAACCGTGTTAGTATCTGTATCACCGCATATCAAATTTGGCAAACGCTGAAAACCACTCATGAAGGTACTAACAAGGTTAAGCAAGCCAAAATAGCCATGTTGAAAAGTCAGTTCCAAAATTTTAAAATGAAGCCGAATGAAACAATAAATGATATGTATTCACGGTTTCAAACTATTCATCATGCACTTATTGGTTTAGGACAAAAATATTCAAATTTTGATGTAGTCTCGACAGTCCTACATTCTCTGACTAGTGAATGGGAAGGAAAAAGTATTAGCGACTGAAGAAGCTAATGACCTTTCTGTCATGAAGCCAGACGAATTGATAGGAAATCTAATGTCCTATGAAGCAAATTTGCAGGCTAGAAAGGAACATAAAGAAGAAAAGAAAAATGTAGCATTTCATGTTAGAAAAGTTGAAGATGAATCAGAATCTGAAGATGAAGACTTAGCTTTTATGGAGAAAGGTTTCAAAAAATTCCTAAAACAACGAAAAGCTAGTCGATATAACAAAAGGAAATCTGGTTCAAATAAGTCATCATCAGTTATAGAATGTTTCAACTGCCATAAAAAGGGGCACATGCACAAAGATTTTCCAGAGCAAAAGAAGAAGTCAGAAAATGACTAGTTCAAATACAAGAAGGACAAATCAAAGAAACGAGCTTTCCCAGTCACATGGGATGATTCAGACTCGTCTTCATCCGAAAGTGAAAGTGATTCAGAAGATGAACAAGCAAATGTTTGTTTCATGGCAACAGAAGATGAGGTACAAATTCCTATATTTGATGAAGTTCTTGATACTAATGCTGAATTGATAGTTAAATTCAGAAATATGAAACGACAATGGAAAGAAGCCAAAACAGATTTAAGTATAGCAAAGTTTGAACGAGATATATCAAAAGATGAGAAGAAAATATTAGAAGAAGAACTTGAAAAAGCTCAAGAATCATCATCTAATATTGATTCTCAATTATCTCTTTCGAGTCAAGAAATCGAAACTCAAAAAGGGAAAAATGATACTCTCACTACTGAAAATCATGGACTTAAGGCAAAAGTCAAAATTCTGAACCTAGAAAAAGCTAGTTTACAAACCAAGATAGATAATATTACTCAAAATATTTCTAACTTCAATAAAGGTCGAGAAAATTTGACCAAAATCATTGAAAGTTCACAATTTGCTTCAAATAAACAAGGCTTGGGATATAAAAAACAATAAACCCAGAAACATCTTGGTTTCAAAAAGAAAAAGGTAAAATAAGATAAAGCTAAGAAAAATCTTAGTTTGCTATATTCCAAACCAAAACCAGTTGTGAAGTTCCAAAAGAAAAATGTCAAGACTATTAGATATGGGTTCCTAAAACAAATAATAATTTGATTAGGAACAAATATATTCAGCACATTATGAATACTGTGCATTTCAATTCTAATTATGTATATAAAGGGGGTACCGGACCCGTATGGGTTTGGACTCCTAAGACCTAACTTTTAGAACCCTATAAAAAGGTGGGTACTATGGACTTAATTTATTTTTTGCAGGTCAAACTTAAGAAAAGAGGAAAGTGGATGTTGGACAGTGTTTTCTCGAAGCATATGACTGGAGATAAGAGCTTATTGACAAATATTACTTACTCAGATGGTGGCTCCGTCACTTTTGGAGATAATTCAAAAGGCTATATCATCGGCAAAGGCGATGTGAGCAATTGCGGTACATCTAACTTACCACTCATTACTAATTTCATGCTAGTTAGAAATTTGAAACATAATTTACTTAGTATTAGTCAGTTATGCAACAAGGGTTTTACCATTTCCTTTTCCGATAATAAGCGTAGTATCTTAGATAAAGATCATAAGATAGTTTTCAAAGGAAATAGAGACAGAAATATTTATATTCTGAATATGAATATCAATCATAATTCAGATATGTGTCTTGTAGCAAATGATAATGATCCATGGATATGGCACAAACGTTTATGTCACCTAAACTTCAGAACAACTCACAAGTTAGCAAAAAACGATCTAGTTAGAGGACTACCCAAAATGACCTTTATGGTTGATAACATTTGTGACGCATGTCAATTAGGAAAATTGACTAAATCATCCTTTAGATCTAAGAAAGTCATATCAACATTACAACCACTTGAGCTACTACATATAGATTTATTTGGATCAACACAGGTTCAGTCAATAAACCATAGTCAATATGTGTTTGTAATTGTGGATGATTACTCTCGTTATACTTGGACGATTTTCTTGAAAAACAAAAGTGACACTTTCGATCATTTCAAATCTTTCGTCAAAAGAATTCAAAAATTGAAATGGCTTAAAGTTAAAAATATAAGAAGTGATCATGGCGGAGAATTCGAAAATAATAAATTTGAACATTTTTGTACAAAGAAAGGTATATATCATAATTTTTTGTTTCCTAGAACTCCACAACAAAACGGAGTTCTAGAACGGAAAAACCGGACTTTACAAGAATGTGCAAGAACATTATTAAATGGAACCACTTTACCAAAACATTTTTTGGCAGAAGCTGTTGCAACTGCGTGTTATGTTTTGAATTGTGTATCCATTCGACCTCTCACCAAGAATACATCTTATGAATTATTTAACCAAAGAAAGACAAATATCTCATACTTCAAAGTTTTCAGTTCTAAGTGCTTTATCTTAAATACGAAAGACCATCTTGGAAAATTTAATCCAAAGTCTGATGAAGGCATATTTGTCGATTATTCAGAACGAAGCAAGGCCTATCGTACATTTAACAAAAGAACCAAAACTATTGAAGATTCACTTCATGTTTCATTTGATGAATTCTATCAACCATCTCGTTACATATCGGATGGTGAAAAAACTATTGTCACTGATAATCCGATCATCACAAATGTTGATTCTGGCTCTGAAATAATTGAGAATATTCCTCAACCATGTGTGTTACCTTCTCCACCAAGATTACGATCTCCTCTAAGGATATTAAGAGATCATCCGGTTCAAAATATAATCGAAGAAGTAACATCACAAATTAGAACACGGAGTCAACTCAATCAAATGGGTCATGTTGCGTTTCTTTCGAATATCGAACCTAAGAATCCAAAAGAAGCTGCTACTGATGATTACTGGATCATTGCCATGCAGGAAGAAATAAATCAGTCCGAACGTAATGATGTCTGGGAACTTATTCCAAGACCAACTGATTAGTCAGTTATTAGTACTAAATGAGTCTATAAAAATAAGGCCGATAAACAAGGAAATATCACCAGAAATAAAGCAAGATTAGTAGCACAAGGATATAATCAGGAAGAAGGTATCGATTACGAAGAATCATTTGCACCAGTTGCTCGACTAGAAGCTATCAGAATCTTATTATCCTTTGCTTGTCATCATAATTTCAAAATTTATCAAATGGATGTCAAAAGTGCTTTTCTAAATGGATTTATCAAAAAGAATGTATATGTCGAACAACCTCCCTTGTTCGTACATGAAAAGCATTGTGACTACGTATACAAACTCAAGAAGGCTTTGTATGGTTTAAAACAAGCACCTCGTGCTTGGTATGAACGATTACGCAGCTATCTTACTGATTCAGGATTTCAAATAGGCAAAGTCGATCAAACTTTATTTATTAAACATTCTCGAAAAGATATATTGGTTATCCATATATATGTAGACGATATCATCTTTGGTTCGACAAACAAAAAATTCTGCAAAGAATTTGCGGATATTATGACCAAAGAGTTTGAAATGTCTCATATGGGAGAACTATCTTATTTTCTTGGTCTTCAAATCAAACAACTTTCGAACGGTATTTTTGTTAATCAAGAAAAATACTGTGGAAATCTTATCAAGCGCTTCGGTTTAGAAAATACATCTGGTAAATCTACTCCTATGAGTACAACTACACATCTTGAAAAAGATGAAAATGGTAAGAGTGTTAACCAAAAATTATATCGAAGCATGATTGGTTCTCTTTTTTATCTTACAGCAAGTCGTCCAGATATAATGATGAGTGTTTTGTTTATATGCACGATTTAAAGCAAATCCAAAAGAGTCACATTTATGAGCAGTAAAACGTATAATTCATTATCTTAATAATACCAAAGGTTTCGGTCTTTTCTACCCAAAAGAATGTCCATTCGAATTAGTATCATATAGTTATGCTGATTTCAGAGGTTCTCAAACGGATAGAAAGAGTACAAGTGGTACATGCCATTTTATTGGAAAATCACTTGTTTCTTGGTTTAGTAAGAAACAGAATTGCGTTCCACTATCAACATGTGAAGTCGAATATATATCGGCGGCTCTTGCTTGTACTCAAGTTTTATACATGCAACAAACACTTTGAGACTTTGATATTCATTTATCAAATTCTATTATATACTGTGACAACACCAGTGCTATAAACTTATCAAATAATCCAGTAAATCATTCTCGAACCAAGCCTATTAATATTCGTCATCATTTCTTGAGAGACAATATTGAAAAAGGAAACATATGTCTCGAATATGTCCAAACTGATCGTCAACTAGCGGACATTTTTACTAAGCCTCTACCTGAATCAAGTTTTATTACATTGCGTAGAGAGCTTGGCTTAATTTCTAGAAATGAACTTGATACGTAAACAATGAAGTTATATATCACTAAGTTCATTTCTATATTCGGTTCATTCACTTTCAATAGTTCGGCTATTTTATAGCTATTTCTATCTTTAGTAAAAGAATATGAGCTATTCTTTGTTTATACGACAACTATTCCTTTACATTTCTCATCCACTAATCTATATATAGACAACTCTACATAAGCTTACCATTCATTCTCTTTTTTGGCATCCTCTCAAATCCGAACATATATTTTAAAAGGTTTAAATATTTCAATTTGGCTCATATCTACGATGAGTGCGCACAAAAGTATCACATTTCAGTTACTAGTTCTGAACCAGAGGAGTATTACTCTCCTTAGACTCCGAAAAGCAAATCATGCTACACTCATACCCCCGGTAATATGCCTTCATCTAAACGTGCAAAGAAAGCACTGTTTTGCCCATCTCGAATTAGAGAAAATATCAATGAGATACATTATTATCAGAAGCATCAAATGGATCTTCAGTGACAACTTCATTATGAGCAACGACTTACTTCCGAATGATTATCACTATTAGAACGCATGGCATCATTTTTTCTATAGCACAAAGAAACATGGCTTTTACGAACCAATGTCACATAGTCCTTCATCCTCTAGGAGTCCAAACTCTTGGGATCGTAACTATAATCGTAACTAAGGTGCAAAGGAAAAATGGTCGCCGTGGACACCTCGTATTAACGAGGCCAAGGAAGAGTCAACTGAGCATAATTCGTCTACATCTCTTTAATTTTGTTTTTAAATATGTTATGATTATATTTATGTATTTTTTCCTATGTTATAACATATATGTACTTCCTTTCGAAAGAACTCAATAAAGTTTAGATCGTTACAAAAATAGAAGAAGAGAAAAAGGGCAGAAAAACAAAAATCTGAAGGACCAGTCGACCGACAAAAATAGAACAGTCGACCGTTTTGATCTCTGTTCAAAAATGGTCGACCGGTATATTTCAAGTTGTCGACCGGTCGTGCTTTTTTCTGTTTTTTTTTAAATTGAAACAACACGTCGGTTTCACCCTTTCACACATTCATTTCTATTTTCAACGTTCAAACAAACAAAACCCCCAAGAACCCTAGCTTCAAATTTCTCCAATCTCTTTCAATTTCATCATGGCTCCTCCACAAAAACAATCAAAGAATCTTCTACATCTGAATCTCAACCACAACCTATTGATTCCAACATCAATAAATGGCTAACGGATCCCATAGCTGTAAAGAGATGGAACCAAATGATGGATTTCAAAATATACCAAGGTTCGTATATTAAATTCTCGGATTTTTCAAGTTATCATGTTCTCAATCTTGCAAGGAAGGCTGAACTCGAGTCTCTACTAGATTTCGACAAAAATAATGTAGAGATTAATCATGTTATGATTAAAATTTTCTATGCTAATCTAAATTTGGAGAAATATAAGCCTGAGAATCCGGCGCAATGCCTTTGGTCGGTTGTCTGCGGTAAAGAAGTTTTCATTTCATGTGCAAGGATGGCACAAGTTCTCGAATCATCATTTTATGGTCAAAAATTCTTAAGTAATTTCTGTCCGGTTCATGTACGAAACAATGTAAGTCATCAATTCATTGAAGATGATAGCAACGACACAAAATCAATTGGTTTAAGGCCTATGGCAAGAGTTTTACATCATGTACTTATGCATTCCTTGTTCCCGAGACTAGGGAATTTCAAAGACGTTTACCAAGAAAACTTTAAGGCATTATACGCTATTTACGGAGATGTCAATATAAACTGGATTGGAATGATTTGTGATGAAATCTTGAGCTTTAATGATTCTACAAGGCCAACAATATTCTGTAATGAATACGTTATGCGTCTCCTACTCGATTGTGGTATTCCTCCCGAGTCTCCATCCTCACGACCTAAGTGCATCGACAAAGCATCAATCAAAAGGATGAAGCTGCCTCCACCTTACTCAACTAGTTCATTTGAAAAATGGAAGGAGAGAAGTCATGAAGGCACCACTTCACAATCATCTAGGCCAAAACCGGAAGAAGTAAAATTTCTTGGACCATTGTCTTCGACTAAAGAATCGCTTGACCAAATTGCGCGTAATCAATTCTTGCTTGAAGCACGTCTTAAGCGCATGGATACGAAAATGGAAAAATGCTTTAACAAAATAAAATCTTTCTTTGGAACTTTATAGGAAGCAATTTCTTGTGGTCCTTCAACGTCGCAAGCTCAAGATCCCGGAAAACGTCCACACCTCCTTCTTATAACTGGACATCTTCCGATGAGGCGGCAAGTTCTGGGACTAGCCATGGACGTGGTCGTGGTAAGTCTCATGTTGAAGAAGAGGAAGGGGAAGAAGAAGATGATGATGAGGAAACCGAATCCGCGTCTTAGATTTGCATCTCACTGGTTTATTTTACCTCTTGCTTATGTTTTTACAAAGTTGCCATCTTCAGACATCAACTAGCACTTGTACGTAAATAGTGCTATGTATTTTGACATAGACTTGGTTGTGTATGTTCTGACTCTTGGGTATGTTTGTTGGTACATTATGTGTGGTATGATACAATTATGGTATGTTTATGGTATGTATTTCATCTGCTGGTATCATATTCACTCTTATCTATTTTATTTATCTACCCCTTTTTGTCGATGACAAAGGGGGAGAAAAGTGGTACTAACAGTGTTGTGCAGGAAGTATATTATAAGTGCTTAAATTCAGGGGGAGATTATATACAAGGGAAATTCTTAAAGTTTCAAGAGCTATGTTGTAATCAATCAAAAAGGGGGAGAATGTTGAGTCAAGAAATTCATGAAGTTTTGATTATTGACAAAGAGATGATTCATTATCGACAAAAAAAGATGATCAATGGTTCGACAAAGACACGAAGAGTTTCATATGGTATTTTATATTAGAGGTTGATTATTTGGTGATTTAGTAGTGTTATTAATGTTAAAATCTATCCTCAAATAATCATATTCCTCAGTATTGGAATATATATAATATGCGTGTGTGCACATTCATATGGCTTTCTGGCCAAAACCAGTCGACTGGTCAAATACCAGCGGTCGACCGATTCTGGCAAGAAAACCCAATGAACATGCACACACATATATATATATATATATTTTCAAATTCCTGTCTACTGGTGAATTTTTACCTGTCGATCATTTTTAAACAGAAGCAACTATTCAAATACTTACTTCCATTTCTTCATGAGTTGCTTCTTTTCCTTTTCATCAATGATCATATCCATTGATTGTAACTCTTTACTAATGGTTACAACTATTTATCTCCTATATAAACATCTTGAAATCATCAATTCAAGACACCAATTCTTTCTATCTAATCTTTATACTATTGATTTCATTCTTGAACTCTCAAGTATTCAAACGCTCGTATTCTTCACAATATCGTTCTTGAATCCTAGAATTTATATATTATTCTTTTGAATCAAATACGATATCATCTTCCAGAACCTTCATAAACACAAATTATATTTGAGGATAAGATTATAGGAAGGTTGTACAAGAATTGACAAATTTGTGTTATTGAGAACACACATTGTCAAACTACAAGTCTACTCATCTTGTTTGAAGTCCTCCGTGTTGTAAGAGGAAAGTTTGAAGTCCTCCGTGTTGTAAGAAGCAAGTTGTGAAGTCCTCGTGTCGATAGAGGCATGAAATTCACGTTCGGCTGCTCGGGTGTTGTAAACATGTTCCTCCGGGTGAAGTGAGGTTGTTGTTAGTGAAAATCCAGATAGAAGTCTGGGACTGGACGTAGGACGGTGCTCCAAACCAATATAAAAATCTCTGGTGTGATTTTTCTATTTTAACTACATTTACTATTATATAGTTTTGTGATTAGATATTACTTCATACTTGAATATTGTTCGTCATATTACACGATCTTTGTGAGTATATTACACTTAACAAGTACACATGCACACTTTCAACATCGAGCACCTAAATGAAACATGCAGTCGGTAATGATATA
The DNA here is from genome assembly GCA_030737875.1 of Allium sativum. NCBI lineage: Eukaryota > Viridiplantae > Streptophyta > Magnoliopsida > Asparagales > Amaryllidaceae > Allium > Allium sativum. Next base: position 479,051,490 of record CM060919.1, on the reverse strand, counting down.
TACTGAATGTTTTTTAAATCCATATCTATGACCCTTAACCGACATACTTTTGTAAAATAATTTAAAACATTTAAGTCCTTGACACATCTACCAAAGAGGTAAAGTCAAAACTTCATTATTAATAAATTTAAGAGAATGACTTTAATTAATAAGCTTTAGCTAACAATTAAATGTTCAATATAAATTGTCTATGTAATAAATTTGGCACACACATATATATATATATACACACACACACACACACACACACACACACACATATATATATATATACATATACATATATATATATATATATAAAGTTGTTATTAATCGAATGATTTTGACAACAAAAGAATATTCATTATCATACGTAAACACATTCCAATCCCGTCTCACTCCCACTCCATACTGAATGTATTCAATATTGTATTTTGTTCAAATAATTCTTGTGCGGGTGGTACCAAACAAATGAAAGAGGCTATATGATAGTAGGATCTTGTAGAATGGAGAATAAGATAAAAAATATATTTTAGAGTAGAAAGCAATAAATCACACAGTCGATTTATACTGGTTCGGACCACTGTCCTACGTCCAGTCCTAGACTCACTTCTGGTATTTCACTAACACAGAAACCCTCACTTTACCCGGAGGAATAGGTACACAATTACCCGAACTGCTGAACGGGATTTCTTGCCTCAACCACTGAAGAGGTCTTTTACAATACAGAATAATTGATGACTTGTTTGTGTTCTCGTTAACACTAATTTGTCGATATATAGTACAATCTTCCTATATTCTTTCCTTGATGATAAACGTGAAGCTTGTGAAAGATTATAGAGAATAATATTGAGTATAGTATGCTTTTTGAAAACTAGAGAGCTTCCAATAATATAGAGAAAAGATAGAATGAAATTCAGTGCTTTAATAGGTTAATCAAGTCTCTATTTATAATATACGAATAATTGTAACCAATCATGAAGAGTTTCCATTAAGAGAAGCGATCTAGAAAGTTGTGACTCTTCATAATAGGTTGCAACTTTTCGTAATCAGAAGTCTGAAAGTTTTATTTAGATTTCTATTTTAATTTGAAATATGAAACAACAAAGTAGTGTATTTCGTAGCAGATCCAGACGTCTGAAATATTCCGAACATACGTCTGAATATTATGTTAAATTTAAATTTTGTCTCCGCAAACCGACATTTGTCTAATTTAAATCAGATGTCTGTTTTCTGGACAAAATATATTATTTGCCTATTTTTGAATATGAAAATATATATATATATATATATATATATATGTGTGTGTGTGTGTGTGTGTGTGTGTATGTGTGTGTGTGTGTGTTTGTGTGTGTAATCATCAAGGAAGACTTTAACATGAATATCTAAGACTAACAGACCCTTACAACATATTCAATCTTCATTTTGGTGTTCTTGAATCTGTTTGTCGAATATCTTCCTACAAAACAAGGTTAGATGATAATTTATATGCTTATGTATAGTTTTCATAGTCAAAACGCTATGTAGCGAGATTCAACATTCTCCCCCTTTCGACTAATGACAAATATAAGCTCCCCCTGTCAGTATGCGTATAATGTCACGTGTTTCTCCCCTTTTGTCATTCGACAAAAAGGAATACTTATTAAAAAAATGTAAGCATATATGTATTACACACAAGCATACAAAGAAACAGACAAGCAAACATAGATAAGCATACCATCGTACATAACATAGAACAGCACATACTAGAGTTTTGTGCGAAACATAAAGAGAAGTACCAAAATATATTATAGACCATTTATATAGTTAAAGAGTTTTTTTTAGGAAAAATATGTAGACCAGCATACCGTTAACCATGCTTACCATCCTTCTAAAATAGATTCCTCAATAGTCGTCCTACCATCTTTGGGAGAGCCTTCTTCGGAATCGGGAACTTCTTCGTAATTTGAAGACCATTGAAATGGATCTAGAGCTTGGCTCAAAGAAGTGCCAGTGCAAGAGACTTTTTCCCAAATTTTATTCAAGAATCCTTTGATAAACTCAAACTTCCTAGTTGTTTGTTTCTGATAATTTTTTAATTCTTTATGAAGTTTGGCTTGGTTTTGGGACAACATAATGACAGCCTATTTGGAAGAAGTTTCTGGAGAAATAATGTTAATATTGGTATATATCTTCTTCTTCTCTAGTTTGGCGACGGTGAGAACGTTCAGGAATAATTTATTCTGGATGGAAGGCTGCAAGTTCAGTCCAAGTCTCATGAGACATATATTCTAAGGTAGCGGGATTCGAAGGGATATCCATAAGTTTCAAGGTTTTAGGGCCAATTTCTTTGATGCTTAAGGAAGGGATGTTTGGTATGTTGATTTCACAAGCGGTAAGAATGCGTGTAACGTAAGCACCATAGTGTAGAGTCTTACACTTGCGCTTATACGTGATGTTAGTCCATGAAATGATGATTTTCGCCCAATTAATTTGCTTGTTTGAGTACATGGCATATAATGCTTGAAAATCTCTTTTATAAACTTTTTCATACCCTTTCCGTGGTTGAATAGTTCGGACAAGTATTCGATTAAGAAGACAAGCTTGTGGTCGAAGATAGTGGAAGTAAGTTCTTCCATGTTAATGAGATTATCAGCGAGAAATTTATGCGAAACCTCATCTTGTGTAGATATATTGACTTCTATCGCGTCTATATCCAATCCTTGCCATGCACATTCTAGAATTTGGACTAATCGTTGCATTGTTATGGCACACGCTTTCCACATACCCATGACCAAATTGTATCCTTTTTCACTTGAGGCTAAGTATGATCAAGGTTTAGATTTGCTAGAAACAACTTGACTAAAAGAGGATAGATTTTAACATTGTTTTTGTTATAATCAACAAGTGATTCAAAGTGGAAGTGTCTAGCAAAGTGTAGTAGATGATAATTAGAAAAAGCATCAAATTTTACGAAGGCATCTTCAAAGAATTTTGAATCCTTCATTGCTTTATACCTACTTTTGCAGTATCATCCCAAAGCCACTTTTGGATTAGTTCTTCGGAAGTTGGAAGAGATTCTTCTTCACGTGTTCTTTTCCCTCTATGTGCCATGATTTGTTGTTGAGAAGATGAAATTTCTGTGGTAATTTTTGATTTTGGGGGCTAGGGTTTATAAAGGAAGTGAAAAAGATGAAGAGGTAAAAAGTAAAAAAGATGAGATAATGAATGGTTGTGATGTTTTGGAGGAGTCACATGTATTTTAAAAAACAAATTATTTACGATTCAAACGTCTGATTGGAGAAAAACAGACGTCTGTTTTTGAACACTTTTGAACCCAAGAAGAATTAGTTCAGAATGGGGCTATTTCAGACGTCTGTTATTTTTTATTCAAACGTCTGAATCTGGAAGGAGCTTAATTTTTCTTATTGGGTCAGACTTCTGAATTTTTTTGCCAAACGTCTGATTTTGGGAAGTTTTTAACCTGCAAGAATCTAGTTCATTTTATAACCATTTCAGATGTCTATTTTATTTGGTGCAGACATCTGGTTTGAAGGTAAATTTTATTCATCTGCTTTAGTCAGAAGTCTGTTTTGTTTTGTTCAGACGTCTGTTTTATAAGATGGTTGCACAATCAATTTTTTTATTTCATATATAAGGAGTAAATAACAAGTTAGATATGGAAATATATAATAAATAAAGTAAATGAAACTTTAATTTTTAGAAGGTGGAGTCGTCTTCGGTGTTGATGAACTAGTCCCCTCATTGGCTTTGTAATTCTTCTCCCATGAGTTTGAAGTATAAGGTGGTCATTGTGGAGAAAAGGTATAGTATTTTAACGTGGGGTTTTCTCAGTACGATAAGTGGAAGACAGATCAATAGGATTTGGCGGAATTGGTAGTGGTCAAGTAACATCCTTTTCTTTTGAACCATAAAATTTGTAAATCATTTTTTCGAGAAGACTTAAGCGAGTAGCGGTAACTTTTTGTTTGAAATACAACTCTTTCTGTAGAGCTACTTGTTCTATCTGATAGTGATGAAGGTCGTCTATTGTTTGTTTTGTATATGGTAGTGAGAAGAGAGCTCTTTTAGCCTTCTTTGCTTCGGGAGTATATCCAGTGTGATAATTTCCCCAACGGTATCGTGGTTCATATCTAGGAGTAGGTGTCGGAAATTGTGGAGAATCGGAAGGACTGTCCGATGTGAATGTAATATTGATTGAAGAATTTGAATTATTGGATGACATAGTGTATCTAGTTAAACTTTTTAATATTGAAATTTGTGTTTGTAAGTTTGTAGTAAAGCAAACTATAGGTTTATATAATAAAAGAAAACTAAGGAATTTGTGGTTAAAATTTTCAGAAGTCTGTAGCCATAAAAGAACTTGAGTGTTGAGAGGATTTTGAGGAAATAGCTAAAAATAGGTAGTAAGTTTAAAAATTAAAATGTACTTGATTTTATAAGAAAAGATTATGTTGAGTTATATGTCTTTTACTGAAACAATCCCTAATCCTCGTCGTAATTTAATAAAAGAATTTTCTAATAATGGTTTAGTAAAAATTTCTGCAATCTGGTTTTTGGTTGAAACATATTCTAAGTTATAATATCCTTTTCTATATTGTCATGTAAGAAATGATGCCAGATATCTATATTTTTAGTTCTAGAGTGATTTATTGGATTTTAGATAAATTTATAGCACTAGTATTATCACAATATATTGTTGACTTAGTTAAGTTAACTCCAATATCTCTGAGTGTTTGTTGCATATAAATTACTTATGCACATGCTAAAGTAGCAGATATGTATTATGCTTCACATGTAGAGAGTGACACACAGTTTTGTTTCTTACTAAACCAAGATACAAGTGATTTTCCAATGAAATGGCACGTACCACTTGTAATTTTTCTGTCTGTCCAAGATCCACCAAAATCAACATCACTGTAAGATACTAATTTGAATGGACATCCTTTCGGATAAAAAAGACCGAACTCCTTAGTATTATTAAGATACCTTAAAATCCTTTTTACCGCTCTTAGATGTGACTCTTTGGGATCTGATTGAAATCATGCACACAAGCATACACTCATTATAATGTCAGGACGACTTGCGGTTAAGTAAAGTAACGAACCGATCATACTTCGATATAATTTTTGATCAATACTTTTTCCTTTTTCATCTTTTTCAAGATGAACAGAAGTACTCATTGGAGTTGGTTTTCCCGAAGTGTTATCTAGACCAAAACGTTTAATTAAATTATTACAATATTTTTCTTGATAAATAAAAATACCATTTTTAGTTTGATTAATTTGTAATCCTAGAAAATACGATAATTCTCCCATATGAGACATTTCAAACTCATTTGTTATTATTGTAGAAAATTCTTTACATAAGTTTTCATTAGGGTTGCACAAAGTATGGGTTGGGTCGGGTTAGATCAAATACTTCATCCAACCCGCATAGGTATGGGTTTAAGGTAGTTCAACCCGTATCCGACCCTATATGAGATTGGATATGGGTTTGGTTGAAGTATGGGTTGGGTCCGGTTTAGTAGGGCCGGGTTGCTTGAATATAATAAAAAAAATGAGAATATGAGGATTTAAAAAAATATTAAAATATTCAATATAATATATCAGATTTCAGCTAGCATATTGCATTTAAAATAATCGATTCATTATAAGACATATTTTATTAAAATTTAATCGTAAAACACATCATATGAAATTAATTTACTACATAATGGAACAAGTGTTTCATTTTAAAATACATTAAAATGCTCTTTAAATTATATTTTCCAAATTCTATCTAGTTTGGATTGACATGAAATAAGCATTTTTGTACATTTACTCTGGAATACATCTACATTATTCTACCATTATACTATTTTATTTTAAGTGGACTGATATTAAATTATTTTATTAATATAGGGTTGGGTTGGGTTAAAATAAGGTTGAGTTGAACAAAATATCAAACCCGACCCGTATAGAGTATGAGTTACAAATTGTAATCCATATTCAACCCGAACTAAGATGGGTTTATGTGGGTTGGGTCGGGTTGGTGGGTTGGGTCGGATTGGATGTGGGTTGTGTGCAACCCTAGTTTTCATTAGTTGAACCGGAAATTATACCATGATGTGACGACCCCGAACCCCGTACTAACGGCAGCAAGGGTAATCTTTGGAATATAACACATAAACAAATAACAGCAGAACATAATTAAATAAATACACCAGATAATGAACAAATAATACACTGAATAAACATAATCATCATAGTTACACAGTATACAGGATCATACTTAGTACAAATACAGTTCAGCTATACATAAATGTCTACAGTGGAAATAAACATAATATGTACAATAGGAGATGAACAGCATAAAAAGAGATAAATGATAGAATCCATCTTCAGCTCCAGCTATCCAGAAAAGCCAACTAAAATCTGAATACAAGGCTGCCCGTGTAGAAAAAGGGGCACCCGAGTTTGAAAGTGAAACAAACTACGAGTCAGTCATGGGACTGGTATGAGAAATCTACTCAACACATTTAAAATATGGCTAATCACAAGACCACGCCACTTTCGTGGAATGGGTTTACTCCATTGGATTGCCAGTGCTTTAAAACAAATCATTCTTTTAAACATCGCAATGCTTTTTATAAAAATGAAGCCATTATAAGACTCAGTTCCCATCACACAATGCAACGCAAACCGGAGGATAGAGTTTTACCTTATAATGGCCAAAATATGCTTGATACGAATAAAACAAAAGCATTTGATATTATTACTAGTGTTTATATGTTTCAAAAACAATTTCAAATCATAACTATCAATCATAGATGACATGAGCGTCCCATGCCATTATGTCGCCAAATATAGGTATACAATCAAAACCGCACAGTCACGTATTTGGAAATTGGATTTCCGTCATGAACCAAGGCAAAAGATAGTCCTTACCGACTTCGACACGCTCTAGCCCGTGTCTCAGGATCAGAGCTCGAGTGACCCTAGGAGCGACAGGGCCGGTCCATCGATGTGGATTAAAATTCCTGAACACTGCGTTTCCCCGCCCTATGGGGCGTCAATGAGCCAACGAATGACTCCATCGGTCCCGGATCGACCGATATAACCGAGGCGCCTCGCAATCCATCATCCACATAAGTAAAATATCAGGCCGTGTAAAAACACCGACACAACTCCTAGCTAGAAGGAAACGCATGCCCTCCCTGAGGTCCTTTTTCCCGTTTCTGGTTCATACCGGGGTGTGAGGCTCGCGAATTCACGTTATACACAAAGCTACGCCACACAGGCGGTGCTTTGATCATCAGTCACAAGACTTTGCTTTTCAACAGAAGCCCTGATCACTGCATCTCAGCATGCCATATCGGCAATTCACACCATGCAACTGATGGTTATCAATCGCACATAATGAATTCCAATGTCAGACACACAGTCCATTTGCAAGTCCATTCTGGGTCTAAACGAAACCGGAGGCACTAAATACCTCGCATATCCATCGATCCCCACATACGTCTGGACGATCACCACTCATTATCCATATTTCGGGATGCCTTCCAATCAGGACCTCAGTTACCATCCAAACGAGGTGAAGATCGGTCTTCAACCCCCGTCTTCATCTTCGACTTCTTATCGTCGATTCAGTTATTCAGAATGGGATAAACCCGGTCTTTTTGAGAAACTCGCGTATATAATAAACAAGTGCAACACTAACATACATACGCATCATTTCAATTCATTAGTCACTAACCGTCAATCAGTAAGAGAAAGATTTCCCAAATATTAACCCCGAAGGCCGAAACCAACATCAGATCAACACCCAGGAAACCATTCAACTTAGCCAACCTTCAGTTAGTTTCTAAATTTCACATCCATACCATCTATAATATTTTATAATGATTTATCGCTATTTTTATTTATTTTAAAATATCCAATTTATTCAAAACGACGCTTCGGGCCATAATGCGGCCGTGGCGTTGTTTTTCTTCAGATTTGATTTACACATATATGAAAATCTAACCGTTGGATCTTCAAAAAATTTACATCATTAGAAAGATCTTTTCAAAACGAATCCAACGGTTCCAGTTTCGGGAAATTCCGATGGTCGGATCTCCCGGTATAATCGTTTTAAGTTTCGATTTCAAAATACGAACTGCAGCGTCGTTATTCGATTATATATAATTATATATATATATAATCGATTCTGGCGCTGTTTTTCTTCAGATTTGAATTAAACATTCCAGACAATCCAATCGTTGGATTTTTACAAAGTTGGTGCCGTTGGAAAGATATTTCCAAAGCGAACCCAACAGTTGCGATTTCGGGAAAATCCGATGGTCGGATCTCCCGCACTAATCGTTTGAAATCATGGTTTCTAAATACGAACTGCAGCTTCGTTATTCGATATATTTCAATTCTATATATATATATATATATCGATTCTTCGCTTTCAAAACTATATGATTTTCATACATTTGATAAAAATGATATTTTTATCCAACTGTTTTCTATTTCAACACTTCACTATTTTTAACAATTCATGTATATAATAAAAATGTGATTTTTAATGTAAAACAATTCATTTCAAAACTCGACTATTTTATACAGTTAATATAGGTGATAGAAATAGGATTTTTATTATAAAACAATTTATTTCAAAACAAGATTATTTTATATAGTTCATATTGATGATAAAAATAGGATTTTTATTATAAAACAATTTCTTTCAAAATATGATTACCATTCAACACATGAATTTCAATTCAACGAATGAATATCGATTCAACACATGAAGGTTTTCTATAGTTTATATATATATATATATATATATATAAAGGTGATTTTTATATTTAAAACACGAATACCATTCAACACATGAATTTCAATTCAACGAATGAATTTCGATTCAACACACGAAAGTTTTCTATAGTTTGTATATATAGATAAAAAGGTGATTTTTATATTTAAAAACACGAATACCATTCAACACATGAATTCTATTCAACGAATGAATTTCAATTCAACACATGAAGGTTTTCTATAGTTTGTATATATAGAGTAAAAATGTGATTTTTATATTTAAAACACGAACGCCATTCAACACATGAATTTCTATCCAACGAACGAATATCGATTCAACACATGAAGGTTTTCTATTCAACGAATAAATATAGTTTCAACAAATGAAAATAATTCTAGCACATGAATATTATTCAAAATTTCGGCAGCATAACGGCAGGGTAGTTAAAACCGGGACCGTCCCTAGTACGGCTCCTCGCTCTACCTTAAAGCCTCATAGCTTTTGACAATGGGGAATCATGCATCTAGTTCGCACGCAGGCGGCATGTATATTTTTTTCATTTCCACAAACTAATCCTATGCGGTTTCAACCAAATATTTCTCAACCAAAAACGGGTATTTTTCAACCACAATCAATCAATTCCAACCACAAACAATTTCAATCAACCATTCGCTATCAATCAATTTTCACACCAATCACAACCAATAAATATCGTCCATGGTTTGTGGATGAGGGGCGTATATGTATATATATATATGTATATATAGCATTTCACTTCTATTTCAACACATATATAATTTTTACAACGCATATACAACTTATACATCGAACGTACAACTTATACAATGCTTATACAAGAGGTGTACAACGCTTATATAACTCATACATCGACTATATAATTTATACATCGTCGTTTTCCATATCGTTTATAATTTAGAAATCTCACATTGGGTTCCACTCCACCAAAAATAGCAGAAGGCTCAGAAAAATATGCGGTCTCTTCTAGAATGTAGAAGACGTCCACACGAGTCCACTATCTCTTGTTTCACTGAATTTCGATCACACACGAAAAAGATATGATTTTTCAAAGTTTGCAACGGTTTAAAGGTGTTAAAACAGTTGAAAATTATCATAGTCGTACCTTCAGCAAACTGTTCAAAACTAGGTTTGCATTTATCTCGAAATCCGCGTAGCTATTCATCGATCGACCTTCGCCGCGTCGAAGGGGGCGGAGAGGCGCGCTGGCGCGACGTGGAAGGGTCCAGCTCGGTGGTCGGACGGCGCGGTGGCGGCGGGTTGAAGTCCTGAACTTCCTGGCGTCGATTCTTTCAAACCACACAACGAAAAAATCCAATCTATATATGGATTTGAAGATCTTCTCTAGCTCTACAAAATCTTCAACTGGAGGTGGGGCTAATTCTTCTTGGATCGATTGGAAAATAAAGGGGAAGGTTTTGAACTATTGCCGCCGTCGACCTAGGGGTTTCGGAGAGAAACGGGGAGAGAGAAAGCTGTGTTGGACAAATGATTTTTTATTTATTTATATATTTTTAAATTTCAAAAATACCCTCTTTCACCCACGAACACCAATCCAAACCCAACGACTGTCGTTCCTAGCATTTTACCCCCATTCCGAATACAATGGGATATGTTTCGTAGGCCCATTCGACTGTTTCAGTCAGTTTTCCTTCAAATTAAAATATAAAACATTCAATATTTGATTTAAACGTACATTTCAATTTACCAGGGCCACAAACTGATTCGAAAAATTCCAGAAAAATAAATCTAGCTATGTTTTGACGATACGGTCGCAACAAAACTAGTTTCGTCGAATTCTGAGACAGTTTGTAAAATGGCCCTTTTCTGGTCGATCCAATTTAACTGTAATTGACCAAAACATGTTTTCCTTTTCCTTGCTCACATACTAGCTTCGAAAATTCTGAAATTTGAAACCTAGCAATAACTTCACATCCCGGATCCAAAAAAAGTGGTTTCGTCGAATTCCGAGGTCGTTTGCAAAATGGCCATTTTCACGGGCTATATAAATTCCATAGCGACCTTTCTGAAAATTCATTTGGCCATAACTTTTGCTTTCCGCTATGAAACTTCGATTTTTCAGATTCGTTAGAAAGGTATTCACTAATAGATTTGAATATTTTTGGTTTCACTCAAATCCATTTTGTTTTGCATCAGGTACAATCAGTCAAAGTTTGAATTCAAATTTTGAAACTACCGCGCCATTTCAGGCCTTGTTTATAATTAGAATTAATTATATTTGTTTTCAAACGTTGATTCAAACTCACTTTTCATTGCTATTATTAAAATATTTATTTTAAATATTTAAAATCCACTATTTTAGCCAATTTAAAAAAAATTAATTGGTTCAGATTTTCCGGGTCGTTACATATATAGTCTACATAGATTTGTACAATTAAAGTATCTTTATTTGTATTTTTAATAAATAAAGTTTGATCTACTTTTCCTACTCGAAAACCAGAATTTATTAAATAACTTTTAAGTCGTTCATACCAAGCACGAGGTGCTTGTTTTAAACCATATAATGCCTTTTTAAATTTATAGACGTAATCTAGATATTTTTCATATATGAATAGCGGTGGTAGTTCTACGTAAATATTTTCTTTAATAAAGCGATTTAAGAAGGCGCTTTTAACGTCCATCTGATAAAGTTTGAAGGTATGAAAACTTGCATATGCTAGTAAAATGCATATGGCTTCTAGTCTTGCTACGGCTGCTAAAATTTCTTCGTAATCGTTTCCTTCTTCTTGATTATACCCTTGAGCAACCAATCTGGCTTTATTTCTGGTGATGTTTCCAAGTTCATCCGCCTTGTTTTTATATACCCATTTTGTACCAATAACCAATTGATCGTTTGGTCGAGGTACTAGCTCCCAGACATCATTACGTTCAAATTGGTTTAGCTCTTCTTGCATAGAAATAATCCAGTAATCATCTGTAGAAACTTCTTTTGGATTTTTAGGTTCAATAGTAGAAAGAAAGCTACATGACCCATTTGATTTAATTCACTTCTTGTTCGAACGTGCGCGTCAATTTCACCAATAATATTTTGTGTAGGATGATCTCTTAAGATTCTGGGAGGTGATCTGATATGTTCTGTGGTATTATTTTCCGTATTTTCAAGACTTATATTTTCATTGATTTCGTTATCATCTTTGTTCTTTATATTTTTATTAAAAATTTCATCAAAAGATACGTGTAAGGATTCTTCTATAATATTAGTACGTTAGTTAAAAATACGATATGTTTTACTACGTTCTGAATATCCAACAAAAATTCCGTGATCAGCTTTTGCGTCAAATTTTCCAAGTTGATCTTTAGTGTTAAGAATGAAACATTCAGAACCGAAAACATTAAAATATGAAATATTTGATATTTGGTTTTCTTCCATCAAAAAGTTTGCAAGGAGTATTTTTAGTTAAAGGCCGAATAGAAATTCTATTTAATACATAACAAGCAGTCACTACAGCTTCTGCCCAAAATTGTTTAGGTAAAGTGCTTCGATTAAGTAGAGTTCTTGCACATACTTGTAAAGTTCTATTCTTTCTTTCTACAACTCCATTTTGTTGTGGAGTTCTAGGAAAAGAGAAATTATGATTTATTCCTTTCTTTTTACAAAAACGTTCAAAAGATTCATTCTCGAATTCTCCATCATGATCACTTCAATGTTTTTAACTTTTAAATCTTTAGAATTTTGAATCTTTTTGATGAAATCTTTAAAATGCCCAAAAGTATCACTTTTATTTTTCATAAAAATAGTCCATGTATATCTTGAGAATTCATCAATTATTACAAATACATAACGATTGTGATTTAATGATTGAACTTGAGTAGGACCAAATAAGTCCATATGTAATAGTTTTAATGGTTGTAAAGTTGAAATAACCTTTTTCGATTTAAAAGAAGATTTGGTTAGTTTACCTATTTGATAATCTTCACATAGATTATTTGTAACAACCCGTATTTTTAATAACATGTTATAATGTAAATCAAGGCAGAATTAAATACTAAAATCTGAATCAAGGGAAACGGGCTGTGCCATTGCGTTCGTCTCGGAAAAATACGCGAAATAGAGTCCGAATTTTTGAAAAACGAAGTCCGTATATGACCAAGTTATGGCCCAATGAAATTTTCAGAAAATTCCAAGCCCGAAAACAGTTCAAATTCGAATTCAGATTCGAATTGCAACCAAGGCAGAATGAGCGGGAATTTTTCCCGCCCCAGGCAGGGTCGACACAGGGGTCGACACCAATGTCGACCCCCCCAATGGGTCGACCCCCCCGGTCGGAACGATTTTTCTGGTGCACCATTTTGGCATGTTGGGTCCTCTTCTGGAAGTTTCTGATGGGAGTTGATGGCTCAGATTCGATTTAGGGTTAATCCTATGGTCTAAACTACCCCTAATCTCTATAAAAAGACCCCTAGACCTAGCCTAAACCCTCATTAATCATTCCTACAACAAAATGCTGCCCAAATATTCACTAATCATGGCCTCCACCTTCTTCATGAGAGCATGAGTGTCTCAAATCAATCTATGTCATAAAGGAGCCATCTTTCTTAAGTAAAAGAGCCATCTTTCTTTGTCTTTGGGGTTATTCCTTCTTGTTCTCAAGTCTTGAAGTGGAGTTTATCGTCTTTGGTTGCGGATTTGCTAGTGTGGCTTCGTCTCAATCTTATTTTATATTAATTCTAGTCTTCATAGCATTGTAAGCCCTATACTACTCTTAGATTCTAACTATGAAGTTAAATGTGACATGTTGCAAGTTGGGTTTGGGCCTAAGTATGATATGTGCTTTGATTCTAACATGTTAGTTTATTCTATGCATGTTTGTAAAGCTATCACCTTGACCTTGTGGGCTAAAAAGCTATAAGCTTTATGTTGAAATGTTGCACTATGCACATGAGAACTCTCATAACCTTTATGATAACTTGCATATAATGTTATATGCGAACTTCTAGTCATCATCCTATGTCATCTAGGACCATGTATCACCTATTCGCTAAGTTTGAATGTTATGCATGTAACATGCAAGTTTAAATGGACATATTTATGCCTCATATGCCACCATGTTCAACTTGTGGCCAACCTTATTACCTTATGCCCTTTTTGTCATGCTTTTGCCAAGTTCCCTCTTTTGATCTATGTTATGTTATGCGAAACGTACATGCGATGGGAATGCGTTGGGTTGGGTAATATTAATGACATGAAAACATGGTTTTAAAATATGACATGAACATTGACTTGTGATTATGTTTGTAAACATAATGATGGACATGACACTTAGAAAATATGAGTGTGGCCAACTCGAGGTTGGGTTGAGTTTGTAGCATAAATCTACCCAGAACCGACCGACTTAACTAGTGGCTACAAACAATAGGACCCAATGTGAGTAGTTGGTCATGTCGCACTTGAAACCCGAGGTTAGACTAAGTTGTGGTGTAAAGCTACCCGGACTCGCCCGGCTTAACTAGTAACCACGACAAGGTCTAATGTGAGAGGTTGGGTGCATTAAATTGATTAATGCCACATGATAGGGTTAAGTCATGGACTACTTGAATACTTAACCAATTAAACACGATGGATTGGTAGGGTTAAGTCATGGACTACTTGAATATACTTAACCAATTAAACCCGATGTATTGATATGGTTAAGTGATGAACTGCTTGAATACACTTGACCAACTCAATACATGGTTAGGATAGGTTTAACCACACTTAACCCGCTTGAAACCCTAGTTACGTGGTCCTTTTCAGCAGTAACCTACTTAGAAGTATCATGGGTACCCTGGACTAGGCTAGGGTGGGGCACGATTACTGGACTGATTGTAAGAGACCAAAAGAGACGGCTGAAGGGTGCACCGGTTGTTCAGGCGGACCATGGTCGTGTACATTAAGTCCGGAGTTGAACATGGGCACCAGTAGGTTTAGACTGTGCGTGCTTGAATTGTGTCTATGGTTTACACCTTAGGGCTGGATACACCCTGGGGTGGACCTAGCACAGTTAACTACATTCCACGATTAAGCCGTATGACACCGATACACGACGAGTTAGGCTTATAGGGAGCCGATCGACTAGACCGAGTAGTTGGACCTCGATTTAGGTCATCTCATGATGTGGGCCAGCTTTGGGCCAAGGGATCATTTCTTGTTTATACTTGACATGGATTGGAATACTAGTACACACCTGGTGCAACTTAACCTTGTGTATGCGATGCCACACTTGATCTATCTTGTTAACTTTTCACCATGCCAGTTATCACCCTACATCTCATCTTTGTTTTACATGTTTAGTTAACTTTATTAGTTTTTATACTAATAGTAGATAGGACTTACCAGTCTTTTTGACTGACCCGTTTTCTTTCGCCTCTTTTCTTCCGTTCCCCCCCCCCAGGTTTGCAGGGTGGGAACACTAGTACCTAGCGGGATCTTTAGCTGCTTTTCTGGATAGCTCATGTATGATTTGAGCATGCTATGGCTTTAGGCTACTTTGGGGATAGTTACTTTATGTTTCTTTTTCAGTTTTCAGCTTATGTTCTAGACTTTGTTTTATGGGAAAATAATGACCAAGTACTTTGATGTAACTTGACTATGGTTTTGAAATGCTAGTTTTATCCGCTGCTTTACTACTCTGTTTTACTTATATGTTCTGTCTTGTGATATCTACATGCATGTTTACCTCGTTTAACGCCCCTCCAAAGCTAGTGTCCTTGCAAGAGTGGCATTAGTGGAGGTGGGGTGTTATATTTGGTATCGGTGCCAGGTTTACAAGATTTGAGAAACTTACCTTTTGAAAAACTATTTTCAAAACCAATTAAGTATTTTCCAAGAAAAGTCTAGTTATTTTAGGGCTATTCCCCAAAAGCCATTAGCACTATCCTTCGTTTCCTCATTCTGAATCTATCTTTTTCTTTTTCAGTATGGCCAATCTTAACCTTCCCGAGGGAGTAACCATTCCCGGATGGTTCTGGAGGTACTTGGAAGCTAGGGCCAACGATGTGGGCCCAGCAAACACCCCTACCATAACTGAGGTCCCTCCTCCTCCTCCTCCTCAGAATCCACAAGCAGATTTCTCTAAGGTTTGCAAAGACTTTAAGGCGATGGGTGGCAAGAATTTTATTGGGACGGACACCTTTGTGAAGGCAAGAAATTGGTTAAAAGAAACTGAAGATCTCTTCGCCATCTTTGATGTGGAAGACCATAGAAAGGTTTTATTAGCAGCATGGCTATTAAAAGAAGAAGCTGCTTATTGGTGGGAGGTCACCAATGCTACTAGACCTATAGAGACTTGGGCCGACTTTAGGACGAGGTTTGGGCTTAAGTTTCTATCATCTGCTGAGGCGAATCTGCAATTGGAGAAGTTTATATCTTTGAAGCAAGGGGACATGACAGTGAGGGAGTATGTGAATAAGTTTAACCAGCTCGCTCGATTCGGTTTGGACATGGTTAATACTCCCTAGAAGAAGGCTTTACGCTTTGCACGAGGGTTGAATGAGCCATTACAAGGTTTAGCCCTATCTCATATACCCATAGGGGCCACTTTTGAAGGCCTAGTGGACATGGCATTGCTTCAAGGAGACGATAAGAATGGCAAGAAGGAAGTCAAGACTAATGAGACTCAAGCCCAGAAGACGGACTCCAAGTGGGGAGGAAATCAGAGCAATCAGAACAACAAGAACAACAAGGGCAATAAGGCCAAGGCAAAGGACCCAAGAAAATGCAACTTCTGTGGGATTGTTGGGCACATAGCCAAAGATTACAGAAAGAAGAAGAGGAAGTTGGGCGAATGCTTTCACTGTGGAGAGCCTGGACACCTTAGCAAGGATTGCCCCAAGAAGCAAGGACAAGGGCAAGGACAGACTCAGCGTGCAGGACCTTCTGGAGGGCAAGTGCATGCCCTCAACACTGCTCCAGTTCAGGACCGAGGTAGTATTTCTGTAGAAAGCCTTGTTTATATTTCTGATTATCCTGTTCGCACCTTATTTGATTCTAGCGCATCGCATAGTTTTATTTCTTCTGACATTGTTGAAAGTTTGCACCTAAGTACTAGTCTAGTTGAGGATCCCGTCAGTGTTTCAATCCAATTGGGGGTTCCGCCCATTTATCTATGATTTGTGTGGATTTGAAGATTTCTATCTTGACCGTGGAATTCACGTGTAATGCTTATGTTCTCGGGTTCACGGGATACGGGTTGATTGTGGGCATGGATTGGTTGTCCAGTTATGGAGCCATCCTCGATTGTGAGCATAGGGTGGTGAGGCTCATGACTCGCCTCGGTAATACCCTAGAAATTTCTTGTAACCCTAGAGGTCCCGTCATGTTATGTTATCTTGAATCTCTTGACTCGTCCATCGATGATCTGCAATCTGTAAGGGTGGTCCGAGAATATCCTGATGTCTTTGAAGAAGTTAAGGGGTTACCCCCTAAACGAGAGATAGATTTCCGCATTTATCTAGTCGACAATGCCAAGCCAATATCATTGCCCGTTAGGCACATGGCCCCACGAGAAAGAAGAGAGCTCAGTAAGCAAATCAAGGAGCTGCTTGAGAAGAATTTTATTAGGCAAAGCATTTCTGAATGGGGTGCTCCGGTGGTATTCGCTACTAAGGCGGATGGTTCGCTTCGTCTATGTGTTGATTATCGAGAGTTGAACAAGCTGACAAAGAAGAATAGGCACCCGTTACCAAGGATTGATGACCTCTTTGACCAGCTTGTTGGTGCTTTTGTTTTCTCTCAGCTCGATCTAGCCACCGGATTCCATCAGCTTAGACTCGCCGAGGATAGTATTGATAAAACTGCGTTTAGGACTCCAGATGGGTTCTTTGAATGGCTTGTCATGCCATTCGGTTTGACTAATGCGCCCGCCTACTTCGTAGACTTGATGAGTAGGGTGTTCAGGGAGTTCCTTAACAAGTTTGTTGTTGTCTTCGTGGATGATATTCTGATCTTCTCAAAGGATGAGGAAGAGCATGCTAGGCATCTCAAGGAAGTGATGGATACGCTTAGAGCGCATCAGTTGAAAGCCAAGTTCTCCAAATGTCATTTCTGGAGAAGGGAAGTTCGGTTTCTTGGACATATAGTTTCTAAGCAAGGCATAGCGGTGGATCCCGCGAAGGTGGTTGCAGTTCAAGACTGGAAGACTCCTAGGAATGCAACCGAAGTAAGAAGCTTTATCGGTATGGCGGGCTACTATAGGAAGTTCATCAGGGACTTCGCTAAGATTTCAGCCCCTCTTACTAATTTGACGAAGAAGAACTTAGTTTTTGCATGGGACTTAGAGTGTGAGCTTGCTTTTCAAAGGCTCAATAGGGCCCTTACTACCGCTCCAGTTTTGGCCTTACCCGATGGCGGTAAGATGTTTACCGTGTACACCGATGCATGTGGCACGGGGTTAGGTGCTGTTCTGATGCAAGAGGGAAGAGTGATATGTTATGGGGGTAGGCAACTTAAAGTTCATGAGAAGAACTATCCCACTCATGATTTGGAGTTGGCGGCGATCGTCTTTGCACTCAAATCCTGGCGCCACTATCTTCTAGGCGAAAGGTTTGAGTTGTATACTGATCATAAGTCACTTAAGTACCTCTTCTCGCAGAAAGATCTGAATCTAAGGCATCAAAGGTGGATGGAATTCTTGGCATCTTATGACTTCGAGATAGCTTATACCCCTGGCAAGGGTAATGTTGTGGCAGACGCACTAAGCAGAAGGAGGTTGACTTTGAGTCCCTTGTTTATTGAGATGAAGAACTTAGAGTTCTTAGCAACCTTTGATTTCACGACGACTGTTGAGTCGATGACGGGTTCATTAGCATCCCTTGAGCTTAGACCCACACTTCTTGATCAAGTTGGGGATTCCCAGAAAGGAGACCCGCAGATAGTCGAGGTCATGGACAAGTTGATTTGTGGTGAGACGTCTAGTCACCTTGCTAGATATACTATTGATGACAAGGGTTGGCTAAGGCATGATGGAAGGCTATGCGTTCCACAAGTAGGAGACTTGGTGCATAAAGTTCTCGAAGAAGCACATCACTCGAAGTTGACTATACATCTTGGAGGAGATAAGATGTATAGGGATATGAAGCGCATTTTCTTTTGGGCTGGAATGAAGAAAGATGTGGCAGAGTATGTTTTAAAGTGCATGGTGTGCCAACAAGTGAAAGCCGAGTCAAAGAAACCAGGTGGGCTATTACATCCATTGGAGGTCCCGCAATGGAAGTGGGAGAGTATTTCTATGGATTTTGTGGATGGACTGCCTAGGTCAAGAAAAGGGAATACGAGCATATGGGTCATAGTTGATAGACTTACGAAGAGTGCTCATTTCATTCCAGTAAAGAGCAAGAGGACCGCATCATGGCTAGCATCTATTTATCTTCGAGAGATAGTGCGGTTGCATGGAGTTCCTTCTAGCATAGTTAGCAATCGTGACCCAATTTTCACTAGCCAGTTCTGGAATAGTTTGCAAGAAGCGATGGGTACGCGATTGAATCTGAGTACAGCCTATCACCCCCAGACGGATGGCCAAACCGAAAGGGTGAATAGAGTGCTAGAAGATCTTTTGAGGCTTTGTGTCCTTGACTTTGGTGGTACTTGGGAAGACCACCTTCCTCTTGTAGAGTTTTCTTATAATAATAGCTACCAAGCTAGCATAGGGATGGCACCATTTGAAGCTTTGTATGGGAGGCCGTGTAGGTCACCATCTTGTTGGTGGGAGACAACAGATAGGCTTATACTTGGGCCCGATATGATACGGGACACATCCGAGAAAGTTGAATTGGTGAGAAGACGGATGAAAGCGGCCCAAGACAGACTGAAATCCTATGCTGACAAGCGAAGGGCAGATTTGGAATTCGAAGTGGGAGACATGGTTTTCGTGAAGGTTTCTCCTTTGCGTAATGTGGTACGTTTTGGAGCAGTTGGGAAACTGGCACCAAGGTTCGTAGGACCCTTCCCTATCATAGAGAGAATTGGAAAGATGGCCTATAAGGTGGAATTGCCCGAGAAGCTAGCCGGAGTGCATAATGTCTTTCATGTCTCGCATCTCCGAAAGTGCCTACATGAGTCCGCTGAGGTGGTTGAACCAAGCATTCTTGAAGACGTGGAGGTAGAAAAAGAGGCAACCTTGAGGAGAGCTCCGATTCGTATCTTGGGAACAGAGATCAAGATGTTAAGGAATCGAGAAGTCAAATTGGTGAAAATTCAGTGGAGTGAAGCCGATGAAGATGCAACTTGGGAAACCGAGGAGAAGATGCGTGGGCTTTATCCATTCCTTTTTGAGGGTACATTCTCAATCTCCTTTCTTAATCAGCATATCTTTCTTTTTGCTATCCATGTTTATCCCGTTTATCTTGTTAACCTTGTCATGAGAACCTTAAGTGGAAACCCTTTGGATGAAACATGTATTTGAAACATGTTATGCTTGATGTTTGCAAGTGGTTGCAAGTGTTTGCAAGTGGATACTCGTGGATGCATGACACACATTAGGCACTAAGATCGGCTCACGCACTTTCATATTGCATATGCATGAGTGCTTATACTTATTCATGGATGAAACTTGTTATCCTATCATGTGGATGTTGCATATGGATGAATGTTATGTGCACTCATGTAGAGATTATAAATTATGTTAGGATTTTGCATACATATGGACTCATTTCACTAACATACTTTGCATTAAGGAGGTTTACTGAATCAGTAACCGCCTGATTTTCGCATTAGATAAGTACATATACACACACCTTTTGCATATGTGCATACAGCATTTAGAATCTTTTTAAGGACAATGGTTACTTATGGATGATGTTTTGAGTAGATGGATGATGGATGGTAGGATACGTTCTTCCTAACTTGGATATTTCGGGGACGAAATCCTTTAAGGAGGGGAGAATGTAACAACCCGTATTTTTAATAGCATGTTATAATGTAAATCAAGGCAGAATTAAATACTAAAATCTGAATCAAGGGAAATGGGCTGGGCCATTGCGTTTGTCTCGGAAAAATACACGAAATAGAGTATGAGTTTTCGAAAAACGGAGTCCGTATGACCAAGTTATGGCCCAATGAAGTTTTCAGAAAATTCCAAGCCTGAAAACAGTTCAAATTCGAATTTAATTTCGAATTGCAACCAAGGAAGAATGAGCGGGAATTTTTCCCGCCCAAGGCAGGGTCGACACAGGGGTCGACACCAGTGTCGACCCCCCCCCAATGGGTCGACACCCATGTCAACCCATGGGTCGACACCCATGTCGACCCAGGGGTCGACCCCCCCGGTCGGACCAATTTTTCTGGTGCACCATTTTGGCATGTTGGGTCCTCTTCTGGAAGTTTCTGACGGGAGTTGATGGCTCAGATTCGATTTAGGGTTAATCATATTGTCTAAACTACCCCTAATCTCTATAAAAAGACCCCTAGACCTAGCCTAAACCCTCAATAATCATTCCAACAACTAAATGCTGCCCAAATGTTCACTAATCATGGCCTCCACCTTCTTCATGAGAGCATGAGTGTCTCAAATCAATCTATGTCATAAAGGAGCCATCTTTCTTAAGTAAAAGAGCCATCTTTCTTTGTCTTTGGGGTTATTCCTTCTTGTTCTCAAGTCTTGAAGTGGAGTTTATCGTCTTTGGTTGCGGATTTGCTAGTGTGGCTTCGTCTCAATCTTATTTTGTATTAATTCTAGTCTTCATAGCATTTTAAGCCCTATACTACTCTTAGATTCTAACTATGAAGTTAAATGTGACATGTTGCAAGTTGAGTTTGGGCCTAAGTATGATATGTGCTTTGATTCTAACATGTTAGTTTATTATATGCATGTTTGTAAAGCTATCACCTTGACCTTGTGGGCTAAAAAGCTATAAGCTTTATGTTGAAATGTTGCACTATGCACATGAGAACTCTCATAACCTTTATGATAACTTGCATATAATGTTATATGCGAACTTCTAGTCATCATCCTATGTCATCTAGGACCATGTATCACCTATTCGCTAAGTTTGAATGTTATGCATGTAACATGCAAGTTTAAATGGACATATTTATGCCTCATATGCCACCATGTTCAACTTGTGGCCAACCTTATTACCTTATGCCCTTTTTGTCATGCTTTTGCCAAGTTCCCTCTTTTGATCTATGTTATGTTATGCGAAACGTACATGCGATGGGAATGCGTTGGGTTGGGTAATATTAATGACATGAAAACATGGTTTTAAAATATGACATGAACATTGACTTGTGATTATGTTTGTAAACATAATGATGGACATGACACTTAGAAAATATGAGTGTGGCCAACTCGAGGTTGGGTTGAGTTTGTAGCATAAATCTACCCGGAACCGACCGGCTTAACTAGTGGCTACAAACAATAGGACCCAATGTGAGTAGTTGGTCATGTCGCACTTGAAACCAGAGGTTAGACTAAGTTGTGGTGTAAAGCTACCCGGACCCGCCCGGCTTAACTAATAACCACGACAAGGTCTAATGTGAGAGGTTGGGTGCATTAAATTGATTAATGCCACATGATAGGGTTAAGTCATGGACTACTTGAATACTTAACCAATTAAACATGATGGATTGGTAGGGTTAAGTCATGGACTACTTGAATATACTTAACCAATTAAACCCGATGTGTTGATAGGGTTAAGTCATGAACTGCTTGAATACACTTGACCAACTCAATACATGGTTAGGATAGGGTTAACCACACTTAACCCTCTTGAAACCCTAGTTACGTGGTCCTTTTCAGCAGTAACCTACTTAGAAGTATCATGGGTACCCTGGACTAGGCTAGGGTGGGGCACGATTACTGGACTGATTGTAAGAGACCAAAAGAGACGGCTGAAGGATGCACCGGTTGTTCAGGCGGACCATGGTCGTGCACATTAAGTCCGGAGTTGAACATGGGCACCAGTAGGTTTAGACTGTGCGTACTTGAATTGTGTCTGTGGTTTAAACCTTAGGGCTGGATACACCCGGGGTGGACCTAGCACAGTTAACTACAGTCCGCGATTAAGCCGTATGACACCGATACACGACGAGTTAGGCTTATAGGGAGCCGATCGACTAGACCGAGTAGTTGGACCTCGATTTAGGTCATCTCATGATGCGGGCCAGCTTTGGGCCAAGGGATCATTTCTTGTTTATACTTGACATGGATTGGAATACTAGTACACACCTAGTGCAACTTAACCTTGTATATACGATGCCACACTTGATCTATCTTGTTAACTTTTCACCATGCCAGTTATCACCCTACATCTCATCTCTGTTTTACATGTTCAGTTAACTTTATTAGTTTTTATACTAATAGTAGATAGGACTTACCAATCTTTTTGACTGACCCGTTTTCTTTCGCCTCTTTTCTTCCGTTCCCCCCCCCCCCCCCAGGTTTGCAGGGTGGGAACACTGGTACCTAGCGGGATCTTTAGCTGCTTTTCTGGATAGCTCATGTATGATTTGAGCATGCTATGGCTTTAGGCTACTTTGGGGATAGTTACTTTATGTTTCTTTTTCAGTTTTCAGCTTATGTTCTAGACTTTATTTTATGGGAAAATAATGACCAAGTACTTTGATGTAACTTGACTATGGTTTTGAAATGCTAGTTTTATCCGCTGCTTTACTACTCTGTTTTATTTATATGTTCTGTCTTGTGATATCTGCATGCATGTTTACCTCGTTTAACGCCCCTCCAAAGCTAGTGTCCTTGCAAGAGTGGCATTAGTGGAGGTGGGGTGTTACATTATTTACTTTAAAATTTATTTTAGGTAGACCTTTTACTAACTCATGTTTCGAAAGTCTTTGTATAGTTTTGAAATTTATGTGACAAAAATGCTTGTGACATAACCAAGAATCGTTGGTATTGGCAATTAAACACAGTTATTTATTATTATTTATTTTCATATTTAGAATATAAATATTCCTATCTCTATTTCCTTCAAAATTAATATTTTGTTATTTGTCAAAAATTGTAACAACCCGAAAATCTGGGCCAGTTTAAATTTTTTATTTTGGCAATTTTAGCGAATTTTGATTATTTAAAATGAATTATTTTAAATAATGTCGACGAGAAATTTATTTTCAATATTCAATTCAACGTATATATTATATACGTCATCGTTAGAATATAAATATTTATTTATATTTATAAAAGGAATTGAAAATGGCGCGGTAGTTCGATAATTCGATTTCAAACTTCAATTGAACATACCGGGTGCAAAACAATCCGGATTTTAGTGAAACCAAAAACATTAGGATCTAATTGATAATATCTTTCCAACGAATCCCGGAAATCAAAATTTCATAGCAGGAATCAAAAGATATGTCCAGTTGAAAATTCTGAATAGTCGCTATGGAATTCAGGCCCTTAAAAATGGAAATTTTGCAAATGACCTCGGATTTCGACGAAACCACTTTTGTTGGATCCGCAGTGTCAAGTTATTGCTAGATTCCAAATTTCATAATTTTCTGAATCAATATGTGAGTGTGGCATGGCAAAGGAAAACGCGTTTGACCAGTTTCAGTTGATTTTAATCGACTGGAAATTGGCCATTTTTCCAACGGTCTCAGAATTCGATGAAACTAGTTTTGTTAGGACCGTATCGTCAATACGAAGCTAGAAAATATTTTTCTGCAATTTATAGAGTTAGTATGTGACCCCGGTAATTTGAAATGTACGTTTAAAATTCAATAAAGTGATTTAAATGTAAATTTAACGGAAACTGATTGTAACAGCCGAATCAGCCTACGATACATATCCCATTGTGTTCGGAATGGGGGTAAAATGCTATGGACGACAGGCGGTGGGCCTCGTTTCGAGGTCGTATGTAAAAGTCAACTTTTTGAAAGAAAAAATAATTAAATAAATAAAAAAATCCTTCTCCTTATTCATATCAGACCCCCCCCCCCCGATTAAAATCATTTCGAACAGAAAAAAAAACGAAACCGTCGATGACGGAAACCGACCGCCGCCACCCTCCTCATCACCGCGGCCACCTCTCCACCTCCAAGCCCTCGCCCTCCTTCCCACACAGCCAATCGAAGCCCCTCCTCCATCGAAGAACCCACGGACGTCGCCCCCAAAACCCCCGAAACCCTAACCTCGAGCTCACCTCCTCCCACCGCCACCCGCGCCCTGGGCTCCGCCACCAGATTAGCGCCGCCTCTTCCCCCCTCCGGCGTGATTAACAATGAAGGTAATTTTTATTTATTTTATTTTTCTTTTATGCTAATTATTTAAATATGATAAATCTGAAATTTAATTTGAAATAAATTTGTTTTTAAATCTGAAATTTAGATTATATAAATAAATGGGAGAGAGAAAAGATTTCTGATTATAGAAAAAAAAAGATTTGATTTTTAAAAATGATCTTTATATTTTTAGAAGAAATTAAAATATGATTTTTATATTTTTAAAATATTAAAAATATAGTCTTTACTATATAGACGATATTAAAATATGATTTTTATATTTTTAAAGTATTAAAAATATAATCTTTATTAAGTGTAAGATGTAAAAATATGATTTTTGGTTAGGTAGAGAGTTAAAAATATAATTTTTACATTTTAGGAATATTAAAAATAGCATCTTTATATGTGTAGAAAAATAAAAATGTGATTTTTATAATGATATTTTTATAAAGGTGAAATCTTTAAATTAGAAAAGGTGAAATCTTTAAATTTGAAAAAGCGAAACATTTATAGTTGAAAAGGCGAAATATTTGAAAAGACGAGATCTTTATATAGAAAACATCGTTGTAAAAATTCGATTTTTACATATGTAGTGAATACGGGCGAAAGCGACAAAAAGGCGAGAACGGAGAAGATTTATATCCAAGAAGAGTCAAGATGTTTGGATAGCTTTAGGTGAGAATTTCTCACCTTTCAATTTCTTTTCTAGTTATATATATATACTAGGATGCAGACGGTGCTTAGTAGCACCCGACACAATCGTCCACAGACCATGGACTTGTTTGTTTGGTTGCATAGATTAGTTATATGATTTGATTTGAATTTGGTTGTTTGGTGATTTTGATTGATGTGTGAATGGCGTGGGCCTTCACTAGACCGGGGATAAGGCTAGGCCTCGTCCCGTTTCTAGTATCGTGCCGTTATGCCGCCGAAATTTTCTAAAATATGTTAGAAAAATAAAAATATCATTTTATTGAATAAATGAACTGAATAGAAATTCATATGTTGGAATAAAATGTTTTATCGTTAAAAATATAATTTTTAACGTGAAGCGAATAAAATAAAATATTCATTTACAAACCGAACGGTTTGTTTATGTACACCTATTTGAAGGACATTGATTGGGTCGATAAATTTTACACATCGCCCAACTGCACAACTAAAATCTGTGTTTGATTGTTTGAAACCCCACACGGGTGTTGGGATGAAATATGAAGTTCACTCATCCTGATTGATTAAATATGTCGATCGATCGATTGACAGGCTGTTATAAGCGTTAGATATCTATATTTGATGCTTATACAGTGTAATGCACTTTGGTTGATGGTTGATTATTTTTCAATGCTATTATATGTGTGTAATGTATGAAAATCCATATAATTAACTTTATATGGTAATTGATTGGGCCTCATTCCAATTTGAAAAATAAAGAATATTATAAAATAAAGGTTCATGTGTTGACAGTACTCATCCATTGAGATTGGTCATGTGTTGAACGAATTATTTTAGTAATAAAATTTACATCTTTATCAATATAGAATAAAGGTTCATGTGTTGACAGTACTCATCCATTGAGATTGGTCATGTGTTGAACAAAATATTTTGATAATAACAACTATTTTGAAAAAGAAATATTTGAAATAGAATATTTGAAAGTAGAAATTTATGAAGCCGTGTTGATTAGATTGACGCCATTTTGACGTAAACGATAGTTATATCGATTTTAAACGATTTCGAAATGAATTGAATTGAAAACGATTTCGAAATGAATTGAAAACGATTTCGAAATGAATTGAAAACGATTTCGAAATGAATTGAAAACGATTTCGAAATGAATTGAAAACGAATTCAAATTGAATTGAAATTGATTTCGAAATGAATTGAATTGAAAACGATTTCGAAATGAATTGAAAGTAAATTGAAATGAATTCAAATTGAATTGAAATTTGAATTGAATAGAAATGAATTTTAAAACGAATTTATAAAGAAGAATTCAATTTTGATTTGAATTGAAAAGAAAGTTGAAATTGCTTTTGAAACGATTTTAAAACTATTTATATAATTTGTTTTAAATAGAAATCGACGAAGTATATATTATATATATTATATATATAATATAATGGCCTGAATAGAACGCGCCGCGCCGCGGCAGTTCGCGAATTTCGACCATTTATTTCAAACGGACATTACGGGAGATCCGACCGTCGGATTCTCCTGAAACCGGAACTGTTGGGTTCGTATCGAAAAGAGCTTTCTAACGAATATTAGAAACTGGAAATCTAACGGTTGGATTTGGAATTATGTCCAAATCAAATTTGAAAAAGGTCGCTGTAAGTGCAGTTCGATGGCCGTTGATGGAAATCGACTGTACGGGCCTTGATAAAATTATTAAAAATAACAATAATTTGTGTAAAATCATAAGAAATGATTTGAGAAGAATTGGGATGAAAAACTCCATATTTGAAAGGATAAAAATAGATTTTTATCGAAATGAACTAGTTTTGAACTAGAAATATAATTCTATTTATTTTTAAATAAATAAATTGAATTTGAAAAGGGTTTTAAAAATAACCAGAATTTCCAATGATTGCATTGGAGTGGATTTGAATCGAAATTGTCTTCGGAATATTTCGATGTTGGAATTCGTGATTATACAGATGTTGTTATGGAAATTTGAAAGATATATATATATCGTTATTTCCAATACGACATTTGTTAATCGTAGAATTTGATATTGAATATAAGCCGATATATTTTCTATTCAGAGCCATATATTGAATATCAAATGTGATTTGGGTTTGTCGTGAATGGTGTCTTCACTAACACTATTCTTGAACCCAGTTGATAAAAGATTAAATCTTTTTATATAGATTTAATGAAGTGTTCCAATTAAATGATATTTAATTGGAATTGAATTGGTATTGATTTTTGGGTTTATCGTGAACAGTGTTTTAAATAACACTTGTTCTTTAACCTGATAATTAATGGAATGTGATTTTGGGTTTATTGTGAACCGTGTTTTAAATGACACGGATTCTTTAACCCAGTTAACTATTAAAACTAAGTGGAGTTTTAATGAATCTTTAATTAGATTGAAATAATCGAAATAGAGTATCACCAGTTTTGCTCCAGGCGATAGTTAAATCTTTAATTAGATTTGAACGTGAAATGGTAATTGAATTTACCGATAACACTGTGGTGTTAGATATGAAGTATTAACAGTTTTACTTCATGGGATAAATAGGTTGGGATGGGGAAAATAAAATAAATGATTACTTCGGTAAGGTTCGCTAATCCCGACTAGTTTGAATTGAGATTCAAAAATAGAATAAAGAATAAATTCAAAGAATTTATCTTTGATAAAATTTATGGGAACCTTTCCCTATGAATGTGAAATTTAGAAACTAACTGTCGGTTAGCCAAGCAGAATGGTTTTCTGGATATTGATCTGATGTTGGTTTCGGCCTTCGGGGTAAATATTTGGGGAATTATTCTCTTGATTAATTTACGGTTAGTGACTAATGAATTGGAATGAGGCGTATGTTGTGTTTGTGTAGCACTTTTATAAAATATACGCGAGTTATTTGGGAAGACCGGGTTTATCCCATTCTGAATAACTGATACGACGATAAGTCGAAGATGAAGACGATGGTCGAAGACCGGAAGTCTTCACGTCGTTTGGGTGATAACTGATGATCTTGATTGGGCTGTGCACCCAAGAAGATGGAAACAGTTGGTGATCGTCCAGACGTACTTGGAGATCGATGGATATGCGGGGTACTAGGTGCCTCCGGTTTCGTTCAGACCCAGAACGGACTTGTAAATGGACTGTGTGTCTGACATTGGATTTTAGTCTGTGTGATTGATCTCTATTAAATATATATCTGTTTGGCGGCAGAGAATTTATTCTCTTGCTTAACGCCCTTCTCTGAGACGTACGAGCTCAGGGGTTATATATTGATAGATATCAAACGCATGGAGTGAATTGCCTGTGTGGCATGCCTAAGTGGCAATTGATCGAGGCTTCTGTTGAAAAGCAAAGTCTTGTGGTGATGATCAAAGCACGGCCTTTGTGGCGTAGCTTTGTGTAACGTTTACCTCGCGTGTTTCACACCCGGTATGAACCAAAAACGGGAGACGGACCTCAGGGAGGACTTGCGTTTCTTTCTAGCTAAAAGTGGCGTCAGTGGTTTTACACGCCCTGACGAGTTTGACTTATGTGGTTATTGCTGTTGCGAGGCGCCTCGGATTGATCGGTCGTTCTCGAACCGATGGAGTCATTTGATGGCTCATTTGCGCCCCAAAGGGCGGGGAAACGTAGTGTTCAGGCATTTTAATCCACATCGGTGGACCGGCCCTGTCGCTCCTAGGGTCACTCGAGCTCTGATCCTGAGACATGGTAGGCTAGATTGTCTCGAATCGGTTGAGGACTATCTTTTGCCTCGGTTCATAGACGGAAATCCAATTTCCAAATACGTGACTTTGCGGTTTTATTTGTAAACCTATACATGGCGATATAGTGGCATGGGACGCTCATGCCGCCTATGATTGATACTTATGATTTGAAGTTGTTTATACACTATGCACTTATTATAGTATCAAATGATTTGTTTTAAACGTATCAAGCATTCTTTGGCTGTTATAAGGGAAAACCCTATCCTCGGCTGCGTTGCATTGTGTGATGGGACCTGGGTCTTATAACAGCTTCATTTTTCTTTATTTAGCATTGCGCTGTTTGTTTTATGCACTGGTATTCTTGGGAGGAAACCTGTTCCGTGTTATACGGCGTGGTCCCTTGATTTACCGAAATGGGAAAATAAAGATAAATAACTGTTTTAGTTCTCACACCAGTCACATGACTGACCTGGAGTTTATTGTTTTAACCTAAACTCTGGGTGCCCCTATTTTGACACGGACAGCTAGTAGTTTTGGTTTTGCAGATTTATATTCACAGGATCCTGGTTTACAGCTGGAACGATATCCGGAAAGCTTTGTATCCGTATATCTCTTCTAGTTGTTTATTGTATTATTTTCCGCTGCTATGTATTTAAATGTAATTTAAATCTCTGATATTTCTGTGTAATATTCATTTACTTTGTATATTCTTGTAATCTGATGCATTGTTTAATAAGCAATGAAATGTTCTTTTGTTTGCGTTCTGTTTTGTCCTGTTCTCAAACGATAGGGCGTTTCGAACGGTCTGGGTCGGTTTAGCGACTGGTTCGGACCGAGCGAAATTCCTTGCCGTCACAGTTGGTATCAGAGCTTTGGTTTACAAAGCAGAGAACAAGGCACATTAGAACCATACGAAAGAATTCATCAGATATTGGATTAGTAATATCCAATGAGAATGACTCGTTAGAGATGGGATCAGTAGTATCCTAGAACGAGTGTGAAGAGTAGTGTTTTTGATAAATAAATGTGAAGACAAATTTTGTTTTGAAAATTTAAATCAATTATTCGTATTTGATTATTTATTTATATAGATGTGGACAATCCAGTATATATAGATTTTGCGTATACGTCTGATCCGCGTGTATTCGAAATTTTAATATACTGGATAGATATAGAATCACACTCTAGTCGCCCGGGGATGATGCTGATAATTGTGATCACATTATCAGTATTTATATTCGAGTGACGAAAGTGAGATTTCTATATATTTCCTATTGACTGGTGTGAGAACCAAAATTAGATAGGGCCTATTGTTGTGATTTGGCATCAAAAATCTGATTTTTGACTATATATCAAAGTTATGCATTTGAAAAGCTAATCAACTAATTGATTGATGTTTGTGTTGTTTGTTTATTTGATTGATAATTTTGAACCATTTAGCCTAATTGAATCAAATATTGAATTGTATTGAAAATTGGTCGCATCTGCTTGCATATACATGTATATCATTGAACAGGTCATAGCAAGGAGGCTAGAGCCGAAGAATAAAATTTGTTTGCCCGACAAATAGGTACATGTTTACTACATAATTTCCTGTTTTGTTTGGGTGATGATGATTTTGTGAGCCTATTGGCTAGCCGCTTGGCTTTTTCTTTTTCCTTTTGAGATCTGAAGGACCGGGGAAGCTATTTGAAATTCCCCTATGCTCCCATTGCAGGGGAGGTTATGGCGAAATTTTTCGAAAATTCAGGGTGTTAGCCAAATTTTTGAAATTTTAGAAAATTCTCAGAAACTGGAAAGTTGGAGAATGGAAGCCAGATCGAGCGTAGAGTTAATTAATCAAACCACTTTCGACTTTGTTCCTTTTCGGGGACGAAAAGTTTTAAGTGGGGGAGATTGTAACAACCCGAAAATCTGGGCCAGTTTAAAATTTTTATTTTGGCAATTTTAGCGAATTTTGATTATTTAAAATGAATTATTTTAAATAATGTCGACGAGAAATTTATTTTCAATATTCAATTCAACGTATATATTATATACGTCGTCGTTAGAATATAAATATTTATTTATATTTATAAAAGGAATTGAAAATGGCGCGGTAGTTCGATAATTCGATTTCAAACTTCAATTGAACATACCGGGTGCAAAACAATCCGGATTTTAGTGAAACCAAAAACATTAGGATCTAATTGATAATATCTTTCCAACGAATCCAGGAAATCGAAATTTCATAGCAGGAATCAAAAGATATGTCCAGTTGAAAATTCTGAATAGTCGCTATGGAATTCAGGCCCTTAAAAATGGAAATTTTGCAAATGACCTCGGATTTCGACGAAACCACTTTTGTTGGATCCGCAGTGTCAAGTTATTGCTAGATTCCAAATTTCATAATTTTCTGAATCAATATGTGAGTGTGGCAAAGGAAAACGCGTTTGATCAGTTTCAGTTGATTTTAATCGACTGGAAATTGGTCATTTTTCCAACGGTCTCAGAATTCGTTGAAACTAGTTTTGTTAGGACCGTATCGTCAATACGAAGCTAGAAAATATTTTTCTGCAATTTATAGAGTTAGTATGTGACCCCGGTAATTTGAAATGTACGTTTAAAATTCAATAAAGTGATTTAAATGTAAATTTAACGGAAACTGATTGTAACAGCCGAATCAGCCTACGATACATATCCCATTGTGTTCGGAATGGGGGTAAAACGCTATGGACGACAGGCGGTGGGCCTCGTTTCGAGGTCGTATGTAAAAGTCAACTTTTTGAAAGAAAAAATAATTAAATAAATAAATAAAATAAAATCCTTCTCCTTATTCATATCAGACCCCCCCCCCCCCCCGATTAAAATCATTTCGAACAGAAAAAAAAAAAACGAAACCGTCGATGACGGAAACCGACCGCCGCCACCCTCCTCATCACCGCGGCCACCTCTCCACCTCCAAGCCCTCGCCCTCCTTCCCCCACAGCCAATCGAAGCCCCTCCTCCATCGAAGAACCCACGGACGTCGCCCCCAAAACCCCCGAAACCCTAACCTCGAGCGCACCTCCTCCCACCGCCGCCCGCGCCCTGGGCTCCGCCACCAGATTAGCGCCGCCTCTTCCCCCCTCCGGCGTGATTAACAATGAAGGTAATTTTTATTTATTTTATTTTTCTTTTATGCTAATTATTTAAATATGATAAATCTGAAATTTAATTTGAATTAAAATTGTTTTTAAATCTGAAATTTAGATTATATAAATAAAAGGGAGAGAGAAAAGATTTCTGATTATAGAAAAAAAAGATTTGATTTTTAAAAATGATCTTTATATTTTTAGAAGAAATTAAAATATGATTTTTATATTTTTAAAATATTAAAAATATAGTCTTTACTATATAGACGATATTAAAATATGATTTTTATACTTTTAAAGTATTAAAAATATAATCTTTATTAAGTGTAAGATGTAAAAATATGATTTTTGGTTAGGTAGAGAGTTAAAAATATAATTTTTACATTTTAGGAATATTAAAAATAGCATCTTTATATGTGTAGAAAAATAAAAATATGATTTTTATAATGAGATTTTTATAAAGGTGAAATCTTTAAATTAGAAAAGGTGAAATCTTTAAATTTGAAAAAGCGAAACATTTATAGTTGAAAAGGCGAAATATTTGAAAAGACGAGATCTTTATATAGAAAACATCGTTGTAAAAATTCGATTTTTACATATGTAGTGAATACGGGCGAAAGCGACAAAAAGGCGAGAACGGAGAAGATTTATATCCAAGAAGAGTCAAGATGTTTGGATAGCTTTAGGTGAGAATTTCTCACCTTTCAATTTCTTTTCTAGTTATATATATATACTAGGATGCAGACGGTGCTTAGTAGCACCCGACACAATCGTCCACAGACCATGGACTTGTTTGTTTGGTTGCATAGATTAGTTATATGATTTGATTTGAATTTGGTTGTTTGGTGATTTTGATTGATGTGTGAATGGCGTGGGCCTTCACTAGACCGGGGATAAGGCTAGGCCTCGTCCCGTTTCTAGTATCGTGCCGTTATGCCGCCGAAATTTTCTAAAATATGTTAGAAAAATAAAAATATCATTTTATTGAATAAATGAACTGAATAGAAATTCATATGTTGGAATAAAATGTTTTATCGTTAAAAATATAATTTTTAACGTGAAGCGAATAAAATAAAATATTCATTTACAAACCGAACGGTTTGTTTATGTATACCTATTTGAAGGACATTGATTGGGTCGATAAATTTTACACATCGCCCAACTGCACAACTAAAATCTGTGTTTGATTGTTTGAAATCCCACACGGGTGTTGGGATGAAATATGAAGTTCACTCATCCTGATTGATTAAATATGTCGATCGATCGATTGACAGGCTGTTATAAGCGTTAGATATCTATATTTGATGCTTATACAGTGTAATGCACTTTGGTTGATGGTTGATTATTTTTCAATGCTATTATATGTGTGTAATGTATGAAAATCCATATAATTAACTTTATATGGTAATTGATTGGGCCTCATTCCAATTTGAAAAATAAAGAATATTATAAAATAAAGGTTCATGTGTTGACAGTACTCATCCATTGAGATTGGTCAAGTGTTGAACGAATTATTTTAGTAATAAAATTTACATCTTTATCAATATAGAATAAAGGTTCATGTGTTGACAGTACTCATCCATTGAGATTGGTCATGTGTTGAACAAAATATTTTGATAATAACAACTATTTTGAAAAAGAAATATTTGAAATAGAATATTTGAAAGTAGAAATTTATGAAGCCGTGTTGATTAGATTGACGCCATTTTGACGTAAACGATAGTTATATCGATTTTAAACGATTTCGAAATGAATTGAATTGAAAACGATTTCGAAATGAATTGAAAACGATTTCGAAATGAATTGAAAACGATTTCGAAATGAATTGAAAACGATTTCGAAATGAATTGAAAACAAATTCAAATTTAATTGAAAACGATTTCGAAATGAATTGAAAACGATTTCGAAATGAATTGAAAGTAAATTGAAATGAATTCAAATTGAATTGAAATTTGAATTGAATAGAAATGAATTTTAAAACGAATTTATAAAGAAGAATTCAATTTTGATTTGAATTGAAAAGAAAGTTGAAATTGCTTTTGAAACGATTTTAAAACTATTTATATAATTCGTTTTAAATAGAAATCGACGAAGTATATATTATATATATTATATATATAACATAATGGCCTGAATAGAACGCGCCGCGCCGCGGCAGTTCGCGAATTTCGACCATTTATTTCAAACGGACATTACGGGAGATCCGACCGTCGGATTCTCCTGAAACCGGAACCGTTGGGTTCGTATCGAAAAGAGCTTTCTAACGAATATTAGAAACTGGAAATCTAACGGTTGGATTTGGAATTATGTCCAAATCAAATTTGAAAAAGGTCGATGTAAGTGCAGTTCGATGGCCGTTGATGGAAATCGACTGTACGGGCCTTGATAAAATTATTAAAAATAACAATAATTTGTGTAAAATCATAAGAAATGATTTGAGAAGAATTGGGATGAAAAACTCCATATTTGAAAGGATAAAAATAGATTTTTATCGAAATGAACTAGTTTTGAACTAGAAATATAATTCTATTTATTTTTAAACAAATAAATTGAATTTGAAAAGGGTTTTAAAAATAACCAAAATTTCCAATGATTGCATTGGAGTGGATTTGAATCGAAATTGTCTTCAGAATATTTCGATGTTGGAATTCGTGATTATACAGATGTTGTTATGGAAATTTGAAAGATATATATATATATATCGTTATTTCCAATACGACATTTGTTAATCGTAGAATTTGATATTGAATATAAGCCGATATATTTTCTATTCAGAGCCATATATTGAATATCAAATGTGATTTGGGTTTGTCATGAATGGTGTCTTCACTAACACTATTCTTGAACCCAGTTGATAAAAGATTAAATCTTTTTATATAGATTTAATGAAGTGTACCAATTAAATGATATTTAATTGGAATTGAATTGGTATTGATTTTTGGGTTTATCGTGAACAGTGTTTTAAATAACACTTGTTCTTTAACCTGATAATTAATGGAATGTGATTTTGGGTTTATCGTGAACCGTGTTTTAAATGACACGAATTCTTTAACCCAGTTAACTATTAAAACTAAGTGGAGTTTTAATGAATCTTTAATTAGATTGAAATAATCGAAATGGAGTATCACCAGTTTTGCTCCAGGCGATAGTTAAATCTTTAATTAGATTTGAACGTGAAATGGTAATTGAATTTACCGATAACACTGTGGTGTTAGATATGAAGTATTACCAGTTTTACTTCATGGGATAAATAGGTTGGGATGGGGAAAATAAAATAAATGATTACTTCGGTAAGGTTCGCTAATCCCGACTAGTTTGAATTGAGATTCAAAAATAGAATAAAGAATAAATTCAAAGAATTTATCTTTGATAAAATTTATGGGAACCTTTCCTTATGAATGTGAAATTTAGAAACTAACTGTCGGTTAGCCAAGCAGAATGGTTTTCTGGATATTGATCTGATGTTGGTTTCGGCCTTCGGGGTTAATATTTGGGGAATTATTCTCTTGATTAATTTACGGTTAGTGACTAATGAATTGGAATGAGGCGTATGTTGTGTTTGTGTAGCACTTTTATAAAATATATGCGAGTTATTCGGGAAGACCGGGTTTATCCCATTCTGAATAACTGATATGACGATAAGTCGAAGATGAAGACGATGGTCGAAGACCGGAAGTCTTCACGTCGTTTGGGTGATAACTGATGATCTTGATTGGGCTGTACACCCAAGAAGATGGAAACAGTTGGTGATCGTCCAGACGTACTTGGAGATCGATGGATATGCGGGGTACTAGGTGCCTCCGGTTTCGTTCAGACCCAGAACGGACTTGTAAATGGACTGTGTGTCTGACATTGGATTTTAGTCTGTGTGATTGATCTCTATTAAATATATATCTGTTTGGAGGTAGAGAATTTATTCTCTTGCTTAACGCCCTTCTCTGAGACGTACGAGCTCAGGGGTTATATATTGATAGATATCAAACGCATGGAGTGAATTGCCTGTGTGGCATGCCTAAGTGGCAATTGATCGAGGCTTCTGTTGAAAAGCAAAGTCTTGTGGTGATGATCAAAGCACGACCTTTGTGGCGTAGCTTTGTGTAACGTTTACCTCGCGTGTTTCACACCCGGTATGAACCAAAAACGGGAGACGGACCTCAGGGAGGACTTGCGTTTCTTTCTAGCTAAAAGTGGCGTCAGTGTTTTTACACGCCCTGACGAGTTTGACTTATGTGGTTGTTGCTGTTGCGAGGCGCCTCGGATTGATCGGTCGTTCTCGAACTGATGGAGCCATTTGATGGCTCATTTGCGCCCCAAAGGGCGGGGAAACGTAGTGTTCAGGCATTTTAATCCACATCGGTGGACCGGCCCTGTCGCTCCTAGGGTCACTCGAGCTCTGATCCTGAGACATGGTAGGCTAGATTGTCTCGAATCGGTTGAGGACTATCTTTTGCCTCGGTTCATAGACGGAAATCCAATTTCCAAATACGTGACTTTGTGGTTTTATTTGTAAACCTATACATGGCGACATAGTGGCATGGGACGCTCATGCCGCCTATGATTGATACTTATGATTTGAAGTTGTTTATACACTATGCACTTATTATAGTATCAAATGATTTGTTTTAAACGTATCAAGCATTCTTTGGCTGTTATAAGGGAAAACCCTATCCTCGGCTGCGTTGCATTGTGTGATGGGACCTGGGTCTTATAACAGCTTCATTTTTCTTTATTTAGCATTGCGCTGTTTGTTTTATGCACTGGTATTCTTTGGACGAAACCCGTTCCGTGTTATACGGCGTGGTCCCTTGATTTACCGAACTGGGAAAATAAAGATAAATAACTGTTTTAGTTCTCACACCAGTCACATGACTGACCTGGAGTTTATTGTTTTAACCTAAACTCTGGGTGCCCCTATTTTGACACGGGCAGCTAGTAGTTTTGGTTTTACAGATTTATATTCACAGGATCCTGGTTTACAGCTGGAACGATATCCGGAAAGCTTTGTATCCGTATATCTCTTCTAGTTGTTTACTGTATTATTTTCCGCTGCTATGTATTTAAATGTAATTTAAATCTCTGATATTTCTGTGTAATATTCATTTACTCTGTATATTCTTGTAATCTGATGCATTGTTGTAATAAGCAATGAAATGTTCTTTTGTTTGCGTTCTGTTTTGTCCTGTTCTCAAACGATAGGGCGTTTCGAACGGTCTGGGTCGGTTTAGCGACTGGTTCGGACCGAGCGAAATTCCTTGCCGTCACAAAAATACTACATTTGTTTTCAAAAAATGTTATTAGAAAACCTTTGACACATAATTAACTAATGCTAAGTAAATTATGTTTTAAATTTTTAGCTAAAGAAACATTAGTAATAAGAGGTAGATTTGAAATACCATAGTTGCACAAATCTCCTTTGCCAATGATAAATCCTTTTGAGTTATCTCCGAAGGTAACTGAGCCACCATCAAAGTATGAAATATTGGTTAGCATATCTTTGTCTCCGGTTATGTGTTTTGAGCAACCACTGTCTAGAATCCATTTTCTTTTTTTGAGTGGGACCTGCAAAAAATATTAATAAGCACATTGGTACCCACTTTTTGATAGGGTCCTAAGAGTTAGGTCTTAGGAAGCCAAACCCAAATGGGTTTAGTATCCCTTTTTTATATATAATTTATATTATTATGCACATATTCCATAAATGAGTTAATGTGCTTGTTTCTAATCAAACTACTGTTAGTTTTTGGAACCCATATCTTAATTCTATTAATCCTTTTTATAGGTTTAGGTTTAATTGAATTAATTTTCCTTTTTAGCTGCGTATTTTTCTTTGGAGGAAATTTTGATTCCTTTTTAAATCCGAGACCATATTTGTTTG
The DNA here is from genome assembly GCA_030737875.1 of Allium sativum. NCBI lineage: Eukaryota > Viridiplantae > Streptophyta > Magnoliopsida > Asparagales > Amaryllidaceae > Allium > Allium sativum. Next base: position 479,013,128 of record CM060919.1, on the reverse strand, counting down.
AAGAAGGTCGAGAATTTTCTATGATTCTTAACAAATTCTCTCTACCCTTATTAAAATTTGAAACATTTTTAGAAATTCTTTCTAACTTAGTTTGAATACTTTTATTTTCTAATTCTAATTTTTTTACTTTTGTTTTCAACATGTAATTCTCCGAACTTGTTCCATCATTCTTTGTCTTTTGAGTTTTAATTTCTTGACTCAAAAGAGAAAGTTGACTATTTGAATTTGTAAGAGTGTTTGAACTTTTTCAAGTTCTTCTTCCAGAATTATTTTTTCATCTTTCAACATGTCTCTTTCAAATTCAGCTTTATTCTGATTTTCACGAGTTTCTTTAGTCTTTTTCTTTAAATTTTTTATAATATTTAAAAGTTTAGCATTAACATCTATTAATTCTTCATAAGATAATTCACTTACTTCAGATTATTTTGCTATGAAACACACATTTGCTTGTTCATTTTCGCTTTCACTATCTGATGAATCTGATTCTGAGTCGTCCCATGTAACAGAAAAAGCTTTCTTCTTGAATTATTCTTTCTTGCTTTTGTTGAGGTTTTTCTGATTTTCTTTCATTTCTGGACAGTTTTTTACCATATGACCTTTCTTATGACAATTGAAACATTCCAATTTTGAAGATGATGGTTTGTTTGAGGTATTCTTTTTGAAATTTCCTTTTCTATACTTTAGAAATTTCTTAATATTTTTGGCAACAAAGGCTAGATCTTCTCCTTCTCACTACAACAAAATATGATAATTATAACGCTTTTTAATAACACGTTTTCCTAAACTGTTATTAATGACACTTAATTCTTTCTTTATCCTTTAATTTTTTTGGGTAATTAAGGGTGTAACGCCTGCTTCAATTCAAGGCCACTTCACGAATAATTATTCCTCTCCCATAAGCCCTTCCACCATTGCAACATCTCACCAATTATTCACGGTCTCCAATCGCCTCAACGACTATTAACGGTCTCCAATCTCCTCAACAATCATTCACGGTCTCCAATCTCCTCAACATTTATTCACGGTCTCCCTCCAAAACTTCTCTGTGGAATATAGGGCGGCGCATTTCGTTTATTCGATTTGGAGTGCGGTAAGCGATCCCTATTCTTTGTTTGTGTATGTTGTAGATCTAAATCTAGGGTTGCGATCTGAATTTATGAAATCAATTGCGATTTGGATTTTAGGGTTGCGATCTGATTTTGTGTATGTTTGTGAATTTACTAAATGAATCGCGTTTCTGGAAATCTCTGGTAAATTGGTAAATTGATAATCTGATTTTAGGAACATATATTTTCCTAAAATATATTTTCCTGAAAGAGATGTTAATCTATTAGTAAATACATTTTAAGTAGCATTTAGGAACATATATTTTCCTGAAAGAGATTTCTGGAAATCTCTCCACCATTATCAGCTTATGATGCTGCCCCAAATCTCACAAGTCCCTTTAATATTTTTCCTGTGATAATCTCCAGATCAATTTCAATGAATCTAGTCAGTTCGTTAACTAATCGCCTCTTATTTCTATTTTGTGTTGGTGGCGTTAACTCTATGTAATATTTGTTGTAGTAATGATGTTTCTAGGCTGGGAATTCTTATTTCAATTTCTGTCACGTAATTATCGTGTTTGCAGCTCGGTAAAATGATAGTTATTTAGCTATAAGAATTTGGTGACAGTAGTCAATTGTGAAGTGCATTGAATATATCTTCCAGATGAAGTTAAAAGAAATCTCTAGGTATGTATGGTTTTATGCATATATCCTTATAAATTTTGAGAGATATGCATAGGTAGAACGCTTTGAAGCATTTTACTTGTACAATGATCGCAAAAGGTGCAAAAATTATGGTCAATTGTTTTCTCTTGTATATGAAGTGGGAAATGGTATTTGGAACACACGACAATTGGCTTATCATCCAAGTTTCCACATTTGTTTAGCTATATTGTTTCAAGTTTGGAACGTTACTGTGTCTTGTAGATCATGTTATGTTTAATTGTGTGGATTTGGGTTCAAAAAATATATCCATTGGATTGAAAAACATGAAACATATGAGTGTTTAGCTTTGAAAAACGAACAAAGAGTAAAATAAAGAACAGCAGGAGCTCGAATAGATTGCATGAGTACAAAAAGAGAGTTAATATATCAATGAATCCCTTGTAACTGGTTAATTGATCATGGTGTCTTCTTGCATATAATGATGCTCCAGTTGAGCGGGTTACTTGTTGGTTTGATACTTTTGATAAAATAATTTTTATTCACTTGGTAAATGTACCTATCTGATACAAAAGTGGCAGTAGAGAAATGGATTATCTGATAAATTAATTTTTATTCCCTTGTAAACTTCTCATACTAATTCTTATTATTCCGATTTTGGTTTTTCATAATTTAAGGACTGGGTTTCTTAGGTGTTGTATTCCACTACTTATGACTTTAATTTACAGGCTCTGTGCAATTCTCATCACCCATTATTTTGTCTGCAGTTATTCAAATACTCATGCATGTTATTTACGATATGACAGTAAGACCATTTGCTGACAGTCACAAATGTCTTTTAAGGATAATGTTTTGTAGTTCTTTTTTGAACATAGTGGATATTTTGGTTGACATTAATTAGTTTTGCTGATATTTAGTGGAGAAGATGGCGTCTACTTTTCATGTATAGCACTTTTGATGATTAAGCAGCGGATAACAGAAGGTGCAGTCATCAATCTCATAGCCTTTTCTTTATGTATGTATGTCACTGTACCTTTTTTGATTCCAGTATATTTGATGATATGTTGATATAGTATGAATATAAATATATGCTTCTTTAATGAATTAATATAATGAAATTACATGGAATGTAGATTGCCAAAAAGTTGTGCCTGAAACAGTTCACACAAAAAGCCCTTTTAAATATTTGTGGTCGCATTGATTTAGTGATATACTGATAAACTAAGCAAGCAACCTGTGTTTTCATTTCATAAAAACTAGAAAGAGAAGATGTCTATTGCATGAAAGTATAGGTTTAGATTTTAATTAATAGAACATGTACATAATATTATTATTACATGCCAATTTTGTAACATGGAAAATAGGAACATTCATATAAACAATAAACATTCAAAATTTGGTGACAGTAGTTTATTTGGTAAAATGATAGATATATTTTCAAGAAAAAAGTTTCTATCGCCAACAGGATATGTTTTGCACTTAAAAACAAAAAAGATAAAGCCTCCAAATCCTTTTACTTGCAGTGTAACATGTGGCAATGTTCCTGACAAAACTATATTCCTGAAAAAAGTTATTAGGAATGGTTGATTCGCTTTTACTGTGGTAGGCAATTGCATTTTTAACATATTATACAATAATCAACCATTTCTCCTTATTTTTGGAAATGTGTGTTTTGTTCAGTAAATGTTCATTCAAATATGCCAATATTCACTAACAAATTTGTCGTTCGTAACATAATGAGTACAAATTTAATGTACTTTATGATGTAGCAATCTTTATTCTATTTAGTTTTGGAGCTTGAGCACTATTTCTACCCGTGCTATCCTTAATTGTATGTTGATGGAAAAAGATTGGGTTTATTTACACAAGTAAACAGATAATTCAATATTTTCAAATGTATTTAATTTCAGAAAATAAAAAAATTTGACGTTAAAATTCAATTATTATGTTGATTTTATTTTCATCATAGAACTTCCAAGGAGTACCCGCAAGGGGCAAGAAGCTTTGTAGATGCTGCAAAGAGAAATATAAGAAATGTAGAGAAACTTTTATGCCCTTGTTTAGATTGCCGAAATCTTAGTCGACAACATGATGACATTATTGTTGAGCATTTAATTATAAGGGGGATGGATCCTACGTACAAGAGCAGTACTAAGTGGTATCATTATGGCGAACAATTAAATGTGGGTGTAGACATGAAGTTGGACAATACATTTGATCTACATAGAGCTATTCATTTTGAAGATGAAGATTTTTTGAATCATGGTTTTTTTACTGATGTTAATGAAGATGAGGATGTTAAAAAACGTAAGGATGATTTACTTAAGAATTTGGAGGATGCAGAAACCCCCTTATATCCTAATCGTGTAGATCAAACTAAATTATCCGCCATCACTGCTTTGTATAATCTTAAATGTGAGGTTGGATTATCCGATATTGGTTTTGATAAGCTTTTGAACGTACTACAGTTGTTGTTTCCGATGAATAATGTACTTCCTAAGAATTTGTATGATGTAAAAAAGTTTCTCAAAGTATTTGACATGGGGTTTGAAAAGATTCATGCTTGTAAGAAGGATTGTTGTAGAGTTTCAAGATTTAGAAAGTTGTCTGAAATGTAACTATTCGAGATGGAAGATAAATGAGGACACCAAGGAGATTATACGAGGTGTTCCAGCTAAAGTGTTGAGGTATTTTCCAATTATTCCAAGATTTAGGTGAATGTATAGATCTCAACAGATGGCAGAAGACCTAAGGTGGCATTTCAACAATAAAAGCAGTGATGGAAAAATGCGACATCCTGTAGATTCTGTAACATGGAATGCAGTGGACGAGAGGTGGAAATCATTTTCATCCGATCCACGCAATCTCAGACTTGGTCTTGCTTCAGATGGTGTCAATCCATTTGCGTCGATGAGCTCCAAATATTGTTGTTGGCCAGTAATGCTTGTGACATATAATCTCTCGTCTATGTTATGTATGAAAAAAGAAAATATGATGCTAACTTTAATAATTCCTGGACCAAAGCAACCTGGAAATGATATTGACATGTACTAGGCGCCATTGGTAGAAGACTAAATTTATGGAATAATGGAATTGATATATATGATGCATTCAGTAAATCAGTTTTTAACTTAAGAGAAATGTTACTATGGACAATAAACGACTTTCCAACCTATGGAAATCTTGCAGGATGTTGTGTAAAATGCGAAAAAGCTTGTTCATTATGCGGTGTTAACACTCATCATCGATGGTTGAAGCATTGTCGGAAAAGTGTTTATATGGGACATAGAAGGTTTCTAGACCCTTCACATCCATGGAGGGAAAAAAACTTGGTTTGATAACACTGTAGAGGACGGTGATAGACCTAGAATTCTAACGGGACGAAACATTTCTGCTATTTTGGATGGTTTTTCAAATGTTTTTGGAAAAGGTAAGAATGAAGCAACAAAAAGGAAGATGAGTAAGAAGAAGCTAAAGACAGAGTTGAGTAAGAAGTTAAAAAGTAAAAAGAGGAAGGGGAAGAGTACTCACAGTAAAGAAGACGAAGATGATTGAAAAAAGAGTTATTAAGATGGAAAAAAGATCAATCTTTTTTTATTTGCCATATTGGAAGGTTAGTATTAAAATTTTTATTTTGTCTAGTAGACCTAACAATATAAAAATTAATAAATTGTTGTATTATTGTTGTTTTTAGGAACTTCCTTTGTGACATAATTTAGATGTGATGCATGTTGAGAAAAATGTCGTTGAAAGCCTACTAAGCACGATGTTGCATGACAGTAAATCGAAAGATGGAATTAATTCAAGGAAGGATTTGGAGGAATGGGGGATTCGACAAAGTCTTTATGCACAACCTCGTGGGAACATAATATACCAACCACCGGCTCCATATACCTTGTCATTGTCTGGAATTTTTTTTTTTGTAAAAGGTTATATGATTTTAAAGGTCCCGATGGTTATTGCTCAAATTTCAAAAATTTGTGTCATTAGAAGGGTGCAACGTTAGTGGGTTGAAGTCGCATGATTATCATGTCGTAATGCAACAATTTTTACCTGTTGTGGTAAGAGATTTGTTACCAAAAAAAGTTAGAACACTAATAATTCATTTATGTTCGTTTTTCAATCAAATTTGTAAACGTGTTCTTGAAAAAGAGACATTGAGGCGACTTAATGATGAGATTATTGAAATTTTGTGTGGACTCGAAAGATATTTTCCACCTTCCTTTTTCGATATAATGGTACATTTGACAATTCATCTTGGAAGAGAAGCACAATTATGTGGTCCGGTTCATTTTCGTTGGATGTACCCTTTTGAAAGGTATATGAAAACGATTAAAGATTATATAAGGAATTATGCACGACCTGAAGGCTGTATTGCAGAATCTTATCTTGCAGAAGAATCAATGAGATTCTTTAGTGAATTTCTACAAAAGAAAGTACAAATGGAGGGGAAAGAAGTCCGAAATGAAGATTATGAAAACAAAGCAATATTTGAAGGACGTCCAATTTTAAAACTGAAGAAAATTACATTGTCATCAAATGAAAAAGATATTGCTCATTTGGCTGTGCTAATGAATACAGCTGCGGTGGAACCATACTTAGAGTAAGTTATATTTTGTTTATACATTTTTAATAAATATTTGATGTTGAATATAACTTGGGTAAAATTATTTAAACACCAGTATGCATTTGGAGGAGTTACAAAATAATGATAAGTGTTTGGAAAAAAATGCGACATTGTTGTGGAAAAAACATACTGATAATTTCTCGGATTGGATTAAAAAGAAGGTTAGTTTAATTTTAATTATCCTTCCATGGACAAAATAATTTCTTTTTTACTTCAAAATTTATGTAAAACCATTTGATTGTAGGTACATTTTCAATCAACAAACGATGAAATACTAAGATGGATTGTTTTTGGCCCAAGTGTTGATGCGTTGTCCTATAAAGGTTTTATAATTAACGGGCATCGTTTTCATACAAAAGACGTTGAAAGAGAAACCCAAAACTACGGAGTCACTTACGATGCGACTACCATGTGTAGGGCAAGTGCAAAAGATATTTCTCAACGAGTTGATGTGGTCACTTATTATGGGGTATTGACAGACATAATTTTGTTAGACTATCATGTTTTTTATATTCCCGTGTTCAAGTGTCACTGGGAAAATATAGGAAATGGAGTGAAGGTCGAAGATGGATTCAATCTTGTCAATTTACAACAAAATCAAGCTTCATTCATAAAAGATCCATTTATTCATGCATCTCAAGCAAAACAAGTTTTTTATTCTAGAGAGAATGACCATTCTAATTGGTATGTTGTAATGAAAGCACCAGCAAGAGGCTATCATGAGTTAGAGATGGATGATCCTATTACGGAAGTCAGCTTTGTTAGGGAAGATTGTGAAGAAACCGACATGGATATTGATTCGGTTGAGAATATTAGCTATGTTAGAGAAGATTGTGAAGGCATATTTGAGTAGATTTCCATACATATTTGCTTGCGAGGTTTGTAACTCCTATATATTTGCTAGTATACGATAATTGTACAAATTTAGAGCATAATATTAACAAATAAACGGATTTGTGCATTTTTTAAAGACAAAGTTAAAACGTACACAAAATATTTCATTGCTCATATAAAAGCTTCGTGGGCTATATAGGCTACTTAAGTAAAATTACAAAAACCCTTAGAGTACTATCATGTAATAAGGAAGCCCAACTAATTAAGCTCAGTCCATCCCTTTTCATTAACTTATAGCACCAAAAGGTAAGAGATCGTTGCACTTATGTTTACTTGGAATAACCACTATTGATTACTGAACTAAACCATAGATATAAAAAAGCTACTGTAAGGTTTATTATTATAATATATCATTTGTTTGTGTGTTGTTTAGTTCAAACTAAAATAGAATATCCTAACTAATTTTTGTTAACTTGAAATGCTACTGTAAGAATTTTGTATATCTTATCAAGTCATCACCTGGTTTTATGACATTGCACTTCAATTTTCCCTATGTATTTATCATGGAAATGTTGGAAGTCAATCCGAGTGCATTTCTGATGTACCATAGTTGTTAAACTGAACTAAGCCATGTTGCAAAACTAAGATAAGCCAGTTGAAAAACTGAGCTAGCTTAGTTTAAATTGAGCCTTGTTGTGATACTGAGCTAGCTTAATTTAAATTGAGCTTAAGCCTAGTTCTCGGTTCAGAGACCGAGCTCAAGCCTATTGATGAAACCAAGCGAGCTAAGTCCAAAATGAGCTCGAGCTTAGTTCTCTGTTTTTGTGGAACTAAGCTCAAGCTCATTTGTATTTGATTTTTCCAGCTCGGTTTTTGAACTATTCCCTGAGAAAATATGTTACACCTGAAAGTTAACTCTTAACAAAATTAATTTTATTTTCATGTAGTTTTCCAGTATGTAATATTATTATGGATGAGATAGGATTGCTCCTACTTGAAATTTACAGATTTTGAAAATGACAAGTTCTCTTGATGCATACCTTATGAGAGCAGAGAGCTAAGAGTGTTTTTCATGAGTTTCCTTCTTTAAGCTTGGACAAGTGTAGTGTCTTGTTTTGACACATTATCATGCAAACCTATCATATTTGAATATAGTTTCATAATTAGTTTTGTAATTATTGGTTTGTTATTGTTTAATTAGTTTGTTGTTTGTGGTACAGAAAATGAGCAACTGTGGGAATGTGAGAACTAGACACATGCAAAAAGAATTCGATGAGCGTAAAAAGAAAAGAGCAACAAGTAAGAAACTTGGAGACAATCGAGCAGACGATGAGATTACCCTTTCAAAATTGGTAGGCTCATTCGTTTTTTTCAATGCTATTAGATGATTTGCTAAAAAAAATTCCAATGTTTGTTAATCAGTCATTGCTAGGGAAATAACTGTACGTATGTCTGTAAAGCTAAATGATTATAGGCCAAAACAATGTTTCTATGCGATCACAACGACATCTTTCATGCTTGTTAATGGGTTGAACTGAACTGAAAGGAAATACTTAAATTATATATAGAGGAACTAAAATGAAGTATATATTATCATAAATACTTAACTATTTAGTTGGCAGAATAATACTTCCGTTTGATAAGTCTTATTCGATTTTTACTTCATGTGATCTTCTAGTGAAGTCGGTTGGTGTATGTTGAGTTCGAGTTTGTTCACGCTATTTTTTTAATAATGAACATAACTCATGGACCTAATTGGTAGAAATCAGGAATACGTATAAGATTCACTGCTTTTCCTCACAAAACACGGGCAACTAAGTATCATTTACATATTAGCTTCTCGTTATCTACTTAAGCATATGTTGTGTCTTGTTGGATAGTGTTGCTATGCCTATTGTCCATGTAGTTGTTTCTGGAATCTATACCATGTGTCTTATTCATTGGGCCAACATTAACCAAATTGAGGTCTCTCTTCATTTTCTCAGGTTCATGCACGGTCCCCATTTAAGATGCCTACTGGCAAAAATGCTTCGTCCTATTACACATGTACACATAGTACTTTATAAATAACTTAATATATAAAGTTAATCAATGTCAATAAGTGGTAAACAACTTTATATAGTTGACAAAGTTGTTGATGGTTGGACTATAAGGCCAACAACTCGGCACTTTAATTCTGTAACCAGTTTTTAAAGTTTTTGTTTCACACAAGTATTAAATGCAGGATTTTACAAGCAAATTTTGATTCTACAAATAATCCAAGAAAAATTGAGTTGTCTAGATATTTGACATCTTATCTTATTCCGACAAGATGACATTTAAAGACCAATGATTCGCTAATAGTCTTTTTATTATGGCTTGTTTTTGTTGGCTTTTAATTCTATGTTCACATGTATTTTGAAGCAGCATAGTTGTGCATGGACATTTGTTTAATTAGTTTAACCAACATGATGAATTTAACGAGGGAAATAAGTCTGAAAATCATTAATTTTTAAGAAGCACTAAGCACAAGTTTACAAGTTAGAGTGGTCTAAAAGGAACTTACACATGAAGTGCTTTGTATATGCTCATAGGTTAAAATGGAGTGTATTAGTTTAAAAGTTAAGTATATATGCCATGAGTTTTACAAGTTGAGTACTAGAAACTTCAAAGATATTTATGGTATTTCTTTGAGGTTAATCTCTTTAGCAAGCACAATATCGTAAAAGAAATTAATGATTTAAACTGTTTTGCAAACACTCTTAGATTAAGACGGAGTATATTAGAACAGTAAATTTTGTACGAACGTCCGATGTCTGTTCGTATCTAGACCGAAATACGTCCGTTCAAGTCCGTCTGATTTCATATAGGACAACAAAATTTGTAGATATACCAAGCTACATCAACTTTTCTCTTCCGAGCTTCCTCATTTTCTCTTCTCTTCACTATTTATTTTCCTATAAAAGTGCATTGAGCCACCTCCTTCGCAATGGTTTTCACTTAGTAATGATGTTTTGTGCAGGAATTGTTTTGGTAAAATAAATGTATTTTGGTTTAGATAATAGCTAAGTATTTATGATTAGCAGTTATCATTACTAATTAGTAATGCTGTTTAGTTTGCAATAGTGATAAAATTGTAAAGGTGTGCGACTCCATATCTTATCTTGCGCATATTATTTTTATTTTTATTTTTATCTCCTTGTGCTCTGTTTCCACTTAGTGTATTTCATTAGAATTTATGTATTAATAGCCTCGTTCATGACAGTTGTCCTTTTAATTTTTATAAACAGAAAATATCAAAGAAGAATAAAGCCATGAAAAGGTAAAAGCACATGCAAAATGAACTAGATGAACATAGGAAGAAACATAAAGTAGAAGAGCTGTTTGAAGACAATCTTGCTGAAGACGAGGCTGATATTGAACCTGAAAAGAATGATGAAATACATGGCAATCCACATGCATCAGAAATTAATCAAGTTAAAACCTTATTAGAAAATAATGCCGAAACACAAAACAATCCTAATCAAGTTCAAACCTTATTAGAAAACAATGCCGAAATACAAAACAATCCACAAACAGTTGCCAACGTTGTTCAGGCGGAAGGAAAACCAAGAAGATAGCCTAGAGGGCCAACCAAAGTTAGAAGACTTCCATTCAATTCTTCGGAGCAAATAGAAGTTGAATTTAATAGTACAGGCGAACCAATAGGACCGGGGTCAGTCAAATTATCCTCTTATTTAGGATCACTTGTACGAGAAATTGTTCCGGTTACACTAAGTGGATGGAAGCAAGTTAGTTCCGAGTTGAAAGAAGTTTTATGGGAAAGCATCCAGGTGACACTCTGAATAATTGTACTCGTGATGTTGATCTATCCGAATTAACGACTTTATCATCCGACTTATTATCCACATTAACCAACAGTGCACTTTTATCGTTCAATTTCGATTATACTTTACTGTCTTTATTTATAAATAAATTTTAGACAATGCATAGTGGATCCTAGTGCATTATGAAAGTAAACCATGTAATATGTTTTAGTTATTGAAGCAGCTTTTTCCCTTTTGAAAATTAGGCTAAAACTAATTTGTTTAGGAAACTGAAATACAGCTGTATGAAGAAAACTCGGTTTCGTTAGGTTTGAAGCACAATGTAAATCATTGCAGCTAATTGGATTTGATCTAGTAGATAGGACTTATAAGGAGACTAATTTGTTTATTTCTGCAGTTGATTGGAATAAATAATAAATAATAAAATGATCTAGTAGATAGCACAGCTAAGTTTACAGTACTACCAAAGTATTTAAAACTAATTTGTAAGATCTTGTTCATGATTTTTCTAGTGATACAACAATTGGATCCGCACATGATGCATTCAATGCCTATTAGCGAGACAAGTGCAGGAAAGCATGTACCAAGAGTAATTTTTGCGCAAACTATAACAACTTGTATTATTGTCGCAGACAAGGTTTAAATTGGATTTAGATTGGCACAAAACACTAGTTTTTCAACAAATGGGTGGTATTTGGCGAGCATCAAAATGTAGATTAGTTCGGCAGGTGTTACAAGCAAAGAACATGGAGGAAAGACTTCAGTTAAAACCATCTAACATTAGATGTATGAATGAGTGGAAGAAATTTATCAAGTTGAAAACAAGTTCGGAATTCAAGGTATGAGAAATTGTATTATATACTAGTAATGTGCAAAAAACTAAATTATATAGAACTGCATTTGAAAGACATTAACATTTCAAAGGGAGGGATTTTATGAGTTAATATTAAATTCAGATCTACATCATTTAGGATTAATTTGTGCCATTTTCCATCCATAGATCAGTGGTTGATAAATTAGATTATCATATGTTATATATCGGAGTATATGTTTTTGAAGTGTTTGAATCCATTTTCAAATCTGATTTGATCCAAAACGAGGACAAAAATATGTAAGTCGTTTAAATCATTTTACTGTGTTTACTGTAAAACAAATATGAACTACTGTTGAAATCGTTTTGTTCATTATTTCATATACATCTGTTGAGATGTTTGGTTTGAACTCAAAAGGAGATTCTTAAGCATGTGTTCGTCTAGTGATACATCTCAATGAACTACTGAAAGGTTGTTTCCAGTCTGAAACTGCTTTCCGAACATTACTATAGCTTTCGTATGTTTCCAATTGACTGCTAAGTTTTATTCATGGTTCCATAATTTTTTTTGCATTACTTTCTTACTATTGTTGTTTTGTTTATGTTTATATTGTTGTTAAATTTTGTGGGGCAAACTGAATCTGAAATTATGAGTTCACATAGATCTATCTATAAATGGTCTTAACAATAAATTCCAAATTCATCGTGATCCATTTAGAAACCCCATGGGAATATACATTTCAGTTGTCCTTTATTCATGTCAATGTTTGTATGTAATGCCTTAATCTGCCTCCTATCACGATATGTGAGAAGATCTGAAGTGACCCGAACTTCCCCGGTCTCCGAAGAGATGAGAAAGAACGAATTACTGTGAGGACAAGACAAATCAGAACGCAGACGGAAGAACATTTCATTGTTTATTACAACAATTCCATCAGAATACAAGAATATACAGAGTATAAATGAATAAATTACATTCGATAAATATCAGAGATTACAATAAATTACATAGCAGCGGAAAATAATACAAAACACAACTGAAGGTGATATACGGATACAGAGCTTTCCGGATATCATTCCAGCTGTAAACCAGGATCTTGTGAATATAAATGTGCAAAACCAAAACTACTAGCTGCCCGTGCGGAAATGAGGGCACCCAGAGTTTAGGTTAAAACAATAAACTCCAGGTCAGTCATGTGACTGGTGTGAGAACTAAAACTGTTATTAAAACTGTATTTTAAAAGACAGTAATTCAAGGGACCACGCCGTATAACAGGAACGGGTTTCCTCCCAAGAATACCAGTGCATAGAATAAACAACGCAATGCTTTTTCGAAAAATGAAGCTATTATAAGACCCAGGTCCCATCACACAATGCAACGCAAGCCGAAGGATAGGGTTTTACCTTATAACAGCCAAACATGCTTGGTACGTTTAAAACAAATCATTTGACACTATAATAAGTGTATAGTGTCAAAACAGTTTCAATCATAAATATAAATCATAGGCGGCATGAATGTCTCATACCACTATGTCGCCATACTAGTTTTACAATTAAAACCGAGATATCTCGTATTGGAAATTGGATTTCCGTCATGAGTCGAGGCGAGGGGCAAGCTCCTCTCCGCTTCGAGACACTCTAGCAAATGCCTCGGGACTACACACTCTGGGCAACCCCGGATGCGGCTGGGCCGGTCCTCACTTATGTTAGAGGATTAATTATGCCTGAACACACGTTTCTCGGTCCTTACAGACCTATAATCGAGGCGCCTCATTCCAACAACCACATAGGTGAAAAGTATATAAATGTCAGGGCTGGTAAGTCAGTGACACCACCAAAGCTAGAAAGAAACGTCGTGCTCTCCCAGCGGTCCGTATCCCGTTTTAAACTCATACCGAGGTGTGAGGCTCGCGAATTCACGTTATACACAAAGCTGCCACGTAGGCCGTGCTTTGATCATTAACCACAAGACTTTGATTTTCAACAGAAGTCTTGATCATTGCATCTCAGCATGCCACACAGGCAATTCATGCCATGCGATTGATATCTATCGATATATAACCTCTAAGCTCGTACGTCTTAGAGAAGGGCGTTAAGCTAGAGAATAAATTCTCCGCCGCCAAACAGATATATATTTAACAGAAATCAATCAACACAGAATAAAATCCAATGTCAGACACAGAATCCATTTACAAGTTCGTTCTGGGTCTGAACGAAACCGGAGGCACTTTCCTCGCATATCCATCCATCCCCAAGTACGTCTGGACGACTACCAACTATTTCCATCCTCTTGGGTGTACAGCCCAATCAGGATCTTCAGTAATTATCCAAACAATGAGAAGACTTCCGGTCTTCGACCACCGTCTTCATCTTCGACATGTCGTCGAATCGGTTATTCAGAATGGGTATAAACCAGGCCTTTCCGAACAACCCGCGTATATTAAAAACAAATGTTACACAAACACAACATACGCCTCATTCCAATTCATTAGTCACTAACCGTAAATCAGTAAGAGAGAAATATCCCAAATATTAACCTCGAAGGCCGAAACCAACATCAGATCAATATCCAGGAAACCATTCTGCTTAACTAACCTACCGCTAGTTTTTAAATTTCATATTCTTAAGGAAAGGTTCCCATTAACTTTATCCAAGATAAATTCTTTAAAATTTATCCTTTAATCTTCCTTTGGATGTCATATCAAACCAAATTATGGTTTTCCCAACTAGTCGAGATTAGCGAACCACACCGAAGTAATTATTTATTTTATTTCCCAATCCCAACCTATTCATCCCATGAAGCAAAACTGGTAATACTCCATATCTACCACCATGGTGTTATCGGTAAAATTAATTACCATTTCACGTTCAAATCTAATTAAAGATTTAACTATCGCTTTGGAGCAAAACTGGTGATACTCCATTCTCGCTCATTTTCTGAAGTTGATAATTTAAGTTATCAATTCCCATTTCAATCTAATTGAAGATTCATTAAAACTCGTTTTACTAGGTTAAAGAATAGTGTCATTTAGAACACAGTTCACGATAAACCCACAAATCAATTCTATTTAAAATCCGTTTCAAATCCAATTTATTTATTTAAAAATAAACGGGTTCAGTTTTAGTTCAAAACTAGTTCATTTCGATAAAAACTATTTTTATCTTTTCAAATATGGAGTTTTTCATCCCAAATTTTCCGAAATCATTTTTTATGATTTTACACAAATTATTACTATTTTAATAATTTTATCAAGGCCCGTACAGTCGATTTCCATCAACGGCCATCGAACTGCACTTACAGCGACCTTTTCCAAATTTGATTTGGACGTATCTCCAAATCCAACCATTAGATTTTAAATTTCCAATATTTGTTAGAAAGCTCTTTTCGATACGAACCCAACGGTTCCGATTTTAAGAGAATCCGACGGTCGGATCTCCCGTAATGTCCGTTTGAAATAAATGGTCGAAATTCACGAACTGCCGCGACGCGGCGCGTTCTATTCAGGCCATTATATTATATATATAATATATATTTCGTCGATTACTACTTAAAAACGAATTTTATAAATTGTTTTGAATTCGTTTCAAAAACAATTTCAACCTTTATTTCAAATTCAAATTAAAATTGAATTTCCTATTATAAATCCTTTTTACTTTCATTTCTATTTGATTTCAATTCAAATCGATTTTAGTTCGATTCGAATTCATTTCGTTTTCTATTCAATTTAAATTCAATTCATTTTCTATTCAATTTGAATTCAATTCGTTTTCTATTCAATTTGAATTCAATTCGTTTTCTATTCAATTTGAATTCAAATTGGTTTTCTATTCAATTCAAATCAAATTCGTTATGGTTTTCTATTCAAATCAAATTCGTTTTATATTCAATTCGATTCAAATTTCATTTCAAAATATTCGATTTCAAAATCACTTTTCAATATTCATTTTAAAATGAATGAAATCGATATAAATATCGTTCACGTCAAAATGGCATCAATATAATCAACACGGCTTCATATATTTCTATTTTCAAATATTCTATTTCGAATATTTCTATTATCAAAATATTTCGTTTCAAATATTTCTATTATCAAAATATTTCTATTTCAAATATTTCTATTTCAAATATTTCTATTTCAAATATTTTTATTATCAAAATATTTCTATTTCAAATATTTCTATTATCAAAATATTTCTATTTCAAATATTTCTATTATCAAAATATTTCTATTACAAATATTTCTATTATCAAAATATTTCGTTCAACACATGACTAATCTCAACAGATGAGTATTGTCAACACATGAACCTTTATTTTATATTGATAAAGATGTAAATTTTATTATTAAAATATTACGTTCAACACATGACTAATCTCAACGGATGAGTACGGTCAACACATGAACCTTTACTTTATAATATTCTTTATTTTCTCGATTGGAATGAGGCCCAATCAATTACCATATAAATTATATGGATTCCATACAACAAATGTATATAATAGCAATGATAAATAATCAACCATCATCCAAAGTGCACTACACTGTATAAGCATCAAATATAGATATCTAACGCTTATAATAGCCCGTCAATCAATCGATTGACACATTTAATGAATCAGGATGAGTGAACTTTAAATTTCATCCCAACACCCGTGTGGGGTTTCAAACAATCAAACACAGATTTTATTTGTGCAGTTGGGCGATGTGTAAAATTTATCGTCCCAATCAATGTCCTTCAAATAGGTGTACATAAACAAACCGTACGGTTTGTAAATGGATATTTATTTACTCACATTCACGTTAAAAATTATATTTTTAACGATAAAATATTTTATTTTAACACATGGATTTTTATTCAGTTCATTTACAAAATAAAATTGATATTTTTATTTTTCTAACTTATTTTAGAAAATTTCGAGGCATGATACTAGAAACGGGACAAGGCCTAGCCTTATCCCCGGTCTAGTGAAGGCTCATGCCATTCACACATCAATCAAATCCATTCCATTTCACCAAACAATTCAATTCAAACCAAATAATCTAACCAACTACACAACCAAACAAACAAGTCCATGGTCTGTGGATGATAGTGTCGGGTGCTACTAAACACCGTCTGCATCCTAGTATATATATATAACTAGGAAAAGAAATTGAAGAGTGAGAAATTCTCACCTATAGCTCTCCAATACCACTACTCTTCATTGATAGAAATCTTCATCGTTCTCGCCTTTTTATCACTTTCGCCCGTAGCCACTACATATATAAAAATCGAATTTTCACTTCGCTATTCAATATATAAAAATCGAATTTTTACTTCGCTATTCAATATATAAAAATCGAATTTTCACTTCGCTATTCAATATATAAAAATCGAATTTTTACTTCGTTATTCAATATATAAAAATCGAATTTTTACTTCGCTATTCAATATATAAAAATCGAATTTTTACTCCGCTATCCTTCATATAAAGATTTCGCCTTTTCAATTTCAAAAATCTAATCTTTTCTATTTTTAAAAATCTAATCTTTTCTATTTTAAAAATCTAATCTTTTCTATTTTAAAAATCTAATCTTTTCTATTTTTAAAAATTCATAGCTCATTCAAATTGAAATCACAGCTTTTCAGATTAAAAACCATAGCCCTTTAAATTAACAAGAAGCAAAATCAGATTTTATATAGATTAAAAGTTATAACCACTCACCGTTTTGGTCGAAGGAGGAGGTGCCGGTGATGGATGGAAGCACAGGGGGTCGGGGAAGAAGATCTGGCGGTGGCTGACCTTGGCATTGGCGGCGGAGGGGGTTTTCTGCGCTAAAGGAGGCGGACTGGGCTATGGAGGTGCTGGAGGCGGCGGATCTCAACAGGGGGGTGCGGGTTCGGTTGTAGGAGTCGGCGTCGGGTTTAGAGAGGAGGAGAGGTTACGGAGGAAGAAAGGGGGTGCTGAGGGAGGAGATCGATGCGGGGGGGGGGAGAACTAGCGAAGGGGAGAGCGTCGGTTGGGAGGGGGTTCGTCGATCCCCTGTTGCGTCGCTCCGACGATGGCGAGCTCGGCGGTGGGCGACGTCGCGCCCTAGGAGGCGGTGGCTGCGATTTGTTTTTTTTCTTTCTTCTATTCGATTTTTAATTTGAACGGTGAATGGGGATAAGGGTTGACTGAGGCATGAGAGAGGACGGTGAGGGAATATATATTTAAATATATAATTATATTAATTAATTTGCATAAAGTAACTTTTTCGTTCGGACGCCAAATTCAGCCCAACGACTGTCGCCCCTAGCTAATTACCCCCATTCCGAACACAATGGGATATGTATCGTAAGCTGATTCGATCGCTTCGATCAGTTTCCGCCAAAATCAACATATAACTCTATATATTGAATTTGAACGCGCATTTCAATTTACTGGGGTCACATACTAACTCGAAAAATTCCAGAAAATATTTTCTAGCTTCGTATTGACGATACGGTCCTAACAAAACTAGTTTCGTCGAATTCTGAGATCGTTAGAAAAATGGCCATTTTCCAGTCGACTAAAATCAACTGAAACTGGTCAAAGGCGTTTTCCTTTGCCACGCTCACATATTGATTCGAAAAATTATGGAATTTGGAATCTAGCAATAACTTGACATCACAGATCCAACAAAAGTGGTTTCGTTGAAATCTGAGGTCGTTTGCAAAATGTCTATTTTTAAGGGCCTGAATTCCATAGCGACTATTCAGAATTTTCAACTGGACATATCTTTTGATTCCCGCTATGAAATTTCAATTCTTCGGATTCGTTGGAAACATATTATCAATTAGATTCTAATATTTTTGGTTTTACTAAAATCCGGATTGTTTTGCACCCGATATGTTCAATTGAAGTTTGAAATCGAATTATCGAACTACCGCGCCATTTTCAATTCTATTTATAATTATATATAATTATTTATATTCTAACGACGACGTATATAATATATTCGTTCTAATTATATTCAAAATTAATTTCTCGTTGGTATTATTTAAAATAATCCATTTTAAATATTCAAAATTCGCTAAAATTTTCAAAATAAAATTTTTAAACTGGCCTAGATTTTCGGGTTATTACAATCTCCCCCACTTAAAACTTTTCGTCCCCGAAAAGGAACAAAGTCGAAAGTGGTTTGATTTATCAACTCTACAGTCGATCTGGCTTCCATTCTCCAACTTTTCAGTTTCTGAGAATTTTCAAATTCTTCAAAAATTTGGCTAACACCCGGAATTTTCGAAAAATTTCGCCATAACCTCCCGTGCACCGGGAGCCACGGGAAAATCCCGAAATTGGCATATAGGCCTTCAGATCTCAAAAAGAAAAAGAAAAAGCCAAGCGGCTAGCCAATAGGCTCATAAAATCATCATCTCCCAAACAAAACAGTAAATTATAGTAAATATGTACCTATTTGTCGGGCAAACAAATTTTATTCTCTGCTCTAGCCTCTTTGCTATGACCTGTTCAATGTAAGTATATGTATATGCAAGCAAATGCGACTAATTTCAAAACAATTCAATATTTGGTGCAATTAGGCATAATGATTCAAAATTATCAAACAAATAATCAAACAACGCAAACATCAATCAATTAATGGATTAACGTTTCAAATTCATAATTTTGATATATATACAGAAAATCATGTTTTTGATGCCTAATGGAAATATATAGAAAATCACACCTTCGTCACTCGAATATAAATTCTGACGACGAGTACTCAACCATCAGAATCATCTTCGGGCCACTAGAGTATGATTCTATATCTATCCAGTATATTAAAACTTCGAATATACGTTCATGACGCGTATATGCAAAATCTTTGTATACTGGATTGTCCAAATTCAAAATAAATAAATAATCAAATACGTATAAAATGGTTTAAATTTTCAAAACAAAATTATTTTCATTTGAAAAATATACTCTTCACACTCGTTCTAGGATACTACTGATCCCATCTCTAACGAATCATTCTAATTGGATATTACTAACCCAACATCTGATGAATTCTTTCGTATGGTTCTAATGTGTCTTGTTCTCGAGCTCTGTAAGCCAAAGCTCTGATACCAAATGAAGCGACCCGAACTTCCACGGTCTCTGGAGAGATGAGAAAAAACGAATTACTGTGAGGACAAGACAAATCAGAACGCAGACGGAAGAACATTTCATTGTTTATTACAACAATTCCATCAGAATACAAGAATATACAGAGTATAAATGAATAAATTACATTCGATAAATATCAGAGATTACAATAAATTACATAGCAGCGGAAAATAATACAAAACACAACTGAAGGTGATACACGGACACAGAGCTTTCCGGATATCATTCCAGCTATAAACTAGGATCCTGTGAATATAAATCTGCAAAACCAAAACTACTAGCTGCCCGTGCGGAAATGAGGGCACCCAGAGTTTAGGTTAAAACAATAAACTCCAGGTCAGTCATGTGACTGGTGTGAGAACTAAAATAGTTATTAAAACTTTATTTTAAAAGAGAGTAATTCAAGGGACCACGCCGTATAACGCGGAACGGGTTTCCTCCCAAGAATACCAGTGCATAGAATAAACAACGCAATGCTTTTTCGAAAAATGAAGCTATTATAAGACCCAGGTCCCATCACACAATGCAACGCAAGCCGGAGGATAGGGTTTTACTTATAACAGCCAAACATGCTTGGTACGTTTAAAACAAATCATTTGATACTATAATAAGTGTATAGTGTCAAAACAGTTTCAATCATAAATATAAATCATAGGCGGCATGAATGTCCCATACCACTATGTCGCCATACTAGTTTTACAATTAAAACTGAGATATCTCGTATTGGAAATTGGATTTCCGTCATGAGTCGAGGCGAGGGGCAAGATCTCTCCACTTCGAGACACTCTAGCAAATGCCTCGGGACTACACACTCTGGGCAACCCCGGATGCGGCTGGGCCGGTCCTCACTTACGTTAGAGGATTAATTATGCCTGAACACACGTTTCCCGGTCCTTACAGACCTATAATCGAGGTGCCTCATTCCAACAACCACATAGGTGAAAAGTATATAAATGTCAGGGCTGGTAAGTCACTGACACCACCAAAGCTAGAAAGAAACGTCGTGCTCTCCCAGCGGTCCGTATCCCGTTTTAAACTCATACCGAGGTGTGAGGCTCGCGAATTCACGTTATACACAAAGCTGCCACGTAGGCCGTGCTTTGATCATCAACCACAAGACTTTGCTTTTCAACAGAAGTCTTGATCATTGCATCTCAGCATGCCACACAGGCAATTCATGCCATGCGATTGATATCTATCGATATATAACCTCTAAGCTCGTACGTCATAGAGAAGGGCATTAAGCAAGAGAATAAATTCTCCGCCGCCAAACAGATATATATTTAACAGAAATCAATCAACACAGAATAAAATCTAATGTCAGACACACAATCCATTTACAAGTTCGTTCTGGGTCTGAACGAAACCGGAGGCACTTTCCTCGCATATCCATCCATCCCCAAGTACGTCTGGACGACTACCAACTATTTCCATCCTCTTGGGTGTACAGCCCAATCAGGATCGTCAGTAATTATCCAAACGATGAGAAGACTTCCGGTCTTCGACCACCGTCTTCATCTTCGACATGTCGTCGAATCGGTTATTCAGAATGGGTATAAACTCGGCCTTTCTGAACAACCCGCGTATATTAAAAATAAATGTTACACAAACACAACATACGCCTCATTCCAATTCATTAGTCACTAACCGTAAATCAGTAAGAGAGCAATTTCCCAAATATTAACCCCGAAGGACGAAACCAACATCAGATCAATATCCAGGAAACCATTCTGCTTAACTAACCTACTGCTAGTTTTTAAATTTCATATTCTTAGGGAAAGGTTCCCATTAATTTTATCCAAGATAAATTCTTTAAAATTTATCCTTTAATCTTCCTTTGGATGTCATATCAAACAAAATTATGGTTTTCCCAACTAGTCGAGATTAGCGAACCACACCGAAGTAATTATTTATTTTATTTCCCAATCCCAACCTATTCATCCCATGAAGCAAAACTGGTAATACTCCATATCTAACACCACGGTGTTATCGGTAAAATTAATTACCATTTCACGTTCAAATCTAATTAAAGATTTAACTATCGCTTTGGAGCAAAACCGGTGATACTCCATTCTCGCTCATTTTCTAAAGTTGATAATTTAAATTATCAATTCCTTTTTCAATCTAATTGAAGATTCGTTAAAACTCCTTTTACTGGGTTAAAGAACTAGTGTCATTTAGAACACAGTTCACGATAAACCCACAAATCAATTCTATTTAAAATCCGTTTCAAATCCAATTTATTTATTTAAAAATAAACGGGTTTAATTTTAGTTCAAAACTAGTTCATTTTGATAAAAACTATTTTTATCTTTTCAAATATGGAGTTTTTCATCTCAAATTTTCCCAAATCATTTCTTATGATTTTACACAAATTATTACTATTTTTAATAATTTTATGAAGGCCCGTACAGTCGATTTCCATCAACGGCCATCGAACTGCACTTACAACGACCTTTTCCAAATTTGATTTGGACGTATCTCCAAATCCAACCATTAGATTTCAAATTTCCATTATTCGTTAGAAAGCTCTTTTCGATACGAACCCAACGGTTCCAGTTTTAGGAGAATCCGACGGTCGGATCTCCCGTAATGTCCGTTTGAAATAAATGGTCGAAATTCACGAACTGTCGCGACGTGGCGCGTTCTATTCAGGCCATTATATTATATATAATATATATAATAAATATTTCATCGATTACTACTTAAAAACGAATTTTATAAATAGTTTTGAATTCGTTTCAAAAACAATTTCAACCTTTATTTCAAATTCAAATTAAAATTGAATTTCCTATTATAAATCCTTTTTACTTTCATTTCTATTTGATTTCAATTCAAATCGATTTTAATTCGATTCGAATTCATTTCGTTTTCTATTCAATTTAAATTCAATTCGTTTTCTATTCAATTTGAATTCAATTCGTTTTCTATTCAATTTGAATTCAATTCGTTTTCTATTCAATTTGAATTCAAATTGGTTTTCTATTCAATTCAAATCAAATTTGTTATGGTTTTCTATTCAAATCAAATTTCATTTTATATTCAATTCGATTCAAATTTCATTTCAAATATTCGATTTCGAAATCACTTTTCAATATTCATTTTAAAATGAATGAAATCGATATAAATATCGTTCACGTCAAAATGGCGTCAATCTAATTAACACGGCTTCATATATTTCTATTTTCAAATATTCTATTTCAAATATTTCTATTATCAAAATATTTCGTTTCAAATATTTCTATTATCAAAATATTTCTATTTCAAATATTTCTATTTCAAATATTTCTATTATCAAAATATTTCTATTTCTAATATTTCTATTATCAAAATATTTCTATTTCAAATATTTCTATTATCAAAATGTTTCTATTTCAAATATTTCTATTATCAAAATATTTCGTTCAACACATGACTAATCTCAACAGATGAGTACTGTCAACATATGAACCTTTATTTTATATTGATAAAGATGTAAATTTTATTATTAAAATATTACGTTCAACACATGACTAATCTCAACGGATGAGTACGGTCAATACATGAACCTTTACTTTATAATATTCTTTATTTTCTCAATTGGAATGAGGCCCAATCAATTACCATATAAAGTTAATTATATGGATTCCATACAACAAATGTATATAATAGCAACGATAAATAATCAACCATCATCCAAAGTGCACTACACTGTAAAAGCATCAAATATAGATATCTAACGCTTATAACAGCCTGTCAATCAATCGATCGACATATTTAATCAATCAGGATGAGTGAACTTCAAATTTCATCCCAACACCCGTGTGGGGTTTCAAACAATCAAACACAGATTTTATTTGTGCAGTTGGGCGATGTGTAAAATTTAACGTCCCAATCAATGTCCTTCAAATAGGTGTACATAAACAAACCGTCCGGTTTGTAAATGGATATTTATTTATTCACATTCACGTTAAAAATTATATTTTTAACGATAAAATATTTTATTTTAACACATGGATTTTTATTCAGTTCATTTACAAAATAAAAATGATATTTTTATTTTTCTAACTTATTTTAGAAAATTTCGGCGGCATAACGGCATGATACTAGAAACGGGACAAGGCCTAGCCTTATCCCCGGTCTAGTGAAGGCCCATGCCATTCACACATCAATCAAATCCATTACATTTCACCAAACAATTCAATTCAAACCAAATAATCTAACCAACTACACAACCAAACAAACAAGTCCATGGTCTGTGGACGATTGTGTCGGGTGCTACTAAACACCGTCTGCATCCTAGTATATATATATATATATATATATATATATATATATATATAACTAGAAAAAGAAATTGAAGAGTGAGAAATTCTCACCTATAGCTATCCAATACCACTACTCTTCATTGATAGAAATCTTCATCGTTCTCGCCTTTTTATCACTTTCGCCCGTAGCCACTACATATATAAAAGTCGAATTTTCACTTCGCTATTCAATATATAAAAATCGAATTTTTACTTCGCTATTCAATATATAAAAATCGAATTTTCACTTCGCTATTCAATATATAAAAATCGAATTTTTACTTCGTTATTCAATATATAAAAATCGAACTTTTACTTCGCTATTCAATATATAAAAATCGAATTTTTACACCGCTATCCTTTATATAAAGATTTCGCCTTTCCAATTTCAAAAATCTAATCTTTTCTATTTTTAAAAATCTAATCTTTTCTATTTTAAAAATCTAATCTTTTCTATTTTAAATATCTAATCTTTTCTATTTTAAAAATCTAATCTTTTCTATTTTAAAAATCTAATCTGTTCTATTTTTAAAAATTCATAGCTCATTCAAATTGAAATCACAGCTTTTCAGATTAAAAACCATAGCCCTTTAAATTAACAAGAAGCAAAATCAGATTTTATATAGATTAAAAGTTATAACCACTCACCGTTTTGGTCGAAGGAGGAGGTGCCGGTGATGGATGGAAGCGCAGGGGGTTGGGGAAGAAGATCTGGCGGTGACTGACCTTGGCATTGGCGGCGGAGGGGGTTTTCTGCGCTAAAGGAGGCGGACTGGGCTATGGAGGTGCTGGAGGCGGCGGATCTCAACAGGGGGTGCGGGTTCGGTTGTGGGAGTCGTCGTCGGGTTTAGAGAGGAAGAGAGGTTGCGGAGGAAGAAAGGGGGTGCTGAGGGAGGAGATCGACGCGGGGGGGGGGGGGAGGGGTGAGGAGGAGAACTAGCGGAGGGGAGAGCGTCGGTTGGGAGGGGATTCGTCGATCCCCTACTGCGTCGCTCCGACGATGGCGAGCTCGGCGGTGGGCGACGTCGCGCCCTAGGCGGCGGTGGCTGCGATTTGTTTTTTTCTTTCTTCTATTCGATTTTTAAATTGAACGGTGAATGGGGATAAGGGTTGACTGAGGCATGAGAGAGGACGGTGAGGGAATATATATTTAAATATATAATTATATTAATTAATTTGCATAAAGTAACTTTTTCGTTCGGACGCCAAATCCAGCCCAACGACTGTCGCCCCTACCTAATTACCCCCATTCCGAACACAATGGGATATGTATCATAAGCTGATTCGATCGCTTCGATCAGTTTCTGCCAAAATCAACATATAACTCTATATATTGAATTTGAACGCGCATTTCAATTTACTGGGGTCACATACTAACTCGAAAAATTCCAGAAAATATTTTCTAGCTTCGTATTGACGATACGGTCCTAACAAAACTAGTTTCGTCGAATTCTGAGATCGTTAGAAAAATGGCCATTTTCCAGTCGATTAAAATCAACTGAAACTGGTCAAAGGCATTTTCCTTTTCCACGCTCACATATTGATTCGAAAAATTATGGAATTTGGAATCTAGCAATAACTTGACTTCACGGATCCAACAAAAGTGGTTTCTTCGAAATCCGAGGTCGTTTGCAAAATGTCTATTTTTAAGGGCCTGAATTCCATAGCGACTATTCAGAATTTTCAACTGGACATATCTTTTGATTCCCGCTATGAAATTTCAATTCTTCGGATTCGTTGGAAAAATATTATCAATTAGATTCTAATATTTTTGGTTTTACTAAAATCCGGATTGTTTTGCACCCGATATGTTCAATTGAAGTTTGAAATCGAATTATCGAACTACCGCGCCATTTTCAATTCTATTTATAATTATATATAATTATTTATATCCTAACGACGACGTATATAATATATTCGTTTGAATTATATTCAAAATAAATTTCTCGTCGGTATTATTTAAAATAATCCATTTTAAATATTCAAAATTCGCTAAAATTGTCAAAATAAAAATTTTAAACTAGCCCAGATTTTCGGGTTATTACAATCTCCCCCACTTAAAAATTTTCGTCCCCGAAAAGGAACAAAGTCGAAAGTGGTTTGATTTATCAACTCTACGTTCGATCTGGCTTCCATTCTCCAACTTTTCAGTTTCTGAGAATTTTCAAATTCTTCAAAAATTTGGCTAACACCCGGAATTTTCGAAAAATTTCGCCATAACCTCCCCTGCACCGGGAGCCACGGGAAAATCCCGAAATTGCCATATAGGCCTTCTGATCTCAAAAAGAAAAAGAAAAAGCCAAGCGGCTAGCCAATAGGCTCATAAAATCATCATCACCCAAACAAAACAGTAAATTATAGTAAATATGTACCTATTTGTCGGGCAAACAAATTTTATTCTCTGCTCTAGCCTCCTTGCTATGACCTGTTCAATGTAAGTATATGTATATGCAAGCAAATGCGACTAATTTCAATACAATACAATATTTGGTGCAATTAGGCATAATGATTCAAAATTATCAAACAAATAATCAAACAACGCAAACATCAATCAATTAATGGATTAACGTTTCAAATTCATAATTTTGATATATATACAGAAAATCATGTTTTTGATGCCAATTCACAACAATGTATTCTAACTATATTAGTTTTGGTTCTCACACCAGTCTAATGGAAATATATAGAAAATCACACCTTCGTCACTCGAATATAAATTCTGACGACGAGTACTCAACCATCAGAATCATCTTCGGGCCACTAGAGTATGATTCTATATCTATCCAGTATATTAAAACTTCGAATATACGTTCATGACGCGTATATGCAAAATCTTTGTATACTGGATTGTCCAAATTCAAAATAAGTAAATAATCAAATACGTATAAAATGGTTTAAATTTTCAAAACAAAATTGTTTTCATTTGAAAAATATACTCTTCACACTCGTTATAGGATACTACTGATCCCATCTCTAACGAGTCATTCTAATTGGATATTACTAACCCAACATTTGATGAATTCTTTCGTATGGTTCTAATGTGTCTTGTTCTCGAGCTCTGTAAACCAAAGCTCTGATACCAAATGAAGCGACCCGAACTTCCCCGGTCTCCGAAGAGACGAGAAAGAACGAATTACTGTGAGGACAAGACAAATCAGAATGCAGACGGAAGAACATTTCATTGTTTATTACAACAATTCCATCAGAATACAGGAATATACAGAGTATAAATGAATAAATTACATTCGATAAATATCAGAGATTACAATAAATTACATAGCAGCGGAAAATAATACAAAACACAACTGAAGGTGATATACGGATACAGAGCTTTCCGGATATCATTCCAGCTGTAAACCAGGATCCTGTGAATATAAATCTGCAAAACCAAAACTACTAGCTGCCCGTGCGGAAATGAGGGCACCCAGAGTTTAGGTTAAAACAATAAACTCCAGGTCTGTCATGTGACTGGTGTGAGAACTAAAACAGTTATTAAAACTTTATTTTAAAAGAGAGTAATTCAAGGGACCACGCCGTATAACACGGAACGGGTTTCCTCCCAAGAATACCAGTGCATAGAACAAACAACGCAATGCTTTTTCGAAAAATGAAGCTATTATAAGACCCAGGTCCCATCACACAATGCAACGCAAGCCGGATGATAGGGTTTTACCTTATAACAGCCAAACATGCTTGGTACGTTTAAAACAAATCATTTGATACTATAATAAGTGTATAGTGTCAAAACAGTTTCAATCATAAATATAAATCATAGGCGGCATGAATGTCCCATACCACTATGTCGCCATACTAGTTTTACAATTAAAACCGAGATATCTCGTATAGGAAATTGGATTTCCATCATGAGTCGAGGCGAGGGGCAAGCTCCTCTCCACTTCGAGACACTCTAGCAAATGCCTCGGGACTACACACTCTGGGCAACCCCGGATGCGGCTGGGTCGGTCCTCACTTACGTTAGAGGATTAATTATGCCTGAACACACGTTTCCCGGTCCTTACAGACCTATAATCGAGGCGCCTCATTCCAACAACCACATTTGTGAAAAGTATATAAATGTCAGGGCTGGTAAGTCACTGACCCCACCAAAGCTAGAAAGAAACGTCGTGCTCTTCCAACGGTCCGTATCCCGTTTTTAACTCATACCGAGGTGTGAGGCTCGCGAATTCACGTTATACACAAAGCTGCCACGTAGGCCGTGCTTTGATCATCAACCACAAGACTTTGCTTTTCAACAGAAGTCTTGATCATTGCATCTCAGCATGCCACACAGGCAATTCATGCCATGCGATTGATATCTATCGATATATAACCTCTAAGCTCGTATGTCTCAGAGAAGGGCGTTAAGCAAGAGAATAAATTCTCCGCCGCCAAACAGATATATATTTAATAGAAATCAATCAACACAGAATAAAATCCAATATCAGACACACAATCCATTTACAAGTTCGTTCTAAGTCTGAACGAAACCGGAAGCACTTTCCTCGCATATCCATCCATCCCCAAGTACATCTGGACGACTACCAACTATTTCCATCCTCTTGGGTGTACAGCCCAATCAGGATCGTCAGTAATTATCCAAACGATGAGAAGACTTCCGGTCTTCGACCACCGTCTTCATCTTCGACATGTCGTCGAATCGGTTATTCAGAATGGGTATAAACCCGGCCTTTCCGGACAACCCGCATATATTAAAAACAAATGTTACACAAACACAACATACGCCTCATTCCAATTCATTAGTCACTAACCGTAAATCAGTAAGAGAGCAATTTCCCAAATATTAACCCCGAAGGCCGAAACCAACATCAGATCAATATCCAGGAAACCATTCTGCTTAACTAACCTACCGCTAGTTTTTAAATTTCATATTCTTAGGGAAAGGTTCCCATTAATTTTATCCAAGATAAATTCTTTAAAATTTATCCTTTAATCTTCCTTTGGATGTCATATCAAACCAAATTATGGTTTTCCCAACTAGTCGAGATTAGCGAACCACACCGAAGTAATTATTTATTTTATTTCCCAATCCCAACCTATTCATCCCATGAAGCAAAACTGGTAATACACCATATCTAACACCACGGTGTTATCGGTAAAATTAATTACCATTTCACGTTCAAATCTAATTAAAGATTTAACTATTGCTTTGGAGCAAAACTGGTGATACTCCATTCTCGCTCATTTTCTAAAGTTGATAATTTAAATTATCAATTCTCATTTCAATCTAATTGAAGATTCATTAAAACTCCTTTTACTGGGTTAAAGAACTAGTGTCATTTAGAACACAGTTCACGATTAACCCACAAATCAATTCTATTTAAAATCCGTTTCAAATCCAATTTATTTATTTAAAAATAAATGGGTTTAATTTTAGTTCAAAACTAGTTCATTTCGATAAAAACTATTTTTATCTTTTTAAATATGGAGTTTTTCATCCCAAATTTTTCCAAATCATTTCTTATGATTTTACACAAATTATTACTATTTTTAATAATTTTATCAAGGCCCGTACAGTCGATTTCCATCAACGGCCATCGAACTGCACTTACAGCGACCTTTTCCAAATTTGATTTTGACGTATCTCCAAATCCAACCGTTAGATTTCAAATTTTCAATATTCGTTAGAAAGCTCTTTTCAATACGAACCCAACGGTTCCGGTTTTAGGAGAATCCGACGGTCGGATCTCCCGTAATGTCCGTTTGAAATAAATGGTCGAAATTCACGAACTGCCGCGACGCGGCGCGTTCTATTCAGGCCATTATATTATATATAAAATACATATTTCGTCGATTACTACATAAAAACGAATTTTATAAATAGTTTTGAATTAGTTTCAAAAACAATTTCAACCTTTATTTCAAATTCAAATTGAATTTCCTATTATAAATCCTTTTTACTTTCATTTCTATTTGATTTCAATTCAAATCGATTTTAATTCGATTCGAATTCATTTCGTTTTCTATTCAATTTAAATTCAATTGGTTTTCTATTCAATTTGAATTCAATTCGTTTTCTATTCAATTTGAATTCAATTCGTTTTCTATTCAATTTGAATTCAAATTGGTTTTCTATTCAATTCAAATCAAATTCGTTTTATATTCAATTCGATTCAAATTTCATTTCAAAATATTCGATTTCGAAATCACTTTTCAATATTCATTTAAAAATGAATGAAATCGAAATAAATATCGTTCACGTCAAAATGGTGTCAATCTAATCAACACTGCTTCATATATTTCTATTTTCAAATATTCTATTTCAAATATTTCTATTATCAAAATATTTCATTTCAAATATTTCTATTATCAAAATATTTCTATTTCAAATATTTCTATTTCAAATATTTCTATTATGAAAATATTTCTATTTCAAATATTTCTATTATCAAAATATTTCGTTCAACACATGACTAATCTCAACAGATGAGTATTGTCAACACATGAACCTTTATATTATATTGATAAAGATGTAAATTTTATTATTAAAATATTACGTTCAACACATGACTAATCTCAACGGATGAGTACGGTCAACACATGAACCTTTACTTTATAATATTCTTTATTTTCTCGATTGGAATGAGGACCAAT
The DNA here is from genome assembly GCA_030737875.1 of Allium sativum. Classification (NCBI taxonomy): domain Eukaryota; kingdom Viridiplantae; phylum Streptophyta; class Magnoliopsida; order Asparagales; family Amaryllidaceae; genus Allium; species Allium sativum. The sequence continues at coordinate 478,982,333 of CM060919.1, read as the reverse complement.
CAATTACCATATAAAGTTAATTATATGGATTCCATACAACAAATGTATATGATAGCAACGATAAATAATCAACCATCATCCAAAGTGCACTACACTGTATAAGCATCAAATATAGATATCTAACGCTTATAACAACCTGTCAATCAATCGATCGACATATTTAATCAATCAGGATGAATGAACTTCAAATTTCATCCCAACACTCGTGTGGGGTTTCAAACAATCAAACACAGATTTTATTTTTGCAGTTGGGCGATGTGTAAAATTTATCGTCCCAATCAATGTCCTTCAAATAGGTGTACATAAACAAACCGTCCGGTTTGTAAATGGATATTTATTTATTCACATTCACGTTAAAAATTATATTTTTAACGATAAAATATTTTATTTTAACACATGGATTTTTATTTAGTTCATTTACAAAATAAAAATGATATTTTTATTTTTCTAATTTATTTTAGAAAATTTCGGCGGCATAACGACACGATACTAGAAACGGGACAAGGCCTAGCCTTATCCCCAGTCTAGTGAAGGCCCACGCCATTCACACATCAATCAAATCCATTCGATTTCATCAAACAATTCAATTCAAACTAAATAATCTAACCAACTACACAACCAAACAAATAAGTCCATGGTCTGTGGACGATTGTGTCGGGTGCTACTAAACACCGTCTGCATCCTAGTATATATATATAACTAGAAAAAGAAATTGAAGATTGAGAAAATCTCACCTATAGCTATCCAATACCACTACTCTTCATTGATAGAAATCTTCATCGTTCTCGCCTTTTTATCACTTTCGCCCGTAGCCACTACATATATAAAAATCGAATTTTCACTTCGCTATTCAATATATAAAAATCGAATTTTTACTTCGCTATTCAATATATAAAAATCGAATTTTCACTTCGCTATTCAATATATAAATATCGAATTTTTACTTCGTTATTCAATATATAAAAATCAAATTTTTACTTTGCTATTCAATATATGAAAATCGAATTTTTACTCCGCTATCCTTCATATAAAGATTTCGCCTTTTCAATTTCAAAAATCTAATCTTTTCTATTTTTAAAAATCTAATCTTTTCTATTTTAAAAATCTAATCTTTTCTATTTTAAATATCTAATCTTTTCTATTTTAAAAAATTCATAGCTCATTCAAATTGAAATCACAGCTTTTCAGATTAAAAACCATAGCCCTTTAAATTACCAAGAAGCAAAATCAGATTTTATATAGATTAAAAGTTATAACCACTCACCGTTTTGGTCGAAGGAGGAGGTGCTGGTGATGGATGGAAGCGCAGGGGGTCGGGGAAGAAGATCTGGCGGTGGCTGACCTTGGCATTGGCGGCGGAGGGGGTTTTCTGCGCTAAAGGAGGCGGACTGGGCTATGGAGGTGCTGGAGGCGGCGGATCTCAACAGGGGGGTGCGGGTTCGGTTGTGGGAGTCGGCGTCGGGTTTAGAGAGGAGGAGAGGTTGCGGAGGAAGAAAGGGGGTGCTGAGGGAGGAGATCTACGCGGGGGGGGGGGGGGGGGGAGGAGGAGAACTAGCGAAGGGGAGAGCGTCGGTTGGGAGGGGGTTCGTCGATCCCCTACTGCGTCGCTCCGACGATGGCGAGCTCGGCGGTGGGCGACGTCGCGCCCTAGGCGGCGGTGGCTGCGATTTGTTTTTTTTTCTTTCTTCTATTCGATTTTTAAATTGAACGGTGAATGGGGATAAGGGTTGACTGAGGCATGAGCGAGGACGGTGAGGGAATATATATTTAAATATATAATTATATTAATTAATTTGCATAAAGTAACTTTTTCGTTCGGACGCCAAATCCAGCCCAACGACTGTCGCCCCTACCTAATTACCCCCATTCCGAACACAATGGGATATGTATCATAAGCTGATTCGATCACTTCGATCAGTTTCTGCCAAAATCAACATATAACTCTATATATTGAATTTGAACGCGCATTTCAATTTACTGGGGTCACATACTAACTCGAAAAATTCCAGAAAATATTTTCTAGCTTCGTATTGATGATACGGTCCTAACAAAACTAGTTTCGTCGAATTCTGAGATCGTTAGAAAAATGGCCATTTTCCAGTCGATTAAAATCAACTGAAACTGGTCAAACGCGTTATCCTTTGCCACGTTCACATATTGATTCGAAAAATTATGGAATTTGGAATCTAGCAATAACTTGACATCACGGATCCAACAAAAGTGGTTTCATCGAAATCTGAGGTCGTTTGCAAAATGTCTATTTTTAAAGGCCTGAATTCCATAGCGACTATTCAGAATTTTCAACTGGACATATCTTTTGATTCCCGCTATGAAATTTCAATTCTTCGGATTCGTTGGAAAGATATTATCAATTAGATTCTAATATTTTTGGTTTTACTAAAATCTGGATTGTTTTGCACCCGGTATGTTCAATTGAAGTTTGAAATCGAATTATCGAACTACCGCGCCATTTTTTATTCTATTTATAATTATATATAATTATTTATATTCTAACGACGACGTATATAATATATTCGTTCGAATTATATTCAAAATAAATTTCTCGTCGGTATTATTTAAAATAATCCATTTTAAATATTCAAAATTCGCTAAAATTGTCAAAATAAAAATTTTAAACTGGCCCAGATTTTCGGGTTATTACAAGATCTAAAGTGCTTCTATACATACATACGCTCATACGTATATGTGTGTATGTATATATAACTTTTGAGTTATATCTGTAATTGAATAAGAACCGAAACTCCAATTTTCATATAAAAGCTTAACACTTTAACCATTACAAATACATTTTAGACCGTGATGACTAAGTTGAATATCATACTACCATACGATTCTTATTTTAGGCTGTGAGCGAGAAGAACAGAGCTATTAGACAGAGGCAGTTGCCACACACGTCCAGTCGTAAAGGAATGGCACGACTAGCTGAAGATTTGGTAACAAAATTGTAGTTATAATTTACTGCAATATTTATGAAACTTTTAAGTTAGTTGCTTATGTTATTTGGTGTTTTTTGAATTTAGAAAAGCGAAATCAGTTCTGCCGTCCCTAGAAGTGTGGTCTGGATCAAATCTGGCACTAAGAAAAATGGTGAACCGGTGAATATGATTGCTGCAGATGCTATAGTAAGTTCATACTTTTCAAATACGTATGATAGATATATAAATACTATGTTTTAATGAGTTCTGAAAAAATAAAAGATGTCATATATGTGGTATTTAAATTTGCAAGCTTCTGAGTGTGTTTCCTATTTTAATTTAAATACCATGTTTTTGTTTAAACTGCAGTAATATAATATTAATCATGTTTTGTACGAAAAGATTAAACAAATTGAAAGTGTTTCACAATCGAGCTCGCTAATTAATTATAGAGAAGATGCACTATCACAAGTGTTAGGGCAAGAAAGACCGGGTCGACTTAGAGCGATGGGAAGTGGAGTGAGTCTTAGTAGAGCGACTTTATCACAAGTTAAGGATAAGCATACACTGCTACTTGAAAGTAAAGTGTCGGACTTAGAGAAGAGATTTCTATAACTAGAGAAAAAGCAGGTGAAAATTATCACTACTTAAGTTATCCATGTTCTTCCCTTATTGGAGTGATTGTTAAGTTATCCATACTCACATAAAATATTCAACTACTTAAAGAACACGTACCTTTATTTGATACCTCTATCGAATTAACATAAGTGTCTAATACTCGAGTTCTGTATAAAAAAGGGTATTGAAAATTACATTTGTATATAATTCTAACTATTTTTTTTGTTTTGAGGAATAATGAACGGACGAAACACAATTAATTCTCTTGTCAAATGTCACCTGAGCCTTTGTAATGACGAATTAAGCTATGTACTTCTTTACTTCTGTAACGTCCCATAATTTTTAGTATATTTAATTTCAATTTAAAATGAATAAATTGGGATATAAATAGGGAAATCAATTTTGTGTTAATTTTTAATGATGATGATTGTTTAAATTGAGTAAATATATTTTTTTAAATTTAGTTTTGAAAAGCAGTAATTTGAAATTGAATATTTAAATAATTAAATTAATGTGAGAGAGTTAATTTGAAAAGGGAATTCAAATTTAATTGATTTAATGGTGGAATTTTAAGTCGTTAATTTATAACTGAAATTTCAATCAAGATTCAAATAATCAAATTATGATTTGAAAATGTGTGAAACTTATTGTAGAAATTTATTTAAGTTATAATTTGATTTAGATTTGAATTCAATGAATATTTAATTTGAATTTTTAAACGGTTAATCAAATAATTGAATATTTAATTAATTAATTAATTAACGGTGAAATTTAACTGTTTTGGCGACGGTCTCGGAATCCGACGAGATTAGTTTCGTTGGAATCGTATCGTCGAAACAAAGACAGAAATAATTTTTCTGGATTTTTCGGGGTCAGTATGTGGGCCCGGTAGTGTAAAATGTACGTTAAAACCTGATATGCGATAGCTGTGTGTGTATTAATCAGTTGGCCTTATAACTTGATATATATTGAACCCACTTAACACCACATCAGCCCACTTCTCATCCATGAGCACCTTCTCCTCCAACATTTGCTTTAATGGCTGAAAATTTAGATCTAAACCCTAGATCTAAGTTCGATTTTCACTCAAAATAAAATTTCTTCAAACCCTAACATATTATATACCAAAACGAAGATCTCGACGACACGAGTCTACGGGTATGCTCAGATTCGACATGCATGGCCTGTAGTGGCTGGAAAACGTGGTCAAACCCTCTGGAAATCGAAATACATGCATGCAAATTAGGCGTTTTTGATTTTGGCTTTAATCGCGAAATCCGTCTTCTGGGTATTGTAGAGGACGCTCATGTGAGTCCAACGGTGGTGCTCGATTTGTCTATCGTCGCTTGGATGGCCGGAATTTGCTCGACAAAGGTCCAAAAACTCGTACGTTGGTCTCGTTCGCCGGAGAGCCAGGGACGACCGGAGTTGACGTGCGTTGGAGGGGAGGTGCGCCTCGGGCGTGGCATTCGAATGGTGGTGGTCGCGGCTCTTCTGGTGGCCGGAGTTGGGAGGTCAGGCCGGTCAAAGATGACGTTGGGAATGGTTGTTTTCGCAGGTCACTGTAGCGAGCGTGAAAAGGGAGAGCGGGAGGAAGGAAGGCCGGCTGACGTGGCATGTAATTAGTGGGTGGGTTTGTTTTTAATTATTTTTAAATTCAAACTTTTTCGAATGGTAAAACACTGATATTTTCTTCGTTTTAACTCGGATTTGGGCGCCGTTTGTTGCGTTGGGATCGTGGAGGAATTGCGGACGTTTTGACACTAACCAGGCTGCGTTCTGAGACTGTCAAATTTTGGGCAATGGTCGGACGTTCAATTCAAATTGAAATCAAAAGGTGAGTGATTCTTCGCTCACGAAATACTGAATTATTCCCATATTTATTGAATTAAATTATGAAGTAAGCTTGGTTGTATGGTTGTGTTGGATTGTTGATGTGTGGCTTAAATTTAACATGCAAGTGTGTTAACATGCAATTTAAGTAATTGATTTGTTATTTAATTTAATTTAAATCTCTAGTTGAATTCGAACCCTTGTAAAATCCTGAAACAGTTTCACGCTGATCAGTTGAATGAAATGGTTGTGATGGATGTTGGTTGAAATTTATTACTGAATTTATAGTGACATTTTTATGCTCTTTATTCAGTATATTGTAATGCATGTTGATTTTGACGATAAACCCCATTTACCCTTGATGTTGCGGGCATCTAATGAACCCGGGATTTATCGATAAAATGAATTAAGAACACAGAGTGAAATGATAAATCTCTGTGACCCTGATTTGGATTGAAATGATAGATCCATCCCTGAAATATCGAGAAATTTAATATTAAACCACTTGGCCATTGGATAGATAATTATATACAGACATCGGTTGGTTAAATGATTTTAATATTGAAATTTTATTTGATAGAATTTCATTTAAAAGAATGTGTTGATACTCGATTTTAAATTCTTTAAAGATTCTGAACTGGGATAATGATTAAAAGGGTTGAAGGAATTTTCCAAACCAAATAGAAATATCTAAATTGGGGTTTGAATATGAATTGAAAACTTTCCAGAATAAGAGTTGGATTAGAAGTAGGAAAAATTTCTTATGGAAATCAAATTTTGGGAAATTTAGAAATCAAGGGTATCTGAGTTGTTTTAACTCAGTTGGAATATATATATCTCGGAACTCTTGAAATCAAGTAGTTGTTTGAACGAGTTTGAAACGAGATAGGGAATTTAATGAACTCCGTTGAGACCGGAGGATAAATTCAAGTATTTGGAATTTGGAAGGAAGAAAGGATTTGATTTGAGAAATTTATTTTTAATTATTCATGCTTTGATTCTAAATGATTATTCTAGCTTTAAAACTATTAATTACCTTTACTTACTGCTATTGTATTTAAATAATTTGCTTATAATTCATTTTCAAAGGTTTCTAGTAAATCTTATTTTAAGTGTATATATAATGTTTAAATTACTAATTTATCTTAACTATTATATTCTATATATACATCTATATATATTTATTATATAAAAATTTATTATTATTATTATTATTATATGAACATTTAGTTTACAAGTATTTTCTCAAATTTTAAATTCTTCCGAATGGAAATGCTTGAGTTTGAACCACTGGTTCAAATGGAGTTGAGATAAGAATCCATGGAAATTTGAAATCTTTGAGATAAATTATATTCTATTTGAGTATAAGTCATTTTGAAATAGTATATGATTATAATATAATGATATGAAATATATTCTAGTTTTAGAATATAACCGGTTTGGGTATGATTATGAAAGGTTGATATGAAAATTTGATTCGTTTGAATATAAATTGGGTTCGAAACAGAAGATGATATTTTGATATGAAAGCGAACCTTTATCAAATATAAAAGAACCGACCGATGTGAAAGATGTAAGCGTTGGTTGTTAAAGAGACCGGAGTCGACATAAGGCATACTCTCTGTCAGTGTCGATACCACTTTGACAACTGTGAACGTTATGATATATCCAGAATGAGTATAATGACTTGGAGGCGATCATTGAATCGAAGAAGATGAACGATGAAGAAATAGCCCTGACCTTCGGGTCAAAAATTGAAATGACTAAAACAGGAGCTATACCGTGACTAACTGAGGTAGCACCTTTGATCGGACACACTTCTTCGATACTATTTCTATGACTATGATGATGATGATTTGGGCCCATTTATGACTTTGGGAGTGTGTTCCGAGGTGGGCGGTAGTGGCTGCTATGCGTTACCACCGGTCCGGGAGTGCAATTGGTAGAATCCTACCCTGGGCATTGCCTCGAGTGCCTTGTCATTTATATCCATATCGAGCCGCATACGATTTTTGATTTGTATCGTACCTATGGAGTGCCCTCTGATGCCATCGTTTACGGTGGTTTTACGGTACTGTATAGACTACGGTATTATAAACGGCGTAAGGGTAAAAATGTAATCCCGCTTACGCTATTTTCAGTATTTATACTTTACTGAATAGACATTATAATAATAGCGTATTATTATATAGATATTAGTTTAACGGATCCTCGAGAGATGGAAAAATCCCGTAACATCTCTTGAGTTACTGCACCCATGATACTGATGTTATTTCGTATTTTGATTTGACTAATATGAGATGATTTAGTGCTGATCCGAGTGTTTGTTGTGTTTTCTTTTTATGCAATACGCTCGGGTCAGCAGATGTTGCAGTTAGCGAAGATTTCCTTGCCTTGGAGGACGAAGATGAAGTTTGGCGTATATATCTATTATGAGTATGGTTTAACCACTGCAGTTATTTCCGCTGCTTATTATGTACATCTGTATATGTGTAACTCTGATATTCATTTGAATGTTATAACCAATGTATATATTTCAACTGCTTTAACTGCTACTTATTTATTATATGTTGTCCTTCCGCTGTGAGATTCTGTGATTTTGTTTTTCCTTCTTTCTTTCTTTTTCTTCTTTTTCCCAATAACTACCTGCATTTGCGATTTGTTTAGGTTGACATGTGTGATTTATTGTCGATTTGAACGGTCAAAAATGTGGGTCGTTACATTTGGTATCGGAGCGATGGTTAGCGATAACCTTGGCTCTGTTGGGAATAAACTCATTAGAGATAGGGTTAGAAACGCCCTAGAATGAGTTTGAGTGATATGAGAGAGCGTACCTGTATTTTTATATAAATTGGTTTTATATTATGTTGGCTCATTCTGTTGAATATTTATGAATTCTGGTCGATATATGGGACGCCATAGAATCGATTGGGATTCCTAAATAATCGAACAGAATGATCGACATAATGTGGTTTTCGATTTTATTTTTAAATATACCAAGTATATTATTGGTTTTAGTATATATGAAATCGTTTTAGTAGGTGGTAATATTAAGTTATTACCTAATATGGTTGATTCGATAATAAATTTAATAAGGAAAATTCAAATGGTCTATGAAAACAATTTGAAAATGAAATGATACCTTTAAGTATCATTAGGGAGAAAGGTTATGATTGAATATAGAAATGTACTTGAAACTTGATCCTGGGGTATCTTTGAAAATAGTTTGCCAAAGTTTTAAATAATATCATATTATTGGTATGATCGGAAAGAAATGGTTTTAAAGATTTTCAAGTGGGTATAATCCCTCCTTGGACCTTGGAAACGATGTCGGTAATGAGTGCACGCATTATCGACGTTTATTCTGAAGCGCTTAAGTGGGGAGACCACCCGTATTTTCATAACTAGTTTGAAAGGATATTTGGATTTAAATTCCAATAGTATAAGTTTGTATAAGAGTATAAGTATATGATATTTTAAAACTGAGTTTAAGATTTAACAAGAATTGAAATTTTTATATTCTTTCTTAAATTAAAGTTTGGATTTAAAATTCATATGGTATGGTTTATAAAATAGTATAAGTATATATGTATGTTATTTTAAACGTGAATTATAAACCCAGAATCAAGCACTTTGAGTTGTCTTAACTAATGATAATGATTTGAGATTTAGTACTCGATTCATTGGAATTTTTCCTTTGAAATCATGAAATAGACTTAAGTATTAAGTGAAAGGAAGTCGCCATTTAACTCTTAATCATGGACGATAATTTAGTTCAGGAAACTCTAAGTTCGGTCATTAAAGGTGTTAAAGAGAAAAAAAAAACCTAAATTAACTATGAAATATAAGTTCAAGTAAAGTCGACCAAAATGGAAATTTAGTTTGAGTCGTACTAAATGAATTGGATTTGAAAACAAACCATGAATCACTCAAAAACTTTAAGTTTTGAAAATAAGAGAACGAAAATTTGCCGAGATATATATATAAATGATTTAAATAGAACGCGTCGCACAGCGACCGTTCGCGAATTACGACCATTAACTTTGAATGGACCTAGCGGGAGATCCGACCGTCGGATTCTCCTAAAACCGGAACCATTGGGTTCGTATCGAAAAGGGCCTTCCAATGAATATGAGAAATTTGAAATCTAACGGTTGGATTTGAAAATATGTCCAAATCAAATTTGGAAAAGGTTGCTATGGCCGCAGTTCGGTGGCCGTTGTTGGAAACCGACTGAAATATCGATAATAAAATTATCCAAATTATTAATAATTTGTGTAAAATCATAACAAGTGATTTGGAAAGAATTGGGATGGAAATTCCATACTTGAATAGATAAAAATATATTTTATCGAAACAAAACTTAATTTAGGTCGACTAAAATGAATTGAAGAATTTGGTGGTGAAATAAAAATGGTAATAACTTATGATGTGAAATAGTTAATGAGTAAGTTAGGTTAGTCGAGAAGAAAATTGATAAGAAATTTAGTTGGGAATGAAATGTAAATGGTAGATAGACTAAAGTGAAGAAATTAAATGGTGAATTAGAGTATGTATGGGAGGATGGTGTAAAATCTAAATGGGTTAACCCTCACTTGGACAATATATCAAGTATAAATCTAAGTATGAACAACGAATGAGAACAAGTGAGAAATGGTTAAGGTATGAAATGAAGTGTCAAAATAAGAATAATGAAATATAAAAATAAAACTTATTCTGAGGTGAATGGATTTAATATAAGGAAATCAATTTAGGAAGATGAAATAAGCGGATATAGAATTATAGGTATTGTTGGATTTAGTAAGTGAATGGAAATTCCAAACGAGAGAAATAAAATGGTTGATATAAAAGAAACCATCACGGATCTTAAACCTCGAGTATGGATTGGAAGCTGACTTTATGGAACGACATTCATGTAATAGGGATGGAATAATAAGGATAAGTAATGAAATTTGATGGGTTGACCCGTGTTAATGGGATAATGATTTAAGGTAATCGCGTTAGTGAGAATAGACTTATATAATTAGAAGGAATAAAATCGAGATTAATTCAAGTGAATGGTTAAGCTAATGTGGGTAAACAAGATATTATTCAACGCAAAAGGGTAAAGTAACTTTGAATAAGTAATGAAGTGGCAACTTAATTTATATTTATGAAATTATGTTTTATTTAAATCGAGTTGGCTGGAAACATTAAAAAGAATTCAATGTTGTTTGAAATTGAATGCTTGGAAATGAAGCAAATAGAAATATATCGAGATTGAATAAGCAAATGAATATGAATTCCTTTCTTGAATAAAGAAGTGACCACTAGTTTTGGAATGATGAAGACTTATAAAATTAGAAAATTTAGAATCCGGAAGTTGGAAGTTCCAAAATAAATGAGTCAATGTTGATGCGTAAATTTGAAGTATTCAATAAGCTGAAACAAAATGAGCATAACTTTTGTATGGATGATCAGAATCGGGCGATTCTGGACTTTTCAGAAACCTTAAAATCTAAACTAGAATTGTCATGAATAGAGCTTCATCAGATTTTTCAAGCCTACATGTTGAAATTTAAGATTTAGTCATAGTCGTATGCGCAGAAAATAAAAATCTGAACTGAATATCGATATTGTTTTGACCATAACTCTCTAACCGAGTATCGGATTTTGATGTGCGAGTACAATTCGGAAAGGCCAGAATGTAAACTAAAACTTTCTCTTAATATGATGAGTCAAATTCTGATGATTAAAGGGCTAAAAACTGGATAGAACATTTCAAGTCTGTATTTTCAGTGTTCGGGCTGAAGCGTTCGCCTTCACCAAAACAATCATAACTTCTAAACCGATTATCCGAATTCGATGAGTCCGGACATTTCGGAAAGCCTGAAAGAGAGCAACAACTTTTGCATGCTTTGGTCAAATTCCAACCTTGATGCGTGATAATCAACGATTTGTTCGCTGGCCTGTTACAGATATTTGGTTTTATAGTTGAAACGATGAAATCTTGATATGTATGTTGTATACATTTGTTATATGTTTTATATATGTTAAATTCTTAATGTGTATGTAAGTATTTGGCAGGTGTAAGAAGTCGCATTTCGCTTTGAAGCTCGCTTGCGCTAAAATGCTAGATGCTAAGGTAAAATAAATGCAAATAAACGCTAAAGAAAGGTACGTAATTAGGTTACAAAGTTTTTGCGGTTTATATTTTTGTTTTTCCCCATTTTTGGGATGCCTCATCGTTGATGAGATGAATATTTTGGATTGATATATGTATCGGGATTTTTCCCGGGGCTCTCCGAACAAAGGAGATGCTGCCGAAATTTTCTGTGATTTCGGGAGTTAGAAAAATTTATGAGTTTTACAATTATATACTAATTTTGTAAATACTATTTTAAGTATGGATTTGAAATAGATATGTGCTTAATATCGTTTCGTTCTCTTTTCGAGGACGAAAAGATTTTAAGTGGGGGAGAATGTAACGTCCCATAATTTTTAGTATATTTAATTTCAATTTAAAATAAATAAATTGGGATATAAATAGGGAAATCAATTTTGTGTTAATTTTTAATGATGATGATTGTTTAAATTGAGTAAATATATTTTTTTAAATTTAGTTTTGAAAAGCAGTAATTTGAAATTGAATATTTAAATAATTAAATTAATGTGAGAGAGTTAATTTGAAAAGGGAATTCAAATTTAATTGATTTAATGGTGGAATTTTAAGTCGTTAATTTATAACTGAAATTTCAATCAAGATTCAAATAATCAAATTATGATTTGAAAATGTGTGAAACTTATTGTAGAAATTTATTTAAGTTATAATTTGATTTAGATTTGAATTCAATGAATATTTAATTTGAATTTTTAAACGGTTAATCAAATAATTGAATATTTAATTAATTAATTAATTAACGGTGAAATTTAACTGTTTTGGCGACGGTCTCGGAATCCGACGAGATTAGTTTCGTTGGAATCGTATCGTCGAAACAAAGACAGAAATAATTTTTCTGGATTTTTCGGGGTCAGTATGTGGGCCCGGTAGTGTAAAATGTACGTTAAAACCTGATATGCGATAGCTGTGTGTGTATTAATCAGTTGGCCTTATAACTTGATATATATTGAACCCACTTAACACCACATCAGCCCACTTCTCATCCATGAGCACCTTCTCCTCCAACATTTGCTTTAATGGCTGAAAATTTAGATCTAAACCCTAGATCTAAGTTCGATTTTCACTCAAAATAAAATTTCTTCAAACCCTAACATATTATATACCAAAACGAAGATCTCGACGACACGAGTCTACGGGTATGCTCAGATTCGACATGCATGGCCTGTAGTGGCTGGAAAACGTGGTCAAACCCTCTGGAAATCGAAATACATGCATGCAAATTAGGCGTTTTTGATTTTGGCTTTAATCGCGAAATCCGTCTTCTGGGTATTGTAGAGGACGCTCATGTGAGTCCAACGGTGGTGCTCGATTTGTCTATCGTCGCTTGGATGGCCGGAATTTGCTCGACAAAGGTCCAAAAACTCGTACGTTGGTCTCGTTCGCCGGAGAGCCAGGGACGACCGGAGTTGACGTGCGTTGGAGGGGAGGTGCGCCTCGGGCGTGGCATTCGAATGGTGGTGGTCGCGGCTCTTCTGGTGGCCGGAGTTGGGAGGTCAGGCCGGTCAAAGATGACGTTGGGAATGGTTGTTTTCGCAGGTCACTGTAGCGAGCGTGAAAAGGGAGAGCGGGAGGAAGGAAGGCCGGCTGACGTGGCATGTAATTAGTGGGTGGGTTTGTTTTTAATTATTTTTAAATTCAAACTTTTTCGAATGGTAAAACACTGATATTTTCTTCGTTTTAACTCGGATTTGGGCGCCGTTTGTTGCGTTGGGATCGTGGAGGAATTGCGGACGTTTTGACACTAACCAGGCTGCGTTCTGAGACTGTCAAATTTTGGGCAATGGTCGGACGTTCAATTCAAATTGAAATCAAAAGGTGAGTGATTCTTCGCTCACGAAATACTGAATTATTCCCATATTTATTGAATTAAATTATGAAGTAAGCTTGGTTGTATGGTTGTGTTGGATTGTTGATGTGTGGCTTAAATTTAACATGCAAGTGTGTTAACATGCAATTTAAGTAATTGATTTGTTATTTAATTTAATTTAAATCTCTAGTTGAATTCGAACCCTTGTAAAATCCTGAAACAGTTTCACGCTGATCAGTTGAATGAAATGGTTGTGATGGATGTTGGTTGAAATTTATTACTGAATTTATAGTGACATTTTTATGCTCTTTATTCAGTATATTGTAATGCATGTTGATTTTGACGATAAACCCCATTTACCCTTGATGTTGCGGGCATCTAATGAACCCGGGATTTATCGATAAAATGAATTAAGAACACAGAGTGAAATGATAAATCTCTGTGACCCTGATTTGGATTGAAATGATAGATCCATCCCTGAAATATCGAGAAATTTAATATTAAACCACTTGGCCATTGGATAGATAATTATATACAGACATCGGTTGGTTAAATGATTTTAATATTGAAATTTTATTTGATAGAATTTCATTTAAAAGAATGTGTTGATACTCGATTTTAAATTCTTTAAAGATTCTGAACTGGGATGATGATTAAAAGGGTTGAAGGAATTTTCCAAACCAAAATAGAAATATCTAAATTGGGGTTTGAATATGAATTGAAAACTTTCCAGAATAAGAGTTGGATTAGAAGTAGGAAAAATTTCTTATGGAAATCAAATTTTGGGAAATTTAGAAATCAAGGGTATCTGAGTTGTTTTAACTCAGTTGGAATATATATATCTCGGAACTCTTGAAATCAAGTAGTTGTTTGAACGAGTTTGAAACGAGATAGGGAATTTAATGAACTCCGTTGAGACCGGAGGATAAATTCAAGTATTTGGAATTTGGAAGGAAGAAAGGATTTGATTTGAGAAATTTATTTTTAATTATTCATGCTTTGATTCTAAATGATTATTCTAGCTTTAAAACTATTAATTACCTTTACTTACTGCTATTGTATTTAAATAATTTCCTTATAATTCATTTTCAAAGGTTTCTAGTAAATCTTATTTTAAGTATATATATAATGTTTAAATTACTAATTTATCTTAACTATTATATTCTATATATACATCTATATATATTTATTATATAAAAATTTATTATTATTATTATTATTATTATATGAACATTTAGTTTACAAGTATTTTCTCAAATTTTAAATTCTTCCGAATGGAAATGCTTGAGTTTGAACCACTGGTTCAAATGGAGTTGAGATAAGAATCCATGGAAATTTGAAATCTTTGAGATAAATTATATTCTATTTGAGTATAAGTCATTTTGAAATAGTATATGATTATAATATAATGATATGAAATATATTCTAGTTTTAGAATATAACCGGTTTGGGTATGATTATGAAAGGTTGATATGAAAATTTGATTCGTTTGAATATAAATTGGGTTCGAAACAGAAGATGATATTTTGATATGAAAGCGAACCTTTATCAAATATAAAAGAACCGACCGATGTGAAAGATGTAAGCGTTGGTTGTTAAAGAGACCGGAGTCGACATAAGGCATACTCTCTGTCAGTGTCGATACCACTTTGACAACTGTGAACGTTATGATATATCCAGAATGAGTATAATGACTTGGAGGCGATCATTGAATCGAAGAAGATGAACGATGAAGAAATAGCCCTGACCTTCGGGTCAAAAATTGAAATGACTAAAACAGGAGCTATACCGTGACTAACTGAGGTAGCACCTTTGATCGGACACACTTCTTCGATACTATTTCTATGACTATGATGATGATGATTTGGGCCCATTTATGACTTTGGGAGTGTGTTCCGAGGTGGGCGGTAGTGGCTGCTATGCGTTACCACCGGTCCGGGAGTGCAATTGGTAGAATCCTACCCTGGGCATTGCCTCGAGTGCCTTGTCATATATATCCATATCGAGCCGCATACGATTTTTGATTTGTATCGTACCTATGGAGTGCCCTCTGATGCCATCGTTTACGGTGGTTTTACGGTACTGTATAGACTACGGTATTATAAACGGCGTAAGGGTAAAAATGTAATCCCGCTTACGCTATTTTCAGTATTTATACTTTACTGAATAGACATTATAATAATAGCGTATTATTATATAGATATTAGTTTAACGGATCCTCGAGAGATGGAAAAATCCCGTAACATCTCTTGAGTTACTGCACCCATGATACTGATGTTATTTCGTATTTTGATTTGACTAATATGAGATGATTTAGTGCTGATCCGAGTGTTTGTTGTGTTTTCTTTTTATGCAATACGCTCGGGTCAGCAGATGTTGCAGTTAGCGAAGATTTCCTTGCCTTGGAGGACGAAGACGAAGTTTGGCGTATATATCTATTATGAGTATGGTTTAACCACTACAGTTATTTCCGCTGCTTATTATGTACATCTGTTTATGTGTAACTCTGATATTCATTTGAATGTTATAACCAATGTATATATTTCAACTGCTTTAACTGCTACTTATTTATTATATGTTGTCCTTCCGCTGTGAGATTCTGTGATTTTGTTTTTCCTTCTTTCTTTCTTTTTCTTCTTTTTCCCAATAACTACCTGCATTTGCGATTTGTTTAGGTCGACATGTGTGATTTATTGTCGATTTGAACGGTCAAAAATGTGGGTCGTTACAACTTCCAAGGAATGCACATCAATTTCTGATATGAAATATTGAATGGTAGTTGCGCACTTGTACATCAACCAAGAATGCGTAAATTCAAAAGCACAATTGAAATTCACCTTCAACATCTCGTCAATTGAAATAAGTGGCCATGTACCAGTCTAGCTTCTCCTTTATATTCAGAATACAAAATTGAATGAATTAAAAGGAAATAAGTTATTTCTGACTGTGATCATAGTCCAGTTTTACAACTGGAATATTATTTTAAAGCACAAATTTTTTTTAGTCTCAAGACCTCTTCAAAATTCAATCTTAAAGATAACAGGTAAAAATAAAGCTATATAGTATCATTATATGAAAAAGAAAATTAAGCAAAACCGATATAATAAATCGTGTACATTGTCTTTCTCATCGAATATTTTCTTTTATCATATAAACTGATACCATGCATAATGTTTTCGCACTAAAATAAATCAAGAGCATGTTCTTAAAATTAAAAAATTGTTGAATTCTGTTCTTTACAATAGTTTTCTGTTTTTCAAATACTGCACGAGGTTTTTTTTTGGTGCAGATGTTAACATGTAATAGATGGATATAGAAGCATTCAAGCACAATTCGTCTCACTCTCCGTTCACACTCAATGGAAATAGCATAGAACGCTTTACTGAAGTGATCACTTTAGCATAAATTACATTTGTATAGTGCTTGCCTTACTGTATGACATTATTTATTCTAACTAACATTATCACTTTAGCTTAAATATTACATTTGTATATAATTCTAACTAACTTTATAATTTCTAAGACTTTGCAGAGTAGACACAGTGGGACAGAAGTAAACAAACCTCAAGTAATTTTTTTAAATTGGTTTCACATCGTTCAATTTTCAACTTTTTATTCAATTACTATCATAATTTTCCTATGTTTAAATGTAGTGTGACTTTGATGAAAATATGAAGAAGTGTGATTTATTGGATTGGCGAGGGAATGAAGAGATCATTGCTGAAGGAAGATTCGTGTCAGACGATCCGAACCAGCTTGTCAATGATGTTCCTTTAGGGCCGGATGCGATGATTATTTTTGTTGAAAATCCAATCAAGCTAGATGCTTTTGTATGGAGGCCTACAACTTCTTTCTCACTAATTAAGGAAACAAAGGATAATATTGTGGCATGACCGAAGAATAGTGTTGTTCTACATTCAACCAATCACAATGGAGGAGGGGAAGATAAGGTAAACAGTTTCATTCACAATGAACATGCAATTTTATTATATACATTTTTTACTAAATAAATATGTTTACATCTAACAGAGTAGAAGCAGCAGCTTGGAATGCAAATGCAAGATTTTTGATTGGGGAGGGGGCAAGCAATTAGTGGCTTTAGGACGATTACATTCGAGCATCTCGGAGGAAATTATTAATGATGTTCCACTTGGACCAGTAGCTATGATTGTTCGGATAGATGAACGCCTAAATCCAGAAGCTTTTTTGTGGAGGCCATCCCCTAGTTTGTTCCGAATTGGAGATGTTGCTGGTAAGAAGGTTGCATGGCCTGAATCGCAAGTAGTTGTTGAGACAAATGCTACTCCAGTTACTATTATGACTAAGGATATGGTGAAACATTTATGGTACTTGATTTTTTACGTTGTCTTTTTATTTTTTTTTCAAGGATTAGCAACTTCATTTTTTTCTTTTTTCAAGTTGAAGACAGCAAATTCAAAAAAAAAAAAAACAATAAATGCAAGATAATGAGTTTATCGGGAAAGGGGGAAGTAGTAGCTTTAGGACGAGTGGAGTCAACCGATCCAAATGCACGGGTACATTTCAGACCATTAGGAAACAATGCAGTTAAAGTTTGGATAGACACCGTAAAAGAGCCAGAAGTAGAGCTATGGAGGCAGACATCCGAATTTCAGTTCATGGAAGATGCCCTCTCTTATACTATAGCTTGGCCTGCTGAGCACATCAGAATGGAATGAATTTTGAGTAAGTCTCTGTTAGTGGTTTAACATGGTATCTGCTGTTATTACATGCTTTGTCTAATCCATCATCCATGCAGTTACATACATGATCCCATTGTCAGAACTACATTATTTTTAATTTGTCATATAACATCTTTCAATTTATCCAGCATTAAAATATATTCTCGCCATAATGACATTGTCTGCTTGACCAATTGATCTCATCTGTAATTGAAACCCAGAAGGTATTCGCTGTTAATAAGACATGTGCTTCTTATCTAACTAGGCCCCTGAATCTTAAAAGAATGATTTGTTTTTCCTCTTAGTTAAACATCAAGTACTTAGGTCAGTAATTGCTTAAGGTATCTGTCTAGAAAATAGAAGTAAAATGAAATTTAAATTATAAAATAGTTATGCTTTGCGTAGCGAGCAAATCACTGGCTCTCAAATTCCCTGTTCCGGGTGTTTCTAAGGCAACTAAAACCCAGATTTAAAAAAAAAACAATATCTACTTTCTCTCTTCTAATGAAGAACTGGTGATGTTCTATTACTTTTACTCTTGTACACCCAGCTTGTTTCACTGTCGGACAGAATGATCGGTTAGGTTACCAAGTGGTTTTTATTTTGAGGAAGTGGTAAAGATTGAGTAGTAGTAATATGAAGGAATTTAATTATTTGAGATAAATGAATATTCAACAATTATATGAATAGTTTGAGTACAGTAAAATGATTTACACATGCAATAAAAGCTCCAACAAGAATTTTGCTAAAATTCCTATATGCATGTGTTGTTATTGGAATATTTTCGAATTGCAATAAAGGCTTCAAAGTCAATCCCATAAAATGTTCTTTTAACTACCGGAAAGAGAATTTTCGAATTGGAATATTTTAGAATGGTAAAATCCTCCCAAACATACCAGTTTTGTATGCTGCAACAAATTTAGTAGCCTGTTAACCATAAATTTAGAAAAATAGATATTTCAAAGGAATCTGCATGTTGATAGTGGGCCTTTAATGTTATTGTACTTGGATCCAGCTTGAAACACTTGCACTGGAAATTAGATTTCAAAACGCCCAAAAAATAATATTATATTTCTAAAGCGGCGCTTGAGCAGCTATCAATTTTAGTTTTGTTTCATGTGTTTTGGGAAATGGATGATAAACACATGAAGGTTAGTTTAGTCATTGAAATATTGGTTTTTTTCATTGACAAAAGATGTGAATCTTTATCTCGTACTACCTAAAATGCTGGTAAACGTTGAAGTGCTTGGAATCGTTGGATATCACAAGTTCTGTCCACGGTGATTGCTTACATTGAACATAGGGCTGAAAATGAATTCAAACAAAAGCGCATATTGCTATATCTGAATCCATAAATAAAATCCGCATTTGTATCCAATTTGACAGATACGGATATTAGAAAAATATCGGAGATAATCAATGATTTTATAATTATTCGAATATATATATATATATATATATGTATTCATTTTTCAGTTATCGATTTTTTTATATATACGGATGCAGACAAAGTTCAAAATTTTCGGATATTCGTTTGATAGCTCTAGTTGAAAATCTTCAAAATTGGAGTATCAAATATAGATTTAAAGCAGCAATATTATTGTTACTGGTCAATAACTTAATCAAATACATTTAACATAATAACAGACCAAATACACAGCTGAACAAGTGGCTAAACAATGGAACTGTACTGAGTTTTACTTTGCATTCCACAGTCTTGCAAATAATAATCAACCAACAAATTTTATTGTAGATATGGATGCATTTTTAATGAAGTTGTTTAAGTGATCTTAGGAGACATTGATGGATTTATAATAAGTTGAATCGTCAATTGATGTTTTCCACAGCTATGGAAATCCATATACCGATCCCTATCTATCTACTCAATTTCTAATGAATCAATTTCATGATGCCATTTAAATTGTTAATTTCACAACCTTGTCTAGCAACTATCTCTTCGGACTAGCACTTAGATAGTTTTACAGTTTGATCAGCCAAACCCGCAGTGTTACTGCCTTCTAAAAGGTCGGGTTAGCAATATAGGTAAAATTGCTTGCTTTCAAATTTTTGGAAGTTGAAACAAAATTAGAAAAGAAGAGATTAATATAGCTATGGGAAACTCACGCCTCTTAAAGATTGAATATTCAATGTCCTGAATGTTCAGCCCTTAAGCACCATAACATAGAGATTAATGCTTCATGAAACATGTTAATGAATATAATAAACAGATCCAGTTTATAATTGCTTGTTTTTTCTTCTTTTCTAATGCTAATGCGTGCATGCATGCACTGTGCTATAGTTCCGTTGCAGGAATCAACATATATCAAGTAGAGGCATGATAGTGGTTGACTGTAGGACTGATAAAAAGTATATCAAGGACTGTTTTAACATTTTTATATTTGCAGGTGAGGAAATAGGACATGACTTTGGTGATGGTGCTGCGATTACCAATGGAAGGGCGTTGTTTTGTCTTGTGTCTTTTGTGCGTTAACTGAACAATTATAAACTATGTTTTGTATTGTGTGCTCAAGTTGACATTAGTGGGAATTGAGAACATATGTACTGAATTAGGTGTTAACTCATATATTGAATTTCTTTTGTCAGTTGATACTTTATTTGCAATTAGTATATTTTTTGTGTTCATCTTTAATTTGTTATTATTATTCATTTTGATTATTATTATATTAAAGTGCATGAGCTATCAAAGATATATGTTATAGCAGTAAACCTGCGTTATGAATAATCTCAATTTTATTGAGATTTAGACATAAAATACCTATAAACCTGAGCTATTGAACTGATGTAGCATAGCAGCAAAAATGAGCTATTGTATTCATCAAGCATACCGGCAGAAATGAGTTGTCAAAGTGTTTAGTAAAACCTATAACAAATTTATTAATAGCATTGAATATTGTTATTGAACACTTATTTTATAACGGTAATACTGTGTCATACATATTTTCTCTTTGAATGAGATTTTGACATATTATAGCGGTAAAAACAAGTTATTGTAATAATATAACATAGCGGAAAAACATCACATCAAAATTGATCTTTAATAACGGCACGGAGAGCGCTATAAAAGTTTAGCAGTTTTTAATAACATGTTCATATACAACAGTTATGTAACCGCTATCTTTCTTATTCATAGCGGCTATAGGACGCTATAAAACAATATTTCTGTTGTAATGTCTGATTCAGATTCCTCTTTATCAGCATGAAAAGCCACAATTTTCTTTTCCTGAGCTAATTCCTTTTTTGCTTGAAAGTTTACTTCATAAGACATAAGATTTCCTATTAGCTCTTCTGGTTTCATAGCTGATAAGTCATTTGCTTCTTCAATGGCTAGTGCTTTTCTTTTCGGGTCGTCAGTCAGAGAATTTAGTACTTTTGAAACGATGTCAAA
Organism: Allium sativum; assembly: GCA_030737875.1. NCBI lineage: Eukaryota > Viridiplantae > Streptophyta > Magnoliopsida > Asparagales > Amaryllidaceae > Allium > Allium sativum. The sequence goes on along the minus strand of CM060919.1, from coordinate 478,960,874 downwards.
ATCACTATATTTTTCTCCTAGTCCTATCAATGCATGTAAAATGTCTTGAAATCTTGAGTACGTTTCATTGATAGTTTCATTTTGTTTCATCTTGAAGTTATGGAACTGGTTTTTGAGCATTGAAATTTTAGTTTGCTCGACTTTGTTTGTTCCTTTATGGATGGTCTTGAGTGTTTCCCATATTTGATATGTTGATGTACAAATGCTAACACGATTGAATTCATTTCTACCTAGTGCACAGTATAGCATGTTCATAGCTTTTGCATTTGCATTGGCCTCTTCTTTTTGAATTGTTGTCCAAGCTGAATATTCGGTTGTAGGTGTCGTAAATTCTTTTTGAGTAGCATTCCATGCACTAAAACCACTTTCTTGCATATAAATCCTCATCCTTGTAGCCCAGTAGTTGTAGTGTAGTCCATTGAATAAAGTTGGTCTTTGAGTAGATTGTCCTTCGGCAAAAGCAGTTGAGCTAGTACTCGGGTTATTCTCCATTTTATCAAAATATCGAATAACGGTGTTACGGTTATAGGATGGCCTTGCTCTGATACCAATTGAAAGAGGCTATATGATAGTAGGATTGTGTAGAATGAAGAATAAGATATAAAATATATTTTAGAGTAGAAAGCAGTAAATCACACAGTTGATTTATACTGGTTCGGACTACTGTCCTACGTCCAGTCCCAGACTCACTTCTGGTATTTCACTAACACTAAAAACCCTCACTTTACCCGGAGGAATAGGTACACAATTACCCGAACTGCTGAGCGGGATTTCTTGCCTCAACCGCTGAAGAGGTCTTTTACAATACAGAATAATTGATGACTTGTTTGTGTTCTTGTTAACGCTGATATGTCGATATATAGTACACTATTCCTATAGTCTTTCCTTGATGATAAACGTGAAGCTTGTGAAAGATTATAGAGAATAATATTGAGTATAGTATGCTTTTTGAAAATTAGAGAGCTTTGAATAATATAGAGAAAAGATGAATGAAATTCAGTGCTTTGATAAGTTAATCAAGTCTATATTTATAATATACGAATAGTTGTAACCAATCATGAAGAGTTTCCATCAAGAGAAGCGATCTAGAAAGTCGTGACTCTTCATAATAGGTTGCAACTTTTCGTAATCAGAAGTCTGAAATTTTTATTCAGATCTCTGTTTTAATTTGAAAAATGAAACAGCAAAGAAGTAGTGTATTTCGTAGCAGATTCAGACGTCTGAAATATTCCGAACAGACGTCTGAATATTATGTTAAATTTAAATTTTGTCTCAGCAAACAGACGTTTGTTTTCTGAGCAAAATATATTCTTTGCCTCTTTTTGAATATGAAAACATACATATACATATATATATATATGTTTGTGTGTGTGTGTGTGTGTTGATATGTGTCTGTGTGTATGTAATTATCAAGGAAGGCTTTAACATGAATATCCAAGACTAACAGACCCTTACAACATATTCAATCTTCATTTTGGTGTTCTTGAATCTGTTTGTCGAATATCTTCCTGCAAAACAAGGTACGATGATAATTTATATGCTTATGTATAGTTGTCATAGTCAAAACGCTATGTAGCGAGACTCAACAATAAATGTTGGTACAGTTTCATAAAACATAAACAATCATTTTTAGTTTCAAATGCATTGTATCTATGTAATAACCAATGGGAATCATAGAATTTTAACAAAGATATAACTATCCATCAGAATCTGCAATGTATTTTTCGTCTTCAAAACAAATGTGCAATACTCTTCCAAGTCATGTTTTTTGGGTTTGCAATCTGCAAGTTACCAGTGATTTGATTTAAAAGTGTCATGCAATTAATGTGAAAATTAAACTCGTGAACCAACGACATTGAGAGTAATTGACAGTTTTAGGCAGCTAAGCATGAAAAAATTAGAAGGACCAACATATAAAGAAATAAATCCGATTAAGGACTTGGAAATGATTTTAAATTTTTATATCTGATTGTTACGCGTAGAATCTTCGTTGATACAATATATATATATATATATATATATACATACACTTATATCAGTATTAATGGTTGGTGATACAATACACATGTGTGTTAGGTTGAGTAAGCAGATTTTCCCTCAAAATTATGCATACAACATTAATGTTATAGAAGAAAATTGATCTTCATATTTTCTAAGTACAATAGATATTGATTTTTTTTTTTATGTAATATAATAGATAATAAGAAAGGGTTACCAAATTTAAAGTCGTCCAAAAATAAAATATGTAATCAGAACAAAGAATATAGCGCTAAAGGCCAAGTGCATTTTCTCAACAACAAAAAAGAAGATATGCCATGTAACATCTATTTTACATAGTATATATTAGATATTGCTACACATGATATAGCAATAAACCTTTTAATTTCTTCAAACGGAAAATAAAAAAATAGAAACTCCTTGATGGATAATCAATGCATTGATTGTTGTCCAATAATGTAACATGCCACATATTAACAAAATTTTCTGTTCAGTATACATCTCAAATGGTAAACATATTATCCTATTGGAAATAACGAAAATTTGGTAATAAAATTTATCATCACTTAAAAATTAAATACTAAAACCTTATAGAATGGAGTTTATTTTAAGTGGATATAAAGACTTTAAAAATAATAGATGCCTCAAATAAAATAATAGAATAATATTCATGCATTACGATAAAAATTAGACAGTCATGAAGAACATAAAAAAACATTCAAAGGTATAGTAAGTATCAAGTCAGATGCCTCAAAATTTCCTATAGCACAAACCCCAATTGATTATCAATCATATCTTATAAAGACTGACAAAATATTTTTTCCAAAGAATGAAAAAATATGCCATATTTACTTCCAAACATTGCCGTATAAGATATCTACCCTAATCAAAATAGTTGGTTAAATGTATAAATCCTTACTAGTATTATTAGGTGAAAAATTAAATATATGCATTAAAAACGTACAATTGAACCATATCTGAAATGCATTAGAATTAAACAATGAGGCATTAGTAACAAACAGATATTGTAAGCAGGTGTTGTAAAGGGCCAACAGAAAAAAAATACAATTTTGGAATATGAGTTCTCTTTAATCAAACCAACGGTTATGGAGGTTTTTCTGAGGTAAAAAAGCAAAATCAATTGGTCTGTGCGAGTAAATTGGCATAATTTTTGCTCAATTATAATGTCTTCTCCGTCGCTTCCTTCTTTTCTCCATTCTTCCCAAAAACATGCGCCCTCTTTCTCTCACGAGATTTTTTCTTACCCTGATCCGCCTTTCAAATCATTCCATACAAACGAAGTCTCCTCTCCGATCTTTCTCCTCTCAAATCGGGATTTTTCTCCTTCTTCGATTTTGTTTGCCCGTGTACTCCTTCCCTATTCTTCTCCTTCCAATATCGGATTTCTTCTAGCTCCAGTCATCGCATTTTTCAATCTGATTTCATCTCCTTTAGTCTGACCAATCGTCCATAATTTTTTTCCTTATTCCGAAGATGCTGAAGAGAGGTCGAATTTTTTATGCTATTCTGAAATCCAGGTAATTTATTTTTTCATTTTGCCTCTATTAGAGATTTTTTTCATTAAATTAACAAAATATACTATATAATCACATTCTGTTTCATTTTGCCTATGTTTTGGTTGCTTTTTTTCTAGAATTGATTTCTTTTTCATTTTTTCTATCATTTATCTTTTGGGTTTGCTTTACTAGAATCTATTTAATTTATTTGGATACTTGTATTCATCAGCCTGAAAATTGACGACAAGGTTACATCCCAGACCCCAAGGATAAGAAACCTGAGGTTATTAATTGTTTCCAATAGTTATTCTAAGTTGCTACACTTATACACCTGCCATAAAGCACCTACTTCAGCACATTTCGCTAAAATCTGATATTTTTATTTTTGAAGGGTTATGATGATATTTCTAACGAGATGCCTGATGCCAAAAAGGTTTGTTTGTTTTTATATCATGTATGTTCTTATAACTGGAATTTGATGTCCGGAGCATTGACGCCATTGTTCTTTTATATGTGCTTTTGCAGCCGGAAGATTGGGACGAAGAAGATGGTGAATGGACTGTTCCCACAATCCCAAACCCTGAGTACAACTGGAAGCAAAAGGTCTGTTAACTAAAATCTACTAATGGAAGTTTTTACCTTTTTATTTTAAGTCACTTACTATATGTGTTTTTACTCAGAGAATTAGGAATCCTAACTCCAAGGGAATATGGAAGGCACCAATGATTGGCAACCAATGCTTTTAAGGCTCAACATTGTATTCCAATTCTTAGTCAAACATGAACAAAAACTTCACTGCGGTGGAGGTTACATGAGACGATGTTGATTAAAAGAAGTTTTGTGGATATACCCCTTAAAGGTGAGCTTCATATCATATGTGTATTATTATCGTATGCTATATACATGTTTTTAGGAAAATTTTATTCAGACCCAGACATTTGCTGAGTAACCCCCTAATTTTTAAAAAACTTTCGCATGACCAAAATACCCTTTACCTCGTAGAGTCACTACTAGGTTATGTTGCCTACCTTGTAGGGACTCTACGAGGTAATGTTGCAAACCTCGTAGGGCAACTACGAGGTAATGATATCAACCTCGTAGGGCTACTACGTGGATGAATCACAATCCCCACACCTGCACTGCGTGGTTAATGAAAACGTGTAAAAAAAAATCAGCGAAGGGTATTTTTGTCCAGCGAAATTTTAAAATAAAAAAGGGGGGCTACTCAGCAAATTCCTGGGTCTGAATAGATTTTTCCATGTTTTTATCCACGTATACTAATTCAACACACCCTTGATAATTTACAGTATTATGTTCGGTCCTGATATTCAATACATGATTTAATTGTACTTTCTTTGCAGTTTATAATATTTCTGTTTGTAACATGAGGATACATGTATATGATGGATACTTATAGCAAAAAATTGTATTTCTGTTTGTAACATGAGGATACTTGTATTCATCGGCCTGAAGATTGGACGACAAGGAGTACAATCCAGATCTCGAGGATAACAGTTTATTAATTGTTCTCTCAGGTATTGATATTAATTTAAGAATTAGTGTTTTTTGATTTGTATAGCTCAAAATATTAATTTCTCAATAATAACATTTAATGTTGTCAAGTCATTGAGATTAGAGAACGATAAGATTTAATTTTCAGTTTAAACTTACCTGAATCGGAATTAAAAGTAATCAAAGTCATTTGAATCCACTTTTCGATATGTATTCGGTAAGATATCATACTTCACCATTGGTGTAATTGGTTTGCTGAATTGCTTTTTTAGCAATTTATTTGCTTGATTTTTTCATAAAATTAATTACAGTCCTTACATTGTTGGCACAATTTCTGGCTAGTACAATATGATATCCTCCATTCATTTTTTTTAAAGCTTTAACTGGGTTGAAACACCATCATATAAAGGAATAATTATCTTCAATTTATCTGTAGTTATTCCGTATTAAATTCTTTCCCAAGTTGTTTAACAAACTTATATTTTTAATGGTACACTTAGATAGTTTTAAACCCTGATACAGATGAGCCCATTTATGGAATTGTCCAATGCTCGTTATATATGGTTACTTATTATTTCATGCCACTATAATGATCTTAAGAGGACAAAGGGTGAAGAAAGGCCGTTTTGGAAGAAGATAAATTATTTAACCCAGTATGCGACTTTCATTTTATTTCCAATATACAAAGAGGATTCTAACAATCACTGTGTAATTAAATAGGACAGTTGGTTCAATATATTTCATCGCATTTACAGCCACAAAAGTTGCATGGCAAATTTGATTATAAAAGAAAGTTTTTTTTCCTGCCTTAGTATGCTTGCGCCACAATTCATTTTAGGTTGTTCTGGCCTATTCCAAATATAAAAGGTGGAGCTTTGCAATTGTTTTTCGCATGAGCATCAATCATCTCATTTTTTAGCATATCATGTGCATACAACAAGTCGTGGTTATATCATTAACATATAATCTTGTAGTTAAATTTGTAGATTTAATACTGCAAACCAAGATTGACAGTTTCATTTGTATTACTACTTCCTACTATAGTAGATAAACGTGAATACATCATAAATTTTGCATAGGTAGAGCTTTACAATAATAAAAAAACAGAGAAGACAAACTGAATATTTTTGTACTTTATTCACTATTAAAAAGTAAGTCTTATTCCCTTCTACTTTATGTTGTAAATTTCTTTGTTATATGGAATCAATGTCAAGTATAAAAAAATGCATTAACGGGAGTGCAACATAAAAATCTTACGCCCAACAGATCTAACGTAATAATCAAATCGACCGTTAGGGAGGTTTCCCTACTGTAAGAGCCAAAAACAAATTGTCTGAGCCAATAAATTTAGGCTAATGTTTTCTCCTCCTTCTTTCTCCATTCTTTCTCCTTACGAAAAATTCCTAACCGCATTTTCCTTCTTTTCATTTTATTTCCTCCGCGTTTTCTTTCTCAAATCTATCTTCTTCGTTACCATTTCTCGCTTAGCTTTCTTCTCTAGCATTCTGTGATCCTTTTAATTTTGCTTCTTTAACGGTTCTCATTTCAATTCGTTCTATTTAAATTCATTTAGATTTGTTTTACTTTTTTTCCTTCTCCATCTAAATCACGTGAATTATCAATTTAGGGGAAACCTTGAGCATCCAACCGATTCACCAGCTATCGTCACAATACCTTGAGCATCCAACCGATTCACCAGCGATCGTCACAAGTAGGTATGCTTTCAATTTGGGTCTATAAGATGTTGATTTTAATGATATACTTTGGTCGAATCAGTTATTTATTTTGTTTACAATTTCGAGTTTCAATGAAGCAATCGCCATGTGTGTGTATTTCTTTTCAGTATATGCGAATTGATCATATTTTTTTTTATGGATTTTGGATATACAGCTTGGTGGTAGTTGATATCACTTTAGGTGAGAATATTTGTAATAATTATTTTTTTAATCTTTATTGTGGATGCTCGTTTGGTTTATAAATTTATTGCAGGTGTTCATTGATTACAATTTTATGTCCTGCTAATGTTTTACTCAAATGGATGACTAATCTTTGTTGAGGTTTGCAATTGTTGTGGTTGCTGTACAAAACATGATATATATATATATATATATATCAAAAAAATATGAACCATCAAGTTATCTTGACGTGAAACAGAGATTAAAAGCAGCTAAGTTTATTCAATTGGTACTCAGATCGCAAAGGTCATATCTTTTAATTTTTTCCTACCTTCTGTTATGATAATTTGTTGTGGTTGCTGTACAAAATGCAGATATATAAATATTTATATGTATATATGTTTGATGAGCTACCAAGTTATCTTGACGCGAAACATAGATTTAAAGCAACTAAGGTTATTCAATCGGTACTCAGACCGCAAAGGTCACATCTTTTAATTTTTTCCTATGTTTTGTCATGATATTTTGCATATTTTAGAAGTCCCTTTATCATAGACTTGAAATAATAAGTTTCAAAAAGTTCTATTTCTATCTGTCCTTGGTGTCATCAATAGCCGAAAAAGAAATAACATGATTTATTTACAGACAGTGACAATAAGTTATCCATTTGTGAAGGAAAATTATCATATTCTCATATTATTGTGATGTCGTGGGAGAATGCAACTGGTAAGACAACATTTATCCGCATGCTGGTATGCTTTTTTTTTATGCCTTTGCTTATAGTTGATTGAAAATATTAGCTTATAATCATCAGATACGGCTTTTGTGATTTTGAATTTTGATTCAGGTTATGTTTAAAGATGAACCACATAGTAAAATGTCAAAAATATGTGATTTTTGACCACCAAACTTATTGTTGCAAACTAGATTTCCTCACTGAATTCACTTTTTTTCAATCCAAAAAAACTGATTTTTAATCAAAGTTGAGAAACTCGGTTTATCAAAGTTTCTGAAACTTAGCAAGTGAAAGTTAATTACAATTTGTTTTTAAATTTAGCCACCATTTGCTAAATTTTAAACAGTAACACTCAATTTTACTGTAATGTGGTTGCAAACGAGCATAAGTACTAGGATACTAACTTTGTTGGGATGCCTAACACATGCATGTTAATTGGGCTAATTGTCAGATTTCTGTTTTGAGTATGATATATGCATCATTGATGTATAAAAGAGTAAGTAAGGTGCAACATAATGGAGTATTGATTACCATTCAAAATTTTGTACTATTCAGCATAACATGAGACAATATTCTCTAATTAAACAATTATATATTGTTTCAGTAGAGCATTTATTCCTATTCTCTTCAAGCATTCATTTATTTAGCAGTTATATTTATTGACATGGTTTCCTTATTTATTTCTTGTGTGTATTGTACTTTCATTGAAATAAGTATAGTTTTAATTGTTTATTTAGAAATACATCATTGAATTAATGTATGTGACATAGTTAACTTTATTTTTTAAAGCATCAACAATTCCACAGTTGTTTTGTAACTTCAGGTCTTGTAAATTGTTATTTTACATATCCAGTTTCATAAACATTGGTAGTTTATGCTTATTTTTAAAGTCCTTTTCCATAAAAAAATGTTTGTTGTTCATAACTGAGAACTAATTTACCAAAATTATATAGTATTATGTATATATTTACTTTTATAATGCATGCTTGTCATAATTATAAACGTAGTAAATTGTATCAATTTGGTATGTTTAGTAGATGATGTTTGAGTACAGTTTTGCACGCTCTAATTTTATGTTTGTTAACGCTTTTCTTTGATTAGTCAACACAGTATAAAGATTTATGGTGAATTTCGTTTGTTGTGTAGTATTGACAAGTGTTGTAATTTAAATGAACATACGAGTAGTGTATACATAATTGTAACCATGGGAAAAAATGTTTGAAGAACAGTCGTCACAAGTGTTGACTGGTACAAATCTGTGATGCTAATGGTTAATGGTTGCAGTAATTGTAATTACTTGGAGAAAAGGCTAGTTTATGCCTTGTATCTTCGAAATGTGGGTGGATGGGAATCAAACAATGTTTCCCCAGGTCTGCTGTTGCGGTGAGGCTGCTGTGTGTCAATGAACTTGTTAGCACCTTAATTTGAGAAATATAATTTGTAAGTAATTTTATGATAAGCACATGTGTTATGCGTGTCATTTGCTGTTGGAATCAACAACCATAACATTAATGCACACGATGTACTCAGTAATAGAATACATGCGCTGTATTCTTGGGGTTGTCTCATATTACTCATTTTTACAGTGTCTTTTAGGCATTTTGATAGGGAACTCTGGCATTCAAAAGCACTGGTCTCGGTGACGAGGTTTTACTCAGTTGTTGCATTGAAATACTGATAACATTGTTATACCTTTGGTATTCAGAATTTGTATCTATTCGCTTCAAAATTCGTCAAATGCAGGGAGAAAAGGCAATTGCAGAGATGCTTAAGAAAAATTCAACTTTGAGGGTCTTGGAACTGAACAATAATATGATTGACTATACTGTATGCTTACTATTTTTTGTAATAATACGTGCAATCAATAATTACAAGCTTATGACTTTGAACTTGATTCAAAGTTTTGTTGTTCTTGGTGGAGCCCTCTTTGAGAACACCACAATCTGTTCTGTCCATCTCATGTAATTTTAACCGATTTATCTTTAGTTTTTTCTTCTTTATATTTGAAATTGATGTCATCATTCTTTATTATTTTCCGTTACAAATCTGCCGGAGCCATAATATAATGTAAAGTACAGTGCTGTAGTTGTGCAACACACTCTGAATTTATATACTCCCTTACATTATTTTGCACTTCAGATTCTATCTGATCATATTGCTCTCGTTCTTCACTTGAAAGTTTAATATAAATCGAGTAAGTTTAAAGGAGGGAATAGGATATTAGGTGATGAGCCCTTGAAACTAATCCTGAATGGACCAAGTTATTTTCTCAGTTTCAAACAAGATCGAAAGCAAAGAAGGTTAAGGAAGATGGTTCTAGTCCAGGTGGTGCATCGAAAGGAGGAGTTTGTAAAAAATAATATCAGTTATATAGTCAGAGGTTTTAGTTCTCCCTTCTGGTGTGCCGGTCTTCTAGTGTGGTGAGTTTAATTTTTCTCGATGTTGGATAGCAATTTTTGGTTTGCACTTTGCTGCTCTTTGAATTGTGAAGATTAGCCAGGTTTGTTGCTTCTTGTTTTCCAGTTAGATCGGTTTGGCTTGGGTACTTTGTGGATATGTTGATATGCTTGTGGATGCTTTAATGTGGAGTTATACTAGTTGTGTATGTATTGGTTAATGCATGAAGGAATTGTTCTCTGCGTATGATCTTTGCTGCCAGGGATCCTGCATTTCCTCTTATGCTGCTCGTGGAGCTTGTTTCTTCTGTCTTGTAATGTTTAGTTGTATTTTTTTGGTCTGTTTAGTATATGGTTTGAACTGGTTTCTTTTGAATTTGTACAGTATTTGTTTTGTTCGGTTGTTTCATTTTGTAACCATGCTCAAACCTCCCTTTAACTCCTTTTATGTAATTAAATACCCCTTTTAATTATATATATATGTGTGTGTGTGCGCGCGCGCGCGTGTGTGTGTGATTGTGACTGGTTTAAATAAATAATTTGATTGTATATGCTTAATTTTAAGTTGGTTTACATGTACAATGCAATGTAATTTGGTTTACAATTACTTCCACTTTTTTTTAAACCGTGTTATAATTTTATACTCAAATCCGACTTAAAATAATTTTTTATGAATAATTTTACTTTTTTAGATGAACACTTTAAGGGTCGGTTTTCCCACCGTTTTACGGTAATACCAGTTAACCATCAGTCTACTTTGTTACAACTCATGAATATTATCTCTTTATTTAACAAATTTTATGAAATTTCTGCGTAAAAGGCAAGGCACCAATATAAAATGCAGGTTCTAAATTTTAAATTGGGATAGAACTTGAATATCATCTAATTAACTAAAATGACATAAAATGGGAATGATAAGAAGAAATAATATATAATTTGAAAAAATGGATAAATTTCAGCTTGAAGAGATATTTAGAATTTGTTTTTAGATAATACGGAACACAGATCAATTTTAGCACCCTGCTAAAATTGCCTAGTAAATTTCACGAATTTGCATTTTTAGAATTTGTTTTTGTTTACATAATTTTGCATAATTATAGAAATTCTTTGGTTATGCATTTCGTTGTCTCAATTTTAGCACCGTGCTTTAAAGGGAATCATCGCAGCATTGCCTTTCATAAGGTTTGCCTTACATAAAAAACTTGAGACACAGAACAAAGATTGAAGGAAAATCTGATGTAAATTTTGCTATTAATGCAGGAAAACCTCGTGTTAATATTTTTTATGTAATCAAATCAGTAAAAGTCAATCAATACTTATAGGACGCTAAAGGAAAAAAGCAGGACCTGAGATATATGTTAGATGTCATAAAAACAAGGAATGCAAATTAATAAAATTACCCGAATAAACTAATATGGAGAATTAGTTCGAGCGATTAAACAATTTGCCTACGTGGATATTCAACTATAGAATAATCACGTGAATTAACAATCATATCGCGCAAAATTTGATTGCTGCTAGAAAACTCCAATCTTATATTGGTTTATCATGGTAGAGCAAGACATGTATATTGCACTGGATTTATCATACGCTCACATCCAACGTGACGTACATTAATAGGTCTGGCTTGACAATATCTTACTTTTGCCAGACTAAGGTGCAATAAAAAGTCGAACATATATAAATAAGTGGATAATATGATTTCTTGGTTTACTTTCCAAATTTATTCAATATCCGCCAGTAAATTATTAGAAAGATTTCGCCCTACAATGTGGACCAGATATTAAATATTCTTGACAAAACATTACATTAAAAATATTTACGATGCTAATTAGGAGAAATCAGAAAAGCATGAAAGTACCAAACGTACAATACAGTTGCTACTGTCAAAATACATTTTCCGAATCCACTCAAATCCCTACTATTAAACAATAAGGAAAATAATTTAGAAGACATAATAGAATTTAAAACTTCCATAACCACAATGTCAATTTAATCATTATTATTGTTAAAGATGACTAAATGCCGTCATAATATGCAATATATAGCTCAAAATAAATTTCACCCTTCTGGGAGAACCTAAATAATAAAATTATTATAGCATGACCAATTCCGAAATTAGGGTGATTTCAAAACTTTCAATGAGTTGAGCACAACGTACCAGTGGAGAAAAAGTTGATACTAAGCTCTACTGTGTATCCAAGAGTCGTGAAATTGAGGCGACGAAGATGTGGAGTGTAACAATCTGAAAAATCAGAACCAATTTAAATTTGTTATTTTGGCAGTTTTAATGAATTTTGAGTATTTAAAATGGATTATTTTAAATAATAACGACAAGAAATTTATTTTAATTATAAAAGGAATTGGAAATGGCAGACGCTTTTGAAAATTCGATTTCAAATTTCAAATGAATGTACATGATTCAAAATAAACCGGATTTTAGTGAAACCAAAAATATTTGAATCTGTTTAAAAATATCTTTCCAAAAATCTGAAAAATCCAGATTTCATAGCGGGGATAAAAGGTTATGTCCATTTGAAGATTCAGAATAGTTGCTATGAAAATATAGCCCTTAAAAATAGCAATTTTGCAAACGACCTATGCTTTCGACGAGACCACTTTTGTTGGATCCTGAATGTCAAGTTATTGCTAGATTCCAATTTTCATAATTTTTGGAATCAATACGAGAGTATGGAAAAAGAAAACGTGTTTTAACAGTTTTAGTCAATTTGAATCGACCAGAAAATGACCATTTTTCAAACGATCTCCAAATTCAACAAAATTAGTTTTGTTAGGACCGTATCATCAAAACATAGCCAAATTTATTTTTTTTGAAAATTTTGGAGTCCGTATGTGGCCCTGGTAAATTAAAATGTTCCTTTAAATTTAAAATATAATGATTTATATTTTAAATTTAATGGGAACTGGTCGTAACAGCCGAATTTGGTTAAGAAACATATCTCGTTGTGTTTGGAATGGGGGTAATTAGCTAGAGGCGATAGTCGTTGGATCTCGCTTGGAGTTCAGAGATAAAGTCAACCTTTTTGAAAATAAAATATAAAAATCCATTTTTATAACCCCCGCTTTTATTTTCTCTTTTCCCGTTCACTTTCGAAAGAAAAAAATACAAAAAGAAAACCCCGTTGACCGGCGACGCCCCCTCCCTTACACATCGTCGCGCCGCAACCCCCCTCCATCACGCCCTCCCTTCCTCCTCTTTCTGATCCCATTCTTCCTCCTCTCCTTCTTCAAAAACCATAGACCCCCCCATACCCCCCGACCAAATCAATCTAAAACCTGCCGCCACCCTGTTGAACCGTCGTCGGCCAGAGCGCAAGCCCTCCCCCCCTTCGTTTGATCGACGGTAAGTTTTTATTTAAAGAGATTAGATTTTGATGGTGATATAAAAAAGGATTGTTATGTGATAAAAGAATGGGTTTTTATATGATTAAAAATATAATTTTTGTTTGATTAAAATTACGAGTTTGTGTAGACAAGATTTGATTTTTATTTGTGTAGACAAGATATAATTTTTATTAGGTAAAGATATGATTTATAACACGATAAAAGTACGATTTTTAACATGGTAAAGATTGGATTTTTAGTTGAGTAAACATTGTGATTTAATATATGAAATAGAGGAAAAAAATATATAATTTTTATTTTATATGTAGCGATACAAAGGTTTGATTTTTATTGTATGAGTAGCAAAATAGAAATGCGATTTTTATTTATAAAATAGCGAAGTAAAAATATAATTTTTATATAGAAAGTAGCGAAGTAAAAATATAATTTTTATATAGAAAGTCGTGTGGTGAAAATACCATTTTTATAGAAATGGTTTTAGAATAAAAATGTGATTTTTATTTATATGAATACCATATAAAAATGTGATTTTTATTTGTATGAATACCGTATAAAAATGTGATTTTTATTTATACGAATAACATATAAAGAAGTGATTATTATATACACAACAATGATATAAAAATATGATTTTTATATATGTAATGGCGTTGTAAAAATATGATTTTTAATATAAATTTCGTGAAACAGACTGCGTTGGAATCAAAACAACGAATCTAAGCGACAACAAAGACTGACGGATTGGATCCCCAATGTGAGAACTTCTCACTTTAATTTTATTTTCTAGTTAAAATATATAATAGGATGCAGACGATGCTTAGCAGCACCCGAAACCGTCGTCCACGGACCATGGACGACTTATTTGATTATATTGTGTTGTGAAAATTGATTGTGATGTGAAATGAACTGAATAAAATATTTTATAGTTAAAAATATAATTTTTAACCTGTATATGAATAAAATAAATATTCATAAACAAATCAGACGATTTGTTTATGTACACACATTTGATGGATATTGATTGGGATGTGCCATGTGAATGGGCTGCGGTTGACGTTACCCACGTCGTCATGGGATGTGCCACCTATAGAGAAGCGTCGAATTAGGTTGGCAATTTGATTTCCATCCCCGAGAGTTGCTTCCAATTACCCAATGCAACACTGGTGTCCTCAGCATGAAGCCTAAAAGAAGGTGGGAGCCTGTCTCGAGCAATCAGCTTCGGATCGGTGTTTGCCCCCAGGTTTCGGGTCGATATGACCGAGCCGATACGGTACTGGGTCGGTATGGCCGAGCCGACCAGGGATAGCATTTCCAGTTTCTAGCTCTGTGGTTCCTCCATTTGGGGTTGCATTAGTGTGGGCTGGTTCAGTGTTCCTATACATTGTGTCATGAGTTACTGTGTAGCGACACTGCTTAATGAGTGGCCCTACCGAGTTCCATTCGGCATAGGCTGTAGATCGAGCCGAGATTTGCACTGACCCGAGCTGTGGTTTATCCTATGGCCGATCCAAAGCTATTGTTTCCATCCTTGCAGTGTTTCTTGTGCCATCACCTACTAGCGAGCTTGAACCTCCTGAGCATTGAGTTTCTTGGAATCGTGCAAAGAAAGAATTCATCATTTCCTCTTGTTTGCAGAGAAGCTCGTCTTGTTTCTCCATCCATGTTCTCAACTCCATGAGCACGTTATCTATCTCTTCCCTTGTCAGGTAGACAAAGGGATCTCCATGGGAGGAAGACCCCTAAATTGCCTCATTGTCTACGGTTGAGCTTGGTAAGACGCTTCATCCTTTTTCTGCATCACCCTCCTTAATCCTAAGATGAGCTATCCAATTCCTTTCAAGTTAGAACTTGATGCAGTGTTCGGCTCCTCCTGGAACGCCAAAATGTTGACGTTAAAAAGTGAAACTCTTGACAATCAACCCTCAAAGTGCGTTTATCGTGGTTCGGCTTAATTAACAAATGCAAGAATTGAAATAAAAACAGGGAACACATAAGTGTTTGTATCGTGGTTCGGCTTAATCAAAGCTTATTTCCACATAATTTTTGTTTATATTGTCGATTACATTGTTACAATTGTTTGTTTGTAAGAAATGTAGAGAAAGAAGCGGCTTATGCGCAAAATCCTTGTGTTAATGATGTTTTTTGGCCTCCTTAAGCTACTGTGACCTTGCATGGAGAGCCAAAAAAAGAAGTCTAGAAGAAAAAACCATTTCTATAAAAAATGTGTATTTGTAGGTGATTTCCGGGTTGTGTCGGCATGCCACATGGCAATTATCTCGAATCCTCCTCCTAACACGTGCCATCCGATCCGGAATATTAGTAGGTCATGGAGTCTGGTCTTCACGTGAGCAACAGCCTTCCTCGAATTGTGTAACAAACATGTCGTTTGTTCCAGAAAACCCGAAGTTAGAACTGGTCAGTGTTTGACTGAGTTCGCATCCATTGGATACTGCTTTAAGGATTAAGTCGACTCGACATAGCCGACTTGGGGTAACCGATCTGAAAGGTTTCAATCAGGATTAAGGCTTGGCGGGTGGTGATCTTTCCAACTGACCCGGATCAGGCCGACCCGAGGTCCTTCGAGCCAAAGACAAATGATTTGACGGAAAGGGCCAAGCCAACACATGCCGACCATGGGTATGTATGCTAATCCAACATGCTTTGAATTATTTTGTCGCTTCCATTGACAAATCCAAGTTCATGTGAGATTGCACCCAAGTCCTGAGTAATTTGTTTCGTAAAAATACTAGATGTGACGGCCTTGCCAAAAGGCAGGTCATCATATTAATTTCATACACATTGATTTATGTGATCTATAGAGTGGATTTCCTTCTAAATTGTCATTTAAACTCATAGTTTTCATTCACTTTTGTAGTAGTTAGTTGTGACAATTTTTGTTAGTTAGTTTCTACTCTCTCTCGACATTGGTCTAATTTGACTGAGTGAAATTAAAGTTATTTTTTTCCTCATGGATGAACCTGTATTCGCCATGTACTATAAGTGTACGTAATGAGCTTGCGGTATTTATTTCAATATTCATGCGATAGATTTCTAAATGATAGAAAATTCCAGAGCGTTGGAATAGTCATAAGCCATTCTAGGATTTTCATGACCCATATGTAAAATTTTATCAAGACTCGAGACCATGGTAAAATAACCACAACTCAATACTATGCTAAATTTTTCGCATTAGTTGAGGATAAATGGGTTATACGATGTAGTGTTTGATGTTTTACACATATACTTAGGTTGATGAGATAAGCATATGTTTGTACATATTTCAAAGAATTGAATAACATTTTGGGGATATACATAATCCATGAGGATAAGTATATGGAAATGTTTACAGGTATATAAAGAGTTATAATTAAAAGAGTTTAACGAATGAAGTGTTAAGGATTATTTCGGGTAATAAATCTTAAATTGTGTTATGTTTGTATATTTGATAGTTAAATAAATAACTATCAAATTTTGGATAGTTTAAACCTATCAACTGTCATTTTAAAGAGAGAGGATCCGACTTAGTTGTTTGAAAACCAGTCGAGTGACGAATGTACGTGGAAAATATATTAAGATCAAGAAATCAAGACATAGCTAGAGCACAAGGGCTATCTATCACTTGACCCGAGGGTGATTCCAAAATGAGGGTAGTGAAGGTAGTGCCTTTGGTTTGACATGTTCTTGGACAATATATAATAGGGATGAATGTCTAACATTGCATTTCTAGAATGACATACATTAGCTTTGACAAATGAACATTTGCTTGCTGGTGTTAGATAAAATTCACTTATACTTAACACCCTTCCTTGAGGCGACAAACTCAGAGGTGTTATTTTTATAGGAAATAATTAGTTTATTAGATAAGACGGTGTGACAGCCCAAGTGAATTTGATGTCATTTGAAAGGTAAAACGTAGCTTCAAAACCTTATCAACCGAGAATGGAAAAATTAGGGATAAGATATGGCGGCTAAGAGTGTAGCAGGGTATTGTGATTACCAATCAAGATTTGGGACTAATCTGAATTGTGCACGCGTCGGTGCAGTCGTTGATCGCATTCGCGATAGTGAAATATTCATTTTTATGCATAGAGGGGTGGGTTGGCTCCAATTTTCAGGGAGTCCACATGAGGCTCTCGGGTGCATTTTTTCTAGAGGTGTACCAGCCCAAGTCAGACTTGTATCTAATCATGTATGTGTTTGACCAAAAAATGACATAAACATCAAAAGTAGATAATTTATGGAGAAATGAATGAAGAAATACCAATGAAAATGAGGAAAAGCAAAAATCACACATAATTTATAGTGGTTCAGCGTTAACGAGCCTGCGTCCACTTTATGGTTTATTGATTCACTAAGAAATCACAAAAATAATGCTTATGATTATTTAACACTCGAATTATAATGCACAATCTCTCAAATTACAATGGTTGAATCAGACAATAACTCGAAAATTTACTGTTGATGGAGTCATGTATATTTAGAGTGCCCAAAAAAGTCTTTTAATTTGCTTTGGAATGCTGCATTTATAGACTCTATGGGTGCTTGGATCGAACGAGCCATATGGCCTTCGATCCAAGAAAGTAGGGACGTAGTGGGCGTGTTCCAAAGTCCGTTGGAGTGGGCTTTCAGGAAGATGTTAGGCTGGCTCAAGGTTGTTGGGCTCGAAGAAGAACACGTGTCGTGTGATCCGATGCATCAGAAGGTCGTGGAAGATTGTTAACATTGTGGAATCCTTCTGTTTTTAATCTTGATAAATTATCTTCCTCTAGTCAATTCCTCCATTACAAATGTACTCATTTACCCTCAAATTCCATCTTTTTTTGACTTCGGTCTATGCCCATAATTCTGTTGCTTTGAGACAGATTTTCCTTTCATCTTTGGGTAATATTCATCCATCTTCATTTCCTTGGTTGGTTGCTGGGGATTTTAACTGTATGACTTTAGCTAATCATAAATGGGGGGGGGGGGGAGGGGTAGTTCTCTTTCTATAAAACATATAGCTCCTCTCAATCAAGCTCTTCTAAAATCCAATCTTTCACCTCTCAATTTCTTTGGCTCTGTTTACACACGGACTAATAGAAGTCAATCTGGTTCTCCCACTATGTGTAAATTGGATCACATCTTTGTGAATTCAGCTTTCATTCAAGAATGGCCCAACTCTTTTTATATTGTTCATCATCCTTCCATTTCTGATCATTGTCCACTTATTCTCAATTGGGTAGTAAATATCAACATTGGCAAAGGGAAGTTCTCATTTTTTTTTTGGACTAATCATGCAGGTTATCTTAGTATCTTAATGCAGGTTTGGAGTAGTAGTTCTGGCCGTAATTCTATGGATAAGCTCTTATCTAAATTGAGAGTTTTAAAGCAGCAGTTGAAAATGTGGTCCTCAAATCAATTTGGAAATGGTTCAAAACAATTTGCATTGGTTAGAGAAAATTATTTCAAAGTACATGCAGCCTTGGGTTTGAAGCCTTTTGATATGCAATTGATTAAGGAAGAAAAGGATCTAATTCAAAAGCTAAATTGCTCTTTGGAAATTGAATTGCAAATGGCTAAGCAGAGCTCTTCATTAAAGAAAGGTTTGGATGCAGATAGGAACACCAAGTATTTTCACAATTCACTAAAGATTCAGAGAATCAAGGAGGTTATCTTTATGATTAAGGATATTAATGGTAACATTCACTCATCTGAATCCAGTATAGATGATGCTTTTGTTAATTATTTTAGATCTATACTTGCTCCTATTAATGTTCACTCCTCAAATATCAATCCCCTGTTCAATCCGGTACTATCAAATATTCCTGATCAGCAATCATTAGAGCTACTAACATTGATAACTATAGATGAAATTAGAGATGCAGTCTTTAAGCTTGATGCAAATAGCAGTGGTGGTCCAGATGGATTTAATGCACATTGTTTACAAAAAAGCTGGCAAGTTATTGGCAAGGATGTGACAGAAGCTGTTCAGTTTTTTTTCAAAATGGATTACTTACCAAAGACATTAAGAGCTACTTATATTGCATTAATTCCAAAGATTGAAAATCCATTATCAGTCTCTGATTTCAAACCCATTTCATGCTGCAGTATGTTCTACAAAATCATTTCTAAAATCATTGCTAATAGGCTTCAGAGTGTTCTACATTTTGTGATATCAGATAACCAATCAGCTTTTATCTGAGGAAGATCTATAAGTGACAACATTTTACTTACTCAAGAATTATTGCTGGTTTATGATAGAAAGCACATTTCTCCTCGTTGTATGACCAAGTTGGATATCAGAAAAGCTTTTGATACAGTTTCATGGGAATCTGTTATTGCCATTATGTCAAAAATGAATTTTCCAAGGCATTTTTTAGCATGGATTTATACATGTATATCATTCCAATCTTCTCAGTTTCAAGGCATGGAGCTCAACATGGTTTTTTCAATGGTAAATGTGGTATTAGGCAAGGTGATCCCATATCATCTTACCTCTTTATAAATGTCATGGAGTTGCTCAACACCTTAGTTCTTGAACAAGTTAAGATGAAAAAGCTGGAGCTTCATCCAAAGTGTAAGAATCCTTTAATTACACACTTGCTATTTGCAGATGATTTAATTATATTCACAATGCCTTCTCTGGGTAATATAAGTTGCATTTTATCAACTCTGGATACCTTTTATGAGATTACAGGACTATAAATTAATATTAAAAAAAATCTCATATTAAAATAGCAGGCTTATCATTGGATAAACAGTTGGAAATTGTCAGTTCTTCTGGTTTAAATGAGTTACCTCAGAATTCATTATGTTTGGGCCTTCCTTTATTCACTGCTAGGGTTTCTAAAGATAAATGTCTACCTCTTTTTGAGAAGATTATTGAGAAATTATTACAATGGCCATCATGTAGAGTCTCTCAGGCTGGTAGAGTTACCATATTACAGTCTATTATTTTAGCCATGACCAATTATTATGCTAGACACTATATTCTTCCAATGAAATTAGTCAATATGGTCACGAGTGCTATGAACAACTTTCTGTGGCATGGGGATCCTTTTGCCAAGAAGTTAACTCCTATAGCTTTTGCTAAATTACATGATAGTAAGGATAAAGGAGGTCTGGGGTTAATAAATTTGAGGCAGTGGAATAAGGCTGCTTTATCAGGTTTTATCAACAAGTTACTTAATGATGACGATAGTTTATGGTTGAAATATGTGAGGAATAACCTGATTAGGAATAAAAGTTTTTGGACTATGGAAATACCACAATCATGTAGCTAGAGTTGGAGACAAATACTGAAGTTGAGGAGTGATGTTCTGCCTTCTATTCAATTTAATACTAAAAGTATGAATGAAGTGTCTTTCTGGCATTCACCCTGGTCTGGTATGGGACTGATTTTGAGTAATGTGGTGAGCTATGATTTAAGAAGGTTGAGTGGCATTCTAGATAAGGCACTTGTTAAGGATTATTAACATGATGGAGTGGTACACTTACCATATTGTAGTTCAGCTAGGTTGAGAGAATTATGGAGTGAAATTGAGGTTTCATATGTTGTTAATGGTAAAGATCCGCTTGTTTGGAAAGGCAAAAATCATTCGATTAAGCATGTTTATAAACTACTCCAAGGTGATAAAGAGTATTTTCCATGGTATCATAGAATTTGGAATTTGAAGAGTTCGGATAAGCTTAATTTTTTCTTGTGGAAAGTGATGTCAAATGCATTGAATACCAAGGATAAGCTGTACAAATATGGAATTATTCATGATGATATCTGTGTTTTGTGCAATGCAGATTCTGAAAGTAACACCTACCTTTATTTTGAATGTGCTTATGTCCATCAAATATGGAGCAGGTTACTTTTGAATGGTGGTTTTCATCGGCCATCATAGGTGAGTAGAATTGAATGGTTTACCATTTTTAAGGCTACAAGATGGAGAATGAATAAAAGTGCAATTCTGCTTAGCATTTTGAAAATCTGTATTTATGAATGCTGGGCTGAGAGGAATAGAAGAATTTTTGGTGCTTCCTTTTTGAATGTTAATGAGCTTTATGCATTTATTCACAAGAGGATATTAAAGAGGCTGAATAGTTGAAGAATTGATGATGAGGTGCAGGTTGTGTTTGTTGAGCTGTTAAGTAGGATCTGGAGTTTTTTCTATTTTACTTGTATATTTCATTTTTTTTCTCCATTTCATCGGCTGTTGTAATTTATTGGCTGTTATTTGTTGTAACCGTGTACTGTGTAATTTCTTTCTGAGTAATAAAATTGTCTGCTTTTCTAAATATTAACCATATAATCAAATAGGATAGGCATAACCATTTCAATACAATATATTTCTGAATAAATGACCAAACTCACATACAATAACCATTGATATACAAATTTTCACATTTAGTACAACTACAAATATGTATCATACAATTGTTTTCCTATCCTTTCGCTGCAAAATTTTCAAAAGCCTATCCTTTCTTGATACTAGGACAGTTTCCATTTTGTCATATGCTTCTACAACATCGCAAGCGCAAAATAATAATACTAAAAAAAGTTGTTCTTTTGGATATATTCATAAAAACTTCTATTTGATTTTTGAAAAGTATGAACTTGTTAATTCTGTTAAGACATTCCGCATTGCTTCCAACTCAATAACTCCATCCTCGGCCTCCTGTGAATATACGACATTCTAAGAAAAATAAATTCAAGTCAAAGTGAATTTAGGCCATATAATTCCTAAGAAATTAACTAACTAGTGTTTTAGACACTGTAAATCTTTTTTCCAATATAATCAAATAAATTCAAGTCGAACATCTATAGTAGTTCCTGATCATTTTATAACTTATGTTATTCAGCATGCATATCCATGATTACATTTTATAAAATGCAATATGGTAACCACCTAAATTCTACTTCCATATATGAACAAAATGATATTTTTGTAATAGACTAGTACACAGCCCGTGCATTGCACGGGTCTTTAAGACTAATATTTGATTTGGTTGGGTATTTGTTAGTATGAATATTGCATCGTTTCTTCCAAATGGATTGCGCATTCTAATATTTATTACATACCATGAATTGTAAATTTTGATAAAGTCAGTTGTGAAAGAAAGAGCAATGGATTGAAACATAATGAATCAACACTTAAACAATCAACGTCAACGATTGCAGTTTCAAAAAAAAAAAAAAAGCAATGCATATGAACAAAATCAGTACTAATGAACCATATAGTGCACTTTTACTTGATTATAAGACAGAGGTGATTTTCTAGAACTTCAAAATATATGGAGGCATAGCTGATTAACGAAACCATATCTGCAAAATCTATGAATAGTACAGGAAAGTTACTCTGTTAATGGAAAGATCACAAATAAACTAATGCAAAGATTTCATGATATAACAGTTATGTTAGCACAATATTTAAAATTGGAGCAAATTGAAGGTAGTAGGATTGAAATTTTACTGAACGCAATGCATATAGATACTGTTCATGACTAAACACTTCAGTGCGTATCTGATAAACTTTTTCCATCTCATATAAGGATCCAATGGCTAAGATTCTGTCCCCTAATGTATGTAAATAAAATGTGTTTAATTAGCCTCTCCCTCCCTCCCTCCCTCCCTCCCTCCCTCCCTCTCTATATATACACACACATATATATATCATGCTTCATAGAATAACTGTAAAAGCTAATTTGAATAATATAGTTTCTTCCTGTCTCTTTAAATATAGTTGTTCTTGGCTCATTTCCCTCGTGTACACAAATGACATAAACCCAATGATTTGATCAATATACATATACTGGGTAACGTGTACGAATGACAAAACATGAGAAATGGAATAACACAGAAAGTATAAAAGGGGCATAGCATGAAGAGCATATAACATACAACATTGGAAAAAAAAACATAGCACTGAAAAATCACAAACAATTAACAGGTGAAATCGTCTATAAAGAACATTGAACATTACAGAGAAGAGAAACAATGCGTATACTGGTTAAAATGTTTTCCTCCTTCACTTCTATGTTTTCTTCCTCCAAATCCTATATGTTCTTACTCCAAATTCTTCTAACATTTCTTATGTTGCGTACAAACATAGTAGCAGGTCTTGTGCCTCATCACCATGCCTAGGTAAAATATTCAATAATTACAACAACTTTTAATAATATTAATTTTCTATTGAAGAGAGTTGAGGATCTAGGATAATCATATCAGGTGAGATAGAAAAAAGTAAGCCAAATGAACCAACTGGATATGACAATGTTCACCAGTGATGCCAAGGCAAAGCAATTTTCTTCGTCAAATTTGAATGCATCATGAAGACAACATCCCATGTATATTTAATAGTAGTTAAAACCTTGTTAGTTATGACTGACTGTTTCATTAAATGATGGTTTATTTATATGCTAGGCCAAATCTTGTATTTGTGACAACACAACATGAAAAAAAAGAAGGAATATATATTAAAACTATAAATTTGAATTTATAAATGAGAGTTAACATTATAACGCAGCATATTTCTTATATTCTAGTATTTGATAAGTTAAAGTTGTACTAAATAGTTGTCCAAAGAAAGTGTAATCAGCCAAGTTGATAACATGTATACCTTAATAACACCACAAATAATCAAATTTCATGTACAAATTAGGTTCAGCAAAAGTAAAACTTATCAACTTTGACAAATGAATTCTAAAAGCATACAAATTTGATAAGGTTATACATAATATATTTGTTGATTAACGATTGTGCAAAGGTCTTATATCACTTATATTAAAAGTATTGGCAATATTTATTACTTCAAAAATTATCCATCATATAAGGCAAGTAATCTCCATATACGAATCAATCAATGATTTTAGAAACTAAAAATAGATGTCATCCCGTACATACGATTATACGACAAATAATATTAGCCTTGCTATTTATAGCACAATATTAAAAAACCA
The DNA here is from genome assembly GCA_030737875.1 of Allium sativum. Lineage (NCBI taxonomy): Eukaryota > Viridiplantae > Streptophyta > Magnoliopsida > Asparagales > Amaryllidaceae > Allium > Allium sativum. The sequence goes on along the minus strand of CM060919.1, from coordinate 478,936,528 downwards.
TTTATAGCCACCAACTCAGTCCTTTTTTACAAATCTGCAAGGATCGGGGATGTAGAGTATTTTTAGTCAATAAGAATTTAGAAATTAGCTAATTATCTCCTAATTGTGAATTTATCAAATCTAGAAAAAAGATTACTTTACATGTTACATAAACACCAGTAGTTCGAAATCAAAGTACCACTAGTAGATTAACATAATGCATAAACTTGAAAGAAATATCATCTATATAATTTTCTTCCATAAATACTCATATTCAATGGTGATTCAATTATAAGAAATATACCAGTTGTACAACTAAACGATATGTTAAAAAATTTCACATTTTAAAAAGGTCAACGAAGTTTAGATTGTAGAAATTTCACAGATGTTCTCAATTATGTCCATAACAAATATTGATAAATCTATCTAATTAACTAAAATTTCAATAGCACATGTGGTTTAATAAACATAATAAAGGATGATAAACTTAAAAGTTCCGACTTTGGAAAAACGATCTAGCAAGCAATTTATTATTTCCTTAAACATGCCATGCCAACTCAATACTGATGTATGTTGCAAATATTCTTTGTAATACAGCAAATATAAATGCAAAAACTCTCTTAGTTTATTCATTATCAGCATTTATTAATCCATAAGAAAATAATTATGTAATAAATAACTGAAAAGGGGAGCAAACCATCATATATATATGCAAATTAAAGAAAGGGAATTAAATTAATAGACATGCATTTAAAACTAACCATAAAGTCATGCCAATATAAAATTCTTCGATCTTCGACTGGAATCAACTTAGTTACTATACCCAAAGATTATGAAAACCTGAGAACAAAATACACCAGTTAATATTTTGCAACAGACAACTGTATGTACAGCCAAAAAGTTTTTGAATAAGCATCGTAATTATATATATCATGAGTTACCAAAATATAAATTAGCAACATTTGTTCAAAGATACATGCATATGCAGATAAAACATAATGGACCTGACTCGTTTATTAGATATAGAACTAAAGGCACCATTGTTGTCAAAAATCTTAAAATCCTATGATTTGGATCCCATTTTGAATCGAATCTCTCCCTTTACGATTCGATTTATATTCCGATTCAAACCAGGCTAATACCACACTTTAAAAATACCATTCAATCCAAATTAATATATCCAACGTACTTATTTGGGTCTACAATTTCTATTTTAATCATTTAAAAATAAATTAAAATTGAAACAAGATAGAAAATGATGTTTTAGGTTTAGATGTAGAAGTTTAAACATTAAAATTAATTTCAAAGTGTGTGCAAGCTTTAAATAAATGTTTTCTGAATCCACGATTTACGATTTAAATCCCGTTTCAATTCATAGTTTGAACTTTACGATTTACGATTTTGAAGACCAGGAGTTGACCGAACCAGATTGATGGCCAGGAGCTAAAGCTTGCCGAACCAAACCGGGGGAGGGCAACCAAACCGAACTGGTTTTCTACTACCGCGTGATGACTCTTTTGAAGACCAACTCCAATTCGACCAAAACCCGAGATGCAAAGGAAGTCCAAATGGGAGGTTATTACTCAAGATCCAAATGGGGATCAATGAGTTAACTTCATGAATCGGACTTTGCTGCGGGATGTGTGCAAAGGGGTTATCGATGTCTATAGCTTTGACTCACCGCTGAGGAACGAATTATTGGCTATAGATCAATGCAGTGAACTTGTCATGACTTCATGGGGAAAAATGATCGTAGCAAGGCTATGAGCCAGTGCAGTGGAGTTATCATGACTCCATGGAGCAGAGTGGACATAGAAAAGTATTAGTGGTTATGGATCAGTGCAGTGGAGCTGTCATGACTCCATGGGGCAGAGTGATCGTAACAAAGGATTGGGTGATCAAAGTGATGTATATCATATACCTTACGCACTGAGTGAGAGATGTGAGGATGATTGCTATGTTTGATGTTTGCTATCACCATGACATGCACACCCCCTCCCCATTATTTTCACACCATGTGTTAGTGTCACCTTAGAGCATTGTACATCCTGTTGTGCTAACTCTTTGGTTGCAGATCCAGGTTCAGGTATGGCTATGTATACCTTTTATTGTTCTGTTTTTGCTGCTTATCGCTCATACCATACTTTTTTCTGACCCTGAGTTTTATGTCTCTTCTTATTACTCTTGGTACTCCTAAACGAGCAGACTAGAGATTGGTTAGCTGGTTATGCACGAGTAGCTATCCGGAGACGAGCAGGAGGCTTACACGTATTATTCCCATATATTCTTCCTTTGTTGTTGTTGGTCGCTACTTTGGGCATTAGTAGTGTACCTTCCTATTTCGCTTTAGAGACAGTTTTAAAAGTTGTAATAATAATGGTTTAGATCATAAGCTGTATTTTGATTCTTTTCCCTGCTATGATGGTTTAGTCCTCAGTTTATGCACTGTCTCACCTGTTTTATATAAAGTTATGTTATTATTATATTTTGTTCCGTGCGCTGTGAGATATACTATAGGTTCTTTGATGATTCATAGTTTCAAATTCCTTCCCTTTCCTTTCTTTTGACGACCATCCCGTGCTGGTTGGACGTCGGCACAACGCGTTTCATTGGAAATGTCGGCTGGTGCGGGGCAGGCCGTCACATTTGGTATCAGAGCTCTAGATTACGTAGTTAACCTAGGGAAAGACACCAGGGATAGATAGTACATATATGAGAGTGCGTATTTGTGATATTTTGGTTTTCAAAAGCTATATATATACACTATTAGTATATCTAAGGATGGAGTCGCACTGCACTGGCACCACTGAAGAGATGGTCAATTGTTTTCTCCTTATAGATTGAATGATGAACCGATATACGAGGAATACTGATTCAGGAGACAATAATAGGAATGCTCCTGATATGAGGACGATGTTCACTGAGTTCATAAGAGAGATGCTTAGGGATGTTCAGAGGGCAGCTCCTAATGCTGCAAATGGTGGTGGTGCAGCGGTGCAGGCGTCTAGGGCTGATTTGCCAAGCCGTGTAAGGACTACACTAGTCATGGCGGGGAGTCGTTCCACAGAACGGAATTGGCTACAGATGTTCAGGATTGGCTTGATAATTGTGAGCATATCTTCGAGGATCTGGGAATCGAAGACGCGATGAAGAGGAAGCTAGCATTCCGTCAACTGCAACGACGGGCTATGAATTGGTGGAATGCTATTAAGGTAGCTACCCCTGAGGATCAAGTTTCTTGGGATCAGTTCAAGGCCCGATTCAGTGATAAGTTTATCCCAACTGCTCAGAAATCAGAATTGTTTAGGAAGTTCTTGGAGCTTAAACAGAACGGTAGGGCAATCTTGGAGTATATTGCTGAGTTTGATACTTTATCGAAGTATGGATTTTCCCTTATTGACACTCCCGAGAAGAAGAATGAGAAGTTCATAACAGGCTTATATCAATAGTTGGGAGAAAGGCTTATAAACCATATTGATGAAATTTTTGAATCAATTGTTGGGAAAGCATTGAGATCAGAGAGCCTTTTTCCTAAGCCCAAGGCTGAAGTCACTGTTGCATCTGCAGAGGGGCCAAAGCCGCAGGCAAGCGGTGGAGGCAAGAATAATTCTCAGAATAAAAGGAAGTAGAGTTAGACCAAGGATGGTCAGAAAAAGAAAGATAAGAAAGATATAGAGCATTTTAGATGTGGCAAGAAGGGCCATTATGCTAAAGAATGCGGAGCAAAGCCAGCGGACAAGAAGTGCTTCAACTGCGGCAAAGTGGGACATCGCAAGGATAAATGTCTGCAACCCCCTAAAGAGAAGTAGATTGTGAAAGCATATTCTATTAATGTTGTTCCTTCTTCGTCGAATGCCCCATCTACGGCCGAGAAAGGAAAGAATATCGCCATTCAAGGTATGCTTTCTATTTATGATGTTCTTGTTCGAGTACTGTTTGATACTGGGGATTCCCGTTCCTTCATATCTAGTGACCTGGTAGATAGGTTGGGATTGGAACCCGAGATAGTCGATAGACCTTCAGTGGTTGACGAACCCGGTTGGTGGTTCGACTAGCCTTAATATGATTTATCGAAATTTGGTCTTATCGACTTACGGATGTATGTTTGCTTATGATTGCTTTGGGCTTTACTAGGTATGGCATTATTTATAGAGTCGATTGGCTCCAAAGGTACGGGGTGGTGGTAGACTGTGAGGGATTTTCGGTCACTATTAGGGCGGATGATGGGTAGAGGGTAGTGTTTGGTGGCCTACCTAGTGATGAGGTAATGGCTAGTTTTCTAAATTCCCTCGACATCCCGCCGGACGAGTTATCAGGGGTTCCTATTGCTGGCCAATATCCGGATATCTTCGAGGAAGTGACCGGACTTCCACCACACCGAAAGATTGAGTTCCGTATTGATTTAGTGAAAGATGCCAGACCTATAGTGATGCCACTTCGTCGTATGGCACTAAGGGAGTAGCAAGAGCTTGGGGTGCAAGTAAGCAATCTTTTGAAGAAGGGATTTATCCAAAGAAATGTCTCCGAGTGGGGAGCACCAGTTGTATTTGCCACTAAGGAAGATGGTTCCCTTCGTTTATGTGTGGACTATCGTGAGTTGAATCAGGTGACTAGGAAGAATAATTATCCCCTTCCACGGATAGATGATTTGTTTGATCAACTAGAAGGAGCAAGAGTGTTCTCCCAGTTGGACATCACGACAAGATTTCATTAGATCCGAGTAGCAACTGAGAGTATTCCTAAAATGGCATTTCAGACGCCTTCTGGATTCTATGAGTGGTTGGTCACGCCATTCGGGTTGACCAATGCACCAACAAATTTTGTGGATCTTATGAATAGAGTATTCCAAGATCAATTGAATAAGTTTGTTCTTGTGTTCGTGGACGATATACTTGTTTATGCGAGGAAAAAGGAAGAACACAAGGAACATTTGAGAGTAGTGATGGAGGTGTTGAGAAAACACCAATTGAAAGCGAAGTTTTCTAAGTGTCACTTCTGAAGGAGGGAAGTAAGATTCTTGGGTCATGCTGTTTCAGAGAATGGTAATGTCGTGGATCCTGCGAAAATGACTACGGTACAAGGTTGGTCTACGCCCAAGAATGCAATAGACGTAAGAAGTTTCTTGGGATTAGCTGGATATTATCGTAAGTTTATCCAAGACTTCTCCAAGATGGCGGCACCTTTAACTCAGTTGACCAAGAAGAATCAAGCTTTCATTTAGGACGAAAGGTGTGAAAATGCACTCTAGAGTCTAAAAGAAAAGTTGACGCATGCACCAGTGTTTGTTATTCCTAAAGGGAGTGAAGAGATGACGGTATACACAGATGCCTGTGGTACCGGACTAGGTGTTGTATTGATGCAAGGAGGAAGAGTCGTAGCTTACGCTAGTCGACAACTGAAACCGCATGAGAAAAGATATCCTACCTATGATTTGGAATTGGAAGTGATCATATTCGCGTTGAAGATATGGAGACATTATCACTTGGGAGAAAGATTCGAGTTGTTTACCAATCATAAGTCATTAAAGTATCTCTTCTCTCAGAAGGATCTAAATCTCTGTTAGCAGAGATGGTTAGAATTCTTGGCTTCCTATGATTTTGATATCACATATACAACAGGAAAGGGCAATCCGGTAGCTGATACATTGAGTAAGAGACATGCCAGTTTACGGACTATGTTTCAAGAATAAGCAACTGGAGTATATCGCTAGGTTTGATTTCAGACCAAAGTGCGAATTGGATCCAGAAATGCTAGCAAGTTTGACGATCAGGCCCACTTTGATTGAGCAGATTGGTTCCAGTCAGAAGGACGATCCTAATCTATTGGAAATCATCTCCAAGTTAGAGATGGGTATTGACAGTGTGGAAATGAACAAGTATGGGTTTGATCGAGAAGGGTGGCTTAGAAAGAATGAGAGATTATTTGTACCAAATGTCAATGGATTGAGAGATAAAGTGCTAAGAGAATGCCATCACTCAGAACTGACTATACATCCCGGTGGTAACAAAATGTAACGAGATATGAAGCAGACCTACTACTGGGAAGGGATGAAAAGAGACGTTGGGAAGTTTATATCAAATGCATGAACTGCTAGCTACTTAAAGCTGAACAAAAGAAGCCTAGTGGTTTGTTGCAACCATTGGAAATTCCAGAATGGAAATGGGAACAAGTCTCAGCGGATTTCATTGATGGGTTACCAAGGACTAGGTCGGGCCATCATAGCATTTGTTTGATTGTTGACTGATTGACCAAGAGTGCAAGGTTTATACCTGTCAAGTCGAATAGAGCAACAATTAAGTTAGCAGAAATGTATATGAAGTGGGTAGTGAGAATTCATGGTGTACCCAAAGGCATTGTAAATGACCAAGATCCATTGTTTACTAGTGGATTTTGGAAGAGCTTACAAGAGGCTTTACGGTCAGAATTACATCTCAGTACCGTGTACCATCCTCAAATCGACGGTCAAACAGAGAGGGTGAATCGAGTATTAGAAGATCTCTTAAGAGCTTGCATATTAGATTTTGGAGGGTCATGGGATGACCATTTACATCTGGTTGAATTCACATATAATAATAGTTATCAGTCTAGTATTGGTATGGCTCTATTGGAAGCTTTGTACGGAAGACCATGCAACTCACCATCATGTTGGTTGGAAACCGATGAGAAATTTGTGCTTGGGCCAGATGTGATAAGAGAAACTTCAAACAAAATCAAGGTTATCCAACAACGAATGAAGGCTACCCAAGATAGACAGAAGAGTTATGCTGATAAGAGGTGAAGAGATTTAAAATTCTCTGTTGGCGACTTGATGTTTATCAAGATTTCCCCGTTAAAGAGAGTGATTCGATTTGATAGGAGAGGCAAGTTAACATCAAGATTTGTTGGTCCATTCCCAGTTCTCGAACAAGTTGGGAATTTAGCATATAAAGTTGAATTACTTGACAAGATAGCTGGAGTTCACAACGTATTTCATGTTTCCCAATTAAGAAAGTCCGTGCATGACCCCAATATGACTATTTCACCGGATCAGTTGGACGACATCGAAGTAGAACACGAGGCAGTTGGGAACCGCAGGCCGATCCGTATTATCGAGTACGACACGAAGCAACTTCGAAGGAAGGTAGTGAAACTGGTCAAGGTTCAATGGGACGAGAATGAGAATGACTGTACTTGGGAAACAGAGGAGAGCATAAGGAAGACGTATCCAAAATCCTTTGCCTGGTAAGATTTTAACGACCATTTAATTATCCTCCTGTTAATAAACCACATGCTAGGATAGGCTTGTTATGTTGGTATGTATGTTTGATTGTTGCAAATGACTGATAGGCATGAGGAACCCATTTTAGTTTCTTAGTTAAGGAATTTCAGAGGCGAAATTTCTTAAGGGGGTAGAATGTAACGACCCACATTCTACGCATGGGAGGATCGTAGAATATTTATTTCATTTTCATATGAGGTCGTATAGTCGTGTAACTTTGGAAAATGACTATTGGGGTCATTTCCCATGTTCACAATTTTTGTCGATTTTTAAATGACTATTTTACCCCTTGCATATCTTGTTTTGCCTATAACTTTTGATTGGTAAGGAGTGTTGACTTAAAACCACTTCCATTGGATTCAGATGATGGTTTACCACAATAGCCAAACGGACTTACTGTTTGGGAGATATGGTTGAAATAAGGTTTGGAAGGTGAAAAACAACTTAACCGGGCCTAATTAGGGTGATTAGCAGCTAGGCCCATTAGGGATTTTGGGATTAGATTTACATAAAGGCTGAAAAGGGTTAGAGAAACATTTCTTTGTCATTTTTACAGCCGCCACTTACCTTCTAAATCACCCCCAAATCATCGTTTAAGCATATAATAGCCTAATCAACATCAAATCAAGGCAAATCAACACCAAATCAGAGTTGGAGCTGCTGTTTGCATAGGAATTCGACCCACAACAATAGATTTTCAGACCTAAAGTTTTATTTGTGGCTAAGGTGAGTGATTTGCATTGTTTTTCACTAATTACTGCTAATTAAGGGTGATTAGTGACAATTAGCAAAATTATGCATGTTAAAATTTTGGAAAAATATGTAAAAATTCTTAAATATTATTTTAGGGATCTGATAAAAATTTGGGTTAATTTAGAGTATGTATGCTAATATTATCATTAGTTATGGATAAACATGATTAAGGGGAAAACCATGGGTTTTGGGTATGTTTGATCGATAATAACCTATATGCTTGATGTTTTGACCTTGTTGATTGATCCTATATGTTACTACTACTGTTTGGAATGTTGTATGACTGGTTAGTAAAGTTAGAATGGTTGAAAATGCCATTGTATGGCGAGAATGGATGATATGAGCTCGCTGGAAAAACTACAGGGATTCGGATCAGATCGGATATGGGAAGGAGATCAGATCAGATAGGATTGGTCGAACCGAATCGACACCAGGGACAAGGAATCCAAACCGAACCAAAGTCCAGGCAGAAGAAAGAGTATGGAAATAAAGGAAGGCCGCTAGCTTGGAGTTGGAGTTGGAGTGAAGCTTGCTGAACCGAACCAGATGAGGGAACTCGTCCCAGATGGAGTACCACGACCAAACCGACCTGGAGGGAGTTGACCGAACCAGATTGATGGCCAGGAGCTGAAGCTTGCCGAACCGGGGGAGGACAACCGAACCGAATCTGTTTTCTACTACCGCGTGACGACTCTTCTGAAGACCAACTCTAATTCGACCAAAACCTGAGATGCAAAGGAAGTCCAAATGGGAGGTTATTACTCAAGATCCAAATGGGGATCAACGAGTTAACTTCATGAATTGGACTTTGCTGTGGGACGTGTGCAAAGAGGTTATCGATGTCTATAGCTTTGATTCACCGCTGAGGAACGGATTATTGGCTATGGATCAGTGCAGTGAAGTTGTCATGACTTCATGGGGTAAAGTGATCGTAGCAAGGCTATGAGCCAGTGCAGTGGAGTTATCATGACTCCATGGGGCAGAGTGGACATAGCAAAGTATTAGTGGTTACAGATCAGTGCAGTGGAGCCGTCATGACTCCATGGGGCAGAGTGATCATACAAAGGATTGGGTGATCATAGTGGTGGGTATCATATACTTTACGTACCGAGTGAAAGATGTGAGGATGATTGCTATGTTTGATATTTTGTTATCACCATGACATGCACACCCCCTCCCCATTATTTTCACACCATGTGTTAGTGTCACCTTAGAGTATTGTACATCCTGTTGTGCTAACTTTTTGGTTGCAGGTCCCAATTCAGGTATGGTCATGTATACCTGTTATTGTTCTGTTTTTGCTGCTTATCGCTCATACCAGACTTTTGTCTAACCTAGAGTTTTATGTCTCTTCTTATTACTGTGGGTGCTCCAAAAAGAGCGGACTAGAGACAGGTTAGCTGGTTATGCATGAGTAGCTGTCCGGAGACGAGCAGGAGGCTTACACGTATTGTTCCCATATATTCTTCCTGTGTTGTTGCTGGTCACTACTTTGGGCATTAGTAGTGTACCTTCCTATTTTGCTTTAGAGACAGTTTTAAAAGTTGTAATAAATGACGGTTTAGATCATAAGCTGTATTTTTAATCTTTCCGCTGCTATGATGGTTTAGTCTTCAGCTTATGCACTGTCTCGCCTGTTTTATATCAATTTATGTTAATTTTATATTTTGTTCCATGCACTGTGAGATATACTACAGGTTATTTGATGATTCATAGTTTCAAATTCGTTCCCTTTCCTTTCTTTTGACAACCGTCCCGTGTTGGTTGGACGTCGGCACAGCGCGTTTCATTGGTAATGTCGGCTGGTGCGGGGCGGGCCGTCACAGTTTGGGTGATTAGTTTGATGCTGTTATGGATTTGAGTTGGCTTATGGTCAGTCGACCCACGATAATAAACATCCTACAAAGTCTGGAACGGGTCGATATCTGATTATGGCTTCATCTATTGGTTGGAATGACTTTTTCCAAAAAGTTGGTCAACAAAAGCTTACTTAGCTCTTAAGCAAAACATGCTACAATCTAGACTGCCTGCAATATGATGTGTACGAATGGTGCTTAGGGTCTATTAGCTGCTGTTCTCACTTTGATTGGAAAGGAATATGGTTGCTAATCTTATTAAATTTGTTCCAACAATAGTCATAGCTAACCCATGTGCTTACAACCCACTTATGTACATATATGTATTAGCACATATTCTAAAATGGTTAAAATCTAGGCTTTTCTCATAAGGTATTCATGTTATAATGGTATATAAGGTACTAACCTTAGGTTTCCTACTTGATGTAAAAGAATGTGCTAATTGTTGGTGATCTAATTTTGCCTACACATGCACTTGTACTAGCATGTGTACAAGCCATGTGAAAAGAAATGTTTTTTTTTTAAAAAAAAACTTCATTTCAAAACAAATCAAAACATTAAATTCCCTATGTTCTTAATAGTTTGAATATTTTCTAACTTAGCCTCTAAGGTAATGTAAGTTATTTAATGGTTGTGTGCCTCTCTTTTCATAGCAGTTCATAGTCATATTCTATACATACTTGGATGTGAAGAAATTTAGATTTAATTTTAAATATTTTCATTAGTTATAAAATTAAAAATCAATTTTATTTTTACATGTATTAAGAACAAGTTTAAATACAAACAAAATATTAAAACACCATTTACTTGTATGTATTTACATATAACAAGTAAAAATATACACATAGCATTTTTAAATAACTATTCTAGATTTCTATACTATTCAAATTCAAAATTATTTATATTTACAAGGGTTAAAATAAATTTACAAATACAAAATAAGATAAACAAAAATCTTACTTACCTATTTTATATACATTGTTAAATAAATTTTAAAACATTAAAATATATACTGGAATTTCCCGACATTTATTATTCACAGTTTATTATTTTAAATCAATTACTAAAATTATCCATAATAAATTGTATTACAAAATCAGTCAAATACTGGGTCGTTACATCGTTGCCCTTCTGTTTTTTAAATTCTTCTTCCAGAGCCGCCGACCTCTCTAGGCCGAGCACGTGGCTCTTTTACTTGACTGGGACGTTTTTTGTGTCAATGTTGAGCGAATGGCTCCTGATCATTGGAGATATGCCACATGTGTCAGCATGGGACCATGCAAACACATCAAGGTTTGTACGAAGCAATTCAGTCAATTCTCTTATTCAGAGAGGATCCAGATGGGATTTGATTTTTAAGACCCTTGTCAGGTCGTCGTTATCGATCAGAATATCCGCTATAGTCTCGTTGGGAGTCGCGCTTTAACAACCTGGTTCTTCATCCTTTCAGGGATCAATTTCCTGGAGCTGACGACTGGATGATTTCGGCCAGGATGTCTCCTTCATTTATTATGATGTCGCCTCCTTACAGCTAGAAGGTGCATCATTGGGCTCTTCGCTTCTCCATTGTGGTCCTCTTTCCATTCCTCTAAGTAGCATGCTTGTCCAACTACTTGGTCTACCCGGACCATTCCAACTCTAGCTTTGGTTGGGAACTTCAAGAGCAGGCACAAGAGAGCTATGGATGCTTGGAATTGTGCCAGGGTCAGTTGGCCCAAAAGGCGTTGTACTGAGAGTTGATATCCATCACAAGAAGTGGATGGATTCTCACTCTCGTACAATCTCCCTCACCCAACTCCATTGGTAATTCAACTACTTCTATCAATTCAGTGGTTGAGCCATTGAAGCCGTGTATCCTTCCCTTACATGGCTTTAAATCTCTCGCTTACAACTTCATCTAGTCAAAATCTTTCTTAAAAAAAAATATTGGTAGAACTCCAGCAGTCAACAAGGTCCTCCCATACTGTTGCTAAGCCAATAATGGCCAAAATCACTAGCGGATCTATGCTCGGGTTCTCCAATCCCCAAGACTCTTTATCACATAAGATGATATCAACCATTATCATCTTTCATTTCTTGATCGAAATAGCATCTTTAGGGGTGCTGCACTACCTTACATCAACATTCTATATAACATTCACATATAACTCCATTACTCCTACACTAAACCCCGTCGAATGTGGTCCTCCTCCGATGGTGGTTATAACAATCCCTTTGACCTTTTTTTGGGTGGTGGCTCTAGGAGCCACCTGATCTTGATTGAGGGCCGAAGTCCACTGCCCTTATCCCTCGGGGCCACCTTGTAGTCATCCAGTTTCCCTTCTCGCAATAGCTTCTTAATTGCATCTCTCAAATGGAGACTCCCGTGCGTAGTATGGTCGTAATTCTCATGAAACAAGCACTGCCCTTATCCCTCGAGGCCACCTTGTAGTCATCCAGTTTCCCTTCTCGCAATAGCTTCTTAATTGCATCTCTCAAATGGAGACTCCCGTGCGTAGTATGGTCGTAATTCTCATGAAACAAAAAAAACTTTCCCATTTCATGGTCCTTTTTTGTGGAATCTTACAAAGGCGGTTTCTAGTATTGCATCACATTGCACATATAAAGATATATATTTTCCAAGATATATCTCAACGGCGTATAATTATCGAATGATTGGAATCAGGATTACTTCTTAGCGTCCCCCTTCTTATTTCGGTTTCCCATGTTACCATTCTTACCCTGGAGGCCATTTCCCTTGCTTTGGTTCCCAACATTTACTTCCACCATTCCGGAACTATGACCGGACTACTTCACTGCCGCATTGCTCTGAACTCCTTTCACCACCTCACTAGACCTCCTTTTTCGATTCACCAGTGCATCCTCCTATCACAAGCATACATTTTCTTTCTCATAAAATATTTCCAGTGATGTAGGAGGCTTTCAAATTAGATACCTCCTGAATTTAGTTTCTTTGTCCAATCCATCCACCATCGCCATTAGAACTGTCTCTAGATTAGGATTTCTTACTTCGGTGATAGCCATGCTGAAACGATCGAGATACCCCCTCAAAGTCTCTTCAAGGGATTTCTTAATTGTGGAAAGTTCCATTACGTGCTTTGACTTAGATGCATGAAGTCGAAATTGAGTCAAAAACTTCTTGCTCAGTTCTTTAGAGGTTGAAATTGATCTAGGTGGAAGTCTGGTAAACCACATTAATGTGACCCTGTCGAGGTATATCGGAAAGGCTTTGCACATGATGGCATCGGGAGCTTCGACTACTTTCATGTACCATGAATAACAAAGTAAGTGTTGTGTGTCTGTCCTATCTAAATAATGGCTTGTTTGGGGTAGATTGAAACGTCTCGGGAATTGAACTTCAAATATGTCATTGATGAAAAGAGTGTGGCTATGATCCAAGCCTCATTCCTCATTAGTATACCCTCTACTATCAATCATTATTTGTCGTATCATCACTGCCACTTCTTTATTAGTTAGCATATGTTCTGCCTCTGCACTTTCGGCTTGTCGAGCTCCCCTTGCCCCTAATTTAGGAAATGTTGCCTAAGCCGTCGTTCGGGCTGTACTTCCTTTTCCTCAATTGTCCTGGTCAATCATAGGACAAGTGGCTCAGGAAGTGTCACGTTCTCTAAGGAGAGGAAGTATTTGGTTCGCAGGATGGACCAGCTCGAGATGTCCTGGATCGAGATTTCCAATCTGGGTTGGTTGCCCTGTTCGAGCTGGGTTCATCCATATTGCAACTCATCCAAGTTATGAGCTTATTGGAAGGAGTTTTGTTGCTCCTCACCCCTTTTTCTTGATGATGAAGACACTTTGTCAGCCTGGTGTCATGAAGGAGATGTTGCACATTGGCTTTTGAAATCTCGCCATTGCCTCATCTTCGCATCCATATCGTGCCTCATCATGGCATTTTCTCGTCTTTGGACAGTTAAGGCAGTGGTGGCTCCATCCACTTGTTGAGAAAGTGTGTTAAGTCATCACTTGTAATGAACATTGAAGGATGGGCTTGTTAACTCGCAGTGGAAACTAGATTTTTGTTGGGCCCTGCTCGGTTCGAGTTCGATTCAGGGGCCATCGAACCAAAAAAGTTCGATTTAGGGACAACCGAACTAGGGGAATCTGATCTGGAAATATCCTAGGTTGGTATTGGCTGCGAGGTTGTTAGTTGTGTGTCGCTGGATGATGCTCTAAGGGAAACTTGCTGAGTTCTATCTCTTTTGTAAACCATTGTAACAACCCGCCATTTTAGCTTAAAACAACGGGTAGTTATTTTAGCTTAAGGGGTTTAAACAGAATCAAACACAGAACCACAGTGCACAAATATATGCAGCGGAATAAATTTTTCATATACATATCAGGGTTTATACAAAATTATTTTACAGTGGAAGAATATAAATATATACATAAATTTTAAAATAAAGTTTACAGTTTAGACGAGCCTTGCGCGCGCTACGTAAGCGTCTTGCGTCTTCACGTTCCTCTCCAGTTTGCGAGCTGAAACTTTAAGCCTAGAACACTTAGGACCTAACCCGAGCGTTCCATGCAAAATGCATAAAACACCCGAGTCAGGATTAAACTTATTTTCAAGTCAGTCACTTCGAAATAAACACATAATATAATTGTTAGTACTGAAAATATTTTAGATAATTCGCGTATAAAACACATGAAACTGTCGTAAATAAACACCACGGACATGACAAAACAATAAAGCATTCGGTAAGGCATGTAAAAGAAGTGGCCAGCGTGAATGTTGAAGATATGCAAAGTGACAGTAGGGATTCAACTGGACATAAGTATGCATACACTTCATACTTTGTAAATGGATACAACCAGGCATATGTAAGAACGGAAATAAAACCTACAATAACATTTCAGTGACGTGTGGTAAGATTTATACTTGAATTTAAGCATCATGGCCAAAGTGAGACAGTATTGTGTGATAAGCCGACAAGACAGTATGCATGAAGATAATTTCATCATGGAAATCCAAACAAGGTAGCTGGCAAAAATAGAACAAAAACCCGGTAGCACAACTCTTAATTGTAGAAAAAAAGAAAAAAACCAAACTAAGAACTGGGATATGAATGCAACGCATGTTAGTTTTTTTTTCAAACACTGAAGCTCTTAAAGAGTATAAATGCAGTGGTGGAGCACAGTATCATTTGGTCTGTTACATGCGTGAGCTAACATTTAACACATCGGTTCTTTACACTTTACACTTAACATTTATATTGAACGTCACCAAAATAAAATATATGCCCATTCTCTACCTTAAACTTGCATTCTCCACAACATCAAATGGAAGAGCAGGTTTGACTTATATCAAACATTTATCAAAATACAGGACTAGATTGGCAAGTTTTCTATGCAAATGGGAATTTCGGTTCTAACCATGGATGACCAAGCTAAATACAACGCGACAGTTGGTATCTTTTACTCAATAGGTTCCCTAAATAGATTTTATAGGTAAACGGCCTGGCTCGAACTAGTAACCAAAGAGGGGGGAAAATTATTCACGAGATGTTTCTGAAGAATCAAACCATACAAGTGATAGCAAAATTGTACCAGGCATTCAATGTTGTATATACCATTTTCTTCAAGTTCCTTTTCTTATGTGACCAAATCCTCAAAAATATATATACCCATGACATGTTCACGGAAAAATAAAATAAACAAGTGCTCATAGTTCTAGTGTGTATAATTCAATACTTAAACGCGGTAAGCAATTGGTTAGCATGAAAATGCATGACATGACAAAATAACCATAGTATACACATGTCAAAAATCAGAACAGCAACTTAAATGGCCAAAAATAGTATCTTATGAAAGGTCATCTTCTACCAATTGAAGCAGACACTCATGGAAGCAAGGTAACAATCAAAACAATAGCTAGGACAAGATATTTAGCCAAACAACTAACCCAAATGGAATGAGTGGTAGAAACAAACCCCAAATAAATTATACTTATAGTGCAACGTGAAGTGGAGATCTGAAATAAGCTTAATCGTAAGCAAAACTTACTTTTTGTCGATGGATGACGGATGAGGCAGCGTTGTACGGAGATGGTAGATCTTTGTGACACGACTGAGCGGTGGCGGTTTCAAATGAAAATAAAGAGGAAGAAAATGAAAGGGGGCGGTACAAATAAGAAGTGAGGAGAGAGCTTCAGACCCAACATAATCGGTGAACTGTGGAAAGGTGGAGTGACTGATTTAAACGGTGGTTTTGAAGTTTGAACGTGCACATGTTTCCCAAGTCTCTTGGGTACTAATTTTACGGGTTCAATAATGCTTTGTTTATGTTGGATTTAAAAATGGCATTTGGAACGTAGAGATAATTGGAAAGCAATTTACATATAAATGGGTTGAAACCATTATACAGGACAAAATTATTTCAAACATCAAAATATGGTAAAGTTAAATGGAATGGACGCATGGTTATAAACTGAATGGGTACTTGTATGCATTTTTAGAAGCTACAGAGCAACTTGAAACAATGTACGCATGAAAAAAAAACTTGTGATAGGAAAATGGGCACGTTGGAATGTATTGCGCATGCATTATATACAAAGAAAATGGCTTTGAAATGGTACACGCTTGGAACAAATCTCATGTATGTTTTGAAATGAAAACAAAGTTACGTGAATGCATGAAACCTTAGAATATGTCTTAATAAAAGTGTCCAACTAAAGAAATAAAAGATAAAAGAAAAGTTTAGTAAAATAAAAGAACGGGTTTTGCAGACCCAAAATACTTAAAAAAATATGAGGGACCCGAGTATGGACACTTCGAACTCAAATGGCTTTGTTTCAAAAATGAACTGCACTGCCTTTTGACAATTTCAGCGCGAACTGTGCACCGAAACTGACAAAAGAACATATAGCATTAATCAGCGCGACGAGACGGACGCAAGGGTATAAAATTTGCAGTGTCAGGATGCTCCGTTCAAAAACGCATTACAGACCCCTTTTAAAAGGAAAAAGGGCACGAGAAAACAATTAAATGAAGATCAAAACGTCCAAATTTTGCAAAACGAATTTTACCTTTGGATTCGTGACAACGAATAGAATACTTTTCATGTTTGTCCGAACTGGTTTCGAAGAGATTTTAAAATCGTTAAAATTTTGAACTGATATGCGCAGTTTTGCACTGAAAATTGCGCGATCGACAAACATTCAAATTTTTCAACGAAATCAATTTCTACGCTATGTTTGGTTAGACGCATCTCAAATATAATTTTTTCGTATTTTTTATTTTTATTTTACATTTTTATTTTTATTTGAGATATATCGGTTGCCGCTACTGCAAATAATCATCAAAACTGATCCAAACGAAGTGACTAAAATTTGACCTTTCAATATAAAATTATATCACTTCCAAAATAAAATAACAAAATATTAAAGATAAACATTTCATTATAAAGCAATTTCATGTTTTTAATTTTAATTCAGAAAAAAAAAACAGTTATAAAAGTACAAACAAACTGAGCTTTAAACGAATAAAATAAAATAAAAATACACTTAAAATTCTGGGTTGTTACATTCTCCCCCACTTAAACCTTTTTGTCCCCGAAAAGGAACAAGGCAGGAAAATAGTATTTAAATAATTAATATTTAAACAATAGTTCAAATTTATCTTCACATCCATATATACTTTGAAAATTATATATATATCTAAATTAATGTTAAATATTTTCTAGGATTTCAAAATAAGTATAAGTATTCACTCGACGTCTCGATTGGCGATATATATCTATCCCACTTTCGAAACCCGAAAATAGATTGAAGATGCTGCGCAGTCATCACCAAAATTATTTTCAAGCGACTAGAGTGTGACTCTATATCTATCAACTACTTATAGGATTTAACATATACGTTGATCAGACGTATACCCAAATCACTAGGTATTCAATATGCCAATTTTAACGTCAGGTAAATACTCAAAACATCTTTCTATATTTAAACAGAATATATATCAAAATTTCAATATTACACTAAAGAAATTTTATATTATAATACTTTATCAAAATAGTTATTTTACATCAATATTTAGTAAAATGGACTCGCTGGAAGACTTACACTCTCCTTGTACTTCTTACCTTGTTGTGGACAAGGATATGTCATAAAATTCAAGTTAAAAGTTGAACGAATGAAATAACCCAATCAAAGAGGATCGACGAAGGAAGATGAATTCGAATGGAAAGGAAATTCCAGAAGAAGATTTAAATATTCAACGAAATTTATATACGGAAATATTTTTTTAAAAACATTTAAAATCTTTCTTAGTTTATTATGTTGAGGTTATATAAATTTAATTGCAAGTTATTGATTTGTTATTTAACATTTGAAAATACTTGATAACTCGAAATTTAACAAGTTTGCTATCGTTCTTACAGACGTCAGGCATACGCTGGCCAGGTGTACGACCAAAATCTCTAAGTACTAAATATTGTTGTTTCAACTCCCAGTGAAAATACTTTAAACATTTAAAATAGATATGGAAAAATACTTCCCCTATGGATCGCGGTTACTCGGCGGTTGCGCTACTATCCCAGCAGAATCGCTTGTAACCGTAGGTATCACACCCCTCGAATTTCGCCATGGTTGTTGCCATAGATCGCAGTTACGCGGCGGTTACGTCACTATCCCAGTGAAATCGCTTGTAATTGTAGGCATCGCGCCCTCGAATTACGCTATGGCGTCTAGATCGCAGTTACGCGGCGGTTATGTCACTATCCCAGTGAAATCACTTGTAACTGTAGGCATCTCGCCCCCAATTCCGTAGAACAGATGAATAATAATAATAATCAAATGATCTCACCGAGTGAGATTTCAATATTCATGGATACTCCAATCGACGGAGCACCAACGTAGCTACGATTTCCGATTTCCGATGGACACTCTCGACGAGCGCCAACACAATCCCTCTCTCAGCAATTGCAATTCGATGGAAGGTACTTCCCATATCTTTATTTTGAAAACATATATACTATATATATAGTACTTCATTTCACGCTTCACGCATATCGCACTTACATAAATATCAATTTACATAAGATTTCATTTTCAACATCATGTTTTCAAATATATCATTCTTGTATAAATTCATTATATAAGGTTTCATTTTAAATCAATTAATTTCAAATCAATAGCCTTCGAATTAATCATCATTTCTTATATAAATCTTCTATATATAAGGTTTGAAAACTTCATATCGAATTTTCAAAATCAAAGATTCTCGATATTTCATTTCAATACCAATTTAGTTTTGATTCATAATAAATTTGAATATTCGATATCATTCCAAATTTCGTTCATAAAAGGTTGGATCATTCAAATAGTTGAAAAAAAAAACGATTCAAATAGAATGGGATTAAGATTTAGATCTAAGGAGACTTTAACAAAGGAGGCTATCGAAAGGACGAAATTGAAAAGTGGGAATTCCGAAAGGATTTAAATTTCAAAATACTTTACGTTTAAAAATAATTTATATTTTTAAAATACGCTCTCTCACAAGAAGGATTCTACGACTGATTCCACTCATTTTAGGGCTCACTACCCTATCTCTAATGAGCTTTTACCTTATAAGCTAAAGTTTTGATAAACCAAAGCTCTGATACCACACTATAACAACCCGCCATTTTAGCTTAAAACAACGGGTAGTTATTTTAGCTTACAGAGTTTAAATAGAATCAAACACAGAACCACAGTGCACAAATATATGCAGCGGAATAAATTTTTCATATACATATCAGAGTTTATACAAAATTATTTTACAGTGGAAGAATATAAATATATACATAAATTTTAAAATAAAGTTTACAGTTTAGACGAGCCTTGCGCACGCTACGTAAGCGTCTTGCGTCTTCACGTTCCTCTCCAGTTTGCGAGCTGAAACTTTAAGCCTAGAACACTTAGGACCTGACCCGAGCGTTCCATGCAAAATACATAAAACACCCGAGTCAGGATTAAACTTATTTTCAAGTCAGTCACTTCGAAATAAACACATAATATATAATTGTTAATACTGAAAATATATAATTCACGTATAAAACACATGAAACTGCCGTAAATAAACAACACGGACATGACAAAACAACAAAGCATTCGGTAAGGCATGTAAAAGAAGTGACCAGCGTGAATGTTGAAGATATGAAAAGTGACAGTTGGGATTCAACTGAACATAAGCATGCATACACTTCATACTTCGTAAATGGATACAACCAGGCATATGCAAGAACGGAAATAAAACCTACAATAACATTTCAGTGACGTGTGGTAAGATTTATACTTGAATTTAAGTATCTTGGCCAAAGTGAGACAGTATTGTGTGATAAGCCGAAAAGACAGTATGCATGAAGATAATTTCATCATGGAAATCCAAACAAGGTAGCTAGCAAAAATAGAATAAAAACCTAGTAGCACAACTCTTAACTGTAGAAAAAAAGAAAAAAAAGAAAAAAAACCAAACTAAGAACTGGGACTGTAAAATTGCTGGACAATATGAATGCAACGCGTTTTAGTTTTTTTTCAAACACTGGAGCTCTTAAAGAGTATAAATGCAGTGGTGGAGCACAATATCATTTGGTCTGTTACATGCATGAGCTAACATTTAACACATCGGTTCTTTACACTTTATACTTAACATTTATATTGAACGTCACCAAAATAGAATATATGCCCATTCTCTACCTTAAAATTGCATTCTCCACAACATCAAATGGAAGAGCAGGTTTGACTTATAGCAAACATTTATCAAAATACAGGACTAGATTGGCAAGTTTTCTATGCAGATGGGAATTCCGGTTCTAATCATGGATGACCAAGCTAAATACAACGCAACAGTTGGTATCTATTACTCAATAGGTTCCCTAAATAGATTTTATAGGTAAACGGCCTGGCTCGAACTAGTAACCAAAGAGGGGGAAAAATTACTCACGAGATGTTTCTGAAGAATCAAACCATACAAGTGATAGCAAAATTGCACCAGGCATTCAATGTTGTATATACCATTTTCTTCAAGTTCCTTTTCTTATGTGACCAAATCCTCAAAAATATATATACCCATGACATGTTCACGGAAAAATAAAATAAACAAGTGCTCAGAGTTCTAGTGTGTATAATTCAATACTTAAACGCGGTAAGCAATTAGTTAGCATGAAAATGCATGACATGACAAAATAACCATAGCATACACATGTCAAAAATCAGAACAACAACTTAAATGGCCAAAAATAGTATCTTATGAAAGGTCATCTTCTGCCAATTGAAGCAGACACTCATGGAAGCAAGGTAACAATCAAAACAATAGCTAGGACAAGATATTTAGCCAAACATCTAACCCAAATGGAATGAGCGGTAGAAACAAACCCCAAATAAATTATACTTATAGTGTAATGTGAAGTGGAGATCTTAAATAAGCTTAATCGTAAGCAAAACTTACTTTTTGTCGATGGATGAAGGATGAGGCAGCGTTGTACGGAGATGGTAGATCTTTGTGACACGATTGGGCGGCGGCGGTTTCAAATGAAAATAAAGAGGAAGAAAATGAAAGGGGGCGGTACAAATAAGAAGTGAAGAGAGAGCTTCAGACCCAACATAATCGGTGAACGGTGGAAAGGTGGAGTGACTGTTTCAAACGGTGGTTTTGAAGTTTGAACGTGCACATGTTTCCCAAGTCTCTTGGGTACTAATTTTACGGGTTCAATAATGCTTTGTTTATGTTGGATTTAAAAATGGCATTTGGAATGTAGAGAGAATTGGAAAGCAATTTAGATATAAATGGGTTGAAACCATTATACAGGACAAAATTATTTCAAACATCAAAATATGGTAAAGTTAAATGGAATGGACGCATGGTTATAAACTGAATGGGTACGTGTATGCATTTTTAGAAGCTACAGTGCAACTTGAAACAATGTACGCATGAAAAAAAAACTTGGGATAGGAAAATGGGCATGTTGGAATGTATTGTGCATGCATTATATACAAAGAAAATGGCTTTGAAATGGTACACGCTTGGAACAAATCTCATGTATGTTTTGAAATGAAAACAAAGTTACGTGAATGCATGAAACCTTAGAGTATGTCTTAATAAAAGTGTCCAACTAAAGAAATAAAAGATAAAATGATAGTTTAGTAAAATAAAAGAATGGGTTTTGCAGACCCAAAATACTTAAAAAAATATGAGGGACCCGAATATGGACACTTCGAACTCAAATGGCTTTGTTTCAAAAATGAACTGCACTGCCTTTTGGCAATTTCAGCGCGAACTGTGCACCGAAACTGAAAAAAGAACATATAGCATTAATCAGCGCGATGAGACGGATGCAAGGGTATAAAATTTGCAGTGTCAGGATGCTCCGTTCAAAAACGCATTACGGACCCCTTTTAAAAGGAAAAAGGGCACGATAAAACAATTAAATGAAGATCAAAACGTCCGAATTTTGCAAAACGAATTTTACCGTTGGATTCGTGACAACGAATAGAATATTTTTCATGTTTGTCCGAACTGGTTTCGAAGAAATTTTAAAATCGTTAAAATTTTGAACTGATATGCGCAGTTTTGCACTGAAAATTGCGCGATCGACAAACATTCAAATTTTTCAACGAAAATTTCTACGCTATGTCTGGTTAGACGCATCTCAAATATAATTTTTCGGATTTTTTTATTTTTATTTTACATTTTTATTTTTATTTGAGATATATCGGTTGCCGCTACCGCAAATAATCATCAAAACTGATCCAAACGAAGTGACTAAAATTTGACATTTCAATATAAAATTATATCACTTCCAAAATAAAATAACAAAATATTAAAGATAAACATTTCATTATAAAGCAATTTCATGTTTTTAATTTTAATTCAGAAAAAAAAACAGTTATAAAAGTACAAACAAACTGAGCTTTAAACGAATAAAATAAAATAAAAATACACTTAAAATTCTGGGTTGTTACAACCATGGTTGTCAAGGAGTTAAAAACGTGGATTACTCTCTCGAACTTGGTGATCCAAACAGTAGTTAAACAATCTAAAAATATGAGAATTCAAGACTTCTCAATGAAAGCACCAAATGTTTGACCAAAAAATAGCACAAACACAAAAGGTAGCAAATTTATGGAGAAATAAACAAAGAAATACCAATGAAAATGAGGAAAATCAACAATTGCACATAATTTATAGTGGTTCGGCGTTAACGAGCCTACATTCACTTATGGTTTCTTGATTCACTAAGAAATTACAAATAAAATACTTGTGATTCTCTAATGCTCGAATTTCAATGCATAATCTCTCAAATTACAATGGTTGAATCAGAGAATAACTCGGATATTTGTTGTCAAGGGATTGCGTAAATATACAGATTGCCCAAAAAATTTCTTTAATTTGCTTCATATTGCTACATTTATGGAACCTGTGGGGTACTCGGATCGAATGGGCCACGTGGCCATCGATCTAAGAAAGTAAGGATGTGGTGGGCGTGTTCTTTAGTTCGTTGGAGTAGGCTTTTAGGAAGATGTTAGGCCGGCTCGAGGCTGCGAGGCTTGAAGGAGGAAATATGACGTAAGATCCAGTGCAACAGGAGGTCGTGGAAGATGTGCGTCTATAGTTGGACCGAATCTCTTGAGTAACTACCATGTTCGGATCGAATATGACCCAAACTGGAATATTCGATCTAGTCCTCATTCGAAACGGAACACCCCAATTTAAGGGCATGATCCCATTCGACCTAGAGTTGGGTTAGAGTATAACTTCTTCGAGTCAGGATGCATTGCTTGCTTTATCCTATGTTCGAGCCGGAGCTTCATTGAGTTTGAAGTGAATGGCATAGGACCTCTTTGATTCGAAACTTAACTTGGCAATCTTGATCGATCCGGCTACTTCGAATCGGAAGATAGTCCCTATCTTAGCATGGTTTCTGGGACCAAGGCTTCTTAGCCACGAGTGCCTAACTCTTTGATGGCCTTGTTAAAAGGCAGGTCAATAGTATGGAATATATATTTTAATAAGTGTTGCACATACTTAGTTATGCCTAACTATGCTGAAACATGATATGCAAGCATTCCATCTTTTTTCATTTTTTTTTATTTATGGATTTTTAGGCATTGTTATAATATCATTGGATTTATATAAAAGTTCTTTAGTTATTATAGGATGAAAACCCACCTGTGTGTATGTGTGTCATGGTCTTATGAGATACTTTTTGATTTAAAGATTTTATAAGTTAAAGAATTAAATTCTCTATAGCTTGAGTTTTTCTTGCGCTGGATTACTAGACTGATCTGGGTGTTACTTTATTATAATTCTCAGGCCAAACTAAGTATCTGCCCATGTTAAATATGGATTTCTTAGAGCTTGAGGAGAGGAGCTAGAAGCTCGAGACGTACTCTCATACATTACTTATTTCTCGATATGTCTATTTGAATTATTTATTAGTACTTGTAAGAGAAAACTACTATAACTATCAAGGATGACTTGTAAATTTACCTTTTGATGTATATATTTGAACTATGGTTTTCTTTTTCTTTTTTACGGCCATACATATATATATATATATATATATTGTAGATTATTCATTCCACTATGAGATTCTATTTTGTATCTTCTTTCCTTTTCCTCTAACGGTCTATCTTTCAAACACTTAAATGTTCGACACATTGATACCATGGGTGTACTAGTATCAATTTTTGATGGTCGAAAGGTCAGGTTGTTATATTTGGTATTAGAGCTCAAGTCTAAGCTTTGGCGAGGATTACACGTTTGAGATAGGGTAAGCGAGACCCTAAGATGAGTTGAGTGTATATATAAGAGTGCATATTTGTTAGTTACATAAAAATAGTTCAATATTGTGTTGACTTATCTATTTAGTGATTTATGAATTCTAATCGATACATGGGATGCTACCATATCAATAGGGAATTATAAACTCTTAAATAAGGCAAAATGACATAGTATAGTTTTGGAATTAGGTAAATAAAACAATTTTACCTAAGTTATATTACTATATGCAAATGATAATTTTCACAAATCATATCATTATTTATTATATATTTGATTGTTAAGGGACAAATATGTTTAGTTATCATGAATTATTGGTTGACTAACTTTCTTAGTTAGTTTGTGGGCATTTATTACTTGGTTGGATTAAGTATGAACAGTCATGAATTCAATTTTCATAAGGCATTTGATATGAATGTTGAGTAGAATTCTAATTTTGATTAGAACTGTTTATTATGATAAACTTAAGTACAAATGTAACGACCCATATTTTACGTATTAGAGAATCGTAAATGTTGACATAGGGAATTGGTTACTGGCGCACACCAACACTTGATGGGTAATGTTATGCAAATTATTTGAATTAACAAAATAATCCAGACATAGAGATGCGGAAAAATAAAGAACACCGAGTTTATAGTGGTTCAACGTTAATGCCTACGTCCACTTCAGAGAAACTATTCATCACAGTCATTGTAGTTACAATGATAATCCTAGTATCAACATTTTGAGTTTACAAAGTTTTATTAGAGAATAACAAAGTCCTTGTTAGTTCCCTATTAGGCCGTAATTATCTTCCTTTAGCCAAAAATGTGTAAAAGATGCTTCCAATTCCAAATATGTCCAAAAGCGAGCTAAGCGTCGGTTCAAACGTATGAATGTTGAGAGTAAACTTCTATGCGAAGTTTATATGTCCAAAAGATAGTCCAAAGTCATAGAAACCACCACAGAAGCCATTAATGATCTCCAAAGAGAGCTTTCCTGTATGAAATATAGCAGCCAAAAGTCCAAATAGCCCACCCCAATTCATGCCAAATGAGGAGGTATTTATTGGAGAAGTTGGTGGCATCAACTAAAAATTTCATATCCCGAGAACTGTGTCGATCTCAGGATCGGACAACTCCTCGGAAGTTAGAAAAAATTCAAGCAGTTGCGGAACTTTCATATCCCGACCACAGTGTTTAAAAACAATGATCCATACATGTTGATCACTTAGTATCAGTCATTCTCCAGATCCAACCAGGGATTTCGTATACCAGATTTCTGATCCCAGGATCAAAAACCCCAAAATAGCCAAAAACCTAATGTGCTTAATCCATTCTTGTTGATCCGCATGTGTTGCTTAAGCATATTAACAATGCCAAAGTTGCCAGATCTAGGTCTTCGTACCTGAATTTTAATAAATGCCGAATCCAGAAAACTCGTGTTGCACTCGTGTTTTTCGATGATCACCTCGTCACGATCAACCCTTTTTGAAGTTGCCAAGCCAAGGAACACTTCGTATCCCAAGGATAAAAAAATGTATTTCGTATCCTAGGGATATGCAATACGTATTTTGTATCGCACCAAGCATGGGATATGAAATCCTTATCCAAGCCCTCCTGATGCCAGATCGGAACTTTGCCTTGCTTTTTGAGATGATCTGCCCCATTCGGGCATGCCTTTTTGCGTGATCGTGCCAAAGTTTTTAGGTGATTTGATAAGATCTGATCCAATTGGTTGGGATATAAAAAATATATTTCGCATCCAATCCAAAGGCAGTCTATCCATTTCGATTCAATGTCTTTTGGTGATCAACATGGCCATGACAAAGGTTTTAAGATGATCCAAGCTTACTCACACCAAAACCATGTTTTGTCTTATCCATTTACCAAATCCAATATGATCTGAAGTGTTATCGAATCGAGAGCACCAATTCAAGAATTGACCATATTTCTAACCTGATTTCGAGCGCTTCGCGACTTTGACCAAATCGCTATGCGCTTATCTAAGTCGGTACTCGAGTCTCAAGTACTTAGAAATCTATAAAGTCGTTGTGTGATTGCTTTGCTAAAAAGCGAGTCAACACTTTACCCCTAAACATGTCTTCCTTGAGAAAAGGGAGATACGTTTTGCGATAATACAAAAATCCAAGGATATAAAAGTAGTGAACCAAGATAATTCCACATAGAAATCAAATAGGAAACAACCAGAAAATCAAGGGCCGTGATCGCACCAGATAATGGAAAATAAGAAATCCATAAAACCGATGATCGATCTGAATGTGCAAACCAGAAGACCAAAACCAAAGAGACTCAACTATAGGTTTAGATCGTATTATGATAGATAATGAAGATAACCAGAATAGCCGAGATTTAGGAAACCGGAGTAACCCAAATTCCAGAAAACCAAAGTAGCCAATAACGATAACCAAACCAGATGATCGGATGGGTTACCAAAAGCCAGAATAACTAATAACCAGATAACCTGATGAGTCCAAGACGCCCTTGCCAAGATCTGACAAGAAGACCAAGGATAAGCCCAAAGGGTCCAAGGTACTCTTGCCAAGACCTGGTAAGAGGACTAAGGAAAAGCCAAACGGGGGCGGGCCTTGCCCGCCACTAAGCGAGGCAGCCTTGTCGAGTCCTGACAAGATGGTCTGCCCCTTCCCAAGCAAAGTACTTACTTAGGGACAAGGAATTTTATACGTAGCGAGAAAAGTCCTTACCATGCCCAGTCCTTAGAGTTTGAAATTCCAATTCCATATTTCCTTACTTCGCAAGAAGCGTCTCGATGAGCGAAGTAATTTTTATTAAAGTTTCAATGGTTAGATTTTTTGACAAATCCAAAGGAAAACATAATGGTTTATTGTCGGGTAGAGAACACGCTTAAGGGTTAAGGCTTAATCCCATACGTGGTTGATTCGACTTAGTCGCTATCGATTTCAAGTTCATTGAGTTCTATTAAGTTTGAAGGGGATGAACTAGTTTCGAGTACAGAGCATGCCTAGGGGCCGCACCGGTCCATGTACATGGGTAGGCCAACGTACTCATCCTTAAGCCAGAAAATGAAAAATGTACATAAGAGATTAAATGGTTTATCTCCCATAAAGAGCATTTCTAGGGATCAAGGCCTAATCCCATACATGGGTAGGCAGGTTTAAACCTCTAAAACCCCGAGCCAGCTAATTAGAAATGAGTGAAGAATGTCCGAGGGTTCATCGTCCGTAAAGAGCATGCCTAAGGATTAAGGCATAATCTCATACATGGGTAGGCAGACTTAGCCCTCAAAAATCCAAAGCCAAATAACCAGAATTAAAGTAGGAGATCAGACGATTTATCGTCCACAAAAAGCATGCTACGGGATTAAGTCCTAAACCCATACATGGATAGGAGGAATTAAGCCCTCTGAACTCCCGTGATAGGTGAATCCAGATACGAGCGTAGAAGATTGGACGGTTTCTCATCCACAAAGAGCATGCCTATGGATTAAAGCCTAATACAATACATGGGTAGGTGAACTTTGGCCCTCCGCCCTCCTACGATAATCTAAACCATAGTGACTAATTAATTTGAGGTGGATGCTTTTTAGTTGGGTACTGAGCATGCCTAGAGATTAATCCCTATTCTTGTATGTGTGTGATCCGATTAAGAGAAACCACAGTCGATAAACAAGAAGAATAATATCCATAAGCATTATACCCAGGAGACCGAAGCCAACATAACCAGAATCCAGAGATAGAAAGCCAAAGTACATAAGCCAGAGACCTAGATAACGTAGGGTCACGTCCATAAGCCGGAAAACCAAAATAACCATTACCACAATCCAAAAGAACAAAATGCCATAAAACCAAGAACATAGATGCCAAAAACCAAAAGATGAGGTACC
This sequence comes from Allium sativum, assembly GCA_030737875.1. Classification (NCBI taxonomy): domain Eukaryota; kingdom Viridiplantae; phylum Streptophyta; class Magnoliopsida; order Asparagales; family Amaryllidaceae; genus Allium; species Allium sativum. Next base: position 478,908,041 of record CM060919.1, on the reverse strand, counting down.
AAATGACTAGAATCCGCAAAACTAAAATCCAAAGTGCAAAGAGAGGAAGAACCAATAAAGTAAGTAGCCAAGAAAATCAAAATCCAAGAAATCTAAAATCTGAGAGATGCAAACCATAAAATCCTAAAAGCCACATCGATTGATGACTAAACTACCGGAACTAGGTCCCATTCCATTCCTATCCCGAGACGGAGTGGGCAGTCGTGCCTATCCCTATACCGCTACTCAATTCCGAATGTATTCCTCCAACTCTCCATGTAAGACATGTTCTTCAATCATTTCCCTGACATGCCTGCAATCGTGGTGTCGTGAGCATCCAAGTCATGAAACAACTAGTGCCTACCAGAATCCTTCTCCTTCTTGGTTGAATCCCTCATGGGTGGCTTCCTAAAGGGAGCAACCAAGTGAACTTCTAGATAAATCTCTTCTAAAGAGATAGTAATCTCCACGTGAATTCGGCTGGTTCCATACATGCTGATCATTACGAGAAGCGGCCTTTCCTTTGCCTTACCACAGTTGGACGATCCTTCGCCCTGAACCGAATTAGCCTTGAAAACTTTCTTATCAGTCCTTGCATCCTCTTCCCTAAGAAACCGATTTTCCTCAAAGTATAATTCTAAAGGTCCCTAGGTGGATTCCGTTGAAGCAAGATCTTAAATTGTGTGTTATACAAAACACCAGAAACTGTAACCATCAATACCATAGAAGGGTCTGATCGATCGAATCCACGATAGCATTAAACCTTTCCAAAACTTATGCAAAGTCTCGTCAGTCTTTTGCTTAATTGCCATCAGAGTTGTCACGTTCTTGGGTCGAGAAATATGAACCCAGAACTGTTCGATGAATTTCTGAACCAAAACATGCCAAGAATTAAACGATTCGCTTTTAATCTACCAGAACTATATAGCAGCAATATATGTAAGATAAAAAGAAAAGCACTTTTCCATAACATTCTCCAATGACAAAAGTACCTCTATATGGCGCATGAAGTGCATCAAGTGAATGGTCAGAAGTCTTTAACACCGCAATTTGAATTCCGGTGGGTTATGAGAGTTCTAAATATCCTGAGTGAATGGACTACAAGTAATGTGACACCCCACGCCCGTTAATGTCGCCCTTTATTAGAATGCATTAATTTTACACCCCACGTCCGTTAATGTCGCCCTTTATTAGAATGCATTAAGTTTTATGAAGTGTTATAGGTAAACAGAAACAAAAATATCACAAGACAGATATAAAATAACAACGGAATTTAAAACTTTATTTTCCAAATAGAAAACATCGTGGTCCAAATTCAGTTACAACATAAGTTTGAAATACAAAAATCCCATTACATAAATTTAAAGCAACTGCCTTGTACTAAAATAATCAGAGTACAGTAATATAAAAGCGTAGTCCCCAAAAATATAGCCATATCAGAGAAGGCAAGAAATCAAAGCGGCACATCTAAGCAGCTCCAAGCAGAATGAAAGAAAGAATCCAAATCAAGCCTGAGTATTCCCAGGAAACGGAAGAGAGAGAAGAGGAAACAAAATGGGCCAATCATAAAGGCTGGCGAGTCAAGTTATTTTTAGCATATAAATAAGTAAAAGCATCATGACAGGTATATAAACTGGATGAGAGAGATAATAGTATCATAAGGCAGGTATACCAGACTAAGTAGGATAAATAAAATAAACATGACAGAATATATTGCGCTTCTCATGTACTTTTCCCTGCACCAGTACTAGTATAACAAGAACAAGATGGTAGACTTAGGTGTACTTCTAATGAGGGATTTTATCCCCAACAATAATAACAGGTAGCCCAACAGGAATGACATGTGTTACCCCCAACAATAATAACAAGCTTCCAAACAAGAAAGACTAGATGTACCCCAATTACTACCCCCAGTTGATAGGGTCCCTGCCCATAAATACCCTGTGCTGGGCCCATAGTAAAATGTATCTCATCCTAAAGTGGCAACCCCGTTATTTTCAAGATGCACAACCATATCTACTGATGTCACAACATCTTAATTTCCTCAAGAAAACCGGACCCATGCACGCACATAAACCCGTTAAAATGTGCCATCAACACCCTCACATAAGTGACCTCTTATAATCAGCTCAATAAGCGTGTCCCGATCTAGTTTGGGGTTCCACATTTGATACCAAGATGAGTTACTGACTGAAACGTCCCACACAACAGATGATACAAGCTTTCCCCTAGGCTTGCATCCTCACTACTAGGATTTTGACAGGTTATGCCTAACAGTTTAACAACGTTGCATACCCTCCCCCCCCCCACATGTAAAATAGGTTAAGTTTGTTGGGATTATATATACACACACACACACATATATATATACATATACATATATATACACACATATATATATATATATAACACGTCCCTACAGATTTAACAAGATTAAATTAACCCCTACTGATTCAAGCAAGTTTACTTAATCCCTAATCAGTTTAACAAGTTCATGTAACCCCCTCACAGATTTAAACAGGTTAAGTATTACAGGTTAACAAGTTATCCATTTATGGTCGTTAATGGACTAGACCTCTCACATTAAGTCTACTACTTGTGGATGCTGGATATGCCAGGTGGTTCCGGGAAGACTTCTACCATAAGTCGGACTTAACCTCGTGTCTTAGCACCATTACGTGTACATTTATGCACTCGACCCCTCACATTAGATTAACCATTTGTGGACGTTGGATTTATTGGGCGGTTCCGGGCAGACTTCTACCACATTTATCTTTCCCAACCGTTCTCAATTTCATGCGTTCTCATATTTCAGCGATAGGCCTAGGCTCAAAGGCAGCCTGGCTATAAAAATAAAAAGGGAAAGAGGGGGAGAAGAGAACAAGAATAGGCATATAATGACAAAATTAAGCATACTAACTGGATAGGCATATGGTGGCATGATTGAGCATGTTAATAAAATAAGCATAACAAAGATAGGCATGCAAGAACTAAACAGAGGATCAGGTATACAAGCAATGGCAGATCTATTTAGTTATGATTCAGGTTATTAACAGGAACAAGCTTAGATCCAACTTATAAACATGCCAAGATTACTATTAATTGTTTATATCTAAAAATAACATGAAATCACTATGACTGTATCTAAAGAACATAGAATTGACTCTTGATATTGTAGTAGAGATCCTTGAATACATATAAAATGTTGTTTTAGAAGAATAGTCCAGTTTAGTCTAAGTTGGGGCAGCACCTTGTTGTCTCCATTGTTTTTGGTGAATAAAACAATAGAAATGAGGTCCTATTTATAACCTAATGTCAACGAATTTGGTCAAGAAACGAGTCCACATTCACAGAACTGGATCTGCCCTAAATCTGACTGTGGTCGACCTAGGGGTCGACACCCTCGTTATGGGGTTGACCCATGGGTCGATACCCATGGGGCATGGGGTCAACCCCTAAGGGGACAAATTCCCTCCTCTTCGCGCTTCTTTGATTTTTGATTTCTGGATATGATTTATTTATATATATTATGTTTATATGTGTACAAACTTCAAACCATAATATCTCCTCCATACGATGTCTGTTTTACGCAAACTCGAAATCTATCTTAAGAAGAATTCTGAGATGAACGCAATTGCGCAGTATGTTTAACTTAATTCCCAATATTTAATTATGTATTCTTTAGTATATCATTATAGTGTTCTTTAAATATATGGGGAGTTATATTCTCACCTACTTAAAGGGTTTCGTCCCTAAAATCTCCAAGTTAAGAAGAATGTATATCCTAACACCCATTATCCATCTACTTATCCACCAATCACAGGCATCCATTGTCCTTAAAAGATTTCTAATGCTTTTATGAACATATGCAAAGGTGTGTGTATATGTCCCTATACTAATGCAAAAGATCGGGCGGTCCACTGATTCAGTTGACCTCCCTAATGCAATGTAAAGGCTAAATGTGTGCACAATCATCCACTCAAATGCAATAACCATATGATGATACACCCACTTTCATCCAGTAAAAGAAGAAAAATATGCACATGCAACTATATTTAGTATAAGAGTGATTGAGCCGATCTAGTGCCTAATGTGTGTGTATATGCATCCACGAGCAACCACTAGTAAACGTTTGCATCCATCAAACATAATTTGCTTCAAACACATGTTTACATCCATGGGTTTCCTACCTAAAGGTCGAAGATTCGATCGATAGGATATACTTAAATTACATAAGCTAGTGCAAATGAAAGCTTTGGAAAAAGAAGTTTAGAACATACCTTTGAAAAGAAAAGGTTACGAAGCGCGAATCTTGTCTTCAGTCTCCCAAATTGCATTCTCGGGGTCTTCTTCCCATTGAACTTTCATCAACTTGACCTCTCGGTTGTGTAGCTTCTTAACATCTAATCCAAGAATACGGGTAGGAATTCGTCTAATTGTCGCCTCCCGTTCCACCTCAACTTCCTCAAGCATACTCGGCTCAACTACTTCTGCGGTATTATGCAAGCACTTCCGTAAATGAGAAACGTGAAATCATCATGAACACCGGCCAGTCTCTCTGGTAGCTTTACTCTATAGGCCATTTGGCCAATGCTTTCTGTCATGGGAAATGGCCCTGCAAATCTTGGTGCCAATTTCCCTATAGAACCAAAATGAACCACATTCCTCAAAGGTGATACCTTGATGAAAACCATGTCTCCTACTTCAAACTTAATAGCAGTCCTTCTCTTATCTGCGTAGGACTTCTGCCTATCTTGAGCTGTCTTCATGCGCCTTCGAATAAGATCAATCTTTTCTGAAGTCTCTCTAATCATCTCAGGTCTAAGTAGAAGCTTTTCTGCAGACTCCCACCAACAAGTTGATGGTCTACAGGGTCATCCATACAATGCTTCAAAGGGTGCCATGCTGATACTAGCCTGATAACTGTTGTTGTAGGAGAACTCTACCAACGGAAGATGCTCTTCCCAAGTCCCTCCGAAGTCTAGGACACACAGTCTTAAATGATCCTCAAGAACTCTATTCACCCTCTCCGTCTATCCATCGGTCTGCGGGTGATAAGCGGTGCTCAAACACAACTACGTACCTAATGGCTCTTGTAAGCTCCTCCAAAACTCACTAGTGAAAATGGGGTCACGATCACTCACAATACTGGAAGGTACTCCATGTAGATGGACTATCTTGATCGCGCAGATAAACTGCTGCTAATCATGCTGCTGTCCTCTTACTCTTAATAGGAATGAAATGAGCGCTCTTCGTAAGCATGTCAACTATAACCCAAATACTGGTGTTTCTTTTTCCGATCTAGGCAAACCATTAATGAAATCCATAGAGAAACTCTCCCACTTCCATTGTGGAACCTCCAAAGGATAAAGTAACCCATCAGGCTTTCTTTGCTCAGGCTTGACTTGTTGGAAGATCAAACATCGAGAAACAAACTCCGCTACATCTTTCTTCATTTCGACCCAAAAGAAAACTCTGTTTATATCTCTATACATCTTATCACCACCTGGATGAATAGTCATCCTAGAATGATGGGCTTCCTCAAGGATTTCCTTCAACAAACTCCCAACTCGGGGAACACAAAGCCTTCCATCTCATCGTAACCACCCTCTATCATCCGTGGAATATCTACTGAGGTGAATGGAATTCTCCCCTCTACCGAGCCTATCCAATATATTTGCTATTTGTGGGTCCTCTCGCTGCGAAGTTCCTATCTAGTCTAATAGAGTAGGTCGTACCTCTGATGATGCCAATAAACCAGCTATGAACTTGGTGGAGGGTCTAACATCAAAAGTCGATATAAACTCCAAGCTTTGCATCTCTACAAATAGAGGACCCAAAGTCATCCTTTGCCTACTTAGTGCACCCACCACCACATTACCTCTGCGGCCCTGCCACGGGTATAAGCAATCTCAAAGTCATAGGATGCTAGGAACTCCATCCATCTTTGTTGCCTCAAACTGAGATCCTTCTGCGACAACAGGTACTTGAGAGATTTATGATTGATGTAAAACTCATACTTCTCTCCAAGTAGATAATGACGCCATGTCTTAAATGTGAATATTATGGAAGCTAAGTCTAAGTCATGGGTAGGGTAGTTCTTCTCATGAACTCTTAACTGTCTACCTCCATAACATACTACCCTTCCCTCTTGCATCGGAATCGCACCAAGCCTTGTACCACATGCATCAGTGTATACTGTGAACACCTTGTTTCCATCAGGCAAAGTTAAGACTGAGGCTGTTGTCAGAGCCCTATTTAATCGTTGAAAAGCATCCTCACATTCTATACCCCAAGAAAATGTCAGATTCTTCTTCGTTAGTCTAGTGAGTGTATCTTTGCGAAGTCCTTAATGAACTTCCTGTAATATCCCGTGAAACCAAGAAAACTCCTCACCTTCATTGCATTCTTTGGGATCTGCCAATCTTGAACTGCAACTACTTCCGCGGGATCTTCTGCCATCCCGTCCTTAGAGACCACATGCCCTAAAAATCTCACTTCCTTTCTCCAAAAATGAATTTTGGAGAATTTCGCCTTAAGCTGGTGCGCACAAAGTGTTTTCAAAACCTCTCTTAAATGTCGGGCATGCTTTTCCTTGCTTTTTGAGAAAATCAAGATGTCATCAATAAAGACCACAACGAACTTATTTAGGAACTTCCAAAACACCCAAATCATCGGATCCACAAAATAGTCGGGTGCATTCGTCAACCCAGAAGGCATGATGAGCCACTTGAACAAACCATTTAGAGTTCTAAAGGTAGTCTTGTCTATACTATCCTCGGCCACCCTCAACTGATGAAACCCCATGGCCAAATCCTAAAAGAAAACAGACACACCAACAAGCTGGTCAAACAAATCATCTATCATCATAAGTGGGTGCATGTTTCTCTTAGTGAGCTTATTCAACTCCCTGTAATCCACGCATAAGCAAAGCGACCCATCCGCCTTAGTGGCAAATACTACTGAGCACCCCATTCAGTAGGAATGGCAATGGGGCGGGTTTCTCATGCCCCAGACCCGACCTGGACTTTTTTAAACCTCTCCCTAAACCCGCTCCGTAGACCCAGTGCGGGTCTAGAATTGCTCCCCGTACCCGAAACCCGTAGGGGTCAAGGTAGACCGGACCCGCCCCACGACCCGCCCATGACCCGATGATATTGTGTTCAAACGTACAAAAATTTATATACTTATAATTTTTATCACTAAATGAGAAATTATATAAACATTATAGCATATTCACGATGATAAGAGAATATAATAAAATGTGTTATAAGATAATAATTCAAAATGTATGCATTTGTTATTGTATGATTATAATTGATGCATCTTAATACTATGAAAAATTTATAATTGTTGATTGAAAGAATATAATATTCACGTTATAACCGTGTATACCGAAGAAGATTAATAAGTAATCGTTATAAGTATAAGGCTTTTAATGATATTTCAATCATGTGGGTCAGGTTGGGGCGGGTTAGCTGTGCCCCAGACCCGACCCTAGACCCGGAACTCCAAAAGCAGGTCGCAGGTCTACCCGCCCCGAAGACCCTATGGGGCAGGTCTAAATGGGTCAAAACAGGGGCGGGTCAAGCGGGTTTGGACCCTAGACCCGCCCTATTGCCATCCCTACCATTCAGATATGCTTCACCTAATAAATCATTTCTCAAGTAGCTCCCCTAGTTGTTTGCTGAGCTCCCTCCTTTCTCCAAAAGCCATATGGCGCAAAGGCAATGCAACTGGCTTTGCATTGTCCACCAAGTATGTATGGAAATCAATCTCTCGCCTCGGAGGTAAGCCCTGAACCTCCTCAAAAACATCTAGATACTCACAGACTAGCGGTACAGATCGTAGATCATCGATAGATGCATCAAGCGACTCTAGGAAACTAAGCATGACAGACCCTTTAGGATCACAAGAAATCTCGAGGGTCCTCCATGGCAAGTCAAAAGTCTAACAACCCTCCTCTCACAATCCAGAATGGCACCATAGCCCATGAAACCAAGCACATATGCGTCGTTTTCAAACTCGACGCCCAACACAGATATTCTCAAACCCCGACAAATCATAGACAAATGAGCCATACCCCCAATGTTGTTTGAGACAACAATGGGATCCAAAACCATTCTAGTACTAAGGTGCGGAGACTCAACCAGAGAATCAAATATAAAAGAATGCAAAGCACCAGAATCAAAAAGAGTTCTAACAGGATGATTGGAAAGAGAAATAAAACCTTCAATAGAAACTTTTCTACCTCTATCTGGTACACCGGCCATGTAAGCATGCATCTGCTCTCCAGAAGATCCTGCTCTTTGGCCCTGTCCTTGATTTTTTAGGCACTCCCCAGTGTAGTTTTCAACTTTGCCACAGTTGAAACAAGCATTATTGCTTCTTTTACATTGCTTGACCAAATGATCCAAGTGCTCATGACATTTCTTCTTTCCTTTATTTGAAATTTGTCTATTGTCCCTTCCTAGGCCACCATTTTTCTCATCCTTGGGCTACGCTCCTTAGCCCTAACTCCCTTATTCTCCTTTTTACCATCCTTGTGTAACATGCTAACAAGTCCCTCGGAAGCTGCCTCCATCACACGGAAATCCTTACGAAGCTTGAGAGAAAACTAATTGCAGGTGAAACTACTACCTCTATAGATGAAGGTTAGGCACTTCCTTGCCCTTCGACATGTGCCGTAGTTTTAACATGCCTATGGAACCATGCCGCAATGGGGAAACCTTTCGGAAAGAATCTGTTCCCCAGACACGCTGAAAAGAAAAAGGGACTCAAGCGGAGAATTGAGAGATATTTTATATCACTTTGGGGAAAACGTTTTTCAAAAACAGACTTTTCTTTGAAAATACTATCCTTTAAAACCTTTTTGAAAACAATTTTCAAAATCTCTTATCTGATCTGGTAACCTTCAGCTCTTATACCAAATGTGACACACAACGTCCGTTAATGTCACTCTTTATCAGAATGCACTAAGTTTCATGAAGCGTTATAGGAAAACAGAAATAGAAACATCACAAGACAAATATAAAATAACAGCGGAATTTAAAACTTTATTTTCCAAATAGAAAACATTGTGGTCCAAATTCAGTTACAGCATAAGTCTGAAATACAGAAAACCCATTACATAAATTTAAAGCATCTGCCTTGTACTACAATCATCAGAGTATAGTAATATAAAAGCACAGTCCTCAAAAATATAGCCATATCAGAGAAGGTAAGAAATCAAAGTGGTACGTCTAAGCAGCTCCAAGAAGAATAAAAGAGAGAATCCAAATCAAGCCTGAGTATTCCTACCCTGAGAACCAAGGGGGAAAACAGAATAGAGAGAAAAGGAAACAAAATGGGCCAGACATAAAGTCTGGCGAGTCCAGTTACTTTTAGCATATAAATAAGTAAAACCATCATGACAGGTATATAAACTAGATGGGAGAAATAACATTATCATAAGGCAGGTATAACAAACTGAGCAGGATAAACAGAATAAACATAACAGAATATATTGTGCTTCTCAAGTACTTTTCTCTGCACCAATACTAATATTATAAGAACAAGATGATCCCAACAAGAACAAGATGGTAGACTTAGATGTACTTCTAGTGATGTGTTTTACCCTCAACAATAATAACATGTAGCCTAACAGGAATGACAGGTGTTACCCCCAACAATAAAAACAGGCTCCCAAACAAGAAAGACAAGCAAGACTAGATGTTCCCAATTACTAACCCTAATCGATTGGCTACCTACTCCGTAGATACCCTGTGCTGGCCCCATAGTAGGATGTATAACTTCCTAAAGTGGAAACCCCATTATTTTCAAGATGCACAACGATATCTACCAATGCCACAACGTCTTAATTTCTCTAAGAAAAACCGGACCCATGTACGCACATGACCCCGTTGGAATGCGCCATCAACAACCTCACACAAGTGACCTCTTATAATCAGCTCAGTAAGCGTGCCCCGATTCCGATCTAGTTTGGGGTTCCACATTTGATACCAAGACAGGTTGCTGAGTTAAACAGGTCCCACACAACAAATGATACAAGCTTCCCCCCAGGCTTGCATCCCCACTACTAGGATTTTGACAGATTATGCCTAATAGTTTAACAAGGTTGCATAACCCCCACATGTAAAACAGGTTAAGTTTGTCGGGTTTATATATATATATATATATATATATATATATATATATATATATATATATATATAATCCGCCCCCATAGATTTAACAAGATTAACTTAACCCCCACCGATTCTAGCAAGTTTACTTAACCCCTAATCAATTTAAGAGATTCATGTAACCCCCACAGATTTAAACAAGTTAAGTATTACAGGTTACCAAGTTATCTATTTATGGCTGTTAATGGACTAGACCTCTCACATTAAGTCTACTACTTGTGGACGTTGGATATGCTGGGTGGTTTCGGGTAGGCTTCTGCTATAAGTCGGACTTAACCTATAACGAACATGGATTTTTAGCCAGGAAAATCGACACCAAACACAATGTCGAATATTCAAGCGTCGAAAATACTGGACCATTAATAGAAAGAAGAGTGACGGTGAGAAATAGAAAGAATGAAAGTTAGAATAGAAGAAGATCACAACAGATGAAAATATGAATCTCACAACGGAATAAATAAAATATATTATAACAATACTTCGAAATACAAAATTGTATTTGTACTTACCTTCATCATCATCACCAGAGTACATCATATAAATATAACAACAGAAATAACTCTATACATATATCCATCACTGAAGCATCCTGCTCCAAGCTCCTTCAATGGTATCTGAAAAATCCTGACTACTTGACTGCCTGTACAAATTTGGGCACCCAAGAGTTTAGGGAAAACAAAACAAAATAAACTATGGGTCAGTCATGTGACTAGTGTGAGTAAACTCCAAACACTTCGGTTTAATTTTTCGAAATCTTTTTCAAAGGAATGATAATCGTAAGACCGATCCACACATAAACACAGATGATTTTTACCTTACGATAACCCAAAATATTTCTTAAGATCAATATTTTTTGATATTATAATAATGTCTAAATCAAGTAGATAGCAATCTAGTAGAACGCATTCATCTCACCTCACGCTCTACATATATAATATACAATCAAAAACCACGGGCTCTTATTGGGAAATGAATTTCCAACTCTGACAAGGTATGGAATCACCTTCCGATCAGTGTACACTAGAAGCGATATGCTGGAGTTGAATAAGAACATCTTGTAACTCAGCTACACATGACCGGCCATTCATTTCGCTTGAATGTTCCGAATATATTATCACCTTACGATTGGTATACCAACATAACCATTCCTAGGAGGTACATAATTGAAAGAAATAACAAATATGAATATTCTCCAAATGGTGACAATATACCCTACTTAGGTGCGACCCACTTAGCCATGTTGCCTGCCCGATTTCTGTCATTTCCCAGTTGATGAGGCTTAAGGTCATAACGTATCTTTTCACAGATCACTTCTCTATTTACTTTGAATACCACATCGTCATATCCGTCAAATCACAAATTTATTTCCCTAGAAATACCACGGGTATGAGCTAAGAGAAACATATTTCTCCGCCACCAACATAAATACGTCTAAAATGATCAACTTACACGATCTACTGGATATACTCTGTCAGACATTCGTCCATTCAAGTTGTCTGGGACTGGACCACCCGAAGGCACTATTCTGTAAATTAATCTTAGGCAATTTCTACCTAGGATCGCTAGAATAGCCTTTGCATAAAATCTGTCTTCAATTATCTTCATCATAACCGATTTGCAATGCAAATGCCACTATGGAGTGGTTTTTAGATAAAAATTTGATTCTGGTCTCTCCGTATTGACAACGGAAAAAAAATTAAACACTTTGATAGTCGGTTATTTAACTATCAAAGAAAAAAATACATGCAAACAACGGTCATATTTCCAAATGGAAATATTACTGATTAATCATCAATCAACACTGAGCCACTTTACATATATTTATCAATAATTATTTCATTTCTCAATTCCCCTTCAATATCTTTACCCAAATATGATTCTACCTCGTTTAGCTTCTCACAACCCTTGGAAAACATTTCCATTTAATTTAAACTGTTCATTTTCTATGTCCTTGAAAATATTTCTTATTAATATCGGGAAAACATTTCCATCTTATTCACGCATCAGTTATCCTTTCACGTCCATCAGTCCTTAACCGTAAACTAGTAAGAGAACAACTCCCTAAGTATTAACCCCGAAGGCCGATACCAACATCAAATCGATACTCAGAAAGCCATTCAACATAACTAATCTCCAGTCAGTTTCTAATTTGGTTAACTCCATTCTTAACTTCTAATTTACACAAATCATTTCCTTTGATAACCATTTAAATCTTGCAAAAATTTTGCTCAAAAATCGTTATTTACTTTAAAACGTGAATATAATCTTTCTATAGAAATCGGGACTCGGTTTATTAAATCAGATCTTGATTTAAATAAATTTATCATTTCAGTTTAACATCCCATCTCTCTAGTTATTTTATAAAATTCATATTCTTATTTTACTTTATTAACTCCATTTATAAATCAGTTTCTTATTAATTATATATTGAGTTTAAAACTCCATCTCGATTGATTATTCGATTATAAATTATTGGTTACAAACCAATATTAATTATCTTGTTAATTTCCAACTTATAAAATATATAATTTCTGAACATAAATTATTTTAATAATATTCGACATTGTCGAATTTTAGCTACAAATCCTTATACTTTTATTCAACTCATATTCACATTTCGAACCCCGAATAAATTCCACAACTTCCCTTTCCATTGCTCATTTTTAAATTAACATTCACGGATTATCTAATAATAATTATTTAACAATAATTATTTTATCCATTTAAAAATATCGTTAACAAATCAAACTATTTGTTGTACTATAATTAAAACAATCTATTAAAACCCCAAATTCATTTCCAATATATTTGAATATGGTTTACGGTATTTAATATTTCAGGTCAATGTTATTCAAACATCCCAATCACATGATAATCAATCATGGATTATTTATCACATCGTATAAAACAATATATGAAAAACAACAATTATCGTTGAGGAATCCAGTTGGATCCCTCCAACCTGTTTCCCTACATCCATAGATGTTAATAACTATATATAGTACTAATTTCATAATAATACGATATATTAAAATAAATATATTAGTATTCAATCAACTGTTTATATATATGACTATATATATAAATTAAACTCATTAAAAAGAAATCATCCAAACAATCATCACACACAACATTAAATCATTTTTATCAATATTGAATAATGTTTATAAAATTGTAAAACTGGACAGCGTTAGTGAGGTTACTCACCTTGGTCGTTAATCGTTTAAATAATGATTAATGTTCAATAGATTTGATCTGGCGTTCTATTTCACCAAAAATTTAGACGAGCTCTAAACAAGCTTCATCGCGTAGCCTGCGTGCACACGATTCCAATGGTTCAGACCATTCATGATTCTGATAATGTATGGATAAGATATTACAATTCAAGTTAATATACCGTTTTAAATTAAAACAAACTAAATTAATTTATTTATTTCTTTGTTTTAATAACTGGGCCTCACCTTTTATGCATCGACCTACGTCCCAAGTGTTTAACCCATCTTCAACGGTGCTTTCTCTCCAAAAATAATATGATGCAATTCCTACAAGCCATTCAATTTCACGCAAGCACCAAACCAGCATCATTCTTAAATATGAAACCGCCATGTACTCAACCCCAAACCACACAACTTCCACCGTATGTCCACCCACCTCCACCAGTTTCTGCGTGATTTCTGCCATTTCACGTTCCCACTTACCCATTTCACATTAAGTAATGTTTTTCCCCAAACCAGAAACTTCATAAACCATCCTCTAAAATAAAATAAAACCTGTACGCTTCTTCTATATTTCAAACTGCCATTTGCTGAAACTTTTGCTTCTCATTAACCTTCTAAATCACGTTAAATTCAAACTGCATGCACCCAGCTGCACTCATGAATACTTAATGATGTGTGTTCATTATGTTACTTATTTTTATTTGGGCTTAACCCGTGTGCTCTCAATTCCAATAAGCTCACTGCCACTTCAGTATCACTTTTGAACCTCCCTTCTACTTGTCAGCTTCACTTTGTTCATTTTTTTTTCTTTTTTTCTTTTCTTTTTGTTTTGGGCCTTACATCTAAATGAAGCCCGCCTTCCTCTTTGAAACCCACTACCGCACTTTGTTTTGTGCATCTCTTATTATGCCATAACCTTCTCTCTCTCCTATATTCCAATAAACCCAGTTCCACCTCCTGCATACTATCTTCTTCCCTACGAAAAACAAGCCGCTCCAAATTTATTACAAAGCCATTTCTACACTTTCAAACTTTTCCCTCGAGCTCATCTTCCCACACAGCTTCATGAAACACATGTAAATTTTCTTCTCTTCACAACTACATGTCCCTATCTCCACCAACATCACATTGCGGTTTTAGCTCGCCTTCATGAGCAGTAATGACCTATGCGTCACTTTTATTCACGGTTCCTCACCAGGAAAAACACGGGAATGCCAACCGATCTTGCAAATCCAACATTACACTTGAAAGGCTGAATCAAGGTTTTACTTGCGCAAAAAGTTGAACCCTAGAAGATACTGGAAATATTCCATTTCGAAAATCCGGTATCGAGTTGTACGCAAATGATAATATCTTAAAGCATTTAGTTCAAGGAATTCAAAAATATATGTATTACGGTTTGTAAAGGTAAATGGAATTTTATTTTGATTTGTTAATGCCATTGAATTTTCGCTTTGAGGTCTCCGAAGTAAAGGCAAATGTAGTGCCTTGGTGCATGATGTATTTATACAGTTTAGAAGCTTCATGGTGAAGTAATATGAATTATAGGGTTGTAGATTTAGACAGTGTAGGTATGCTTGATGTGTCATGAGGTATAGTACAACAGGCATGTGTGTTAGGTTCTACGAGATGAAATTTAGGGTAGGTAGGCTAAGTTTCACACTTTACCATGTTATGTAGAATTGCTTAGAGGGTAAGGTATGTTAATATATACAGTTAATATATTAGCTAGTTTCTTAGTAGCAAAGGAATAGGAACGTACAGTATATTAATGTATAGGTTTCGTACTGATGTGAATTGTCATTCATTATGTTTTGAGGTGGTAGCCTTCTTTTTAGTATAGTATCCTTTTTTTACTATGGTTACTTAAGGGAAAACTTTACAGTATATTAGTATTTAATATGGTTTGTGTAACACCCCGTATTTTGGTTAATGCTAAAATTCACTAATTATAAAATAAATAATCTCAAACGTGAGAATTGGGGGAAACGGGCTGCGTCATTGCGTTCGTCTCGGAAAAATACGCAAAATAGAGTCCGAGTTTTCGAAAATCGGAGTCTGTATGGCCCAGTTATGGCCCGATGAGGTTTGCAGAAAATTCAAAACTAAAAACAGATTTAAAAAATTAAAATTCAGATTTTTGAATGGAAAAGCGGGGTCAGGCGGGAAGATTCCCGCCCTACCCATGTCGACAGGGCTGTCGACAGGCCTGTCGACAGGGGTGTCGACTTGCCTGTCGACAGGGGCGCGGCGTCCAGTGAACCTGGGTGCACCAGGTTGGGTTTTAGGCTGGCTTAGAGGGCTGGTTCTAGAGATTTCCGAAATCTAAGGGTCCTAATCTAATATAGGGTTAATCTAAGGGCCTAAAACACTCACCTAATCTATAAATACACCCAAAACCTAGCCTAATCCATACTAAAAATAGAAATGATGGCCTCATGCCGCCAAAATCAAAATTAAGAGGAGCCTCCACTAATTTATGAAGGAAGTTGCAAGTCAATCCACCTCTAATCATCATCTTCTTCATATTTAGCAACTAGTTTTACTTCATAAGTTTGCTAATCTTGGTTTTGGTGAGTTTCCATCACTTTAACATCAATTGCTAAAGTAAGTAGATTGGGTGTAATGAGACTTATGGTCTTGAATGCGGATTATAGAGTTTGAATCATTTATAATGATATGCTACTCTGTGTCTTCTTATGTTTATGCATATGTAATAAGTGGTTTTATGCATGTTTAATAAGTTGGATTATGCATGTTTAACAAGTGGGTTTATGCATATTTAATAAGTGGGTTTATGCATGTTTAAACAAGTGAGTTATGCAAGTTCATATGCAAGTTATGTGTGTGATGCTATGTGTATGATGTTATGGAAGATCATATGCAAGTTATGTATATGCTTAAATGCAAGTTTAACATGATATGCAAGTTATGCATGCTTATACAAGTATGTGAATGCTTATACAAGTATGTGAATGCTTATGCAAGTTATGTGTATGCTTAAATGCACGTTTAACATGTTATGCAAGTTATGAGAATGCTTATATGCAAGTTCAACATGTTATGCAAGATATGTGTATGATAATATGCAAGTTGGGTTAAATGTAGTTGGGTTAATATATGCTCATATATGTAAGTTGACATCCTCTTAACCCATGACAAAGTTATATGCTAAGATTTGGTTAAACCCATGATACTTGTGATGGATCTTCCCCTTTATCATGTCATGAAATGAGAACGATTTACGTGGGGAACGATGGGGTTAGTAAATATGTTAATAAAAGTATGATTGGGTATGATTAAGCATACCATGAAAATAAATTAACATAAGTGGGAATTTACCTATTGAGTTAGGTCTACCCCATGGGAATTTACCTATTGAGTTAGGTCTACCCATGTTATGAAAAACTTGATATTAATTAGGGATAATTAATATGGGGGTGATTAATTAGGTGTAATTAATCGACTAAGACACGAGGTTGGACTCGTTTGTAGTGTAAAACTGCCCGGACCCTACCGGCTTAACCAGTTGCTACAAATGTCAGCCCAATGTGAGAGGTCTTAGCCATAAATTAAATACGTGATTAAAGTAAAGACACGAGGTTAGACTCTGTTATGACGTAAGACTGCCCGGACCCTACCGGCTTAACCAGGCGGTCATAACAGCCAGTCTAATGTGGGAGGTCTTTATGGGAGGTCACGGTCTTAATTAAATAAGAAACACTTAACCATAGTAGCATGTAGTGGGACATGAGGGGTTAAGTGGGTGCCTTGGGTGGCATGTGGAAATTCAGTGGTTGCCTTGGGTGGCATGTCGAATCTAGTGGGTTGCCTTGGGTGGCAATAGAAAATACGATTAGAATACTTAACCAAGTGAAACATGTAATTAAACATGATTAAAGGGTTAAGTGGGGTACACTAGATAAGTGACAAGCTTAGGTGGTAGCTTGTGGGGGCCCATTTCAACCAGTAACCCATATGTATCTTATTGGGCTCGACCCATGTCGAGGACGGGACACGCGTACTGGGCTTGACTATAAGAGGCCAAAACGGGGTAGCGGTGGCAACGCAAGTCCAACGGGTTTCATATGCGTGTGTGGACCCGGGCTGGTAGGTAAGACGTTGTTGCATCGTGTAGATATAAGCCTTGCACCGCTTGTTGTATCGGGTTGCCACTTTGGGGAGTGATACACCCCACTGTGGGGCCGGCACGGGTATCTACGGTAGGGAGCCGATCGCTTGGGAGTGGTGGGTACACCTAGTGGAGATAGGGGCAGACGGCACCTATGTAGTCAGCTAGGGGTACAAGAACTACTGGGAAAATTTTCTAAGTCCTTGGGAGGGATCAACCTTTAAGTAGGGATGACTGGTGTGGTGCAGTGTAGTAATTACCCTTGGGTGGGTAGATGCGTCTTTGCGGATATCTTAGTTTATCCTAGGTCTACCAAACTACTTGGTATAGCCATTCATCCCCAGACATTACCGTATGTCAAACTTATGTCTTCTCTGGTTACTTTAATGATTGTATTGTTAAAGTTATAGGACTCACTCAGACTTATGTCTGACCCCGTTGTTTTTATCTTTTTCCCAACCCCCAGGTCCTACGGTGGATCCTAGCAGTAGTGGAGTTTGATCGGATTGCTGTTCCAGTCTTTAGGAGCTTGGGTAGATGTAAAGCTCCAGTTATCCAGTTACCTTTTCTTTTGTCATGGCTATTGTAGGAGAGTGGGAATTATGTATAAATTTATTGATGGATATTGTACTTGACTTTTATTGTGGTTTTATGATGTAACCAGACATGTTTTACTTCCGCTGTTATGAGATGATGTTTTAAAATTTCAAGTACTATGTATATCTGTCTTGTTGTAATTTTTCTGTTCTATATTCACTAAAATACTCCACCGATGCTATGGCATTCCCTTAGTGAGTGACCATAGTGGGAGTGGGGTGTTACACGTGGTATCAGAGCAAAGGTTACCGGAACAGATAAATTTTTTAGAAAACTATTTTTATAAAAACATTTTTGGAAGAGATATTTTCAAAAACATGTCTTTAAAGAGAAAAGTTTTTGAAAGAAAAGCATAATCCCCGATAGCCATATCTTTGTCTTTCGAATTCTCCGTTTTGAATCTTTCCTTTTTCGTTTCAGCATGACTGAGGATCTTAACTTTCCGGAGGGTGTGGCGGTACCAGTATGGTATAGGAGATTGATGGAGGCTAGGGCCACCACTGCGGGTCCAGCAAATGTTCCTCCACCAACCGTAGCACCCGATCTTCCTCCTCCCCCTCCTCCTCGTACGGATACTTTTGCTAAGACTTGTAAGGAGTTTAAAGCTATGGGAGGGAAACCTTTTCAAGGATCTGAAACTTTCGTGGAAGCTAGAGATTGGCTTAAGGAGGTGGAAGAGTTGATAGATATCTTCGAGATGGAAGAAGGGAAGAAAGTCAAGTTAGCTGCTTGGTTAATGAAGGGAGAGGCCTCATTCTGGTGGGAGGTCACTAATGGAGAACGCCCCGTTGACTCTTGGGCGGATTTTAGGCAAAGATTTGTGGCAAAGTTTCTCTCAAGGGCGGAGGAAAACTTGTATACGGAAAGATTCTTGACTCTAAAGCAAGGAAATCTCTCGGTGAAGGAATATGTCAACAAGTTTAATCAATTGGCAAGATTTGGCCTAGACATGGTGAATACACCGGAGAAGAAGGCTTTGAGATTCGTGAAAGGCTTGAATGAACCGATGCATGGGTTGGCTATGACTCATATCCCTATGGGGGCCACCTTTGAGAAGCTAGTTGACATGGCACTCATGCACGAAGAAGGGAAGGGTCCCAATGCTAGTCAAGCGCCCGAGAAGAAGGGAGATCAAAAGAGACCTCAGCAACAACAACAAAACAAAGGTGGGAAAGGCAACGGTGGCAAGGGGAAGAAGAAGTGCTTCAATTGTGGGATACCAGGTCACATAAGCAAAGATTGTAGAAAGAAGAAGAAGACTGGTTGCTTTCATTGTGGCGAAGCAGGATATCTAGTGAAGGATTGCCCTAAGAAGGGGCAAAGGACGGGATCTACCTCAGGAGGACAGGTGCAAGCTCTTATGGCATCGGGTCAGGCTAGGGGGCAAGTACAGGCTCTCGCGGTTCCACCGATTCAGGAGAGAGGTAGAACTATTTCCGTGGAAAGTCTGGTTTTTCTATTTGATCATCCTGTCTGTACATTGTTTGATTCAGGCGCATCGCATTCTTTTATCTCATCATCATTAGTTGAGTCACTGCACTTAGACACCAGTCTGGTAGATGATCCCTTGGTCGTTTCAAACCCAATTGGGGGCTCCACCTATTTGTCCATGATATGTTTGGGTTTGAAGATTTCTATACTTAGCATTGAGTTTAGATGTGATGCTTTTGTGTTGGGCTTCACGGGCTATGGGTTGATTTTGGGCATGGACTGGTTATCCAGTAATGGTGCCGTTCTTGATTGCGAAAGGAGAGTTGTTAGGCTCATGACCCGCTTGGGTAACACTCTCGAGATTTCTTGTAATCCCAGGGATTCTGTTATGCTAAGTTATCTTGAATCGCTTGACGCTTCGGTCGAGAGTTTGCAATCTGTTAGAGTGGTCCGGGAATATCCGGATGTGTTTGAGGAGGTGAAGGGCTTACCTCCGAAGCGGGAGATTGACTTCCGAATATATCTGCTGGATAATCCTAAACCTGTATCTTTACCAGTGCGCCACATGGCTCCTCGTGAGAGGAGGGAACTCCATAAGCAAGTAGGGGAGTTGCTTGAGAAGGGGTTCATAAGACGAAGTATATCGGAGTGGGGTGCTCCAGTAGTTTTTGCTACGAAGGCGGATGGGTCCCTCAGACTTTGTGTAGACTATAGAGAACTCAACAAGCTCACAAAGAAGAATAGACACCCATTGCCGAGGATTGATGATCTTTTCGATCAGTTGGTTGGCGCTTCAGTATTTTCTCAATTGGACTTAGCCACGGGGTTTCATCAGTTGAGGGTGGCTGAGGATAGCATAGACAAGACTGCCTTTAGGACTCCGGATGGTTTCTATGAGTGGCTGGTGATGCCATTTGGGTTGACGAACGCCCCTGCATACTTTGTTGACTTGATGAGTAGGGTGTTCAGGGAGTTCCTTAATAAGTTCGTGGTGGTCTTTGTGGATGATATCTTAGTATTTTCTAAGAGTGAAGAGGAGCATGCCTTACATCTTGGGGAGGTGTTGAAGACTCTTCGAGCACATAGCCTTAAGGCTAAATTCTCTAAATGTCACTTCTGGAGGAGGGAAGTGCGGTTCTTGGGGCACGTGGTCTCCAAGGAGGGGATAGCTGTGGATCCCGCGAAGGTAGTATCAGTCCAAGATTGGAAGGTTCCTAGAAGTGCTACCGAAGTAAGAAGTTTCTTGGGTTTGGCGGGTTATTATAGGAAGTTTATTAAAGACTTCGCGAAGATATCAGCCCCATTAACCCTCTTAACGAAGAAGAATCTTGTTTTCACATGGGACGTAGATTGTGATGATGCGTTCCGACGGTTAAAGAGAGCTTTAACCACTGCTCCAGTTTTAGTGTTACCAGATGGGAGCAAGCCATTTGTTGTTTATACCGATGCTTGTGGGACATGACTTGGCGCAGTCTTAATGCAAGAGGGAAGGGTAATAGCCTATGGTGGAAGGCAGTTGAGGGCACATGAGAAAAATTACCCTACCCATGATTTAGAGTTGGCTGCTATTGTTTTTGCGCTTAAGATTTGGCGCCATTATCTTCTTGGTGAGAGATTCGAATTGTTCACTGACCACAAATCATTGAAGTACTTGTTTTCTCAAAAGGATTTGAATTTGAGACAGCAAAGGTGGATGGAGTTCTTAGCATCCTATGATTTCGAGATAGCATATACCCCTGGCAAGGGTAACGTGGTGGCAGACGCCTTGAGTAGAAAGAGGTTGTCATTAAGTCCATTGTTCGTGGAACGACGAAGCTTGGAATTTATCTCGATGTTTGATTTCAGACCTTCCATTGATTATATACCCGGTTTGCTAGCATCCTTGGAGGTCCGACCTACTCTTCTGGGGCGGATTGGGGAAGCCCAGAGGGACGACCCACAGTTGGTTGAGTTGATAGAGAGGCTCATAAGGGGGGAGTCGTCCAGCCATTTGAGTAGGTACACCCTAGACGATAGGGGGTGCTTGCGTAGAGACGGTAGACTTTGTGTACCGCAAGACGAAGGGTTGAGGAAGGCTATTCTTGATGATGCACACCGTTCTAGGATGACCATTCATCCCGGTGGGGACAAGATGTACCAAGATATGAAGAGGGTTTTCTTCTAGGCCGGTATGAAGAAAGATGTGGCCGAATATGTCGCTCCATGCTTGGTATGCCAACAGGTGAAAGCGGAGCAAAAGAAACCTGGTGGGTTGCTTCACCCATTGGAAGTTCCGCAATGGAAGTGGGATAGCGTCTCGATGGATTTTATTGACGGGTTACCCAGATCGAGAAAGGGTAATACAGGAATTTGGGTGGTGGTAGACAGACTTACTAAGAGTGCCCATTTCATACCTGTGAAGAGCAAGAGGACTGCTCCATGGCTAGCTTCAGTATATCTTCGAGAGATAGTTCGATTGCATGGGGTACCCTCTAGCATAGTGAGTGATCGAGATCCTATCTTCACTAGCGAGTTCTGGAGAAGCCTGCAAGAAGCAGTGGGGACTCAATTGTGTCTGAGCACCGCATATCATCCTCAGACGGACGGCCAGACTGAGAGGGTGAATCGTGTCCTAGAAGACCTTTTGAGGCTTTGTATCTTAGATTTTGGAGGTACATGGGAAGAGCATCTTCCATTGGTGGAGTTCGCATATAATAACAGCTTTCAGTTCAGTATTGGTATGGCTCCTTTCGAAGCTCTTTATGGAAGGCCTTGTCGATCACCTGCATGCTGGTGGGAATCTATGGATAAGATCTTGCTTGGGCCTGATATGGTTAGGGAGACTTCTGAGAAGATTGACTTGATTCGAAGGAGGATGAAAGCAGCGCAGGATAGGCAGAAATCTTATGCGGACAAGAGAAGGACGGATCTTGAGTTTGAAGTTGGGGACATGGTCTTTGTCAAAGTGTCTCCGTTACGAAATGTGGTTCGCTTTGGATCTGTTGGGAAGTTAGCACCAAGGTTCGTAGGGCCATTTCCTATTAAGGAAAGGATTGGACGGATGGCATATAGAGTGGAGTTGCCCGACAGACTTAGTGGTGTACATGATGTATTCCACGTATCTCATTTAAGGAAGTGCTTACATAAGACCGCAGAGGTGGTAGAGCCGAGCTTGCTTAAAGAAGTGGAAGTAGAGCGTGATGCGACTATTCAACGAGCTCCTACCCGCATCCTTGGGTCAGAGACTAGGAAATTGAGGAATCGAGAGGTTCATCTAGTCAAAGTGCAATGGGGAGAAGACGAGGGCAACGCAACTTGGGAAACGGAAGTGAAGATGCGTTCATTGTACCCGTTCCTTTTTGAGGGTAAGTCTTTTAGCTTCTCCTTTATCGTTTGTCTAGTACTTATCTTATCTTTAGTATGTCCTCTCATTAGTACCTTTGACCTTTAGATAGGGTAAACCTATGGTTGAAACATGTGTTTGAGACATGTTATGGTTGATGGATGCAAGTGGATGCAAGTGGTTGCTAGTGGTTGCTTGTGGATGCATATACACACACTCTAGTCACTAGATCGGCTCAATCACTTCATATTGCATATTGCATAAAATTGTGTGTAGGAAGCTATATTTATGGATGTCTAATGATTGTGTTATCATATGGATGATGCATTTTGGTGAATGATTGTGCACTCATGTAGATATTGTATGTGTCGATAGGGTTCTTTCGCATACATAATGGATGCATGGCACTATCATGGTTTGCATATGTTCATACATTAGATAGGGAACATATACACACACTTTTTGCATATGCTCATACATCATTAGAAATTGTTCTAAGGACAATGGATGCCCGTGTTTGATGGATTGAGTAGATGGTTGTTTGGATGGTAGGATATGCATTCTCCTTAGCTTAGAGATTTCGGGGACGAAATCCATTAAGGAGGGGAGAATGTAACACCCCGTATTTTGGTTAATGCTAAAATTCACTAATTACAAAATAAATAATCTCAGACGTGAGAATTGGGGGAAACGGGCTGCGTCATTGCGTTCGTCTCGGAAAAATACGCAAAATAGAGTCCGAGTTTTCGAAAATCGGAGTCCGTATGGCCCAGTTATGGCCCGATGAGGTTTGCAGAAAATTCAAAACTAAAAACAGATTTAAAAAATTAAAATTCAGATTTTTGAATGGAAAAGCGGGGTCAGGCGGGAAGATTCCCGCCCTACCCATGTCGACAGGGCTGTCGACAGGCCTGTCGACTTGCCTGTCGACTGGCCTGTCGACAGGGGCGCGGCGTCCAGTGAACCTGGGTGCACCAGGTTGGGTTTTAGGCTGGCTTAGAGGGCTGGTTCTAGAGATTTCCGAAATCTAAGGGTCCTAATCTAATATAGGGTTAATCTAAGGGCCTAAAACACTCACCTAATCTATAAATACACCCTAAACCTAGCCTAATCCATACTAAAAATAGAAATGATGGCCTCATGCCGCCAAAATCAAAATTAAGAGGAGCCTCCACTAATTTATGAAGGAAGTTGCAAGTCAATCCACCTCTAATCATCATCTTCTTCATATTTAGCAACTAGTTTTACTTCGTAAGTTTGCTAATCTTGGTTTTGGTGAGTTTCCATCACTTTAACATCAATTGCTAAAGTAAGTAGATTGGGTGTAATAAGACTTATGGTCTTGAATGCGGATTATAGAGTTTGAATCATTTATAATGATATGCTACTCTATGTCTTCTTATGTTTATGCATATGTAATAAGTGGTTTTATGCATGTTTAATAAGTTGGATTATGCATGTTTAACAAGTGGGTTTATGCATATTTAATAAGTGGGTTTATGCATGTTTAAACAAGTGAGTTATGCAAGTTCATATGCAAGTTATGTGTGTGATGCTATGTGTATGATGTTATGGAAGATCATATGCAAGTTATGTATATGCTTAAATGCAAGTTTAACATGATATGCAAGTTATGCATGCTTATACAAGTATGTGAATGCTTATACAAGTATGTGAATGCTTATGCAAGTTATGTGTATGCTTAAATGCACGTTTAACATGTTATGCAAGTTATGAGAATGCTTATATGCAAGTTCAACATGTTATGCAAGATATGTGTATGATAATATGCAAGTTGGGTTAAATGTAGTTGGGTTAATATATGCTCATATATGTAAGTTGACATCCTCTTAACCCATGACAAAGTTATATGCTAAGATTTGGTTAAACCCATGATACTTGTGATGGATCTTCCCCTTTATCATGTCATGAAATGAGAACGATTTACGTGGGGAACGATGGGGTTAGTAAATATGTTAATAAAAGTATGATTGGGTATGATTAAGCATACCATGAAAATAAATTAACATAAGTGGGAATTTACCTATTGAGTTAGGTCTACCCCATGGGAATTTACCTATTGAGTTAGGTCTACCCATGTTATGAAAAACTTGATATTAATTAGGGATAATTAATATGGGGGTGATTAATTAGGTGTAATTAATCGACTAAGACACGAGGTTGGACTCGTTTGTAGTGTAAAACTGCCCGGACCCTACCGGCTTAACCAGTTGCTACAAATGTCAGCCCAATGTGAGAGGTCTTAGCCATAAATTAAATACGTGATTAAAGTAAAGACACGAGGTTAGACTCTGTTATGACGTAAGACTGCCCGGACCCTACCGGCTTAACCAGGCGGTCATAACAGCCAGTCTAATGTGGGAGGTCTTTATGGGAGGTCACGGTCTTAATTAAATAAGAAACACTTAACCATAGTAGCATGTAGTGGGACATGAGGGGTTAAGTGGGTGCCTTGGGTGGCATGTGGAAATTCAGTGGTTGCCTTGGGTGGCATGTCGAATCTAGTGGGTTGCCTTGGGTGGCAATAGAAAATACGATTAGAATACTTAACCAAGTGAAACATGTAATTAAACATGATTAAAGGGTTAAGTGGGGTACACTAGATAAGTGACAAGCTTAGGTGGTAGCTTGTGGGGGCCCATTTCAACCAGTAACCCATATGTATCTTATTGGGCTCGACCCATGTCGAGGACGGGACACGCGTACTGGGCTTGACTATAAGAGGCCAAAACGGGGTAGCGGTGGCAACGCAAGTCCAACGGGTTTCATATGCGTGTGTGGACCCGGGCTGGTAGGTAAGACGTTGTTGCATCGTGTAGATATAAGCCGTGCACCGCTTGTTATATCGGGTTGCCACTTTGGGGAGTGATACACCCCACTGTGGGGCCGGCACGGGTATCTACGGTAGGGAGCCGATCGCTTAGGAGTGGTGGGTACACCTAGTGGAGATAGGGGCAGACGGCACCTATGTAGTCAGCTAGGGGTACAAGAACTACTGGGAAAATTTTCTAAGTCCTTGGGAGGGATCAACCTTTAAGTAGGGATGACTGGTGTGGTGCAGTGTAGTAATTACCCTTGGGTGGGTAGATGCGTCTTTGCGGATATCTTAGTTTATCCTAGGTCTACCAAACTGCTTGGTATAGCCATTCATCCCCAGACATTACCGTATGTCAAACTTATGTCTTCTCTGGTTACTTTAATGATTGTATTGTTAAAGTTATAGGACTCACTCAGACTTATGTCTGACCCCGTTGTTTTTATCTTTTTCCCAACCCCCAGGTCCTACGGTGGATCCTAGCAGTAGTGGAGTTTGATCGGATTGTTGTTCCAGTCTTTAGGAGCTTGGGTAGATGTAAAGCTCCAGTTATCCAGTTACCTTTTCTTTTGTCATGGCTATTGTAGGAGAGTGGGAATTATGTATAAATTTATTGATGGATATTGTACTTGACTTTTATTGTGGTTTTATGATGTAACCAGACATGTTTTACTTCCGCTGTTATGAGATGATGTTTTAAAATTTCAAGTACTATGTATATCTGTCTTGTTGTAATTTTTCTGTTCTATATTCACTAAAATACTCCACCGATGCTATGGCATTCCCTTAGTGAGTGACCATAGTGGGAGTGGGGTGTTACAGTTTGAGTTAAAATGTTTAGCGTATCCGTTGTATAACACTTCGTTCGTGTATGAGTCGCCATGAACACGAATAAAAATATCGTTGTGACAAGCAATGTGCCACGGTCCCAAAAATATACTAATATAGACTAGTTAACTCATTCTGTGAAACCCCAAAATGATGATATATGTTGTAAAATACTCCAAATAAGAAGTGGCTTATTTTCCCAATTAAAAATTACAATAAAATTCTAAAAATTAAATTATAACTACATCTCAGATAACTTGTCCAAATTTGAAACCAGTATTTAATTGAAGTTAAATATATCGTTATGGTTTATAAACGATTCATAGCGACTATTTGATTGGTCATAATTTATAATCTATACGACGAAATCTCGATTTTCCATTTCTGTTAGAAAAATACAGTTCAATAGATTCCAACATTTCTTGTTTCCCAGAAATCCGACTGATAACAAATCCTATACACTCAATTGAAGTTTAAAATGCCAAATTACGAACTACCGCGATATTACGAGCTCGTTTATAATTATATTATAAATTATACGTTCAAAGCCATATATAAATATATTCGTTATTATAATTCCATTCTAAACTGAGTTAAGTATCCTATATTATCTAACTTACACAGTATTGCCAAATTCAGTTATTTCCGACTATTTCAGAAATTAAATTTATTATGATTCCATTATTAATATTAATTAAATAATCTAAATTATTTAAATTCGTACCATTTAAATTATCATACAAATATATTAAATTAATTAAATTAATTAATTATTAAATCAGTAAAAAAATATGGGCCATTACATAACCTAGTGTCTTAGCAACGTTACAAGTACATTTATGCACTCGACCCCTCACATTTGATTAACCACTTGTGGACGCTGGATTTGTCGGGCAGTTCCGGGAATACTTCTACCACAAATGTACTCTAACCTCGTGTCTAAGTGCGATTATAGTTTCGAATTACTGTAAATCTAGGCATTTTCGTTATTAACCAATTTTTCGTGTTTATCCAACATTATGCCCCAAATCCCAGTCTGATTCAAATTACAAGTTATGCCCCCAAATTAAAGTTTTAGATCAAGGTATAAATTATGCCCAAATCCCAATCATGTTTTAATATAAGTTATTCCCCAAATTTATCTTTCCCAACCGCTCCCAATATCGCGCGCTCGCATATTTCAACGATAGGCCTAGGCTCGAAGGTAGCCTAGCTATAAAAATAAAAAAAGAAAGAGGGGGAGAAGAGAACAAGAATAGGCATAATAACAAGACAGGCATATGATGACATAAATAAGCATACTAATAGGATAGGCTATGGTGGCATGATTTGGCATGTTAACAAAATAAGCATAATAAAGATAGGCATGCTAGAACTAAACAGAGGATCAGGTATACAAGTAATAACAGATCTGTTTAGTTATGATTCAGGTTATTAACAAGCACAGGTTTAGATCCAACTTATAAACATGTCAAATTACTAATAATTGCTTATATCCAAAAATAAGATAAACTCATTATGATTGGATTTAAAGAACAGAGAATTGACTGTTGATATTGTAGCAGAGATCCTTGAATATGTATAAATTGTTATTACAGAAGAATAGGCTAGTTTAATCTAAGTAGGGGCAACACCTCGTTGTCTCTATTGTTTTTGGTGAATAAAACAATAGAAATGAGGCCCTATTTATAGCCTAATGTCAAGGAATTTGGTCAAGAAATGAGTCCACATTCACAGAACTGGATTTACCCCAGATCTGACTGGGGTCGACCCAGGGGTCAACACCCCCATTGTGGGGTCGACACCCATGGGGCATGGGGTCGACCCCTAACAGGACGAATTGCCTACTCTCACTGATTCTTTGATTTTTTTATTTCTGGACATGATTTATTTATATATATTATGCTCATATGTCGAACCTTAATATCTCCTTCATATGATGTCCGTTTTACGCAAACTCGGAGTCTATCCTAAGCAGAATTCCAACACGACACGATGGTACAATCCATTTTACTCATTCCGAATATTTGATTAAGTATTCTTTAGTTTATCATTATAGTGTTATTTAAAATTACAGGGTGTTACAAGTAATGCAATCCAAATCCAAGGGAGAGGCCCCATCTCTAGTGTATCATCGAATAATATCGGCAATCTGAGCTCCATTACCATTACCAAGCAAGCGATTCCAATCATTCAAATCTGCACCGGTGTCCATAATGTCAAGTCCACCGTTAGCGAATTGTTGAGCCCTAACAAAAATATCCGGATCAATCCTAACCTGAGGTGCCTCGATTGGCACAAGCCAAACTTCCGGAACTACTGGAGTTCCTGCATTCAAAGCTGCACGCACTGGCCCTTGAGCAACATTACCATCTCTAAAACCCAAAACTTGATTAACCAAACCTGAGTCGAACCTTAAGTGGGATTAGGGGTGGTGTCCCCGAAGCCTAGCCGATTTGGTACCGGTCTGCGGACTGGTGTTGACACGGGGTTGTTCTTCGGGAGTTTTCCCATAAGTCCCAAGCTAATCCTTACAGAGCCCTAGCACTTATACCTACCATATTGTCTTGCCCCGACAGCCTTACGATACCTTCAATCCTAGTGAGAAGAGTGTTCATAGTAGCTTTCTATTGTTAGAAATGCTCTTCTTTCTGTTCTAACCAAGAAGCCAAATCCTTGATGACTCCGTCAATATCCTCACGAGTAACATAGTTTGACAGATGTCCAATAGAGGAAACATCTTGAATTTTTTCAATCCCTGCTCCTTCTAAACGAGCTAAACTTATCTACTTCCTCTTAACTATATCAAAATCTGAGAAAAATCCAAGAGAATTTGTTTCCTTAATGATCCAAAATCTGAAGGCAATTTAATTCCCTTTCCTGGCATGCCAAAATGTTGATGTGGGGAATTGGTCAATTGCACACACCAACACCCGATGGGTTAAAGTTATGCAAATTATCCGAATTAACCAAATAATCCAGACACAAAGAATTGGAAAACAAAGAACACCGAGTTTACTGTGATTCGGCACAAGCGCCTACATTCACTTCATAGTAACTATTCATCACAGTCATTACAGTTACAATGATAATCCAAGTATCAACAATTTGATTTTACAAAGTGTATTAGAGAATAATAAAATCCTTGTTAATTCCCTATTAGGCCATAATCATCTCCCTTTAGCCAAAATGTGCAAAAGATGCTTCCAAATCCAAATATGTTTAAAAGCGAGATAAGTGTCAATCCAAACTTCTGAATGTCTAGTGTAAACTTCTATGTGAAGTTTATATGTCCAAAAAATAGTCCGAAGTCATAGAAACCACCATGGAAGCCATTAATGATCTCCAAAAAGAGATTTCGTATATGTAATATAGCAGCCAAAAGTCCAAATAACCCACCAGCACTCATGCCAAGAGAGGGGGATTTATAGGTGGAGTTTGTGGGCATCAGCCCAAAATTTTGTGTCTCGACCAATCCCAGGATCATAACAACTCCCTTGGAGTTAGCCAAAGTTCAAGTAGCTGTTGAAAATTCGTATTCGGACCAGATTGTTGAAAACAGTGAACTATACTTGTGATTACTCAACAATTAGTGATTCGCACATGTCTATCATTTACCAGATCCAACCAGGGATTCCGTATCCCACGTTTCCGATCCTAGGATCAGAAATCCCCAAGTAGCCTAAACCTTATGTGCTCAAGCCATCTTGCTGATCTGCATGCGTTGCTCAAGTATTTTGAGAATTCTGAAGTTGTCAGATCCAAGTCTTCATACCTGAATTTTACCAAGTGCCAAATCAAGAAAATCCATGTTACGCTTGTGTTATTCACTTATTACCTCGGTGTCATCAACCCTTTTTGAAGTTGCCAAGACAGCGGACATTTCGTATCCTAGAGATACGAAAACGTATTTTGTATCGTAAGGGTATGCAATACGTATTTTGTATCCCACAAAGTGTAGGATACGAAACCCCGATCCAAGCCCTTTGGATGTCAGATTCGAATTTTTCCTTGCTTTTTGAAATGATCATCCCGATATGGGCACGCCTTTTTACGTGATCGTTCCGAAGTGATCAGGTGATTTGAGAAGATCCAATCCAATTTTGTGATACGAAAAATATATTTTGCATCTGATCTGTAGCCAACCTGTCCAGTTTGATCATATGTGTTTTGGTGATTAACATGGCCATGGCAAAGGTTGTGGAGCTGATCCAAGCTTGCGCACAACAAAGCCCATGTTTTTCCTTATCCATTTAACAAATCCAATCCAAAGTGTTATCGAATCAAGAACACCAGTAGGGAATTGACCATATTTCCAACCTGATTCTGAGCACTTTGCGACTTTGACCAAATCGCTATACACTTGTCTAAGTCCATACTCGAGTCCCGAGTATTTAGAAATCTGTAAAACCGTTGTGTGATTGCTTTTCCAATAAGGGGTAAAATACTTTGCCCCCCAAAACATGTCTTACTTGAGTAAAGAGGGATGTGTTTTGCTTTAATCCAGAAATCGGAGGATCCAGAAGCCACAAACTAAGAGAAGTCCTCATAGAAACCCAATACTCGAGAACCAGAAAACAAAGGCCATGATTGTGCTAGATCATATTAATGGAAAACTAAAATTCTAGGAGACAAAAAAAATTGATAATCGCTCTGGATCATGCAAACCAGAAGACCAAAACCAAAGAGACTCGACAACCACTTCAGATTGTATTACGAGAGATTGCTAAGATAACCCGAATAGCCCAGAGTTAGGAACCCAAAGTAACCCAAAATCCAGATAACCAAGCCAGATGATCAGACGAATCTGAAAGCTTGAATAACCGAATAACCAAATGAGTCCACAATGCCATTGCGAAGACCTAACAAGAGGACTAAGGATAAGCTAGAAGAGTCTAAGATGCCTTTGCCAAGAGCCGACAAGAGGATCGAAGAAAAGCCAAACGGGTATGGCCCTACCCTCCTTTAGGTGAGGCAGCCTTGTCAAGTCCTAACAAGAGGACCTGCCCCTTCCCAAGAAGGTCCATACTTGGGGACCAGGATATTTATAGGAAAGTCCTTACAACGCCATGTCTTTAAGGTTTGAAATTGAATTCCCAGATTTCCTTACTTCGCAAGAAGCATCCCAACGAGCGAACTTTTATTAAAGTTTTCAATGGTTAGAGTTTTTGATAAATACAAAGGAAAACTTAGCAGTTTGTTATCTGGCAGAGAACATGCTTATTGGTTAAGGCCTAATACCGTACGCGGCTGAGTCAACTTAGCCGCTATCAATTTCAAGTTCATGAAGTTTCGTTAAGTTTGAAGGGGATGAACTAGCATAGGGTACAGAGCATTGCCTAGGGGTTGCACCAGTCCCCATCCATAGGTAGGCCGATTAGCCATTCTTATGATAGAAAATGAAAAATAAATAGAGGGTATTGGATGGTTTATCGCCTGCAAAGAGCTTGCCTAGTAATCAAGGCCTAATCCCATACATCGGTAGGTGGGTTTAGCCCTTCAAACTCTCGAGCTAGGTAACCATAAATGAATGAAGGAAGTCTGAGGGTTCATCTTCCGTAAAGAGCATGCATATGGATTATGGCCTAATCTCGTACATGGATAGGAAGACTATGCCCTCGATAATCCAAAGCCAAATAACCAGAATATAAGTAGGAGATCAGACGGTTTATTGTCCACAAAGAACGTTCCTGGGAATTAAAGCCTAGTACCGTACATGGATTGGTGAACTTAGGCTCTCTGAACTCCCTAGACAGGTGAACCCAGAGATGAGTGTAGGAGATTGGACGGTTTCTTGTCCACAAAGAGCATGCCTAGGGATTAAATCCTAATCTCGTACATGGGTAGGCGAACTTTGGCCCTCCTTCCTCCTACAATCATGTAAACCGAAGTGATTAGTTAATATAAAGGCGGATGGGTTGTAGTCGGGTACAAAGCATGCCCAGGGATTAAGTCCTAATCCCGTACGTATGATCCGACTAAGAGCCATCTGCAACCGATAAAGCAGAAGCATAATATCCAGGAGGCCAGAGCCAACATAACCATAATCTAGAGATAGAAAGCCAAAGTTTTAATAACCAAAAAGCCAAAGTACATAAGCCAGAGACCCAGATAAGGGTAGGGCTGCATCCCCAAAACAGAAAACCAAAATAACCATAACAACAATCCAAAAGACCAAAATGCCATAAAACTAAGAACATAGATTCCAAAAACCAAAAGATGAGGTGCCAAAAGATCAGAATCTACAAAACCAAAATCTATACTATGGGAAGATGAAAAGAAAATAAACCAAGAAGTCAAGAAAACCAAAAACCAAGAAATCCAAAATCTGAGAGCTGCAAAGCCAGAAAATCCAAAAAGCCATATAAATTGGTGACTAAACCACCAGAATTAGGTCCCGGACCATTCCTATCCTGATCCGAAGTAGGTAGTCGTGCCTGTCCCAATATTGTAGCTCGATTCCAAATGTACACCACCAGCTTGCCACATTTGACATGTTCTTCAATCGTATCATTGAGATGCCTGCAATCATTAATGTCGTGACCATTCAGGTCATGAAACAAGTAGTACCTACTAGAATACTTCTCCTACTTGGTTGACTCCCTCGTGGAAGGCTTCCTGAGGGGAGCAACCGAGTAAACTTCCAGATAGATCTCTTTTAGAAAGAGAGTAAACTCCACGTACGAAGGGAATTTGGGATTATTCCATGCATTCCAATCATTACAAGGAGCAGCCTTTCCTTTGCCTTTACCAGAGTTGAACGATCCTTCTCCTTGAACCGAACTAGCCTCGAGAACTTTCTTGTTAGTCTCTGCATCCGGTTCCCTAAGAAATCGATCTGCCCCGACGTAGAATTCACCAAGGTGCCTCAGTGGGTCCCGTTGAAGCGTAATCTTGAACTCCGTCTTATCAAA
The DNA here is from genome assembly GCA_030737875.1 of Allium sativum. Classification (NCBI taxonomy): domain Eukaryota; kingdom Viridiplantae; phylum Streptophyta; class Magnoliopsida; order Asparagales; family Amaryllidaceae; genus Allium; species Allium sativum. The sequence goes on along the minus strand of CM060919.1, from coordinate 478,874,600 downwards.
AACACCAAAAACTGCAGCCATCGAAACAATAGAAGGGTCCAGTCGATTGACCGATGCCACAACAGCATTAAACCTTTTCCAAAACTTATGCAAAGTCTCGCAAGTACTTTGGTTAGTTGTCATTATGGTCATTACGTTCTTGGGTCAAGCAATATGAACCCGGAATTGTTCGAAGAATCCAACAACCAAAACATTCCAAGAATTAACCAACTCGTTTTCCAAGCACCGTAAAAACATAACAGCAAAATCTGTAAGATGAAGAGGAAAGCACTTTGCCATAACATTCTCCGAAGCCAAAAGTACTTCTATATGGTGCATGAAGCACACGAGTGAATGGTTGGATCCTTCCTTCCATCAAAAGCCACCATCACTGACAATTTGAAATCCAATGGGTTCCAAGAGTTCTATATATCCTGAGTGAAAGGAATACGAGTAAAACAATCCAAATCTATGAAGTTGCCTCACCTCGAGTGTACCGTTGAATAATATCGGAGATTTTAGCTCAATTACCATTACCAAGCAAGTGATTCCAATTATTCGATGCACTGATGCCCCCGGTTTCAAGTCTACATTAGTGAACTATTGAGCCCCAACAAGGATATCTGGTCAATCCTAACATGAGGTGCCTTGACTGGCACAAACCTAGCTTTCAGAACTATAGGGGTTCCTGCATACAAAATTGCACGCACTAGCGCTTGAGTGACATTTCTAACTCCGAAACCCAAAACCTAATTAAAAAAAAACCTAAGCCGAACCTTGAGCGGGATTAGGGGTTGTGCGCCCGAGTCTAGCCGATTCGGTACCTGCCTACGGATTTGTGTCAACATGGGTTGTTTTTTTGGGAATTGCCCCCCAAATCCTAAGCTAATCCTTGCGGAACACTAGCACTTGTTCCTACCATATTACATTGGCGTGACGGCCTTACGATGCCTTCAATGCTAGCGAGAAGAGTGTTCATAATAGTTTCCTGTCTTCGAAAATGCTCTTCTTGCTTTTTAACCCAAGAAGTCAAATCCTTCATCAAATCATTAACGACTCCATCGATATCCTCATGAGTAACATAGTTCAATGGATGTCCTATGGAGGAAACATCCTGATTTTCCTCAATCCCAGCTCTTTTCGAATGAGCCAAACTTATCTGCTTCCTGTAAATCGTAGCGAAATCTGAGAAGAATCCAAGAGGATTTGTTTCCTTAATAATCCAAAATCCAAAGGCAATTCAACGCCCAATCCTGGCACGCCAATATGTTGATGTTGGGAATTGGTCACTCGCACATGTCAACACCTGATGGGTTAATGTTATGTAAATTATCTGAATTAACCAAACAATCTAGACACAGAGATGCGGAAAATTAAAGAACACTAAGTTTATAGTGGTTTGACACTAACGCCTATGTCCACTTCTATCATAGTCATTATATTTACAACGATAATCCAAGTACCAACCTTTTGAGTTTACAAAGTTGTATTAGACAATAACAAAATCCTTGTTAGTTACTTATTAGGCCATAATCATCTTCCTTAAGTCAAAAATCTGTAAAAGATGCTTCCAAGTCCAAATATGTCCAAAAGTGAGCTAAGGGTCAATCCAAATGTCTGAATATTGAAAGTAAATTCTATGTGAAGCTTATAAGTCCAAAACATAGTCCAAAGCCATAGAAACCACCATGGAAACAATTAATGACCTCCAAAGTGAGCTTTCCCGTATGCAATATAGCAGCCAAAAGTCCAAATAGCCCACCCCTATTCATGGCAAGAGAGGGGGTATTTATAGGTGGAGTTGGTGGGCACTAGCCCAAATCTTCGTATCCCGAGAATCACGTCGATCCTAAGATCGGAACAACTCCCCGGGAGAGATTAAATTCAAGTAGCTGCTGGAAATTCATATCCCGACTAGAGTGTTGAAAATCATTGATCCATATATGCCAATAACTCAAAATCTAGTGATCTGCACGTGTCTGTCATTTAGTAGATCCAACCAGGGATTTCATATCCTAGATTTCCGATCCTAGGGTCGGAAATCTCCAAGTAGCCAAAAACCTAACGTGCTCAAGCTATTCTTGCTGATCCGCATGCGTTGCTTAAGCATTTTGAGATTGCCGAAGTTTCCAGATCCAAGTCTTCGTGCCCGAATCTTGCCAAGTGACAAATCCAGAAAAACCCGGGTTGAGCTCGTGTTTTTCTTTGATCATCTCGGTGTGATCAACCATTTTTGAAGTTGCCAAGCCGAGGGATATTTCATATCCCAAGGATCCGAAAATGAATTTCATAACCAAGGTATACACAATGCGTATTTTGTATCCCACCAACCGTGGGATATGAAATCTTGGTCCATGCCCTTCTAATGCGAGATCTAAACTTTACCTTGCTTTCGAGATGATTCACCCGATGCGGGCTTGCCTTTTTGCGTGATCATGCCAAAGTAATCGTGAGATTTGAGAATATCCAATCCAATTTGAGGATACAAAAGTAGTTTCGCATCTGATCCAAATCCAGCCTATCCAATATGATTCCATGTCTTTTGGTGATTAATACGACCATGGAAATGGTTTTGTAGCTGATCCAAGCTTGTGCACACCAAAGTCCATGTTTTGCCTTATGTTTTTACCAATCCAATCTGAAACGAAGTGTTATCAAATCGAGAGCACCAATCCAAGAACTAAGCATATTTCGAACCTGATTTCGAGCACTTCGCGAATTCGACCAAATTGTTATGTGCTTATCTGAGTTTGTACTCGAGTCTCGAGTACATGGAAATCCGTAAAACCGTTATGTGACTGCTTTGCCAAAAAATGGGTCAATAGTAAAAAAAATCTATTTAATTCATAAGTGGTCGTAACACTCTAATATTTAATAAGTGATTCATGGGAATGTGATGCATGTCCATTGTTTTTACTGAATCTTTTTATGACTATTTTTCCTTTATGCTTTATTGTTTTGGCCATAAATTCTGATAGGGACCAAATTAGGTGCTATTATCTGTCTCGTTGCATTCAGATGGTTGTTAGCCATTCTACATAGTGGTCATAATAAGGAAATGGTTAAGGGGTTTGGGAGAAATTACCATTTTAAGATTTTACTTCTCGTAGACAGATTTCAAAACAGATAATGGGCTGAAATCAGATTAGCAAATTAGACTAAGGATCGGCAGTTATAAATAGGGTTTGTGAGGGAGAAAATTTGAGTGTTACTCCTCATTCTCACATTAGGTCAGTATTTCATGATTCTCCGACTCAACCTAATCTTCTAGAACATTAGATCGTACACTTTCTTCATCAAAATACTTTTAAATTACATCTAAAGACTAGATCTACATCCAAAGGGACTAGATTCATCCTTTCTACTTTAGATTGTGCCTTCTCTTAACAGTTCAGATCAGATCTACATGTATTTTATTTGACTTGTTTTGGTGAGTTATTTGGATCTCTCACTATACTATATTATATTATATGTTTAGATTAGGATTTTCTATTACCTATACATGTTCAATCACCAAAATATAATCATTTAAGCTTATTTCATATTTGAAACCCTAGGATTAACCTAAATAGACGTACAAGTGATGAAAAAGATAAGTTTATATTGATTTCTATATAGATTCATAATCGATTTGTGTAAATATATAACTGAAACATGTTTTCTATGCATTTGCATGGTTGTACATGTTTCATATGCTTGTTGTTTAAATTGTGAAATCGTTATTTGGATGTTTCACTTGATTTTTGTGTTAGAATTCCTAATATTAGGACTTAGAATGAAGATCAGAGCATATCTAGATCAAAATTCGATGGAATTCAATGAAACTTGGAGGATAGGCTTCAGAAGACATCGGGAGAAAGCTCAAAAATTTGAGCCAAAGTCCATGGACCATATACAGTCCATGGTTTATAGAACTCCTAGAGGTCTATAGAGCATAGAGCTCTACATTGATCAAAATTCATTGAATTCAGGTGAAACTACGAGGAGAGGCTCTAGAGGAGACGGAGATTAAGCTCAAAAAGTTTAAGCTAAAAAGGTATAAGTCCATGGATCGTATAAAGTACACAGGGGATGGAGCTCTTGGTGGTCCATAGGGTATGAACCATAAACTCTCATGTTATTGGCTCGTATTTTGATGAAATTTTAGCTAGAGCATGGTGGGATCCTAGTAAGACTATGGTGCAAGTTGGTTGGATTTGGATAGGCGGAGTACTAGCAACTTGATGGAGTGTTTATGGATTGAACGGATGACTAAAAGAAGGCTTGCAAGAATGAAACTTGACATAAAGGCATGGTCGCGAATGCATTTTATGGACCAACATAAGAAAAGGGGTGCTGGAAGACTTGAAGTAACTAGGAAATGTTTGACTAAGTACATGGACCGACACTGGTCCATCATATTAACTCGAATGGACCGGAGGTCTACATGAGGAGATGTAGGGGCATTTGTGATCACGTATGTGGTCTTGGTTTGACGACTGCTACTCGGGTTTAGGAGTTTGGCGTGATCAAAATTCAGATTCTTTGATTAAAGGCTCGGATGCAGAGTAGTTCAAAGGGAGACCATGGGTATTACGTAATGTGATATAGCTACATGTTGGTGAAGCAGTTTATGGAGAATGACACAACATGGACATAGATTCAACTTGTGAGGAACGAGAATATGAACACTTCCCATAACAAGCGACGCTATAAGGATGGAAGCAGTTCATGGGGGAACAAAGCTACTTGATAATGGATCGACTGAGGAGGAATCACGTATTAGACCAAAGTGGTGTAACTCTAATAGTGGATTGTCAAGGAATCGTTAATAGTTCAGAGAGTTCTAGACGACTCAAATCAAGGGTATCCTGTGGATCCTTATTAGGATCAGAGGGACCATGTACCCTGGTGGGGAACCTAGGCCGAAGGTCATGTGTTGGCGAAACACGAAGATCAACTAGAACCAGGATTTCCATTTGTCCCTGGCTAAATGAAGATTGTCATACGAGTTATCGGAATATTCACTACTTTAGAAGGTGATAGTTAGGATTAGGATGGTGGTTTTTGTGTTTGCTCGTTTTGTTATCACCTTCACTTCTTGGGTAGACTATCACCTATAAGGTTTAGAGAAGGAAATGGGGAATGGGGTTGGATGATGCTATGTAGATTTTTTTTATCTTATTACTACACCCACTTCTATTTACTGCTTTGTGTAGTATTTATTCTTTAAGTAGCGTGTTAAACTATTATTATGCGCTAACTCTTTGGTTGCAGGGACTGGTCAGATATGAGAATTATCCTTTCTATTTACATGTTATGTAGTACAACTTTTAATAGATCTTTTCTCTCACACCAGACTGTTGTATGACCTAAGGTTTTGTATGTCTCCTTACTATCTTGAGTGCTCTTCGGCATTATCATTGGTTGGTTGACATTGTTGATGAGTAAACTAGATAGTAGGTTAGGTTATATGAGGATACTATAGCAGAGATGAGCTTGGAGGTGCTATGGAGTATACTATATTTACATAAGTTTTCTTTCCACTATTACTAGTGTACTATGAAAATTGTAGCGAGGATGACAAGTATTCAAATATTAAGATTTTATGTACATGACTCTATGATATGATGATTATTATATTGTTTTGCACTTATGTCATTACTCGCTACATTACTGTTTATATTTCTTATTATACTTTATTCATACACTATGAGATATACAACGTGTCTAGTTTTGATTAGTACATTATGATGGCTAGCCCATACTAGCTTGGCATGCTGCAGCACACTACTTTCCTTGTTCACATGCAAGTGGTATGAGGCGGTCGTCACGTTTGGTATGAGAGCTTTGGTTATATGATTTAACCAAAGATTTAGGGTGCATATGTGTAAGAGATATGTATTTCTGGATTGATGAATCTATACCATATATAGTAGTTAGCATTTGAACACCATTGCTGCTTTACTCGAGTTAGGACTGATTATTCTCATTACATATTAAGAATGATTCGAACCACAAGAATTACAGCTATGATTGATGCTACCTTAAGAGTGGAAGGAAAAAGTGGATCGAGCATGGTAACCCCTAATTATCGGGCAATGTTCGATGTTATGATGGCATTGGTCATAGGACGAGCCAGTACCGCTCCAGGTGTAGCTTTAGCCAATGATGGTGTTCCCGTTCCCGCATCACAAATGGGCTTTGCCAAGATATGCAAGGATTATTCCACTCTGCAAGGCAAACCATTTAGTGGGTCCGAATCTGCTATTGAGGTCCTGGAGTGGTTGGATATTCGTGCCCGTATCTTTGGGGACATGGGGAATGACGATGCTACTAAAAGGAAGCTTGCTTCTCGATAGCTTTAGGGCAGAGCTACGAGCTGGTGGAGCTCTGTTATTCTTGCTGCTCTAGAGGAACAGATTACCTGACAAGTTTATTTCTATGGTAGAGAAGTCTATCTTGTTCAAGACATTTGTCACGCTGAAATAAAGAGATAAGATAGTCTCAAAATATATTACAGAGTTTGAGGCTCTCTCCAAATATGGATCTTCTTTAATAAATTCTCCATTTAGAAATAATGAGAAGTTCTTTATAGGATTGAATGAGCATCTTGGGGAGAAGTTAATGTATCGTACTGAGGATCCATTTTAGAAACTGATTGAGAAAGCTCTTAAGCATGAGAGCACGTTCTTGAAGAAGGATATTGCTGAGGTTGTTGAGGGACCAAAGCCGCAATAGAGGTCTGGAGGTAATAAGAAGAAATGGAATGGAAAGAGGAAGCAATAGGGCAAGAGTAGGCTCAATAAGAAGGACTTAAGCAAAGTTGTCTACTTCAGCTGTAGCTAGAAAGGACACTATTCTAATAAGTGCAAGGCTAGAAAGGGTGAGAAGAAATGTTATAACTATTACAAGGTTAGACATCTAAAAAAGGATTCTCCAGAGCCTTTGATCGATAGGTGGTGAAAACTTAAGCTTTGGGTAATAATACTTCTTTTAGTGCACTAGATACTAAGAAAAAGCGAATTGTGGTGCATGGTATGCTTTCTATCAGAGATATTTCTTTTAGAGATTTATTTGATATTGGAGCTATACATTCTTTTATCATATGTGTTTTAGTTTGTAGATTGGATTTGCACACAAGAATTGTAGGTAATATTATGATTGTGACTAACCCGATTTGAGGGCTTATTAGTCTTTGTATGATTTATTGTGGTCTTGTTATATTGAGTCATGGATGCTCCTTTGTTTGTGATTTTTTTTTTTTTTGAACTTTGCTAGGTTCAGGATTATCTTGGGTATAGACTAGCTTAGAACATATGTGGCTATCCTTGATTGCGAGGGGCTTAAATTTAGACGGTGTAATGGTTAGCTATTTGTATTCTCTTGAGACTCCACATGAAGGGTTGTTATCTGTGCCTATTATTTGTGAGTATTTGTACGTCTTCGAGGAAGTTGATGGGTTTTTGCCATGTTGTGTGATCTGGTTTAGGATTAATTTAGTAGAGGGGCCAAGCCAATTGGTATGTCTTTAAGGATTATAGCGCATAAGGAACAAAGAGAGCTAGAGGTGCAAGTTAGTGACCTATTGAGTAATGGATTCATTCAAACGAGCGTATCCTAATAAGAGAACCTGTTGTGTTCGCAATGAAGGCAGGTGTCTTGTTAAGACTATGTGCACATTACCGTAAGCTGAATAATGACTAAGAAGAACAAGTGTCCATTACAACGGATTGATGTTGTTCGATTAGCTACATAAGGCAAGGGAGTTTTCCCAAATGATTTTGGCAAAGAGATTTCACCAATCAAAAGTGGTAAGCGATAGAGTTTCGAAACCCATTTTTAGGACACCGTCATGTCTCTTTGAGCAGTTATTGATGTCGTTTGGATGATTAATGCATTGACTTAATTTGTAGATCTTATGAATAGGGTATTCAGATATCCAATGAATAAGTTCATACTCTTATTCTTGGATGATATTCTAATCTACTCAAATTTGGAAGAGGAATACAAGACGCACTTGAGGATTGTGCATGTTGCGTTGAGACAAAATAGGCTGATGGTTAATTTTTCAAAATGGCCCTTCTGGAAGACAGTAGTGAGGTTATCGGTTCATATAATATTCGAGCAGGGGACAACAATGGATCTGGCAAAGATAACGCCATCCAAGATTGGAATTGACCTAAAAATGCTATGGATGTCCAGAGTTTTCTTTGAGTAGCCAAATACTATAGATGATTTTTGAAGGATTTCTTCAAGATAGTTGCACTGTTGACTAATTTGACGAAGAAGAATCAAGCTTTTGAATGGGATGCACGGTGTGAGCATTCTTTTGTGCTTTTGAAAGAGATATTGATTAGTGTACCAGTATTAGTTATTCTAAGTGGGAATGAAGAGATGACTATATATATGAATGCTTGTGGTAAAGGTCTTGGTCTTGTATTGATAGAGAGCGGGTCGTCGCTTATGCTAGTCGACAACTAAAGCCGCGTGAAAGGAAGTGTTGGAGAATGGAGTTTTGATGACAACGACCTAATTCCAATTATCATTGATTATAAAATATATGCTAATACTTTATGTATAGAATATGTGTGTGTGTGTAGGAATTATATACAGGAAACATTACTAAAGACTGTACAGTTATAAAGATGATAAGAGATTCAAAGATCAGAGAAATTTCAATACTCATGAGTAATCAAGATTTCAAGAGTCCAAGAGTTCAAGATTAATATAGTTATAGAGTCAGGATTTTGTAAGACTCTATATGCACTCTAGGTTCAAATTCAAATTTTCATATTCTGATTTTCAATTCTATCCTCAATCCTCTCTATTTCATTTTTCTATTTTTTTCTTCATTGTTTTTCAAACTTAAGTTTTTTACTCTATATTTATATTTTATATAGTTTAAAACCTTATAATTTTATAAATATATTTATATAGTTTAAAATTATGTTTTCATATGTTTTTCTATCATATAATATTAATTTACAACACTAGAATTTTACTCAAGAATTTCCAGAATTATTTTTATATCAAAACACTTGAAAAATGCTTTGAAAATCAAAAATACACATGAGTATGTCAACATAGCAAAAACTCAATGTCGACATATAATTGTCATTTTTTCCGATTTTGAAAGGAAGTGTCTTTTCACTATTTGAAACGCTTCAGAACCGTTGCAACCTTTCATACTCTATAAAAAGAGGTTAAAACCGATTTTTTTTATCATATCTTCTTCTCTAACTTCATCATCTTTCACTCCACCATTATTCTTAATCATTTTTATGATTCTTACACTTATACTCTACTGAAATCAATTCTGTTTTGATAAAACTTCTTCTCTCTACACTCTATACTCTCTACTCTCCGAATCAAGTGCTATTGAAGAGTTATAGGGCTATTTTGTAAATTTTTTGGTTGAATAAACCTTGTTTGTAAGTCAAAGAGGAATCAGTTTACCCTTGTAGTCGTGAAATCAAGGAATATGAGTCGTTGTGTCCTTGATGAGTGGTAAAATCAAGGAATAAGAGTCATTTTGTCCTTGATGAGCAGTAAAATCAAGGAATAGGAGTCGGTGTCTCCTTATTTAGCCATGAAATCAAGGAGGGTGTATTTAAATATTGGAAATAGTAACAAAACTCTACACAATCCAGCGTTGTGCGGGACTGGACGTAGGAATAATCTGAACCAGTATAAAATTCGGTTTGTTCTTTCCTTTTCTGCATTTTTATTTCTGTTTATTTTGCATCTATGTTTGAATCTGTGTCTGTGATTGTGTTTGTAGTGTTTGATTCATTCCATAATTCTATTTAGTTTTAAGATTTGTTTAAATTCTAACAAACACTATTCATCCCCCCTCTAGTGTTTGCTTTGCCTTAACGATCCATTCCGCAGTCCCTAACAATTGGTATCAAAGCAAGGTCTTTTAAAAAGTTCATAATCTGATTTTTGAAAATAGTGATAATGGCAACCAACACTGGTAGCGGTAATAGTTTTTTTATAGAGGGTCAATCCACTGTAAGACCACCATTGTTTAATGGTAGTAATTATTCATATTTGGGCATGTAGAATGAAAATTTATTTACAGTCTATAGGATTATACACATAAAATAGTACACAAAATGAATATGTTGAACTCACAACTGCATTTTCACAATGGACAAATGAACAAAAGGCTGCTGCACAGAGCAATTCTAAAGCCATGAATATGTTATTTTGTTCATTAGGTAGAAATGAGTTTAATAGAGTATCAGTATGTAAGACTGCTTACGAAATCGGGAGAACTTTACAAGTTACTCATGAAGGAACTAGTAAAGTTAAACAGACTAAGATAGGCATACTAGTTGTAACAACCAAGAAATTGAGGATAAATTTAAAAAATTTATTTCTTAAAATTTTGTTAGAAAATACAGGAGAATTTAAAAATTCTATTTTTAAATTAAAATAATAATAGCAGTTGAATCCTTGATTTTATTTTAAAGGTTCAATATAATTTTTAATAAGAAATTGTCACAAAGTTGAGTGTCAACTATAAGATATGTTTGATTTGAAAAATTAAATGATAAAATCTATTTGTTTCACTTTATTTATATAGTAAATTTCATGTCGCATGTGATAGACAAAGTAACGTTCGTTAATTAATGTTGACATTAATAGTCAAATAAATCTTGCACAAAATTTCTTTGCTCATTCACATTTTATGAAGTTTATTTTCTGTCCTATTCTTTTTCTACTTTCCCTATTAAACTCTTTTTAGAGAAATAAATTATGAACATAACATTTCTTCCACTTTATTTTCTTCGACCATATATCATATGCGTCCATTCATTATAAAATTCATTTCTATTTATGTTTTATGCATTATGCCACTTTTATTTCTTTAATTTGTGAAACACTCGAATTTAAAATAAAAAATGAAAAGGGTCCCGAACCATTTATGTGTATTAAAAAATAGAGAATAAAAGGTTTAAAGATATAATTGTGAACTGCGACTTGTCATCTTTGAAATACAAGATTTTTAGTTTATTTAGTAGATATAGCTAATTAAAGATTCATATGCACTATTAAACCACACATCCAACATATATTTTTAAAACATATCCATATATTATATCCATGATGAAGGCAAATAGTAAGGACGGTCAATTCTCATAAAAGAATGAAATTTTATGTCAAACTAAAATAATGAAACATAAAAGGCCAGAACATGAATGCATGGTTACCTGCCTCTTTTACCTTCTGTAACACCCCGTGAATTCTATAACATTAAGCTTCATGAATTAAAGTATAATTAATTATAAATGATGAAATCAAGGGAAATGGGTTACGCCATTGCGTTCGTCTCGGAAAAATACGCGAAATAGAGTCCGAGTTTTCGAAAATCGGATACCGTATGAAGAAGATATGGACGAACGAAGTTAGGCAGAAAAACCGAAAACAGTCCAGAATACACTGGCGCACGTGTGAAGTGCGCCAGTACAAAAATACACTGGCGCACCTGCCAAGTGCGCCCTTACAAATCCAGCACCGAATTCTGGAGTGTTCTGAGGTGACGTGTCTTCTTCTGAGTGGCTAGATGATGTGTATTCGAGCTGTGCGATTCTGATGACTTCTGGACTGATCTGAAGGCTCTAAATCACCCTATACACTTATAAAATAACACCTAGACCTAGCCTAAATCATACTATTTCATTTTAGCCTCAGGCCGCCGCCATTAAACCTAGAGCTCTGAATTAAAAATACAAAGAATAAAATTATAGAAGATGGAGGACGATTCTTGAAGGCTACAACTAGAAGCTACAACAACTACGACGCTTTAGACAACGAATTTGGGACTATTTGATTTGGGATTTTTATTTGGATTATTTGCTTCATATTGTAAGTTCTATGTTACTTTTTAGGCAAAAACGCTAAAACAATATGGACATGCCATGAATTGAAACCGGATTTAGGAACTATTGTTAATCCATTGTTTATATTGTTTATCTTTGAATTATAATTTGGGGATATTGCTATGGCAACGTTGCAAGTTAAACTTGTCATGATTTTGATGTTGTTATGAATCACTTGGGCTTAATTGTTTGGCAAGTTGGACTAATACATGTCCATGGAATCACTATGTTTATTGAAATCTTTATGTTGATTAAACCATGCCTATAATGCTAATTAAACCATGGCTATGACTATTGATGGAATTATGCCTGTGATGTTAATATACCCATCATGATTAATGAAAAATTGGGTATTGCTAGGTTATGATGAAAAGTTGGAATTATTATGTTTATAATGTTAGATATGTTAAAAATGTTAAATTGGAATCATTATGTCTATAATGTTAATTGAGAATCATTATGTTAAAATGCTAAATTGGAACCATTATGTTTATAATGTTAGTTGAGAATCATTATGTTAAAAACACTAAATTGGAATCATTATGTCTATAATGTTAATTGTGGATCATTATGTTAAAAATGCTAAGTTGGAACCGTTATGTTTATAATGTTAGATGAAAATCGTTATGATAAATTGGAATCATTATGTCTATGAGAATTATTATGTTAAAAATGCTAAATTGGAATCCACTATGCCTATTAGGATTACTATGCTTTTAATGTTTCATGTTTATAATAAAATTATTATTATGCCCGCAATGATTATTATGCCTATGATGTAAAGTTGAAATCATCATGTTAAATTAAGTTGGAATCATTGCTATGCCAAGTTATCATCATACTAGTATTGAAACCATGTGATATGTTATAGCCTGTTTATTATGCAAGTGATGTTGGAATTGTCACATATGCCTATCACAAGTTTGGTGTTATTCCCCTTTATCTCTTGAATTGTTTATGCTTGTGAACGATGTACGTTTATATACGTTGGGGATACGATTGGGTGGAATAGGCAAAACTTGAATTAATTATAAGCATAAACTGTGAAATTTGGCATAAGTAGAACATGAAATATGGCACAAAAATTTGACTTGAACATGCCATAACTTGACCTTAAAACATGCCTTAGTTGGGCACGAAATTGACATATGAACATGCTATGGAAATAGCGCAAAATCTGATAAGAACATGGGCATCACTTTAGAAAACAAGAAAGTGGCCAACTCGAGGTTGGGTTGAGTTTGTAGTGTAAATCTGCCCGGAACCGCCCGGCAAATCCAGTTGCTACAAACAATAGGATCCAATGTGGGTAGTTGGTCACATCGCGCTTGAAACCCGAGGTTGGGTTGAGTTCGTAGCGTAAACCTGCCCGGAACCGCCCGGCAAATCCAGTGGCTACGAACAATAGGATCCAATGTGAGTGGTTCGGTGCATTAACGAATCAATTAATGCCAATTAGGGTTAAGTCATGAACATGAAAAGACAACTTAACCAACTTGAACACGATTTGTAGGGCTAAGTCATGAACTTGAAAACGACAACACTTAGCCAACTTGACATGACTCGTAGGCGGGTTAAGTCGTGAACTGAAATGACATACTTAACCATCTTGACATGACTAGACTAGAAAAGGATTAAGTCACGAATTACATGACTTAATCTGTTAGGCGGGTTAGGTCACGAATTACATGACCTAATCTATTAGGCGAAACCCTAGACACGACCCCTTTCAGCAGTAACCCTCTATATGTATCAAGGTACCCTGGGGCTAGGCCGGGTGGGGCACGATTACTGGGCTGGTTGTAAGAGGTGAACGACGGCAGTGGGGTACGCCAGTGTAGGTTCGGTGGACTACGATCGTGCACGTATCCGGGGCAGACACTGGGTATCCGTAGATTTATCTGTGCATCTTGAATCGTGTCAGGGGTTGACACCCTAGGGCTGATACACCCGAAGGTGGACCCAGCACAGGTGACTACATTCGTGATTAGCCGTATGACACGGACACTTGACGAGCTAGAACTTGTAGGGAGCCGATCGACTAGATAATCGCTCCGTAGGACCCCGTACTTGGGTCAGACCCCGTTTCAGGGTCATTTCATGATATTGGGCCGTGGGATTTATTTCGTGATTAACTTGTGATATGGGCTTAGTATACTAGTACAGTCGATGCAACGAAACTCGAACATGTGATGCTTTACTTGACTTGTCTTGACTTATCCTGATCACCTTAGTCTATCTTGTTCACCTTGACACCATTCTTAAGTTTAGTTCCAGTTCATACATGACAGGTTGTTTTAACCGTTTCTACACTGAAAGTCACTAGAACTTACTCAGTCTTTATGACTGACCCTTTTCCTTTCGCCTCTTTTTCTTTCGTTTCCCTCCCAGGTTCTCAGGGAGGGAATACCGCAGCTTGACCAGTTTTCATATCCAGCTTGAAGAGAAAGAATGTATTGCTTGGATCTTTCCATTTTGGACTATGGCTTTGGACAGCAACTAGGGGACTTTTGCAGTTTATTTATGTTTTCTTCATGCTTCTTTAAATAATGTAATCAAGACAGTTATGATTTTGGGAAGTATTATGGCATGGTTTGTGTAATACGTATTTTGAAGAAATAAAAGTTGTTGTTTTCCGCTGTTCAAAAATATGTGTTATTATATCTGTCTTGTATATCTGTGACTTATACTTATAAACCTCCACCAAAATTAGGGCATTCCCTTTGATAGTGACCCTAATGGAGGTGGGGTGTTTCACCTTCCTTCCTATGCATTCATTTATTTCCTTTATTTATTAGTTTATTATTCCTCATTCTATAAATTTATTTCTCTTCATTCTATTTTCACATATGTATTCTTATCTCTGAAATTACATCCCTTTATTTCTCTTTCCTTTTTTTGTATCCATCATTATTTTTCTTCAAAAATAAACCAACTCTATGTATTTATGTTTCCCTTTTCTTTTTATTTTAAGAAACAAAGAGAGAGAGAGAAAAAAAAACTACAAAACTATCAGCGTTGTCTATGCATATATCTAGATTTTTTTTTAAACCTTATATGTGTATGTCTAATTTAACATGTTCCTTAAACTCTAACATTTTAAAATTATATGTTTTGAAATTTTAAAAGTTTCACAATTTCCTATCAAGCAATAAATAATGCATTCATTTTATTTGTCTTTATATTTACCATACTTCCTTCTCTCCTCTTATTTTCTTTCCCATTTCTACCTCATGTATTAATTAACATTCTCGTTTTCTCTTCTTTTGTTTTCCAACGTTTTTTTTCTTCTTTCTTTCTTCCTTTCCTTTAAATCAACTATATGTATATATGTTCTCTTCTATTTATCGTTTCTAGCAACTAAACAGGTTCCTAAAATTATTTTATGTTATGTTATGTGTTTTGAAATTTGAAAAAAAAGGTTGCACTACTTAAACAATTAGATAAAATAAAGCAAGCATTTAATTTGTTTATAAATAAAAAGAGGTATATGGGGAAAATAACTTGTGCATTTATTCTCTACTCTCTCCCCTCTCGTATTTATCATTCAAATTCATTTTTTTAGATATGAAAACATTCCCATTACTCCCCCTTTGTTCTCTCTTCTCTTTATATTTATCTTCAGACCTCATAAATAAAAAATAAAAAATAGGGGGTTCTTTTTGCAAAAATAATAGTTGTATAAATATAGGGTTAGAGAACCCTAATCTCCATCTTCTTTCCTTCTTCTCCAAGCCATAGCCGCCATTCCTCTTTTCTTCCTTCCTCCAAACACTTCATGGATTTGATGAATTCTAGAATGGAAATTCTGAACGAAAAGGGAAAACAAACGGCCTTGAATTAGAGATCGGTGAGAATTCTGAATCTTAAATTAAATTTTTAATTAATTAATGTAATCAAAAATTTAAATGTTCATATTTTATGCAAATCAAATCAGAATTTGATGAAACAATATACATTGGGATCGTCTTGGCCTGATCTACGCAATGAGACCACTCTGGACAAGATTTGGAGCTCGTAGAAATTTTGGTTAAATTAAACCTTCTGTTAGAAGCAATCGTTATTAATGATTTCAGATCCGATTAAGGTGAGAATTCTATTTGTTTTATTTATTTATTTAAATTAAAAATAACCAATTGTGATTTTTCTCCTGATCCGTTGTTAAATTCAAATTTATTGCCATACGTGATTTGATTTGGAATTGTCACTGTATAGAGATCTATTGATTGGATGATTGTTGTGATAAACATAACATGTTTGTTATTATAAAATGTTTGATGTCTGCGTTGAATAAAACTATGGAAACAAGAATACCAATCTTTGTGAAAAAGATTAATCGAATTAAAATTGTCGCTCTAGTTAAAGTCCAATTGTTGAATCAAATATGTCATTTTTGTTATTATAGAATAGTTGTGAACAAATGTATCATTGTTGTTATAATAAACTAGTTGTGAATAAATATGTCATTTTGCTGAGAACAAATATATCATTTTGTCGTGACCAAAGTATTGAAAAAAAATTATGAATTTTTGTTGTAACCAAATAGTGGAGCAAAATTATTCGTTTCTGTTGAAATATGAATTGACAATTTAAGATTGTTCTTTTCGTTGAAATTAGAATTGACAATACAAAGTTGTCATTTTTGTTAATTGAGAATTGACATAATAAAATTTGTTTGTCGTTTCATTGAATTAGAAATGTTGAAACCAAAAACATGTTATTTTATTTAGAAATTACTTTTATGTTAGGATTGTCATATGAGAATAAAAATATCTTTTATGCTATAATTACCATACTAGAACAAAAGTATCATTTTGATTAGACTTGTTTAATTAGATCAAAAACATCATCTTATTTAGAAATGTCTATTTAAATTGAAAATAAACATTTTTACTGTCATAGAATTTGTTACAAATTAAAAACATTATTTTTATTTGTTAGTGTATAAACTTGTTTACATAAAAAACATTATTTTACATGTAAAAAAAAAAAAAAATTGTAAACAAATGCAAACCTTATTTTTGTTTGTCATGTTGAGAAATGTTTTGTTAACATTAAAGTATCATTTTGTTGATAAATTGGTCAATTATGTTAGTATCAAATTTGTCATTTACGATATAAATACGTCAATTATGTTAATATCAATTTGTCGTTTATGATATAAATACGCCAATTATGTTAATATCAATTTGTCATTTATGATATAAATATGTCAATTACGTTAATATAAAAGTTGTCATTTATGAAAGTATAAAAAAGGTTGTCTTTATGTTAGTAATTTTTTTTCTTTATGTTAATATAAGAAAAGGTTGTCATTATGTTAATATAAAAATATGTCATGAGTATAAAAAGTTGGATTAATTTCATGTATTACAAATTCACATGTTAGTAAACAAAAGTTGGTTTAATTTTAAGAAAAAGGAAAGTAAAGTTAGCATCATTTAATTTTGATAAAAATGGAAGTAAAGTTAGCGTCATTTAATTTTGAGAAAAATGGAAGTAAAGTTAGCGTCATTTAATTTACGGTTATTGTTTATTTCTATAAATGTATATAAATGTCTATGGTGAATTTTTGTGAATTATTTCTGTGGCATGCATGATATGTCGTAAATTGACGTTTGGATGTGATAAAATGTTTGAATTTTGAAAATATGTAGCATGCTAATTAATGTTAATTTATTATTATTTATGATAATTCAAATATGTTACACTACCATATACAAGTTGCCTGACTTGTATATGTTGATTGGGCTGATATTTCCACACATCGCCCAAGTGCACAAATAATATATTATTATTTGGATTTTATTTGAATGTCATTTGAATGTTGTGTGAATGTTATCTGAATGTTATTGGAATGTTAATTTGGTGATAAAGGAATGTCTATCATTATTTCACAAATGCGTTGTATGAATCCATTAGTTAATGGTATTTGATTTGAGTCTCATTCCAATGCAGAATTTTCTAAAGTTATCAAGAATAAATGACTAATTAATATTTCAAGTTCGAATTTCAAATTATACATTTTGAAAATATTATTCTAATATTGTTTAATATTATAAGAATATGGAAAGATACAATTTATATTAAGATACTTGAAATCAAGATATTTAGAAATAAAGAATATCTTAAAATTAAGATTCCTTAATGGAAAGGATAATTTCAAATAATATTTTTTGGAAAAATTAATTATAATTATAAATTATAATTGTTCTTGGACACGAGGTTAGGTTACATTTGTGGTGGAAGTCTTCCCGGACCCGACCGGTATATCCAGCAGCCACTAATGTTGAACCTAATGTGAGAGGTCCAAGTGCACAAATACGAAACGGGCCATGACACAAGGTTAAGCCCAACTGGTGGAATAAGTCTGCCCGGAACCGACCAGCATATCCAGCATCCACAAGTCATAGGCTTAATGTGAGAGGTCTAGCCCATTATAAAATACAAATGGATAAGAAAATGAGTTGGGCTATTTAATCCGTTTTAAAAAAAATTAGTAACGCATTTTAAAAACCCGAACGAGTTTATCGATTTATTTTATCCATTTTATAATGCATATTAAAAGAGAAATTTCAAAATTAATATTTTGGAAAATAATATTATTATAAAAGGATAACCTATAGAATAATCAATTTTTAGATTAAAATTGGAATAAAAGTTGGAATCGTCCTGGAAACGAATTTATAAACATTTTAAAATACGTAAAATTAAGGAAAATCTTTTTATTTAGATTTAAATGAGATTCTCAATTATTAATTATAATTGAAATAAAAAGGAAATTGATTATGGGTTGTTTGTGAACAATGTTTTAAAGGACATTTTTTCTTGAAACTCAAATCAATAGTGAAAATTTGATTTGTTATTAATTAATCTTTTAATTAAGATTAAATGAAATTTTCTAAAAGAAGAGGTGCCTAATATTATATATTAAATTAGGAATTAATGAAACATGAAATGGGGTCTCTCGTGAACTATGTTTTAAATAACATCAGTTCTTAAACCCGAATTAAAAATAAGATTAATTCCAGAAAAGTGATTAGTCATTTAACAATGATTTTAGAAGACTAAAGCTTAATAAAGTTTTAAATAAATCTTTAATTAGATTGAAGGTGAATAAAGGAAGATAAAAGAATAAGTTGAAAGATTTATCTTTGATAAAATTTATGGGAACCTTTCCCTAATAATGTGAATACTTAATTAAAAGGATATTCTGAATTGGAATGAGGCATTGATGTGGTTTATGTATAGCACCTAATTTTAAATCACGTGAGTTATTTGGAAAGTCCGAGTTTACTCTCATTCCAAACAATGATACGACGTTCGAAGAATTGAAGACAGCGATTGAAGACCGACGATCTTCACGTCGAATGGGTAGCTAGTGTTGAGGCCCTTGATTGATTTGCTCCCAAGACGGGGCTAAGATGGTAGTTATCCGGACGTAGTGTTGATTTGTATGGACTTGGCTTTCGCTCAGACCCAGAGCATAAGCTTATAAATGGATGTGTGTCTGACGTTGAATTTTGTTCTATGTAAATTGATTTCTATTAATATACGACCATTGGTGGCGGAGAATTTATTCTCTTGCTTAACACCCTTAGAGGTTGTGTATTAATAGTTATCAATCGCATGGCGTGAATTGTTAACGTGGCACGCCAAGATGAAGATGATCAAGGCTTTGTTGAAAAGCAGGCCTTGTGGTTATACCGTTACTTCGCAAGCCTCACAAATCGGTTGAGTCTAAAATGGGAGAAGGGAACGCAGGGAGAGCAACACGTTTATTTCTAGCTAGAAGTAGTGTCGGTGCTTAAACTGGCTGATATTTTACTTATTGGTTGATGGAATGAGGCGCCTCGGATGATAGGTCCTATAGGACCGGGAAACGTGTGTTCAGGAATAACTAATCCACAAACCGCAAGTGTGGACCGACCCTGCAGGATCCAAGGGTTCTCTGCGGGGAATCGTGAGACATTAGCTAGAGTGTCTCGAATCGGTAAGGAGCTCCTTCCTAGCCTTGACTCATGATGGAAACCCAATTTCAAATACGACCTCATGCGGTTTTGATTGTATTACTAGTATGGAGGCATAGTATATGGTATCTATGCTTCCTAGGATTGATACATTTACTTTGAAATGTTTCTGAAACGTACACACACTAATAATAATATCAAATTCGCTTTTAACGTATCAAGCATTTTTGGCCATTATAAGGTAAAACTCTGTCCTCCGGTTTGCGTTGCATTGGGTGATGGGACTTGAGTCTTATGATGGTTTCATTTTTCCAAAAAGCATTGCATTGTTTAACGATTTACTTTAATTTATGCACGACAATCCATTAGAGTAAACCCGTTCCGCGTTAGCGGCGTGGTCCTTGGATTTGTCTTATTGTTATTAGTGAAATTAGTTAAGAATACTCACACCAGTCTCGTGACTGACCCGTTGTTTGTTTCCACCTTTACAAACTCGGGTGCCCT
Source organism: Allium sativum (assembly GCA_030737875.1). Taxonomy (NCBI): domain Eukaryota; kingdom Viridiplantae; phylum Streptophyta; class Magnoliopsida; order Asparagales; family Amaryllidaceae; genus Allium; species Allium sativum. Next base: position 478,854,277 of record CM060919.1, on the reverse strand, counting down.
CTTTCCACACGGGCAGTTGAGTAGTTTGTCTACAGGTTCTTATCTCGAGCAGGATTCTGGATTGAAGCTTAAAGCTGTGTTCAGAGCATAGTTGTTTTCCGCTGCACTATATTGTATTAAAATATTGTAATTTATCTTCCGTTGTAATTTTATTCGATGTACTCTGATATTCTGTACTCTGATGTAACATTATTGTAATGTTTATAAAAGTCTGTTGTTATTGTTCTGATGTTGTTGTATTTCCAAAGTTAACTCTCGGGTTTTGAACGGTCTTGGTTGACTTAACGATCGATCGGGTCGGGAGAAACCCGTATCGTTACAGTTGGTATCAGAGCTTTGGTTAATTCAAATCTTTGGGGTACAACTCGTTAGAACGAAACAGGAGACTAATCAGAGGTACGATTAGAAATATCCTATAAAAAAAACTCATTACAGATAGGATCAGAAGTAATCCAGAATTAGAAAACTCGTTAGAGATGGGGTTAGTAATGCCCTAGAATGAGTTGAGAGTATTACATATACGAGAGAGCGTAACTGTGACATAGAATACGAACTTGTTGCCTTCTTTTCTTAGCTTCGTTCCTTTTCAAGGAGAAAAGTTTTAAGTGGGGGAGATTGTAACAACCCGGAAATTGAGGATAAATTTAAAAAATTTATTTCTTAAAATTTTGTTAGAAAATACAGGAGAATTTAAAAATTCTATTTTTAAATTAAAATAATAATAATAGCAGTTGAATCCTTGATTTTATTTTAAAGGTTCAATATAATTTTTAATAAGAAATAGTCACAAAGTTGAGCGTCAACTATAAGATATGTTTGATTTGAAAAATTAAATGATAAAATCTATTTGTTTCACTTTATTTATATAGTAAATTTCATGTCGCATGTGATAGACAAAGTAACGTTCGTTAATTAATGTTGACATTAATAGTCAAATAAATCTTGCATAAAATTTCTTTGCTCATTCACATTTTATGAAGTTTATTTTCTGTCCTATTCTTTTTCTACTTTCCCTATCAAACTCTTTTTAGAGAAATAAATTATGAACATAACATTTCTTCCACTTTATTTTCTTCGACCATTTATCGTATGCGTCCATTCATTATAAAATTCATTTCCATTTATGTTTTATGCATTATGCCACTTTTATTTCTTTAATTTGTGAAACACTCGAATTTAAAATAAAAAATGAAAAGGATCCCGAACCATTTATGTGTATTAAAAAATAGAAAATAAAAGGTTTAAAGATATAAGTGTGAACTGCGACTTGTCATCTTTGAAAATACAAGATTTTTAATTTATTTAGTAGATATAGCTAATTAAAGATTCATATGCACTATTAAACCACACATCCAACATATATTTTTAAAACATATCCATATATTATATCCATGATGAAGGAAAACAATAAGGATGGTCAATTTTCATAAAGGAATGAAATTTTATGTCAAACTAAAATAATGAAACATAAAAGGCCATAACATGAATGCATGGTTACCTGCCTCTTTTACCTTCCTTCCTACGCATTCATTTATTTACTTTATTTATTAGTTTATTATTCCTCATTCTATAAAAATTTCTCTTCATTCTATTTTCACATATGTATTCTTATCTCTTAAATTACATCCCTTTATTTCTCTTTTCTTTTTTTTATCCATCATTATTTTTCTTCAAAAATAAACCAACTCTATGTGTTTATGTTTCCCTTTTCTTTTTATTTTAAGAAACAAAGAGAGAGAGAAAAAACTACAAAACTATCAGCGTTGTCTATGCATATATCTAGAATTTTTTTTAACCTTATGTGTATATCTAATTTAACATGTTCCTTAAACTCTAAAATTTTAAAATTATATGTTTTGAAATTTGAAAAGTTTCACAATTTCCTATCAAGCAATAAATAATGCATTCATTTTATTTGTCTTTATATTTACCATACTTCCTTCTCTCCTCTTATTTTCTTTCCCATTTCTACCTCATGTATTAATTAACATTCTCGTTTTCTCTTCTTTTGTTTTCCAACTTTTTTTTTCTTCTTTCTTTCTTCCTTTCCTTTAAATCAACTATATGTATATATATTCTCTTCTATTTATCGTTTCTTGCAACTAAATAGGTTCCTAAAATTATTTTATGTTATGTTGTGTGTTTTGAAATTTGAAAAAAAAAGGTTGCACTAATTAAACAATTAGATAAAATAAAGCAAGCATTTAATTTGTTTATAAATAAAAAGAGGTATATGGGGAAAAAACTTGTGCATTTATTCTCTACTTTCTCCCCTCTTGTATTTATCATTCAAATTCATTTTTTTTAGATATGAAAACATTCCCTTTACTCCCCCTTTGTTCTCTCTTCTCTTTATATTTATCTTCAGACCTCATAAATAAAAAATAAAAAATAGGGGGTTCTTTTTGCAAAAATAATAGTTGTATAAATATAGGGTTAGAGAACCCTAATCTCCATCTTCTTTCCTTCTTCTCCAAGCCATAGCCGCCATTCCTCTTTTCTTCCTTCCTCCAAACGCTTCACGGATTTGATGAATTCTAGAATTGAAATTCTGAACTAAAAGGGAAAACATACGGCCTTGAATTAGAGACCGGTGAGAATTCTGAATATTAAATTAAAATTTTAATTAATTAGTGTAATCAAAAATTTAAATGTTCATATCTTATGTAAATCAAATCAGAATTTGATGATATAAAATACGTTGTGATCATCATGGCCTGTAACGGCCCAGATTTTTTGACCATTTAGTTTAATATTTAAAAATGTTTTTATTGTTTTGGAATTTTAATTGGTTTAATTTCAATAATTTTGAATATTTTATTTTATTCCGAAATGGTAGAAATTTAGTGGATCTGCAATATAATGTGAACTGGCAGTATAAAAGGATAAATTTTTAATTTAAAATAGTACGTTTACAAAGGATGTAGTAGCTAACGAACTCGGATTTCGATGAAATCAGTTTCATTAAATCCGAAATGATGAAATCAGGTAACCAACCAAGTTACGTCAAAAATGGCATCCGTATGTGGAAAAGAAAAAATAAAAGGCCAAAATTTGAACTAAATTTTGACGGTAATTGGAATTTGCTAATGCTAACGACAAAATTGGAACCTGAGACCTATCCAGGAAAATTCTAAACATAGGATATTAGCTATATATGAAATCTGGGAAAATCCTATAACGGATATAGAAAGTTATTAAGGAAACAAAATTTAAATAAATTATTTGAAAATCTAAACGACTCCGATTTTTGATTTGAATACATAGGATTGAAGTACGTTAAAAACCGGACCAGATGGTGGAAGAATTTCTGAAAACCGTTATCGTTTGATACTCCAAAATGAGACCGGAAGGTGTTGAAACTAACACAAAACACTATTTTGAATTTGAATTTAAATTATTTGAAAGTTCAAACGAATTCAAAATTTAAATATTTTTATATATTATTGAAGAGCAAGAAAAATTGAACAACATGGTTGAAAAAGATTTTGGATAAGGTATCAATAAGTAAGTCAAATTAACATCTGAATAGGGTTGAGAAAACACACTTTACTATTCATAAATTATTAAATTTATTTATAATTTAATTAATTTAAGGATTAATCCTAGCCATCCATTTTCGACCGTTGGATTCGCGCCACCTCAGCAATTCATGTGACTCCTTCGGCTATAAATAGCCCCCCCCCCCCCTTCATTTTAAACTCACTCCTCCTCCTCCTCTTTCAAGCTTTGGCAATGGCAGAAATAATAATAAAATATTAGGAAATAGGGAAAAGGGAAGGAAGGGAGAAAGGAGGGCAAGACGGGGAGCTAGGGACTCTTAGGCAGAGGCTTAGGCTTCACGGGGTAAGTTTTTAAATAATATTTATTTATTTATTTATTTTTGTAATATATATATATATATATATATATTATAATTAAAATAGAATTTGTAAAAATAAATATCAGAACATTCTAAGGGTGACAGAGAGAATAGTGTTTAAGGCTTGAGTTTGGAAAATTTAGTTTCCTGCTCTCCCTGGCTATCCCTAACTGGTCCGACAAATGGGATGATTAATTTAAATTTAAATTTAAAATTTAATTTGAATTTAAAACAGACCAGGGGCATTTTCGTAATTTTTAACCATAAACTTTAAAAGCTTATAACTTTTTCAAAATAAGTCGGATTTCCATGAAACAGGACCGTTGGATTCTTATCGAAAAATACTTTAAAATGAGTGGAAGCAGATTTTTGATCCGGGTTAAAATTTTTAAGTTATAATTAAATGAATATTTTTAAATATTTTATTTGAAAATTAAATTTAATTAATATTAAAATAGTTTATCAACTTAAAAAAAAATTTGGATATGGCTAGAGATGGGAAAGTATGATTTTTTAGAAGGGCATGGAAGGTAATTTGGCTAATAACGCAATTAGAAATTAATTAAGATAAAAATAATTTAATTAATTTAATTAAATATATATTCATTTAAATTAGGTAAATATTGTAAATTGCATTACTTTTGCATACATTAACGAAATTTAACGGAACAGGATCCGTTGGGATCGTATGGATGAGCACTACGCAATGGAACTGACCGCAAGTGGATTGGAGCTCGTTTGGATTTATGGTGAAATTTAACGTCTGAACCAAATCAATGACCGATTATCATTATTCAACGATAAACCGTCCATGGTGAGTAAATCTCACTAACTCTGAACACTTTATATTTTTATAAAGTATTTTTAGAATTGATAAATATTAATTGAATTGCTGAGTGTTGATTGTTTGGTTAAACTGCTAGTCAGCTGGTTGAAAATACCGATATAGTTATATATATCGTTAACCGATGTTGATTTTGTTTATCAGAATACCTCATATTGAAATGAAATTGATGTGAATTATATTGTGTAACATCTGTGGATGCAGGGAAACAGGTCGGAGGGATCCAACTGGATTCCTCAACATTTATTTACCGTTTTTCATTTATTCTGTTATATGATGTGTTATATCATCTGTCGTTGAACCCGTGTGTTTGTATGATGATCAAACCTTTTGATTTGGTATTTTTATACCATAAATGATAACGTGAAGTGAAAAGGAATTTTCAAAGTATATTTTGAAAGTAAATTATTTATATAAAATCAATAGATTTTATATATAAAAGGTAAAGAGTTTCATAGAGGAAAATAATTATAGAATCAAAGAAATTGAGTAAAGGAAAATATTTGTGAAATCAAATATAAAGGAGAAGATTTGAAAAGAAAAACAAACATAGAGGAAATACATTTGTAAAACAAATGTAAAGGGAAATTTTTGCAAATCAAATAGAATAGGGAAAAAGTAGCTATTTGTGAAACCTTTACAAATAGAAATCAAAAGGGGAATCATTTGTAAAACGATTACAAATGGAATTGAAAAGCGAATATTCATTTAGGGAATAAAGGAAAGTTAAAATAGATATTTATGTAGAGAATAAATGGAAAAGCTAAAAGTAATAATTATTTGTTAAATAAATAGAAGTAAAAAGGGAATAGTTATTTATTAAGTAAACAAATAGAAAAAGGTATTATTCAAAAGAGTTATTCAAAAAGTGTTATTCAAAAGTGTTATTCAAAAGAGTTATTCAGAAGGAATTATTCAAAGGGAATTATTCAAAAGAGAAAATTCAAAGGGGTTAATTCAAAAAAGTTAATCAACCAAAGTTAAACTGTCAGAGTTAAACAGTTAGAGTTAAACCATTAGAGTTAATCAGAAAAGTTAGTCAGTTAGAGTTAAACCGTTAAAGTTAAACAGTTAGAATTAAACCATTAGAGTTAAACTGTTAGAGTTAAACTATTAGAGTCTAACAGTTGGAGTTAGTCTATTAGAATTAAACCGTTGGAGTTAAGCTGTTAGAGTCAAACAGTTAGAGTTAGTTAGTTAGAATTAACCAGTAGAGTAAACCAGTTATAGTTAAGCGGTTTGAATCAAATCAGACTAGAGTTATTCGAATATAGTAACCGAATAAGGGTTAAATTGAATATTAGTTATTCAATTAGATTTGATCGAACTTGGTTATTCGAGATAGAGTTAAACAGAAGTAGTTATTCAGTATAAATTGCCATTTAGCACGATTGCTAGCGAAATTCGCGGGGCTGCAGATAGCCTAAGGTGGTCGGATGTTTCCTGAGGGAATCATGCGTAACCATTGTGATCGCTACGATCTAGATTCAAGCGAATGAAGTTAAATCAAATATTAGCTATTCAAAATGAAGTTAAAAACAGACATAGTTAGTCGAATATAAGTTAATCGAATATTAGTTATTCGATAATAGTTAGTCAAATTAAGTTAAATAAGTTGAGTTAAATAAGTCGAGTTAATTAAGTTAAGTTAGTCAAGTTGAGCTGATCAAGTAAGTTGGTCGAGTTGAGTTAATCAAGATGAGTTAATCAAACCGAGTTATCCAAATAAGAGTTAATCCAATAAGAGTTAATAGAACAAGGGTTATAGATTATAGTTAACCGAATAGGAGTTGATAAATTATTTGTTCGTGTATTTATTTGAGCTAAAAAGGAAAAGTCATATTAAAGTTATTATATTTCGGATGCAGGGGATTATAACACCATTGTTATAATCAAATGACTTTCGTAAAGGAAGTGGATTCGTAAATAGAATCCGAGAGTTTCGCAAGGAAGTTTCTTAAAGAGTTAAAGTTTGAACTTTGTTTATTTCGAAGTTAGAAATGTCGTTCAGTTAAGGTCTGAGAGGTAATTATACCCCAACTTAATTGACTTCAGTTTTAACTAAGAAGTGTATAAGGTTCGAGAGTGAAAGTGATTAAGTGAATTTAGTAAATGAGCGTAATGGTTTGTGTTGGTATAACAATGTTTATTCAAACATCTATTTAAAACCAAATGAAGGAGATTTGGAAACGTTTTCCAAAGGAGAATCAAAAATGTTTTTTTCTGAATATAGGAAACAAGAAATGGAAATGTTTTCCAATGTTAATAACGTATATTTTCTAAATATAGTAAATAAGAAATGTTAAATAACAAAAAAAAAAGAGAAATGGATAAATGAATGAACTAAAAAGATAAATGTTAAATGATGATTGATCGATAGAATTTCCTTCCGGAAATAATATCGTTGTTTGTACACAGACATGTTTTCATTTGATAGTTAAATCACCGACTATCAAAGTTTTGACCATTTTACGTTGTTAATATGGAGAGACCGGTTGGATTATTATCCAGAGAACCACTCCGTATTGGCATAAGCGTTGCGAATCAAGTATGCTGAATATATTGAAGATGGAGTAAAGTGCAAGGGCTATCCTGTTTACAGAATAGTGCCTTCGGTTTGTCCAGTCCCAGGACAAACGTGTGTGGAAGAATGTCTGATAGAGTATATTCAATAGATCGCGTAAGTTGATCTCTTCAAACATACTTACGTTTGGTGGCGGAGGAATTCGTTTCTCTTAGCTTTATACCCGTGGTGTTTTTGGGGAAATCAATTTGTGATTTGGCGAGTATGATGATGTGGCATTCAAAGTAAATGATCTGTCAGAGATAAGCGTGGCCTCTAGCCTCATCAACCGGGAAATGACAAAAATCGGGCAGGCAACATGGCTATGTGGGTCGCACCCATTAGGATGTATAATCACCTATCTAGAGAAATTCCAATTGTTTTCTTAAATCTATCGATGCTGTCCCATTCGGGAGACGGTTGCTGATCCCAACCGTTGGTCATATATATTCGATACACTCAAGCGAAATGAGTGGTCGGTCATGTGAGGGCCGGGTTGCAAGATGTTCTTGTTGAACCCAGGGTATTCGCCTCTAGAGATACACTATCGGCAGGTGGTCCCATACCTTGTCAAAGTCGGAATCCAATCTCCAATAAGTGCCCGCGAGTTTGATTTGTATACTATATATGTAGAGCGTGAGATGTAAGCGTTCTACTAGATTTTAATTACTTGTGATTAGACATTATTATAATATCAGATAATATATGATTTCCAAAGTGTTTTGGGTTATCGTAAGGTAAAAGCTGTCCGTATTTATGTGTGGATTGGTCTTACGATTATCTTTTCTTTGAAAAAGATTTTGAAAAGTTAAACCAAATAATTTGAGTTTACTCATACCAGTCCCATGACTGACCCAGAGTTTATTTTGTTTTGTTTTCCGTAAACTCTTGGGTGCCCAACTTTGTACGGGCAGTCAAGTAGTCAAGGATTTTACAGATACACTTAAAGAGCTTGGAGCAGGAGGCTTCAGGATTTATATAGCTATTGTTTATTTACGCTGTGATGAAAGTGTTGTACTCTGATAATGGTATGATATACATATACTGTTTTTGATTTCAAAGATATGTTGTCGATTATATTTTATTCGTTCCGCTGTGAGATTCGTGTTACTCTGATGTTGTTATGTTCTTTTTCTTCTTCTATTCTAAATTTCTATCTTATCTATTCTCACCCTCTAATTTCTTTCATTAACCATCCGGTAATTTCGACTCTTGATTGTTCGATATGTATTGTATATCGGATAACCAAGGTCGCTTTTTCCCGGGTCGTTACAGTTGGTATCAGAGCTGAAGGTTAGGTGATTTACCTTGGCTCTGTGGCGTGACTCAGTAGAGATGGGGTTAGTAATGCCCTAGACTGAGTTTGAGTGTATATATAAGAGTGAACGTATTTGTTATTTTATATAAAATGATTTTATACCGTGGAGATTTATTGGTTGAGTCGTTTATGAGTTCTAGTCGATCAGTTTGATCCATTGTATCGATAGGAGTTTATAAACACTTGAATACGATGGGTCGACACGATATGTTTTGAAAAAAGGGTAAATGAAATAATTTTACCCAAATTATATTTTGATATAAGCAAAGTATAGATATTTGAAATTATTAAAGTATATTGAATGTGTTGGTTGTGATTATAATCGAATAAGATAATAAAATGTGAAATGGTTATGTAAATAACAAATCAAAATTCATATAAGTGAAATATATGAAATCAGATGAATTAAATCTGAATTTAAGTTCAGAATTGGAATTAAAATTGCTAAAATTTGAATAAGCGTTGTAAATGGAATTAAATTGAATATATGTGAATTTTAAAATCCTGAGAGATTTTAAATTTGTTACAAACATTGAAAAGGGATATTTTGAAATGAATTTCAAAATGAAAATGTTTAAAAATGGGTTTTGAAAGTGCTATAGTATTGAACTCACTTCGATAGCTGGAAAATAAATTCCGATGTTGATCCGGACAACGTCGGTGCTCATTTTCGAGTTTGTAAGTGACGGATTACTACCAAAGATTTTGTTTTTGAATTGTTTTGAGAAACCAAGTTGTTTTGATATTCCAAAGGGATATTTGATTTTTGGAAAAGGCAAAGCTATTTGAAACTCCCAGGTACAGATTATTGAAATAAACACAAATTAAATAGAAATTTGTGAAAGCAAATTTGAAATTGAATTGAAGGCAGTTCAGTGGAAATTGAGTTGAATTGAAATAGAATGGTATCAAGTAGAATTGGACTAGATTAGAGATAATCTGGGATAGAAATGGATGGTCGAGCAAGAAATTTGAATTGAGATTGGAATTACAGTTTGATTGAAATTTGGCTTGGTTATAAGCGGATGGTCGTGTTGAAGATAAAAGTGATTGGGAGTTTGATTGGGATGATAGTGGTATATGCTAAATTGATTGCAGAATTGAATGTCGACAAAAAGGTACACGTATATAATCATATGAGTTTGATGAGATTTATGAACCTGTTGGGCAAGCCACTTGGCTGTTTGATTTTCTTTTGGGTTGAAGAAGGCCTAGGGAGGCGAGTTGGAGTTTGAGCTATTGACCAGTAAAAAAGAGGTGCTGGCGAAATTTTTCAGAAATTTCGAGTGTTAGAAAATTTTCAGAATTTTTGAAAATTTTCGTTTATAGAAATAAATTAATTAGAATAGTTTGGTTTAGTGAAATCAGAGTAACCAAATAAATTTTTTCCTAATTATAAAGTTCATTTTTCTACCTTAGCAATTTCGAGGACGAAATTATTTTAAGGGGGAAAGAATGTAACGGCCCAGATTTTTTGACCATTTAGTTTAATATTTAAAAATGTTTTTATTGTTTTGGAATTTTAATTGGTTTAATTTCAATAATTTTGAATATTTTATTTTATTCCGAAATGGTAGAAATTTAGTGGATCTGCAATATAATGTGAACTGGCAGTATAAAAGGATAAATTTTTAATTTAAAATAGTACGTTTACAAAGGATGTAGTAGCTAACGAACTCGGATTTCGATGAAATCGGTTTCATTAAATCCGAAATGATGAAATCAGGTAACCAACCAAGTTACGTCAAAAATGGCATCCGTATGTGGAAAAGAAAAAATAAAAGGCCAAAATTTGAACTAAATTTTGACGGTAATTGGAATTTGCTAATGCTAACGACAAAACTGGAACCTGAGACCTATCCAGGAAAATTCTAAACATAGGATATTAGCTATGTATGAAATCTGGGAAAATCCTATAACGGATATAGAAAGTTATTAAGGAAACAAAATTTAAATAAATTATTTGAAAATCTAAACGACTCCGATTTTTGATTTGAATACATAGGATTGAAGTACGTTAAAAACCGGACCAGATGGTGGAAGAATTTCTGAAAACCGTTATCGTTTGATACTCCAAAATGAGACCGGAAGGTGTTGAAACTAACACAAAACACTATTTTGAATTTGAATTTAAATTATTTGAAAGTTCAAACGAATTCAAAATTTAAATATTTTTATATATTATTGAAGAGCAAGAAAAATTGAACAACATGGTTGAAAAAGATTTTGGATAAGGTATCAATAAGTAAGTCAAATTAACATCCGAATAGGGTTGAGAAAACACACTTTACTATTCATAAATTATTAAATTTATTTATACTTTAATTAATTTAAGGATTAATCCTAGCCATCCATTTTCGACCGTTGGATTCGCGCCACCTCAGCAATCCATGTGACTCCTTCGGCTATAAATAGCCCCCCCCCTTCATTTTAAACTCACTCCTCCTCCTCCTCCTCTTTCAAGCTTTGGCAATGGCAGAAATAATAATAAAATATTAGGAAATAGGGAAAAGGGAAGGAAGGGAGAAAGGAGGGCAAGACGGGGAGCTAGGGACTCTTAGGCAGAGGCTTAGGCTTCACGGGGTAAGTTTTTAAATAATATTTATTTATTTATTTATTTTTGTAATATATATATATATATTATAATTAAAATAGAATTTGTAAAAATAAATATCAGAACATTCTAAGGGTGACAGAGAGGATAGTGTCTAAGGCTTGAGTTTGGAAAATATAGTTTCCTGCTCTCCCTGGTTATCCCTAACTGGTCCGACGAATGGGATGATTAATTTAAATTTAAATTTAAAATTTAATTTGAATTTAAAACAGACCAGGGGCATTTTCGTAATTTTTAACCATAAACTTTAAAAGCTTATAACTTTTTCAAAACAAGTCGGATTTCCACGAAACAAGGACCGTTGGATTCTTATCGAAAAATACTTTAAAATGAGTGGAAGCAGATTTTTGATCCGGGTTAAAATTTTTAAGTTATAATTAAATGAATATTTTTAAATATTTTATTTGAAAATTAAATTTAATTAATATTAAAATAGTTTTTCAATTTATAAAAAAAAAAATTGGATATGGCTAGAGATGGGAAAGTAGGATTTTTTAGAAGGGCCGGGAAGGTAATTTGGCTAATAACGCAATTAGAAATTAATTAAGATAAAAATAATTTAATTAATTTAATTAAATATATATTCATTTAAATTAGGTAAATATTGTAAATAGCATAACTTTTGCATACATTAACGAAATTTAACGAAACAGGATCCGTTGGGATCGTATGGATGAGCGCTACGCAATGGAACTGACCGCAAGTGGATTGGAGCTCGTTTGGATTTATGGTGAAATTTAACGTCTAAACCAAATCAATGACCGATTATCGTTATTCAACGATAAACCGTCCAAGGTGAGTAAATCTCACTAACTCTGAACACTTTATATTTTTATAAAGTATTTTTAAAATTGATAAATATTAATTGAATTGCTGAGTGTTGATTGTTTGGTTAAACTGCTAGTCAGCTGGTTGAAAATACCGATATAGTTATATATATCGTTAACAGATGTTGATTTTGTTTATCAGAATACCTCATATTGAAATGAAATTGATGTGAATTATATTGTGTAACATCTGTGGATGCAGGGAAACAGGTCGGAGGGATCCAACTGGATTCCTCAACATTTATTTACCGTTTTTCATTTATTCTGTTATATGATGTGTTATATCATCTGTCGTTGAACCCGTGTGTTTGGATGATGATCAAACCTTTTGATTTGGTATTTTTATACCATAAATGATAACGTGAAGTGAAAAGGAATTTTCAAAGTATATTTTGAAAGTAAATTATTTATATAAAATCAATAGATTTTATATATAAAAGGAAAAGAGTTTCATAGAGGAAAATAATTATAGAATCAAAGAAATTGAGTAAAGGAAAATATTTGTGAAATCAAATATAAAGGAGAAGATTTGAAAAGAAAAACAAACATAGAGGAAATACATTTGTAAAACAAATGTAAAGGGAAATTTTTGCAAATCAAATAGAATAGGGAAAAAGTAGCTATTTGTGAAACCTTTACAAATAGAAATCAAAAGGGGAATCATTTGTAAAACGATTACAAATGGAATTGAAAAGCGAATATTCATTTAGGGAATAAAGGAAAGTTAAAAGAGATATTTATGTAGAGAATAAATGGAAAAGCTAAAAGTAATAATTATTTGTTAAATAAATAGAAGTAAAAAGGGAATAGTTATTTGTTAAGTAAACAAATAGAAAAAGGTATTATTCAAAAGAGTTATTCAAAAAGTGTTATTCAAAAGTGTTATTCAAAAGAGTTATTCAGAAGGAATTATTCAAAAGAGAAAATTCAAAGGGGTTAATTCAAAAAAGTTAATCAACCAAAGTTAAACTGTCAGAGTTAAACAGTTAGAGTTAAACCATTAGAGTTAATCAGAAAAGTTAGTCAGTTAGAGTTAAACCGTTAAAGTTAAACAGTTAGAGTTAAACCATTAGAGTTAAACTGTTAGAGTTAAACTATTAGAGTCAAACAGTTGGAGTTAATCTATTAGAATTAAACCGTTGGAGTTAAGCTGTTAGAGTCAAACAGTTAGAGTTAGTTAGTTAGAATTAACCAGTAGAGTAAACCGGTTATAGTTAAGCGGTTTGAATCAAATCGGACTAGAGTTATTCGAATATAGTAACCGAATAAGGGTTAAATTGAATATTAGTTATTCAATTAGAGTTGATCGAACTTGGTTATTCGAGATAGAGTTAAACAGAAGTAGTTATTCAGTATAAATTGCCATTTAGCACGACTGCTAGCGAAATTCGCAGGGCTGCAGATAGCCTAAGGTGGTCGGATGTTTCCTGAGGGAATCATGCGTAACCATTGTGATCGCTACGATCTAGAGTCAAGCGAATGAAGTTAAATCAAATATTAGCAATTCAAAATGAAGTTAAAAACAGACATAGTTAGTCGAATATAAGTTAATCGAATATTAGTTATTCGATAATAGTTAGTCAAATTAAGTTAAATAAGTTGAGTTAAATAAGTCGAGTTAATTAAGTTCAGTTAGTCAAGTTGAGCTGATCAAGTAAGTTGGTTGAGTTGAGTTAATCAAGATGAGTTAATCAAGCCGAGTTATCCAAATAAGAGTTAATCCAGTAAGAGTTAATAGAATAAGGGTTATAGATTATAGTTAACCGAATAGGAGTTGATAAATTATTTGTTCGTGTATTTATTTGAGCTAAAAAGAAAAAGTCATATTAAAGTTATTATATTTCGGATGCAGGGGATTATAACACCATTGTTATAATCAAATGACTTTCGTAAAGGAAGTGGATTCGTAAATAGAATCCGGGAGTTTCGCAAGGAAGTTTCTTAAAGAGTTAAAGTTTGAACTTTGTTTATTTCGAAGTTAGAAATGTCGTTCAGTTAAGGTCTGAGAGGTAATTATACCCCAACTTAATTGACTTCAGTTTTAACTAAGAAGTGTATAAGGTTCGAGAGTGAAAGTGATTAAGTGAATTTAGTAAATGAGCGTAATGGTTTGTGTTGGTATAACAATGTTTATTCAAACATCTATTTAAAACCAAATGAAGGAGATTTGGAAACGTTTTCCAAAGGAGAATCAGAAATGTTTATTTTGAATATAGGAAATAAGAAATGGAAATGTTTTCCAATGTTAATAACGTATATTTTCTAAATATAGTAAATAAGAAATGTTAAATAACAAAAAAAAAGAGAAATGAATAAATTAATGAACTAAAAAGATAAATGTTAAATGATGATTGATCGATAGAATTTCCTTCCGGAAATAATATCGTTGTTTGCACACAGACATGTTTTCATTTGATAGTTAAATCACCGACTATCAAAGTTTTGACCATTTTACGTTGTTAATATGGAGAGACCGGTTGGATTATTATCCAGAGAACCACTCCGTATTGGCATAAGCGTTGCGAATCAAGTATGCTGAATATATTGAAGATGGAGTAAAGTGCAAGGGCTATCCTGTTTACAGAATAGTGCCTTCGGTTTGTCCAGTCCCAGGACAAACGTGTGTGGAAGAATGTCTGACAGAGTATATTCAATAGATCGCGTAAGTTGATCTCTTCAAACATACTTACGTTTGGTGGCGGAGGAATTCGTTTCTCTTAGCTTTATACCCGTGGTGTTTTTGGGGAAATCAATTTGTGATTTGGCGAGTATGACGATGTGGCATTCAAAGTAAATGATCTGTCAGAGATAAGCGTGGCCTCTAGCCTCATCAACCGGGAAATGACAAAAATCGGGCAGGCAGCATGGCTGTGTGGGTCGCACCCATTAGGATGTATAATCACCTATCTAGAGAAATTCCAATTGTTTTCTTAAATCTATCGATGCTGTCCCATTCGGGAGACGGTTGCTGATCCCAACCGTTGGTCATATATATTCGATACACTCAAGCGAAATGAGTGGTCAGTCATGTGAGGGCCGGGTTGCAAGATGTTCTTGTTGAACCCAGTGTATTCGCCTCTAGAGATACACTATCGGCAGGTGGTCCCATACCTTATCAAAGTCGGAATCCAATCTCCAATAAGTGCCCGCGAGTTTGATTTGTATACTATATATGTAGAGCGTGAGATGTAAGCGTTCTACTAGATTTTAATTACTTGTGATTAGACATTATTATAATATCAGATAATATATGATTTCCAAAGTGTTTTGGGTTATCGTAAGGTAAAAGCTGTCCGTATTTATGTGTGGATTGGTCTTACGATTATCTTTTCTTTGAAAAGGATTTTGAAAAGTTAAACCAAATGATTTGAGTTTACTCACACCAGTCCCATGACTGACCCAGAGTTTATTTTGTTTTGTTTTCCCTAAACTCTTGGGTGCCCAACTTTGTACGGGCAGTCTAGTAGTCAAGGATTTTACAGATACACTTAAAGAGCTTGGAGCAGGAGGCTTCAGGATTTATATAGCTATTGTTTATTTACGCTGTGATGAAAGTGTTGTACTCTGATAATGGTATGATATACATATACTGTTTTTGATTTCAAAGATATGTTGTCGATTATATTTTATTCGTTCCGCTGTGAGATTCGTGTTACTCTGATGTTGTTGTGTTCTTTTTCTTCTTTTATTCTAAATTTCTATCTTATATATTCTCACCCTCTAATTTCTTTCATTAACCATCCGGTAATTTCGACTCTTGATTGTTCGATATGTATTTTATATCGGATAACCAAGGTCGCTTTTTCCCGGGTCGTTACATGGCCTGATCTACGCAATGAGACCACTCTGGACAAGATTTGGAGCTTGTAGAAATTTTGGTTAAATTAAACCTTCTGTTAGAAGCAATCGTTATTAATGATTTCAGATCCGATCAAGGTGAGAATTTTATTTATTTTATTTATTTTATTTATTTAAATTAAAAATAACCAATTGTGATTGTGATTTTTCTCCTGATCCGTTGTTGAATTCAAATTTATTGTCATACGTGATTTGATTTGGAATTGTCACCGTATAGAGATCTATTGATTGGATGATTGCTGTGATAAACATAACATGTTTGTTATTATAAAATGTTTGATGTCTGTGTTGAATAAAACTATGGAAACAAGAATACCAATCTTTGTGAAAAACAATAATCGGATTAAAATTGTCGCTCTAGTTAAAGTGCAATTGTTGAATCAAATATGTCATTTTTGTTATTATAGAATAGTTGTGAACAAATGTATCATTGTTGTTATAATAAACTAGTTGTGAATAAATATGTCATTTTTGCTGAGAACAAATATATCATTTTGTCGTGACCAAAGTATTGAAAACAAAATTATTAATTTTTGTTGTAACCAAATAGTGGAGCAAAATTATTTGTTTCTATTGAAATATGAATTGACAATATAAGATTGTTCTTTTCGTTGAAATTAGAATTGACAATACAAAGTTGTCATTTTTGTTAATTGAGAATTGACATAATAAAATTTGTTTGTCGTTTCATTGAATTAGAAATGTTGAAACCAAAAACATGTTATTTTATTTAGAAATACCTTTTATGTTAGGATTGTCATATGAGAATAAAAATATCTTTTATGCTATAATTGCCATACTAGAACAAAAGTAACATTTTGATTAGACTTGTTTAATTAGATCAAAAACATCATCTTATTTAGAACTGTTTATTTAAATTAAAAATAAACATTTTTACTGTCATAGAATTTGTTACAAATTAAAAACATTATTTTTATTTGTTAGTGTATAGACTTGTTTACATAAAAAACATTATTTTACATGTAAAAAAAATATAAAAAAAAAATTGTAAACAAATGAAAACCTTATTTTTGTTCGTCATGTTGAGAAACGTTTTGTTAACATTAAAGTATCATTTTGTTGATAAATTGATCAATTATGTTAATATCAAATTTGTCATTTACGATATAAATACGTCAATTATGTTAATATCAATTTGTCATTTATGATATAAATACGCCAATTATGTTAATATCAATTTGTCATTTATGATATAAATATGTCAATTATGTTAATATAAAAGTTGTCATTTATGAAAGTATAAAAAAGGTTGTCTTTATGTTAGTAAAAAAATTGTCTTTATGTTAATATAAGAAAAGGTTGTCATTATGTTAATATAAAAATATGTCATGAGTATAAAAAGTTGGATTAATTTCATGTATTATAAATTCACATGTTAGTAAACAAAAGTTGGTTTAATTTTAAGAAAAAGGAAAGTAAAGTTAGCTTCATTTAATTTTGATAAAAATGGAAGTAAAGTTAGCGTCATTTAATTTTGAGAAAAATGGAAGTAAAGTTAGCGTCATTTAATTTACGGTTATTGTTTATTTCCATAAATGTATATAAATGTCTGTGGTGAATGTTTGCGAATTATTTCTGTGGCATGCAAGATATGTTGTAAATTGACGTTTGGATGTGATAAAATGTTTGAATTTTGAAAATAGGTAGCATGCTAATTAATGTTAATTTATTATTATTTATGACAATTCAAATATGTTACACTGCCATATACAAGTTGTCTGACTTGTATATGTTGATTGGGCTGATATTTTCACACATCGCCCAAGTGCACAAATAATATATTATTATTTGGATTTTATTTGAATGTCATTTGAATGTTGTGTGAATGTTATCTTAATGTTATTGGAATGTTAATTTGGTGATAAAGGAATGTCTATCATTATTTCACAAATGCGTTGTATGAATCCATTAATTAATGGTATTTGATTTGAGTCTCATTCCAATGCAGAATTTTATAAAGTTATCAAGTATAAATGTAGCAATAAATGACTAATTAATATTTCAAGTTCGAATTTCAAAATTATACATTTTGAAAATATTATTCTAATATTATTTTAATATTATAAGAATATGAAAAGATAATTTATATTAAGATACTTGAAATCAAGATATTTAGAAATAAAGAATATCTTAAAATTAAGATTCCTTAATGGAAAGGATAATTTCAAATAATATGTTTTGGAAAAATTAATTATAATTATAAATTATAATTGTGCTTGGACACGAGGTTAGGTTACATTTATGGTGGAAGTCTGCCCGGAACCGACCGGCACATCCAGCATCCATAAGTCCTAGGCTTAATGTGAGAGGTCTAGCCCGTTATAAAATACAAATGGATAAGAAAATGAGTTGGGCTATTTAATCCATTTTTAAAAAAATAGCAACGCATTTTAAAAACAAGAACGAGTTTATCGATTTATTTTATCCATTTTATAATGCATATTAAAAGAGAAATTTCAAAATTAATATTTTGGAAAATAATATTATTATAAAAGGATAACCTATAGAGTAATCAATTTTTAGATTAAAATTGGAATAAAAGTTGGAATCATCCTTGAAACGAATTTATAAACGTTTTAAAATACGTAAAAATAAGGAAAATCTTTTTATTTAGATTTAAATGAGATTCACAATTATTAATTATAATTGAAATAAAAAGGAAATTGATTATGGGTTGTTTGTGAACAATGTTTTGAAGGACATTAGTTCTTGAAACTCAAATCAATAGTGAAATTTTGATTTGTTAAGATTAAATGAAATTTTCTAAAAGAAGAGGTGCTTAATATTATATATTAAATTAGGAATTAATGAAACATGAAATGGGGTCTCTCGTGAACTATGTTTTAAATAACATCAGTTCTTAAACCCGAATTAAAAATAAGATTAATTCCAGAAAAGAGATTAGTCATTTAACAATGATTTTAGAAGACTAAAACGTTATAAAGTTTTAAATAAATCTTTAATTAGATTGAAGGTGAATAAAGGAAGATTAAAGAATAAGTTAAAAGATTTATCTTTGATAAAATTTATGGGAACCTTTCCCTAATAATGTGAATACTTTATTAAAAGGATATTCTGAATTGGAACGAGGCATTGATGTGTTTTATGTATAGCACCTAATTTTAAATCACATGAGTTATTTGGAAAGTCCGATTTTACTCTCATTCCAAATAATGATACGATGTTCGAAGAATTGAAGACGGCGATTGAAGACCGACGATCTTCACATCGAATGGGTAGCTAGTGTTGAGGCCCTTGATTGATTTGCTCCCAAGATGGGGCTAAGATGGTAGTTATCCGGACGTAGTGTTGATTTGTATGGACTTGGCTTTCGCTCAGACCCAGAGCATAAGCTTATAAATGGATGTGTGTCTGACGTTGAATTTTGTTCTATGTAAATTGATTTCTATTAATATACGACCATTGGTGGCGGAGAATTTATTCTCTTTCTTAACACCCTTAGAGGTTGTGTATTAATAGTTATCAATCGCATGGCGTGAATTGTCAACGTGGCACGCCAAGATGAAGATGATCAAGGATTTGTTGAAAAGCAGGCCTTGTGGTTATAACGTAACTTCGCGAGCCTCACAAACCGGTTAAGTCTAAAAGGGGAGAAGGGAACGCAGGGAGAGCAGCACGTTTATTTCTAGCTAGAAGTAGTGTCGTTGCTTAAACTGGCTGATATTTTACTTATGTGGATGATGGAATAAGGCGCCTAGGATGATAGGTCCTTTAGGACCGGGAAACGTGTGTTCAGGAATAACTAATCCACAAACCGCAAGTGTGGACCGGCCCTGCAGGATCCAAGGGTTCTCTGCGGGGAATCCTGAGACATTAGCTAGAGTGTCTCGAATCGGTAAGGAGCTCCTCCCTAGCCTTGACTCATGATCGAAACCCAATTTCAAATACGACCTCATGCGGTTTTGATTGTATTACTAGTATAGAGGCATAGTATATGGTAGTTATGCTTCCTAGGATTGATACATTTACTTTGAAATGTTTCTGAAACGTACACACACTAATAATAATATCAAATTTGCTTTTAACGTATCAAGCATTTTTGACCATTATAAGGTAAAACTTTATCCTCCGGTTTGCGTTGCTTTGTGTGATGGGACTTGAGTCTTATGATGGTTTCATTTTTCCAAAAAGCATTGCGTTGTTAAACGATTTACTTTAATTTATGCACGACAATCCATTGGAGTAAACCCGTTCCGCGTTAGCGGCGTGGTCCTTGGATTTGTCTTATTGTTATTAGTGAAATTAGTTAAGAATTCTCACACCAGTCCCATGACTGACCCGTTTTTTGTTTCCACCTTTACAAACTCGGGTGCCCTCTTTCCACACGGGCAGTTGAGTAGTTTGTCTACAGGTTCTTATCTCGAGCAGGACTCTGGATTGAAGCTTAAAGCTGTGTTCAGAGCATAGTTGTTTTCCGCTGCACTGTATTGTATTAAAATATTGTAATTTATCTTCCGTTGTAATTTTATTCGATGTACTCTGATATTCTATACTCTGATGTAACATTATTGTAATGTTTATAAAATTCTGTTGTTATTGTTCTGATGTTGTTGTATTTCCAAAGTTAACGTGCTCGGGTTTTGAATGGTCTTGACCGACTTAACGATCGATCGGGTCCGGAGAAACCTGTATCGTTACACTAGTCAATCAGTTTGAATTATGCAAAACGAACGAGAATGAGTCTATTTCAGATATGTATCGCAGATTTCAAGAGATAATGCATTCACTAGCAGCACTTGGAAGAAGACTTTGGCTATAGAAGAAGCCAATGATGTTAATGAAATGAAGATTGAAGAGATAATTGGAAATTTGATGTCATATGAAGTTCAATTATAGAAAAGAAAAGAAAATAGATCAACTGAAAAGAAATCTATTACACTGAAAGCAACAACAAAGAATTCTGACTCAAGTAGTAAAGATCATGAAGAAACAACACTCATGACAAATCATTTTAGAATATATCTAAAATATAGAAGGAGGGGTTACAATCAAGCAAATTCAAAATTAAATGATGGACGATGTTTTAACTGCAACAAACTAGGTCATGTAAACAAAATGTGTCCATATCCAGACAAATCTACTCAACAAACTGACAACACCAATCCATCAAGGAAAAGAAAGAAAGCATATGCAGCAACATTATATGATTCAAATTTGTCATCAAGTGATGAAGAACCAGACACCGGAAATAGAAATATATGCTTTACAACAATTCAGAGTTCAGAGGATTATGAAGAAAAGGATCAAAAAACCGGGTACGCATTAATTAAATTTTAATTTTATTTGGTTGAATGGTTGCTTTGTTTGTTTACTTTGGTTTGAATTTAAAACTTTAAAAATTTTAATAATATTTTTGAAATTTGATATTCAAAATTTGAAATTTGAATTTTGAAAATCAAAATAATAAATATAATAATAAATAACCAATAGATTAATAAAATAAATTGTTTGTATGTTTATTAGGATTAGAAGTATTTCAGGAAATCGTTAAACCTGAAATATAAATCAATAATTTAATTCAAAACTTGAAAATCCAATTTCCTTTTGAAATAAGTCTTGTATGCCGACATACAGAAAAATACATGTCGACATATCCAGCAGTTTTGAAATTTAAATTTCGAATTTCAAAAGTTTAAACTTTCAAACTTTCCTCCAATCTTTTCACTAACTCCCAAGGTTTGAAAAGGTTTCCCTTCAATCTGAAAAGTTGTGCCTATTCAATTCATGTTTATTCAATTCATATCTATTCATTTTCTAGATATATCCTTTCTACCTTTCAATCACAACTTAAAACAATATTCTTCATATATATTCTCTTCAAAATTATCAGTTCAATGGCTTCCTCAAGTTCATCTCATAAATTGAAGATAACCAAAACCATAAAAATTATCCTTACAACGACAAGAGGCCATCAAAACCTATGGTAACTATTTAGCAAATGCTAAAGTTAACACAGGTGCATTTTCCGTCTTTAGCGATTTTCCATCTTATGATCTCGCCTCTCTTTTCCAACATAAAGAAATCTTGAGTCTAACTGACTCTCGTGATAACGATGAAGTATGTTATCCCAAACTCGTGAAGATGTTCTATGCAAATCTCAATCGCGAATTTTATCAAGGAAACGAAAATCAAATTTGGAGTAGTGTCAAGGGAACTCAAATTGTTCTCGATGCCGATCTTTTAGGAGAAATTCTAAATTATAGAAGCGTGGGATTGGATTACTCAATTTTCGCTGTCGATGAAACCAATATGGAAACCTTTCACGATATCTTCGAAGATGGTGCCTCAATGGATATCAAAAATCGTTTCTATTGTCCAAAAACAAGAATTGCCATTCTTCTCCTTCAACACACCATCAGTCCCCATTCCGGAAATTTCACCAATCTAACTCTTAAAGTCCAAAAGGCTCTCTTTTCCATAATAGGTGGATATAATATCAATTGGGCCGAAATGATTCTTAATGAAGTTAAGCCCATAGATTTATCTATAAGAGAAAACACTCTCTATTATGGTGTTTATCTCATTCGCATTTTCAAATACTTTGGAGTTGATCTTCACGGAGAAGAATTTGTCCCTAGAAAAGTGTTTGATGCATCAAACATTTGTCTCATGCAAATTCCTCTTACTTTCAAACCTTATGAGACATTTGAGGCCAAACAAGCTAGACTGCAGCAAGAGCAAGACCCAATGGAAGTCGAAAAAGAAGAAGAGGCTTCTATGGAAAGCATTGAGTATCCAACCTCAAAGTGTATCCTCAAAGACACGATTGTTCAAAATCAATTTAAAATAGTCAAAAATCAAAAGAAGCTTAACAAGAGGCTTCCCAAAATATCCAAATTCATGGTAAAGATAGGAAGAAAGCTTGGAATTTCCTCATCATCATTCGAAAACTAGGCCATCTAGTTTAATCTATCTTTATATATTTCTTTGTATTTGCTTTCAAATCTCATATTTAAAATATGTCTTGTTTAGTTGGATGTATTTACTTTTTATTAAGTAATGAATGGAGTTTCATTTCTGATTAAATCATCTTTATATTTCTAAAAAACAATAAAACATATTATAATATTACAAGTGTTCAAAAGAATTTAAAAATTCAATAAACATACTATAGTTTTCAACATAACAAAAAGTGTATGTCGACATATAACAGATATATTTTCAAATTTTTTCAAATTTTAAAATTAAAATAACTACTTTTGTCCATTCAAAATCCAATGAATTCCAGACCCTATTTAAGTCCATTTCTCCCATAAGACTTCATTATTCCATTACTCCTTCTTCCTTAATCATTTCTTATCAAATCCATGGCAAATCCTCTGCATAATATAAGTGAAAATTTAGAAAAAACTCTAAATTCATTCAAAAATATCCTCACTATCATTCTAGGAAATCAGCGCCATCCTGAATTAAGTCAAATAAAGATGTTCGAACAACATGAAAAGAACTTTGACGCAATGCGATGACTAATCTATTTTCTTTTCAGAGATGAAGAAAATAATCTCATAAAGGCTCTACCAACCAAAGAAGATGAAGATTAGTAAGTAATTAAGAAGGATCCTATCTTTGGAGAAGATGGTTGGGTTAAAGTTCCAAGAAACGTTTAGTTTTTTGGTACGGTTTGATTGATTTGTTTTTCTAAAAACATATGGTGTGTTGTGATTTAGATTATATTGTTTGAAACTTGTATATATTAAGAAATATGGTGTGATTTGGTTTGGTTTGTATATATATATATATATATATATATATATACATACATCAAACAAACATATGTAATAATGATACTTGGATTGGTTTTTGTTTAATCATCATGTTAAGTATTATTGTAAGTTTGAATAGATTAAGAAACTATTCTACTTAGAAATAGTTAATAAATTAAGAGGGAGTATTTTTATTAGGGATAGTTACTTATGTTCTATTCAGAGAATTATACAATTTAGGGGAAGTATTTTTTAGGAATATTACTTTGGTTCTAGAGTTATATAATTTAGGGGGAGTATCTTTAAAATTTCTTTTTGATAATGCCAAAGGGG
This sequence comes from Allium sativum, assembly GCA_030737875.1. Classification (NCBI taxonomy): domain Eukaryota; kingdom Viridiplantae; phylum Streptophyta; class Magnoliopsida; order Asparagales; family Amaryllidaceae; genus Allium; species Allium sativum. The sequence goes on along the minus strand of CM060919.1, from coordinate 478,830,313 downwards.
GACAAATGATAAAATCAATTATCATTGATTATAAAATATATGCTAATAATTTTTGTATAGAATATATATATATATATATATATATATATGCAGGAATTATATACAGGAAATATTACTGAAGACTGTAGAGTTATAAAGATGATAAGAGATTCAAAGATCAGAAAAATTTCAAGACTCATGAGTAATCAAGATTTCAAGAGTCCAAGAGTTCAAGATTAATATAGTTCAAGAGTCTAGATTTTGTAAGACTTTAAATAGCACTCCAGGTTCAAATGCAAATTCAAATTTCCAAATTCTGATTTTATGTTCTATCCTCAATCCACTCTATTTTGTTTTTCTATTTTTTCTTCTTTGTTTTTCAAACTTAAGTTTTTTACTCTATATTTGTATACTCTATATTTATACTTTATATAGTTTAAAATCTTATAATTTTATAAATATATTTATATAGTTTAAAATTATGTTTTCATATGTTTTTCTATCATATAATATTAATTTACGATACTAGAATTTTACTCAAGAATTTCAAGAATTATTTTTATATCAAAACACTTGAAAAATGCTTTGAAAATCAAAAATACACATTGAGTATGTCGACATAGCAAAAACTCAGTGTCGACATATAATTGTCATTTTTTCCAATTTTGAAAGGAAGTGTCTTTTCACTATTTGAAACGCTTCAGAACCGTTGCAACCTTTCATACTCTATAAAAGAGGTTAAAGCCGATTTTTTTATCATCTCTTCTTCTCCAACTTTAATCTCTTTCACTCCACCATTATTCTTAATCATTTTTATGATTCTTACACTTATACTCTACCGAATTCAATTCTGTTTTGATAAAACTTCTTCTCTCTATACTCTCTACTCGCTGAATCAAGTGCTACTGAAGAGTTATAGGGTTGTTTTGTAATTGCTTGGGTTGAATAAACCTTGTTTGTAAGTCAAAGAGGAATCGGTGTATCCTTGTAGCCGTGAAATCAAGTAATAGGAGTCGGTGTGTCCTTGTTGAGCCGTGAAATCAAGGAATAGGAGTCGGTGTCTCCTTGTTGAGCCATGAAATCAAGGAGGGTGTATTTGACTATTGTAAATAGTAATAAAACTCTTCACAATCCAGCGTTGTGCGGGACTAAACGTAGGAGTAATCTGAACCAGTATAAAATCCAGTGTGTTCTTTCCTTTTCTGCATTTTTTTACTTTTGAACCTCCCTTCTACTTGTCAGCTTCACTTTGTTCATTTTTTTTTCTTTTTTTCTTTTCTTTTTGTTTTGGGCCTTACATCTAAATGAAGCCCGCCTTCCTCTTTGAAACCCACTACCGCACTTTGTTTTGTGCATCTCTTATTATGCCATAACCTTCTCTCTCTCCTATATTCCAATAAACCCAGTTCCACCTCCTGCATACTATCTTCTTCCCTACGAAAAACAAGCCGCTCCAAATTTATTACAAAGCCATTTCTACACTTTCAAACTTTTCCCTCGAGCTCATCTTCCCACACAGCTTCATGAAACACATGTAAATTTTCTTCTCTTCACAACTACATGTCCCTATCTCCACCAACATCACATTGCGGTTTTAGCTCGCCTTCATGAGCAGTAATGACCTATGCGTCACTTTTATTCACGGTTCCTCACCAGGAAAAACACGGGAATGCCAACCGATCTTGCAAATCCAACATTACACTTGAAAGGCTGAATCAAGGTTTTACTTGCGTAAAAAGTTGAACCCTAGAAGATACTGGAAATATTCCATTTCGAAAATCCGGTATCGAGTTGTACGCAAATGATAATATCTTAAAGCATTTAGTTCAAGGAATTCAAAAATATATGTATTACGGTTTGTAAAGGTAAATGGAATTTTATTTTGATTTGTTAATGCCATTGAATTTTCGCTTTGAGGTCTCCGAAGTAAAGGCAAATGTAGTGCCTTGGTGCATGATGTATTTATACAGTTTAGAAGCTTCATGGTGAAGTAATATGAATTATAGGGTTGTAGATTTAGACAGTGTAGGTATGCTTGATGTGTCATGAGGTATAGTACAACAGGCATGTGTGTTAGGTTCTACGAGATGAAATTTAGGGTAGGTAGGCTAAGTTTCACACTTTACCATGTTATGTAGAATTGCTTAGAGGGTAAGGTATGTTAATATATACAGTTAATATATTAGCTAGTTTCTTAGTAGCAAAGGAATAGGAACGTACAGTATATTAATGTATAGGTTTCGTACTGATGTGAATTGTCATTCATTATGTTTTGAGGTGGTAGCCTTCTTTTTAGTATAGTATCCTTTTTTTACTATGGTTACTTAAGGGAAAACTTTACAGTATATTAGTATTTAATATGGTTTGTGTAACACCCCGTATTTTGGTTAATGCTAAAATTCACTAATTATAAAATAAATAATCTCAAACGTGAGAATTGGGGGAAACGGGCTGCGTCATTGCGTTCGTCTCGGAAAAATACGCAAAATAGAGTCTGAGTTTTCGAAAATCGGAGTCTGTATGGCCCAGTTATGGCCCGATGAGGTTTGCAGAAAATTCAAAACTAAAAACAGATTTAAAAAATTAAAATTCAGATTTTTGAATGGAAAAGCGGGGTCAGGCGGGAAGATTCCCGCCCTACCCATGTCGACAGGGCTGTCGACAGGCCTGTCGACAGGGGTGTCGACTTGCCTGTCGACAGGGGCGCGGCGTCCAGTGAACCTGGGTGCACCAGGTTGGGTTTTAGGCTGGCTTAGAGGGCTGGTTCTAGAGATTTCCGAAATCTAAGGGTCCTAATCTAATATAGGGTTAATCTAAGGGCCTAAAACACTCACCTAATCTATAAATACACCCTAAACCTAGCCTAATCCATACTAAAAATAGAAATGATGGCCTCATGCCGCCAAAATCAAAATTAAGAGGAGCCTCCACTAATTTATGAAGGAAGTTGCAAGTCAATCCACCTCTAATCATCATCTTCTTCATATTTAGCAACTAGTTTTACTTCATAAGTTTGCTAATCTTGGTTTTGGTGAGTTTCCATCACTTTAACATCAATTGCTAAAGTAAGTAGATTGGGTGTAATGAGACTTATGGTCTTGAATGCGGATTATAGAGTTTGAATCATTTATAATGATATGCTACTCTATGTCTTCTTATGTTTATGCATATGTAATAAGTGGTTTTATGCATGTTTAATAAGTTGGATTATGCATGTTTAACAAGTGGGTTTATGCATATTTAATAAGTGGGTTTATGCATGTTTAAACAAGTGAGTTATGCAAGTTCATATGCAAGTTATGTGTGTGATGCTATGTGTATGATGTTATGGAAGATCATATGCAAGTTATGTATATGCTTAAATGCAAGTTTAACATGATATGCAAGTTATGCATGCTTATACAAGTATGTGAATGCTTATACAAGTATGTGAATGCTTATGCAAGTTATGTGTATGCTTAAATGCACGTTTAACATGTTATGCAAGTTATGAGAATGCTTATATGCAAGTTCAACATGTTATGCAAGATATGTGTATGATAATATGCAAGTTGGGTTAAATGTAGTTGGGTTAATATATGCTCATATATGTAAGTTGACATCCTCTTAACCCATGACAAAGTTATATGCTAAGATTTGGTTAAACCCATGATACTTGTGATGGATCTTCCCCTTTATCATGTCATGAAATGAGAACGATTTACGTGGGGAACGATGGGGTTAGTAAATATGTTAATAAAAGTATGATTGGGTATGATTAAGCATACCATGAAAATAAATTAACATAACTGGGAATTTACCTATTGAGTTAGGTCTACCCCATGGGAATTTACCTATTGAGTTAGGTCTACCCATGTTACGAAAAACTTGATATTAATTAGGGATAATTAATATGGGGGTGATTAATTAGGTGTAATTAATCGACTAAGACACGAGGTTGGACTCGTTTGTAGTGTAAAACTGCCCGGACCCTACCGGCTTAACCAGTTGCTACAAATGTCAGCCCAATGTGAGAGGTCTTAGCCATAAATTAAATACGTGATTAAAGTAAAGACACGAGGTTAGACTCTGTTATGACGTAAGACTGCCCGGACCCTACCGGCTTAACCAGGCGGTCATAACAGCCAGTCTAATGTGGGAGGTCTTTATGGGAGGTCACGGTCTTAATTAAATAAGAAACACTTAACCATAGTAGCATGTAGTGGGACATGAGGGGTTAAGTGGGTGCCTTGGGTGGCATGTGGAAATTCAGTGGTTGCCTTGGGTGGCATGTCGAATCTAGTGGGTTGCCTTGGGTGGCAATAGAAAATACGATTAGAATACTTAACCAAGTGAAACATGTAATTAAACATGATTAAAGGGTTAAGTGGGGTACACTAGATAAGTGACAAGCTTAGGTGGTAGCTTGTGGGGGCCCATTTCAACCAGTAACCCATATGTATCTTATTGGGCTCGACCCATGTCGAGGACGGGACACGCGTACTGGGCTTGACTATAAGAGGCCAAAACGGGGTAGCGGTGGCAACGCAAGTCCAACGGGTTTCATATGCGTGTGTGGACCCGGGCTGGTAGGTAAGACGTTGTTGCATCGTGTAGATATAAGCCGTGCACCGCTTGTTGTATCGGGTTGCCACTTTGGGGAGTGATACACCCCACTGTGGGGCCGGCACGGGTATCTACGGTAGGGAGCCGATCGCTTGGGAGTGGTGGGTACACCTAGTGGAGATAGGGGCAGACGGCACCTATGTAGTCAGCTAGGGGTACAAGAACTACTGGGAAAATTTTCTAAGTCCTTGGGAGGGATCAACCTTTAAGTAGGGATGACTGGTGTGGTGCAGTGTAGTAATTACCCTTGGGTGGGTAGATGCGTCTTTGCGGATATCTTAGTTTATCCTAGGTCTACCAAACTGCTTGGTATAGCCATTCATCCCCAGACATTACCGTATGTCAAACTTATTTCTTCTCTGGTTACTTTAATGATTGTATTGTTAAAGTTATAGGACTCACTCAGACTTATGTCTGACCCCGTTGTTTTTATCTTTTTCCCAACCCCCAGGTCCTACGGTGGATCCTAGCAGTAGTGGAGTTTGATCGGATTGCTGTTCCAGTCTTTAGGAGCTTGGGTAGATGTAAAGCTCCAGTTATCCAGTTACCTTTTCTTTTGTCATGGCTATTGTAGGAGAGTGGGAATTATGTATAAATTTATTGATGGATATTGTACTTGACTTTTATTGTGGTTTTATGATGTAACCAGACATGTTTTACTTCCGCTGTTATGAGATGATGTTTTAAAATTTCAAGTACTATGTATATCTGTCTTGTTGTAATTTTTCTGTTCTATATTCACTAAAATACTCCACCGATGCTATGGCATTCCCTTAGTGAGTGACCATAGTGGGAGTGGGGTGTTACACGTGGTATCAGAGCAAAGGTTACCGGAACAGATAAAATTTTTAGAAAACTATTTTTATAAAAACATTTTTGGAAGAGATATTTTCAAAAACATGTCTTTAAAGAGAAAAGTTTTTGAAAGAAAAGCATAATCCCCGATAGCCATATCTTTGTCTTTCGAATTCTCCGTTTTGAATCTTTCCTTTTTCGTTTCAGCATGACTGAGGATCTTAACTTTCCGGAGGGTGTGGCGGTACCAGTATGGTATAGGAGATTGATGGAGGCTAGGGCCACCACTGCGGGTCCAGCAAATGTTCCTCCACCAACCGTAGCACCCGATCTTCCTCCTCCCCCTCCTCCTTGTACGGATACTTTTGCTAAGACTTGTAAGGAGTTTAAAGCTATGGGAGGGAAACCTTTTCAAGGATCTGAAACTTTCGTGGAAGCTAGAGATTGGCTTAAGGAGGTGGAAGAGTTGATAGATATCTTCGAGATGGAAGAAGGGAAGAAAGTCAAGTTAGCTGCTTGGTTAATGAAGGGAGAGGCCTCATTCTGGTGGGAGGTCACTAATGGAGAACGCCCCGTTGACTCTTGGGCGGATTTTAGGCAAAGATTTGTGGCAAAGTTTCTCTCAAGGGCGGAGGAAAACTTGTATACGGAAAGATTCTTGACTCTAAAGCAAGGAAATCTCTCGGTGAAGGAATATGTCAACAAGTTTAATCAATTGGCAAGATTTGGCCTAGACATGGTGAATACACCGGAGAAGAAGGCTTTGAGATTCGTGAAAGGCTTGAATGAACCGATGCATGGGTTGGCTATGACTCATATCCCTATGGGGGCCACCTTTGAGAAGCTAGTTGACATGGCACTCATGCACGAAGAAGGGAAGGGTCCCAATGCTAGTCAAGCGCCCGAGAAGAAGGGAGATCAAAAGAGACCTCAGCAACAACAGCAAAACAAAGGTGGGAAAGGCAACGGTGGCAAGGGGAAGAAGAAGTGCTTCAATTGTGGGATACCAGGTCACATAAGCAAAGATTGTAGAAAGAAGAAGAAGACTGGTTGCTTTCATTGTGGCGAAGCAGGATATCTAGTGAAGGATTGCCCTAAGAAGGGGCAAAGGACGGGATCTACCTCAGGAGGACAGGTGCAAGCTCTTATGGCATCGGGTCAGGCTAGGGGGCAAGTACAGGCTCTCGCGGTTCCACCGATTCAGGAGAGAGGTAGAACTATTTCCGTGGAAAGTCTGGTTTTTCTATTTGATCATCCTGTCTGTACATTGTTTGATTCAGGCGCATCGCATTCTTTTATCTCATCATCATTAGTTGAGTCACTGCACTTAGACACCAGTCTGGTAGATGATCCCTTGGTCGTTTCAAACCCAATTGGGGGCTCCACCTATTTGTCCATGATATGTTTGGGTTTGAAGATTTCTATACTTAGCATTGAGTTTAGATGTGATGCTTTTGTGTTGGGCTTCACGGGCTATGGGTTGATTTTGGGCATGGACTGGTTATCCAGTAATGGTGCCGTTCTTGATTGCGAAAGGAGAGTTGTTAGGCTCATGACCCGCTTGGGTAACACTCTCGAGATTTCTTGTAATCCCAGGGATTCTGTTATGCTAAGTTATCTTGAATCGCTTGACGCTTCGGTCGAGAGTTTGCAATCTGTTAGAGTGGTCCGGGAATATCCGGATGTGTTTGAGGAGGTGAAGGGCTTACCTCCGAAGCGGGAGATTGACTTCCGAATATATCTGCTGGATAATCCTAAACCTGTATCTTTACCAGTGCGCCACATGGCTCCTCGTGAGAGGAGGGAACTCCATAAGCAAGTAGGGGAGTTGCTTGAGAAGGGGTTCATAAGACGAAGTATATCGGAGTGGGGTGCTCCAGTAGTTTTTGCTACGAAGGCGGATGGGTCCCTCAGACTTTGTGTAGACTATAGAGAACTCAACAAGCTCACAAAGAAGAATAGACACCCATTGCCGAGGATTGATGATCTTTTCGATCAGTTGGTTGGCGCTTCAATATTTTCTCAATTGGACTTAGCCACGGGGTTTCATCAGTTGAGGGTGGCTGAGGATAGCATAGACAAGACTGCCTTTAGGACTCCGGATGGTTTCTATGAGTGGCTGGTGATGCCATTTGGGTTGACGAACGCCCCTGCATACTTTGTTGACTTGATGAGTAGGGTGTTCAGGGAGTTCCTTAATAAGTTCGTGGTGGTCTTTGTGGATGATATCTTAGTATTTTCTAAGAGTGAAGAGGAGCATGCCTTACATCTTGGGGAGGTGTTGAAGACTCTTCGAGCACATAGCCTTAAGGCTAAATTCTCTAAATGTCACTTCTGGAGGAGGGAAGTGCAGTTCTTGGGGCACGTGGTCTCCAAGGAGGGGATAGCTGTGGATCCCGCGAAGGTAGTATCAGTCCAAGATTGGAAGGTTCCTAGAAGTGCTACCGAAGTAAGAAGTTTCTTGGGTTTGGCGGGTTATTATAGGAAGTTTATTAAAGACTTCGCGAAGATATCAGCCCCATTAACCCGCTTAACGAAGAAGAATCTTGTTTTCACATGGGACGTAGATTGTGATGATGCGTTCCGACGGTTAAAGAGAGCTTTAACCACTGCTCCAGTTTTAGTGTTACCAGATGGGAGCAAGCCATTTGTTGTTTATACCGATGCTTGTGGGACAGGACTTGGCGCAGTCTTAATGCAAGAGGGAAGGGTAATAGCCTATGGTGGAAGGCAGTTGAGGGCACATGAGAAAAATTACCCTACCCATGATTTAGAGTTGGCTGCTATTGTTTTTGCGCTTAAGATTTGGCGCCATTATCTTCTTGGTGAGAGATTCGAATTGTTCACTGACCACAAATCATTGAAGTACTTGTTTTCTCAAAAGGATTTGAATTTGAGACAGCAAAGGTGGATGGAGTTCTTAGCATCCTATGATTTCGAGATAGCATATACCCCTGGTAAGGGTAACGTGGTGGCAGACGCCTTGAGTAGAAAGAGGTTGTCATTAAGTCCATTGTTCGTGGAATGACGAAGCTTGGAATTTATCTCGATGTTTGATTTCAGACCTTCCATTGATTATATACCCGGTTTGCTAGCATCCTTGGAGGTCCGACCTACTCTTCTGGGGCGGATTGGGGAAGCCCAGAGGGACGACCCACAGTTGGTTGAGTTGATAGAGAGGCTCATAAGGGGGGAGTCGTCCAGCCATTTGAGTAGGTACACCCTAGACGATAGGGGGTGCTTGCGTAGAGACGGTAGACTTTGTGTGTAACACCCCGTATGTTAAATAACTTGTTATAACATAAATCAGAGCAGAATTAAATTTAATATTCTGAATCAGGGGAAACGGGCTGTGCCATTGCGTTCGTCTCGGAAAAATACGCGAAATAGAGTCCGAGTTTTCGTAAATCGGAGTCCGTATGACCAAGTTATGGCCCGTCAAAGTTTCACGAAAAATCAAAAACGAAAACTGCTCATGTTTTGAGGCCCGGGATGAGTTTTGGGCTGTTTTTTTTGGGCCCTAAATGGTTCCTACACTTGACTTCTTCCCCAAGACATGCTTTAAAGGCTAGGATTGGTTCTAGGGTATATCCTATGGTCCTAAAACATCTAACTAATCTATATATACACCCTAATACCCCCCCTTTATCCTTACCAAAAATAGATCTAAGGCCATTATGCCACCACTTAGAAAATTGAAGAGCCTCCACTAAAAATCCTAAGAGGGTTTGAAAGCTAATCTACATCTTCTTCTACTTAATCATTGGGATTTGCTTCATTTAACTTGCTAATCTTGTTTTGGTGAGCTTCTATCCCCTTAATAATCAATTATTGAATTGATTATGATAAGATGTGATAAAGTATGGCTATGTTTGTGGATCCATATATTTATGCAAGCTTGATGTAGTGAATATTATGTGTTTTGCAAGTTATATGCCTTATGTCATGCAAGTTTCATAATATGTAATCATGATATTTTTATGCAAGTTGTTTCATGATGTTTATGATGCAAAACACTAAGTGAATATGGATCCATTATGCAAACATGTTATGCAAGTATGTGAGTACTTATGCAAGTCATGTATATGCTTATATGCATGTTTAACATCTTATGCAAGTATATGAATGTTTATGCAAGTTATGTATATGTTGAAATGCAAGTTTAACATAATATGCAAGCCTATGCAAGTATGTGAATGTTTATGCAAGTTATGTATATGTTGAAATGCAAGTTTAACATAATATGCAAGCCTATGCAAGTATGTGAATGTTTATGCAAGTTATGTATATGTTGAAATGCAAGTTTAACATAATATGCAAGCCTATGCAAGTATGTGAATGTTTATGCAAGTTATGTATATGTTGAAATGCAAGTTTAACATAATATGCAAGCCTATGCAAGTATGTGAATGTTTATGCAAGTTATGTATATGTTGAAATGCAAGTTTAACATAATATGCAAGCCTATGCAAGTATGTGAATGTTTATGCAAGTTATGTATATGTTGAAATGCAAGTTTAACATGATATGCAAGCTTATGCAAGTATATGAATGCTTATGCAAGTATGTGAGTGCTTATGCAAGTTAAGTATATGCTAAAATGCAAGTTCTACATGTTATGCAAATCACATGTTTGATGATATGTAAGTTCATATGCAACATGTTATGTAAGACACATGTTTGATAATATGCAAGTTTGGGTTAAATGTAGTTGGGTTAATATATGCTCATATATGCAAGTTGACATCCTCTTAACCCATGACAAAGTTGTATGCTAAACCCATGATATTTGTAATTATCTTCCCCTTATTTATGTCATGAAATGAGAACGATTTACGTGGGGAACGATGGGGTTGGTAAATATGTTAATAAAAATATGATTGGGTATGATTAAGCATACAATAAAAATAAATTACCATAAGTGGGAATTTACCTATTAAGTTAGGTCTACCCCATGGGAATTTACCTATTGAGTTAGGTCTACCCATGTTATGGAAAAATTTGATATTAATTAGGGATAATTAATATGGGGGTGATTAATTAGGATTAATTAATCAACTAAGACACGAGGTTGGACCCTTTTGTAGCGGAAGTCTGCCCGGAACCGACCGGCCATCCAGCGGCTACAAATGATTGGCCTAATGTGAGAGGTCTTAGTCATAAATTAAATACATGATTAAAGTAAAGACACGAGGTTAGGCCCTTTTTATGACAGAAGTCTGCCCGGAACCAACCGGCATATCCAGCAGTCATAAAAGACGGTCTAATGTGGGAGGTCTTTATGAGGTCATGATCTTAATTAATGAATTAAGAAACACTTAACCATATTAGCATGTAGTGGGACATGAGGGGTTAAGTGGGTGCCTTGGGGTGGCATGATGAGACTAGTGGGTTGCCTTAGGTGGCAATAGAAAAATATGATAACATACTTTTGCTATGACTTGTGGGTTCCCTCCTCCACCCGTTGCACTCGTTTCTCCTCGCGCGGATACTTTTGCTATGACTTGTAGGAAGTTTAAGGCTATGGGAGGAAAACCTTTTGTGGGAGCTAGGGATTGGCTTAATGAGACGGAAGAATTGATGGAAATCTTGGAAGTAGAAGAGGGAAAGAAAGTCGGGTTGGCCGCTTGGTTAATGGAAGGAGAGGCCTCGTTCTGGTGGGAGGTCACTAATGGAGAACGCCCGATTGACTCTTGGGTGGATTTCAGGCATAGGTTTGAGGCAAGGTTTCTCTCAAAAGCAGAAGAAAATATGCATAAGGAAGAGAAGGGTCCCAATGCTAGTAAAGCACCCGAGAAGAAAGGAGATCAGAAGAGACCTCAACAGCAGCAGCAAAACAAAGGTGGGAAGGGCAACGGTGGCAAGGGAAAGAAGAGGTGCTTCAATTGTGGGACACTAGGCCACCTAAACAAAGATTGTCGCAAGAAGACTAAGACTGGCTGCTTCCACTGTGGCGAAGCAGGGCATCTGATGAAAAACTGTCCAAAGAAGGAGCAAGGGACGGGGTCTACCTCAGGAGGACTGGTGCAAGCTCATGTGGCACCAGGTCAGGCTAGGGGGCAAGTACAGGCTCTCGCGATTCGGGAAAGAGGTAGAACTACTTCTATTGAAAGTCTAGTTTTTCTGATCAATCATCCTGTCCGTACTTTGTATGATTTTGACACATTGAGTTCGTTTATCTCATCATTACTAGTAGAGTCACTGCACTGAGACACCAGTTGGTAGATGATCCCTTAGTTGTTTCAAACCCAATTGGGCTCCATGATGTGTTTGGGTTTGAAAGTTCCTATACTTAGCGTTGGGTTTAGATGTGATGCTTGTTGGGCTTCACGGGCTATGGGTTAGTGGGCATGGACTGGTTATCCAGTAGGGGTGCCGTTCTTGATTTTGGGGGGGGGGGGGAGAGTTGTTAGGCTTATGGGCCGCTTGGGTGACACTCTTGAGATCTCTTGTAATCCCATAGAATCTGTTATGCTAAGGTATCTAGAATCGCTTGACACGTTGGTCTAGAGTCTGCGATCTGTTAGAGTGGTCCAGGAATACCCGGATGTGTTTGAGGAGGTGAAGGGCTTACCTCCGAAGCGGGAGATTGACTTCCGAATATATCTGGTGGATAATGCTAAACCAGTATCTTGGCCAGTGTGCCACATGGCTCCTAGTGGGAGGAGGGAACTCCATAAGTAAGTAGGCGATTTGCTTAAAAAGGGGTCCATAAGATGAAGTATATCGGAGTGGGGCGCTCCAGTAGTTTTGTTATGAAGGCGGATGGGTCCCTCAGACTTTGTGTAGGCTAAAGAGAACTAAAGAAACTCACAAAGAAGAATAGACACCCATTGCCAAGGATTGATGATCTCTTTGATCGGTTGGCTGGCGCCTCAGTATTTTTGTAGTAAGACTTAGCCACGGGATTTCATCAGTCGAGAGTGGCTGAGGATAGCATAGAAAAGACTGCCTTTAGGACTCCGGATGATTTCTTTTATGAGTGGCTGGTGATGCCATTTGGTTTGACATACGCCCCGCATGTTTGGTTAATTTGATGAGAAGGGTGTACAAGGAGTACCTAAATAAGTTGTGATGGTCTTTATGGATGACATTTTGGTCTTTTCTAGGAACGAAATAAGTTTTCGTATGTGCTCAATAGGCTGAGCAGAGCCAGTATAGAATAAACGACGGTTTTGGAACGAGACTGGCGAGAACATCCAGAATTGGTCAAGGGCGTAATTAATTAGCCATTTTTATTTGTATCATCTCACGTAGGTCGTCTGAATCCGAAGGAGGTATCCCTTGGGTGTTTGTCTGATATTGGTTTAGGCCTTTGGGGCTTGCATTTGGGGGATGCCGAATTCGACTAGGGTGGTCTGCGTGGGAGACGGTTATGATGATTTTGGATGATATCCTGGTGGAGAAGAGCAAGCCCTACATCTTAGGGAAGTGTTGGAGACTCTTCGAGTGCATAGTCTTAGGACAACAAAAGTGGATGGGATCCTTAGCATCCTATGAGTAAGGGTAACATGGTAGCAGACGCCTTAAGAAGAAAAAGGTTGTCCTTGAGTTCATTGTTCGTTGAACGACGGAGCTTAGAGTTTATTTCTAAGTTTGACTTTAGACCTTCCATTGACTTTGTACCCGGTTTGCTAGCCTCCTTGGTTAGACCTACTCTTTTGGGGTGGATTGGAAGAGCACAGAGGGACGACCCACAGTTGGTTGAGTTGATAGAGAAGCTCATAAGGGGGGAGTCGTCCAGCCATTTGAGTAGGAACACCCTAGACGATAGGGGTGTTTGCGTAGAGACGGTAGACTTGGTGTACCGCAAGACGAGGGTTTGAGGAAAGCTATTCTTGATGACGCACACCGTTCTAGGATGACCATTCATCCCGGTGGGGATAAGATGTACCAAGACATGAAGAGGGTTTTCTTCTGGGCTGGTATGAAGAAAGATGTGGCCGAGTATGTTGCTCTATGTTAGGTGTGCCAGCAAGTGAAGGCGGAGCAAAGGAAACCAGGTGGGTTGCTTCACCCATTGGAGGTTCCGCAATGGAAGTGGGATAGCATCTCGATGGATTTTATTGACGGGTTACCCAGGTCGAGGAAGGGTAATACAGGAATTTGGGTGGGGGTAGATAGACTTACTGAGAGCACCCATTTCATACCTATGAAGAGCAAGAGGACTGCTCCATGGCTAGCTTCAGTATATCTTCGAGAGATAGTTCGATTACATGGGGTACCCTCTAGCATAGTGAGTGATCGAGATCCTATCTTCACTAGAGAGTTTTTGAAGAATTCGCAAGAGGCGGTAGGGACTCAGTTGGGTATGAGTACCGCATATCATCCTCAGACGGATAGCCAGACTGAGAGGGTGAATCATGTTTTAGAAGACCTTTATGAGGCTATGTATCTTGGATTTTGGAGGTACATGGGAGGAGCATCTTCCATTGGCGGAGTTGCCCGACAGACTTAGTGATGTATTCTATGGGAGGAAGTGCCTACATGAGACCGCAGAGGTGGTAGAGCCGAGTTTGCTTAGAGAAGTGGAAGCAGAGCGTGATGCGACGATTCGACGAGCTCCTACTTGCATCCTTGGGTCAGAGATTTGGAAGCTGAGAAACAGAGAGGTTCAACTAGTCAAAGTACAAAGGGGAGATGAAGAGAGTGACGCTACCTGGGAGACGAAAGCGAAGATGCGTTCGAGGTACCCTTTTTCTTTCGGAGGGTATATCCTTTTGCTTCTCCTTCATCACATATCTTGTGCTTATCTTATTCTTAGTATGTCCTCTCGTTAGTACTTTTGACCTTTAGATAGGGTAAACCTATGGTTGAAACATGTGTTTGAGACATGTTATGGTTGATGGATGCAAGTGGATGCAAGTGTTTGCTAATGGTTGCTCGTGGATGCATATACACACACTCTAGGCACTAGATCGGCTCAGTCACTTCATATTGCATATTGCATAAAATTGTGTGTAGGAAGATATATTTATGAATGTATAATGGTTGTGTTATCACATGGATGATGCATTTTGGTGAATGATTGTGCACTCATGTAGATATTGTATGTGTCGATAGGGTTCGCTCGCATACATAATGGATGCATGGCACTATCATGGTTTGCATATGTTCATACATTAGATAGGGAACATATACACACTTTTTGCATATGCTCATACATCATTAGAAACTGTTTAAGGACAATGGATGCCAGTATTTGATGGTTGAGTAGATGGTTGTTTGGTTGGTAGGATACGTTCTTCTTGACTTAGAGATTTCGGGGACGAAATCCTTTAAGTAGGGGAGAATGTAACACCCCGTATGTTAAATAACTTGTTATAACATAAATCAGAGCAGAATTAAATTTAATATTCTGAATCAGGGGAAACGGGCTGTGCCATTGCGTTCGTCTCGGAAAAATACGCGAAATAGAGTCCGAGTTTTCGTAAATCGGAGTCCGTATGACCAAGTTATGGCCCGTCAAAGTTTCACGAAAAATCAAAAACGAAAACTGCTCATGTTTTGAGGCCCGGGATGAGTTTTGGGCTGTTTTTTTTGGGCCCTAAATGGTTCCTACACTTGACTTCTTCCCCAAGACATGCTTTAAAGGCTAGGATTGGTTCTAGGGTATATCCTATGGTCCTAAAACATCTAACTAATCTATATATACACCCTAATACCCCCCTTTATCCTTACCAAAAATAGATCTAAGGCCATTATGCCACCACTTAGAAAATTGAAGAGCCTCCACTAAAAATCCTAAGAGGGTTTGAAAGCTAATCTACATCTTCTTCTACTTAATCATTGGGATTTGCTTCATTTAACTTGCTAATCTTGTTTTGGTGAGCTTCTATCCCCTTAATAATCAATTATTGAATTGATTATGATAAGATGTGATAAAGTATGGCTATGTTTGTGGATCCATATATTTATGCAAGCTTGATGTAGTGAATATTATGTGTTTTGCAAGTTATATGCCTTATGTCATGCAAGTTTCATAATATGTAATCATGATATTTTTATGCAAGTTGTTTCATGATGTTTATGATGCAAAACACTAAGTGAATATGGATCCATTATGCAAACATGTTATGCAAGTATGTGAGTACTTATGCAAGTCATGTATATGCTTATATGCATGTTTAACATCTTATGCAAGTATATGAATGTTTATGCAAGTTATGTATATGTTGAAATGCAAGTTTAACATAATATGCAAGCCTATGCAAGTATGTAAATGTTTATGCAAGTTATGTATATGTTGAAATGCAAGTTTAACATAATATGCAAGCCTATGCAAGTATGTGAATGTTTATGCAAGTTATGTATATGTTGAAATGCAAGTTTAACATAATATGCAAGCCTATGCAAGTATGTGAATGTTTATGCAAGTTATGTATATGTTGAAATGCAAGTTTAACATAATATGCAAGCCTATGCAAGTATGTGAATGTTTATGCAAGTTATGTATATGTTGAAATGCAAGTTTAACATAATATGCAAGCCTATGCAAGTATGTGAATGTTTATGCAAGTTATGTATATGTTGAAATGCAAGTTTAACATAATATGCAAGCCTATGCAAGTATGTGAATGTTTATGCAAGTTATGTATATGTTGAAATGCAAGTTTAACATAATATGCAAGCCTATGCAAGTATGTGAATGTTTATGCAAGTTATGTATATGTTGAAATGCAAGTTTAACATGATATGCAAGCTTATGCAAGTATATGAATGCTTATGCAAGTATGTGAGTGCTTATGCAAGTTAAGTATATGCTAAAATGCAAGTTCTACATGTTATGCAAATCACATGTTTGATGATATGTAAGTTCATATGCAACATGTTATGTAAGACACATGTTTGATAATATGCAAGTTTGGGTTAAATGTAGTTGGGTTAATATATGCTCATATATGCAAGTTGACATCCTCTTAACCCATGACAAAGTTGTATGCTAAACCCATGATATTTGTAATTATCTTCCCCTTATTTATGTCATGAAATGAGAACGATTTACGTGGGGAACGATGGGGTTGGTAAATATGTTAATAAAAATATGATTGGGTATGATTAAGCATACAATAAAAATAAATTACCATAAGTGGGAATTTACCTATTAAGTTAGGTCTACCCCATGGGAATTTACCTATTGAGTTAGGTCTACCCATGTTATGGAAAAATTTGATATTAATTAGGGATAATTAATATGGGGGTGATTAATTAGGATTAATTAATCAACTAAGACACGAGGTTGGACCCTTTTGTAGCGGAAGTCTGCCCGGAACCGACCGGCCATCCAGCGGCTACAAATGATTGGCCCAATGTGAGAGGTCTTAGTCATAAATTAAATACATGATTAAAGTAAAGACACGAGGTTAGGCCCTTTTTATGACAGAAGTCTGCCCGGAACCAACCGGCATATCCAGCAGTCATAAAAGACGGTCTAATGTGGGAGGTCTTTATGAGGTCATGATCTTAATTAATGAATTAAGAAACACTTAACCATATTAGCATGTAGTGGGACATGAGGGGTTAAGTGGGTGCCTTGGGGTGGCATGATGAGACTAGTGGGTTGCCTTAGGTGGCAATAGAAAAATACGATTAGAATACTTAACCAAGGTGGAACATGTAATTAAACATGATAAAAGGGTTAAGTAAGTGCCATGGGTGGCATGTGAGAATACGATTAGAATACTTAACCAAGGTGGAACATGTAATTAAACATGATTAAGGGGTTAAGTAAGTGCCATGGGTGGCATGTGGGAATCTAGTGAGTGCCCTAAGTGGCAATTGAAATATGATTAAAGGACTTAGCCAAGATTTATAACATGTAAGGGGACATGGTTAAAGGGTTAAGTGGGATGCACTAGATTAAACGACAAGCTTAAGTAGTAGCTTGTGGGGGCCCATTTCAACCAATATCCCAACGTATCTTTGTAGGCTCGACCCTTGTCGGGTGACGGGACACGCATATTGGGCTTGACTGTAAGAGGCCAAAACGGGTTAGCGGTGGCAACGCGGGATCAACGGGTTTCATATGCGTGTGTGGACCCGGGCTGGTTGGTAAGTCGTTGTTGCATCGGGTAGATATAAAGCCGTGCACAGTGATATTATATGGTAGCCACTTTGGGAAATGATACACCCCCTTTTGTGGGACCAGCACGGGTATCTACGGTAGGGAGCCGATCGCTTGGGGGTAGTGGGTACACCTAGTAAAAATAGGGGCAGACGGCACCTGTGTAGGGGTACAAGAAACTACCGGGTGAAAAATTACTAAGTACACTTAGTGGGATCAACCTTTAAGTAGGAATTACTCTTGGTGGGTAGAACTGGTGTGGTGCAGTTAGTAATTATCCTTGGGTGGGTAGATGCGTCTTTACGGTTATCTTAGTTCGTCCTGTGTTCGTGGGCAACTTAGTGTAGTCATTATCCCCAAAGATACCATACCGAGTTCATATCATACCCTAATTACTTTAATAATTGTATTATTAAGGAGATAGGGTTCACTCAGGCTTATGTCTGACCCCCGTTGTTTTTATCTTTTTCCTTCAGGTCCTCAGGTTGGGCCTAGTGCTAGTGGGTTTTGATCAGTTTGCTTTATCTATCTCTTGGAGCTTGGACCGTAGATGTAGAGCTCAGCTTATCTTATCTTTTCTGTTATGGCTATTTGTTATGAGTAGTGGGATTATGTACTTATTTTATTCAGGATGGATATTTTGTACTTGACTCTTGTTATGGTTTTATGATGTAACCAAACATGTTTTACTTTCCGCTGCTATGAGATGATGTTTTAAAATTTTCAAGTATTACATTATATCTGTCTTGTTGTAATTTTACTGTTCTATACTCACTAAAAATACTCCACCGATGCTATGGCATTCCCTTAGTGAGTGACTATAGCGGGTGTGGGGTGTTACATTGTGTACCGCAAGACGAAGGGTTGAGGAAGGCTATTCTTGATGATGCACACCGTTCTAGGATGACCATTCATCCCGGTGGGGACAAGATGTACCAAGATATGAAGAGGGTTTTCTTCTGGGCCGGTATGAAGAAAGATGTGGCCGAATATGTCGCTCCATGCTTGGTATGCCAACAGGTGAAAGCGGAGCAAAAGAAACCTGGTGGGTTGCTTCACCCATTGGAAGTTCCGCAATGGAAGTGGGATAGCGTCTCGATGGATTTTATTGACGGGTTACCCAGATCGAGAAAGGGTAATACAAGAATTTGGGTGGTGGTAGACAGACTTACTAAGAGTGCCCATTTCGTACCTGTGAAGAGCAAGAGGACTGCTCCATGGCTAGCTTCAGTATATCTTCGAGAGATAGTTCGATTGCATGGGGTACCCTCTAGCATAGTGAGTGATCGAGATCCTATCTTCACTAGCGAGTTCTGGAGAAGCCTGCAAGAAGCAGTGGGGACTCAATTGTGTCTGAGCACCGCATATCATCCTCAGACGGACGGCCAGACTGAGAGGGTGAATCGTGTCCTAGAAGACCTTTTGAGGCTTTGTATCTTAGATTTTGGAGGTACATGGGAAGAGCATCTTCCATTGGTGGAGTTCGCATATAATAACAGCTTTCAGTCCAGTATTGGTATGGCTCCTTTCGAAGCTCTTTATGGAAGGCCTTGTCGATCACCTGCATGCTGGTGGGAATCTATGGATAAGATCTTGCTTGGGCCTGATATGGTTAGGGAGACTTCTGAGAAGATTGACTTGATTCGAAGGAGGATGAAAGCAGCGCAGGATAGGCAGAAATCTTATGCGGACAAGAGAAGGACGGATCTTGAGTTTGAAGTTGGGGACATGGTCTTTGTCAAAGTGTCTCCGTTACGAAATGTGGTTCGCTTTGGATCTGTTGGGAAGTTAGCACCAAGGTTCGTAGGGCCATTTCCTATTAAGGAAAGGATTGGACAGATGGCATATAGAGTGGAGTTGCCCGACAGACTTAGTGGTGTACATGATGTATTCCACGTATCTCATTTAAGGAAGTGCTTACATAAGACCGCAGAGGTGGTAGAGCCGAGCTTGCTTAAAGAAGTGGAAGTAGAGCGTGATGCGACTATTCAACGAGCTCCTACCCGCATCCTTGGGTCAGAGACTAGGAAATTGAGGAATCGAGAGGTTCATCTAGTCAAAGTGCAATGGGGAGAAGACGAGGGCAACGCAACTTGGGAAACGGAAGTGAAGATGCGTTCATTGTACCCGTTCCTTTTTGAGGGTAAGTCTTTTAGCTTCTCCTTTATCGTTTGTCTAGTACTTATCTTATCTTTAGTATGTCCTCTCATTAGTACCTTTGACCTTTAGATAGGGTAAACCTATGGTTGAAACATGTGTTTGAGACATGTTATGGTTGATGGATGCAAGTGGATGCAAGTGGTTGCTAGTGGTTGCTTGTGGATGCATATACACACACTCTAGTCACTAGATCGGCTCAATCACTTCATATTGCATATTGCATAAAATTGTGTGTAGGAAGCTATATTTATGGATGTCTAATGATTGTGTTATCATATGGATGATGCATTTTGGTGAATGATTGTGCACTCATGTAGATATTGTATATGTCGATAGGGTTCTTTCGCATACATAATGGATGCATGGCACTATCATGGTTTGCATATGTTCATACATTAGATAGGGAACATATACACACACTTTTTGCATATGCTCATACATCATTAGAAATTGTTCTAAGGACAATGGATGCCCGTGTTTGATGGATTGAGTAGATGGTTGTTTGGATGGTAGGATATGCATTCTCCTTAGCTTAGAGATTTCGGGGACGAAATCCTTTAAGGAGGGGAGAATGTAACACCCCGTATTTTGGTTAATGCTAAAATTCACTAATTACAAAATAAATAATCTCAGACGTGAGAATTGGGGGAAACGGGCTGCGTCATTGCGTTCGTCTCGGAAAAATACGCAAAATAGAGTCCGAGTTTTCGAAAATCGGAGTCCGTATGGCCCAGTTATGGCCCGATGAGGTTTGCAGAAAATTCAAAACTAAAAACAGATTTAAAAAATTAAAATTCAGATTTTTGAATGGAAAAGCGGGGTCAGGCGGGAAGATTCCCGCCCTACCCATGTCGACAGGGCTGTCGACAGGCCTGTCGACAGGGGTGTCGACTTGCCTGTCGACTGGCCTATCGACAGGGGCGCGGCGTCCAGTGAACCTGGGTGCACCAGGTTGGGTTTTAGGCTGGCTTAGAGGGCTGGTTCTAGAGATTTCCGAAATCTAAGGGTCCTAATCTAATATAGGGTTAATCTAAGGGCCTAAAACACTCACCTAATCTATAAATACACCCTAAACCTAGCCTAATCCATACTAAAAATAGAAATGATGGCCTCATGCCGCCAAAATCAAAATTAAGAGGAGCCTCCACTAATTTATGAAGGAAGTTGCAAGTCAATCCACCTCTAATCATCATCTTCTTCATATTTAGCAACTAGTTTTACTTCATAAGTTTGCTAATCTTGGTTTTGGTGAGTTTCCATCACTTTAACATCAATTGCTAAAGTAAGTAGATTGGGTGTAATGAGACTTATGGTCTTGAATGCGGATTATAGAGTTTGAATCATTTATAATGATATGCTACTCTATGTCTTCTTATGTTTATGCATATGTAATAAGTGGTTTTATGCATGTTTAATAAGTTGGATTATGCATGTTTAACAAGTGGGTTTATGCATATTTAATAAGTGGGTTTATGCATGTTTAAACAAGTGAGTTATGCAAGTTCATATGCAAGTTATGTGTGTGATGCTATGTGTATGATGTTATGGAAGATCATATGCAAGTTATGTATATGCTTAAATGCAAGTTTAACATGATATGCAAGTTATGCATGCTTATACAAGTATGTGAATGCTTATACAAGTATGTGAATGCTTATGCAAGTTATGTGTATGCTTAAATGCACGTTTAACATGTTATGCAAGTTATGAGAATGCTTATATGCAAGTTCAACATGTTATGCAAGATATGTGTATGATAATATGCAAGTTGGGTTAAATGTAGTTGGGTTAATATATGCTCATATATGTAAGTTGACATCCTCTTAACCCATGACAAAGTTATATGCTAAGATTTGGTTAAACCCATGATACTTGTGATGGATCTTCCCCTTTATCATGTCATGAAATGAGAACGATTTACGTGGGGAACGATGGGGTTAGTAAATATGTTAATAAAAGTATGATTGGGTATGATTAAGCATACCATGAAAATAAATTAACATAAGTGGGAATTTACCTATTGAGTTAGGTCTACCCCATGGGAATTTACCTATTGAGTTAGGTCTACCCATGTTATGAAAAACTTGATATTAATTAGGGATAATTAATATGGGGGTGATTAATTAGGTGTAATTAATCGACTAAGACACGAGGTTGGACTCGTTTGTAGTGTAAAACTGCCCGGACCCTACCGGCTTAACCAGTTGCTACAAATGTCAGCCCAATGTGAGAGGTCTTAGCCATAAATTAAATACGTGATTAAAGTAAAGACACGAGGTTAGACTCTGTTATGACGTAAGACTGCCCGGACCCTACCGGCTTAACCAGGCGGTCATAACAGCCAGTCTAATGTGGGAGGTCTTTATGGGAGGTCACGGTCTTAATTAAATAAGAAACACTTAACCATAGTAGCATGTAGTGGGACATGAGGGGTTAAGTGGGTGCCTTGGGTGGCATGTGGAAATTCAGTGGTTGCCTTGGGTGGCATGTCGAATCTAGTGGGTTGCCTTGGGTGGCAATAGAAAATACGATTAGAATACTTAACCAAGTGAAACATGTAATTAAACATGATTAAAGGGTTAAGTGGGGTACACTAGATAAGTGACAAGCTTAGGTGGTAGCTTGTGGGGGCCCATTTCAACCAGTAACCCATATGTATCTTATTGGGCTCGACCCATGTCGAGGACGGGACACGCGTACTGGGCTTGACTATAAGAGGCCAAAACGGGGAAGCGGTGGCAACGCAAGTCCAACGGGTTTCATATGCATGTGTGGACCCGGGCTGGTAGGTAAGACGTTGTTGCATCGTGTAGATATAAGTCGTGCACCGCTTGTTGTATCGGGTTGCCACTTTGGGGAGTGATACACCCCACTGTGGGGCCGGCACGGGTATCTACGGTAGGGAGCCGATCGCTTGGGAGTGGTGGGTACACCTAGTGGAGATAGGGGCAGACGGCACCTATGTAGTCAGCTAGGGGTACAAGAACTACTGGGAAAATTTTCTAAGTCCTTGGGAGGGATCAACCTTTAAGTAGGGATGACTGGTGTGGTGCAGTGTAGTAATTACCCTTGGGTGGGTAGATGCGTCTTTGCGGATATCTTAGTTTATCCTAGGTCTACCAAACTGCTTGGTATAGCCATTCATCCCCAGACATTACCGTATGTCAAACTTATGTCTTCTCTGGTTACTTTAATGATTGTATTGTTATAGTTATAGGACTCACTCAGACTTATGTCTGACCCCGTTGTTTTTATCTTTTTCCCAACCCCCAGGTCCTACGGTGGATCCTAGCAGTAGTGGAGTTTGATCGGATTGCTGTTCCAGTCTTTAGGAGCTTGGGTAAATGTAAAGCTCCAATTATCCAGTTACCTTTTCTTTTGTCATGGCTATTGTAGGAGAGTGGGAATTATGTATAAATTTATTGATGGATATTGTACTTGACTTTTATTGTGGTTTTATGATGTAACCAGACATGTTTTACTTCCGCTGTTATGAGATGATGTTTTAAAATTTCAAGTACTATGTATATCTGTCTTGTTGTAATTTTTCTGTTCTATATTCACTAAAATACTCCACCGATGCTATGGCATTCCCTTAGTGAGTGACCATAGTGGGAGTGGGGTGTTACAGTTTGAGTTAAAATGTTTAGCGTATCCGTTGTATAACACTTCGTTCGTGTACGAGTCGCCATGAACACGAATAAAAATATCGTTGTGACAAGCAATGTGCCACGGTCCCAAAAATATACTAATATAGACTAGTTAACTCATTCTGTGAAACCCCAAAATGATGATATATGTTGTAAAATACTCCAAATAAGAAGTGGCTTATTTTCCCAATTAAAAATTACAATAAAATTCTAAAAATTAAATTATAACTACATCTCAGATAACTTGTCCAAATTTGAAACCAGTATTTAATTGAAGTTAAATATATCGTTATGGTTTATAAACGATTCATAGCGACTATTTGATTGGTCATAATTTATAATCTATACGACGAAATCTCGATTTTCCATTTCTGTTAGAAAAATACAGTTCAATAGATTCCAACATTTCTTGTTTCCCAGAAATCCGACTGATAACAAATCCTATACACTCAATTGAAGTTTAAAATGCCAAATTACGAACTACCGCGATATTACGAGCTCGTTTATAATTATATTATAAATTATACGTTCAAAGCCATATATAAATATATTCGTCATTATAATTCCATTCTAAACTGAGTTAAGTATCCTATATTATCTAACTTACACAGTATTGCCAAATTCAGTTATTTCCGACTATTTCAGAAATTAAATTTATTATGATTCCATTATTAATATTAATTAAATAATCTAAATTATTTAAATTCGTACCATTTAAATTATCATACAAATATATTAAATTAATTAAATAAATTAATTATTAAATCAGTAAAAAAATATGGGCCATTACATAACCTAGTGTCTTAGCAACGTTACAAGTACATTTATGCACTCGACCCCTCACATTTGATTAACCACTTGTGGACGCTGGATTTGTCGGGCAGTTCCGGGAATACTTCTACCACAAATGTACTCTAACCTCGTGTCTAAGTGCGATTATAGTTTCGAATTACTGTAAATCTAGGCATTTTCGTTATTAACCAATTTTTCGTGTTTATCCAACATTATGCCCCAAATCCCAGTCTGATTCAAATTACAAGTTATGCCCCCAAATTAAAGTTTTAGATCAAGGTATAAATTATGCCCAAATCCCAATCATGTTTTAATATAAGTTATTCCCCAAATTTATCTTTCCCAACCGCTCCCAATATCGCGCGCTCGCATATTTCAACGATAGGCCTAGGCTCGAAGGTAGCCTAGCTATAAAAATAAAAAAAGAAAGAGGGGGAGAAGAGAACAAGAATAGGCATAATAACAAGACAGGCATATGATGACATAAATAAGCATACTAATAGGATAGGCTATGGTGGCATGATTTGGCATGTTAACAAAATAAGCATAATAAAGATAGGCATGCTAGAACTAAACAGAGGATCAGGTATATAAGTAATAACAGATCTGTTTAGTTATGATTCAGGTTATTAACAAGCACAGGTTTAGATCCAACTTATAAACATGTCAAATTACTAATAATTGCTTATATCCAAAAATAAGATAAACTCATTATGATTGGATTTAAAGAACAGAGAATTGACTGTTGATATTGTAGCAGAGATCCTTGAATATGTATAAATTGTTATTACAGAAGAATAGGCTAGTTTAATCTAAGTAGGGGCAACACCTCGTTGTCTCTATTGTTTTTGGTGAATAAAACAATAGAAATGAGGCCCTATTTATAGCCTAATGTCAAGGAATTTGGTCAAGAAATGAGTCCACATTCACAGAACTGGATTTACCCCAGATCTGACTGGGGTCGACCCAGGGGTCAACACCCCCATTGTGGGGTCGACACCCATGGGGCATGGGGTCGACCCCTAACAGGACGAATTGCCTACTCTCACTGCTTCTTTGATTTTTTATTTCTGGACATGATTTATTTATATATATTATGCTCATATGTATACAAACTTCGAACCTTAATATCTCCTTCATATGATGTCCGTTTTACGCAAACTCGGAGTCTATCCTAAGCAGAATTCCAACACGAACACGATGGTACAATCCATTTTACTCATTCCGAATATTTGATTAAGTATTCTTTAGTTTATCATTATAGTGTTATTTAAAATTACAGGGTGTTACAAGTAATGCAATCCAAATCCAAGGGAGAGGCCCCATCTCTAGTGTATCATCGAATAATATCGGCAATCTGAGCTCCATTACCATTACCAAGCAAGCGATTCCAATCATTCAAATCTGCACCGGTGTCCATAATGTCAAGTCCACCGTTAGCGAATTGTTGAGCCCTAACAAAAATATCCGGATCAATCCTAACCTGAGGTGCCTCGATTGGCACAAGCCAAACTTCCGGAACTACTGGAGTTCCTGCATTCAAAGCTGCACGCACTGGCCCTTGAGCAACATTACCATCTCTAAAACCCAAAACTTGATTAACCAAACCTGAGTCGAATCTTAAGTGGGATTAGGGGTGGTGTCCCCGAAGCCTAGCCGATTTGGTACCGGTCTGCGGACTGGTGTTGACACGGGGTTGTTCTTCGGGAGTTTTCCCATAAGTCCCAAGCTAATCCTTACAGAGCCCTAGCACTTATACCTACCATATTGTCTTGCCCCGACAGCCTTACGATACCTTCAATCCTAGTGAGAAGAGTGTTCATAGTAGCTTTCTATTGTTAGAAATGCTCTTCTTTCTGTTCTAACCAAGAAGCCAAATCCTTGATGACTCCGTCAATATCCTCATGAGTAACATAGTTTGACAGATGTCCAATAGAGGAAACATCTTGAATTTTTTCAATCCCTGCTCCTTCTAAACGAGCTAAACTTATCTACTTCCTCTTAACTATATCAAAATCTGAGAAAAATCCAAGAGAATTTGTTTCCTTAATGATCCAAAATCTGAAGGCAATTTAATTCCCTTTCCTGGCATGCCAAAATGTTGATGTGGGGAATTGGTCAATTGCACACACCAACACCCGATGGGTTAAAGTTATGCAAATTATCCGAATTAACCAAATAATCCAGACACAAAGAATTGGAAAACAAAGAACACCGAGTTTACTGTGATTCGGCACAAGCGCCTACATTCACTTCATAGTAACTATTCATCACAGTCATTACAGTTACAATGATAATCCAAGTATCAACAATTTGATTTTACAAAGTGTATTAGAGAATAATAAAATCCTTGTTAATTCCCTATTAGGCCATAATCATCTCCCTTTAGCCAAAATGTGCAAAAGATGCTTCCAAATCCAAATATGTTTAAAAGCGAGATAAGTGTCAATCCAAACTTCTGAATGTCTAGTGTAAACTTCTATGTGAAGTTTATATGTCCAAAAAATAGTCCGAAGTCATAGAAACCACCATGGAAGCCATTAATGATCTCCAAAAAGAGATTTCGTATATGTAATATAGCAGCCAAAAGTCCAAATAACCCACCAGCACTCATGCCAAGAGAGGGGGATTTATAGGTGGAGTTTGTGGGCATCAGCCCAAAATTTTGTGTCTCGACCAATCCCAGGATCATAACAACTCCCTTGGAGTTAGCCAAAGTTCAAGTAGCTGTTGAAAATTCGTATTCGGACCAGATTGTTGAAAACAGTGAACTATACTTGTGATTACTCAACAATTAGTGATTCGCACATGTCTATCATTTACCAGATCCAACCAGGGATTCCGTATCCCACGTTTCCGATCCTAGGATCAGAAATCCCCAAGTAGCCTAAACCTTATGTGCTCAAGCCATCTTGCTGATCTGCATGCGTTGCTCAAGTATTTTGAGAATTCTGAAGTTGTCAGATCCAAGTCTTCATACCTGAATTTTACCAAGTGCCAAATCAAGAAAATCCATGTTACGCTTGTGTTATTCACTTATTACCTCGGTGTCATCAACCCTTTTTGAAGTTGCCAAGACAGCGGACATTTCGTATCCTAGAGATACGAAAACGTATTTTGTATCGTAAGGGTATGCAATACGTATTTTGTATCCCACAAAGTGTAGGATACGAAACCCCGATCCAAGCCCTTTGGATGTCAGAATCGAATTTTTCCTTGCTTTTTGAAATGATCATCCCGATATGGGCACGCCTTTTTACGTGATCGTGCCGAAGTGATCAGGTGATTTGAGAAGATCCAATCCAATTTTGTGATACGAAAAATATATTTTGCATCTGATCTGTAGCCAACCTGTCCAGTTTGATCATATGTGTTTTGGTGATTAACATGGCCATGGCAAAGGTTGTGGAGCTGATCCAAGCTTGCGCACAACAAAGCCCATGTTTTTCCTTATCCATTTAACAAATCCAATCCAAAGTGTTATCGAATCAAGAACACCAATATGAGAATTGACCATATTTCCAACCTGATTCTGAGCACTTTGCGACTTTGACCAAATCGCTATACACTTGTCTAAGTCCATACTCGAGTCCCGAGTATTTAGAAATCTGTAAAACCGTTGTGTGATTGCTTTTCCAATAAGGGGTAAAATACTTTGCCCCCCAAAACATGTCTTACTTGAGTAAAGAGGGATGTGTTTTGCTTTAATCCAGAAATCGGAGGATCCAGAAGCCACAAACTAAGAGAAGTCCTCATAGAAACCCAATACTCGAGAACCAGAAAACAAAGGCCATGATTGTGCTAGATCATATTAATGGAAAACTAAAATTCTAGGAGACAAAAAAAATTGATAATCGCTCTGGATCATGCAAACCAGAAGACCAAAACCAAAGAGACTCGACAACCACTTCAGAATGTATTACGAGAGATTGCTAAGATAACCCGAATAGCCCAGAGTTAGGAACCCAAAGTAACCCAAAATCCAGAAAACCAAGATAACCAAGCCAGATGATCAGACGAATCTGAAAGCTTGAATAACCGAATAACCAAATGAGTCCACAATGCCATTGCGAAGACCTAACAAGAGGACTAAGGATAAGCTAGAAGAGTCTAAGATGCCTTTGCCAAGAGCCGACAAGAGGATCGAAGAAAAGCCAAACGGGTATGGCCCTACCCTCCTTTAGGTGAGGCGGCCTTGCCAAGTCCTAACAAGAGGACCTGCCCCTTCCCAAGAAGGTCCATACTTGGGGACCAGGATATTTATAGGAAAGTCCTTACAACGCCATGTCTTTAAGGTTTGAAATTGAATTCCCAGATTTCCTTACTTCGCAAGAAGCATCCCAACGAGCGAACTTTTATTAAAGTTTTCAATGGTTAGAGTTTTTGATAAATACAAAGGAAAACTTAGCAGTTTGTTATCTGGCAGAGAACATGCTTATTGGTTAAGGCCTAATACCGTACGCGGCTGAGTCAACTTAACCGCTATCAATTTCAAGTTCATGAAGTTTCGTTAAGTTTGAAGGGGATGAACTAGCATAGGGTACAGAGCATTGCCTAGGGGTTGCACCAGTCCCCATCCATAGGTAGGCCGATTAGCCATTCTTATGATAGAAAATGAAAAATAAATAGAGGGTATTGGATGGTTTATCGCCTGCAAAGAGCTTGCCTAGTAATCAAGGCCTAATCCCATACATCGGTAGGTGGGTTTAGCCCTTCAAACTCTCGAGCTAGGTAACCATAAATGAATGAAGGAAGTCTGAGGGTTCATCTTCCGTAAAGAGCATGCATATGGATTATGGCCTAATCTCGTACATGGATAGGAAGACTATGCCCTCGATAATCCAAAGCCAAATAACCAGAATATAAGTAGGAGATCAGACGGTTTATTGTCCACAAAGAACGTTCCTGGGAATTAAAGCCTAGTACCGTACATGGATTGGTGAACTTAGGCTCTCTGAACTCCCTAGACAGGTGAACCCAGAGATGAGTGTAGGAGATTGGACGGTTTCTTGTCCACAAAGAGCATGCCTAGGGATTAAATCCTAATCTCGTACATGGGTAGGCGAACTTTGGCCCTCCTTCCTCCTACAATCATGTAAACCGAAGTGATTAGTTAATATAAAGGCGGATGGGTTGTAGTCGGGTACAAAGCATGCCCAGGGATTAAGTCCTAATCCCGTACGTATGATCCGACTAAGAGCCATCTGCAACCGATAAAGCAGAAGCATAATATCCAGGAGGCCAGAGCCAACATAACCATAATCTAGAGATAGAAAGCCAAAGTTTTAATAACCAAAAAGCCAAAGTACATAAGCCAGAGACCCAGATAAGGGTAGGGCTGCATCCCCAAAACAGAAAACCAAAATAACCATAACAACAATCCAAAAGACCAAAATGCCATAAAACTAAGAACATAGATTCCAAAAACCAAAAGATGAGGTGCCAAAAGATCAGAATCTACAAAACCAAAATCTATACTATGGGAAGATGAAAAGAAAATAAACCAAGAAGTCAAGAAAACCAAAAACCAAGAAATCCAAAATCTGAGAGCTGCAAAGCCAGAAAATCCAAAAAGCCATATAAATTGGTGACTAAACCACCAGAATTAGGTCCCGGACCATTCCTATCCTGATCCGAAGTAGGTAGTCGTGCCTGTCCCAATATTGTAGCTCGATTCCAAATGTACACCACCAGCTTGCCACATTTGACATGTTCTTCAATCGTATCATTGAGATGCCTGCAATCATTAATGTCGTGACCATTCAGGTCATGAAACAAGTAGTACCTACTAGAATACTTCTCCTACTTGGTTGACTCCCTCGTGGAAGGCTTCCTGAGGGGAGCAACCGAGTAAACTTCCAGATAGATCTCTTTTAGAAAGAGAGTAAACTCCACGTACGAAGGGAATTTGGGATTATTCCATGCATTCCAATCATTACAAGGAGCAGCCTTTCCTTTGCCTTTACCAGAGTTGAACGATCCTTCTCCTTGAACCGAACTAGCCTCGAGAACTTTCTTGTTAGTCTCTGCATCCGGTTCCCTAAGAAATCGATCTGCCCCGACGTAGAATTCACCAAGGTGCCTCAGTGGGTCCCGTTGAAGCGTAATCTTGAACTCCGTCTTATCAAAAACACCAAAAACTGCAGCCATCGAAACAATAGAAGGGTCCAGTCGATTGACCGATGCCACAACAGCATTAAACCTTTTCCAAAACTTATGCAAAGTCTCGCAAGTACTTTGGTTAGTTGTCATTATGGTCATTACGTTCTTGGGTCAAGCAATATGAACCCGGAATTGTTCGAAGAATCCAACAACCAAAACATTCCAAGAATTAACCAACTCGTTTTCCAAGCACCGTAAAAACATAACAGCAAAATCTGTAAGATGAAGAGGAAAGCACTTTGCCATAACATTCTCCGAAGCCAAAAGTACTTCTATATGGTGCATGAAGCACACGAGTGAATGGTTGGATCCTTCCTTCCATCAAAAGCCACCATCACTGACAATTTGAAATCCAATGGGTTCCAAGAGTTCTATATATCCTGAGTGAAAGGAATACGAGTAAAACAATCCAAATCTATGAAGTTGCCTCACCTCGAGTGTACCGTTGAATAATATCGGAGATTTTAGCTCAATTACCATTACCAAGCAAGTGATTCCAATTATTCGATGCACTGATGCCCCCGGTTTCAAGTCTACATTAGTGAACTATTGAGCCCCAACAAGGATATCTGGTCAATCCTAACATGAGGTGCCTTGACTGGCACAAACCTAGCTTTCAGAACTATAGGGGTTCCTGCATACAAAATTGCACGCACTAGCGCTTGAGTGACATTTCTAACTCCGAAACCCAAAACCTAATTAAAAAAAACCTAAGCCGAACCTTGAGCGGGATTAGGGGTTGTGCGCCCGAGTCTAGCCGATTCGGTACCTGCCTACGGATTTGTGTCAACATGGGTTGTTTTTTTGGGAATTGCCCCCCAAATCCTAAGCTAATCCTTGCGGAACACTAGCACTTGTTCCTACCATATTACATTGGCGTGACGGCCTTACGATGCCTTCAATGCTAGCGAGAAGAGTGTTCATAATAGTTTCCTGTCTTCGAAAATGCTCTTCTTGCTTTTTAACCCAAGAAGTCAAATCCTTCATCAAATCATTAACGACTCCATCGATATCCTCATGAGTAACATAGTTCAATGGATGTCCTATGGAGGAAACATCCTGATTTTCCTCAATCCCAGCTCTTTTCGAATGAGCCAAACTTATCTGCTTCCTGTAAATCGTAGCGAAATCTGAGAGGAATCCAAGAGGATTTGTTTCCTTAATAATCCAAAATCCAAAGGCGATTCAACGCCCAATCCTGGCACGCCAATATGTTGATGTTGGGAATTGGTCACTCGCACATGTCAACACCTGATGGGTTAATGTTATGTAAATTATCTGAATTAACCAAACAATCTAGACACAGAGATGCGGAAAATTAAAGAACACTAAGTTTATAGTGGTTTGACACTAACGCCTATGTCCACTTCTATCATAGTCATTATATTTACAACGATAATCCAAGTACCAACCTTTTGAGTTTACAAAGTTGTATTAGACAATAACAAAATCCTTGTTAGTTACTTATTAGGCCATAATCATCTTCCTTAAGTCAAAAATCTGTAAAAGATGCTTCCAAGTCCAAATATGTCCAAAAGTGAGCTAAGGGTCAATCCAAATGTCTGAATATTGAAAGTAAATTCTATGTGAAGCTTATAAGTCCAAAACATAGTCCAAAGCCATAGAAACCACCATGGAAACAATTAATGACCTCCAAAGTGAGCTTTCCCGTATGCAATATAGAGCCAAAAGTCCAAATAGCCCACCCCTATTCATGGCAAGAGAGGGGGTATTTATAGGTGGAGTTGGTGGGCACTAGCCCAAATCTTCGTATCCCGAGAATCACGTCGATCCTAAGATCGGAACAACTCCCCGGGAGAGATTAAATTCAAGTAGCTGCTGGAAATTCATATCCCGACTAGAGTGTTGAAAATCATTGATCCATATATGCCAATAACTCAAAATCTAGTGATCTGCACGTGTCTGTCATTTAGTAGATCCAACCAGGGATTTCATATCCTAGATTTCCGATCCTAGGGTCGGAAATCTCCAAGTAGCCAAAAACCTAACGTGCTCAAGCTATTCTTGCTGATCCGCATGCGTTGCTTAAGCATTTTGAGATTGCCGAAGTTTCCAGATCCAAGTCTTCGTACCCGAATCTTGCCAAGTGACAAATCCAGAAAAACCCGGGTTGAGCTCGTGTTTTTCTTTGATCATCTCGGTGTGATCAACCATTTTTGAAGTTGCCAAGCCGAGGGATATTTCATATCCCAAGGATCCGAAAATGAATTTCATATCCAAGGTATACACAATGCGTATTTTGTATCCCACCAACCGTGGGATATGAAATCTTGGTCCATGCCCTTCTAATGTGAGATCTAAACTTTACCTTGCTTTCGAGATGATTCACCCGATGCGGGCTTGCCTTTTTGCGTGATCATGCCAAAGTAATCGTGAGATTTGAGAATATCCAATCCAATTTGAGGATACAAAAGTAGTTTCGCATCTGATCCAAATCCAGCCTATCCAATATGATTCCATGTCTTTTGGTGATTAATACGACCATGGAAATGGTTTTGTAGCTGATCCAAGCTTGTGCACACCAAAGTCCATGTTTTGCCTTATGTTTTTACCAATCCAATCTGAAACGAAGTGTTATCAAATCGAGAGCACCAATCCAAGAACTAAGCATATTTCGAACCTGATTTCGAGCACTTCGCGAATTCGACCAAATTGTTATGTGCTTATCTGAGTTTGTACTCGAGTCTCGAGTACATGGAAATCCGTAAAACCGTTATGTGACTGCTTTGCCAAAAAATGGGTCAATAGTAAAAAAAAATCTATTTAATTCATAAGTGGTCGTAACACTCTAATATTTAATAAGTGGTTCATGGGAATGTGATGCATGTCCATTGTTTTTACTGAATCTTTTTATGACTATTTTTCCTTTATGCTTTATTGTTTTGGCCATAAATTCTGATAGGGACCAAATTAGGTGCTATTATCTGTCTCGTTGCATTCAGATGGTTGTTAGCCATTCTACATAGTGGTCATAATAAGGAAATGGTTAAGGGGTTTGGGAGAAATTACCATTTTAAGATTTTACTTCTCGTAGACAGATTTCAAAACAGATAATGGGCTGAAATCAGATTAGCAAATTAGACTAAGGATCGGCAGTTATAAATAGGGTTTGTGAGGGAGAAAATTTGAGTGTTACTCCTCATTCTCACATTAGGTCAGTATTTCATGATTCTCCGACTCAACCTAATCTTCTAGAACATTAGATCGTACACTTTCTTCATCAAAATACTTTTAAATTACATCTAAAGACTAGATCTACATCCAAAGGGACTAGATTCATCCTTTCTACTTTAGATTGTGCCTTCTCTTAACAGTTCAGATCAGATCTACATGTATTTTATTTGACTTGTTTTGGTGAGTTATTTGGATCTCTCACTATACTATATTATATTATATGTTTAGATTAGGATTTTCTATTACCTATACATGTTCAATCACCAAAATATAATCATTTAAGCTTATTTCATATTTGAAACCCTAGGATTAACCTAAATAGACGTACAAGTGATGAAAAAGATAAGTTTATATTGATTTCTATATAGATTCATAATCGATTTGTGTAAATATATAACTGAAACATGTTTTCTATGCATTTGCATGGTTGTACATGTTTCATATGCTTGTTGTTTAAATTGTGAAATCGTTATTTGGATGTTTCACTTGATTTTTGTGTTAGAATTCCTAATATTAGGACTTAGAATGAAGATCAGAGCATATCTAGATCAAAATTCGATGGAATTCAATGAAACTTGGAGGATAGGCTTCAGAAGACATCGGGAGAAAGCTCAAAAATTTGAGCCAAAGTCCATGGACCATATACAGTCCATGGTTTATAGAACTCCTAGAGGTCTATAGAGCATAGAGCTCTACATTGATCAAAATTCATTGAATTCAGGTGAAACTACGAGGAGAGGCTCTAGAGGAGACGGAGATTAAGCTCAAAAAGTTTAAGCTAAAAAGGTATAAGTCCATGGATCGTATAAAGTACACAGGGGATGGAGCTCTTGGTGGTCCATAGGGTATGAACCATAAACTCTCATGTTATTGGCTCGTATTTTGATGAAATTTTAGCTAGAGCATGGTGGGATCCTAGTAAGACTATGGTGCAAGTTGGTTGGATTTGGATAGGCGGAGTACTAGCAACTTGATGGAGTGTTTATGGATTGAACGGATGACTAAAAGAAGGCTTGCAAGAATGAAACTTGACATAAAGGCATGGTCGCGAATGCATTTTATGGACCAACATAAGAAAAGGGGTGCTGGAAGACTTGAAGTAACTAGGAAATGTTTGACTAAGTACATGGACCGACACTGGTCCATCATATTAACTCGAATGGACCGGAGGTCTACATGAGGAGATGTAGGGGCATTTGTGATCACGTATGTGGTCTTGGTTTGACGACTGCTACTCGGGTTTAGGAGTTTGGCGTGATCAAAATTCAGATTCTTTGATTAAAGGCTCGGATGCAGAGTAGTTCAAAGGGAGACCATGGGTATTACGTAATGTGATATAGCTACATGTTGGTGAAGCAGTTTATGGAGAATGACACAACATGGACATAGATTCAACTTGTGAGGAACGAGAATATGAACACTTCCCATAGCAAGCGACGCTATAAGGATGGAAGCAGTTCATGGGGGAACAAAGCTACTTGATAATGGATCGACTGAGGAGGAATCACGTATTAGACCAAAGTGGTGTAACTCTAATAGTGGATTGTCAAGGAATCGTTAATAGTTCAGAGAGTTCTAGCCGACTCAAATCAAGGGTATCCTGTGGATCCTTATTAGGATCAGAGGGACCATGTACCCTGGTGGGGAACCTAGGCCGAAGGTCATGTGTTGGCGAAACACGAAGATCAACTAGAACCAGGATTTCCATTTGTCCCTGGCTAAATGAAGATTGTCATACGAGTTATCGGAATATTCACTACTTTAGAAGGTGATAGTTAGGATTAGGATGGTGGTTTTTGTGTTTGCTCGTTTTGTTATCACCTTCACTTCTTGGGTAGACTATCACCTATAAGGTTTAGAGAAGGAAATGGGGAATGGGGTTGGATGATGCTATGTAGATTTTTTTTATCTTATTACTACACCCACTTCTATTTACTGCTTTGTGTAGTATTTATTCTTTAAGTAGCGTGTTAAACTATTATTATGCGCTAACTCTTTGGTTGCAGGGACTGGTCAGATATGAGAATTATCCTTTCTATTTACATGTTATGTAGTACAACTTTTAATAGATCTTTTCTCTCACACCAGACTGTTGTATGACCTAAGGTTTTGTATGTCTCCTTACTATCTTGAGTGCTCTTCGGCATTATCATTGGTTGGTTGACATTGTTGATGAGTAAACTAGATAGTAGGTTAGGTTATATGAGGATACTATAGCAGAGATGAGCTTGGAGGTGCTATGGAGTATACTATATTTACATAAGTTTTCTTTCCACTATTACTAGTGTACTATGAAAATTGTAGCGAGGATGACAAGTATTCAAATATTAAGATTTTATGTACATGACTCTATGATATGATGATTATTATATTGTTTTGCACTTATGTCATTACTCGCTACATTACTGTTTATATTTCTTATTATACTTTATTCATACACTATGAGATATACAACGTGTCTAGTTTTGATTAGTACATTATGATGGCTAGCCCATACTAGCTTGGCATGCTGCAGCACACTACTTTCCTTGTTCGCATGCAAGTGGTATGAGGCGGTCGTCACGTTTGGTATGAGAGCTTTGGTTATATGATTTAACCAAAGATTTAGGGTGCATATGTGTAAGAGATATGTATTTCTGGATTGATGAATCTATACCATATATAGTAGTTAGCATTTGAACACCATTGCTGCTTTACTCGAGTTAGGACTGATTATTCTCATTACATATTAAGAATGATTCGAACCACAAGAATTACAGCTATGATTGATGCTACCTTAAGAGTGGAAGGAAAAAGTGGATCGAGCATGGTAACCCCTAATTATCGGGCAATGTTCGATGTTATGATGGCATTGGTCATAGGACGAGCCAGTACCGCTCCAGGTGTAGCTTTAGCCAATGATGGTGTTCCCGTTCCCGCATCACAAATGGGCTTTGCCAAGATATGCAAGGATTATTCCACTCTGCAAGGCAAACCATTTAGTGGGTCCGAATCTGCTATTGAGGTCCTGGAGTGGTTGGATATTCGTGCCCGTATCTTTGGGGACATGGGGAATGACGATGCTACTAAAAGGAAGCTTGCTTCTCGATAGCTTTAGGGCAGAGCTATGAGCTGGTGGAGCTCTGTTATTCTTGCTGCTCTAGAGGAACAGATTACCTGACAAGTTTATTTCTATGGTAGAGAAGTCTATCTTGTTCAAGACATTTGTCACGCTGAAATAAAGAGATAAGATAGTCTCAAAATATATTACAGAGTTTGAGGCTCTCTCCAAATATGGATCTTCTTTAATAAATTCTCCATTTAGAAATAATGAGAAGTTCTTTATAGGATTGAATGAGCATCTTGGGGAGAAGTTAATGTATCGTATTGAGGATCCATTTTAGAAACTGATTGAGAAAGCTCTTAAGCATGAGAGCACGTTCTTGAAGAAGGATATTGCTGAGGTTGTTGAGGGACCAAAGCCGCAATAGAGGTCTGGAGGTAATAAGAAGAAATGGAATGGAAAGAGGAAGCAATAGGGCAAGAGTAGGCTCAATAAGAAGCACTTAAGCAAAGTTGTCTACTTCAGCTGTAGCTAGAAAGGACACTATTCTAATAAGTGCAAGGCTAGAAAGGGTGAGAAGAAATGTTATAACTATTACAAG
The DNA here is from genome assembly GCA_030737875.1 of Allium sativum. Lineage (NCBI taxonomy): Eukaryota > Viridiplantae > Streptophyta > Magnoliopsida > Asparagales > Amaryllidaceae > Allium > Allium sativum. The sequence continues at coordinate 478,793,267 of CM060919.1, read as the reverse complement.
GTTAGACATCTAAAAAAGGATTCTCCAGAGCCTTTGATCGATAGGTGGTGAAAACTTAAGCTTTGGGTAATAATACTTCTTTTAGTGCACTAGATACTAAGAAAAAGCGAATTGTGGTGCATGGTATGCTTTCTATCAGAGATATTTCTTTTAGAGATTTATTTGATATTGGAGCTATACATTCTTTTATCATATGTGTTTTAGTTTGTAGATTGGATTTGCACACAAGAATTGTAGGTAATATTATGATTGTGACTAACCTGATTTGAGGGCTTATTAGTCTTTGTATGATTTATTGTGGTCTTGTTTTATTGAGTCATGGATGCTCCTTTGTTTGTGATTTTTTTTTTTTTTGAACTTTGCTAGGTTCAGGATTATCTTGGGTATAGACTAGCTTAGAACATATGTGGCTATCCTTGATTGCGAGGGGCTTAAATTTAGACGGTGTAATGGTTAGCTATTTGTATTCTCTTGAGACTCCACAGGAAGGGTTGTTATCTGTGCCTATTATTTGTGAGTATTTGTACGTCTTCGAGGAAGTTGATGGGTTTTTGCCATGTTGTGTGATCTGGTTTAGGATTAATTTAGTAGAGGGGCCAAGCCAATTGGTATGTCTTTAAGGATTATAGCGCATAAGGAACAAAGAGAGCTAGAGGTGCAAGTTAGTGACCTATTGAGTAATGGATTCATTCAAACGAGCGTATCCTAATAAGAGAACCTGTTGTGTTCGCAATGAAGGCAGGTGTCTTGTTAAGACTATGTGCACATTACCGTAAGCTGAATAATGACTAAGAAGAACAAGTGTCCATTACAACGGATTGATGTTGTTCGATTAGCTACATAAGGCAAGGGAGTTTTCCCAAATGATTTTGGCAAAGAGATTTCACCAATCAAAAGTGGTAAGCGATAGAGTGTTGAAACCCATTTTTAGGACACCGTCATGTCTCTTTGAGCAGTTATTGATGTCGTTTGGATGATTAATGCATTGACTTAATTTGTAGATCTTATGAATAGGGTATTCAGATATCCAATGAATAAGTTCATACTCTTATTCTTGGATGATATTCTAATCTACTCAAATTTGGAAGAGGAATACAAGACGCACTTGAGGATTGTGCATGTTGCGTTGAGACAAAATAGGCTGATGGTTAATTTTTCAAAATGCCCCTTCTGGAAGACAGTAGTGAGGTTATCGGTTCATATAATATCCGAGCAGGGGACAACAATGGATCTGGCAAAGATAACGCCATCCAAGATTGGAATTGACCTAAAAATGCTATGGATGTCCAGAGTTTTCTTTGAGTAGCCAAATACTATAGATGATTTTTGAAGGATTTCTTCAAGATAGTTGCACTGTTGACTAATTTGACGAAGAAGAATCAAGCTTTTGAATGGGATGCACGGTGTGAGCATTCTTTTGTGCTTTTGAAAGAGATATTGATTAGTGTACCAGTATTAGTTATTCTAAGTGGGAATGAAGATATGACTATATATATGAATGCTTGTGGTAAAGGTCTTGGTCTTGTATTGATAGAGAGCGGGTCGTCGCTTATGCTAGTCGACAACTAAAGCCGCGTGAAAGGAAGTGTTGGAGAATGGAGTTTTGATGACAACGACCTAATTCCAATTATCATTGATTATAAAATATATGCTAATACTTTATGTATAGAATATGTGTGTGTGTGTAGGAATTATATACAGGAAACATTACTAAAGACTGTACAGTTATAAAGATGATAAGAGATTCAAAGATCAGAGAAATTTCAATACTCATGAGTAATCAAGATTTCAAGAGTCCAAGAGTTCAAGATTAATATAGTTATAGAGTCAGGATTTTGTAAGACTCTATATGCACTCTAGGTTCAAATTCAAATTTTCATATTCTGATTTTCAATTCTATCCTCAATCCTCTCTATTTCATTTTTCTATTTTTTTCTTCATTGTTTTTCAAACTTAAGTTTTTTACTCTATATTTATATTTTATATAGTTTAAAACCTTATAATTTTATAAATATATTTATATAGTTTAAAATTATGTTTTCATATGTTTTTCTATCATATAATATTAATTTACAACACTAGAATTTTACTCAAGAATTTCCAGAATTATTTTTATATCAAAACACTTGAAAAATGCTTTGAAAATCAAAAATACACATGAGTATGTCAACATAGCAAAAACTCAATGTCGACATATAATTGTCATTTTTTCCGATTTTGAAAGGAAGTGTCTTTTCACTATTTGAAACGCTTCAGAACCGTTGCAACCTTTCATACTCTATAAAAAGAGGTTAAAACCGAATTTTTTTATCATATCTTATTCTCTAACTTCATCATCTTTCACTCCACCATTATTCTTAATCATTTTTATGATTCTTACACTTATACTCTACTGAAATCAATTCTGTTTTGATAAAACTTCTTCTCTCTACACTCTATACTCTCTACTCTCCGAATCAAGTGCTATTGAAGAGTTATAGGGCTATTTTGTAAAAATTTTGGTTGAATAAACCTTGTTTGTAAGTCAAAGAGGAATCAGTTTACCCTTGTAGTCGTGAAATCAAGGAATATGAGTCGTTGTGTCCTTGATGAGTGGTAAAATCAAGGAATAAGAGTCATTTTGTCCTTGATGAGCAGTAAAATCAAGGAATAGGAGTCGGTGTCTCCTTATTTAGCCATGAAATCAAGGAGGGTGTATTTAAATATTTGAAATAGTAACAAAACTCTACACAATCCAGCGTTGTGCGGGACTGGACGTAGGAATAATCTGAACCAGTATAAAATTCGGTTTGTTCTTTCCTTTTCTGCATTTTTATTTCTGTTTATTTTGCATCTATGTTTGAATCTGTGTCTGTGATTGTGTTTGTAGTGTTTGATTCATTCCATAATTCTATTTAGTTTTAAGATTTGTTTAAATTCTTACAAACACTATTCATCCCCCCTCTAGTGTTTGCTTTGCCTTAACGATCCATTCCGCAGTCCCTAACAATTGGTATCAAAGCAAGGTCTTTTAAAAAGTTCACAATCTGATTTTTGAAAATAGTGATAATGGCAACCAACACTGGTAGCGGTAATAGTTTTTTTATAGAGGGTCAATCCACTGTAAGACCACCATTGTTTAATGGTAGTAATTATTCATATTTGGGCATGTAGAATGAAAATTTATTTACAGTCTATAGGATTATACACATAAAATAGTACACAAAATGAATATGTTGAACTCACAACTGCATTTTCACAATGGACAAATGAACAAAAGGCTGCTGCACAGAGCAATTCTAAAGCCATGAATATGTTATTTTGTTCATTAGGTAGAAATGAGTTTAATAGAGTATCAGTATGTAAGACTGCTTACGAAATCGGGAGAACTTTACAAGTTACTCATGAAGGAACTAGTAAAGTTAAACAGACTAAGATAGGCATACTAGTTGTAACAACCAAGAAATTGAGGATAAATTTAAAAAATTTATTTCTTAAAATTTTGTTAGAAAATACAGGAGAATTTAAAAATTCTATTTTTAAATTAAAATAATAATAGCAGTTGAATCCTTGATTTTATTTTAAAGGTTCAATATAATTTTTAATAAGAAATTGTCACAAAGTTGAGTGTCAACTATAAGATATGTTTGATTTGAAAAATTAAATGATAAAATCTATTTGTTTCACTTTATTTATATAGTAAATTTCATGTCGCATGTGATAGACAAAGTAACGTTCGTTAATTAATGTTGACATTAATAGTCAAATAAATCTTGCACAAAATTTCTTTGCTCATTCACATTTTATGAAGTTTATTTTCTGTCCTATTCTTTTTCTACTTTCCCTATTAAACTCTTTTTAGAGAAATAAATTATGAACATAACATTTCTTCCACTTTATTTTCTTCGACTATATATCATATGCGTCCATTCATTATAAAATTCATTTCTATTTATGTTTTATGCATTATGCCACTTTTATTTCTTTAATTTGTGAAACACTCGAATTTAAAATAAAAAATGAAAAGGGTCCCGAACCATTTATGTGTATTAAAAAATAGAAAATAAAAGGTTTAAAGATATAAGTGTGAACTGCGACTTGTCATCTTTGAAATACAAGATTTTTAGTTTATTTAGTAGATATAGCTAATTAAAGATTCATATGCACTATTAAACCACACATCCAACATATATTTTTAAAACATATCCATATATTATATCCATGATGAAGGCAAATAGTAAGGACGGTCAATTCTCATAAAAGAATGAAATTTTATGTCAAACTAAAATAATGAGACATAAAAGGCCAGAACATGAATGCATGGTTACCTGCCTCTTTTACCTTCTGTAACACCCCGTGAATTCTATAACATTAAGCTTCATGAATTAAAGTATAATTAATTATAAATGATGAAATCAAGGGAAATGGGTTACGCCATTGCGTTCGTCTCGGAAAAATACGCGAAATAGAGTCCGAGTTTTCGAAAATCGGATACCGTATGAAGAAGATATGGACGAACGAAGTTAGGCAGAAAAACCGAAAACAGTCCAGAATACACTGGCGCACGTGTGAAGTGCGCCAGTACAAAAATACACTGGCGCACCTGCCAAGTGCGCCCGTACAAATCCAGCACCGAATTCTGGAGTGTTCTGAGGTGACGTGTCTTCTTCTGAGTGGCTAGATGATGTGTATTCGAGCTGTGCGATTCTGATGACTTCTGGACTGATCTGAAGGCTCTAAATCACCCTATACACTTATAAAATAACACCTAGACCTAGCCTAAATCATACTATTTCATTTTAGCCTCAGGCCGCCGCCATTAAACCTAGAGCTCTGAATTAAAAATACAAAGAATAAAATTATAGAAGATGGAGGACGATTCTTGAAGGCTACAACTAGAAGCTACAACAACTACGACGCTTTAGACAACGAATTTGGGACTATTTGATTTGGGATTTTTATTTGGATTATTTGCTTCATATTGTAAGTTCTATGTTACTTTTTAGGCAAAAACGCTAAAACAATATGGACATGCCATGAATTGAAACCGAATTTAGGAACTATTGTTAATCCATTGTTTATATTGTTTATCTTTGAATTATAATTTGGGGATATTGCTATGGCAACGTTGCAAGTTAAACTTGTCATGATTTTGATGTTGTTATGAATCACTTGGGCTTAATTGTTTGGCAAGTTGGACTAATACATGTCCATGGAATCACTATGTTTATTGAAATCTTTATGTTGATTAAACCATGCCTATGATGCTAATTAAACCATGGCTATGACTATTGATGGAATTATGCCTGTGATGTTAATATACCCATCATGATTAATGAAAAATTGGGTATTGCTAGGTTATGATGAAAAGTTGGAATTATTATGTTTATAATGTTAGATATGTTAAAAATGTTAAATTGGAATCATTATGTCTATAATGTTAATTGAGAATCATTATGTTAAAATGCTAAATTGGAACCATTATGTTTATAATGTTAGTTGAGAATCATTATGTTAAAAACACTAAATTGGAATCATTATGTCTATAATGTTAATTGTGGATCATTATGTTAAAAATGCTAAGTTGGAACCGTTATGTTTATAATGTTAGATGAGAATCGTTATGATAAATTGGAATCATTATGTCTATGAGAATTATTATGTTAAAAATGCTAAATTGGAATCCACTATGCCTATTAGGATTACTATGCCTTTAATGTTTCATGTTTATAATAAAATTATTATTATGCCCGCAATGATTATTATGCCTATGATGTAAAGTTGAAATCATCATGTTAAATTAAGTTGGAATCATTGCTATGTCAAGTTATCATCATACTAGTATTGAAACCATGTGATATGTTATAGCCTGTTTATTATGCAAGTGATGTTGGAATTGTCACATATGCCTATCACAAGTTTGGTGTTATTCCCCTTTATCTCTTGAATTGTTTATGCTTGTGAACGAAGTACGTTTATATACGTTGGGGATACGATTGGGTGGAATAGGCAAAACTTGAATTAATTATAAGCATAAACTGTGAAATTTGGCATAAGTAGAACATGAAATATGGCACAAAAATTTGACTTGAACATGCCATAACTTGACCTTAAAACATGCCTTAGTTGGGCACGAAATTGACATAATGCAACGAAATATTTTGATAATAACAACTATTTTGAAAATAGAAAAAAATGAAGCCGTTATAAGACCCAGGTCCCATCACACAATGCAACGCAGCCGAGGATAGGGTTTTCCCTTATAACAGCCAAAGAATGCTTGATACGTTTAAAACAAATCGTTTGATACTACTATAAGTGCATAGTGATATAAAACACTTCAAATCATAAGTATCAATCATAGGCGGCATGAATGCCCCATCCCACTATGTCACCATATATAAGTTTACAATCAAAACCGCAAATGTCGTATTGGAAATTGGGTTTCCAACTATGAACCGAGGCTAGGGGCAAGATCCTCTACCGATTCGAGACGCTCTAGCCCGCCCCTCAGGAACAGCCGCAACTGCCCCCTGGATCCTCAGGGCCGGTCCACACGGAGTGGATTATTATACCTGAACAATACGTCTCCCCACCCTATGGGGTGTAAGTCTGGTCCGTCAGCCGACCAGAATGCATTCGGCCGAAACCGATATAACCGAGGCGCCTCGCAACCGCAACAACCACATAAGTCAAACTCGTCAGGGCGTGAAAAACCACTGACGCCACTTCTAGCTAGAAAGAAACGCAAGTCCTCCCTGAGGTCCGTCTCCCGTTTTTGGTTCATACCGGGTGTGAAACTCGCGAAGCAAACGTTACACAAAGCTACGCCACAAAGGCCTTACTTTGATCATCACCACAAGACTTTGCTTTTCAACAGAAGCCTCGATCATTTGCATCTTAGCATGCCACACAGGCAAACCATCCTATGCAACCGATATCAGTCACACAGAATGAAATCCGATGTCAGACACACAGTCCATTTACAAGTCCGTTCTGGGTCTGAACGAAACCGGGAGCACCTAGTACCCCGCATATCCATCGATCTCCAAGTACGTCTGGACGATCACCAACTGTTTCCATCTTCTTGGGTGTACAGCCCAATCAAGATCATCAGTTATCACCCAAACGACGTGAAGACCTCCGGTCTTCGACCATCGTCTTCATCTTCGACTTATCGTCGTATCAGTTACTCAGAATGGGATAAACCCGGTCTTTCCGAATAACTCGCGTATATTTTAAATAAGTGTTACACAAACACAACATACGCCTCATTCCAATTCATTAGTCACTAACCGTAAATTAATCAAGAGAATAATTCCCCAAATATTAACCCCGAAGGCCGAAACCAACATCAGATCAATATCCAGAAAACCATTCTGCTTGGCTAACCGCCAGTTAGTTTCTAAATTTCACATTCAAATCTAATTAAAGATTTAACTATCGCCTGGAGCAAAACTGGTGATACTCCATTCTCGATCTTTTCAATCTAATTAAAGATTCATTAAAACTCCACTTAGTTTTAATCTGTGACTGGGTTAAAGAATCAGTGTCATTTAAAACACGGTTCACGATAAACCCAAAGTCACATCCCATTAATTATCGGGTTAAAGAACAAGTGTTATTTAAAACACTGTTCACGATAAACCCAAAAATCAATATCCATTCAATTCCAATTAAATATCATTTAATTGGTACACTTCATTAAATCTAAATAAAAAGATTTAATCTTTTCTCAGCTGGGTTCAAGAACAGTGTTAGTGAAGACACCATTCACGACAAACCCAAATCACATTCATTAATTATCGGGTTAAAGAACAAGTGTTATTTAAAACACTGTTCACGATAAACCCAAAAATCAATATCCATTCAATTCCAATTAAATATCATTTAATTGGTACACTTCATTAAATCTAAATAAAAAGATTTAATCTTTTCTCAGCTGGGTTCAAGAACAGTGTTAGTGAAGACACCATTCACGACAAATCCAAATCACATTCATTAATTATCGGGTTAAAGAACAAGTGTTATTTAAAACACTGTTCACGATAAACCCAAAAATCAATATCAATTCAATTCCAATTAAATATCATTTAATTGGTACATTTCATTAAATCTAAATAAAAAGATTTAATCTTTTCTCAGCTGGGTTCAAGAACAGTGTTAGTGAAGACACCATTCACGACAAATCCAAATCACATTCATTAATTATCGGGTTAAAGAACAAGTGTTATTTAAAACACTGTTCACGATAAACCCAAAAATCAATATCAATTCAATTCCAATTAAATATCATTTAATTGGTACATTTCATTAAATCTAAATAAAAAGATTTAATCTTTTCTCAACTGGGTTCAAGAACAGTGTTAGTGAAGACACCATTCACGACAAACCCAAATCACATTCGATATTCAATACAAGGCTCTGAATAGAAAATATATCGGCTTATATTCAATATCGAATTCTACGACTAACAAATGTCGTATTGGAAATAACGATACAAATATATATCTTTCAAATTTCCATAACAACACCTGTAATATCACGAATTCCAACATCGAAATATTCCGAAGACAATTTCGATTCAAATCCACTCCAATGCAATCATTGGAAATTTTGGTTATTTTCAAAACCATTTCAAATTCAATTTATTTATTTAAAAATAAATAGAATTATAATTCTAGTTCAAACTAGTTCATTTCGATAAAAATCTATTTTTATCTTTTCAAATATGGAGTTTTTCATCCTAAATCTTCACAAATCATTTCTTATGATTTTACACAAATTATTACTATTTTTAATAATTTTATCAAGGCCCGTACAGCCGATTTCCAACAACGGTCATCGAACTGCACTTACAGCGACCTTTTTCGAATTTGATTTGGACATAATTCCAAATCCAACCGTTAGATTTCTAATTTCTAATATTCGTTAGAAAGCTCTTTTCGATACGAACCCAACGGTTCCGGTTTTAGGAGAATCCGACGGTCGGATCTCCCGTAATGTCCGTTTGAAATAAATGGTCGAAATTCACGAACTGCCGCGGCGCGGCGCGTTCTATTCAGGCCATTATATTATATATATAATATATATAATATATATTTCGTCGATTTCTATTTAAAACGAATTATATAAATAGTTTAAAAATCGTTTCAAAAGCTATTTCAATTTTCTTTTCAATTCAAATCAAAATTGAATCCTTCTTTATAAATTCGTTTTAAAATTCATTTGTATTCAATTCAAATTTCAATTCAATTTGAATTCATTTCAATTCACTTTCGGTTCAATTTGAATTCGTTTTCAATTCAATTCATTTCGAAATCGTTTTCAATTCATTTTGAATTCGTTTTCAATTCAATTCATTTCGAAATCGTTTTCAATTCATTTTGAATTCGTTTTCAATTCAATTCATTTCGAAATCGTTTTCAATTCATTTTGAATTCGTTTTCAATTCAATTCATTTCGAAATCGTTTTCAATTCAATTTGAATTCGTTTAAAATCGATATAAATATCGTTCACGTCGAAATGGCGTCAATCTAACCAACACGGCTTCATAAATTTCTATTTTCAAAATAGTTGTTATTATCAAAATATTTCGTTCAACACATGACCAATCTCAATGAATGAGTACTGTCAACACATGAACTTTTATTTTATAATATTCTTTACTTTTCAAATTGGAATGAGGCCCAATCAATTACCATATAAAATTAATTATATGGATTTTCATACAACACATGTATAATAGCATTGAAAAATAATCAACCATCAACCAAAGTGCACTACACTGTATAAGCATCAAATATAGATATTCAACGCTTATAACAGCCTGTCAATCAATCGATCGACATATTTAATCAATCAGGATGAGTGAACTTCAAATTTCATCCCAACACCCGTGTGGGGTTTCAAACAATCAAACACAGATTTTATTTGTGCAGTTGGGCGATGTGTAAAATTTATCGACCCAATCAATGTCCTTCAAATAAGTGTACATAAACAAACCGTTCGGTTTGTAAATGAATATTTATTTATTCACATTCACGTTAAAAATATAT